>JAIRCJ010001062.1:5820041-8220041 GCA_020883675.1 Bruguiera gymnorhiza | reverse complement strand
TTTTACAACCATGTAAGACATGACAAGATAGTCAGCTTATGGTTCATCGTTAACCATTTATCCTTTCCCAATTTACTTTTAATTAAGTTGATTATAAGATAATTATTTCATATTTTTTTCCTTAACAAAAAAAAAAAAAAAAGGTTTTGATCCCCCTAAACATGCAACTCGATGAGATTGAGATACTGACGGTCTAAATAGGCCCTCCTGCCAACATGAGTTCCAATCTGTATGACCGGAGCCCATTTACACAATTGTACGGGTGACTGCACGGCTGCGCCCCAAGAAAAATGCTAGAAAGGTCAAAGACAGAAATAGGCTAAAAAATACCAAAAATTAAAAAATTAAAAAAATAATTAAAAACAAAAAACACTGGAAACAGAAATTGGAACTGCGAAGTTTACTTTTGGCCCCCATTAGGGCCTCGCATTCACTAGCCTACGATTTGTTTTTTTATTAACGATAAAAACATAAAAAAGCGCACCATTCAATGAGAACGCTACGGGCACAAGCAGGACATGAAGTGGTACCCATGCAAAAACATTCATTCTTTTCCTGGGTCAATTTAAAGCCAGCGAAATTTCAGCAATGCAAGGAAGATTATACATTACCACGCAAGAGATTGTAAAAGGGCGAGTTTAGCAAATGTCATCTTGTGATTACTCAAACCCCGGCCGCATGCAAATATCAAACATATATAAACAATAAATAGAAATTCTTAGGCAAACGAACAACAGAATTAACTAAGAGAAGATGACTGGACATGGGCAAGCACAATCCTTTGATGAAACCAAGAGGCCAGACCTGGTGCAGTTACATAGAACAAATCCTCTCAACGCCGGTTATGCTCCGCAATCCTTGGTCTACACATCGTTTGTTCGAGAAACTTGGTAAGACCCAAATGCTTTGCAGCCCACTGCTCCACCAGTTTCTGCTCCTTGGTTTCTGCATCCCTCTTCAGTTCTGCTAATTGTTCCCTGTATTCTGCTTCAATCCTGTCCAGAGAAGCTTTCTCTTCTTCCCTAAGAGCCTTGATCTTTGACTCTATCTCTTCCATTTTCTCCCTTCTGCAGCAGGACTTTTCGGACTCCAGTTGCAACTCTACCCTACTTAGTCTCCAGGCGGCTTCCTTCTTATGCGCAG
The DNA here is from genome assembly GCA_020883675.1 of Bruguiera gymnorhiza. NCBI lineage: Eukaryota > Viridiplantae > Streptophyta > Magnoliopsida > Malpighiales > Rhizophoraceae > Bruguiera > Bruguiera gymnorhiza. Next base: position 8,218,898 of record JAIRCJ010001062.1, on the reverse strand, counting down.
CCAAAGCTCTTTGCCCTTCTTCCAGCTCTCTGCAGCATTCAACCAGCTCAGATATAACTAAACTTTCACCAGAAGCAGGGACTGACACGTGAGATGGCAAATTGCCCAGAACAAGAGGGGTACTATCCACTCCTCTCTCAGGCTGCAACCATGGGATTGGAGGAGAGGCTGCCACAGTTGATGGAGAAAGGCTTAGAGTTACAGAGGGAGAGTGCGGCCTCACAGCAGCTGCACCATTGGAATTTGAGAGCCATGGAGGAAGCACTGTTGGTGCTGGGTTGGGGTTGTCCGTATGAAGAAAGTTTCCATTTGAGGTAGCCATCCCAAATGCTGGAATTGTGCGCTCCTTCACTAGCTTTTCTGCAAAAGTCTCCAAAATCCTATGGTACTTGCCCTCGTCAATCGGTTCTACTGTTTTGTGGTTTTCCTTCTGCTCCCTCTGTTGCTTCTCTTTAAACACTTCCCACCACTTGCCTAGTCTCTTAGCAGTTCTGCCAGGAACTTCAGCTGCAATTTTCTTCCATTTGTTTCCATGCTTGGCCTGAAGTTGGATGACCAGATGTTGCTCCTCTTCGGTAAGGGATCCTTTCTTTATCCCAGGTTTGAGGTAGTTCTTCCACCGTTCTAAGCAGGATTTAGAATCCCTCTTTAGGGGCGTGTTCATGCGCTGTGACACAAGGTTCCACTCCCTTGGACCATATTGTTTTACATATGCACGTAGCAAAGCGTCCTCTTCAGGTCTCCAGCGCTGCCTCTCCTTCATTTCCAGGTGCCAACACCACTGTCCATTGCCTTGAACACTTCATGATGTATCTGAACCATGTTGAATCTTAAAATCAGGCACTTCGCATAGGAAACAATGCATAAGCTGTCAATGAGAAATCAAAGATTCCAAGGCAAAGATTAAAAACTAGTAATAATAATAATAATAATAATAAACCAGGCAAGCAGGATCAACCAAGAAAAGGACCTAGATGAAGAAGATTAGCAAACAAAAAGAATAAGACAAGCTGTTCGCTCATATATATATATAAGGACAATGATGAAAAAAAATGAATATATCAAACTCAAATTGGAAACAAGTGCCATGCGCCCTGAATTTGCCAGGGAAGTGCTCTGTTTGTAACTGAAAGGAAAATGCAATCTCGCAGAATTTCATTGAAGTTTACAAATCAAAATTTTTTTCATTAAAAAGGGAAAGTCAAGAACGGGACACATAATCAGGAACAAAATCGACCTCTGACATCTCGATCTTTTTGCCACCACTCACTGCAAATGAAAACCCAGAAATTAGCAAGCTGCATTTTCCTCCTCGCAATGTAAATTGGCCATACAAAATTATTAACAAATACCAGCAGATTGAGCAATTCAATGGGGTATCTAAACTAGGTTTTGTAATCCTTAGTGAAATTAGCCAGAGGACATATAGCTGTTTCATGATATTGAAACGCCCAGAAACAAGTGATGTTCACAGCATTAAACAGAGCATGGGACCACCAAAGAAAATGAAGATGGATAATATCCACACGAACAAACAGTCAAATCTCCTTCAGACCATTGGTGAGAGAAATGATCCCTAGAGAATGACCAAACAGAGTTCAAGTTCTGGAAATGCACCAATAATGCACCCATTAGCATCAGCAACACGTATTGAAACATCGTGTATTGCCATTTACATCTAGACTAAAACTTGTTCGGGGTATAACTTCAAAACTGCGGACCACAATTCTTGAAGCAAGCATAAACTTAACGCTTAAATGAGAAATTTTTCTTGGACGAATTCCTGAATATACACTGTACTACAATGAACCAGTAACCCCAAATGCTAAATTCTAAAATATCAATTGAGCGTCTCATAAACAATTAACCAATAATAGCAAAGAACAATTGGATTCAAATATAATAGCAAAAGTCTCAACATAGATCCCACACGAAATTGGGAACCGACCAGGGACACTACATCAAACTGGTGCATATCGAATAAAAGAATGGATTTAGAAGTAAAACCGTGCAGAGAATGCAGGCTACATCAAAGTGATGCACACTTCCTTTCAAATACCCACGTTCAAACCCCAATTCTTAGGAACAAAGCAGAGAAAATGAATTGGAGTTGATAATCTTAAAAGCAGTGCGGTACGGGATAATTTAGGAAGTGGGTTACCGACAAATCAATCCGCCAAAGTTGAAACCAAAATGAAATGCTGAACTGATTGACCGTGTAAAAATATATCCGCCAAAGTTCATCCACAACCAAACCACCACTAAACACGAAGTTGAAGGGAAACAAAATTCCAAGAAAATGAAGAAGAAGAAGAAGAAGAAGAAGAAGAAGAAGAAGGTTACGTCGTACTTCAACTACTTAAAGCCGAGGTTCTTCTTCGACGCATCTCCCGCACACCTTCAAACGAAACACTCTGTATAATAAAATAAATCTAAAACGGGCAAACAAAGGGGACTAAACCCTAGCGAGAGAGAGAGAGAGAGAGGGGGGGGAACAGAAACCCTTGGCTAGAGAGAGAACGTAAACAACAGAAAAAAGAAGATTAAAACAAAAACAAAAAAAAACCAAGCAAAGATAAGAGAAAGCGAGACAGACAAAGGAATGGCTTAAAAAGAAGAAGGGACGAGAGTACACTATATATGGAAAGAGAAATGCGACAGTGGGCGACAAAAGAGGGCACGCGAAAGAGAAAGGATTTTAACCGAAAAAGAGAAGAAAAAAAAAAAAAGGGGCAAAAAGCTTAAGAGTTTTGTCGACCAATTCTCCCCCCCAAATGTCGTCTTCTTCTATGGAATTTTCTTGCGTCAGCTCTTCCTCCTACGGCTACTTCCTCCCCTCCTCCTCCGCCACCACCGCCATTTCCGCCGTCAGCGGCAGCTTCGAGGTGAATATATATAAATATATATAGAGTGACTGTGACAAGAGAGGAAACAGACGAGGATTAAGTTAGAATGGAGAGAAAGCAGTTGCATTAATGTGCGAGGCGCACGCTTCATGCTTTAGCGCTTAAATTGCGCCTTCTTCTGTCATTCCGCGGTTTTCCGTTTGTTTTATTTTTCACCTTTTTATTCTATTCTTTAAATACGTGCCTGTCGTCACCCAGATGAACGGAACGGAGATGTCTGGATGGGTTGATCTCGGGTCGGGGGATGAGTGATGGGGGACCCACATCTGGAGTCTGGGAATGGAAGAGTACGGCAAATAAGCAGCCATCACATTATACGTAGGGAAGCTTGAAAATGTCACCCACCTGTCTCGTGGCTGGTTACGTACCACTAGTCCAATGCAACCCCGCGGCAGAAAATGTCACCCAAATCAAGCCCGTAACCAGGATATCATCTACTTAGTATTATAGTGAAAATGCAATTGGGTATTCCTGATTTCTGGAATTTCCTAATTTTTCTTGTATATACTCCACTCGCTAACCAGGGTGGGACGGTGGTCCATAATGGCTGTTGAAATTTCACCATTGCTAAGATCTCCTCGTCGTAATTTAATAGAACTCCAACTAAATACTTGGTTCAGGGAACGGTACGTCGCTCTTTCACTATTTGTGGGAAAGACAATAGAAGAGAATTCCACGCCCACCCTAGCAAAGGCAATCCCACGCCCACCCTAGCAAAGCCAATCCCACGCCCACATGTAATGAGACAGGAGTACTGATGATGTATAGTGGGACTTGCCCTTTTGTTACGTTGTCTTGTCTCTTTTCAATTCTGCTTTTCCCCAAGCTCCAACCACACCAATACCCAGTTGTTTGCTCTTGCCTCGATCCGACGCAAAAATAGATAAATAAATAAAAATAAACTATGTGGACGTGACTGCAGATAGTAATAACTGATGAGCGGGCGTAGACATGTTTGTGTGGGTGTTAAAAATCCTATGCCCCACACCCCACCAATGGATGATGATCATCATCGATTATCAACGCAGGAAAAGGAATCATTTATGACTCCCAAGAAAATTCTGTGATTCCCGTATTACGTCAGAGTCCACACAACGAGAGAGAGAGAGAGAGAGAGAGAAAGAGAGCGAGCGAGTACTGTTAAAAAGGCAATCGCAGTAGTGGTGCGCTGGAATGAAACAGTGAACAGTAAAGAGAAAACGATAGAGGGAATGGATGCAGAGAGGGAGGGGAGAGTGGATCTTTGTGAACGGCGATTTATCAGCAGAAAGAAGAGGAGGGGACCCACAGGACTGTAGTAGTCCGGGATTTCGCGGCACTAGCAGACGAGGTGGGGGTGATGGAGACTGGACGTTCTGGTATTGTCCAGAGAGTCATAGCAGATGTGTCAGTGATACGTTCACGTCGCCTTTGTTTAACTCCCTCTCCGCTTTTTTACTTTTTTTTATTTTTTGTTTTTTCCTTTCCCTAACCTCTCGCTCTGGATTGAGAAATTATTGGGACACCAGCTGTATTCCAGCAACAGTCCCTGAATGCCACGTTACCCCCCGGAGTCTATTTCGGATGGGTTTTGAAAGATTATTAAAACTTCAAACGCCTGCAAACATTGATTTCTTTTTTTAATAATTTTAACTAATATCAAGTGACGTGGGATTCACATACTGGTCTGGAGTACCAGCTCAAGATGCTGAGCTGGTATCCAGTCACACCCCTACCCAATAATTTCTCCGGGCTGGTGGTCTCGCTTTATAATTTTGAGGATTTACCCATGTACATGTTTTTTTTTTCTTTTTTTTTTTGGGGGGGGGGGGGGCGGGGGCGGAACTTGGTCTCCTGCCCTCTGCAATGCAATCTTTAATTGTTCATCGACAGTGTCTGTCTTTTTGTTGGCATCCCTCAGTGCATGGTTCACTTTTTTTATTAATCAAATGAAAACCACGGAGTTTTGGGTTTGAGCTATGTTTTCCAGTGACTGGTCGGTCGGGCCACTGTCACTAGGTCCTAGTGTAGCAGCTGACTTAGCTCAAACAATTCTTTACGTGTTTAGGCAGATTTGAGAGATTGGAGTCCTGTTTGCTTCCGTGGTTGCTTCTTTCGCCCAAATCCTCTTTTTACTTCCAACTCGAACGTTATTTTCTCTTTTTCTTAAATATTTTAGACCCGCTTAGTTAGACTAAAAAATTTTTTTGATGAATTTGAATAAATATAATTAATTTTTATTATATATGAAAAATATTAATATGATATAAATATATAATATAAAAATTAATTATATTATTTTTTAATTTAATTAAAATTTTTTACTCGTTCAGAAGAAAAAAGAGGTAAAATGCTACTTTCATATATATATATATATATATGTATATATATAATTTTGAACGGTACAATTGGATGGATGCGTGTAAATATAGTCTGCCAAAAAAGGAGGCGAGGCTTTTAGAAAAGCGGAATAATATTGGTTGGCTAAAAGAGGGATAAAAGTACAGGAGGGTATCGTCGGAATAGAAAAGGCGATTTGACATAACAATCTAATTGTAAAATTGAGGGAGATCCTCTCTGATCTCATCTCTGAAGTCTGCAAAGACCTTGAGCCCCACCTTCTGACAAAGTCAAAAGGCATTTTTTTTTTGTTTTTTTTTTGTTTAGTTATAAAGAACAAGGATATTTGGGTCAAACGCGCTATTTGCTTGGGAAGTTACCTCGTCGTGATTTAAAAAAACAAAAAAAAAGAAAAAGCTCCCATGAAGACGAGAAAAACCACACCGTGCTAAATGCGTCATGCCAAAGATTTACCCATTCGAGACAAGAAAAAGAGAGGACATGAACTAAACATATTTTAAAATAAATGAGCAGCGTTGTAGTGCGAGAAGAGAGAAGAGGCAGCAGATTGTATGGGGATCGGTGAGGGAAGGAGGGGGTGCTGCCTGGGAGGTTTAAAAAATGGGACCCTCTCTAACCCACAAAAGAAAAGGTAAATGAAATGGATCAGTCGCTGACTCGCTGGGATAACCTCTCTGTGATCGGACCGACTTGCACCCAGCTCAGTCACATGTCACAAGCTGGTTCCGTGAAGAAGGGGGAATTGTGTATATGTTGCCAGGAATGCCACCAGCCGCGTGGTATAAGTTAAAGTTCTTCTAAACTTCAATTCCCCGCGTCAACAGTAAAGAGAAACGCATTCAGGGGATCGTGGGTTTTTTCTTTTACCCAGTTCGGCCTGTCGCGTCTTGAAATGGGCAGACTTGGGCCAAGGGTTTAGTTTTTCCTTGATCCAGCCGGGCCTAGTTGTCAAAAACACTTATTTTTTGTTTGTTTTTTTTTTTTTAATACATTTGAGACAAGAGGGTTTGGGCTAAGCAATAACATTTCGGCCTGGATCGAACTCTATCCAACCCTAGACATGTAAGCTATATTTGGGAGAAATAATCTGGATACAAACAAACGAATGCATCTACTGTGGAGCCCACGTTAAATTGAAAAATAAGATACATGTGCATCTAAACTCCTTGACGTGACCATAGTTTAATTTGCTCTGTAAAACACTATAAAGCATATCTAAATTTGGTTTGCGTAACAATTCCCTTACTGTTCAATATTAGGAAAATGGATGTACGCTCATCATAGTACATACTTTACAATTAATTGTTTCGATGAGCAATAGGCTCAAAATCTTATATAGTATGTCTCACCACTTCATAAACAAATGTGGATTATAATTTATGTTATTAATTATGTAAGAAAAGCTAGTTGATAATTTTTATTAAGGTACGCGAGAGACGCAAGAGGGCACTAAGAAAGTGTTATTCTTGTCGGCTACGGCATAGCTTATTAGCCTGTTATAAATTCAAGCTGATCTGGCCTAAATATTAGCGTCAGTCTTGGTTTGCTAAAGATTCGGACTTGATCCGGAAGGGCTTTTTGGACTTGGAGGTTTACACATGAAATCGTTGTCTGTCCCTTCGATGATCGCGCATATGCCCACTATTCGCAAGTTAGGACGTCCTTGGGGGCAACTCAACTGAATGTTTGGGACCATCTCTTGGGCCAGCTTCAAGAGGGACTTCGACGGTCAGTTGGACATATTGCTTTTACTGAGTCCAGAACGTTAACTCGAGCCGAGCTTCACTTCCACCTTACGCTATCCAGAACTCTAGCTAGCCGTAATGTTCACGATCGAGACTTTGGTGTCTCACATTTACTCTTTTATTCTATTCACCGAAAAGAACTTGTGGACGGGATTCCAGGAAAATGTTTGGTTCACTGCGGACTGTGGGATTTATAAGAACAGTAAATGCAGGGAATTTTCAAACTTAATACAACTAGAGTATGAAATTTCAAAGACCAAAGTGCAAGCGCATCCAGTCTTGCAAAACGGCAAAAATTAGGACGTGAGCTGTAACAATAAGGCAGTTAGGTAGCCCGCCAGAAAGAACACATGCAGTGGGTGGGTGGGTAGGTAGGTAGGAGGGTTCAACGAATTAACACCCTTTTTTATCATAGATACCTTCTCTCAAGCTCTAACTCCATTGATAGTGATACGAGTAACATTTGCATTAGGTTCCCTTTTTGTGCTATTGTTGATTTTCTAGAATTTACCTGAAACCAAAGACGCAATTAATTGTGGCCAACGTGGGAACCTACAAAATTTTTGCAGATACAGGCTAAGTTACGAGATTTAGTCTGATGATTAGCTGCATGTACAAGAATTTACACGTTTCTGCCGTTGACGTAACCTCTGAAAAGGCAGGTCCGGAATCTTAAATTTTGTAAATAAAATCTTATCCAGCAATTTAAGCAACATTTTACATCCTAATTGGCACTAATGGGCCGCGTGCTTGCGGACAAAAAACGAACTTTAATAAAACTAGACGTAAACACAGGGAAGAAATTCTTTTTGAGGCGAAACGAGACAAGCTATTACCAGATGACGTAGATAATCTGCCAAATCAAGCGCATAATCTTTGATTAATCCTTTGAGATTCTTGATCGTCTAAGAAAAATCCAATGCGGAGTAGGGGGGGTTCATTTTGACCGGTCCTTTCACGTCTTTTCTTAAAATAATAAGAACAAAATAAATAGGTTCGTCGTTTTACGTAAACCCGAGGGCTGCAAACTAGCCATTAATTTTGTTTTCTTAGTAAAATCTACCACTCGATTCGCTCACTGTAACATGAACAAAACCAACCGCCAACCGTCGCTGCATGGAGGCTTGAAAGAAGGCGATTGCATTCGTGGCGCGCCCTCATAAATAAATATAGAGGTTGCCTGCTATTTAGAAATTGGTATGATCATATTCTGATACCGGTGGTCATATTTAGTTTTTTTTTTTTTATTTAAAAAAAAGGAGTTAGTTGATTATATGCGAAGAATAAAAATTTTATGGTCTGATCCATCTTGGACGTATCGTCTGTTTTCTTGCAAGAGAAAGGACAAAGAGCTAGAAAGTCAGTCAACGGTCTACGGTTGGCAAGGGTCTAAAAAGACCAGCAGAGTGAAGGACCCCCAATTATGAAAGAGAAGACCCCCTTTTTTTTTTTTCTATCTCTGGCTTTTTGTGCAGTCTTTCTTGAGTCCAGAACCCAGAAAAGGGTAAAAAGAGCCCCAAAAGATCATCCCTTTCTTTGTGTTGCCTATTGCCCAATAAGTGCTGAATCATCAGTTTCTGGGGTGTTCTTTCTTGCATCACTGTGTCAACATATTGCTTTGCTCCACCTATTCTTAGGCAGGCAAGTAAATTCCTGATGCAAGATCTGTGCTTTGTGTTCAGTCTTTGATTCAAATTTGGTTTTGGTTTTTGGGCATTGGAGCAGTTATAGCGAGTAGGTGAGGTGGTCTAGTTTGATGGGAATTTGCTGGAGCAATCAAATAAAGGCATACAGCCCCTCTAATACAGGCAAGTCCTACGATGATTGTTTACTTGGTTTCAATTGATTGGAGATTTATTTCACTTCAGCTTTCAGGTTTTCTCGGGCTGTTTTATTGACTGTAGCATGTATCTGGGTAATTCAGATGTCATTACTGATATGGGGTCCATTTGCTTAGATTTCTGGTCTGGACAAGACTTTTCTTAAGTTAATTTCCGGTTTTCTCTTCGCCGTTTCAAAAAAAATGTGCATAATATGTTGAGGTTAATTCTATGAATATCCATGAATTTTTCAATCCATACAAAATCAATATTTTGGTGAAATCACTCGAACTTCTGATACGTCACCACTTTTACCATTTTTTTTACCATTTACAACAATTCTGCATAATTTTTTGGCTCGCAGGACTGAATTCAAAGGATGTCAGCAGAGATGGAAGGACTTTGGGTAGTTCAAGTAGCAAATTGTCTTCAGCTTCTCTACCTCAAACTCCCAGGAGTGAGGTGGAGATCTTGCAGTCTTCGAATTTGAAGACATTCAGCTTTAGCGAGCTGAAGACTGCCACCAGAAACTTCCGACCAGATAGTGTGGTAGGAGAAGGAGGCTTCGGGTCAGTCTTTAAAGGGTGGCTTGATGAGCATTCCCTAAAAGCTGCCAAGCCTGGTACCGGTATGGTCATTGCTGTGAAGAGGCTTAACCAAGAAGGTCTCCAGGGTCACAGGGAATGGCTGGTTAGGAATTACACTTTTAACTCTACTTCCTAATGAGTTCAAAAGCCTCTGTGCTCACTTCTATAGTTTCAAATGAAATTGCTGTATCTTATTTCTTTATGGCATAATTGTTTTGTTGAGCTAGCAAGAAAAGTGATTTGTAGTAGCCAATCTTTCCCGATAAGGGGAATCAGAGAGTACAAGCTTTTTCTATGTAAAGGTGGTGCTTTTTGTTGTTGTGTTAAACAAGATCTTGTTGTGCTAGTTCTGATAGATCTTTTAGTGCTCGTTGATCATCATTGAGAAGACTTTGTGGGCTAGAAAGTTGATTTTGCTTGTATGGTCGAACATGCAGGCAGAAATCAATTATCTTGGGCAACTGCATCATCCTAATCTTGTTAAGTTGATTGGTTACTGCTTAGAGGATGATCGTCGGCTACTAATTTATGAGTTCATGCCACGCGGCAGTTTGGAGAATCACTTATTCAGGAGTGAGTTCCTCATGCTCTTTGTATTGATGTTACTTCAGTTTCTTGATTCTAAAAAGAACAGCATACCTTCCATTGTGGCCAATGTACTTTTAATCACTGAATTTTTGCATAAATTTTGAATAGGGGGGTCACGTTTCCATCCTCTTTCGTGGAATATGCGAATGAAAGTTGCCCTTGATGCTGCAAAGGGCCTTGCCTTTCTTCATGGTCCTGAAGCAAAGGTCATATATCGTGACTTCAAGACATCCAATATCCTGCTTGATACAGTACGTTCTTTTTTCTGGAATATTTCAGTGCTTTTCTTCTTATTATTTTTTCAATTTTGTTCTTTTGTGAAGGGCAAGCCTACGTATAGAGTTAAGGTTGTGCATCTGATTCCTACAGTCTATAAGCCTCGTACATTGGAATGCCCAAGCCCTTTCCAATGCTTTTTGTTTAGACTAAATTTTGAAACCCCGGTAATTTGGATTCTTCTCTTGCTTTGCTGCAATTTTTCAGAACTACAATGCAAAGCTTTCTGATTTTGGACTAGCAAGGGATGGGCCAACCGGTGATAAGAGCCATGTCTCTACAAGGGTCATGGGAACCCACGGATATGCCGCACCAGAGTATCTTGCTACAGGTACTATTTTCATTTTTCTTTGATACAACCCACATTTGGTAAACATGTTCCCTTTCCTCAATCTAGCCATAAGTTTGCATTTGAACAATTCAGTTTTTTTTCAATCATCCTGCAAATGCCCCACTGAAGCATTAAATATTTCAATTTACAGAGTTATCTTTTTATTGTCAATGGTTTTTGTGGTTCTACTGGAATTGGTCTCTGTTTTTATGTACGATACAGGGGTGATTTTCCCTCTATTCTGATAATTAATTGCATTTTGGATGTTGGAAAGGCCATTTGACTGCAAAGAGCGACGTATACAGCTTTGGGGTTGTGCTCCTGGAAATGTTATCTGGCCAACAAGCTATAGACAAGAACCGGCCATCTGGGCGGCACAACTTGGTGGAGTGGGCAAAACCTTACCTTGCAAACAAACGTAGAGTTCTTCATGTCCTGGACACGCGTCTTGAAGGCCAGTACTCGCTCAGTCAGGTCCAAAATGTGGGTAAACTTGCTCTTCAATGTTTATCTGTAGAAGCAAGGTTAAGGCCAACAATGGACAAAGTAGTAATAGCACTAGAGAAGCTCCAAGAATCAGAGAATGTGCCTAAAGTTGATCATAAAGAAGCCAACTTGAAAGCCGCCAATGGTGAACGGATTGCTTATCCCGGCCCTTAGTTTCCCCAGCTTTTGCTTAAGTCGTGTTTAATCGGCAATGTACAGTTTTCATTTTACACTTTTGCCTTGAGTATTTAGGCCTCCATTTCAATTCATAATCCGAATTATGGAGAACGTCTTTGTGTTCGAAAATAGCTACAGGAATATTTCGTGGAAAACATATTTGATCCTTTTTTATTCTTTTTTGTGTGTATTATCCCTTCTCGAATTTATGTGACCATGCTTGCATGTTTTTTCTCCTTGCTTGAGGAGTCTCTTTAACAGAGTTCTACCATGCGGCCCGCGATCCCATTATAATAAATTAATAAATACTAAATGGGACCAGGGACGAGAGGGTAGAACGGGAATTGTGAATACCAACTCCTCCTCTGCTCCTGGTAATATTTGGAGATTGGTGTCTTCGTTCCAATCTCCGATTATCTTTAGGGGGCAGGTTGAGTGCCTGCAGTTGGCGTCCTGTTGTCATCCGGTTCTAAAAGAAACTTCTGTTATATATATTGTGTTATATTGAAGGGAATCGAGCAGGGTAGGGATCGATATTCTGGACTGTTGAAGGAGAAAATTCGTCGACCCCATCAAACCGAAGAACTGGACGTCTAAAGATGATGGCAATGTGAGCTCAATCAGACGTCTAAAGATGATGGCAATGTGAGCTCAATCAAATAACGAGGTAGAGATAAAATATGACGAGCTCTCAGTAATCTTGGGCGCCCAACGCGGCCTAACGCAAGTCCCTAGATCGCAGACGGAAATTTGTTCCACAAGCAATCCGCCGATAAAAATAAGTTTGACTGAATCACATCAAAATACATTTCTTTTGACATTCATCTGGCAAAAGATTTAAGAGAATCGGCCATTGGTAATTTTAGCGGGGGCCCTGCAACAAAGCATAACAATAAATTGAAAATATGTATTAACTAAGAGAATTCTGGTCTTTTTCTTTTAATCTTTTGCAACGATTTCTTAGACTTTTCTTAAAACTCTCAACATCCATCTTCCTCATCTTTCATCTTTTGCAAGTCCATCTTTCTCGGGAACAAGCTAACCAAATTATGAAGTTGCAATAACAATTTTAATATTGTTTGATCAAAAAATGAAAGAGAACAACTCGAATAAATCAGAAGTGCATATAAATCATGGGAGAAAGGAGGGTTGCATGTAAGTAAGCAACTTTGGAACCTTACAATGGCAAGGCCAGTCTAACGTACTTTAACTGTAGTTTAAATGAAATCAATCATCTCAGTTAACCAACATCCCGACCATGTTACGAGATATGTACACCAGAAGAGTGGTGCAGTGGCCTCGCACAAGGGAGGCTTACAATCAAAAGCAGAATGATCAGATGGCAAGCACAGATGGATGAGATAAGAAATCACAACTGCTGAAATAAAAATCTGCGGTGATTCATCGTCCCAACAAAGCAACACAATCCTTCTGTACTACCTGACTCAATTTGATGTCAAAGAGCTCACATCTTATAGGCATCTCCATCTCATAAAAGGGATTCTTCAAAACATAATCTGTGTAAAATTCATAAATGAATTTCAAGAGACCTTCCATGTGCTGTGCTCCAGGTTCACAGAGCACAAAGAACTTTGTCCCTGGAAAAAGAAAACAAAAAATAAATTTTTAGAGAAAAAAAAAAAAAAAAAGCTTAATGTGGTTTGAGAAGAATGTTTAAGCTATTCGCACCCAAAAAAAGGTTTGGAGAAGAAACCCACATGTCAGACATGAGAAGAAAAACATTATCCCAACATACTAATGGAATCAATAATTTTGTTATAAGAAAATATTAGCTAAATGTGCTAAGCAAACCAGCAAACTCACATTGCAGGCTCAAGGAATGGTCAAATATATGTAGTTTTATCCTTGTTTTCAGAAAGAGATATTTCCGCAACTTGACCGTGTGACCTTCACGTCACAAATGAAGAACCTATGTATTACGCTGAGACACGCACTTCCAACTCATTTCTCTTGATTATCAGAGAAACTATAATCAACTTCGACGTTTTCATTATTTTAAAATCCAGAGAAATAGAAGAACACGGCATTTACTAGACTTGATCCCAGTAGACAGTTTTCAGTTCAGTTCACTTGCCAACAACAGTATCAGAATAAATTAAGTACCAGTGAGGGATTGGAAGCAATGGAGGTCAAATGTGTCAGCTTCAAGGAGTTCAATGCCTGAGCAGCCAACAGTAGGGGACAACTGCTGTGAGATGGCATGCATCGAGTGCCATAAACTGGCTACTCTTAAACTATCATTTGTATCCATCCGTCCAGCAGAGCGGTACGCCTAAAAAATATTCTCAACAAGAACAAACAATACTTATTTACGAGCAATTCCAGCGTGCAGTAATGCGAAGAGCTAAAAATCAAATATTTCATCAACATTAAAAACTTCCACCCATAGAGAGGACTTTCAGTTCATTCCTTAACTCTAAAACACATTTCCCTTTTAATTACTCCACTTAGAATCATCTTTCATACAATCCTACCGAACCAAAAAACTATTGAATAACATGATATACACCAACCATTTATCATTTAGTTCCACGGAAAGCAGTAGAACCTATAAATCAAAATTGATATACGGAACATTGCTTATCATGATCAATTATCTCACACCAATTTATCATGATCCCCGCAGAGCGAAAGGACTGGCAGCTCTCACGCTCTACCTCCATGAATTCCTCCACGCCAGAGGATTGTCCCTCACATGTCCTACTTATCAGTATAGCACAAGAAGAAAAGGGGATTGCAGCATTGATTTAAAGAGCACATCTTTTTGGCTCAGACTCGAACTTCGGAACCAAATCAACAGTTTCTTCTATCCTTCTAACCGAAAAATGGAAATGGGCATCAAACAAATCGAAATTAGAAGGAAAGTGAGGTACCTTGTAGAAGATCAAACCACCCGATTTGTTGATGATGTAAAGGCCGTAAATTCCTGCCATCCCAACGGCTTTGTCTACGGAATCAAAGAAAATACGATTAAAAAAAAACAAAAAATGTAAAAAAAAATCGAAGTGAAATCCTTAATCATGATGCGATCGAAGGTTTGGAGTTTAAGAGCAAAGACCCGGAAAGAACGTCTGCACTCAGTATCTTTTGAGCGCCGCGGAATTATGAAATCTTGGCCGTAGGTTTTGTGCGACCCACTTCTGTAGTGGTCCCATGACAAGATCTGGCATTTGATTTGCCACCACAACTCCATAAGCTTGGATTCGGGGGTCAATAACTACTCATGTACGCAGCAGCTACTATGAACCGTTGATAAGATGGCATTACAGTTGAGACTATGATCAAACGGCTGCAAACGAGTAAGCAGGATAGATCCTTTCGTGTTTTAGCATAACCCAACGCTGATGTCGTTTTCGCTCGCATTTTTGTCTAGAGCTGGCTGGCCCAGCTGAGTTTGGTGGGTTAGGAAAGCGGGAAACTGAAAACTAAACAGATATCGAACCCCGGACTCCAAAAATAAAAGTAAAAAAAAAAAAGGGAGTGTTGGAGAATCGAGAACCGACAATAGTAATCAATGGCCTGAAATTCACATACCCAGGAATCGACGGTCAGCCACCGCCTGGGTCCAAGCCTTTGATAGACGATTTCTCGCTGAACCTCAATTCTGGCGACAGGGGCCTTCTCGTTGGATCCAATGGCACTGGTTAGTATAAAGTTTTAAGCTTTCTTTGTTTCGTAGCCCAATAATTAGCCGATGATGTGCTGGGAAATAGAGTAATGGGTGTCGGTCTGTTTGGTTAAATTCGATCAGGGAAGACCACGATACTGAACATCTTGGGAGGGAAGCACACGGTGGAGCCCCACATGGTTCGGGTGTTAGGGAGGTCTGCTTTCCACTTTGACGTCCTCTGGCGATCTGTGTTATCTTGGTGGGGAGGTTAGTTTTTGTTCAGTTTGATTAGAGAAAATGAGACGTTGTTTAATTACATTCTAATGTTTGCATTGTGGGCTGAGCTCGGATTGCTATTCAAGTTGGCTACTACTGAATATCGTTTGATCAAGTTTCAGCCAATGTTTCTTGAATTTGGATGCGAAGTGTTTGGAACATTTCAACGACACCTTTATTGATTAATTTGTTTGTTTGTTTGTTTATATTAAATTTTGGAAGTGGCGGCGAGAAGTGGCATTTGCTGGGTTTTAGGTTTCTATACAAATGGATGTTTCTGCGGAGAAAATGACATTTGGTGTAGCAGGTATCAATCCTCAAAGAAGAGATGAGCTGATCAAGGTGAGACTTCTGGTTTTCTGGAGCCAAGATATATCCCTGCTTTGTGGAGAAGCTGATTGGATTGCTTTTGTAAACATGAAATTGAAAGGTGTATCATGGAGGCATGTGATCATGCACACATACATTTAGATTGTTTAAATCTAATTTCATTGTTTGCTGCAAGCAGGGAAGTTAATATTTCTATCATTCTGCTTTATATATTTCATCAATGGCATGAGCTTAGTTCTTGCAATGGGAACATGCTTGCTAACACAAACAAACTATACTTGTGCCCACGTGATATTTGTTCGTTCAGGTTTTTCTTTATGGCTACAGGGTCAGTTCTTATGGCTCTTTGTTTGATATGAAGAATCCTTTGTCAAATTTAGAAGAAAATGGTGCTTACAACTGTTGTGATGATTATGTAATTTTGAATAACTTAATCATTTTAAAACATTTTATTGATAACTAGTCTCTAGGATTATCTTATTAAGAAAGCTTTGGAGAATCTTAAGTTATTTTTCCATGGCCAAAAATATGTGCATATTCTATGGTTTGGCTATATCTCTTATGAGAATCCAACTTGATTTCTTGGTAGGAAAGGTGTTGGATATTGATTTGTCATGGAGGATGCATAAGGTTTCTGATGGTCAGAGACGACGAGTACAAATTTGCATGGGTCTTCTGAAGCCTTTCAAGGTATCTCTATCTTTTGCATCTTAGCTCATGATCGGGTGTGTTTATGCTGTTCCCATGCACAACATTTAACTTCTCACTTTCTTCACATTTTCCTGTAAGATTTTTGTATCATTGCTAAAAATTGTTTCGCTCCTTACATTCAAAATATCTCTCTTTTTTTGGATTATTTAGGTCCTTCTTCTTGATGAGATAACAGTTGACCTTGATGTGCTAGCGAGGGCTGACCTTCTAAAGTTTCTAAGAAAAGAATGTGAGAGTGGTGCTACAATTATCTATGCAACATATATATTCGATGGCTTGGAGCAGTGGCCTAGTCACATTGTATGTTTTGGCTTCTTTTTAACTGTTTTTCTTCTTTCTTTTTTTTTCCAATTTTAAATTTATGATTATTTCCTTTTCTTCTAGGTATACATCACTGATGGGAAGTTGCGGTTAGCAATGCCAATGGCAAAAGTCAAGGAGATCAGTAATTTGTCACTTATGGTCTGTTGTCCATTTTTCTCAAATCGGTTGTTCAGTTCGTTTGTTGGCCTGGGTATCATAGGATATCTGTTTTATCGAATTTTGGGTTGTATTATCTGTAAACGAATAATGCCTCAATGAATTGGACTTGCAGAGGACAGTGGAGAGCTGGCTGAGAAAAGTAAGAGACGAGGAGAGGAAGATAAAAAAACAGAGAGAAAGGCCAGTGGTCTTCCAGAATTTGTAAAGCAAGTTGAAGGAAGTCGAGTGACTGGTGATCCAGCTTGCTCTGCCGTTGGTGCCATGAACAATGGTTGGGCTGCAGGAAGGCTGCACTCCACCAGTGCTGGAGAAGAGATCTTCTTGGGCTCAAAGAGAGTTTTGAGGCAGTAAACATTCCAGTACAATAACCTATATTCATATTGTTAAGTTCATGACACGGTCCACGGTCGGCCGGTCCAACTATGGTTGCCTGAAAATATTGATGGGATGAATTTGCATCCATTACTTTTGTAAAAATAAAAATAAAAATCCATACTTATTTTTACGTGGACCAAGAGAAACAAAATCCATGATTGAAAGAGATGGGGAGCTGAGGATAGCATTTCAATGTCAAACACTTGCTGCTTCGAGTATCAAATCGACTATTTTGCATAGCAAAAGCTAATGATCCTTTCGGTATATATTCATACTTATAATCACATCCTTGTAAACCCAGAGTTGCTTGAAATCGAACAATTTGCTTTAACCACCAAACTCTCGCAAGTTGCAACAGCTCTGTTTTGTGATTATTATAAGACAACTCCAAGGAATGGAAATTTTCAAATCTGAATCTTTGATGAGGGGGCTTCCCTTTTCA
Source organism: Bruguiera gymnorhiza (assembly GCA_020883675.1). Lineage (NCBI taxonomy): Eukaryota > Viridiplantae > Streptophyta > Magnoliopsida > Malpighiales > Rhizophoraceae > Bruguiera > Bruguiera gymnorhiza. Next base: position 8,201,394 of record JAIRCJ010001062.1, on the reverse strand, counting down.
TGTCTCCAATCTTGCTCTTTAAAAAAAAATAAATAAAGAAAAATTATTTAATTAAAAATTTTACTTGTATTTCATGCATGTTTTTTCCTTCATAAAAATAAGGGTTGGGCTATGGGACAGAGCCTGTAGCCATTGAGCCCGATCTCCTTATTTAAGGGGGTGTCTGGCTTCCCTCTAATTTAAGGCTTCTAATCTTCAATCTTTTTTTATTTTTATTTTTTAAGTAATTAACTTTGAGGGACTGATGTTAAGGATTTTCTTTTTTCTTTTTTAGTAAGGCACTATTAAAGATAATTATCAATCAATAATTTTTTAATTATTGTTATACATATTTAAATACAATTAACTTAATTAATTCTTGTAATTAGACGATTATAAATATTATCTATATCTAAATATAATTAATTTAGTTAATTTTTTGTAATTAAAAAATCGATTTTTTTAATAATTTTTATCAATATAATACTTATATAAATCTCACATATATCACAATATGAAAAAAAAGAAAAAAAATTGCAGTAATTATTCCAACCTTTCTCTTTCAAGCATTTTGTCATAGATGTAGATGATGGGCTGCTTGTGGGCGTGGAAGCAAGCGAGGGGGTTGGTCCCACCTTACCTGCGCGGATTTCTTATCGAACGTTTTTATCCTCTTTTACGAGACGATAGGTGTTGATAAGGGTATAAATGCCATTCCATTCCTGTTCTTTACAGGACAGCGATAAATGCATTTCCCCGTCTTTTCGGGAATCCTAAGTTAGTTCCCAACAGAACCTTCGAGAGCACCGCCCTGTCACTCGGCGCATGGGACTGGAACAATGACCAAGTATGTGTTGCCTTTGCTTTGTTTCTTCCCTGCATTTTTAACCTGAGTCGTATGGCCCTCCCCAAGAGGTCCATAATTGGATAATGAAGAGGGCACCGCAGGGAAGCAATCAGTCTTGAATGCCCCCCCACTGACGGAACATCTATTATATGCTTTTGATTCCTTTTGTCCAATTTAGTAACCCCTCGCCAGCCTATGAAAATTCTCTTTACAGTGCTTCCAAGGTCAGCGAGAGGGATCAGAAGTTCTGAAGAATGAATAGGTAAACAAAACAAGCAATCTGTGCCACCTCACGGTTGAAATGGCAACCGCATTTTTCCAATTCGAGCACAAGGGAACTAACAGCCATAGAGAGTGACCCAAATGTAATATAAAAGCTATGTAGTATTAGCGGAATTTAAGAACATAAGCACTCGGAGCTGCGGGCTACAGGTTTCCTGTTGCAGCCGCCTCGGCCCCAACCACTTTCACCGTCAGCTGATTCTTTAACTTTCACCAGCCGACAGCCATGCAGCAGATGCCTTGCCGAAAGTGAAAACAGATTTAAAGATAAGAAGAGAAAAAGTAACCACGCTCGGACTTTTTGGCAGTAGTCACTTTCCTAGTCCTAACCGAGAATCCGAATCCCCATTTGAATGCACTTCAAAATTTTCCCGAGAAAATTAAGGAAAATTTGAAGGCGGGAGACATTATATTAACGTAGTAAGTTTTGAGAGAGAGAGAGAGAGAGAGAGAGAGAGAGAGAGAGGAGGGTCAGGAACGAGGGGCTCATCAGACGTGGAAATTCTTTCCCGTGAAGGTCTGACCGAACTGCCAATTAGAAGGTGCCACGTTCCAGGACGCGGATGAACGCCTATCACTGCTCCTCACCCTGAATGAAAGCGCCTGGCCCACGAGTACGGCGTTGGATTGCCAGTTTTGGCCCCAGTTACGGCTCATGCTAATCCATCCAGTGTTCGTTCCCTTGACGCTCACCGTCACGACATCCCCTGCACCCGCGACGTTGGTGACCAGAACCAAGTTGAAGTAACGGAAACCGTTGATCGTGAATCTGATCCCCCCTTGCCTCCTGCACGGCACCCTGGCAAAAACCACCAAAAAGGCAAACGATGACGTTTTATTATTGGCCAAAAAGCCCGCCATTCACACGCGTGGGCACAACGCGCGATTTTTGTTCCTGTTTTCCAACAGAACACCGCAGGGAGGCAAGTGTTATTTTACTGGACTACCCTCCACTTTTAAAGGCACCTGGCTAACTGTAATTCTTGGCGAGGTAAAATTCGTAAAAGGTAAGGATATTCTAGTCTTTTCATCCACAAAAAGCGGAAGTAGAACACAAATAATGAAACGAGAAACAGGCTTGCGTCGGTGCTGCCTCTTTCGAGGCTCTGTTTGCTTTCCGAGAAAAGAGTCGCCCGTGGGAAAATAATTATACTAAAACAGTTTAATTGGAAGTCTGAAATTCAACGTTACGGCCCTTTAGCTTCAAAGGAAACATGGATCGCGCGGCAGAATCCATTAGTGCGAGTAATTAAATTTCTAAGAAACTACTTTCAAAAAAGAAAACTTGGGGCATCGTTAAAACGAAAAACGAGGAACTAAAGAGGTGCGAAGTCAAAGTGAACTCACCGGCGATGGTTGACGGGGACAATTCCGGCGCGGAAGTCGGCGATCTTGAGAAACATGGGCATGGCGAGGTCGAAATGGGGGCGAGGCGGGTTACACCAGCCACCATTGTCGCTGGGCAGAGCGTAGTTAGGAGGGCAGAAGTTGGTGGCCGTAATGAAGATGGATGGGCTGCCAGGGTTGCACCACCTGGGGTCATCGGTGGCCAAACATTTGATCTCAAAGCAAGCGCCGCAGCTCAGCCCGTCATTGAACAGTGCGGTGCTCAGCGCCGCCGTGTTCACTCCATATCCTTGGCTGTACAGATTCCCGTACCCACAAGCCCCACCTGCGTTTTTTTTTTTTGGGGGGGGGGACAAAATGGCGTCTTAATCAGTCGTACTTAAGTGCTGTTTTGCAAGAATAAAGCTCAAAATGCATTTCCAAATATGAGGTTTAGACAATGACTAGCCTACCAGTGAGGGCTTGGGATTAAAAGAAGACGATAAAATAGAACAGAACGTACCCATGGTTCCAGAGGCATCACTGCCGCCATAGAAAGTAGCATGAGCAGTCTGCCACTGGCCACCCGTGTAGACCCCGGGGATTCTGGCCTTAGCCACCGCAAGCAGCGTGAGTAGAGTAACAATGCGGAGCACACTCACACAAGCCATTGACACAGAGAGAGAGAGAGAGAGAGATTGGGAGGGGAGGGTTGGGCGGAATGAGGAAAGCGGAAATAAGGCAGGTGCGTATTTATTGAAGAAAGGGGGTACTGTGGGAATCAACACAAAAGGTAATACGGCAAGCGTGTGGACTCTTAAAATTTGTTGTTTCGGTCTAATGCGTAGCAGCAGTGCTTTCTTTTCTTTTCTTTTCTGTTTTTTTCCTTTTTCTTTTTCTTTTCTATTGTGAGATTTGCAACTTATTATTATTTTCTGTATTTCCATTTCATCGAGGAATGTATGTATACATTTGAGAAGAAACGCCAAATTGTTGGGACTCTGGACAATGACACCACGAGAAGGGATGTAACCTGCACATGGTTGCTTCGTGTCATTTCTGCTTGGCCCCCCACTGAATCAAAAAGGCATCTTTACCTGTTAGAGGTGAAGGTCAATTTATTCAATTAGGTGTCTTGGAAATTAATTTAAAAATTATCGGATATTAATTTAAAAGCAGACGGGTCCTATCCTATTCGCCCTCTCTCTCTCTCTCTCTCTCGCTCTCTCTCTCTCTTTATAATTTAGATGCCCTTCAAGCTAGTAGCCTTTCACTTTTATGGAAAATTCCCCCTTCAATTCAATGGCCCGCAGAGCTATCAGAATTAAAGTAAATATTTCATTGTCCCCCGCCACAACAATGGGATTTTATGTCTTTTAATAAAAAGACTGAATATTGGCGAAACCCCTCCTCCTCTCTAATTGAAATCTAAAGCTTGCGTAGGACAAACACAAATGAGGATGTACGGTCGGAAATTCCTTTTAAATTTTTGAAAAATCACGGAGTTCCTCAAACAGCCAATGAGTTTTATGGGGAAGTGGGAGCACAGCCAACAACTAACAGCAACAACAACAACAACATAAAAATAAAAATAAAAATAAAAAGAAGAAGATTTTTTTCTCGCGGAATGGAATCCAAAGGCTCTCCAAAACGGCAACTCGAAAATGAGCGCAAGTGAACAAAGAATCTTTTAACGCGCGAAAAAGGGGGGACCCTCCCCTCGCCTCCTCAATACTCGCACAGCCAAGCCTTGAAACGTAAATATATTCTAACCGTAATGTGGGTCCCGCGTCGACCATCAGTCCACGCGAGTAGCGGCGCCCAGCGACGCCACGCCACGCCACGCCGCGCGGTGATCGGCATTGCATTGGAGCAGCAATTCTGGGTCCTGATTGGCAGCGGGTGGCATGGGGCAGAAGGATCAAAATTCACCGACTGCTCCCCGCCACCATTCCCAACCGCTTGCTTGCTCTCCTTTCCACGGAAAAATCATTTTATTTTGCTGGATTTATTTAACTCTTTGACAACCCCATGAATTTTTTTTATTATTATTATTTTTTTAAAAAAATTTCTTCAAACCCAGTAATCTTGGTCCCAGTTTAGAGATTATAGAACAATAGGTTACTACTACAAACATCACTAGGAGCTTACGACACCTGAGCCAGCTTCTTAACTTTCTCAAATTTTAAGATTAATGTTGGAATCTAGAATTTTGGTGTGTGACTTCAAATCCTGTTACACAAACCCAGCAAACCCTTAAAGCCTTCATAATTCCCTTAAATTCAATTCTGGACTAACACGAAGGAATCCTGATGCCCGTAGTAAAAAAGAAATTGAAAAGGGGTTTTTTTTTTTTTTAAAAAAAAAGGACAATGGAATGCGCTACTCACTACCCTTTGTAAAGATGACTTTTCTTGATTGATGTGAGAATGAGTAAATCTTAATTAACGTTCCAATAATTGTACATTGATACCTAAAGGAAAGGATGTTGGCATGCCACGATTGCTTTTATAATTTTATAAATCTTTCCAAGAAATATCTTACATTCGTATTTCACAAAATGAGTCAGCGATGATCACAAATGAAAATTGGATCGAAGCCATTAAGGCTGCTGAATAAATATGTCTCCTCCACACTATTTATGGTGCTTCATGTTTTGCATAAAGAAAATAAAATAGCATTTAAAAGGCGAATTCAATTTGATGGGTTTCTAACCTTTTGTTCGGTACATGTCATTTATTATTGTTCATGCCTGGCCTAGCCAAAAGAGTGAAAAAAATACCTCGACATGAGAATGGGAATGAAGACGTAAGGAGGAGACAAATGTGTACTGGAGGGGGTCGGTTCATCTTTTCCTCGGTAGAAAGGAGATGGGTATTAAAAATATATACATATAATAAAGGAGGAAGTTTGCTGGCATCCATAATGCCAAACTTTATGGACCTCCTGGTTGCTCTACTATTGTAGAATGTCGTGCATTACATTACATGTTTTTCTTTTACTGGTGCCATGTTTGGGAACCCCCCCCCCCTTTTTGTTTTTTTTTTCTCTCTAAAGTTTGATTTTGTAAATAAAATGATCTGTAAAAGCAACTTATATGTTTAATATTTTTCTCGCGAAGTTAAAAATTTTGTCTTGTGAATTTACAGCTAATAAGTTATCGCAAAGTTTGGCACTTGAATTCACATTAAAAACATATATATATATATATATGGAAAAAAGAAAATATGAAGGAAAGAGCCATGTATTTAATTAAAAAATAAAGAAGATAGAGAAAAAAAAAAATCATGTATCTAGCGTCAATTGTATGGTCAATCTATGTAATTACGTGATTTTTTAATGTAAAAGTATAATAAGTTTATTGTAGTTTATTTTTGCATTCAAACTCATGACAAAGGCCGGATATTTGAGGATTTCTCAATGGAAAAAGACTCGGTGCCATGGACCGGTGGAGATTAGTGTCACACATCATATACCTGTGCTCGTCGGTCGCGAGCGCTATCTCTTCGTATGGTCAAAGGCCCACCTCTAGCTTTCTAATGTCTAAATAATAATAATAATAATAATATCAATAATAGTGGCGTTGTTAGCAGTGTAACAGTAAATTTTTAAACACAATAGTTAGATAGATACAGGAGAGTGAGCCTTTAAAAATAATAAAAGTAGTTAAATTTATTGAAGAATGTCTATTTAGTAAAAGTTTAAAATAAAAAAATAATAATAATAATAATTCATCTATTAATAAAGTTTGTGTTATTTTTTATTAAGAGTTTTGAATTTAAATTTTATTAATTAAAAAATTGAATAAAAAAAGACCGAATTCATCCTAAATACCTAAAAAAAAAAAATTCTGAATTTCACAATCCCATGAGTCCCATCCAATCCATAGCTGACACAACCCAACGCCATGTGCCTTCATTTATTGCCCTCCTCCTATTTCGTATCTTTAATTTCCACTTCATCTCGATTGTCACCTCCCGTGAATTTTCTCTCTATTTTTCTCTTTAAAAAATATATATTTATATATATATTATTTCATATGCATTTTTTTAATCTTTGGTTCGTGTCCCCATACATCAACTTGCCTCTCATGTGTTCACAGTCAGTTCTGTTTGTCTTCATGCCGACAACTTGCCTGTCGTGTGTTCACAGTCAGTTCTGTTTGGAACTTCATAGTTATTCCACTCATAAATCATAGAGAAGAAAACAACTTTTTATTTTTATTTTTATTTTTTAAAAAAATTTGAATGCATAGCAAGGTAGCAAACTCATTCATGCATCTGGGAACAAGGTTCCAACAATGGATTCTGCTGGCGCCTCATGTCAACCTCCTGAATAATAAACTTTACTCAACTAATTGCGAGCAAAAATGAGATTATCATTGGCGCTTCGGTGACCTTATTTAAAGGTTAACTCTATTATTTAAATCTCGCTTTTCATTTATCAAAAAATTAATTAAATTTAGTTGAATATGCACAAATCAATATATAATTACTTATTCATTAGTTCATGTAACATAATACTTTTTTTTCCACTAAAAAGTCAATTAGATTGGGAGTTATTATACAAATAATTCTTATTATTTCTATAACTTATATATATATATATATAATTAAAATTACAAATTTTAAAGATAAAAATTTAAATTTCTAATTACGAAAATCTCGTCTGAGAAACATGGCTGTTTTTCTTTAACGCTTTAGGCTCGATGAACTTCTAAACTCTGAAGAGTATGCGTGTGGCAACCGGATAGAGCGAATCTGCCACGTCAGGATTTGCATTGAATGGTTTGTGCGTTCGCCATCGCGGCACCGGACCATCAAAACATGCCAACTTGCCACCCACCTAGACCGGTCGGCCAGTCGCCTCCTCCATGGAACTCCGACTTGCCATGTCATAGCACAGCGATCTGCATCCCCTTGTATACCCGCGAAATGGAATGGAATGGAATACATATATATGTTCATATATAGCTTATATCCCTTTGCAATTGTGACCGGTCATTCGAGCAAGTATTTTTCAACCATACATCTTCCTTCTGAGCAGATGTTCTGGTTATATGACAATTTGGACATTATTGATTGCTTCTCAACCTCTTCATTTTTTTAAAAAATTTTTTTTTTAATTTTTGTTTTTTGAAATCAATTTATTGTGATGACTTAAAGAAATGTACATGCCATTTATTGGAGATCTGGCTTGAATGCCACGACTATATATCTCATATGAAAGAAGCGTCTCCAACATCAACTTGCAATCTGAGTTTATATTAGGGTTCTTCCAAATTATTTTTGTGTTTTCTCAAACAATGTGGAGAAACAGAAGAAGAGGTTCGTTTATAAATAAGGGTCAAAAAGGGATTTGACTTTGCAATTCGTACGCTGTAACTTTTTTATGGATCCATAGTCACATAAACTTGCTCAACGGCATTCTAGTAAGTAACACTCGATACGTTGACCTCTTGTATTTTAATGCGACTTGATTTATTCCAATCCTATTTATCTATTCGAGACAGAAAGTCACTTTTATAGTAAATTGGGTTTCTTTAATCTCAGTCATAATCCTACAATCTAAAGATAAACTAAGCATATATTCTCATTTGCTCTGGCTTAATTTTATTAACATATCTGGGGTAAGCCACTGAGACAATTGGGTTGTTCAAATTGAATGATATAGAAAATTAATACTTGGAGAGACATTTTTCTGCAGATTATATTCCGAGGAATTCACACATATGGAAATCAAGGGACGGTACTAATTAAGCATCCCAATTGTTCCGTGCCACCTCATGATCAGAGAATTCTCACGTAGCCGACATAAATTTATAAGGGATACAAAACTCCGTCGGTGGTGCCCCTGAAATTTTAGATTAATGACAAGAGCATGTATATATTAAGGATTACATCAAGATTAAGATTGTAATCCGTGGAATATTGTAACGTAGAAAACTGTTTCCTGCAGTATTGGTATTTAAATAAGAAGGCAGCACTATTGTGGGGTTGCCTGAATTTTGAGATTGCAATTCTGGTACGTAGACTGAGGTTATATATACAGCTTTTGCCAAGGTTGATCATCGGTGGTTCACACTGCTTTGGCATGTTGAAACTTCTGAATAGAAATTCGTGGTTGAAGCTGAGCTTACCCTCGGTGGCAAATTAGTGGTCCATCATATTTCTAGTCTTAAGCACTCATCCATGCGATCTCGTTTTCTACGCGCCTACTCAAATTTGTCCATGCGATCTCCTTTCCTTTGCCCCTTTTCTTTTTCTTTTTCTTTTTGAGCAAAGCTTTGATTGTTTTCCACAGCATTTTGGTTTGGGTGAAGAGTCGGATCGCAGGTCTCCAATAGTAATTCTGATTTCTAATCATTGAAATTACCGATATATCGCCACACCCATTAACATGGACCTTTTTTTATTATTATTATTATTTTCTAATCTTTTAAATCGGATCAAACAAACGACACATATGAGCAATGCTCAGGCCCTGTCAGTTCAATTCCTTGGTGGATTTTCATGTCTCTGTCTAGCCAGACATGTTAATATCATCTTTTCCTTTTTAGCCGTTCATCTGAAATTGACGCATCATGTGTTGTTGTCTTCTACCCAACTTAAATTCAAATTCATCGGGTAAACGATAATAACTCTGTATAATTTTATTTTTATTTTATGGGTAAGGGAAGAAATAATAAGCTACCCACAGAGAAGAAAAAAATAATGAGATTAAATGGATGAAAAGCTGAGAGATTCAAAAACTTATCTGCTAATTTTTGCTTTTAACTAAGAATTCTCTCTCTTTTATAATATTTGTTTGGTTTAGATAGTTGGTGGCTGATAATTGATAATTTTAAAAGATAGTAAACTAAAGTTGAAAAATCCATAAAAAGAATTGATAATTTAGATAATTTCTAACTTCTTTTATTTTGATAATGTTTTTTTTTTTTTCTTTCTTCTCTCTTTGATGTTACATGGGAGCCTGAAATTTTCCAAATTACACGTCAAATCACTAACCAATCCCAAACTCCCAATATCCCCGGCCCCTTATGTACAGCAGGAAATTGCAAGATTCCTGCACAGAAAAGCTGACTTATATCAGCCAGACATGTAGGTAGCAATTAGCAAGCTCTAGAAAAAATACATAGTTCTTCAAGTTAAAAAGAGAAAGTGGAGAGTGATGGATGGGACACAGAATCTCAAAACACATAAAACCGTGTTTTACCAAATCAGGAATCAAATATGCGGTTTGAAGTCATGCCAACGCAGATGCATTAAAGTACATGCTCATGCAAGACTTTAAAACCAAATTGATCCGAGCTTATCGTAGCCAATGTTCCCAGAAATTTTATGCACAGGTAATGCTTCCATAGCAATCCTTCATCTACACAAATAGGACACAGAAAGCAATCATCATGCATTGACTCTAACTCTTGCTTCAAAACACTTGTTTTACAGCTTATCCAAAAACTAAACAAATTCAACGATGGAGAACACGATGAGATAAATGGCTGAAGAGAACAATAGTCATTTTTCCTCTTTCTGATAAATAGTGTTGAATAGACTCTTTGGTATTATTAGCTATAAATTCACCAGGAGTTTCCATTATTTAGCTACGGAGAGAGTCTTCTGCATAATTTAAAAACCCTGTGATACTCTAGTCTCCTGATTTCCTTTCCTTCTGTACATAATTTGAAAAGCTGCATTGCAATCTGTGAATTAAGCACTTTGTAGAACACTAAGCTTAAGTGGCAGCATAAGTGCGCAGTTGAATTAGATTTTAGATTCAACTAGAGGACCCAAAAGGTCAACAGAGGCATCAAAGAGCACAGAACTATGGATAACCAAACTGCATGGAATATATAAAGAGATAGCAGAGCTGCCTGACAAATTGCCAGGTCTGACATTTTGGATCACATGTTCCATAGACAACATCAGTGTTGATCAAGAGATTCTAATAACTCCAAATCACCTGTCAATGTATCCCACCTGTACAGAATTATCAGAGAGATCAAAATATAATAAACATGTCAGACATCTCTATAAGAGATGAAGTAATTTACTTGTATCTTCTATGATGATCAAGGTTTAAAACCATTTCAAAAACAGCAATAGCATTTGCATCAATGACACTAACAGTCTTCACAAGAGTACCTTCTCTACTTTACAAACAGAGCAGATTTATCAGAACAGATCTAAAGGCCCTTTGTCAAGTTCATAAAAGTTCCAACCTTTCAGTACAAGTAAACATCAAAATCAGGAAGCTTGAGCTTCGTAAAAAATGTTTTGCAACATATAGGAATGCTTGAACATATTTCTTTTAAGTACACAAACAACAAATGCCATATTTTGAAAAGCCACTTGTTTATTACCAGTCGTACACATGAACTTCTGCAATGATATGAAAGGATGAAAAGATGGAAGAAAGGAGAGATGCCATAACCTTAATAAATAATTTTTTTCAGATGCTTTGGTAACACCTCATATGAAAAACTTTCAGTAAAGGTTAAGAATCATCAATCCATACATATTAGGACATGCAAGTATAATAATGAAATACCATAATGACCACATTATTACTTGCCTCTAAATTCCAAAAATGCTTCTTTTATCCTTGATTTAATCTGATACCAATGTACAAGGACTGTCAAGAAATACCTAGAGCCTCCATATCCTAGATCAGCTAAAAAAAATGGGGAAGGATGTGTATGTCTGACCTCCCAAGCGAAAAAGGAGCCTCATGTACAGGAATGCCTTTGCAGGATGACTTTTACCAAAGTAATTGATATGCATAAAAGAGTCCCTTTAACATTTTGGTGAAAGCACCTTCACAAAAATGGCACCCATATGACAGAAAAAAATAACTTTACAGAAAATCTTATGATAAAGCTGGAAAGATACAGTCATACACATATCTTGGAATCTGATACATCCACAAAAATTCTAGCACCTAAACCCAAAAGGAACAATTAATCTGTATGTCCAAGGACCCATAGTATGTTAGTAACTCATTGAATTATGCTAGATAGAAGCAAGACAAATCAAGCATCTATAAATGATGTGTGTGGATGTCAATAGCCAGCAGGACAACTAACAATCAACAACATATAGATTGTCAGCCATAAGGTACACGAAGGACAGCTTAATTGGGTAGCCACCCGATGCATAGAGGAATATTTTTATCTTGCCCTGTTATAAGCTTTTTCAATCCATGTGCGTAATGTTTCACTCTAGGTTGATGTCCATCAAGGTTGATCCTCACACGAGATAAAGAGGAAAGAAAAATCAAACACTTGACCAGAAAAACATGTGTCAGACCATGCAGTAAAAACAAATATAGCAAGAACAAAAACAGCAATGAATTTCTTAATTAGGCCAAAAAGTATTTATAGAGAAAAAAAAAAGAAGCTGGATTTTTCTCTCAATCCACAAAATTCATAGTTTTAGAGTGATTCCAAGAAAAAGTGCAGTTCATTGTTATGAGCTGTGGAATTGTTTGCAAGCAGTTCATGGACCTCCCCAAAACTGAACTGACTACTCTGCCTCATTCTAGACTATGTCAAGAACAAGAAAAATGCAACTGATCAATTCAAACCTAAGTTATTTAGTGAATACATATCACAGAGGTACATTTCAGTTGTTCCCACCCTCATTTGTATGTTTATCACAACAGTAACAATCACAATCAAAAACATGTTTAAGAAAATACAAAAAACATTAGACGTCATAATTATTTTTAGGTATGAGAAAAAAAAAAAAATCAAGCACCACCCTAATGATATATGGAATCCCAAACATGCCAAGACCAGTGCTGATCTTATCCAAAAAACAATAATAGCAAGATAAAAAGAAAATATACAGATTACTAGATTGTTGGCACATACAACATCAGTAGACTGGGTAAAAAGTTGATGTTCTTGTAAACCCACTATTGTTTTTTGGATCTTCACTTAAGATCTAGAATCCATTTCATATATCCAGATATCAAAAAGAATTCCAAAATGAACCTAGACGAGACACCGATATTGAATAAAAAACTCTGTTCGAAGAACTCATTACAACTATATTTCTTAAAGACTTAGAGATTCGAACTCAAAAAGGCATCCTTTATTAAAAATAATTACTGGAATGATTGAAAGACATGAGCAACACGTGCACTAATAAAAGATATAAATAGAGATAAATGTCTATGTAAGTATGTGTGCATGTGAGAGTAAACTCTGAATCAGCCAAAACAATGAGCTGAAAATATTTTGGTTGCAATAATATGAAAGCAGTTTGGTGGCCTTCCCCAAATCCTTACTAAAATAAACTGTAAAACCTCCCTGATCTAAGGATCACCAACTATCAGACAGACCCAACAATAGGTGAACTATTTAAACAAGATAAAGTATGCAAAGGAAACATACTTTGTCTCAATGTTTAGCTTGTTTCTGGCACTGCCTTCTCTGGAAAGTTTGTATTTAGCCTGCCAGGAGAATATTGCCAAGGAGTTAGACATGATACACTTTGTGAATTTTTGTGTTCGAAACACGGACTACCAACATGTTGAAATCTCACCAAGGAAATTAAAATGATCAGATCAGGGGTCATCTAGTTGACTAACATAGAACAATTTAATATACTGAATGACGCAATTCAGTGGATTCTGTAGTGATGGTTAAGAAAACTAATTGCAATGATCTATTTGAATCCAAAGCTAAAACATGCTATTGAGAAACACAAAGTGGCCTTCTTTGTACCTGCCGTTTTTCTTGATCAAATGCCTCAATCAATTTCTGAGCTGCCGCAGCTGTTGCACAAACAATCTTGAAGCAAAAAACAAGCAGTTGGTTTTGAGTTCTTGTGGCAAAGGATTATAGCAAAGAGAAATATAACAGATAAGAACTTAGGAAATGTAGACATGCGGGGAGCCAAGCAAAACGAATATGATGCAATTATATATATATAGATCTGCAGATAAATTGAGAATGATGTGCAGCATGAACCCTAAGATCAAGCCAGCAGCCTTGAACACATCACCAGCAATGTTGAGATAGTGCCAATATCTCTTGTACCATAGAAATTGTATATGAAAGAAATTGCAAAATATGTAACTTACTTCTCCCTTTTCCATCTCAACTAATTGATTATAATACCGTATAACATAAAGATCCTACAAAATAAGAGATTAACTTAAACTATTCTTCCATGCTATCCAGAAGCACATGAACTGTTTCACATAAAATGATGACAAGAACTAACAGAAAGCAATAGTAACTTCAAGGAGTAAGAAAAAGAAATGCTTAAACCTAAAAGAATTAAAAAGAAAAATCCCAAAAATATTATCTGAAATAATAAAAAGAAAATCTGCAGTCTGCAGATTTGGGACCTTACCCCACTATTGACCCTTGGTCGCCCTAGCTCCTTTAGGTGTCAGCCCTACCACACCTCTTCGAATAGGTCTCTGGTACAAGAAAAAGTTAGAGCAACAGATGTGATCAATATCAAATCCAAATATTGAGGTAGCAACAGGATTCAGGGAAAACACAGATGAGAAACTTGAATTATAGCACCTCAGCATTGGCTGAAAAGGTACAGATAGAGACAGAAAACATTTTTGAAGCATCACTGTGAACCTTTATGCCCCATGACCTTCAAAAACACTCAAACTCACAATTAAGGGTATAAGTATTTGGATTTTGGATTTTAAGCCTCAAACTTGTGGAAACAATAGAAGTGTTTCTTAATTGCCTGAATAGCACCAGAAACTCGTAAACACAGAACGACCGGATTATTTGAATGAAGCTTAATTAACAATCTAACCTCTGTATAACTGACAAAAAATAAAGACAACAACGACAGTTGTTGTTAGAGCGTAAAAAGAAATAAAACACAAATGTAAGCAAGAGAAAGAAAGATCCAATAACTTTGTGACCTTCGTACATGTAAGCAAACTACAAAAGCAGAAGGTTTACGAAAATAAAAATCAAGAAAAAGAAAATCAAAGAAACCAGTTTAAAAAAAAACAGTACCATCAAAAAAGAGAAAGAAAGGAGAATAAAGCGATAAAAAGTGGGAATACATATGAACATCACAAATGAAAATTCTGAGACAATGGAAAAAATTTTCTTGAATAGAACTGCCACTAAGGTAGGCAGAGTAAATGTAACGACACCACATCAGCTGTTAAACCTTCAACTCCACCTACAAAAAAAAAAAAGAAAGAATCAGCCAAGAAAAAAGGGGAAAGAAGGAAAGCAAAAATATCTAAAATTTCAAGAAACAAAAAGATTACAGAAATTAAAAGAAATTTCAAGAAACAGGCAAAGAAAATGGTACAGAGTTCTTGAATTGAAAGGACTCCGAACTAATCAGAATAACAATAAGATATTGATCAGCAACTACACCAGCTTTAAAAACTCAAGAGGAACAAATAGAAACTATAAGCATGGGAATTCAGAGTCCATAAAAAGAAAAAATCATCCAAGAAGCAAAGAAAGAAACCGAAAGAGAGATCAAGTAACTCTTTAACCCATTCGTTAACCCATTCGACGCAGAGAGCCTCAACTACAAAAACAAAAAGATTCAAAAGAAATTCAAGAAAGAAAGAGTAGAGCAAAGAAAGAGGAGGAGTCAGTGTAACGAAAAAGGAAAAAAAAAACAAAACAGAAAAGAAAAGAACAAGAGCAATGCATATGGAGATTTTACTAAAAAATCCCCCCTTCTCTTCCTCTCCGGCACCACCGCCGATGACGCCGCTGCAACTGGCGCCGCCGCTGCTATACGCGGTCTCGTTTTAGTTTAGAATCTAATTCCCAAAATACCCCCGTAGAAAATTACAAACGGTTGGATTTATTTATTATTATTTTTTTTTTTGTGTGTTGCATCTCCGGGGGGAAAGGACGGTAATTTACAATTTTGGGTTTTACCGTTTTGGGGTGGAGTGGATTATTTCAAAAGTAATGCGCTAAAAATATTAATTTATTATGTTTTAATAGATTAAATTCGATAATGCTACCGAACACTGAAAAATTAATTTAAATGTTATAATAGGCTTTGTTTGGAAGTAAACTTGTGCATAGTTCTCTAATTATGTTGGTTCCCATATTTGTTATCCTCTTACTTTCAATCTTTTCTACTGCAGGCAATAACATTTTTTTTTTTTGTTTTTTTTATTTTTTGGTCTTTTATTTTCCATCGCTTTCCTTCTTATTTTCTTCATTGCTTATTCAAATCTTGGGAAGAAAACGCACATGGACGCCCACGGGGCATGGAAGGCTTGGAAGGTTGTTAAGAGGGCTCCAGCCATTGCCTACAAACATGAGATGAACCAACAGCACCTACAATTTTCTATGCAACTGTGTATGTCAGAGGAACAAATCCGATCACAGTTATCATCTAAACGGGGGCAATGTAAATCGTCACGTGTCACTCAAATGAAAATTTCAAGCAAATGAAGAATTATCAAGAAAATAGATACTTGGACCAAAAATTTTATTCTAAAGTAATTTGGCTGAAGCCAGGTCCCTTCCGTGTCATCGGCATTAGTCAACTGCAGAGCTGAACGCATAACTCCTGTATCTGACTCCTTGTTGCACTTGGCAACATGTATGTGCCAGATTTCCCATTGGCTGTGCATGTCAAGTTCAGCTGGTTGCCTAATTGGTCGGACTGTGAAATAAAAAGAAAAAAAAAACAATATATTCAGAATTATCAAAAGCTAAAACTGGTGTTGTAAGTGGAAAAGTCAAGAGCTGAAAGAAAGCAACACAAGTCTGCTCTGCTTCCAATCAAAGAAGTGCATAATTGATCAACATCTACGCTAGTAGCAGTTAAGGAAAGAAGTATAATCATTAGTTACCCAGCACGTTGCAGATCGATTACTGCATTTCCATTTCGCCGTAGGAATGCAAGACAAATAGTGACACCACGAACAATGGTCATTTGCATCAACTCCTCGGAGAAGCATAATCAGGCCAACGGTATACCTATCAAAGTTTACTTAGCTTAGTAATTCAAAACAGTATTCAGGTATCACCATGCACATACCAGAAGATAAGGTAATGGGAAGGGGAAGAGGCCAAATGAAACTGGGCCTGTTGTATTTAAGACTCACTCCCCAAGTATGTATGAGATGGGATTAGACAGCATTTCTTCATTTTGTATTCCCATGCTCTCCATTTCTATTTACCATATTCTGTCATCGACATTTACCAGATAGGGTACAGGATAATCCAACGGCATAAACAAAACTATAACTAAAACAAACAACAGATATCAAATACTTACGCAGCAACTAGGAGGACCACAGAAATGATCCATAATATACGCTGATACACCTTGAATTTAGGCACAACTGAGGATGAAGTATACCCGGGAGGAGTATGTCTCTGGGTGTTCCATCCAAACTGGGGCCGGATTAGAAACACGAATCCCAGAAGAAAACCAGAAAGAAATCCCCCAGTATGAGCAAAGTTGTCGACATGTGGTAGAAGTCCCACTGCTAAGTTTATCACGGTGATGATAAGAAGAGTGATGAAAGATGCTACCTGAAAGTGTGCACAGAATTGCAAACTTGAATTGTGAAGCCACTACTATTTATGAAAAAGGAGATCAAGATTAGAGCAGCGCATAAATACCTTGCCAGAATATATTGACCAATTAGTGAAGAGTTCAGAAAGCATCGCCCCGAGTAGCCCAAAAAGTGCACCAGAAGCACCAACAGAGATATTTGATTGGATGAAAAGACCAGACATCAAACTCCCACCAAATCCAGAGATGACATACAGCAATCCGATCTTTACTGTAAAAGCCAATCCAAACAGCCTTAATGACACAGCAAAAATTAGCAAAAACAGATTTTCTTCTTATCATCACATGCTGTAGCCTACACCACTTTACATGCAGTGCATAGATTAATAAATTTGCCACTGTCATCTCTTTCGACAGAAAAAGTGAGGAATACAACAATGTAATGCCTGATGGATCTCTTTAGAATTTGGAACAAGAGGTCAAGGAGGACCCAGAAAATATTTGATGGACTAATGGAGAGAATGAGGATATGGTTATTGATAGGGTAATGGGTGACAAAAGAAACTAAATTGACGAGGGAAGTGCGTCCACACAACATCATGTGTAGTGGGTATTAACGAAAACAGGCAATACAAAAAATGTTTAACCAGTGATATGATATCGGAGGATTTATGCCCTGTACATTAATCAGAAGACCAAACAGGGCACAACTCTGCATCAAGCATTTGATCAGTCACTGCATAGAGTGCCTTCTAACTTTTATATTACAGTCTTCAACACTGTTATAATGGAATTGAACTTATAAGATGCCAAACGTAAATCTAAGATGATGTTATGTCTTCTTAATATCCACATTATTGCCCTGTCATAACATATTGGGTGAGAGGGAGTGATAATCTTCATGTTTTTCAACGTCATCATTTCAACTTGTGATGATGGGGAATGAAAGAAGCACCAAGTTCAAAATGCATACCGAATCCAAATTCTTGCTCAAGCTGAATGCCAATAAATAGAAGACTCAACATATTTGCCAATATATGAAAAACCCCTGCGTGTAACCAATTGCAAGTGAGGAGGCGCCATCCTTCGTGTCCATCAACCACTCTACGTGCATATAGAGCACCCATTTTCACTAGCCTAAAGCAATAAACAAATAACAGCAGCACATGCATAATTACTATTATTTCCCAATTTCAAAACAAGCAAACGAAAACGAAGAGAGGAAAACAATGCAAAAGTAGATGCCCATATAACAGGTTCAACATAACAGTGCGGGCAATAAACAACAAAAACAATCGTGTTATGAGACTGATTTCTTGTTTTTCGTATTTGTTGATTAAAAACAACAACAAAAGCCTTAATCCCAAATTCATTTGGATTTTCTAGTCATTCCGTTTTATCTAAATGTGAGAATTGTTCTAAATTTTTCCTAACTAAAGATTCCCTAACTCAACCTAATTGTTTGTTTTCAATACTTCTTGGATGTGGTTGCTAAAAATAGTAGCTGTACCAATTATGAATGAACTATCATCAGAAGGAACCAGCAGAAGGATCAAAACAAGTAGCCAATTTCAGAATCAAATTCTGTCTTTTTCACGCTATCCCTGCCACGATCATTCATCATTACATGCAACTAGTTGCAGGGTCTGTCTTACTTTCTTGCTTTTTTGTTTTTTTTTTTCCCCTTTTCCTTAGCTTTCTTTATGGCAGAAATCTTGAATTGAGTGTCAACATACCAAAAATATGTAGCCTGGGGAAAATCTTTTTCTATGAAATGATGGAGAACGAGATTTCTCGTGTGAAAAAATCGGCATAACGAGGATTTCCAGGAACATACAAAAAATAAAAAAAAGAGATTTCTCAGCTCAAAGGAAACGAGATGTCAGAATGATAAACTAGGAAGGCTTTTATCAATTCAACTAATCAGATGAATACAAAAAGAAAAATCCGATTAGAAGAAACTTTAGAAAAAGTCCACCAGCAAGATAACCCAATTTTAGTTTCTCAGTGACCAAACAAATGGCACATAGTCCAAGACACCACTTCCCAAAATTAAGCACAAACACAAAGAAAAAAGCACACCGAAATCCCCAAAACGAGGTGACAGAAAAAGGAAAGTGTAAAAAAAACGAAAAACTTACGTGATGGATGAAGGGCCAATAAGAGGGTTCTCCTTGAAGGGCTGAAACGAGAACCGACCCAAGAAGCGAGCAATACAAGAGGAGGAGGAGTTCTTTGGACAGTTGTTGACATACATGGTGATGATAAACACAACAACGTTGGCGACCACGAAAACAGGAATCAACCAAGATTTCCATTTCTTGAAATGCTCGACTTCTCCATGAGATGATGCCACCGGGGGGTTGTCTATCTCTACGGGGTGTATCAAGTTGTTGTGTACCCTTCTTGAATTGACCCTGACCTCAGCCTCTGCAGAAGCAGGAGCAGGCTGCTTTCTCCCCATTTGGGATTGGGAATTGAAGATTTGAAAAAGAAAGCTTTCGGCTACATAAACCGGGAGACAAACAGAGACAAATACATTAAATTAATGAAAGTGGGGTGATTGATTAGTCAACGGTTTCGCAACAACTTTAGCTGCTCCGAAGAGGAACCAAGAAAATATTCCTAGAGAGGCGAGAATTTGGGGTTAAATTGCATCAGGTAAATCTTTTTTAAGTCTATAAGCTTTAGGCTAATTGTACATACTCGGATTCAGTAGTTGGGACGTCCACTGCTCGGCATTCTTGTTTAAATTTATACTCGTAGCAGTTTAAAGATGAGTGTAATTCAACGTAATTTTGATTAGAAAGAGACTTGGACAAGTAAGATGTACAAAAGTTCCCAATTGTTAACAAAAACCCAAACGGCAGCCGGCGATGGACGGCATAGTCGTCAGTCATCAACCTAACCCAACTAGCTCAAGAATCATATTTAATGATTCCACCATAAAAGAGACAAGGACCTGAGTACACCAGCCTCCGGCCGAAAGGAAACAAACTTCACTAAAGTCTAAACCCAATTCAACTTCCTACAGCCAATTTAGATGACAATTAGAACCGATAGGTCGGCATTCAACAAAATCCAACCACTGAATGCTTGTTTTGGGCCTTTATGACTGGCGCCGCCTGGACATAACAAACAGCAGAAATTCTTGGGCATTTCAGCAGGGCATCCAGAGAATGCTCCAGTTATTTTCTCATCCATAACAAGAAAAACGAAAGCATCAAATACTGCTTCATTACCACCACACTCAAGCTTCTCTTACTCTGCCCAGACTTCCTCCCCAGCATACAGACAGCTTTGAGCAGCACGAACAGCGCAATTAGAATCTGAAAGTGCTTCTGCAATCATACCCAATGATTTGGCCATTATGCCAAGTGATTCACTCAACCGGTCAGCCATGGGCTCCTTTCTTTTAGCCCCCTTGGAGGAAGAAGCTGACGGCAGTGATGCTTGTATACCCGCCAACTGATGTACACTTACCGATTCAGCTTGCTTAGATTCTCTACTGGCTCGTGTCGTCTTCTGACACGAATTCTCTCATATATGCTAATTCTTCAAAAACTAAAACCAAAGGAACCAGACATGCCATGTAAGCTACAATCCCAACTGCTGCCCTTCGTCTTTCTTGTTCCCAAAGTTTCCTAGTATCCATCTACACATTTGACTCAAAATTACAATGAGCAGAGCACATAAAATGAATCGAGTAACAGCAAAAACATGCTAACCATTCTTCAAGAAGTTGTGATGGTCATGAAAAACCATTGCGCATGTTCCTGAATCTACCAACAAAGGAAGCACATGCAGAAACTTTTCTAAACTGGAAAGAACTTTCCATTGACTATGGGTCACAAGGGAAATGAACATCATAACTATTAAAAATGTTATGTTAAGATCTTTTAATGCCCTTTCTTTTTTCTCCCCACAGAAAACATCGTCCGATCACAACCAATGGGAAAGAACAAGCAGCATAAGCCAACCTCATCTTAGAAAACTTACTTATATACAAAACTTTATGCGTGTTAAGCTGTACAAATCTAATCTCACTTCAGGGACCAACAAAGATATACTTACGTATTCCAATTCCAAGAATCGAAGCTATCTATCGTTGATTTCACTAAGAACTGGACAATGGGTGTCCTTTTCTACGCTTCATTTCTCAATTTCCTGTTTGTTCTAGGCCCAATCAACAATGCAATTGCAACTAGCTAATGCGGTTAAGCAAAACCATCAAAAGCACCAGAAAATGAAATTGAAGGCTGTAGAAAACAGTAATTTGCCAGACAATAGATAGACAAATGCAACTAAAATTAAAACAAATAGGCCAAGTAAAAATTCTGAAAAAAAAAAAAACCGAATTAAAATCCCGTGGTTTCCTAAGTTTAATAGCATTGTCAATTGCAGCCGAATAAAAAAGACACAAAGTATAAACAGTAGACCCCTACGTGCGCGCGTGGGTGTGTGCACGGGAGGTTCAGTACCAGGCCCGGAAGCCGCTAGGGTTTCAGAAACGGAGCAAATAGTTGCGTAGTGGAAGAACCAAACTGGAACGAGGCCGCGTCGGAGTGGCGTGGGCTTAGGAAATGTACTGCGTTTGTTTGGCCGCTAAAACTACATTATACATAAGAAGAGTCCTCGTGTTTCCCTTCTCTCCAAATCCTTCCTTCCCGTATGGGACGGGGGGGTTGAGCTGAAAACAGGCGGGAAAAGAAAAGGCACTGAAGATTCGTGTGGTGATGGGAATGCGACGTGTCGTTTCGAGAGGATGCATAAATAACAATAAAGGTTTTTGTATTTATTACCAAACGAAGTTGTGAAAATTGTTCTTGGAACCATATCTTGCCATCAACGGCTGGAAAATTTTGACGTTTAGGCATCATTTTGTTAATGTTAATAATAGATATTTTGAAATCCTATTGAATTCGTACCAATTATTCTGAACAAGCAATTTAGGGTGGCTTCTTCTTCTTCTTGTTACGAGTGGTAACAAACAACTAAAATAAAAAAATAAAAAAGAAGGGAAATTTTTGAGAAAATTAAATAAATTAATTAAACAAATTTTGAATTATGTAATGTGACTTTTAGTTATCCGTTTGAAATCATTCCAACTTACACAAAATTACAGTGCCGAAGAAACGGAACAGGAGACACAAGAGAGTGGATGATTATTTATTTATTATTATTTCTTTTTTGGGATTAATCACTTCCTTTCCAAGAGCTGGGGGAATCTATATGTCAGTTTTGTATGGGGATGGGTAATTTGAGTATCTCTGGTGATAGCTTGAAGAGCCAGCTGAGAATCAACCTCAAGAATAACATTCCCATGCCCTTCCTCCCAAGTAAGCTTCGAGCTTAGGAGAATGCCCCAGAGTTTAGCAGCAAACGGGGAGCAGAAGCCCACCTTCTGCCTGAAACCCCCCACCCAACTGCCCAGGTGGTCTCTCAACACACCACGTGCCGCCACAGGACCCAGGTTGCCTCTTGACGCTCCATCAGCATTTAGCTTTCTCCTGCCTGGACTTGGCGCTGTCCACCCTGCAAGAACCTGGCGCTTAACTCCTCCACTCGGCCCCTCCTGAAGGGCTGCCCACGAGTCAAATCATCTGTCCACACCGGATTTCCTTCTCTTTCTGTGCCTGGCAATGGTGGGCATGTGGATAGATTGTCTTAAGATCGAGATCATGCTCGTCCTCGCTATGTGTGATTGTGTTACTTTTTAATTGGATGGTGTTCGTGTCCAAAATTACCGGAGATTGGCTGTGTATGGGAAGATAAACAATAGTTGATGGATTAAATTGCAATATATCAATAGTGTATTGTGGTTTATCCTCATTTCCCTGTTCCAATCTTGTAATGCATACAGAGTACACAAGGTTGCCTCAACTTTGGCATGACCTGCACCCTCAGCTTGATATTCCTTCATAGACATGCTCCCTTATTTTGTCTAGGACATCTCAGTCGGAGCAACCCTTTTGTGGTGATTGCAACGAATGAATTAACGCTGAAGCATGAATTGGCTCTTGCGGAATATGTATGCAAACACATGTACTTTACCTTTTAACGTGTGTTATGTGCAGGACACGTGTGACTCTGAAAAGAGATGGCATAGTTCTTATTTGGTGCCTCCTGCGACAAAAGTTAGCAACTTAATTTTTGGGCGAACTTTGATTGACTAACCAGGGGAGATGGTTCTGACAAACAGGACCACAGTGGACAAAGTTGTACTTTACTTTCAACCGTGTGGTTGGGTTGGGTTTGTCTGTTTTTCAATTCCTTACATTGTTGCCTTATTCCGCAGTCATATGTTATACTTGTCTGATTGTGGACCCTGATAATACCAGCCTGACTATTGCCAGTAAGAGGCAGCAAGCATGTGGACTTATCTGGCCCATTAGGTATCCTTGGATTTTTCTCTTGGTCATTGTATTCCTTAGAAAAATACTTTCCGTTGTGCTTATTGCATTTATATATCATCGTTTTAAGCATGACTAGATTCACCTAATTATCCATGCAGCGTGAGTGTGTTCGTTTAGAAGCTCATGCACATGCAGTTGCGCTTGCATTCTATGTCAATGTTATCTTTGCTTGTTCTGAATGTCAGTTTTCTTTTTTCCCTTTTTATGTTTTTTTGTCCCTGTTTGCATTTGTGTGCGTGTGATTGTGAGAGAGAGAGAGAGAGAGAGAGAGTCTTTTTGAGTATCGACTGCGTGAGGGTTCTGAAACAGAAAATAAACCTGTACCTCGATAAATGGGGGGTGGGGTAAATCTATCAGTTCAATAGCAAGCATATACAACATCGGGCTGCCATGGACAGTCCTGTGGTTTGCGCGGATTTGATCCTAGCAATTTTTTTACCCTCGGCAACTTGTCATGTCAAATTTGGTCGCTATTGGCATGCAATGGGTGTCAGCGTGTCACTGACCCTGCTAATTACTTAATTTGGTTGGGTTCTTATCCTTGTATCAGAAGAACAAGGACAACGAATTCTGCCGATTCAAGAGCTTCTGTCGCGGCCTTCTCCCCAATGGGGGGAGTATTTTGCCGAATCAAGAATCTTCTGTCACGATCATTACTCTCTTGGAGAAGAGTCGAAGTGATTATTTAAAAAAAAAAAAAAAATTTATTAAAATAGATAATGTTAATATTTATATAATTTAATTTTTTTATTTGATATTAGAATTAACATCAAATTGATATTATTTACTATAAAATTATTATTTTTTAAAAAAATAATTTATTAAAATATATAATATTTATATTTATATAATTTAAAATCCTTCTTTTTTTTTTTTATCTAATTTGAGAGACAGGTAATATCCGTTAGTCCGTAAGACTTCGCTCCAAAAAAATAAAAGATGCAACAAAATAGAAGAGTATAACTTTTATGGTTGGTATTGGAGGACATGACGATCGTGGGATTCCAAAGACAAAAGTCAAAAACTCCAAGAATGATATAAAGATGCCCGCGCCTATAGGTTAAATGCCAGGTACGGCAACAAATCAGAGATGCAGTTTAAGGGCCTGATTTCTGTCAA
This sequence comes from Bruguiera gymnorhiza, assembly GCA_020883675.1. Classification (NCBI taxonomy): domain Eukaryota; kingdom Viridiplantae; phylum Streptophyta; class Magnoliopsida; order Malpighiales; family Rhizophoraceae; genus Bruguiera; species Bruguiera gymnorhiza. Next base: position 8,176,921 of record JAIRCJ010001062.1, on the reverse strand, counting down.
GAAACTGAGCAGATTCGATTGAGCAGGTGAAAAAGATTGGTCGAGCCGGAGCCCCCCGGTCTGGGGTTGTTGCCATGGCGTAGAGATTAATGGCAAAGAAGGAAATTTTAAGAAACAAAGGGAGCGTTCAGCTGACTCGATTTGTAACCAGGCTGCCGTTTGTTGAGTGGTCTGGTGGTAGATGGATAACAGAATTTCTTTTGGGTCATCAGGGAACGGGGATTCGTGGGTTATCAGGAGCATTTGGGACCAAGGCCCACTGGCCACTCGGGCTTAAAGCCCGGGTTGTTGTTTGGAGCAACAATTTGCTGCTCTATTGTTCTAATAGTTTAAATGGAACTTATGCTCCCGCATATCTAGAAAAATAATAATAATAATAATTCTGATGAAAGGGCATCGTGTCTGTCCTCGGTGGTCAGGTGCATTGCTGCAGTTTTATTGACCAGTGAGCACAGAGGCCTTTTCTGTGTTGGTATCAATTTCGACGGATGAAAGTCCGTGGAAAATGGGTAATTAACAGTGGATTACCACTTGAAAGGTGATAATTGAGGTGCTTTAAAAATAATTGAGGTCAAGTGCCGAATAGAATTATACTTGTTTTTTTACGCACGAATTCTACAACGGGCACGCACCGATGTCTCAAAAATAAAATTAGATAATAGAGGGGCACCGCGTGAAGAAGGATTCGCGGTTGACACATTATTGTTTCTGTTGTGAGATGGACCATGAAATCGGCTCGGGAACCTTAATTTTATTTTTGGTTTAGGTATAAAATTGGCCGGTAGCTTCTAGAAACAGCCGCCGCGATTGCGATGAAGTTTGTTTAAAGAAACCGTAACATAATCTTCTATTCTGATAGAACCTCAAACACAATTGCCTGGAGAAAAAATAATGTTGGACTTGCCCAGCACCTGATGTTGATTGACCTGCCCTGCTTCCGATTTTTCAACTTATTGTTTTTTTTTTTTTGTGATTATTCCATTCACACCTCCACGTGACCGTCGGGCAGGAAAAATAAAAAGGATAAAAAGAAAACTTAGCGGGGATGTCATTATCACAAGTCAACCTGAGATCAATGAGACCATTACTGTCGATATGTGGAATTTCCACATTCAAAAGCATCAGCACATGACGTTTTTGAATTATTTTTTTGTGCTCCAAATTCTTTCAATTCATAAAAATTTGCCAGACTACAGCCACTACTCCTTAATTATATTTGTCAGTTTTCCCTTAGCCTGCCCTCCTTGTCTCTGCATTTCGATGAATGCTTCTTCTTCTTCTTCTTCTTCTTCTTTTTTCCCTCTTCGGACTTTCCAGGGCACTTCCGGCGACTCATAAAAACCACGGAGGGAGCGGCTGGATGGTGATGGCTTCTTTGACCTTGACTGAGATAGTTCGGCTTGGTCTGCAAGAAAGGATCAGTATATATTGACAAGTGGGTACGACAGGCAGCATGCATCGATAACTGTCTTGGTCTGCGGGAGGAAGGCAGAAACCACCGTCGATTGCCTTCGAATCTATGATGTGGAGAAGTACAGAAGCCACTTGATCGACGGCTGCGATCCTCTCTTTTTCACTTTCTTTCTTTATTATTATTATTATTATTATTATTTTCTTTTTGGGATAAGGGAGTGAATCTTTATTTTCTTTCCCTTCGTTATAAGGAGCCTCGTGGTCGTTTGCCACGACTCTCCCTCCCTCCCTCTCCCTCTCTCTCTCTCTCTGTCTCTCTGCGGGAGTCCAGCATGTGGGTTCTGTGAGGTGCGCGTTTTGCTCTTTTACTATGTTATTACCTGTTAAATATATACTAAGTAGTTGCATCATCCTGTAAATTCTCTTTTTAAAATCACCGTGGCAATTCTTGTCTTTCTGTTCTGTAAATTGTTTCTCAAAATTTGAATGGCTTTTATCTGGGAGTTTGTCTAGTGGTCTGAAGTGCCATCGCTTCTTCTGAAAACAAGAGAGGCACTTGGTAGATAATATCTGGTATTTTATTTTTTCTGGAAGTGCGATTGATTCTTTGCATTTTTGAGTTGTCTCAGAGATAGGTGATTATGGATCCACGCTTCAGAGGTTTTTCGAGCTCAGTGGATGGAACCCAGTCGGGAAACCCACCTTTATCCCTTGTCCCAAGTCAGAATCTTGTCTCTGCTAGTAGATTAGAAGATGACTTCATGGGTCACAAGTTTAGAGAGTTTCGTTACCTTCCTCCTGATCCCAAGTCAAGTAGTGTAAGCCCGTATTCCAGCATCCCCCATGAAGAGGATTATGCAGAAGATTTCGATTTTTCTGATACAGTTTTGAAGTACATAAGCCAGGTGCTTATGGAGGAAGACATAGAGGATAAGACTTGCATGCTTCAAGACTCTTTGGATCTTCGAGCTGCAGAGAAATCATTCTATGAGGTTATAGGCAAGAAGTACCCTCCTTCGCCGGAGTTAAACCCATCTCATAGCAGCCAAAGCAGGGAGAATCAGTGTGTTCGTTTTACCAGCAATTACAGAAATCATGTCAGTAGTTGCAGTAATGATAGTGGCCGTTTAGATGATACCGCTTGGATTAATAATCCGAGAGGTCAGACTTCATTGAAACAGCATGGTGTTCGGGGCCCTAGCAAATCTCAATCATCTTGTAGCTCTTCAAATAGTGTAATCACCTGTGCAGATGGGATGGTGGACTCTCCAAGCTGTAATTTTCCAGCACCTGATTGCACTAGTGAGAGCCAATCCATTTTGCAGTTTATGAAGGGAGTTGAGGAGGCTAGCAAATTTCTTCCCAATGCTACTGGCTTGTTTCATGATATTCAGGTTGATGGGATCTTATCTAAAGAGCCAAAGGCAAGGACTAGTGAGGTCGCAACCAAGTTAGAGAAAAAGGATGTCTCTCCCTCACCTGGTTGGTCAAGGGGAAGGAAAAACCCACATAGGGGAGATGGAGATATAGAAGAAGAGAGGAGTAGTAAACAACTGGCCTTTTGTACAGAATCTGAGTTGCGGTCAGATACGTTTGACAGGATGTTGCTTTGTTCGACTGGGAAAGGTAAATTGGACTTGACAGCTCTTTGTGAGACCTTGAAAAATGCAGCAATAAAGAATGAGAATCATGGACAATCAAAGGGATCCAGTGGTGGGAAGGGCCGTCGTAAGAAACTTAGTGGGAAAAGGGAAGTGGTAGACTTAAGAACACTTTTGATTAGCTGCGCACAAGCTGTGGCAGCTGATGACCGGAGGAATGCCAATGAATTGCTAAAGCAGGTTAGGCAGCATTCGTCTCCTTTTGGTGATGGAAATCAGAGATTGGCTCATTGTTTTGCTAATGGTCTCGAAGCCCGCTTGGTTGGTACTGGTAGCCAGATTTACAAAGCCCTTGCTAGTAAGAGAACATCTGCTGCTGATATCTTGAAAGCTTACTATCTTATTCTTGCTGCTTGTCCTTTCAGAAAGCTCTCTAATTTTGTAACTAACAGAACAATAAGAGAAATAACAGAGAATTCACCAAAACTCCACGTCATAGATTTTGGCATCTATTATGGTTTCCAATGGCCTACTCTTATTCAGCGACTCTCATGGAGGCTAGGTGGACCACCAAGGCTTCGGATTACTGGAATAGATTTTCCCCAGCCTGGCTTCCGGCCAGCAGAGCGAATTGAGGAAACAGGACGCCGGTTAGCAGCCTATGCCAAGGAGTTCAACGTGCCATTTGAGTACATTGCCATAGCAAAGAAATGGGAGACCATACAACTCGAGGAACTGAAGATAGACCAAGATGAAGTTGTTGCTGTTACCTGCTTGTATCGGGCTAAGAACTTACTTGATGAGACAGTGGCAGCAGGCAGTCCAAGAAACATAGTTATTGATCTTGTAAGGAAGATAAATCCTGCTGTTTTTATCCATGGAATTGTAAATGGGGCCTACAATGCCCCCTTCTTTGTCACCCGATTCCGAGAAGCTCTCTTTCACTACTCTGCACTATTTGATATGCTCGAAACTATTGTTCCCTGCGAGAATCCTGAGAGGATGCTGATTGAAAAGGAGATATTTGGAAGGGAGGCTATGAATGTTATAGCATGTGAGGGCTGGGAACGAGTAGAGAGGCCGGAAACATACAAGCAGTGGCAGGTCCGCTGCCTGAGGGCTGGGCTTGTGCAGCTGCCTTTTGACCGGGAGATCGTGGAGATTGCTGCCGATAAAGTGAGACAGCTTTATCACAAAGACTTTTTAATCGGTGAAGATGGTAAGTGGCTGTTGCAAGGATGGAAGGGACGAATTATTTATACTCTTTCTGCTTGGAAGCCTTCATAAAAATCTTGCTATGCATGCTTGTCGGTACTTGGGGTTGGGTCTGCCTCATGCCTCTTAGCTGCATTCATGGAGATAGTTGAGGATTAAGGTAACTGTTTCATTTCGTCTTTCCATCTCTATCTTTTAGCGGTTCAGTCCCTAGAAATTACAACGGCTCTTTAACAAGTTAAGTCATTGATTATTATGATGGACTCGTGACTGAATATATAGATAATAAGGACAGCAATTTGACAGATGAATGTTAGCTATCTCACTTCTGAACATCTAGAGAACAAGAATCTGCCTACTCTAACTGCTAGAAAAGTTTACCTCCATTAGCCCTTTTTAACTGTACATTGTATTATCCCTGGTACACCAATTTCAAAAATTGGAGTTTTGTGTATATGATCTTTAAGGGTGAAGAGTCATACATGTACATGATCTTGTTCACATGTTAAGTGGGAGGAAGAGAGAAACTTTTTACATTGTACTCTTATATGAATTTCAAGAGCCACTTGTTTTTCTTCTTCTTCTTCTTCTTCCCAATATGATTTTGTTCCACTTTTCCCAAGCTGCCTCTTTCTTTCTTCCTGCTCTAACACAACGTGACAGTTTCATTAGCATACCAAAGCGAGCAACACGTTATACTGGCGTTATCAGCTTTGCAATCCCCATATATAAACAACTGCCGTTAACCTTTCTGCCTTCCTCTTTATAGTCCTCCAGCTGGAGACTCCTCCTCTTCTTTCTTTAACACAACGGTCGCCACAGACCCTACAACTACACCGATCATAAAGGAGCTTTGATGAAACATCAAGAAGGTCTATTAACAAAAGTTGGAAAAGCCTGATGGGTCCTTGTTAATTTCTTTTCTTTGTCCTGGGCCATAGAAGGGGACAGGCTTTATATTTATGAAAATGATACGTGCAGCTTCAGATAGAAGCAGACTTTTGTTGCACCTCCACGTTCATGTCTTTCACGTGGAAGATGAAAAATGGCAGCTGTGTTCCAATTTTTTATTTTTTATTTTTTTGGCTTTTTATGTTTAGTTTAAGGGAAAGAGTGTCAAAAAATCTTACGACACTTTATAATGCACCTTAACTTCTGAATCTCAAACCCCAAAGTGTTTATTCTCATTCCATTTCATTGCCGATCATCAATATCTTTATTTATTAGGTCAAAGAAAATGGCATTATAAATAGCTAATTGTCTAGGTACCCCTATCAGTATTATTCTTTTAGCCTCAAGGAAATGTCAAGCCGGTCCTACGATATTAGGAACCAAGCAACCTTAGAATTTAGAACAGAAGCCAATGCTGCTGCTAATGGCCTAGCAAAACAAGGGGTAGCACGGCAATTCGATTTTATGGCTTGGCTTTTGAGTAGTGAGTAGCTCTTTATTGTAACCTGTCACAATTTGATTTTTGAAGCCACTTTTGTTTTTGTTTGTTTTTTTTTTTTGGGGACGAGCCCTTAGAGATCCATACTGGCAAAGTTAAAAATTAGTAAATGGAGAATGACGACGATTTTCAAGTGGGCTTGAACAAAAGGCATTTTGATTGAAAATGAGAACCAAAGACAAGAGTACCATGTTATCCCGTCGGAACGTATCGGCAACTTTTTGGTAATAAAGTCGAGATTTCTTTTACTTAACGAGATTTTGAAGTATTAGGTCATGCACTCAGCGCCCGGTTGGCATCCTACAGATTATTAATCAGAAACTTGTAGTGTTATTGAGCAAACCGGTGGACTACAGTAGACTCGCAAACCATGTTCTGTAATTCAGAAGATGAAGGAATGACCCGAGGCTGTAAGGAATCAACCACCCCTCTTTACTCAGGAACCATGCATAGAGAGTGTGCTCAACCAACGACAAAGCAAATTAAACTCCAAATGAAGTTGTCCTTAATTTCAGGTAATCCCATATAAATGTTAACCTTCTTGTGCTTTTATCGCTATCAAGATGGTATTGCATTATTGAAGGTTCAGTCACGAAGAGAACATGATCCCAGACTAATGGTAATAGCTATTAAAAATTAAAAACGAGTAGTGATTTGGGAAAAGAGTGCCTTGAAATCTTTGGTGGGGGTTCCAGTTCCCTCCGGCTTTGAGGCCAGATCAAATGCCTTGAATTTAGCCTCCTCAAACTGTAGTGCCTGTTTGACAGAAGGAATGAAAATAACACACAAGTACATAAGCGCTTAGAATGCAAAGCAATAAACAACCACGGAGATCTGATCCAAATTTGGCCAAAGCTGAGGAAATTCAAGGAGAAAACTTCAGTACAGCCATAAATTACAGAACCTGGATGCAGACTTCCGCAACATCGGCCCTGGCAATGGTTCTTGTGTCTGTTTGAAGAAGCTCATCATCCTTCCCAACAAGTAATTCGCGGATACCTCCTCCTTTATCTTGCAGGCCTCCAGCCCTATTTAGACACAAAGGCCTTCGTCAATAAGCGCTAAAACAATTGACCAACAAAGGAACAGAAACTAATCATCTATTAGTCTGTTCTATGCATAGGTTGCACTTACCTGTGAAAATGTGAACATATTTTTAATTTTCAATGGGGAGTCCAGAGAGTACATATTTACTTAGAAAAACAAATTGGGAACAAGCACGTGTGTTTACATGAAGCTGGAAAGCATAACATGTGGAAGATGTATCACATTCTTCAATTCAAATGGTTAAAGAAATTAGAGAGAGGACTCAGGGGATTTAGCATAAATTAAACCTTCTCTTGATTGACCTTATATATACATGTCAAAAACTCCAAGTAGTGGGTATGAAATATAAACCAAAGGTGTAACGTGATATTAAGAATTGAGATTTTTTTTACAATTTTTTTGGTCTTAAGAATTGAGAAGTTTCATGAAAGTTAAAATGAATTGGGCTTGGCCCACACTTTACCTTATTATTGTATATGGAACACCAGAATCGGCCAAATACTGCTCAGCCTTTCTCTTCCAAATCTGAAACATATAGACATAATTGAGCTTGCAGCAGAAGAACAAGAAAACAGTTGACAATAGGAAAATGTATGGAAGACGGGACAGAAAAAAAAAAAAAAACAGCTCTCATAATAAATGGGCAGAGGCAACTAGAACAAGAAAATGAAGAAGGATCACGAACCAGTATATTCCCATTACCCAAGCTGTTCAGGGGATGATTAGGATCTGTTCCACCCATAGAACCAACCAGCACAATTTGCTTTGCTCCTGCAGCTTTGGCTGCTCGTGAAGGTAACATAAATGAACAAAAACTCACTGTCTAGGATGAAAGAAAATTTGATTGCTCAGAAGTGATGAGGCTCACCAGCATCTATTTGATTTTTCTGACCAATCCAGTCAACCTATGATTTGAAAATATCAGCATCAGACTATGTTATGAAACATAAACTAATGAAATGCAGGGATCCAACTATCTGGAAACTTATGGCAAATACCTGCTCAGGATATTCTCCGTCCTCAAAATGGAACTCAGGCCTGCCTCCTTTGGATGGATCAAACCTAGATTTCATCTTCGGAACTGCACTCGTTAGAATTATGAGGGCATAAATTCCTTGGATAGCTGGGTTGATGCTTTCAACATCCCTTATATCTCCAATAAAGACCTCCTCAGCTCCACCGATTTTTTCCCTGCTCTCTTGGGTCCTGACCAAACCTCTTGGAACATATTGATCTGACCTCTCCTTTAATTTCTGATAAACTATTGAACCTGCCAATGATAGGAGATAACAGCATATCATTTTCAAGATAATCTACATACAAGCTCCATGGTACGAGGGAAGCAGATGACACAAGTCCTGAGATTCCTGTCCTTTTTTCTCATGCAATTAAAATAGCTTGAGCTTGCAATGGAAGACAGTGATGCAACCGCTTTAAGACTCAAAACTCACAAATGCCACAATGCATCTGCGAAATCAGAAGAAGTGCATATCTCATGTTGTACATCACTTCAAAATTTTGTGAGATACACTCCACAGAATTGCCTCCACCAAAGAAAGTCAGCTAAACCACTTTCTTTTGACTATTTGGTCTTCCAAAGAGGTTCTTAGCCAAAAATCACAGGCTAATCGGTTTCTTTATAATTAACGAGTCATTATGAGTGAATGTTTGTTAAACAAATTGTACCAGGCGAGAAATTGAAGCCAATGCACCACAAACTCCGGAAAACATCAAGCACGCAAAACCGGAGCTCACGGGAATATCCTAAGCCCTAAACCTTATTGGAAAAAAAAAAAAACCGAACATAACTCACGATGTCCAAATCTGAAAATTTTTAATTAGGAAAATAAAAACAAAGAAAAAAAAAACAACCTGACACGACACACTACGAGAATTCTATGGAATCCATCATTTTTTTTTATTTTTTATTTTTAAGAATAGATCACATCCCACAAGATCAACGCAGAAATGAAATTAAACATTAAATTCCCATACACTCCTTCAAGAAAGCTATCCTAGTAAGCAAACAAAGAATCAACGGAGAGAGAAAGAAAGAACCGGTTCTGCCACCAGCGCCGGTAACAAGGACGGTTCTTGGAGACATATTCGCCATTGAAGCCGATGCCACTCTCAATCTCCTGAAACCGTTGGAGGATAGAGGAGATCGACTAGAGAAGCTGGAAGGCTCTGGAAGTCTTGTAACTCTACTACTAGTCTTACCGTGACCGTTAGTTATTGCAATGGTTGGGGGCGATAATGGTGCCACGCAACCGTATTTATGACAATGACCGTCAAGTGGGACACGTATCATAGTTGCACACTTAGTTAGTTGGACTGGTCTCCATCCGACTGCCGGTGACGCCAGCTGGCTAACGCCTTTGCCTGTCTGAAACGATGAACGGAGAAGGCGGAGGGAGGCAGTAGCTGCTCGATTTTTCTATCGTTCGTATCCTTAAAAAATGAAAAAAAAAAGGGGGGGGGGAAATCGGTCTACCTTATCTAGGAGGATTATGCGCCCCCACGCGCCGTTCATCACGCGCTGCTTGCCCATCCCTTCCATGTAATCGCCGATTGGCTATGGATTGGGTTGGTTATCATTAAATCAACTCCAGAGCACTCCCGCTCTATTCTATCACCAACTCCCAACTTCTTTCATTACTACCATTTTGCTGATGTGCTTAATTCGGATTGCATCATCCCACAAAATCAACATTCTGTCGCGGCGGTGGCAAGGTCTCATTCTCATATAATAATTTATCTTCAATAATGGGTGGTGTTACTCCTACGTGCAAGAGAGAGTGAAGTAGATAAATATGGATTCCTATCTCAGCTGGGTTTGGGGGCCAAAAGGCGTGCAGGTCGCGTCCATTTAAGTAACTAGATAAAGCCCAATCTGCCAGGAAACAATATCTGAGGGGAATCACCCTTCATTAGCCGTGTTGCTGTAAAGACTGGGCCTGCTGGCGCTGGTATGTAAGGAGCAAGAGCAGGCAAAACCCACTTTTAGTTTTTAGTTTTTTATTAAGAGACTGGATGGTTGAGCCGTCAATTATATATTTTTATAATTAACTTTTTTAGAATTAAAATTGATATTTTAAAAATAAAAGTGTCAACTTTTAATTACTGAGTGCCGCCGGTGATACTTAGTTTTGTTTGTAAGCAAAATATTGTTCATGAAAGATATGGGAGGAGAAATTTCGTGGGCCTTTTGCAATCATATGAAGTAGGTAAGCGCTGCTACTCTGACCAATAGGGCATTACGGATCCGTGGACTCGTTAGGTTTCAACTTTACAGGTTTGAAGGGTCTTCTGCATCTGAGTCTAGGTCCTTTAGTTGCCGGCTTGATTTGTGTTTGGTGGTAACTTCAAGCAATCAATGATTCAGTGGACCATGCCATCGCCACAGATGGTGATGGACTTGAAAACGAGGCCTTGTTCAACTAAAATATGATTAAAGCTAGGCTTAGATTAACTTCGACACACTTATGATTGTATTGTTAAATTAATTAAACTTGGCCGTCTCTCATGCATCGTATCCACTACAAGATCTAGAAAATCGTACCTCTCCCACTAGTAAGGTCGTACTGCACTAGATTTGCCATGTATTTTATTTAATTCCCTTTGTGATAACCACGGGCTTCCGAATTTCAATCCGTGATTGCAAGTTGAATGCGACTTCAGTTATAATGGTGCCTAAGACGGTAAGCTGAATTATTATTATTATTTTTTAAAATTTTTTATTAATGATTGCAGAAAAGGCATCTACAACATTTGAACACTAGACAGGGAAACGGGGATGGACGACAGGATCCTAATGCAATATAAATGACTTCTTTGTTAGAGCTAATCGTGACATACATCTAAGCCGTGACAGGTGTCTGTGCTGCAACCATCTCCGAATAACCAACTTCTGATTTAATCTCAGCCTCCCAAAGCTCCGGAATTGCTTGCCTGAGATTGTGCATGCTCTCTAGTGCATAATCCGCACCCTTAACTCTATGAGAGGTTCCAACCTGCGACCATTAGTAGCAGGACATGAATACCATTGTCTAACTTGATTGAAAATTACAAGGCTAATGTTAAATTTTCTCCTCATCGTAATCATGATTGTTGATAAGATGTCCAAAGCACGTATTGGCTATTGTTTGGTGACTTTGTTACGTTAAAAAAAAACTTGTCTTGACTTGATGGTACAAACGGCAATATTGGCGATTGGCTTACCAGCACAGTGTCAAGCCCCAGACGTTTTCCTGCCTGTATGTTGCGGACGCTATCTTCAAAGAACAACTGAAAGGAAAAAGCATTGATGGCAATTTTAGTTACAACAGTAATTAATGTTAATGACCCTCCTTTTTTATGCTACCCTAAGAAACCCAATATTTTCAATTTTTAAAAATTACTACTTACAGTTCTCTGGGGATTAATATTTGCTATTATGAGAGCCCTCTCTATAGCAGCTTCTGACGGTTTGCAGACAATGGGCGTCTTTGGTAATATTGAACTGGGGTTCGGTTGAGCAAAATGTCCTGCAATGTCAAATATTTCAGGGGTACCAGTGTTAGAGCCATTGATTGTAGCAGTAGTAGCAGCTGATCCCACAAACTCCAGATCATCCTCATCATCAGAAACAATGTTCTTGTGGGTAGGATTTAAAGTCTCAAAGCAGATTATCCCTTCAAAACAGTCCTCCAACCCAAGCTTATTAAGAACTTTCAGCGCATGCACGTTGTCCGCATTTGTGAAGATCTATGTTGCATTAATCACAGAAAGAGTATCTATTAGAACAGATCGAAGTGCAGGTCTTTAGAACGTTATTCTTGTTGGTGGCAGCAGGGTACTTACAACTTTCCTAATAGGCAAGCTGAGCAAAAGACTCCTTAGAACGGGGTCCGGCTTTAAGTTCTCGTAAGGTAATTTGCCATGAACAAAGCTGGAACATATGGAAGCGAAATGTTAGATCAATAGTGTCCCATACATGCAAATTTTTGGTAAGAAAAACCCATATTAATCAATAAAGAAAAATGGCACATTCCTACCGATGGTACTCGTCATAGTCGAAGTCATAGCCAATTGCCTGCAAAAGAGTAACCATTGTAAAAACACCACACAAAAATTTTCCTGCTGGAATTAAGAATGATGGAGGTTAGGAAGTAAAAAGTTCAATGCCATTACCCTGAGACCAGCCATTGTTGTCCCATAATTCTTGTAGAGTAGGTTGCTCAACTCAATGAGCTTACTCTTCTCTATTCCTAGCTTCTCAACCATATAATCTGCAGAAAGGACACCCGTATCAGAAGTATAAACTCAAGATACTATAAAATGAACAGCAAACGGGGTTCTTCTGTGAATGAAAAGTTGCAGACTTACCTTTTATGTTATTGCCACATACTGATGCAATACCGGAACTGAAAGGATAAAGGGTATCATCTAGGTCTGCAAATTTAACAAATATTTTCTTAACTTTCCTTTGTCAGCATCATTCGCTTAGTTAACTAAGTTTCCAGGACTGAAAATATTACCAAACATTAGGCAATCATATTTCGGTTTCTGTGCCTGCAGGAAGCAGCCCTCGTACTCCATCCTGAGCAAGAAAGAGGTGAGTTCTAAGCTCAATCAAAGGTTAAAAATTCATCCAATCGAAGATGAATAATTAAGGTTCCTACTGATTCAATTTAGCACCGTTATGCAGAGAACGGTCTAGATGAGTGCATAATCAATGACAAATCTCAGCCTCAGTTGGTTCATGACTGGATAATCCACAACTATTAGTAACAGATTGAATCAAGATTGTGGATCGGCAACTTTACGGAACTTGAAATTCTTTATGAAATATGCATTTGGAACCTAAGGAAGTGCTAATTAAATATGAGAAAGTTGGCTGTCATAAACACTAATCTCTGACGTCAAAAGAGCATAAAATACTAAGCAGAGTTTCAATAACACAGTTCGACAAGAAAAAGGCAGCTAAGTTTAAGATACGGATCACACTGATAATGCATTCTTTAGGACTGAAATTAGAAAGGAGCCTATAGTTTAGTGAAAAGAACAACAATCCATGTGGTTCATGGTGTCAATGAAATAAAAACAAAAATTAAATTAAAAAAAAGAAGAAAAAAAGAAAAAGAGAAAGTGAGTTGATGAAAAGCGGTTTGATAAAGGATTCAAAAGTCCGTTTTTCAATTCCTCTCAATACCACAGAGCTCATTATTATGCATACAGCGTCCTGAACTAAAATTAAGTTCGATTATAGCAGAATCAGGCTTTTTATGGCTTAAAGGTGGTCCTTTTGGCTGAACAATGATGTGGGCAAAAACAAAAAATCCTGTCAAGAAACCTAGACCTCATTTTCTACAAAACCAGAATTCCTGGTTTGACAAAAATGGAAAATCCCACATGAAGGGAGTTCATTTGAACCAACGAAATGGCATTTAGACCCATCATTAACCATAACCCGGGTGTTGAAACCTGTCCGTAAGTGTCATCAGAATATCTGAAACAAGAAAATGCAGGGCAGAGACCGGGGAGATATCGTACCAGAATCAAGTTTCTTGTATCAATGAATGGAAAACAGGGGCAAAAAGTAGCGAACTTTGGATTGTTGTTTGCGCAAATAATGCGCACACAGATTGAACGAGGAAGCGAAAGAGGAGTGGGGGGGGAGTAACAAGAGAGGCCGTAATGGGCTTTTATAGGCAAACCCCATTGGCCATTGCTGCTTTTCCTTACTCGCGTCTCTAATTTAATTCTCTCACTCTCTTTTTTCTTTCTTTCCATTTTTTTTTCTTTTTTGAAAACAAGAGTTTTAATTTTAAAAGTTAGTTGAGACAGTCACAAAAGCAAAGCGACAAACGAGGCTTCAAGTTCATGATTCCTAACGTTATAAAAAAGAAGAAGAAAAAAAAAACAAAACAAAACAAAAGAAAGGGGAACGATGAAGGAGTAACATGTTTTCTATAATCTTCGTTCTCTCTAAATTTCCGGAATTAGCCCCGTGATCTAACAAATTTACCACGTGGGATAATTAACTGTGGGCTAATGATGGTGTACAAGCTGTACAGAAGGATCCGACGTCTAATAGCCTAGTAGAATAATCTTTGCTTAGATATTTTTATCAAGGACTGTTTTTTTGGTTTTTTTAAAGAGATTTATTACATTGTAAGTTCTATTATAAGAATAAGAATTTTTATTTTTATACATTTTATAGTTATTGTCAAGATTATCTAACATTTTAAATATAAAAATCTAGAATCTAAATTATTAGGGGTTGAAGAGACTGCTTCATTAGACAAAAATTTCACTAGTTTCACGAGTTGCGTGCTAGATGAAGAAGTTGCCAAAGAGACGTGACTGTGATCAAAAGGAATCCTGGTTTGTGCTTATTTATACGTTGGCAATAATCCCAGGCAATTGGGTCTCTGAGGCATGATATAGATATTGATTAAATTATTGGTTTTGTAGGATGGGACAGGCCTTTATTTATTCAATGCATCCAGAGCCGAGGGAGTTGGGATCTGTACGGTGTCATTCCTTTCTTCATGGGGAAAAAAAAAAAAAAGTTCTGTGTCAAATTCAGATACGTATTTTAGGTGTGGAAAAAATCAAGTAAAATTATCAGCGGCGAGTTATTTTTATAAATAGGTTAAATTATAATGTTAACGAGTAATTCTATCTTGGACACATTTCAACGATAACTTATATTTTTATAAGTTGTCTTTTTGTTTTTTTTTTTCCTTCAAAGTTCAACCAAAAGAAAAAAAAAAGAAAAAAGTGCTACTAGCTATTAAATCTAATCGAAGACAAAGTATCTATGTACACACTAAGAAAATCACGAGCCGTGAATTCTTATAGTCACATTGAGTTCTCAATTTTAATGTTTCTCACATTATTTGCCTACTTGGCGCGATAACACGTGCGTATGAAATTGCTGGCAATGAGCAATACCGACCAATTCGCGTTTAGCAAACAAAAGCAAACGCTAGTCCGTATTAAGCTAGCAAAGAAAATGAGTGGGTGGGACGTCTGTATATTTTATAATTTTATGATTCATAGAGAGCACTTGAGGACATGGTGGCCCTCTGCCTCTATTATTGAAGCCGAGGACAAGAAACTCACGTCTGTTTTTTTTTTATCCGTTACATATGATTGGCATCTATTATGCTGCAAAAAGGGATTAATGTATTGAGATGAGAGGCCCAGTAGAGATGTTCTTAGAAGGCACGTATATTGCTATAAAGTTAGCCAGGCTCGTTGCCAATCCAATATTCAATCATTTTGAATATTTCTCATTTTCGTTTCCTCTCCTTTTGTTTCAAGAAATTGTTCCCATCAAACATGTACGTTATACGTGACAAAAGTGATATTTGAAATTTCATGTATATAAACGGAATGCATTCATTATAAGATTAGATTGACTATTTAGAGTTATTAGTTTTATAGATCTTGTCATGCCTCCTCTATTTTCTTCGTCTATACATGTATGGGGGTATACAACTCTCTCTTTAAAAAAAAAGAAAAAAAAAAACAAAAAGGTAGCTTTACCTATTAAAAAGGGCTCCTTTTGGTATATGATTGGATAATTGAGTCAACGGTTAATTTTTTTGGTTGAATGATTCCAACACCTTTAATTTGTAGATGATTTTAGTAGCATCAAACTAAGAATAATTGATAATTCGTGTGGTTATTACTTAAGCATTTTTCCATACCCAAAAAAAAAAAAAAAAAATGCCGCATATAATTGGGAGTTGATGCCGCTAGTGACTAGTATGACAGCGACTAGCCAAATGTAAATCACAGCACAAACGTCTTTGCTCTATTTAAGTATTCAACTGGAAGAAACAATTTGGAAAGTACAAAAGAAGTAGATGAAAAGGGGTTCGAAAAGGAAAATGCATGTGGAGATCACCCTTGTTCGGGTGATTCTTTCCCGCTCATATTATATATTTTAATTGAGGGCAGATATTTACGTGTTTGGTGAAAAAACATATGAACCGATGGTGGGGGGCTTGAGGTCTTTTGAAAGGACCATTTTTAACTCTTTCCCTCAATAACTCCAACCGCCTCGGCTGGCCACCACTCAGACCACATAATTAAATTTTTTTTGATGTTAGCTTTATAATGTTATTTAGGATCTTAGCTTTCGGTATTAGGTGGGGGGGGGGCGGCATGACTGGGAAAGCTACAGCAACGGAGATCAGTAAATTCTGTGACTAAGCAAATCAAATTATGAAAACCCGAGTACAGCTATATCCCACCATTATGTTTTACAAGTCTTTGGAGGCCAGTTTGGAGTTTGTGTAGATCTTTTTAGGACACATTCATTGGAACCCCATACTCTTTTTTTTTTTTTCTTTCTTTTTTCTTTTCTTTTTTCTTTTTGGCAATTGGAGCGAAGCATCCTCCTCCTATATGTCGTGAAGTACTGTTCCGAATGATAAGCAATGCCCTGAATAAAGACCCCTGTTCGAAAACAAAAGGAAAGTCCACCCTTTGGACGACGAAAGCTTGTCTACTTGACAGGATAATAGGCCAAAATATCTCATCCCTAAACTTCATCTCGGCTTCTGATCTGGTGGTTACTCTTAACTTTTATTGCTCTAATTGGGTCCTCTGCTTTTTATTTTACACCTTCACTCATGTTTTTTCTCCTTAAAGTAGCATTGGAATACTAATTTTAACAATTATTAGTCAAAACAATAGAGCACAGGGACTTGATTGTGTTTGTGCGTAAAGCTTACTTTCTAAGAAGAAGACAAAATATAAATAAAAATTTGAGGATCTCATAGTTCCTCAAAACTTTACCAAATTATGATTTGGACCCAAAATTATCGTTGCCCGATAAAGAGCCTTTATTTATGAGAATTGCTTCTAGAGAGATGTCATTTTCATAACATCAACTTTGTTACGATAATTGAAGATCGTTAATACAACAAATTTATGAAATCATTGGTTGTCCAATCGTTAGACTCCTTGTGATCTTCTCTAATGGCCCTTAGGCTAATTCTATCAGTTCGATCGCAAAGAATGAACATCTGTTTTTCTTTTTTCTTTTTTTTTTTAAATGTACTTTACTTTCTTCCGCTGTACAAAGCAGACTAAAAGTTGTTTAAGAAGTAATTAAAGAAATAGGTAGTCTGTGACCACGGATTTCTTGGTCTTTAATTTTAGTCTTTTTTTTTTTTTTGTTTTTGAAAGTGTGGTCGGTGTGTGGGAATGCTTTCTATAATTGTTTAAGACGGGGGCTGTGTGTGTCCAATTTGTACTTATTGCTTCTATGTGTGCTATTTTAGTATTAAAACTCGGTCACGCTGATCTTTCAAGCAGTAATCACAAAAAATCTTTATTCTACGTTGCAAAAAAGGACAATTTTATTGACTTAGAACGTGTTTGAGATTATAATTACGGTTTAAAAGTTTGTATTTTAAGTCGAATGTAATTTTATTAATATTTAATAAACTGTTAAACACAAATATACTATAATTTAAATTTATATTTTTAAAATGTAGAATTTTGATGCAGTGAAAAAATGTAAAAAGTATATTATAATTTAATAATTTTTTAAAATAATAAAATTTCTTATTATATATAAACCAAAAAAAAAACTATTTTATGATTCTTTTTTATTTTATTAAAAAAAAATCTTATATATCTTCCGAAAAGATTCAAACAATTTTCAAAAGTCAAACAAACAACAGATCGGGCAACCATTAATTATTAACTATAATAAGAAGACTCAACTATAATTTCGGACAATTCTCAGTTACTAATAAATCTCCAGACAGAACAAACTGGGAAAGTTAAGTTGATTTTAGGGACGAGTGAGTAGCTTGAATTGTTGAGCGATCAGGTGGCGAGATATTATTATTCAGCCGCAAAAATATGCACAAGTGGGATCTTACGAATCAGAACCCTTCAAATTCCGCCTCCAAATTCGTACAATGATTACATGTCTAGGGAATTAGAAAAGGAATAATTAGTTTTCTGCACAAGGGATTGGTGGCGAAGCATCCAAAAAAACGAATAATTCGGGGTGAATTATTAGTAGTTCCGTATCACAGAATCCCCAATGGTTATCTGCTTTCCAGCAAAGACGCCATTAACTCGGGAACTTCTGCTGGCAAGCTTTTATGCTCAAAAAGAAGCAAAAATTTGTCCCGGCACGACTTCCAGGGTAGCCCACTGGGTCCTGAACCCCAATGATTTACAGATTATGGGTTTCAAGAAAAATTTATAAAATGTTCATATGAATCGACCCCTCCAATATCGGAGGGAATTTGTGAGGTAGCAATTGCCGTCACCTGGCAGCACCTCCATCAGTCAATCAATCTCCTTAACGGAGAGAGGAATAGGCCAAAGATACACACTTCGAGATGCCATTTGACAATGCTACGCTGTCACTCCCTCCCGACCATAGGTCACATCACTTTAATGCCTCAAATAACTTTGATCTCTTCTCCGTGACAAAGCAAGTGAAATGAAGTTTGCAGAACCCAATGCCACAATTTTAACATCTCGACACCGAAATATTGCGGATTGGAGTAACGTAATGGACGATTGTGCGAGAATTCTTAATTAAGACAGGCCGAGTTCAATTATCGTCCACAGCATCTGTTTGTGGGCGAAAATGAAATCACCTTCCACCACATGATTGGTTTCAAAATTGAAAGGAGCCCCTTGATCCAAAAAAACAAACAAACAAAAAACGAAGAAATTGAAAGGAGCGAGACAGAGAGCGACCCATTTGTTGAGAGAATCATTGCTAACAGAGAAGGCAACGTGAATGAATCACGATAATAAATGAATACGACTAGGCGTGCGGGGAGAGCGAGATTGGAGCGAGATTGGAGCAGAGAAGGCTTACATTACATGACGAGATGGGCGTCCAAGGAGCCTAAAACGAAGAATTAGCGTCATTGTTTCTTAATCAGGTCCGTCAAGACAAACGTGGACGTCCTCATTTTGTCAACCCAACGAGTCATATTTGGACCGTGAGAGTCCATATGGCTTTTAAGCCATTTTCAGCTTTGGGCTTGAGATAAGACTGACACAACATATCTCACGACTTTTTGTGTACAATAATTCCGAAAATGAGATTATTATATTTACATTATGATAAATAGAGAATTTGGGATTTTCAAATATCACGAAAAGGAGAGTAAGAAATAAAATATTTGTATGATTCCAATTATTTGTCAATATTGATCATAATATAGTGATATAGTACATATTAATATAATATGCTCAAAATTAATATTTTATATTTTACAAATAATATTTTATATTACATAAAAAATTTATATTATGAAAGACATTAAATAATTTGTAAAAAAAGTTAAAATTGGATGAATTATTATTATTATTATTATTATTATTATCATAAAAAAATTTCAAATACAAACAAGTCTATTAGAATTAAATTAAAAAAAGATTTATCTTTTTAAAAGTCAAAGGCATTTTCTTTTGTTTTTAGATAATTACGGGAATTGCGTGAAGATACAAAAGATGACGACGACGATGATGATAAAGAACACGTTAAACATAGACACGTGCAAAAAAAAAAAAAAAACAAAACAGAATTATGTTTTGCTTGCTTTTGCAGAGTGTTGCTTCAGTATTTTGATGCATTGATCATTAACACAATACAACAAAATTATCAGCGCATGCTCCGTTTATTTGAGATAATTATCCATAATAATTTTCCACTGAAAACATGAGAAAATTTGCATCTCTTGATGATTATTGAGAGAAGCTGATTTCTATTCACAGATTTTCCAGGCTTGAAGATGAGAAGTGTCATACAAAAGGAGTTACGATACCCTACTAAACAACACAATCAATATAAATTTTTTGCACGTATGTGGATTTTTGTTCTGCTTTACAATAACTAATGCTTTTTAATACGATTGGCGCGCCATTAAGCTGACACTAGTGATTTATGCCAATGTCAAACCATGAATAGGGATAACTAGGAGAGCAAGACAGGGAGGAAGGTGAAGGTGGTGGAGAACAGTAAGATGAACAAGAAGAAGAATTTGAGGTGGCTTTGTTGGTCGATGGATTGCGGATCGTAAAAGGCACAACATCTTCTAGCAATCCTTGAGGACCCATTGTCTCGGAGCCCGATTCTTGCGTCGGGTCATCAAGCATGGCAAGTGGTGGAGCCAGGCTTGTACCTGAGATCGATTTTCGGGCCGCTTGCTGGGCTTCAAGGGTTTTGGACTCGGCTCCAGAAATTGCCGTCTTGGGCTTCCTGAGTGATGAATCCATGCGGTGCGGTTGGTCTACTAGGAAATATGGGTAAGCGAAGTGTAAGTGGAGACCCTCATATGTGATGACCAGTGTGTCCATGTCTTCTGTTGACCTCTCCACATGCTTTTTTGCACCGCACCGTGGGTTCGTGCACTTGTAGTAGCTCCTGTTTCGGATCCCAACAAATATATATATATAGCCAATTATACACCTTTTTTTAAAAAAAAAATCTCAAGAAAAGAAAAGGACAATAAAAATAAAGGTTTAGGCCAATTGACTGCTATATATGGTGGCCATAATATATCATGAGGTCTACGGAAAATTGTTAAATAGGAGAGAACGCTCCTTTTTCCAGAAGTCGTTGGCATTACAACTGGTAACCTGTAACCGTGAAAAGGAGTTTTCTATTCTGTGGTTCCACAAAAAATGGAAATTCAATATTATGGTCACTCCAATCCCAATGACTTGGGAACTATCCTCTGACGCAAAAAGGTCGTTGTACGAGAAACTTGTAGTGACAGGCCACAAAACCCAATCATCTTCAGAATCAAAAACTGGGTATATAAACTGGGAAAATAATTTCTTCACTAAAAAATAGCAAAATTTCGAATGCTCTCACTAAGCGATGTCATCTGGTTACTTGAATCTCTGAATCATTAAAACTAAGCCCCTCAAACCGCTTCTCCCATAAGAATAAGTATGGAAGAAGAAGGGGGCGGACATAGAGTCATATGCATAGCTGCCAAACATAAGGATGAAGAAAGAAGATTCTGTTACCTAGGATATGGGCTGTTCTTGATAGATTTTTGCCCGTATTTCCTCCATCTATAACCATCATCAGCCATCCCATCTCCGCAGCTTTTCAGTTTGAGCGTATATTTGTTATTCTCCATCTTACCCAAACTTCTCTCCAGCATCGCAATTCTGCACCAATAATCAAGCATATCATTGTAACAAAGATTAGAGTCCAAGATTTTCTTTATGACACCCAAGCTAAACCATAAACACAATTGAGAAGACAGCCCATGGTTCAAAACCTGGCTTGTGAAACAGCTCTCTGCAGAGACTGGTCTTTTTGGCTCGTTATGGACAATGTATTCTCTATATCTTTGATTGTTGGCCCTGAATAGAAGGTGGAAATGAGCTGGTTCATTGCCTGCTGTTCGTCGTCTGTAGAACCTGGTTTAGGTTCAGTTGTATCCTTTGGCAGAAAAAGCAAAGGAGATTCATCATCTAGAAGCTCTGTCACTAGGTCATCTTCAGTTCCAGCAAACCAAGTGGCCTTTGCTTCCTCCATGATGGTTCTGACTGAAGGACCAATCTAGTTATGCAATAGATGACAATTATAGCCAACCGCTAATTCACCTGAACCAGAAACTATAAGAGAGTGACGAGAATCGAGTAGGAAGATGCTTATCGAGGAGGAGAGAGTGGAGTGGATGAATAGGAGGTTGTGACTTGTGACCTCTACTTGCCCCCGCTTTGACTTTTTTTAGCAAGTGTTTTTTTTCTCTTGTATGTCCACTAGTCAAATATATCTAATCAAAAATTATATGGTGAATACAGTTTACATTTTACAGTGCATTATTGCTTTCGTGTGGAATGGCTTTCACATATTTACATTTCATATACTCCAATCCGTATGAAATAAGTTCACTACAACTCAATTTTACCTCAAAATTTTTGATAGTAAGATTCAAGTTTGAATTCACTGATTGAGTCGTGAGATAGTTTGTGAGATATGAGAGGATTAGTAAAAAGAGAATTTCCCACTTTTAAAACGAAGAAATACCTAAAAAAGGGTTTCCCGATTCTCAGTGGGTAATATTTTTTCGTTTACTGTACTAGGCAGTCTGTGTCACCGTCTCATCTTTTTTCAAGGGATTTTATTTCTGCTTTGCACTATGAGCCAATTGACAGCATCTACCTTCCGGGCATATAAACAGTGAAAAACCATGATATTTTCGAGTAAGTCAATTATTGTGGAAAACAGTCCTTGCTTTCATGTTTTGATGCCAGCTTCCATATATGGCCTGTCACATTTTTACATTACTTATCTGTTACACTTTTGCCTGGCCTGAAATTTCAGCGTCTTCTTTGTCTTCTTGTTTTGATGGGATGGATGATTTGAGGTGGACCATTCTACCAGACCCATGACCACAATTCGACCAAAACAAAAGTCAGCCATTAAAGAACAGATAGAAGTTGTGACCCCCCCCCCCCAAAAAAAAAGAGACAGAACAGATAGACTTATTCTCCAAGTTGGTGTTAAGTTACGGTCTTGTATTATATATATTCACATAAGTGGAGACTAAGGATGATGATCTATTTATCCTATGAAATTATTATTAATTAGATCAAATCGAGGCGTTTCCCCAGTATTCTCACAAGATTAAACCAAACGACTTGTACAAGTATCAGGCACGTTCTCAATCGCAAGCGCCTGTAACAAGGAACAGAGTAACAGTTCAAATACTTTTCATCTTGTAGATTAAGCGGTTTTAAGATTGTATATACTTAGAATTTGAGCTTAATCTCAACCGTAACTGTGAAAATGAGGAAAGAAAGAACATAAATGAGGATGCTAAGTCCTCAACAACACCGAGGATTGACAATCTAATAACCGCGCTTTCATCAATAGCTATATTTTGGGGAATTGTTCCCTTTTTTTGTTTTTGTTTTTTTTTTTTTTATTTCTTCTTAAATCTTTTAACCCGAAAAATGATCCTCTGCGATTGCTTCAAAGTGAGGGAAGGTAACTCGTGTCGTTACGTGGCTTTGACTTTGCGAATCGTAGAAAGCCCACTACGGTACTGGCGCACAAGGACAATTGTACGATTTGACCAGCAGGAGTGGGCTTCGGTTAAAGAAAAACCAAATCCTCGAGGACGTTTGTCTCAAAAGTCAACTTTCAAAATGCGGGGACCAGCTGATTGTGATTGGATGACACGTGTGAGATGGTGGGTCCATCTCTAGTCCGCAGAAGAATGGAACGGTTCGAGCTGGTCCTCTGCCCCGCCCCTGGCCCAGCCCTCTATAGGCTAGACGATCTACGTCCAAGAATAAAGAATTGCCGCTCAAACCAACGAATATCTCACAACTCGAAAGTCAGAAACAAGACCCTCTATCTGATTGGTGGGTCCAACCCAGCATTTCGAGTTGTTGAGCTGGTACCATATGGGCTTGCATTGGACCGACATTTTTGTGGTTTGGTTGGAGGGGGGAAAAGAGATGCCACGGTTTCGTTTCATTTTCTTTTTCTCTCTGTTTTTTCCTTCTTCTTGTTTTTTTTTTTTTTTTGTTGTTGGGTTTATTTGAACAACTTCTTTCTATTCTTTGGGTTCAATGCCTAGTAATAGACACAGCAAATGCGATAAATGGATCTAAGTTAATGCAGCTGGTAATGTTCATTGAGTTTTTTATTTTTATTATTATTATTATTATTTTTTAAAGCGCTTAAGATTCGAAGCTTTAGACCCGGAGAAATTGCAGGGCCCCGAGTCGAAAAACTTTTGTAGATATGATGCGCTCAAATGCCTTCTTATTTTGACTGGGCCTTTACAGTTTTACATGGACTTGCAACAATTTGTGAGGCCCAAAAACCCTTACTTGGCGGAACAATTCATACCAACCGTACGGCCCGCATCCACCGACTCAAGTGCACGCCGCCAGATTTGAAAAGCAAGGAGATGCGGCAGAAGGTGGGCGCCACGTGTACAGGATAGCAGAGACCTAGATCCGAAACACAATAACAATCCGCCACGTAGGTTTCAGTCACACCATTCCTGTTTCCAGCTGTCGCCTGCACCCCACCCACGAACATTCCCCCGCACAATCTAATATTTCGAATTTTCAAAATTACTTCGACAAAACACTCTAACCATAAATTAACCCATTTAATTCCTGCTTTTTTCTTGAAACTATTCCTATTCCTCGGGCTGGGTATCGATTTCCGCGGTTGGTGCGCGATCCGACGGCCGACGATGGAGGTGGACGAGAGATCCGGGATGGCCGAGGAAGAGTGTACGACCCCGAAATGCCGCGTCCCGGCGGCGAGTACCTGTCCTCCGCCACCAAAGAAGAAATCGGCGGTCGAGAGGAGACGGGACCCGCCCAAGAACGGCTACTTTCAGCCGCCTGATCTGGATGCTCTGTTTTCGATGTCGCCTCGACGACGAGAAGCTTGTGCGTATAGGCAGTAGCTCTCTGTTTGCTTTGTCAAACTATTTCCGCTTTTGTGGTTCTCTTCGTTCTTCTGTATTTAGTCTTTGGTTAGGTTTCGAGGATTAAACAGGAATTTGTTTATAGATATATTTTTGTCATGCGTAGGAATTGTTTTTAGTCCGAGGTTCATTTACGATGAAGTTGATGCGAAGTGTGAATTGATGGTTTCGACGTAAATTTTGGTACTTTCATGTCCAAGCAACCTCCGAAATCGTACACGTTAGGCTCCGGGTCAGGACTCTGCTTCTAGATTGGCTTTTGACTCCTCTCTCTCTCGATCGAATTGTAATTGCATTTTTTGGTTCTGCCTTACAGATCCCTTACCGACCCAGATAATATTTTATATGAATTTCTGGCGAAAGTGTCTTCCGCACCAGAATTTGGCTAATTTTTGGCTCGCTCTTTGGTTAGGAAAGCAGCCGTGCTTTCAACCGGAGGGTCAAAGATGCTGCGGTAAACACTAAGCGATGTTATAATAACCTGGACGGTTGATAATTCATCTTTTCTGAACGTCTTACCTAGCTAATATCTTGAAAAGCAAGAAGTGAATCACTGCAATTTTTAATGGGTAATTTTTAAGAATGATGTAGTTCCTAAGCTTTGAGGAACCTCCAAGCATCCGTGACCATTCATAAACAGTCCCTCGGGTGAAGAGTTTAGACTTTGGGTTTATAGTTTTGGGTTATAATTTTAAGAAGGGGAATGAAATATTTAAAAATAAATAATATATATATATATATATTGTATAATTTAAAGTCTAATAAATTTTTCAATAGATAGAGAAAAAAAAAAGAAAGAAAAAAGAAATGTCATTTGCTAATTCTTGAAGATGCCATATTTCAAGCCCTGCCAAAAATGGGCAAATATCAGTATCTTTCTGAACCCGGCCAACATGGAATGGCTCGGTTGACGCATCGTTCTCTAAACCCAACTGGCTGCCGAGAAAGAGCTTCACCAGTAAAACAAAAATGATGGTCCTAATACATATGTTCATCTCGAGCGTTATCAAGTATGACCAAGGGGTTGATTAGTTGCAACAGTAGTCAAGACGCTGTCTAGAATTCACTTAATCTTCAGGACGTGAACAGCTTATCGATATACTTGCCTTGCATGAAAATCAGCGTTGATTATAGGACAATTTCTTGTGTCTAAAGACAGAATTGGTGGTGGAGGAAGGCCCAGCGACAGCCCAATAATTTCATTTTCAACCGATGAAATGTAGGAACTACCTCAAGACCCACCCACCTAAGCTCTTCAATAAGCTAGACCCTGCCTAATTTATGCTATCCGTGAACTATATATGATTGTTTTTGCCATGTTAATACCTGTTAAAATTTTTTATGTTAGTAACTTTTAAAACGTGTTACATTGAGACCCCATCTATCAAAAATGTTAATTGTAAATTATACGAAGGATATGTTGGAAGCTGCAGTCATCTCAGTCCATCAAACCATGTCAAATAGAAGCTCACATGTATCAAAAGTTTTATGCTTGTCTGACTTTGGGGAAAGAATGGTATTATGAGGATCTATTCTAATGTTTTTGCTAATTCGTATTTCTAATTGATATGGAGTATTTTCCAAACGCCAAGTGTGATCAGATGAAGGCTCCGTTTACAAATATTGGTAGTTGAAACTGGCATTGAAAATACGATTTATGAACTCCATTTTTTGTTACATATTAATCCACAATTCCACATATTCATTAGTAAAGAACGTCAGTTGAAATGCTAATTGGAATATATGATAATACCTTGTAGAAAAACGACCACTTCAGCGAAACGAAATGTAAAAGCAAAAGCCACAATCAATCCCTTTTCAAACTTTTTTGAGAAACGTCGAGTTAGCAAAGTTTTCAAAGATTGCATCAAACGAAAAACCACCACGGAGATGTCCAGGTTAGGAACATAGAGTTTGGCAGAGACACTTGGAGTATAAAAGAAAATTTCAGCAACTAGCAACGTTTTTATGACAAGTATGTATCACAAAGTAATTAACATTGAAGCAACATGTAACTAAACATTCTTTCTTCACCTGTTGGAAGCGATACATTTGAAAGTAAGCTAAATAATAGCAAATAATTTTTCTTCTTCGTACGACAATTACATTTAAACACGAGATCTCCAACTTAATGGCTTTGGTTCATAAGGGCTTGGATTACTGGAATGTCGACCTCGAGGACATTCGCCACCACATGTTATTGCCAATTAACGGACAAAATACATAATGCATTATCAAAGTAAGAAAAATGGTGTAATTTAAAAATAATGCTGGAGTTATTAATTAATATCTTAAACTAGTTTATTTGTACTAATATCCATCGATAAATTTTGTTCGCCAATGCCATCTTGTCTTAATTAGTAAAAGGCACTTGCACCCCATAACTTTAAAAAATAATAATAATAAATAATTCTACATATCTTAAGCCCTTGAACTTAGTCGGGTCTCACTTTGTTAGGTGAAGAGCACGAATCAAAGCCCTTGAGAGAAAATCCTGGGAACATTTGGTTGTTAAGACAAATGGCGCCAGTGGCTCCAACTAATGAACCCTCGTTTCCCAAAATTAATTATCACAATTTTTATCTTCAATAATACTTAACAATTTATTGATCAAAGTAATGAACACATATTTACTTCACTATCGGACTGATTAAGCTGACAATCTTCTGATGATATATCCATTCTACCACACTGTTTCTATTTATTTGCACAATTATAGGTTTGTTCCCGTCTACTTCGTACCATTAAATGGACCTGATAATGATTTTTTATTAAAATAGTTAAAGATAAGATCTTACTTTATCAGCACTCCAGAATTCAGCTCAACCGAAAAAAAAGAAAGGTTGAAGAGGCCAAAGTGACCTTCTCAACTGTCGAATTTTGAACTCTGCAAATATTTCCTTATTTCCTAAATGACAATCTTGCCACCTAATCTTCCCATCCCCACTATATATATAATAAGATACATTTCATATGTTCCCCGCACTTTGCACTCATCAGCTTCTATACATTGCCCTACGCCAAGACTCTCACACCCCCGGGCGCACGCAAAAAAAAAAAACACTGATGGGTATATCTGTTCGACCGTTTGTTTGCATGGCAGGTCTGCTCTTGAGTTTTGGCGTCTTATGCCTATTGCCAAACTTTGCAGAGGGCATAACGAGGAACTACACCTTCAATGTACATATCTATATGCATTAATTATTTATTTACCACTCTTTGAGGCATGCACGAATATTTAATTTCTTCTCTTCTGCTTCAATTAACATATTTATTTACCTTGACTAAAGATTACGTACCGAAATATTACGAGATTGTGTCACACTAGAAGCGTCTTGACCGTGAACGGGAAGTTCCCCGGCCCTCCATTGGTGGCAAGAGAAGGTGATCGAGTCATCGTTAAAGTGGTTAATCATGTTTCGCTAAATGTTAGCATTCACTGGTAAGAATCAACCAAGAACAAGTAATTAAAGGCGTTACGTGCATATAATTTGATAGAAATTTATGTAACAGGCATGGGGTAAGGCAGCTGACAAGCGGTTGGGCGGATGGACCATCTTATGTAACACAATGTCCCATACAAAGCGGCCAGACATACGCTTACAACTTTACAATCACAGGGCAGAGAGGAACACTGTTTTGGCATGCTCACATTTCGTGGCTACGTTCATCCCTTTACGGGCCCATCATCATTCTGCCCATGCGGAATGAATCCTACCCTTTTCAAAAACCTTACAAGGAAGTGCCCATCCTTTTTGGTAATTAATAACTATTAGCAGTCTCTAATTAATATTCATGTATGTGAGTATATGTGGGCATTCAAAAAAATTCTAGAGAAAAAACATCTTGTGTAATGCGTTTGAACTGCAGGAGAGTGGTTTAATGTGGATCCAGAGGCCGTGATCGCTCAGTCTCTTCAGATGGGAGGAGGTCCGAATGTTTCTGATGCTTACACCATCAATGGCCTCCCTGGCCCATTATACAACTGTTCTTCTAAAGGCAAGTGTAGTAAATATTGGGGTTGATTTTGATATTGTTAAATTTCAGCAGTGTTTAGGTACAATACTAAAGTCACAATATTAGAGTCCTCATCTTGGTTTGTGGTTGATTATGCAGATACATTCCAGCTGAAGGTAAAGCCAGGAAAAACATACCTTCTCCGTATAATCAACGCTGCACTAAATGACGAGCTTTTCTTCAGCATTGCCAATCACACTCTCACCATCGTTGAATCAGATGCTGTTTACGTCAAGCCTTTCGACACTGACACACTCCTCATCACGCCAGGCCAAACCACAAATGTTCTGCTCAGAACCAAGCCCCATTTCCCCAATGCAACATTTTTAATGGCCGCTAGGCCTTATTTCACAGGGCAGGGAACATTTGACAACTCCAGCACCTCTGGTGTCCTCAAATACAAGCACCCATCATCAAATAACTTGAAAAATCTTACCTTATTTATGCCAACCCTGCCACCAATAACAAATTCCACAGGATTTGTTGCAAATTTTACCAGGAAATTCCGCAGCCTGGCTAATTCTAAGTTCCCTGCCAATGTGCCTCAAACGGTGGATAGGAAGTTTTTCTTTACGGTAGGACTTGGAACTAACCCTTGTGATCAGAACACAACCTGTCAGGGTCCTAACGGCACCAAATTTGCTGCTTCGGTTAACAACGTATCCTTTGCACTGCCCAGCGTAGCTCTTCTCCAATCTTACTTCTTTGGGAAATCTAATGGTGTTTTCACCACTGATTTCCCTCAGAACCCACTAATAACGTTCAACTACACGGGCACCCCGCCAAATAATACAATGATTACCAATGGCACAAAAGTTTTGGTGCTACCGTTCAACACAAGTGTGGAGTTGGTGATGCAGGACACAGGCATTCTTGGTGCAGAAAGTCACCCTCTGCATTTACATGGATTCAACTTCTTCGTTGTTGGACAAGGTTTTGGTAACTATGATCCCAACAAAGATCCTGCCAATTTCAATCTGGTCGACCCTGCCGCGCGGAACACGATGGGAGTTCCAGCTGGTGGTTGGGTCGCCATCCGTTTCCTGGCAGACAACCCAGGTGCGCCCCTATACTTTTTTATATCAATTGAGAGATCAATGGACTGCATAATACACCACACAGATTGGTCATTGCTTATTATATATTAATTAAATAATTTGTATATCGAACTTCTTCTTTGTGCTGTTTTTTTAGTGGGCACCAATTATGCACGGACAAGATGTACGGCTAACTGTGATTATTTTGTGGATTTGTGAATAGGGGTGTGGTTTATGCATTGTCACTTTGAGGTGCACATAAGCTGGGGGTTAAGGATGGCATGGTTGGTATTGGATGGACCCCAACCTAATCAAAAACTGCAACAACCACCGGCTGATCTACCGCAGTGTTGATTTGAACTGAACATTGATCCAAATGCGAATGATTACACTCCTTCCCCACCTGCGTACGTGTTTTCTCTGGGAATTTTGGGAATTGTACTTATTGTGCTGGCTTTTTTCTTAACTTAATGAATAATTAAGAGTTTTTTCGAGGCCCGTTTAGTAGTTATCAAACTAAAATGGGTCTCTTTTTTTTCCCATTGTTTGTTGTTTTTCCTTGGTTTGGTAGAAAGTCAAGACCGTGAGATGGAAGAGTTGTTCAGTTGTAAACATCGGACGGGTTAAGCCAGTATATCAAATAAGATTTGTTCAATCCTCAACTTGATCACTCGAAGTGATTCTTCCTTCTGATGAACTTTCCTATCCTTAGTCACTGTTTTGCTTTTAACAAGCGTTAATTGGATTAATTCTGAAGTATAATCAATTACTACAGTTGTACGGAGACCACACACAGATATGGAAAAACCAATATTTGGTGTTTGAATTCCTGCCCGGCTGACGTAAAACATTTTTGGAGCTAAGAGTCTCTTGGAATTTTGCTTTCAGCCTTCAGGTCCAATCATGGGCTCATGTTTTTCTCACCCTTGCACAAAGCACCCTTATTTAATAAAATTTAACGGGTAACAGAGCAACTATATCTCATCGTAAGAGCTTAAATGGACTAGGCGCCACCGTTACAAGTTCATTGCATTGAACATCAACTCATCAATTGGGCTTGATCTATTCCACCAGCGTTCGTCCATCATGACAAGGCATTATGCAGGGTTGGTGTTGGAGGTGAACGTTGTCTGAGACGGAATGGGAATGGCAAATATCATTATAGATGTGCTTGCCAGCCGAAGTGCAGCCGAAGAAGTTTTCTATTGGTCAAAGGTGGGACTAGACCTCGGGTTTAATCATGTAAGATCCCTGTTAAGGACAATTGTATAGCTGTGCCCGGGAGACAACGAATGGGTGGGAGGGTAATGAGAACCATATTACAAAATTATAATTTAGCAGAATAAAGATTACTCCTCTTATCTCTCTGTTATTACAAATCAACAATTGCAGTAGCAGAAATCTTGATTCTTGCAAATCAACAATTGTCGTAGCTACTTTGACATTGCAGCTTCAGTCTTATTGGGATCATACAACAAATATGTGCCATAATTACAAAACACAAAGTTCCCAGAGAAGTGTTCTCCGCTACAGCAAGAGCGTCGAAAAGTACTGCTCAAATTCTTGGTCAATTGTAATTGTTGGTCTTCTAGGGCCCGTTTGAGCATCTGCATTCACAGTAACACGAATCGGCATGATATACTGAAATTATGTGCTCATTTGAGTAACAAAAATAGGCACAAAATAGCAAAGCCAACTAAATTACCTTGATTAACGGTCCATCGTCCAGAGGAGAGGGCATAAACATTTGGATTCGTCTCGTTGGAATTAAGGATATCCTCTAGTTGTCTATCCGTATATTGTTCAATGTTTTCATATTTGAACTCAGAGCAGCTGTCATCTAAATGATCACCAAATTCTGGGATTGGCTCTTCAAGCTCTTCAGACACATGTAACCCACCATGGGGATGCAGAGGATTAAGCTTCTCTGCCATAAATGTCTGCTCCTCTTTGCCGGCAGCACCTATTGCTGTTGCATTATCTGAAGAAAAGTGAGTATCCTTAAAACTGTTGAAGCCCCAGTTGTAGGAGGAAGTGGATGGCCAATCAGACGACCATATCTTAGAAACATCTGCCTCAAATTTAGGTTCGGCAGATACAGATATGGCAGAGTCAGAATCTCCAGCAAAAGTGTTGCAATCTTTTGTTGATTCAGGATCTGGTCCATCGTCAAGTGCTTGTCTTTCCGAATATGCTTTTCTTTCCTGAATGAATAACTCTTCTGCTTGGCTCTTTTCTAAAATTTTGAGATTTTCCAGCGGCATCTGATTATCCCCATGTTTATGTTTAGGGATAGGCAAGCCAAATTGTTCAGCCGGTAACTTCCGTTTCCTGTTCAACTCTACAATGTCAGTGTTTGGCACTCCATTGAGATGAAAGCTGAAACAATGACAGAAAGTGGGGCACAACACATTAAAAGCGGCAATTCCGAACAATGTGGAGAAAAAAAAATCAAAAGAAGAAAATGACCTCGGCAGGCCCGCAATCCAACCATTATTTCTAGCCATTAACAAATCATGGCCTAAAATTTGTAAAGCACTTTGATCCTCTACTCCGAATCCATATCACGCAAATCAAATCCTTTGATTGACTAGTACCTATTTCGAACTCCCTTATCCAAAGCTCAAGATGAATTCCGATACACGGTGCCATAAGAAGCTACAGAAAGAGAACTAAGCAATTAAAACTGAAAATTCCACTTTCACCAACAAGATGATTATTCAGACACAAACAAGTTGCGGTCAAACTATATTTTGTAACTCCGTTATTGTTTTTTTCTTTCTTTTTATTCACTGATTGTCTAGATGCTCTAATTACAGCTACCATTAAGCATTCTTTCCTCCATGAGCATTAAAAAATATAAAAATAAAAGAATGCGAATTTCTAAGAACACCCGGTAAGTAAAGGCAGATAAATAGTGAACCCAGCAGAAGCATCCAACTACTTCTATATATATATATATCTCTGCATACTCTTTCCATCGTAAAAGTTAATTAACGTGATTTTCCACATAAGATCATAAAGTATTAGTTAACAGTTACAACCCAAGATAGATGCTTGTTATAACGACCCATAAGTGAAAGAGATACAAAAAAGAGCTGCCAGTATACCAAACAAATTTTGGCTTTGAAAAGAAGGGAAGTAGAGAGAGTAGTAGGTAAGCAAGAAACCGAACCTATGAATGCCATATGGGTTATGACCATGTTCATCCATTCCAGCTAGAGAACGCTGAAACCCGGATGATGAAAATGGAGCGTATGTAACACGGACTAATTAGATTTCTCTCGCTTTCGGTCTTTTTTTTTTTTTTTTTGGGAATTTGCACATTTTCTCATTAAATTTTGATTTTCATATAGTAACTTTTAAAATTTAAGTACTAAAGACTTCGTGTCCACGTGGGAGCCGGCGCGAGGACATTGCTGTTTTTTTGTTTTTTTGGGGGCGGGGGGGTAATTTGTTTTACTATTAATTTCTTTTAAGAAAATTTATTTTTTAGTTTTACTACGCAACAAGAAGATTAGATGAGAAAATAAAATACGAAGAGTCGGTCTACATTATTAAATATTAAATATTAATTATAATAAATCTATTATTTATTAAAAATATATATTAATTAATTATTAGTTTAATAATAAATTAATTATAACTAATACCCTACGTGTATTTCATTGCTTTTTTTTTCTTACATTTTTTACGAGTTATATTATAAAAAAAAAAAGAGGTGTAATAGTTTAAGCATGTTAATCTATTTTTTTTTCTAAATAACTAGATTTTTTAATACTCATTCTTCCAAAATGATAAAGTTCAATGAATTTCTTGCAACATCGTCAATTACAAATTGTCTACGTTGATACAATCTAAATATTTTATGGGATCATTCAATTATTAGAAGTACCAAAAACAGAGACTAAAGTTTTTAATACTCTTTTTTTTTCTTTTTTTTTTTTTTTTTTTGAGAAAGAGGTGCTTATCTCTTCCAAATCCCAGCTCAATATACTATAAGCCACCAGTATTCTATCATATGACATTGAGGTATGGATACAAGTACCGGCAATGGAATTCTTGTTATATGAATTGTATTTAATATTAATATTTAATTTTTGTATCTATGATTTTTTTTGTACATAAATCGCAAGAAATTTTACCACCGTCCATCGGCATGAGTATTAGCTAATAAAACTGTGTAATTTGGTGTAAATTTTGGGTTCAAGATCTCAAGGGCTTGCAGAATACTAAATCCAAGAATCCATGAAGTCCAATCCCAAGCCCCCAATGCAAGCTATACTCTTTATATATATATAAAGCCATCGGCGTGGTTTGACAACGGAAAGGGCCTTTGCTTTCCCCTGGCCGAAAGGAACTCGGGCTTGCTCCTCGGCTCCACTCAACTTGGCATCTTTCCTTGTTTTGATCGCGGGAACAATTAGGCAGTTTGACCTAAAAAAGAAATGGATTAAATGCTGATTTGCTAGTTACATAGCCAGTCAACAGGAATCTGGTAGAGTACATTGTTTAAGTTGGAGAAAAAAATGTGTTTTTGCTTCCAAACTACTGACTATAACTCTTTTGTTCGGCTAAAATTGATAAGCATGAACGAAGGATTCCTTGGCTAGTAGACTTTTCCATAGTAGTAGTGCAAAAGCCTAGAGAAAAAAAAAAAAAATCTGAAATTTAAACCATACAGCCCAATTGCGGTCCCCTAGTGCTGGAGATGATCCCAAAAGGAAAAAAGGGCGTTTAAGCAGTTATCAACAAGAGAAGGGTCATGTTTTCATGTGGTTATCAACATGAAAAGGGTCTTGTCTCCAATGGCTACCGGACTCCTTGCCCTTTCTCGACGCCATACGGGATTTACATGCCTACAACTGTAATCCTCGCAAACTACACCACTATATCCTGTAATGCATGAGAAACTAAATTGACCGTGACATCTGAAACCTACCGAGAATTCAGAAAACGAGAATGTTGAAGTAGGTTGCCTTGAATCTACAAGCCACCCACTCGGCGGCTGCTCCAATGGCAATGCCTTTTCTGGTTAATTTTGCTTGGCATCCTTCCTTTTCATTTTTCAACATGCGTGTCTATGATGTCAAGATTGGGCAATTTTTATTTCTTTTCTGCTTTTGGGTTACACACGGTGGATCATTTGCGAGTGAGAAGAAAATGAATCGTGAAACACCTGAGCCAAAGCTTTTGCATCATGACAAGTGACAATTTCAATCAAACCTTTTGTACGTACCCAATATTAGAATGGGAAGCCATTTTTACTGATGGAATGGACCCAACCACGATGCCATTTCCATCAACACTTCAGCATTGCCTGGGCAACCACCGACCCGCACTTGACAGTCCTTCCAAATGCATATCGTCCACGAAAATGGTTTTACCATTATAGTTCAAAACACGTGAATGTCTACCCAAGCCATTTATTTACCATCTTTTTTTCTTTTCTGGGTATTAATTCCCATTTCTTATAGCAAAATTGATTGCATAAAAACCGTGGAGATATTTTGCTTTCATTAAGGATCATACATCACAGGCATCCATCACATCAATCCATCACAGGTATTCTTCTGATCGTCAATCCATTGTCGCAACGGTTTTTTCAAATTGCTTGGTCTCCTTTCATGCAATCTCGAGCAAATTTCAAGGTCATTCGCAAATCACAAGACTTCATATAACATCAACATGTAACAAATGAATTTTGCAAGTAATTAGATTAAGACGATGCTTCCAAGTGCAATTATAGTTTGAAGGCCCACCAAACTTTCCCCAATGCGCCGCCCAAAATGTGCTTAATCTGATCTTAAAAATTAAAAACAGGTCCGTTGCCTGGTCGTGGAGGTGGTCAAACATAAAAAGGTCGATAGAACCATATATACTGTGTCCCCGAAGCCCACGTCACACCTCACCACATTTTTGCTTAAAACAGCAGTACAAAGTTCACTGCCAAGAAAACGAAGGTTTCTCTGATCCCTCTGCGTCGAGTTCTCCCAACCCAATTATTCTTTTTCATTCACCATCAATTTAGTCATTATGAGGAGCAATATAACCTACACTCTCTGCGGTTTCAATGAGCATCCACCTCTCAATTCTCTGCCTTTTATTTTGTTTTACACAACTGTTATGATTCTTCTAGTTGCGGACTCCGGACTCGGTTTTTCTTCGACAGGAACGCTCATTTTGCCGCTCAAAACCCAGGTAATCCAGCCCGGGTCGGTTCCCAGATCCCCAAGCAAGGTTCCCTTCCATCACAATGTGAGCCTGACGGTGTCTCTCACCGTCGGCACACCGCCACAGAATGTTTCCATGGTCATCGACACTGGAAGCGAGCTTTCTTGGGTTCACTGCAACAAAACCCGGCCCTATCCAACCACATTCGACCCGAAACGATCCGCATCGTATAGACCCATCCCATGTTCTTCGCCCACCTGCACGACCCGGACTAGGGACTTCACCATACCCGCTTCTTGCGACTCCAACAACCTCTGCCACGCCACTCTCGCCTACGCCGACGCTTCTTCCTCCGAGGGAAATCTCGCTTCAGACACGTTCCACATCGGGAGCTCCGATATGTCGGGCCTGGTTTTTGGGTGCATGGATTCTGTTTTCAGTTCCAACTCCGATGAGGACTCCAAGAATGCCGGGTTAATAGGCATGAACCGTGGAGCCCTCTCTTTTGTCTCACAAATGGACTTTCCGATATTTTCTTATTGCATTTCGGGTACCGATTTCTCGGGAGTTCTTCTTCTGGGTGAATCCAATTTTACGTGGACACTACCATTAAACTACACCCCATTAATCCAAATCTCAACCCCACTGCCTTACTTTGATCGAGTGGCTTATACGGTTCCGCTTGAAGGTATTAAAGTGTCGAATAAGCTGCTTCCGATACCGAAATCCATTTTGGTACCGGATCATACTGGGGCTGGTCAAACCATGGTTGACTCGGGCACCCAGTTCACGTTCTTGCTAGGGCCGGCTTACTCTGCACTGAAAGCAGAGTTTTTGAACCAAACTTCTGGGGTTTTAAGCGTTTTAGATGATCCCAATTTTGTCTTCCAAGGAGCCATGGACTTGTGTTACCGGGTCCCACTGAGTCAACGGGTCTTGCCCCGGTTACCCACCGTCAGTTTAGTGTTTCAGGGAGCCGAGATGACTGTATCGGGTGACCGGGTGTTGTATCGGATTCCGGGTGAAGTAAGGGGTAGTGATTCGGTGCACTGCTTGTCATTTGGGAACTCTGATTTGTTAGATGTGGAAGCGTACGTGATTGGTCATCACCATCAACAGAACGTGTGGATGGAATTTGACCTGAGAAGATCAAGGATTGGCTTGGCTGACGTGCGGTGTGATTTGGCTGGTCAGAGATTTGGTGTGGCCTAGGGAAGAGATTTTTGAGAAAAAGTAAGATCATTACATTACATTGATTGAAACGTTTTGGTATTATTAGACACAAAATTAGTAGGAAGAGTAAATAAGACGAAATTTAAATTATTAATTAGAAATATAAAAATTAGATGATTATAATTATTAATCATAATATATATAATTTAAATTTTGCTTCATTTATTATATCTATCTTGTTCAAAATTTACCCCTTTTTATATTTTTTTGAGACAATTTATACTTATAATTAAATTACACAATTATCATTATCATTAAATTAGTTGGCTTTATATTTATAATTTTTATTATAAATTATAATTATAAAATAATAATAATAATAATTATTATATATATATATTTATGTTTAAATTATATCTAATTATGTCTGATTTGTGATTTTATTAATTTTTGTTAATACTTTAATGCTTTCGTTTGGGTAGTTTATCGCGTAGATCAAGGCCGGCCATGCCATTAAGGCGATTAAGGCGATTAAGGCGATCCTGAGACTCGGTACAACTTCCATTTATGTGGTCCCCCCTTCCCTTAGCACGAGTCAACGAGCGAGCAAGGTAACCTGGAGAGCAAGGCGTGACCTATGAAAAAGGATCGAGTGGGAGATGCAAGAAATGTAGTTATTATTTGGCTAGGTTAACCTTCACTGAATTATGAGAATTTCTTTTTCCTGGCTAGTAAATTTCTCTCAGGATATTCTTTAAGTGCCAGCCACCTGCCCACATTTATCGGCTCACCTAATGCATTGATCAGTATTAACCTGATGTTGTAAGCTTTTGCCGTTGCACGTTCACTTGATATCGCGTCATTTTTATTTTTTTAATATCAACGTCGGATGTTATCAGGACCTCACGGAGCAACTTATACATACCATATAGATTTTGATTTTTCGATCCCATAAAAAACAAGTGACTCGTATCGGGACTGAAAATTCACAATGAATTGACCCCTTGTAGTTGAGTTATAACAAAATGGAGAGCAAGCATTCACAGAACAAAGCATTGTCTTTTATCAATTCAGGTAATTTTCTCGTTAAGGGCAGAAACGGAAACAAAGATCAATCGTGATAGAATGAAAAGACACCACCACTAACCTTTTTCTCACAACTTTGCCTTTCCCTGCCACGATGCATCCCTCCAGCCAAGCATTGAAATACATCAGAAATGAATAGGTTGTCTGGCACTAAATCTGAGTTTTCGGATACCGAACCACTATCATTTCAATCATACCGCAATGCGTCGTTCATCCAAGACATAAATGCTGTGGCCCAAAATGAAAATTCATTCAACAACCCTCACCCGTGACCCACGATATATAAGGCTCATGAATATTATGTCAACTCGCCACCAAACTCATTTGCTCCACCGTTACGCCCTGTTGCAGCGTTTCTGCAATCAGCTCTTCAATGTTGAGCACAAGTTAAATGCCGCAGCTGTAAAATTTTGTTGGTTCCTAGGAGCTCGACTGTTATTTGGTAGCCATTAACATATGGGAACAAGGGTTTTATTTTTTATTTTTCTGTTTATTAGCTTCACTAAGTAAGGGTGACTCTGACTCGCGGTCAGACGGGCTATGGTTTGCATTAAGGTTCAGTTTTAGTTTCATTTCAGTTTTATTTTTATCCTATTCGGTACAGTTCAATTATTGTCTTTAAATTATAACACTAATGGCATCCCATCTGGTGGGTGGGTTGCGATACGTTTCTTTGCATACAAATGTAATACTGGTGCGTGGGTAGTTAAAATTTCTTGTCTCAACTATGTAGAACATAGAAAAGGAAAGAGCGTATTTCTTTTGATGAGATTGATATTAACCATGGAATAGCAAGAGTTTTTGGCATTGAATTATATAACGTACGTGAAATAGCATGATGATAGTGTTGATGAAAATGGCTGGTTGTTGCTTGTATTGGGATTATTGATAAGGATAGGAATAATATGGCAGTAATAATAAATTCCAGATTTGTTGCAAATTTGCAATCAGGTAGCCAAATTACTTAATGTTTGGTACAAAGTCCTTGACCACACTTGTCTTGAGACATGGAGATCCTTTTTTTTTTTTTTTCTTTTGAGAAACTTGAGACGTGGAGATCTTAAGAAAGGTTATATTTTACAAAATTATTAGTTCAGGGATTTTTTTTTTTTAGAAGTATTAGTTCGAGGAGGTTGAGATTTTATGATGATTAGTTCCAATGGCATTAAGTTACTAAAGTGCCTTAAAGCCTTCAACCAGCAATTGTTGAGTTGCTTTGGAGCGAAAAATTAAGTTAAATGTATGGTTTTTTGCATGTTACAACATAAAGCAACATGACCATCTAAGTCCCAGTATCCAAAATCTGACGGTGCTTACTTGGGCAATCTCTGACGGGGGTTTGGTTCTTGCCCTGTTGTCTGGGAGTACACACCAGCCGGGGCTCGAAAATGACTTGGATTTTCGAGTACGGAAAACAGCCGAATCAAGAACTGCCACCTCTGTCCATCCTTCGATCTCCCCAAGTGTCGAGACTTTGGATGTCTGCCCGCAAGTTTCCCATAATTGTTTTTTTTCAACAATAGTTTCCCGTAATTGTCGTCACCCTTCTATTATTTTTCATTTTATTACAGCACTCTCCCTATTGATTTCATCTTTCTCAATCCGTGAAAAGGGCAAATGTAAAAGCTTTATAGTGTGTAGCATATGGGAATTGCCATCTATTCCATTTCAGCAGCATAACCAGTGCCCAGGCAAGCAACGAGCGGGGGAATTAGTTCAGTAGCTGCTTAGGCTTGTAATGCTATTGCAGTATCATTATTGTAAAAGAGGCTTTTCATTTTCTAATAGTTATTTCCCATGCTTTTTTATTTTTTGGTTAATTTGCGCGAATGTAATGCTTCACAGAACAATCCACGATGTAATCCTCTAAATTAAGCAACACAAAAAAAAAAAAGTACACAAGATTGAAAAGATTATATGTGAATACATACAATAAACAATCATAAATAAATATCATTCATTTGAAAAATGAGTAAATAACATGATGAATTTGATCTAATCGAACCAAAAAAAAAAATAAAATGCATTAGATCTAGTATAACTTTGGTCCAAAAAAAAAAAATTCACCGAAGATATTCAATCATAATTTGGAAATTAATTAGTTATGATTTCTTTGCTAAATAACTCCAATTTCCGTTAAAAATATAAAATGTATTACTTTATCACTTCATCTGACACATCATCATTCAAATTTTCCATGGATATAAGGGTACAATGTGTAAAATTAATGACAATGGAGGGCTATTTGAGTCAATGGAGAATCCAGCGGCAGCATCTGGACGTCACTGCTGCCTCTTTGACAGCTCTCTTATTTACCCGAAGGAATTAGGAACCCGAGTAAAACAAAAACCGAAAAATAAAAAAGCGGAGACGCCGTCGTTTCAACGCCGGTGCCTCCGTGCTGACCTTGACTGCCCTCCTCCGTAGCAAAACCGCAAAAATCAACAATGAAGCGGGGCCTCAGCTTCTCTCTGCCCGTGGCCGCCGTTGTTTTAGCCATCTGCTACATCTACTTTTCTACGGTCTTTGTCTTCATCGAACGTTGGTTCGGCCTCATGTCCTCGCCGGGAATCATGAATGCCTCCGTCTTCACCGCCGTAGCTCTCATGTGTGTCTTTAACTACGCAGTCGCCATCTTCACCGATCCGGGTCGGGTCCCCTCTACATACATGCCCGACGTGGAGGATTCCGATAATCCTATCCACGAAATCAAGCGCAAGGTAAAGTTTTTATTTATTTATTTATTTATATATATAAAAGCATTCTTTACATAATAAATATTGTATTTCAAGATTTTATTTCTTGAAATTCAGGATCAGCGAGGCAATGTTGTTGGACAAAGTAAAGCGATTATTGACTTGGAAATTAAAGACATCAAAGATGTTAGTTCGATTGTTGAATTTGGTTTCTTCATTTTTGAAGAGTTATTGACTGGGACAACCTTAGCCGTTTTTATTTTATTTTATTCTTAGTTTAATTTTTTTAAATCTCTCGAGCAAACTGATTGGTATTATGATCTTAAACTGTAGTTCTGATTGGGAAAAGGCAATTTTTTTTTTTACTGATGATCTTGAGGTTTGGTTTCCCATACATGACTTTTCTTGTGAAAATTTTTTCAGGGAGCGGACTTAAGACACTGCCAGAAGTGTTCTCACCTCAAACCTCCCCGTGCTCACCATTGCCGTGTTTGCAAAAGATGTGTGTTGCGAATGGTATGCATGATCTTTATTGTCGTTGTGTTAATTTTAAATGTGCTGGCTGATATGCTAAAATGCTGCCTGTGGATTTTAGGACCACCATTGCATTTGGATAAATAATTGTGTGGGCCATGCAAACTATAAGGTCTTCTTCGTCTTCGTTGTGTATGCGGTAATTGCATGCATCCATGCCCTGGTATGTTATAATCTATGTTCGACTTGATTTGAATTCTGTCTTCCCACTGCATTTTATTGCCCTTTTTTTTTTTTTTTGTCTCCCAGTTACCTGATGGGCTGGGATCTTTTATTCCTCTTGTGATTCTTCTTGTGAAGCATTGCCCTCTTTTCTTCTTGTCTGTTAAATTTTCAGGT
This sequence comes from Bruguiera gymnorhiza, assembly GCA_020883675.1. Taxonomy (NCBI): domain Eukaryota; kingdom Viridiplantae; phylum Streptophyta; class Magnoliopsida; order Malpighiales; family Rhizophoraceae; genus Bruguiera; species Bruguiera gymnorhiza. The sequence goes on along the minus strand of JAIRCJ010001062.1, from coordinate 8,135,671 downwards.
CTTACTTGTTGGTAGTTTAACTGTTGAGCCTCGAAAGGATGAGCAGCAAAGTGATGGCTCTTTCAGAGCAATATACGTATGTCCTGCTGGCAACTCCTCTGCATTTGCTAGTACCTCATAGGCTGTTCATGTAACACATCAAATTACTATTCTCAGGTTATTTCTGGTCTATTGTTAGTGCCAATGAGTGTGGCGCTTGGTGTTCTCCTTGGTTGGCATATCTACCTTAGTTTGCAAAACAAGACAACAATTGAGGTTGTTAAATTCTGAATTCTCTTCCTTCCTGCTAAGCTTTTTTAGGTCAATTTGATATTAAATTTGAATGATCTTATTTTGTAATCTGGCAGTATCACGAAGGAGTGAGAGCTTTGTGGCTTGCAAAGAAGGGAGGTCATGTCTACAAGCATCCATATGATATTGGTGCTTATGAGAATCTGACAACAGTGAGGACATTGTCTTGTTTCTTCATCTTCTTGGTTAAAAATCAACTACTGGAAATTTTGGAATGTCTGTATTTGGTCTTCAACCTCAGTCTCCAATTGTATGTTTGACTATGCCAAGCCTCTAAACCTTCTTGTCCATTCCTCTTAGATAACTAGGCAATTGCTTGATTGACTTGAGAAGATTTCGATTCAGGAAGGTTGTAGATTGCTGCTACTGCAACAATCCACATATATCCTATTGAGTGCAATAGAGCTGCTTTATTCAGAGAGGAAATTACTATAAGTCTGGACAAAATTTTTGTTGTTTTCTGCATCATTCTTAAAATGCATTCCTCGTCCTAAATCCTAATGCATCTTGGTGGAAGGTCCCTGCATTTGAAGTGCCTGTACAATGAATCTGATTCTGTAGTCATGGCAGATGGCAAGCCCTCCGAGTCTTGATAAATGATCTGTATCACATCTATTGTAAGAATTTGGCTCAAAATTAATGCTCTAACTGACCAGAGCATAATTAACAGGTGATTTACAAAGTAACTAGCCTGAGCAAGTTTCACATGACAGACTATGCTTGCTTCATGCCCAATCACAGAAAGAATAAGTAGAATATAAATATGGTCCTGGTTTGTTACTACATGACAGATTGGAAGGTCTGATGGATTGGCTAGATTGGCCAGCCTAGATATGTCTAGTTGGTTTTCTACATGACACACTTGAAGTTTGGGGATTATTGGATGATTAATTTCTCATCCAAAGCCCAAACTCCACATTATTACCATCACTTGTTCAAACTTGAAGCACCTGTATGCATGCATTGTTATTGTTTCATAGTTTCATGCCACGTATTAATTGCTGCATTCCTTTCTGTTTGAATGCTTCAGGTACTGGGCCCAAATATCTTTTGTTGGTTATGCCCTACATCAGGACATGTGGGTTCTGGTCTTCGATTCCGGACAGCCTACGATACTATGACCATTGCATCTACATCCTAATGAAGTCACAATTTGTTGGGATGTGCCATTGCGTTGGTTATGACAGGAGATGCAACTTGTAATTAGGAGTGCATATAAACATCGACGTGTTTTTGATATCCTGGTATATTTCTGTGCCCGCCATGAATCTCAACTTAGCTCTCAAAGGAGGAAGGAAGAAAGAATCTTGAATACCATGTGCCGGCAGAAGACATTTTCTGAACAATCTGTCAGCTCCATGCTAGAGGTTCTAAAGGGGAGGACATTTTCTAGAAAAAGCTGTCACCTCCATTTTTAGAGGTCCTACAGGGGAGGAATTCACTTCAAAGGCTATTGTCATTTTGTCAACGTTTATTTTTCTTCCCCCCACCACCCCCCCAGGCTCCTCTCCTCGACGGATGGTTTTCTGTCAGGTGACTGAGGATTAAAAAGATCCCCGAAGATCTTACAGGCAAATTGTTGTCTTAACACCTTGCACATGAGAGGATTTGAGTCAGAATTGACCCACATTTGTCTTGTAGAATAGATGGTTGAGCCCATAAGGACGGGCTGATCATCCTTGTACCCTAGAATTGTAGTCTTCTTGTAAAATCATAGGATAACTCAATGCCTCAATGGTGTGTAGCAGTTTTGTTTGTCTCCCCTTTTTGTGGCAGGTGACCATTGGATTGTTATTACATGTTTCTTTTATCTACTATTGACCCAGATAAGTACCTCTCTCCAACGTGAAGGATAGAACTCGCAAAGACTCAATCAAGACGTCACGCTTGCTTATCGCAGTATGTGTTTCCTGCCAAGAAAACTTTACGGAAATATACAGCTGATCCATCCTTCCAAGAGCTTCCATTGATGCTATTTCTGAGGGTAAAATTGTTTTCTTCTTCGGACCGGATTTTGCTCCCGATTCATTGGACAGTTTCAGCAGAAAGAACAGAACTATTTCACCGAAGCATATCCGGGAAATGGCGTACGGGTAGTATAATACGCAACTTGATCCACCCACTTTCCAGGAGGCGTGAGTTTACTTACTTTACCCCCATACATGACTCATCGATAAAGCGATGGTATCATACACGAAAAAATGGCAACAAGAAGAAATAAGCAAGTGAAAATTACAGAAGAGTCACATAAATTTTTATGTAAAAATTAGAGAGAGGGATCTTATGACACGAAAAAAGCCAGTGAAGAGAACAGAACAACTGTACAATCCCTGTTGTATTTATCAATTCGGTTGAGCTTGCCAAGCCCATAGCAACGAGGACAGACAATCTGGGCCTGATCCGTGCGTGCAGCATTAACCCTCAAAGTTGCTGCCGACTGCCGAATGAAACCAGCTCCATCACACTCAGGGTACCTGCACGAGTATGGCAAACAGTACTTCTTGGAATCAAATAAGGAAACATAAGTAATCAGGTGAAGAACGACAGAGCTAAAGAAAGCTATTTGAGCTTAGCGCTGTACATCCGCCTTAAATGCAAGTTCCGATAAAGTCTAATTCAGTTTAACATCAACCTCCAAAAGAATCTAAAAACCTAGTAAAATGAGAGAAGAAAAGGAAGATTGATTACAGGTCCCTGCGACAGAAATGGATGGGGACTGCAGTTCCAAGCAGAGCCTACCGCTGCACCGGCAAATAGGTGGAGCATAGGGGCCAGAACCCGCAATCGCCAATCTCTTTGTTGAATTCGAAGAATTCTGAGGAGCTAGCGTTGCCACTCGTTAATTTGATGCTTTAACAATTTATACTCAAAACATGGGCTTGAACTTAGCCACAGAATTGGCCGCCCGATTAAAACTTGGGATTTGTCTACGCACGGAAGTGTTCATCAACTGGCTAACGTTTATGAATTTGGTTGCTACTACTTGCGATGCCAACGCTCAGGACTCTTGTGGTCTAATAGATAAGGGTGGTCCCCCCAGACCTCGGTGAGCTAATGGAGGTCAAGTTTTTCCCCCGGATTTTTATTTTCTTCTGCTTCACCCAAATCAGAACTCAAACTCTATCTCTATCTCTCTTTGTCTCCCCCCTCCCACCACCCCCCCCCCAAAAACAAAACAAGAAAAAGAAAATAGTTCACCTGTAGGTGGGATTGCGCAACCATGGCACCACCAACCACATTTATATTAAAAAGCATTTCTTATTGATTAAAGCCTTACAATACCATGGTAAGAGAAAATACATCTTAAGATGTGTCACAAGCCATAAAATTTTCCACACGATTAATGAAGCCTGTTTTCTGCATAAAAGGAAAAAGTGATTTTTCTTCTTTCGATCTTCAAGCAGCATGAACCCCAAGCATTCATTCAGAAGCAAACTACAAAATTGCAAACACATACAAACCACAAGTTTATGGTTACATTCTCTCTGAGCAGTCTTGCCAACCGTCCAGATGTTGTTTCTGCTTTCTGAACAAGTGACAAATACAACAGGGGAATCCAGAACCCCTTATCCTTGTCAGACTTCAGCTCCTCTCCATGCATCTGGTTAATTATCAGTGTTCTTCAACATAACAGAAACTGTGGCAATAATCCTTAATGTACTGTCATTGATTTTCTTTTCCATCCTTACCCAAATCAGACAATCACCTTTATGGTTGTCCAGGCAGGCATCCCGATACCCCATCAGACGGAAAGCAGTGCTCCTACATAAGAATAAAAGGGAAATTTTAATACACAAGCCTTACACGTCTGATAAAGGTACCTTAATGAAGCAAAACATTCACATAGAGGCCACTAATAATAGGCAAAACAACAATAGCACTAGCTGCTTGCTGGTGCTGCATTTCAGGTTAGGACATAAAAACTAGCTTTTGGCAAAATATTTCGATTAAAAAATGCCTATGCTTAAAAAAAAAAAAACCACTAAAAGAACTTCAAAGCATAACCAATGTCCAGAGAGTAAAATAAAAATTCTAAAAAATTTATTGACAAGTCAGCTGCTGAGTAAGATTCACCCAATAAGGCAGAGACCAGCTTAATGTGCACTTGCTGTGCACAATACATGTATACAATAGCAAACAAACTGCATAGCATCTGTCGAAGTAACAAGGCATAACAGGCACAAATTGAGGACCTCACTCCTACTTGTCTTTTTCTTCTCATAATTTAAGTCGAAGAACGCTACATGTCTCATTATTTCTCTTCAAAGTTGCCAGTGAAAATTTCTATCAAAGAGCATAACCAACGCCAAGATGCATCTACAATGGCAAAGCTGCACCCTAACATTCTAGGCTTCACTGACTATTTCTGGCACAACAATGAACTACAGGGTGAACTATTTTAGCACAACAATGATCTGAAGCCCAACATAGAGTCCAGAGCAGGCTGCTTTTATGGAACAGGAGGATTTTGCAAATGCCCACCAGGCGCTAATAAGCATGCCTCATTCAGTATCTGATTCCATGTGTAAACTTTCAAATTTGAATGGCAATGCTCAAGAGGATCAGAAATTCGTCCCATGTGCATTTCTGAAAATCTGAGAGAAGGATCATTCTTCACCGGAACTGCCTTATTGACAATTACAGAGCAGAAAAAAGGCCCATATCTTCACATATGCCAAGAAACCTGATTCTATCCATGGTATCAAAGTATAATCATGGCTTCTTTCCAACCACAACTTTTGCTCTAAAATCAATTATTGTAGTAAGGTCTGCAACTCAGAGAATCAATCATGCAGCAAAATGAATGTAGAAGCAACATAATCCAAGCAGAGCGAGCCACTGTCAGTGAAAGATCAGCATTTCTGGTCCAGCATGTACAATAGAAACTAAGCGTCACTCAATAGACAAATATCATATGACAATAGACCAAGAATGAAGAGAGATTCTATAAACAAGGGCAAGCACAAAATCTAAAACCAAAAAATTAGAAAGTATATATATATTAAGCATTGAAACTGATAACATTAGCAAAACTCTTTTAAGCCCAAAAAATCCAGAGGAAAAGTTACAGAGAGAGGTTTGTACCTCAGCAAAACCACACGGGTTTCTTCCTCACCTGGTCGCCCCCCTTACTCGAGTCCCTTACGAGAGACAACTAATCTCCTAACAGTTCAACATCTCTCTTTAGCAAAATTTTAAACTAAAGCAATTCCTCACTTCTTAGCCGTCTCTATATACGGTAAGGTATACAGGTTGTGCCTTCAACAATTGGAAGAATGTAACAATTGGTGACATTTGTAATCCGATAATCAACTTATTCAAACATCCGAGAAAATACAACACTAACTATCATCCACAATCCGAGTCTCACTGATGCGCCTCCTTGAGGACCTTTGGAAATTACTGGAGGCTATCCTTCCAAAGCAGAAAAAGAAGCGGTGAAGAGCCCTGCGCAAACCCCTACTCTCTCTTGATCGCCTACCTCTGGGAGCCCAGGAAATTCTCCTGGGAGCGCCAGCAGCATTGAACCCACCATCCATTTCTGTAAATACAACTGGGAGCTCCCGCTCGGCCGCAGCTTGCCTTCCTCCAGAAAACCTCCCAACCGCAAAGCCTCCACCGGGCAGTCGCCAAATCGTCAATCCCACGGTGTCCTCATCGGACTCTGGTGAAATTCCACTGCTTCCACGCACATCTGCAGCAGGTAACTCGTGGCGGCAAACAGGGCAAGAATTGCGTAGAGACAGCCATGGGAGGATACAATCCGAGTGGTAAATGTGCTTACACGGCATCTCTCGCGCGTCGGAATCCACCTCAAATGGGTCTTTACAGACTGCGCAGTGAGACTCTGTGGAGACGTGGCTAGCTAGGATTTTGATTAACGGCATCGATTCTATTGCGGCCTTTGAAGCCGGCGTTTGCTCGAACGGACGAACGCTGTTGAATTCCAACTGGCTCAATTGATCAAGAAGCCGGTCAAATCCCGATCCCATCAAGAACTCCGACACACTAGCCGGTAGAGGCCGGAGACCCGACCCGGCGCCATCGTGATAGTACAGCCCGAAATTCCCAGAATCATCATCATTTCCACCCCAACCATCAGCCGGCCCCCGAAGGACAATAACCGGGTTAAAAAGAGAGCGATCTCCGGCAGGCCGTCGAGTGCGCAGCAACCTAGGGGCTGAGACCCTGTCCGGATTCTGCGTGCTGCCGAGGTAATTTCCGGAGAAAGGATATCGGTCACCGAAGGGGGAAAGAGAAGGGGTGCCAATTTCTTCGACGAATCCGCCGCCGCAATCGGGGCAGAGGACGGAATCTTGGGAGGCTTCGAACCGGACCCGGATGAACCGGCTGCATCTGTGGCACCAGAAGGAGGATGATATTGAGCGCACGGAAGCCATTGAAATTGACCTTCCGATCCAATTATAAAGACCCGAACTTTTTCTTGTTTATCCCAGAACTCAGAAACCCTAGAATTGGGCGACTTGAAATCCGAGTGGCTAGAAAGAAACACTACGGAAGGAACTGTGTGCGAGGAATGTGGGGGATGAACTCCACGCGAGCATGTGTGTGTGTGTGTGTGTGTGTGTATATATGTGTGTGTGTGTGTGTGTGTGTGTGTGTGGTTAATAATTTTTTAAATATTAAATAAATTATTTAAAAATAAATAAATAAATAGATAAAGACGTAAGAATCTGACCACCAATCCAACAGCCCAACCAGCAAATTGAACCCTTACCAGAGTCAAATTAAAATAAAAGTAGGTCCGAATGAAGGCGCCGCCCACTTCAACCTCACCTTAAAAGTTTTGAGGTGTTAAAGCGATTGGAAGACAAAAATTTCAAGTTTAAAGGCTTGAATGCACCTTTTTACCTTAAAAATAAAATTAAAAAAAAAAAAAGATAAAATAGTTGACGGGTGGTAAAAAAAAAAAATGATTAGGTAAAAGTAAATATTTGCAATGCAGGTAACTAATAATTATTAACCAAACTATGATCATCGCTAGGGTGATAAAAGTCTTTTCGAAAGGTCAAAAGTTCAAAAAAAAAAAAAAAACAAAACCGAGAAGGCCCATAGGTCGATTTCTGTGGAATCTCTTAGTGCTGATATAGATAGTTTTGTCTTTACAAATACAACGGAATGGGCCAACTGAAAGGGCCCAAAGGCCCAACTATAAATTACCCATTCTTTTTTCTTGATGCAGACAGCCAGAGTGGCAAAGCGGCAGCCGCTACGATTGAGGAGGGATCGATTTCCGTTCCGGAGTTCCGGACGGGCGACACCGCTTGTCAAATGTTAAATCTCCGCGAACGAACACACGACTTCTCCTGAAGAGGACTCTGGAATTGTCTATGGTTGGCTGGTTCCCGCCTAGTTAGTAACTTAATATCACACTAGGCTGTTCCCAACTGAAAAGCAAGCCCTTTATCATTTTTTTTTTTTTTTAAAAAAGATAGTGTTCATGTGATTAGGGGCATGAAGGACAGCTCTTGTCATGCAGACCCCGAAGGAGGCCTTAGAGGCTCAAGGAGTTGCTCCTGCTGATATTGAAGGTAACAATTTTCATTGGTCTGGGTTTTCCTCGTTTTGTGGAGTTGCCTCTATCGGATGATTATGTCTATCATTCTGTTTAGTTGCTATAACTTCAATATTTTGGCAGATATGTTGGACGAGCTACAAGAGCATGTTGAGTCTATTGACCTGGAAAATGGTAATTTCCGTTCATTGTTTTCTAAATTAGGTGACGAAGATGAGGAATTGACTCCCTCTGGAATGCCTGCTACAATGAGCCACCGTCCCTGCAAGAAAAGGGGCTCATTGTTATTCCGGGGGAAGATTTCACTGCTACCTGATGTTGCAAGCATGCATGTTGAGCCTCCCCTCAGGGCCTGGCCTGCAAACCAATACTCCAACTCTGAAGAGAAACGAACTGCTCTACTGTTGGGATTAGGCTTATCATCCGAGGCTGCGAATGTCCAAGGGACTTAAAGCTGAATGCAGTCATGATGAGAACAAAATGAACCCAGAAAAAGAAGTTCCTTAGCTTGGGCAGTTCCTGAGTTATTGAAGTGATTGATAAGCGATCACGTAGAAAGCTTCTGATACATTTCCTTCATTTTCTATTTTTCATTGCTACAATTTGATTTTTGTGCGATAAAAGATGTGAAAATACATCTTCAAATTAGCCTTTTTGTGAAATAGTTCTAGCATAGATTAGGAAGACAATACTTGTAATCCTAAAATCCACCGGCATCTCAGACAGTCCAAAGGATATCTACTGCCCCCATCAATTCAAACCATCTATTAGGTTTCAATTACATATAGTTTGAAGAAAGGAAATAAACACAAAGAAGACAATGGAAAGAAAAGCAAAAACAAATAAAGTAAATCCATAATTCATCATAGAGATAACTGTGGCTTCTTGCCAATGCCCTCTTCCTGGAGACGTCCCTCATTTAGGAGGGGGACAGAAAGTAATGGCATACCGAGAAGCCCTGCATTTGTTAAGGCTGAAAGAGTCGTCAAAAGCATAACTATAGGCCTTTGGACAAATGGCCTTAAAGATATGTGCAAAAAGGGTTGGCTTGCAATTCTTGGGGTTAGCGTAATCTCCAGTGCAGCAGTACTTAGCCGATTGCATAGCCAAGCAAGCACTTTTGCACCCGACTACTTTCCCATCTTTCTTCACTTCCAGGGTAGAAGGACAGCAATCATTCAGGTCAACCTCGCAGGATGCCACTCCACATCCAATTCCACCCCCAACCGGTGCCATGGAAACGGGCAAATTGAAGCCATCAACCAAACTTACATCATAAAAATGTAAGGGCGACCTGGATGATCCAAGAGTCATTTCCACCACAGTTGTTGGAGGGACACCACCAAGGCCACGGCAGTGAAGTAAACCGGAGCAATCTCCAGTGTCACAAAAGCCTTTTTCGTTTTCTTCGAAGTAACATCCTTGCCTGCCCCATATTTTCCCCGACCACTTTTCGGGAACGTCAATGACTACTTCCTCACCGCTGCCGAGATGGAAACCACCGTCTTTTGGGCTCGGATGCCCAGCACTCCCAAGGATTCCAGGCCATATGCTCTCATTGCAGTTGTTCACAACTATGAGCTGTTCCCCATCTGCAGCCATCATGGGTCAATAAAAGGATACTAAAGTCAGTAATCAAATGAGCACGAGTACAAACCACAAAGAACCAAAATTATGACACAAAGAACAATTAAGTACTTGCAGTGCATGGCGAAGCTAATGTGTAGAGGACAACAGAGAGGAAAATTGAAGAAGACCCTAGTGCCATTGCTTCTAGTTTTTGGACTTGTTTCAAGAGATGCTGCCAGTGCGATGCTAGCCTCAATTGTGCGTGTGTGAGAGACAGTGGGGTAGAGGGATTATGTTAAATGGGGAGAGGGGGCCTCCAAATATAGCGCCACAAAGTGAAAACGGTTGTTGGACATGGAAGTACAGGATGTTAACGGTTTTTAAGGGGAGGCTTTGGCTTTTCGTTTCTTTCTACACTTTCACCTTTCATGATAATGGGGCATATGTGCATTACTTCCAAAGGAGGTTTCTTTCCGAGATCTCTATTTGTGCATTAATTAAACGAAGCATGTCCATCAGGAAACAAAAGAAACAAGAACAAATTTTAATTCATCTTGTCTAGCGTGTGACCCCAAAATTGGGATAAACGTATAGCTAGCAACTTTGTCCTTAGAACATTGTAGGGCGATAAAATCCCCAAAAGAAAAGAATTACACCAAAGCAAGATAAGTTAACGAGCATCTTTCGCAGGATTAACTCTAATGAGACCAATCTTACCATGTGATTAGAGAATATTATTACATCTTTTGGCTTTTAAAGTCGGTTTTGTCCGGGGGGGGAATATTTTTTATGGAATATAATTTACAAAAAAAAATATATTTTTTTTCTTATTTGGCTATCCTATATTATTGAAACTTAACTGAAAAAGATCTTTCAATGTTTCAAAATAATTCAGACGTGGGAATAAAGGCCAAGATCACTAATTAACGCCAAAAATCGCCCCATGATCACCCCACATCCGCCGAAACCTCAACTAAATCCAAGCACGCACAACGCCTCCAAACAGCGCCATCCTCTACACTCTATTATCGCCACCACCGTTGGGATTTGCTACACGATGGAATGTTTGGTGAGCGGACAGGATGTTTGATGATTACGTTATTTCGTTATCAACTGTAGTAATACCATGATGAAACCAATTTGCCAGACGGATTGAAAAGAAAGTCATACTTTGAGAACCGATTACAAGAAAAAGTGCAGTTCTTTCACCGTTAGAATACGTGGTCTGGGCTTAGAGAACAGGATCAAGGTAAATGGCAATAACATTTGAAAGGACTATTGAACACTGGAACTAAATTGCCTGAAAATGCTCGTTGGACATACTTAAAAAATGGTTGCTACCATTGCCGAAACTTAACTAACAGATCCTTCAGACAGGAAGAGTCGGGCCCATCTCGACATCCACCCCAATTATTTGAAGTATTCCTTCTATATAATTATCTGTAAACCATCCCACAAGAGTGGGACTTTTGGCAAATAATGGAATATGAGTGTCATTCTTTATAATTCAGATGATGAAATTATTAAAATAATAATAAAAATTTATTTTATTTTATTATATTATTTAAATAAATTTAAATATATATTATTATATAAAAATACAATATTTATATTATTACATAATCTTACAATGAAAGTCCCAATGAGACTGGGGCTTTAAGCTTTGGCTCCACTTTTGGCAATTCGACCGACCAAAAGAATCTAGAAAGATACAGAGGGAAACAAGAGAATCAGAAGAAGAAACAAACAATTTTAAGAAAAAAAAAAATCCAGCTTTTATGTCGCAAGAAAATTAAGAAACAAAATTACTCCAGCAGGGAGCCCTGCAGCTTGTACCCTGAAGGATGACGGGCTCTCCTGGGGGTTTTGAGAATACGACTATGATTCTTTTAAAAAAAAATTAGAGACCTACTGCTTTTGACGATAAAAGGTTCGGGCTTTTGAGGAGAGGAGAGATGAAGTTAAAGTGGAAGAAGCTGCAGCAGCCATTTTGGTTTCTAATGTGAGTCTACAAGCATTTAACAGTTTCTTTCTTTTGTTATCTTTGTAATCTGCGTTGCGTCGCGCGATCTTTGGGAAATCTTCTTGCTGGTTCGTTTCACTGGGTGCAGTGTGTGCAATGCACTGGTCTGGGGCCGCCATGAGATTTGTGGGGAGAATGGGCCTTGCTTTTGTACTGTGACAGATTTTTTTTTTTAATTTTTGGGGGGAGGGGGGGATGGGATTAGCGTACAATAGGAGTATCTTAGAGGGTGGAAGAAAGGGATATCCGTCGACCCTGAAAGGGAAAGGAAAATAACCAGTTTTCGCTTGGAAGTGATTTTCGTTTGTAATACTCAAATTTCCTTACTTAACTAGAAATTTCAGTGTTGAAATTGATTACATTTTACGCATGCTTGATGATTAAATTGTCTGTCGAAATGACAAGGTGTAGGTGCCCCCTGGACACTCTCCTATCTTCCTCAGTGTTTTTCTACCATAGCATCTGGTCGAACCATCAACTCGAGAAAAATAATTCTTACTCTACCCATTGTTCCACAAAACGGCTCTAATTCGAGGGCCGATCTGAACTGAATGTGAGATGCATTTTAAAAGATGTCAATCAAAGCAATAAATTTCTGTTGCGTTCCACTTTAAATTTATTTTTGCACCTTTTCGAAAGGTTGAGAACATAAATATGATGAATTTACGCGATAAAAAACCAATATTTAAAGGCATTTGTTTCAAAAACATCGAGACGCCCATGAGACTACAATTTCTATATTTTGTTTTAGCAGAAATGGATCGCGCAATGACCGAAGAGATAGAAAGGAAAAGCTGGAACAGAATTTAGGAGCTTTAAATAGATGCACTCTGCAGCAAGCACATTGGCTGGACTGTGGACCATATCATTAGCCCAAACCTGCCATGGTTGCAAATGAAATGATACATGACATTTCCAAACGTTCTCCAAAACAATACACCGACACATTGGTTGAAATGCCTCTCTTCCAGTGAACCTGCCATGGGCCTTGATGATGCAGTTCAAGGAGTCTCCAGGTTGACTTGGGTGCCATTTTACTGCAACTCATAGGACGAAAAGCTGAAACCTGATCTTCCCTCATCATTGGTTGATTTCAGTTCAAGCTTCTGAAATGGGCTGCAATAAGATTTAAGCATAGATTCGGTCAACATTCACCACAGTTAAAAGTTCAAAGAAGAGTAATATGGCCTAAAGGAAGAATGTTTTCTATAAACAGAGTATCACTGGTGACTTTTATATGCCAACGGAAGAGAAGTTAGTTTTGCAGAATGATTGGAGCCAAAGGGAAAAGGTGATGAAATACCTGCTATTGGGATCATAGTAGAAGCCGTTGATGGAGCCGTCACTACAATAGAAGCAAACATAGTAAAAGCCTGCAATGGTTAACCCACAGTCTGGTCCGACATTAACAAAATACTGCTCTTTCCACCTCTATATGAGAAAATCGCAAAAAGGGCAGGTCGTTAGTTATGATTCATCAACTTGTTCTCATTTTCTAACAGTTAATTTTATATTCAGAGAAGATTACCATGAATATATATGGATAATTGCTCAAATCCAAAGATTTGCCGCCATCAACCTCAACTTGGCCCTATGAATAACATTGTCAATTAAGAGAGCAGAGAATCTGCATACAAGCAATAAGTTGTGAATTCTCACCAAAAAGGGTGAAAAAGATGGAAATTTGGTCCAGTGCCTTATATCATCTTCTGGACTGTGAAAATTCTCACACTGATTAAATATGAACATTGAAATCCATATTCAATACAATGAAGACACGGATACTGAACAATAAAAGAAAGGCACATACGATGCTTCCCATTTGCCAGTAAAGAAAGTATAATTGGTGCCGTCAACAATCTCTCCTTCCCAGAAGGTTATTACCTGCAAAAAATTCCATAGGAAATTAGAAATAAAATCCAATTTCATATGGCAATTACAAATTTTCACCGCCAATAATTGCACAGAGATGTAACTCTTAACAAGCACATACATATGTATGTCAAGATCCTGCCAGGTTATGAATACAGTCAATTCGCATAATGAACACGAGTACTTGAGAAAAAAAGCATCGTCAAGTGTTCATGGTCCATGTTCCATTAAAGAAATTCTGGAAATGCCTTTGCATTCTAATGCTTCTGCTTATAATAGAAAAGCAAACAAATGCTCAGACAAAGATGCATGAGCACCCAAAAATCTAAAGACCAAAGCAGAGTAGCCGCTTACTGGTGTATCTGCCATAGGAACATTGAGAGCTTCCATGGTACCGCATAAATAACCATGATCAAGGTCGCATCCTTGAATCCGGACATTAACTCTCCACGCTTCATCTTTCTGTGGACTAGAAACATTTTGGGTACCAGAAAAAGCCTACAACAAATTCATGTAATGATGAGATAGTGAAAACGATAAACAGGCATTGATTGCTTTCGGGAATTTTCCACCGGAAGAAACTAAAAATAATTGCTGCTATCGATTAATATTGACTACTGTTAAAAATCATTTCACCCAGAAAAACAAAAAAAAAAACTCAAAGAACAAGAAGCCAGAATGATTATAGAATTCCTACTAGGTTTCAAGATCAATTTCCATTGCAAGTAAAAAATAAAATAAAAACAAAAAAAAAGAAAAATCTTTAGAACTGGCACTCGAGAAGGGTAGAACCAAAAATTCAAAAGTCTCACCTGTCCAACGCTCAAAAGGGTACAAACAGGAGAGAAAGTGCTTCCAGAATTTGCACCTTCAAAGTTAATCGTACCCATTAACATTAGGATCCCATGAGAAAAAAAGAAAATCCCAATTCAAAATTTATAAAAACAAATTAAAAAAAAAAAGATCAGCGTCGAGCCAGTCCACCAATTGAAAGCACAGTTTCTAGCGTATGGTTCAAGAACGTTATACATGAATATGAGATCACCTGAAACTTGAGAAGGAGCCGAGCTTTCCACAACTCTCACCGGCATTTCCTGTCTGATCTGATACCGATTGAAGCGATCGACCAAAAACTACGCCGTTTCTCTTTGATCGAAGACACTCCCGCAATCTGCGGCCCAGGAATTTGGGCGCCTCCGGCCTGCGAATTGCAGAGAATTGCAGTGACTAGAGATAAGAAGAGAGCTTCCAGTTTTCTCCACTTCTTTCCTAAAGGAAACGACGCCGTTCTTGGAGGGCAGGCATTTTTAGTGCTTTTTAAATATATATATATATATATATATATATATTTATTTATTTATTTATTTATGTTTTACTTGCTCTTTTGTTTTCCAACCTTACGATGTTTACCCTTTTCCGATGGTTTATGAAATTTACTTCGTGGGGACTAAAACTTCCTTTGAAGTTGAGAGTTCAAACCCACCACCATTTTCCTTTATGGTAAAATCATGCGCTGCAGGGGATGACTTCAACTTGCACCTGCATTAATAATTTAGTTCAACCTTCCAATCTCAAAAACAACTCAACTGAAAAAATAATAATATATAAAATAATTTTATTTATTTATAATATCAAGTAAAATGTAATTAATTTATATTTTAATGTTACTTTTTAAGTATTGTTATTCAATTATTTTCAAAATTAAATTAAGAAGACTATTGCATGTAATTGGTGGAGTCACCAAAGATCACATCCGTATCAAGTTATGAACTGAAAAAATAGCACATCCATATCACCGCCATTTGATCGATTTCGTTGACACATTTCCACTTGTAAGCATCATGCAAAAGAGTACATAAATAGAAATTTACTATCATTGAAGGCGAGAGATTAAGGCTTTCTCTCTCTCTCTGTTTTTTTTTTTTTATAAAAAGAAAAAGTGCATGCCCCATTACGCGAACAGACAAAAGAGCTCATTATCCCAAAATAATAATAAATCATTCGGAATACAAAAGACCTTCATTATCCATTAATAACACTAGCAAATAGCAGTGGCTTCTCTTTGACATTTGGCATGCAAGCCTTTGTTTTCTTTTTCTACCCTCTAATGACGTAGGGCATGGGATCCATCGCACATCTTCGTAAAATTTTCACGCCACGTCGACAATTCTCGTGTTTTCTGCGTCAAGCGAGCTAGTAAGGAAGGCAATACAGCTTTGGGATTTTTGTCGCATAAGCCTAGCACATCAAGACCATGATCTCTGTATAATCTTTCAATGCACCTCCGAAAGTGAATTCCACCTTGTCCCCCAATCCTAATGCCTTTCATCAATTCATTTCCGTAACTAGAGGCCGATTCTAACCAACCCAATAGCACGTCAACCTCAAACCTTGCTTCCTCCCATAGTTCTTCCTGGTCTATACAGATGCTCTTACCGCTATAATTCTGAACTTTTAAAGGCCATGACAGGCAACAATCATTCAGGACCTGGGTTTCGTGCTTGGTTCTTTTGGAAGGCCCTGTGTGGTCTTTCGGGAGAAGCCGATAGCTTGGAGTACAGCTCTTCCGCTTAGAGATGTCAGGTTCTAGAATTGGTTTGCCCTGAGACTCGTCCCTTCCTTTCACTGATTCAAGTTTTTGCATTTTAACTTTGCCCTCTACCTTCTTTTCTTGAACCTCATTAAGACTCTCACAATTTTTCAGGAAAAACTTGAACTGGCCTAAGAGGTCATGGTGCTTTCCTATCAAACCACCAATCTGTCTTTGCAATTCACTCTTTCCAATCTTTCCACTGCTATAACAATGGAACTGCTTCAAGAATGACAAATAATCCACCTTAGAAGCTATCCTTTGCTGAACTTTCCTACGGAAGTCAAACCCTTGTATATTAATTCTCCCTAGTACTTCATGTAAAGGCTCCTCGTCATTTTTCCCCTTCGTAGCTTCAATTGGGGGCAGTGAAATTGCTTCAAAAACTGGCGCAAACATACTGAAATCCTTGATCAGATCATCATGGTCTCTAAACACGTTAATAGCCTTATTGTAGGCTTCACCCGGTTCCAAGTATCCCTTCTCGTGCATGGTAATAATCTTCAAAAAAGCTTCATAGACATGGTCGTTGCGCGTTCTCACCCTGCGTACAAAATCAACAGCCTCTTGATATGAACCAACCCTTCTCCTCCTAATTGACATATTTTCTTCTTCTTCTTCTTCTTCTTGTTGATAATCCTCCTCTATGGCTAGATGGCCAATCGGCAAGAAAGTGTTAAACTTGTGAATCAAGTCACTGTGACCTTCGAATATTGCCTTGATGCTGGGAAGAGCACCTTCAGGTAAATCCTTTAGTCGTGTGAGCTTGATCCTTTCATCATTGATTTGACGCATGATCACGGCAAATCTATTGAATTTCTCAGGTTCGTTACAGAACCTCGCATATACTTCTTTAACAAAACTGAGACAACGGTCCATTAGGTCCTGTGAAACACATGTTGAATTACTTGATTCAGAGGGAGCGTTGGAGACGTCGGTCAGATCCCTAGGTCTCTTCATCTTTCCCTCAACTTCAAGATTGATGGCTTTCTTGGGCTTAAGGTCGACGAATTCAATATTTGAATTAGGTTTAGGGTTTTTGGTGGGGGGCGGGGTGGCGGCAGCGGCAGTGTAGTTGTATTTAAAGGGTAACAAGTAGGGAATTCCGGGATTACAAGGAATCCTAACCTAAAAGGGAGAGGGGAATTCTAATCATACGTAAATTGAAAACTGAGTAGTGCCAAATATTAGAACCCGCTAAAGTCGATGGCAGCAGCAACTTTCGGCTTGCGCGTTGTTTGACATCCTGCCCTGGTTTCCAAGGGTCGCACTATAATTCCGTGCACAATTAGCCATACCCCGAATCAATTGGCCATTTCACTTATAAATACGAGTCTTTTACGGCTTCATGTTTTCTGCTGGAGAAACATCTTCCAAGACTTTATAAAATGAAGGAAACAGATCAAAAATATACCTATCTATATCACATGGTTTCTTGACACTTACTAACAATAAACCACGCTGCTATAACTGCTCGCAAGCCACAGACCTAAGCTTAATAGACGCAGCCGCCATCATCGCTCCTAGCCGTTGGATCAAAGTTTTCCGCTGAAGGATCAGTGCAACCTTAGGGAACAGGAACCTTAACCTGTTGAGCCGCTTTGCCTGCATCCAATCATTTATTGAATGCTCATTATTGCTTGTCAGGTATGTTCTATATCATGTTCCTAAATACTAAAGCTAGATGCAACCCTGACATCAAGATCTTAGGATCAAAAGTCTAACCATAGAAAGATCCATTCTTGATGGCATCTTCGTTTGCATCTCCAAGAGCTGCCTCACTCAAGTACTTGTCAGCCAACTGGACTCTCTTCACGTTCTCTTGCTCTTGGACAAGCATTTTACCATACTCGAGGAGTTTTGCAAGAGTCATCTTTGGTTGTTCAAATGTTGGAGGTCCCTCCTTTGAGTTCACAAGCTTCTTCCCAACACTTTCTATGCCCACACTGGACACCCATTTTCTCACTTCATCATCATACACTCTTGCCCTAAGTGCACCAAAGAAGTCTGCACACAAATACATGGATTCGTCACAATGGCACCCATTATACATTAAAACCAAAAACAAACCTGGATCGAAAATGGAACAGGAGTAATCGATTCATGGTTCAGTTAACAAGGAACATGTTTTCTGGTAACTGAATTGTCTTTAGGAGACAAGTCTTTGAGGGGTAACGAGTTGGATGCGGAAGATTACCGATGGACTGCCCAGGGAATCGATCAACAAGCTTGACAATATCCTCTGTGGGAACATTATCAGTCCTGAAGATTCCCGTGCACACACCAATCCTGTCTTCTCTAGTAGGTGCCCAGTAGAATTTCTCCATACGGCCATCACGGATGAGAGGGGCATACAGTGTGGAGAAGTCATTGCCAGTGACTATGATGGGAACATGGGCATTCTCCAGCTTGTTGTACATACCAGGGAGCTGGACGTTAGTTGGGTTGTCAGCAATGTTCATGAGGGTAGCATTCACCATCTGATTGTTGACAGTATATTGGGTGGTCCCGCCAAGCCTGCCTGCTCCTGCATCTAGATCATTGATAAAGAGGCAGCATATCTTTCCCTTCTTGATGATGTCCGCTGCCTCCCGATACCTTTGCCTGATTAATTTTGCGGGCTCTCCAGCGTTTCCACTTTCCAGTTCCCCAGCGCTCATCATGATAGGGCTAAATATATAACAGAGTATTATGAAGCACATAAATTTCAATATTACATTGGAGGCTTGGAAAAAAAACAGCTAAGGTAATTTACTTGATTCCCATCTTGGCAAAGACAAGCTCACATTGGAATGATTTTCCTTGACCCTTGCCTCCCCAAACACCCAAGATAGAGGAACCTGACACAATTACTGTAGCATCATTTCACTTTCTTCACATTGGTAGGATCATAGAAGTTAAGCAATTGCCAGAAATCTCAACTGACTAACCTTTATGTTTGGCAGGTTCAAGAAATTCTTGGTGATATGAACAACAAGCTTATCCATAAAAGCGGGGGCAATGTAAAAACCATCCATATTGTTGTCCAGATTATACCTGAAAAGCAGCTCATTATAAGACCCCATGTTCAAAATTGCCGTCCCAGTCCATATTCAAAAAGGATTGAGAACAAAAACAATCTCAACAAAGCTTTTTTATTTTTTTTTTTGTCAAATTCAGAGATCATCAACCCCTTACGTTCGAAGGCCTTGACTGATGTAGTCATAAGAAGTCATGACTGCATCGTGAGTTCCTGCTCCCATGGGAGCTTGGAAAAGAGTATCCGCCAGCCCTTTGCCTCTAGTGATGTCCTGTTGGTCATCTGACATGTCCTTTACAAGCTCCTGCCATCTATCTTTGGAGTTCTGTTTCTGCTCGTCATATTCTGCAACAACCTTCAATTTCCCTGACAAAGGCCTCTGAGTGGTGAGTTTGAAGCTCAGCTTCTTCAGGCAATCGCCGAAGAATGTTGAGCTTGGCACTGATGGCCCAGCTCCATCGCCATTCAAATTCAACCGCACGGATCATGCATCCATCTTTTGAGACTGTAAAACTACAATATTTGCACAAGCAGGAGCAATTGCACATTTTCACTTGTAATTGAGCAGAATTTACGGAGCCCGCAAAAAGAAGACTTCTAAAAAATGTTTTTTTAATTTTTTTAAAAAAAAAAAACTCAAGTTTCAAGCATTGTCATTAACTTAAATCATCACGTGATATCCTTCCACGGCGGTAGAACAGACAGAAGGACTTTCTCTGAAATGCGAGATCAATGCAAGAAGTGCTAGAAAGACCTTAAAAACAAGGAGGAGGCCACCATAAAAAGGGAAAAAAAAGAAAAAAAAAGCACAAATTCATCGGTCATGATCGAGAAAATCCATAAAACAAGAAATGTTAAGAACTTGATGTGAAGGGGGCGGGAAAATCACAATACCAGTACTTTGTTAACGGCACCAACAGTCGAGTCAGAGGTAGCAGCTGCCATTGATCCAACGATTGTGATAAAGCCCTTGACGGGTTTTAGGAGATCACAAGGATTAAGAGTGTTTTGGAATGAGTTGCCCTCCAGACAGAGAGAGACAGAGGTGAACTTGGGACGAGGGTCTTTACAGAGTGAGGTTTTTGTTGGTTTTTGGAGAGAGAGAGAGAGAAGGGTAGCTGTTGTGGAGATAAATCCTGTGGATTTTGGCTTACAAGCTCACAATGGCCACACAATCAAGATTTTGGTGTCATTACGTGGCCTACTAGTACTGGGCGAGGTGGGCATTAGCGTGTGGGAGCATCACGAGCTGCCTACAAACAACATGGAGGCTTCTCGGAGCTGGGCTGGCTTGAGGTCTGGGTTTAAGCTCCCATGCTTTCCACTGACGTTATGTACGGTAATTTTTATTTAATTTGAAATTACATTTTAAGATCTCATAACAGCAACACCATACGCCAGACATGATAATCACTGACTTTAATGTTGATCCACAGCGTGTTCAAAATGTAAAGTTTCAATTTTGTAGATTTGGGACACATACGTTTTCAATGAGCTCCCTGACTGAATCAAAACAATCTGGTAATTCAATTAGCAAAGTTGTTTTTTTTTTTTTTTCAATTGTCAGAACAAGAATATGAATCTAAATATATTTCATTTATTCCCAAATTGAAAATTTTGTAATTTTTTGGTAGAGTTCCCTAAAAGCACGGCTAACAAGGAGTCGATGAGGAAGCACGTAAAAGTTCGGTTCATGGCTAGACAATCTTCATGAAACACTCTTTATGAAAGCAAACAGCAAGAGCCGATTAAAAACGAGTATGAAAGATGAAGGCATCCGGAAAGTTCTGCCGCGAGGGCAAAGTTCAGACGACCCAAAGCCGGTGACCTCCGAGCCCAGAAAGAACATGTCGTGTCGTCACGAACGATATTGGGGCGGCTTCTTGTCTTGTTTGTGGATTGGGAAATAAGTCGCTGATACGATGCTGAGTGGCCATTAAGGGCCTGACTACTAAATCGATTAAAGGAAGCGAGAAATTCCGAAGTGGGCCTATTTTAAGAGTCTAGCCCACCATAAACTTGGGCTCCGACTAGATCAATTAATGTAAGGAAGTAATTCCGTAGTGGGCCAATACAAATAGTCTAGCCCACCAAAAACATGGGCTTGGAATCTACTCGAGTCCTTGTAAATTTTGTCAGTGGACACAATTCTGTGCTGCAGATCTGACGTTGAGCTAACATGCAACCCAAAAAGAATTTGTTGACCATTTCGCCATTAACCCACCTTTGGTGAGCCGATATCGGCCCATCCCAAACCGTCTTATCCACACAGGCCGGTTAAGCGAGGGTTTAAAACTTGAGGTGTGACCTCGTGCACATTATCCATGCCACCACAAGTCTGATCACCGTTCAGCCAACATGAGAGTTAACGCTAGCATATTTACCACATTAACAACCAGCATTTTGGAATTTTTAGCCTTTTGCGTTGTCTTTTTGTATTTTTTATGTTTGTTTATGGTCTATAAGCAGCTTTTTCCTTTTGACATTGTTCAAAATTCAAATGAACCAATCTCACGTTATATTAGCCCAAGATTTTCCTTTTTCATTACGTATTGATCTCCTCTTAACTGCCTAATGGATGGCTTAATACGGTAGCATATCTCCTATAAGAATCGTAACATCTGAGGTCATCAAATATAAACAGGCATGTTCATCGGAAACAAGATTGAATTTATTGTGCATCGGCTAAAAAAATGGTGTGTAACTTATTAGGTCTTTTTTTTTTTTTTTAGGTTCGAGGAAGTATAACATCGGTCTTTAAAAGCTATCGAATAATTGTACATGATTAAACTAAATCAAATAAAACACAAATATGTAACACTCAACGTTGAATTTCAGAATCTAAATTCCGAAAAAGTATATTTCAATTATAAGTTAGCAGCTTACTGTATCATCTTGTGCGGTACACGGGTCAAATCCATTCAATATTTCTTCGTCCGACGAGACATCAAATGGACCCACAAAAAAGAATTGAAAATGTTTTTGCAGGGGTAATTCCCGCCCGTGAAATCAAGGGCCTCTTTTGTTTTCATGTCCTCTAGATTCGCAAAAACCGTAGCATTTTGCTTTTAAGCGAAAATCCGCTAGAATAAAAGTGCAAGGGACGATGTGGTTGATTTTTGTAGCAGCCACCCATATCTAATTTTTAGCTTTCTACTCTTGAATGATCAATGAAATCTTTTACTCTTGTTAAAAGAAATAAAAAGTATCTAGCGAAGAAGTGACCAAACCACGTGTATCTATATTGGTAATTGTCATCTAAAATGATCTTAATTTCAGGAGGATATGGTGGAATTGTGGTAATAGGAGAATTACCTTAATATCTAGTTCATGCCTCGGATGCTACCAATGGGGAAAACAACGAATTGGACTTGTAGACTTTCCCAGCACTTTCCAGAGATCTGGAGCTAAAATTTGTCCGACACGGAATAAAGAAGTGTGAAAGAGAAGAAAATCTTTTCTGTTACCTTCTAATCAATCCATGTTCCCTGAACTTTCGTAAGGGTCAGGTCCTAGACGAAGTTCCAGATCTACTGCCACTTCTGCTTGTGATTGAGAAGAAACGTCTTGTCCTGACTGCACCTTCTTCTCTTTAACCCCACCAGCGACATTTCCTGGAAGCCCTACCTTGTCACCCACAAAAAGAGGTAGCTGCTGAAGTTCTTCTTTTTCGTCACGGGCATCTTCCACAGATAGAGATACTTCTTCTGGCCTTTTAATGACAGCAATTCTATCTCCAGGGCTACGTATATCGTTGCCTGGAGAAACCAGGCTAGAATGATCACTTGGAATTGACGTCGTGTTGTCCAAAGACAGGAGGTTTTCCTCGTCGAGGGAGGCAGCTTGTTTGAGCTTGGCCCTGTCTCTTCTATGGATATTCATGTGGCCTCCCAATGCCTGTGCATTTGAGAAGCCTCTCTTGCAGAAAGCACAAGCGTAGGTCATGTCCCGGCCGCTTGAAGCCTGCCAATCTACAAAGTCACGAGACTTTCCTGTGGCTCTAGGGCTATTACCATCCATTTTCGAGCCTTGATGGAGAATGGAAATGAGATAGATATAAGGAATGTTACAAGAGGAAATGAGGGAAGGCAAGTATAAAAGGAGGTCAACTGGTCGTTGTGAGTGCGGCTTTCAATATTGGTGGATTGATATATAAGTCAGGCCTGCTCTAACTTTCTTCTAGGTAACTAGGGGAATTAGATTAATCCGCTTATCAAAAGAAATGCAATTAGTTGATTACGTCCAAAAAAATATGTCAATGGTATAAGGGAGACGGGTTCTAGTTTTTCTATTTGGGCCTATTTTATTTTATTTTCTTCATGTTGAAAAATCATCAAATAGACCAGCGATATGCATTTGCAGTCGACCTACTCGAGTATGGTTTGAATCAAGATTACTTGGTTTTAAATCTTCAAATGTCATGTCAAGAAAAACATTCTACACAAAAATTTATGCTGGATGAAGGTTAGGAATACATAATATATTAAACTCTAAAACTTAATATTAAGAAAAGGATTTAAAAAAAAAATCTTTAAGAGATAAAAAACTTGAAGGGATAGGCCATGGGCTAATTTTTAGGTTGTTCACAGTCTAAATGAACTTTTTAATAGATAATTACAATATTATGTGGTATAAAAAAATCTAGTGATTAGATTAACTAACGGAAATGTTAATTTGAGCCGTATATTCCTTTTTTTTTTTTTTTGGACCGAAGTGTTCTTCCCAATTGGTCAGAACTCAGAAACAATGCAAAGGTTACTGGTTTCTACTCTTTCGTGACTTTATTGAAGTGATTTGCACCACAAAATAAATAAAAAAAAAAACAAAAAATTGTTTAAGCGATGGCTAGCGACAGTGCATGTCATAACGCATGCTGCCTGGGCGCTTCAGCGACTACAATTTCCACGCAGATTTTGAATATATTGTATCATTGGCATGTAGAAGGTTACAAACCTTGCGGGAATGTTAAAAGTTAACACATCAAGTAAGTGGTTTCGTCCACACCTGGCTTTGTATTCGGATTAAATTGCAGATCATAACCCTCAGACATCGTGGACTTGGCCTAATTCTCGTTATGTGCATGCTTCAGAAGTTGAGGTTACCTCAGTGTAGAGATGGATATATAAATTATCTTAACAAATAAATTATACTCTGCCCCATGTTTTCCATTACCAGTTGAATTGCCCTTTGGTGGTTTATCGCGATTTTCTACTTCCAACATCACTGTCCGTTAGAGCTTAGGTGGGGCTCAACAGCTCTAGCACCTTTTGATCTTAAGCATGATGCACTGACGACATGTTCGACGCTGTCACTTCCTACAGTGATAAAAATCTCAATCGAATTAGCGTATATTGACAATGACGCTCAGGCGGCCGATGGATCCATAATCACCATCCCGTTCCAAGATTTTAATACCTAACAGCAATAAATGTGCATGATCTTGTGATCAGATTTCATCCCGCGGCCTCCATTGGCTGAGATGTGGGTCCCGCCTCGAGGAAGTACAGACACAGATGTGGCAACCCACCGTCTCATCGCCAAGTCGTCTCTTGCAACGATTCGTATTTTGGGAGGAGTCCCATTACCGGCAGCAGTGACGTCCCCATTTATTTTTTTTTTTTCCTCTGGGCAAAATCAACAGATATTCGGAATCAAAATGTTAAATTAATTAATATGAGTGGTCCTTGTTATTTAAAGTATGATTCAATATAAAAGGTCCAATATGATGGTCAGTTGGACATAATGGCAATTCGGGTCACTGGGTTTAAAATCCCTCCACTCTCCCTATTTAAAAATAATTGTTACAGGAAAAAGATAACGATTACGGGTAGCATAATTGTTATCGGAAAAGAGGGATAATTTCCTAGTTGATAAATAAACGTTACGAAAGGAAAAAGTAATGTTTTAATTAAGATATTAATTCCCTAATTAATGATTTAATTAGGATATTAATTTTTTAATTAATGATAACAATTTAATTAAAATATTAATTCCTAATTAACGATAACAATTATGGAAAGGGAAATAAACGTTATCATTACGTTTTCCGTGGAGTCTCTCAGCCATCAGAGCAATCAGAAAAGGAAAGGGAAGAGTCGAAGAAAACTGAGAGAGAGACAGAAAAGGCAGGAAGATACGAAAGGAAAGAATCAGAAAAAGGAAAGGCGAAATCTTCTCAGACACGGATCGGTAAATAGATCTTCACCTCCGCGAAGGGAACCGACATGGACAACGGTACGTCGATTCCTTACAGTTCATTTGCTATAATTCGCTTAAAGAAAGATTCTGTATTGTGGAAATTGAATTTTCGTTAAAGGAAAATTCAGGAAAGTATCATTTTATTATTATTTAATTTTCAACAATTGGTATCAGAACTTGATGTGCCAATACTGCGTTATTTTGTTTTCCCTTTTATGCCGGTGGTAACCGGCGCACGAAAGAAAGCGGTCGGCGCAGCCGGGACCCAAATCGATCCAGGTATGGCGAAAGGAACCCCGGTGAGCGCTGTGTTTCTGCGCGTCGCCGGGCAAGCCAGACCGGAGCCGAAGGGGCCACCGGCGAAGCGCGATCCGACCGGGGCCGAAAGGGCCACCGGCAAGAGCGACCCGACCGGGGCCGAAAGGGCCACCGACGAACGCAAGGCGACAAGGCCGAAGGGGCCACCGGCGAAGCGCGATCCGACTGGGGCCGAAAGGCCATCGACGAGCGCGACCCGACCGGGGCCAAAAGGGCCACCGACGAACGCAAGGCGACAAGGCCGAAGGGGCCACCGGCGAAGCGCGATCCGACCGGGGCCGAAAGGGCCACCAGCAAGCGCGATCCGACCGGGGCCGAAAGGGCCACCGGCGAGCGCGACCCGACCGGGGCCGAAAGGGCCACCGACGAACGCGAGGCGACCGGGGCCGAAAGGGCCACCGGCGAGCGCGACCCGACCAGGGCCGAAAGGGCCACCGATCAACGCGAGGCGATCGGGGGCGAAAGGGTCACCGGCGAGCGCGACCCGACCGGGGCCGAAGGGGCCACCGGCGAGCGCGACCCAATCAAGGGTCGAAAGGGCCACCGGCGAAGCGCAACCCGACCGGGGCCGAGGGGCCACCGGCGAGCGCATGTGGCCGGGACCCGATCGGCCTGCTGGGCACGGCAGAGGCCCGGCTGAGCTGGATCCGGGCGGTGCCGGCAGGGTTGGCCGGCGTGGAAGGAACTCCGGCCGGAATCCTGCACTGCCGGAGACTGCTGGCTGGAATAGTGCGCCGGCCACTGGATCCTATGTCGCTTGTGGTTGTCGTTTGTATCGCGGGTGGTTATCGGCGTAAGGCATAAGCCGACTATGGGGAAAAGTGCGCTGCCAGTGTGTTGGCCTGTGTCAACTCCCACAGAATGGAAAATTAAATTTTGAAAACTTGTTAGTCACCAAAGTGGCCTGGTTTGAAAAATTTGAATGACCGTAAATTTCAATTGTTCATTTTTGATGCTAATAAAAGGTTGTACATGAACAATTGTAGTTATTAATTATAAAGTTAGAAGATCATCCAAAGATGGATCATTGCCTATAATTAATAACACTAAAGGGGATTGATTGATATACTGAGTAAACATGATTGTATGTCCAAAGATAACATTCATGTTTTACTCTAGTATGATTGATTGATCTATTAAAGTATATCTAATTAGCATCGTTATTAATTAAAGTCATGTATTTGAGGATCACCCAAAGGTGGACTTAAATACATAGTCAAAGTTTGTAATGCATGTATCTGAATCCATCAAAGTTTGCTCAAAGTATTAATGTGTAAATTTAAATCATGTTTGCAGCCTTCAACAATGTTTTCGCCCTAGGCAATGCAATGATCAAATTCAATGGGCTGAACTATGCAGAATGGTCTGAGCATATTCAGTTTCATTTAGGCATTTTGGGCTTAGACCTAGCAGTCATCACGGATAAAAGGCCTGCAGCCATTATAGAGACCAGTACAGAATCTGATAAGTCTTTTCATGAGGCTTGGGTACGGTCCAATAGGCTGAGTCTGAATTTGATGCGAATGATGATGGCTGAAAATGTCAAACCATCGATGCCTAAGACCGAAAATGCAAGGGAATTTATGGTGAGAATTAAAGAATATTCTCAGTCAGACATAGCTGATAAATCCATCGTAGGAACCCTAATGAGTGAGCTGACGACCAAGAAATTTGATTGGTCACAGCCCATTCATGATCATGTGACTAGTATGGCTAACCTAGCAGCAAAATTAAGAACGATGGGAATGGATGTGAGTGAATCCTTTTTGGTTCAATTCATCATCAACTCACTGCCTCCTGAATTTGGCCAGTTCCAAGTGAATTATAACACTATTAAAGAGAAATGGAACTTTCAAGAAATTAAGGACATGCTGGTTCAGGAAGAAGGGAGATTAAAGAAGATGAGGGATCACTCCATTCATCTCACTGTTCGCAATGAGGCTAGCAGTAGTAAGTCTAAACCATACCGGAAGGGTAAGAAGAAGGACAAGGCCTCTATAAAAGTCACTGGAGGTCAGATCCAAAAGGATCAGAAATGCTTCTGCTGTAAAAGGATGGGTCACTTCAAGAAGGATTGCCCAAAAAGGAAAGCTTGGTTCGAAAAGAAAGGTATGTACTGTATATCAGTATGTTTTGAATCAAACGTAATTGAAGCACCCAACAATACTTGGTGGTTAGACTCTGGAGCTACTACTCATGTGTCACATATTATGCAGGGATTCCTTTCAATCCAGCCCATAATAGGAACTGAGAAGTTCCTTTACATGGGAAACAGAATGAAGGCTAGAATAGCGGGAATTGGGACGTACAGATTGATCTTGGACACTAAGTGTCACCTGGATCTAGAAAAGTGTCTCTATGTTCCTGAATGTGCTAGAAATTTGATTTCTGTTGCAAAGTTGGATGAAGAAGGATTTAATTTCAAGATTGGAAACGGTGCATTTTCATTGTATAAACATTCGTACTATTATGGATCTGGTACTTTGGTTGATGATTTGTATCGTCTTAATCTTGATGCTATGTATGCTGATTCTCTATTTCTTGTTGAGCATAGTATAGGTAACAAACGTAATATGCATAATGATAGTTCTGCTTTCTTATGGCATCAAAGATTGGGTCATATATCCAAAGAAAGGATATTGAGGTTGGTGAAAAGTGATATCCTACCTCAATTGGATTTTGCTGATTGGGAAGTGTGTGTTGATTGTATAAAAGGAAAACAAACATGACACACATCAAAGAACCCAGCCATGAGAAGTAGTGAGCCTTTAAAATTAATACACACCGATATATGTGGCCCTTTCGATATTCCCACATGGGGTGATGAGAAATATTTCATCACATTTATAGATGACTACTCACGGTACTGTTACTTATATCTACTGCATGAAAAGTCTCAGTCAGTAAACACCCTGGAGGTGTTTATTAACGAAGTGGAAAGGCAGTTAGATAGAAAAGTAAAAGTGATTAAGTCAGACAGGGGTGGTGAATATTATGGAAAATTCAATGAAAGTGGACAATGTCCTGGTCCATTTGCAAAATTTCTTGAAAGTCGAGGCATATGTGCACAGTACACAATGCCTGGTACACCACAACATAATGGTGTAGCAGAAAGGCGGAATCGCACACTTATGGATATGGTTAGGAGTATGTTGAGTTACAGTACTGTACCTCTATCCTTGTGGATGCATGCATTAAGGACCGCTGCATATCTGCTGAACAGGGTTCCTAGTAAGGCTGTCCCTAAGACTCCCTACGAGTTATGGACAAGTAGGAAACCCAGTTTAAGACACCTTCATGTTTGGGGTTGTTCAGCAGAAGTAAGGATATATAATCCACATGAAGGAAAGCTTGATGCAAGAACCATTAGTGGTCACTTCATTGGCTATCCTGAAAAGTCTAAAAGGTACAGGTTCTACTGCCCTAACCATAATACTAGAATAGTTGAGTCTGGTAATTCTCGGTTCATTGAAAATGGTCAGTTCAGTGGGAGTGGGGAAACACGAAAAGTGGAAATTACAGAATTGCAAAATGAAAGATCCACAATGAGTATCCCTACTCAAGTTGGTATCCCCACACCCAGTGTTTCTACTCAAGTTGTTGTTCCTTTTGTTGCATCACAGTCACGTGACATGCAAGGACAACAAATTGATACACGAAACACGCAAAATGAGCACATAAGAGATGAACCAAGTGACAATGTACAAATTTCGAATGAACAAGCGATGCCACAAGATATGGCATTACGGAGGTCTACAAGACAGAAAAGGCCAGCTGTATCGAATGATTATGTGGTTTACTTGCTTGAGCATGAATCGGAATTAAGCATTGATAAAGATCTAGTCTCATTTAAACAAGCCATGGATTGTAATGATTCTGAAAAGTGGTTGAATGCCATGAAGGAAGAGTTGAAATCGATGGATGTAAATCAAGTCTGGGAACTAGTAGAGTTGCCTGAAGGATCAAAACGAGTTGGCTGTAAGTGGGTCTTCAAGACCAAGCGAAACTCAAAAGGCAACATCGAAAGGTACAAAGCCAGACTTGTTGCCAAGGGTTACACTCAAAAGGATGGCATTGACTATAAGGAGACTTTCTCCCCAGTATCTAAGAAAGACTCCTTAAGAATCATTATGGCTTTGGTGGCTCAATATGACCTGGAGCTCCACCAAATGGATGTAAAGACCGCCTTTCTGAATGGAGACTTAGAAGAGGAAGTGTATATGGACCAACCTGAAGGTTTCATAACCACAGGGCAGGAAAGTTTGGTGTGTAAATTAAAGAAATCGATATATGGACTGAAACAAGCTTCCCGACAATGGTATATTAAGTTTAATGATACCATTACGTCATATGGTTTTGTAGAGAACACCGTTGATCGGTGTATCTATATGAAGGTCAGTGGGAGCAAGTTCATTATATTAGTCCTATATGTCGATGACATTCTATTGGCTGCTAATGACATGAGTTTGTTACATGACGTTAAGAAATTTCTCTCTGAAACTTTTGAAATGAAAGATATGAATGAGGCATCCTATGTGATAGGAATAAAGATATTTCGTGATAGATCACAAGGATTGTTGGGATTGTCTCAGAAAGGCTATATCAATAAAGTATTAGAGAGATTTAGAATGGAAAATTGCTCTACAGGAATAGTTCCAATTCAGAAAGGGGACAAGTTCAGTGAACTGCAATGTCCAAAGAATGATTTGGAACGAAAATCAATGGAATCCATTCCCTATGCATCATTGGTTGGAAGTTTGATGTATGCTCAAACATGCACTCGGCCAGACATTAGTTTTGCTGTTGGAATGCTGGGCCGATATCAAAGTAATCCTGGAATAGATCATTGGAAAGC
Organism: Bruguiera gymnorhiza; assembly: GCA_020883675.1. Taxonomy (NCBI): domain Eukaryota; kingdom Viridiplantae; phylum Streptophyta; class Magnoliopsida; order Malpighiales; family Rhizophoraceae; genus Bruguiera; species Bruguiera gymnorhiza. The sequence continues at coordinate 8,105,399 of JAIRCJ010001062.1, read as the reverse complement.
TGGAAAGAAAGTACTTAGGTACTTACAAGGCACCAAGAATCATATGCTTACTTATAAAAGATCAAGTCATCTTGAGATAGTAGGCTACTCGGATTCAGATTATGCTAGATGTGTAGACTCGAGGAAATCTACATTTGGTTACGTGTTCCTCCTGGCTGGAGGAGCAGTTTCCTGGAAAAGTGGGAAGCAGTCTGTCATTGCTACTTCCACTATGGAAGCTGAATTTGTAGCATGCTTTGAGGCTACTGTTCATGCATTATGGTCGCGGAATTTTATCTTAAGGCTTGGTTTGGTCGACAGTATAGAAAAGCCGTTAAGAATTTATTGTGATAATTCCGCAGCTGTTTTCTTCTCTAAGAATGATAGGTATTCTAAAGGTGCGAAACATATGGATTTGAAATATCTATCTGTTAAGGAAGAAGTGCAAAACCGTAGAGTGTCTATTGAGCACATTGGTACTGAATTGATGATAGCGGACCCATTAACTAAAGGTTTGCCACCGAAAACATTTATTGGACATGTTGAAGGGATGGGCATTTTGGATAGGTCCGCATTCTCTTGAAAGCCAATATTATGTACTGCTCATATTATTATAACACTCGTGAATTCAATTAAAGTCATGGTTTTGTTTACGCTCTGTTATCTCCATTTGGTTGTATACAATTACAGTTGTGAGATAACTAGTGGCATGTTCGGAAATGACAATTAAAGTTTCAACGTTCCTCAGTTAGGTTATTATGAATTATAATGATCATGTGATACATGGAAGGAATCATGTCGCCAAAGGACATGTGACCGCCATGATCCAATCATTTTGATTCAATCAAGTATTGATGTTTGATGATCCTTAAGGATTGTGCGCATTTATTTATTGTTGATTCATCAAATCATAACAAGAGCCAAGTGGGAGATTGTTAAATTAATTAACATGAGTGGCCCTTGTTATTTAAAGTATGACCCAATATAAAAGGTCCAATATGATGGTCGGTTGGACATAATGGCAATTTGGGTCACTGGGTTTAAAATCCCTCCACTCTCCCTATTTAAAGATAATTGTTACAGGAAAAAGATAACGATTACGGGTAGCATAATTGTTATCGGAAAAGAGGGATAATTTCCTAGTTGATAAATAAACGTTACGGAAGGAAAAGGTAACGTTTTAATTAGGATATTAATTCCCTAATTAATGATTTAATTAGGATATTAATTCCCTAATTAATGATAACAATTTAATTAGGATATTAATTCCTAATTAACGATAACAATTATGGAAAGGGAAATAAACGTTATCATTAAGTTTTTCCTGGAGTCTCTCAGCCATCAGAGCAATCAGAAAAGGAAAGGGAAGAGTCGGAGAAAACTGAGAGAGAGAGAGAGAGACAGAAAAGGCAGGAAGACACGAAAGGAAAGAATCAAAAAAAGGAAAGGCGAAATCTTCTCAGACACGGATCGGTAAATAGATCTTCACCTCCGCGAAGGGAACCGACATGGACAACGGTACGTCGATTCCTTACAGTTCATTTGCTAAAATTCGCTTAAAGAAAGATCCTGTATTGTGGAAATTAAATTTTCGTTAAAGGAAAATTCAGGAAAGTATCATTTTATTATTATTTAATTTTCAACACAAAAGTCCCAGTAGTTCTGGTAAAATATATATAAAGATTGATAAAAAATACAATAAAAATAATTTTCTATCATTTCTTATTTTTCATTAATATATATATATTATTCAATTTATTTATATATTTTATTAATTTGTATACACGTAATTTATGTTTTAAAATAATAATAATAAATTACAAAAATATATTATTTTATTTGCAGACAATGACGTCGCCCGTTCCCTCAGTCCCCACTATCATTTCTGTTTTGGGAAATCATGCCTTTAAGACACGTGGAGGAAATGTGAGCCTAATCCAACCGACAGGAAAATTGCTTCTGTTGAGGAAAATAAATTATGCTTCATTGTCTGAAATTGTGATGTGATTTGTGTCTCCCAGACCAGGGCTTACCCTTCCATAAAATAAAATGTCATAGGTGCTTCTTACGTGCAACTAATGAGAGTTGGGTTGGGAAAGATCTCGCGTTTTGCTGTGCCTTGGTCACTCCAGAAATTATTTTAACACAAATAAAGAAGTTTATTAAAGAAAACTGTCTCATGAAGAATTGGGAGCCCTGCCTGCCGAATGCTACGCATTCCTCAATTCTTTTCAGAGGTGGCTGCAAGCTGGCAATTCGATCAAATCATGAACAATAATTTCCAATCCTTCAGGTTTTGGGAACTCGTAGAATTCAACATATGTGACCATATATGGTTTTGACCACTTCAAAAAGTTTGGATCCGAACATGGTTTCTTTAAAAAAAAAAAAACAAAAAAAGAAGAAGAAGAAGAAGAAGACCCCATCGCAGTTAGTTTACTTAATGTTTTAAAATGAATCTTTTTTAGTCTATTTGTTAATGACATGATAATATGGATTAATCTATCTTTTTTATTCAAACGACAAAGTCCACCTGGGTTCATCCGTCCGAGTGTTTCCAATTGGTTTTGGGCTTCCAGAATCTGGTCCATGGGCCTATAATAATCCCCCCACCCCGGTGGGGGGGGCGCTTAATTTTCCTTATTATTATATATATGTATATTTTTATACAACCCGCCTAATTATTGTTAAGTACAAACTTCTCAGCCCTATAATTGATAAACCTTGAAATTAAAGAATTCGGTTAGCCACATGACCCAATTAAGCTGCAAGGGCAAAATTTCGTACGTGGGCCAAATACGCACGTGATCAGAAATTTTAGGCTCAATATGTGTTTGTCACTGTCAATCTGATCACGTGCTTCATCACGGAGAGAATGAGAACCGTTGGGAAAATTTGCTCTTGGGTTTTGAAGGCACGCTAAAAATGGTGCTTCTGGGAAACACAGTTCAATCAACAAGTAACGCCGATTGCAGGAGAACTAGGTCAATACCGAATATCCTTAAATCTCAATCAGAATGTTGGTGGTGATAGAAAGAAGCGGGACGCTGGAAGGATCTAAGTGTTGTTACATGCTGTCCGTCATGGTCCGAACCCACCAGCCTCGACCTCGAAAACCCGCGCAGCTCCAAGAAAGCGGGAAGTTCAAAGCGAGCCAATTTTAGGAATTGTTGTCGTCGTTGGCGGATCTATCAGGCCAGGCCTTTTACCACTTCATTGCTCTCAGCCAGCATTTTGTATGGGTGACGTAATCCAAGATGGTTGTAAGAACCTTGCCTTCGCGGGTGGGAATTAATGTGTAGAGTTCCTCGAATGTGAACTTGTTTCCGAACCCACCCAAGCAAATCATTGGGCCCTAAGTGACGGAAGACCTGGAATTTAAAATGGAGTAGAATTAGGCCCCAATGTTAGGATTGTAATCCCAGGTCTTATCCAAGTTCACTCTTGGGCTTTACAATTGGGCTCTTATCCCACGATCTCGGTTCATAAATTAGAATTTTATAACTCTGGGCGCCCTCCCCAAGAACCAGCACAAATCGGGGACGCCTCCAATCAAAAGGAGGGAAAGCTCGGTAGGGAAGGAGCTTCCTCCCGCGCAAAGGATACCCTTTTTGATGTCAAAAACAAAATAAATAAATAAACTGCTTCCAAACAATCAACCCAATTACTGTGGAATGACATCTGCAGAGTTTCCATTCTTTCGTCTCTAATTTGGAATTACAAAATACCCATTAACAGAGCAAACCCACGCAAGCTGAGAATATGTAGCCTCCCGTTCCTTCACATAGCCCTATATATTAACTACTTAAAGGAAACACAAAAACGACATTCCATGCCCATGTGCTATCTGCCACTGCCCACATTGACTTCTTTGAGACCCTCTGTGTATATCAGACCTCTCTAGTTGTTACCGAACAGGCCTATCCAACTCACTATCTCAATGAAGACAAATCCCCCCAACCAATCAATCTTTGAGCCCTCTTTCACCGATACGGCGCTTGGCAGAGATCAGGACAAACAATCCCACCCTCTTTTCCAGACCCCTTTTATGCATCAACACTAAGTCTACCATTTCAGCCACATGCATGGAGGGTTGTCGAACAGGAAAAACCCATATCAAAAAAGACCTCAAATCATTTAAACCATCTTCAATTATTAGCCTGCAATGGAAACTATTCGTTCGGTATGACATAAATTCCTTCTGCATGATGGCCTTTCTCTCAGTTTCTCTGGAATCCCATTTAAGCCAATGGGACCTTCTATCAAAATTTCCATTAATAGAAACCAGAAAAAAAGCTCACTTAGTTCCTTAGGGTTTTTACGGAGAACACCGGACTTCTCTCACATCATTTTTTTTTTCACACATAACAACTCGAAGTCATATTTTATTCCCATATTCTTTGGGCATATACAATTCATACTGCTATTTGCTTATATTATAATGGACAAAATAAATGTCTAATTGTTTATTCTTTACCCAGAAGAAGAATCAAAAGATGACACCTATGGGTCATGATGTGATACTATTCCCACCCTGATTAAAGAAAAGCATATTTTAATCTCCCCAACAATACTTAAATCGAGTGATTCCCGGAGTTGGTATCAATTTTTGGCGGGATTGTGAAAGCAGAGAGAGAAAAGTGGTAGAACAGAACAGAAGCAAATGGACTTACGCGAGGAAAGATATTGAAACTAGAGCAGATCAGATCCCTCATGAATGCTGGCAATAGTACAAGAAAAAAGGGAATCGATGTTGTAATGTCTCTGACTCTAAGTGTCCTTTGACAACCAATCTGCGTGTATTTTTGTGGGTTAATTTAGTTTTTGTATCTGATGGAATGTCGATGAGGTAGTGAATGGCAGAAAGAGCTCGCACGCTACTCCATGCAGTTGCTTCGCCCCATTAAATCCTGATTCACGCGCCGTAATCTCACTATCTAATGGCCCCAAGCTGCCATTTTCGACATCTCTGTGTCCATACGAGATACAAAGAGACAATATACCACCTTAACTTAAGTTCTGGGCATACATGTAACGCAGCTGTGAATTAACCTTTAAAATTTCAAACCGCGGAGGGATATACCCAATTTTTTACACAAGTGAACAGAACTCTAAAATAGGTCTGAGTAGAGTAGACAGAAGGCATGAAAAAGCACCTCAACTTCATTTGCATAATGTTCCATATAGAAAAACATTTCAACTTCATTGTTGCGCGCATTTGGCCGCATGATTAAATATAAAAAAGAGCGTCAACCATACTTGCTAGCTAGGGCGCATAGAATTATCCGCCTCCATTCTTGTTTTCCATGTCTAGGAACTTGGTAATGATCGAGAGGATCGACGAGATCATGGAAGAACAATGAATATGTTAAAACTCAAATCTCTAATCACTATTGTACAAAGTTACATCAACTTCCAAAATAGATGAGCTTAATGGTTTTCTCTCATTTGTACAACGTCATTCTTACATGCACTCGAAAATCATCAATTAAGATACCCAATAAAGTGATCTCCAGGCCGAGAGAGAGAGAGGCTTCATCTTGACTTCAAGATCGATGGAAGCAAATCAAAGTGAAAGAGAGGAAATAAGAACAACGATCAAGGAGCAAACAGTAAAATGTACTCGACTGGTACTTCGGGCTCTGCATTTACCTTACCTTAGGTGGGTCACCAAGCCTCAGTTCAAGATCCAATTCATCAATCGAGCAAGGGCTAATTTCAAAAACCTCAGACTGCACATGATGCCTATCAACTGAATTTGACTTTGGAGAGAAAGACAATGGTGACTTAAGGTTGCCTGATTCGGTTCTCCTTCTCTTGCAGCCCATAGACCCCTCTTCATCGCAATCTGAAATGGTTGGGCGAGTTCGTCTAACAACCAAATTCAAGCTTACGGCCAAGTCAGTTTTGACATAATCTACTTTAGCCCTACAATCAGATTCCAATATTCTTGATTTCTTCTCTCCTTCAATGTTCCTTGGATCAGAGATATGATTGTGTCTATCTTCTGTCATGTTTGGCCTTGAATCCCTTGATAAAGGACAAGATCTAGGAGACCGTTTACGCTCTTCCTCAACGATAGAAGAAGAAGAAGAAGAGAGAGGGAAAAAGGCCTTCTCACAGCAATTCTCTTGAGTAGGTGTAGTTGAAACCCTAGATGATGACGATGGCGATTGAATGACACCAGGATCAGAATTAGGGTTAGGGCTGCCTACCAAGGGATATAATTGAGATGGATATTGGAACCCAAAAGATGTGTAGGCGTTTGGAAGGTGATGATTTTGATGGTCATTTTGAAGAACTAACTCACTGTGGGAAATTGGAGACTGCTTGAGTCTAGCTCTATCCCTCCTGTGGACATTCATGTGACCCCCAAGAGCTTGCGCTGACCTGAATTCTCTTCCGCAAAAGCTGCAAGAATAAGATCTTGGAGGCCATACGCACCCTCCAAGTTGCCCCGCTGCATCTTCCGCAAAAGCTTGCTCTTCCCATGAATCACCATACGAAGGTTTGCTTGATGCTTGTATATGGGAATTCAAACCATGATTTTGCTTGGTCCAAATCCAATGCCGCGCTTGCTCCATGGCACCCGTACGTAAGCCAGAAACTAGACTACTTTTCCAATTATTTATCACAACATATATGCATAGATAGGATTATGGAGAAGCCTACAAAATACAACTATAGATTAAGGTCTAGATGAAAGAGAGAGCCGGAGAGATAAAAGAGTGCAGATGATCAATGCTTTAGGAGTTAGAGAAGTTGTTTGGAAGGTGAATGGGCGTCTAGAGTATTTTTGGATGTAAGTATAACTACTTTTTTGGGTTTTTGTGGTTGGCTTCCAGCACGGGCCACTGTGTAGAGTACCATAAATGTTATTCTTCTCGTCTTCTTCTTCTTCTTTTTTTTTTTTTATTTAAAAAAATTATTTTTGAGAAGGAGAAACAATGACATACGGTATATATAAAGCACTGTAGTGGGTCCATTGAGTCTTACTTGTGCAGTGTAAACGTATTAAAAGACAAACTGAGATCATCTCTGACTTAAGTCTCCCCGAAAAGGTCCACAAAAGAGGTGAATAAAGCCTAAAATGTTCAGAGATACATGCTGATTGATGCTTGAGGGAATGACATATATTCTAACAATAATTTAACAGCGTTTTCCTCTGCTAGTGCCACTCCCACTTTGTTAAAATTCCTCAAAAGTCAAGGGTCCCGTAAGGATTTTAACAGTAATAGTCATGAACTCTTTTGCTTAACCAATAAGGCTAGCTTGATTGGTTACAAGAGCAAAACTCGAAGGAGAAGGTTAGGGATTCAAATAACATGTTAAAAAACCAGGAACCCCCTTGCTTTGAGCGAAACTTACTTCAATCCATGATATTTAATTTCTTTCACGTTCTCATTATCCTTCTTGAAAGAGGTATCATATATGGTTGCCTTTTGTCTTAAGCATGCTAACTGGTGGTATCCCAAACATATATTAGAAAGTAAGTACGACGCTGGAATGCTTGATTGATGCTGGAAATATGGTCTCGATGTGCTCATGACAACCAGGCAACTCAATATGGTCCAAAAGTGAACACGAACTTGACAAATTAGGTACACGTGCACCTAGAAATCGGCAAGGTTTATCTTACATAAATCAATTAAATTTATTATTATTTTTTAAGAATTGTCTCTATAATATATTCTCAAAACAAACGTCATCCTTTTTTCTTCTTTTTTTTTTCACTAAGAGGCCTATCGCATCATGAGTAACACAATTATAAATTTCACACTTCCCTTCACAGAATTACTAAAAGTATCTCAAGAAGTAAAACTATATTTTGACATTAATGTACAAAAGGTCTAGACGACAAGTAGCAAAAGCTAGGTGCACCAGGAAAAATATATGTGTTACCTGCATCTAATTTGTTAACAAGACCATGAAATTGGTAAAAACAAAAGGACAATTAACATGAAAATGTGAAGTGAAGGAAAATGAGAGGATTTGTTAAAAAAAAAAAAGAAAAGGTGAAAAGTATGACTTCCTTCTTGGACCTTTGCGAATTTTAACTTTAGCCCCAGAAAAAAGAACTATTTCCCTCATTTCAAATGAATTTTTAAATAAGTATATTTTAAAAAATTTATATCTTATGTTTAAAATAGTAAATTTATTTTATTTATTTATAAAATAACATTTATTTTCTACCTTATAAAGAAAAAATCCAAAGAAAACATGATGTATTAATGAAAACTCCTTTTCTTGTTCAGATTTTGCATTTTTTTTATTTAATTTAAGTTTTTATATTTCTATATTTTCTAAAAAAAAATATGCGGTCCCACAATTTGGCCGTGTGCGACGTTGATGCAAATTATTTTAGTTTTACAATTTTTAACGGGAGTTGCACATTGCAGTAACCTTTTTTTTTTTTAATTATTTTTATTGATATACTGTTTGAACCAAACTGTACTAATCAGGTCTGACCCTTTTTTATGTTTTTGGTCACATGGTAATGTATTCCTTCTTTTTTTTTTTTCTTAATCTAGCAAAATTACGATACTACTAGACAAAATTAAAATGTACAAAACTGAACCGCCCCTCCTATTCCCAATTAAAATATTTCCTTTAACTAACCTCCGAATTTCTTGCAATTTCTATTTTTTGTTTTTCCCCTCTAGGAGGATTTTATTCCCTCATATTTTGACTTAATTGATTTGTTCTGGCTGTAGGACTTGACTCTGTCCAAGCACAATTTGAACCTTTCTAGTTTGTTTTGTTTGAGATTGAAGTATTCCATGTATAAACCGGCATTGTCGTCAAAATCAAATTAGGTCATCTTTTATCTTTTGTGCTTCTCCGTTGAATTACACCTTCCCCCATACAAAATGATGTTACGGGTCTTTATAACCGTCCCCCGTTAAAAGAAGTATCACCCCAAAAGATTCTAATTGGACTGTTGCCCCTGTGCTCCAAACTGAATTCAAGTTTACGGTGCATAATAGAATGATTTTTTTTTTTTCCCTTAGGTGACATCCTAGTGGTTGAAATTTTAACTTTTGACTTCTAATATTGGGAATAGAGGTAAGGGTATCAGGAGAATTAAGAGAATTATGTAACTCATTGTTCAATAGGCTTCTTAATAAATTTAGACATTAACTTCTAATTCTGAAAATAGAGGTATGGATACTATAAAATTTTAAAAAATTATTTTTATTATATAACTCATAGTTGAATAAAATTTTTAATAAAAAAATAATTGTTTTTTTTTTTTATAAGGCCAACCGCCTGAAAGGAAATTTTTAATATGCAAGAGAAAGAAGACAGTTCGATGACTTAATAAAATAGATGGATCTTAATCAGATAACGTCAGTTTCCAGTTGGGTGCGCGCAGAGCTTCTTTTACCTATGTCTTTGAAAACCCACGGTCATCCTTCACTCCTTGATATATTGAACGTTTCTTGTTGTCATCTTGTTTTTGCTTCTTCTGAGAGAAGGCACGAAATATTTTCCACCACTCGTCCCATTTTAATATTTTATAACTGATTTATGATATCTATGAATACAATGCAAAACTCATAGAATTTACATTTTCATACATTCAAATACATCATCAATTTTGAGGAAAGAATTTTTTTTTTTAAATAAAGAAAAAAATTATTCTTATTGCATAGTTTAATCTTCAACTAATTATACCAAAAGAAATGTTCAATGGATTTCATAATGAAGAGAAACACCAAGAATATAGTGAGCTTTGGCGCTTGAGGGAGTATGGTAGTTATCATGTTTACACCACACTTTTTTTTTGTTTTTCTTCTTCTTCTGATCAGTTGTGCTTCAAAAAGAAAATTTAGCAGCTGAATGCAACTCAAGTGCACAAATATGTTCCGAAGGATTGCCATTCATGGGATTTATCTCAATGCTTGGGATTCTATAACTGGCGCAATTTGGCAGGAGCCAAAAAACTACGCAACTCTTGAATTTTTTGTTTCTACCTTCCCTGGATATATACTGAAATTTTCAAGTTTTTTTTTTTTTTTACAACCGCGTTTTTGCACTCCCATGGCACTATTATTTTCCAAATGATTATATACGGACTGTTATATGATGAGTATAGGTGCTTAACTACTAGATTAGATGATAATATTGTATAATTATTTTTTCACAGATATATTCTACAATTATTTGACACAATGGATTGAGATGCTTTGATTGTATGGATATTTTATGAGACTGATTGGCCCGTATCATCTTATAGTTAATTCACGTCTTAAGACTATTTCAAATTTAGTTCTCTTATGTTTGACCACTTTTGTCTAATACCGTAGGAAGGATCAGACCAAGATCATGATCGATGAGCCTTCACCTGTGGAAAAATTGATGGCTAAGGAATAAGGACATGTTCGTCGATGGGACGATGAAAAATAAGTTTAAAATTTTGACAACCGTTGCTTTTTCCCTTTTGAAATAAGATAAAATTAAAAGTATTTTTGGAAGTTTCAGACTTTTTACTTATAAAAAAAATAAAAATCTCACATTTTTATAAAAAAAAAATTAACGTAATTTATAATATTTATAATTTTTTATTATAAAATTAAATTTTAGATAGATACGGAATTTTATAAAATTATTTAATATGATATTAAAATTTAATTTACTCTTTTATCTTTTTTCTGTATTCGTCACTTAATAATTTAATTTTTTTACTTATTCCTTTTCACTGAGTTAGCCTACAAACTTGACTTTTTAAAAAGATACAAGGTTCCAAAAATTTATTTGACGCTTACAATTATACTTATTTGTCTTTTCTCTAAAAACTTTAGTAAAATCATTTGTCTTTTTTCTCAACTTGTTTCAATTTTATATTTCTTGGTTTTAAAAAAAAATGATGAAGCTCGCGGAGGGAAGATCTAGAAAATATTAGAATGTAGGTACGTATAACGGAGACTGAGCGTGATATGACACTAAGTTATGATGTTATGGTCTGTTTTCTGAAGGAAACTTTAGGAATTCGTGTATCATGTATGCATTAATAATGTAACCATTAAAGGGGAAAAGCTATAGCTAGCAGGTTAAGCCTCTTTGCGTAATTAACAAGTAAGCTATTTGAATATGAGAACCTTTCAATATCAACCAGTTTGAAAAATATTGAGGAACTTCATAATCGATAACCATCATGTAATTTTCTTATAATATTTCATTCGGAATAATTTGGGATAAAAAGCGTCCGTAATGCAAGGTTACAAAACTCGTTAATTTTAATACAAGGTAAAGACAAATTCTGTCTCAATTTTCTTTTTTTTCTTTTCGTGAGAGAAGGGCACAAAATTAGATGGCAAGCGGCTCTTTTAATTTAGTATTGTAACTTCCATGCATGGTTACTTGCTACATAACATAATGATAGCTAAAGTTGATTCTCTAATTACTAACAAAAATTGAAAATTTTGAATTCAAATCTTAGTACGACTCAATTGGAAAAAAAAAAAAAAAAGAGTTGATTTAGCCGAACGGCCCGTTTCTTCACAGCTTTCAAAATGAAATTTCTAGTTGATGGCGGTGAGATCTTAATTTTGAATCGAAAAAAGACCAGCCATTTTTGTTAAATGTTACATATTTTCAATACTGTCCCACAAAGAGGGAAAAAAAAAAATAAGAATCTCTCTTTAATTGGCGATACAGAAAGGCTGCTAGAAGCATTCAAAATGTTTGTTTTTGCTCCTTTGTTTTTTCCTCCCCCAATTCAGAAATAGTTGTTGGATAAATGAATTAATTCTGGCGCTTTATAATTGTTATGATTCCCGAAATATCTTTTAATTAACACCAATTTAAATTGATAAATTATGGTCAAGGGCGAAAAAAGGAACTATGGCATTGATAGAAGCAAAGCTCAAAGGAATTGAGAGAAAAGAGATGATGGTCTCTCAAAGGAATGACCGCTCTTGTAACCGGGCATAAGTGGGAAAATGGGAACAAACCTATAATTATAATTGCACAATTATAGGTTTGTTCCCGAGCTCGATCATTGTTTGCGAAAATGGGAAGCCAAGGGGTTACAAAGTGACCGGATCTGCATGCGATGCAGCACATCAGGAACTGAAGGAAAAACTGATGGAAACTGTGTCCTCTGTCTTTAACGGAGAGCTCAACATACTTGTAAGTGTCGCTTGTGCTTGGTTACTTTACATGGATTAAAGAGCATCTCAATATATCATATGCCAAGCGTTATGGTAAAGTACAACTAAGCGTCCAAATATGAACGAGCCTTTTCTACGTTGAGAGTTTTGCTCAGGTCAATAACGCCGGTACAAGCATAGAAAAAGAAGCTGTGGATTTTAGTCCCCATGACAGGTCAATCTTGATGGGGACTAATTTTGTGTCTGCTTATCATCTACGTCTACTCATAGGTTTCGGTGTTAAAGATTCGATAATTTTGTGATCAAAATTAATAAATTATATGAATTATAGTAAATAATTTTCAATTTTATTAATACAAGGCATTATAGATAATTAATTAAAAAATACACTAAAAACATAAATATCAAGTTATTTTAGTAATTTTAATATTACTTTTCAAAGAATTATGTAATAAAAATTTATATTTATTAACTACCCAAAAATATAAGATATTTAAATTTTATATAATAAATTATACATATTACTAATCATACACTAAAATCATATTTTAAGTATGACATAATTATTTAAATTTTATTTAAATATTAATTTTTAATTTAAAACGAATTTGATTTAATTTTAACATTCTCCTTTAACGACCAGGCAGCATCATGAATATTTCCCCCATATCAGGCATTGTAGGTGCTCCGCTTAGTTCTCTCTATGCAGCTTAGAAAGGTACTTCAAGTTAGTTATTTGCTTGGAGAACAAAATAATAATAATAACAATATCAACATGTACTTTTAATTTTGACGTTTAAGAATTTTAGTTATGACTCTGTTTTAGTCTCGGGAGCGATGAATAAGTTTACAAGGATGCTGCCAATTGAGTGGGCCAAGGACAGTATTCGCACTAATGCAACTGCGGTCTTGAGCAAGCGATTAGTCCAATTTATCTTCCTTTTAATGCGGAATAACAATGCTGTTTAAACTTGAAATATTCCTCCCCTTGCAGGACGATCCTTATCTAGCAGAATATGTTGATCGGACAATACTTCACATTCCCACGAGCCGTCTTGCAGCTTCTAATGAGGTCTCATCGCTGGTGGCATTTCTTTGCTTCCCTACTGCTACACATACCAATGGTCAAATTATTATGGTTGACGAAGGATTGGCCGTCAATGGCTTCTACAGCTCGTAACCAGATAAATTTCTTTTTTTGGCACCTCAGCACACGTCCGGGAGGGTGATGCGTTACGCACCACGCCACGAGCCGCCTGACTTGCCTGAGTTTAGCCTGCGGCCAATGTTAATCCGGGGTTGAACCAAGCCGGCCGTTTCGAGACCATGGAACCCTCGGTTCATTCACTTCAGAATAAAGAGACTTTGGAGAGAAAAGAGGCGTTAAAGGATAAGACATTGTCAATTGTTGGGCCGGAGCATGAATCTTCTGGCCCAAAATATTTTGGACACTTTGTAGTCTGTTCGGCCTGTTATTCCCTGAAAGGATCAGTGGCCCACGGGAACCCATTCCATGGGTGATAACACCGTGCCTTGCATGCCAATGAGCCTAACAATCAGACCACCATAGTTCCTTGTTGTTAAATGTCGCCGTTGCTGCTTTTTCTTTCTTCCTTCCTCTCTCTCTCTCTCTCTCTCTCTCTCTCTCTCTCTTTTTTAGGGTGACCAGTGTTAGACGTTGCTGGTGGTGTCATCATCTCATAAATCACTGTATAGTATGTGTTTTGTGAGTTGCCAAAGGATTCAAGAGTCAAGAAGATGATGTTTTGGTCCAAGTCAAAGGTTTGACAGCATCAGAAATTAAAATTTTTAATGGTGACGTCTGAATTGATGGCTAACAAACAATGTTCAAAGTGAAAATCATTATTCCTTGAGCAAAGGGACAATCATTATCCCCGAACTTTCTGTAGTTGACAGATGGCAGGCTAAGAAGCATTCAATATTTTTGTTTCTATACCCATTTTTCCGCATTATCCTTTTCCCATGTAACTACTGATCGCCCATCTGCCAAATTCAACGTCTATGCAATTAAGAAAGAGAAAACTTTTATTAAATTCCTTCCTACAGCAGCCGTTTTTGAATGGATAGATAACATATTTTTATATGATTCCATAATATGAATCGGATTTAGACGAGACATGAGTTTCTTAGGTTAGTTCAGTCTCCTTTTATTTTTTTTTAAGGATATATATATATATATATATAAATAATTAAAATATACTTGAAAACTGATATCAAAATTAATAATTATATGCACATCTCGTTTGATCTTAACTGTATATATATTACGTATTTCTATAGAAGGAAAAAAAAAAAGTCAAGGCATACGCCGTCCGCCTCTCTCTCTCCTCTGCCCCCGCCCTGTTCACCTAACCCTTTCCATTTTTATATTTGAAGCAAGGCGAGAAGCAAAGCTAGAAATGGAGGCAGCAGAAGCAAAGCTCAATTGGACAGAAAAGAGATGGTCTCTCGAAGGAATGACTGCCCTAGTCACCGGCGGAACCCGTGGAATTGGGTCAGTAACAGAAAAATTCTCCAATTTTCTTCTACTGTTTTCTTTGATTCAACTAGGCGTTAAAAATCACTTTTCTTTTCTTTCTTTAGCTTCTTTGCGGCTATGTGTTGATCCGTACACTTTAATTGGCAAATTAATTAGGCATGCCATAGTTGAGGAGTTAGCAGGATTTGGCGTGATCGTCCACTTATGTTCTCGCAATCAAACCGAGCTTGACCAGTGTTTACAGCAATGGGAAGCCAAAGGCTACAAAGTGACTGGGTCTGTTTGCGATGTAGCGTGTCCGGAGCAGAGGGAAAAACTCATTGAGACTGTCTCCTCTATCTTTCACGGAAAGCTCAATATACTTGTAAGATGAACTCTACTGAAGTTATCGCAATTCTCTTGCCTGTTTCAAATTCGGTCAGGATTTCATAGCTAGACACTCCTCTGTCTCTCTAGGTCAATAACGCTGGAAGAGCTATGCAAAAGGTAGCTCTGGATTATACAGCGGAGGACATCTCCACATTAATGAGTACAAATTTTGAGTCTGCTTATCATCTGTGTCAACTTGCACACCCTCTCTTGAAGGCATCAGGCGGAGGCAGCATCATAAATGTTTCCTCTGTTGCTGGCATTGTCGGTGCCCCGTTTAGTTGTGCCTATGCGGCTTCCAAAGGTACTAAATTCTGATTTGTCTAGCTACTTACAAATTGCATCGAAACATTTTTGGTAACCAATTATAAGTACGTGCATTTCCCTTTCTTTCCTTTTTAAAAAAATTTTAGTTATGGCTTTGACTGGTGGGTGATGATCAGGAGCAATGAACAACTTCACAAGAATTTTGGCATGTGAATGGGCGAAAGACAATATTCGGACTAATGCAATTGCACCTGGGATTGTCAAAACCCCTCTCCTCGATGCTGTTGCGGTAATGCTTCCCTCCTATTGTGATAACATTGAAACCTGGCTTACACATATGGCAATGTTAGTTGCATGTGCTCGCAAATACTGTTTTGCAGGAAGATCCGCATCTTGCAGAACACTTGGATCGGACAGTGCGTCATATTCCCATGAGTCGCCTTGCGGCATCTAATGAGGTTTCATCGTTAGTGGCCTATCTTTGTTTCCCTGCCGCTGCATATGTCAATGGCCAAGTTATTATGGTTGATGGAGGGCTGACCGTCAACGGCTTCTATAGCGCATAACCAGAGATTACAGACATAACATATTACCCAAAATAAGGTTTCGATTGCGTGAAGAAACCAAACTTATTATCGTTATTATTTTCATTTTTCACTGCGAATTGTGTTCTCGCTCTTGTTATATTAAATTGAATATGTTTGTGCCGCAGCACTGCGTGTTCGCAATATATAAATAAATAAATAAAGTTACGTTCACGGTTTGATTCTTTAATAAATAAATAAATAAAGCGCGAAATAACTAATGCCGAGCTACGCAATGAAGAAAACGACGTCGCTTTTTATTTTTGGGTCTTAAACGACCTCGCTTTTCGTTGTGTTTGAACTTGACCCATCTGGCCCACTGAGCCGTCAATAATTGGGTGCGTGGCCGAATTGTCCATTTCGCAAGGCCCTTAAGCCAGTAGTTTCTTAATAAATAAAAAAAGAATGTTCGAACGGCCCAGAAGCGTCGTCTTTCCTGGTCCTGCAGGCCGAAGCAGTGTATAAGATCCGGCCCTAACCACCATCGGATTTGCTGACCTGACGAGATGAAATAACTCAGCACACTTATCGGACGCTGCAGGCTCTCTTGATCAGACCCATTGGATTGGACCTTAGAAATCCAATTTACTAACGAGTACTTAAGTTGTTTTTAAAATTAAAAATTTAGTTTTTACAGATTAGAGATTAAATTTTATATTTAAAATTAAAAATTTAAATAATTTTATTACTACATTTTGTGATTAATGATTGTTTAGACTCTTCTTTCTGTCGCTGAATTCGAGACTTGATAAAACGATTTTTGCAATAATGCTCCTAATTTCTTTAAAGAAATAAAACCGATTTTCTTTAATAAAAAAAAAAACAAAAAACAAAAAGGAAAAGCAAAACGGACTTCCCACAAACACGTACGTGGCGAACACCATCCAACTTTGAAGATACTTGCGAGGCGCTTAAAGCAAAAGCTTTCCAGACGGAATCTTTCTTTTTAGCTTTGGCAGTATGCGCGTTATTGTGGTTCCATGCTTTATAGCACATGTGCACCAAACTCCATCTACTTCCATGTCTTGCTCTTCTTTTGCTGGTGTGTGTGTGTGTGTGTGTATTATTATATATAGACACACACATTATCTGATCCTACCCCAACTTTTAAGCTTTTGTTTTTTTTTTTTTTTATTGCTTTTTTATTTTTTCAATGGAATCACACTCTTCTCTTTTCTTCGGTACATGGGAAAGAAACACTCTTCTTTTTAAATTTCATCTATTGAGTTTTTTATCATCTTGAAGAAGATGAAAGTGAAACAGATATGGTCAAGTACCCATGTAATCTCTTAAGGGTTAGCTTTCACGACCGAGTCCAAACTACATGAACTCATATTGATCCGAACTGAACTCATCAGACCATTTTAACACCTTTAATCAAAATCTAACACTCGACTTTTTCTACTTTAGCCTTTTTCAAAAGCACCAAAAAAAAAAAATACTAAAAAACTAAAAATGGCACGGTTTCCCTTGAACAAAAGTTCCCCACTATTCTATGTTGAAAGAAGCACGCCCATCTATCTTTTCCCTTTTTCTTTTTTTTTTGGCCCACCATGACCCACATCAAAACATTTTATGCAATAAGCGACAGGCACATACCATTCATTACTCCACATCAAAGTTGTTTACTCTTCTCTTCTCTTCTCCTTTTATTCTCCCTTTTCCCCTTTCTCAAATTAACATCGCCGCGCATTAACACATCTGCTCTTCTTCTACGTCTCTGCAGTTTTGGGAGGTAAAAAAGTATCGAACAATTTAATCTAAAACATTCCTATCATCTCCCCCTTTCCGATGAGCATTTGTCTCCTCTCTCTATACAGATATTTCTACGTGTGATAGTAGCTTTTTAGTTTTATTTTTATTTCTCGTACATATTAATTTCCTTGTTCTATGTCTAATTATTTGTTATTAATGTGTTTATGCTCGGTTGAGTTGGTTCCTCTGGGGACATCCGATAAAATTGTAACGTGTTTATGCTTGTGAGTTGCGATCTTAACATTAAGTGCCTTGATTCTATACAATCGTATGTAAAATTACGAGCAGGATTATAAAAAAAAAAAAAACAAACACTTCAGAAAACTTCTCTAAGAATCTTAAACCCAAAACAACGTCGGATAATATATAAAAAAAAATCATTCGATCTATTGGTATATTGTTATTTTTGTTAAGATTGGTTCAGCTCCAAGAATGTATGTGGGCCGTGCAGATTACCGTATGATTTCCAATTTTTTCTAGTACTGTAGGTACTTCCTTAGTTGGATCTTCTTGTACAACCTCTCTGCATTACATTCTCTAGGGATCTAATGGAGAAAAAGCTTTAACTATTCTTTGTTTGAATGACATATAAATATATATATTGTGCAGAGACAAAATGACGATTGAAGTAGTATTGATCTCCCAAAACATAATAAAGCCATCCTCCCCAACGCCTGAACACAATCGCCGTCACCTGCTCTCTTCTCTAGACCAGATCATGACCCCAGTGTTTCAGCGTTTCGTCTTCTTCTATCATGGGAACCCCAATATTAACAACACAGAAAGAGGCGAGCGGCTCAAGAAATCTTTGGCCGAGGCCTTAACCGTTCTTTACCCTTTGGCTGGGCGGCTAATGAAACGCAACACGCAGGTGGACTGCAACGATGAGGGCGTCCCCTTGGTGGAAGCCAAGGCCAAATGCACAATCATGGACGTCCTCCAGAATCGAAACTCGTATGAAATGGAGAAGCTGATCGCACTTCCATTTGTAACCGGCGATGTGGGTGCCTTGATTGCTTATATTCAGGTCACTTACTTTGATTGTGGTGGCATGGCAATCGCAGCTTGGAGATGCCGTGGGAGTGTTCATGTTGCTCAACTGCTGGGCCGCAATCACTCGTGGCACGAAGAATTATGTAGTCCCTCGTTTTGATTTGGCCGCCACCTTCCCACCCATCGATTTATCTGATTATGATCCTGGTTTTGAGATTGCCGAGGAAAAGGTTGTCGCAAAATGGTTTGTATTCGATGCGGCCAGCGTGTCAGCTATTAGAGACAGGTACGTGGACAAAAGCAAAATTGGACAGACAAGAGGCCCATCGCGAGTGGAGGCCTTAACAGCTTACCTATGGAGCAAGTTCTTCGACACTACTCAAGACAAAGAACACGCCAATGAGAAAACATATTTGGTGCATCTTGCAGTGACTTTGCGTTCCAGGGTGAATCCGCCTCTGTCGCAGCAGCTTGGAAATATTATGGCTGAACCTGCAGTGGCGACGCCTGACCTGAAAGCTACGGATGGGAGCTATGGGATTATAAGCCAAATGCGAGAATCTATAAGGAGCATAGACGCAGCCTATGTGAAAAAACTGCAAAACGGGGACGAGCATTTGGCAATGATGAAAGAGAGGGCCGAAGGAGCCACCGAAGGAGAGGTTGTTGGTCTTACTTTCAGCAGTCTTTGTGGGTTTCCAATATACGAAACTGACTTTGGATGGGGAAAGCCTATATGGGTCGGCTTGGCGCCTATGCCTTTCAGCAATCTAATTTTGTTATTTGACAACAAAGTAGGGGATGGCGTAGAGGCGTACGTTCACTTGAAAGAAGAAGATACGGCCAAGTTTGAGAGAGATGATGAGCTTGCCAAGTTTGCATCTCGGGCTCCGAGGGTGAAGCTATCTGCATTGTAGGCCCAGCTTGAATTGGATGGGTCACTTGGGTCTGGGTGAAAGCCACCGTTGAGTTTAAGCTTTTTGGAGTTGTTCGTCTAAGATTGAAGTGTGTGGTCGTCTGTCTGTGTTTAGTCGTACAGTGTTAAGAACCTAATTTAAATATGCGAAAATGTGGAATAATTGACTTGTTTGGGAGGAGATAAGGTGGCC
Organism: Bruguiera gymnorhiza; assembly: GCA_020883675.1. Lineage (NCBI taxonomy): Eukaryota > Viridiplantae > Streptophyta > Magnoliopsida > Malpighiales > Rhizophoraceae > Bruguiera > Bruguiera gymnorhiza. The sequence continues at coordinate 8,085,727 of JAIRCJ010001062.1, read as the reverse complement.
TCGATTTGCAATTAAATTTGCGTAGACAAATTGAAAATCTTCAAAACGGTCAACGACAAAGAAAAAAATGTTTTCAGCTGCCGCCTTAGGGCGTCCGGGAGAGGAGTTTAAATGCTCAACCAGGGCTCAGCCCGTGGAATTTGAATTGGGCATGGTAGTTCGTTTTTGAGTTGGTCTTTTTTGTTGCATGCGCCCCGGAAGACACGCAGATTTTTGTTCATAAAAATAAACAATTTTAGTCAATTGATAAAATCGGAGCCCATGTCCAAGCAAGCCTGCTGGGTTATCCGTACACACGTGTACTGTACGCCGTCGATTAGAATGGCCGAAATTATTGTCGACGAGTCGTCGTGGCGCTTTTGCTTGCGTTCATCTTTACTAGCACGCGTAGAATGAAGGGCGCTTACGTGGCACGTAACGGTGCAGTCTTAAAATGCGAGGGAAAGCCGTGGTTCCCCTCAACATCGAGAAACTTCCAGCGAGCTCCTGCCCAAAACGAACAATCCAGACCAACGCGTTCTTGATTTCGCCACGTGTCCGCAACCTTACGCGGGGTCTGACGTGGCAAGTTCCGAGCCGTAGTAAATGATACGCACCGTCCGATTTTTTGTTGATGAATTACAGTTGAAACTCTCTTCTTTCCGTTGCAATTCCGACGGCTCCCGTTCTGGTAGTTAAACAGAGAGATTGACGCAGAAGAAATCAGAGAAAGAATGGAAAGAGACACAAAAAAAAAAAAAAGCAAGAAGAAGAAGAATGGAGGAACGTAAAGGGACGGCTGTGTACCTGTGGGGATATCTTCCGCCGGGAATTTCGCCGGATAAATCGCCGATACTTTCTCCGGCTCCAGTACAGCTTCCCGGCGGCGACTCGTGGAAAGATATTTGTGGCGGTGGTTGTGGATTTGCAATGTCCGTTTCAGGTTCTTTTTGCGATCTTTAGCAGAATACTTTCGTCTTCTCTTTGACTAATCTGAACCTCCTTTTCCGAGATCACAGTGCTCTCCGTTTGTGTGCGCACGTGTGTCTGCGTGGTCTACTCGAGCATTTGAATTTTTTCAGAATTTATTAGTTCGTATGAATGATTTTACATTATTGGATCCCATTTTTCCTCTCTCTCTCTCTCTTTTTTTTATAAATTTTCTGAGATGTTTTGATATATTTAGTTGTTTTGTGTTTCCATTGAAAGTTAGGATCCGGAAAGCTCATAACCTGGGGTTTTGCTGATGATGAGTGTCAAAGCTACTTGAGTTGTGGGAAGCATCATCTACTAATTTTAGAAACCCTTTCGCTAATATTATTCTCTTTGAATTGGCTTTTGGGACCTGTTTCTGGCGCACATTCTCCAGGAAACTCCAGAGCCCTTTCCCTCTTTCGTCTGAATCTTCAGTACTGAAGGCTGCGGCCGATTGGGCCCATTGCGTTTCAATCACAGGTATCCTTTAGTTTAGTTGTTAGTTGCCTGTTTTTCCTTATTCTATAGATTTAAGAAAATAAGTAAATTGGATAAAGTATGATTATTCTCTAAATTGCTTTCCTACAAAACAGAGCAATTGCCCAGTAGCATTACAATTACTATCAGGTGGCTGTCTCTAATTATTAGAACACTTTATTGTCCTGGCTAAAATCTGAGAGCCCAATAATTTGTTTATTTTGGCCCTGTGCAGAGAAAGGAGAGGTATATCCATGGGGATGGAAAGAATGTGTCCACTCTGGAAACAACGTTCGTGATTCAGCTGCAGAGGGAAGTTTCCAAAAAGATAATGAGGAAAAGCGGAGCAGTCTGCAAACTGAACAAGGTGATTTTCCTTGTAGCCTGCATTTTCTTACTTTTCTATGTTCCAGACAAATTTTATACATATTTGATTCCTTACAGTGAGTCCAAGATCCCAAGGCTCAAGCGTAACTGGTGGGATGGTTTCTCACGCAAAGAACCAAAAGACTGGAGAGGAAATCATGAAGCGAAGAAAACTGCCAGTGGCCAAAGACAACTCCAAAAGCTCACTCTGTAGAGAGGATTTTTTTACAGTAACCCCTTATATTGTAGCTCTCGGTCCTGGAATAAGGATTACTGCTGTTGCCGCTGGTGGGCACCATACTTTAGTCCTCTCAGGTAAATATGAACATGGCCACACTGTCACAAATTCCAGCAGTGTGGTCTTCTCTTCATAGTCCCACTATATAGTTTTCTTGGTTAAATGAAGTACGAAATAGGTTGTGTGAAATATGACGCTATGAAAGATTTTTGATGTAAAGCCAGACACCTGATGCATCATAATTTTTAACTGAAGTTTCAGATGTTGGGCAGGTGTTGGGACTATGGAGGCAAAGGACAGCTAGGCTTGAACTCCTCTGTACAGATGCCTAAATACTTGGGAAGTTGTGTGAAGCAAATTGCTTGTGGAGGTCAGCATAGTGCAGTAGTGACAGGTTAGCACTTCATTGCTGATATTTCAGTTGTCTTATAGTGGAGACATTGGTATTTTCCATGGATGAAGAATTGCAATGGTTTTTATGATATGTGTCATTCATGAGGTTTGCCCCGAGTTATATTGGGAATTATGTTTGGGCAACACTGTACGTAAAATCCTATTAATTGTTTTGCCATGGTGAGTGCAATTGTAGAGTTATTTGTAATCAGCAACCATCTGAGACCTCTTGGTTGTAGATGCTGGTGCACTACTTACATTTGGCTGGGGATTGTATGGACAGGTGGGCCTCTCTTTATATAACCTCTCCTGTCCTTCAATCGGAAGTGAAAAAGAAAAAACCTGTTGTAGTTTGTTTATATGTTAGATTTTTATTGCTGCTTATTTCTCTCGGCATTTGGCATACTGTTTGTATCACCATTGAAGGCCATGTATATGCCTTTGGCGGAAAACAATTTGCACAGTTGGGGACTGGAAATGACCATGCTGAGGTAAAATCTTGATCTTTAATGTGGCCTTTTAGCCTATCTGTGTGTATTTGTGTTTACCGAACCTTGCACTGAGGTCTAAGTAAAAAGAAATAAGTGTTGCAACTGTCTGGTAGGGCAGGTGGTAAATTTTAGACAGATAAATAGCTACGCAAAGTCCCAGGTAATACTCTCCTTGGAAATTTTTGATTTCATTAAACTTAGATCCTTTCGACATTGGTTCTGGAGCTGACCCGAGATCTTGAGCCAACTTTCGCCTTAGATTCAAGAGGAATGATTCATTGCAACATGCCTGGGCAGTCCTACCCTCTGTGCAGTATCAGATTAATAATTTAATACATATTGGGTAAAAAATATAATAATTAAATTGCTTCATATTCCTCTGCTCACCTCACTTTTTTGTGCTAAGGGCAATGAATCATGAATTATCCAAGATCTACTGGTCTATCGACAAACTGCAGCACCTCTTCCTACCACTTGGGCCAGAATTTTATCATACGCAATTCTAAATTTCAATGTCCCACCTATAAGAAGTGCCTCAATTTATTTAAATGGAGGTGATTGACCACGAGCCTTAGCAATTTTATGTCTAAACTGCAGACCTAACCTAGGTTTTTGGATGCTTCAAGTTTAGAGAATAGGCATGCTGAAAGATTATCTTGTGGTGCTCGGCATACGGCCATTTTAGGAGGTGTGACTGGAGCGTCCATGACAAGTACATTTCGGGTCATCGTCTAGCTTGCTCTTCAGAGCCCAGAAGAAGATCCTCCGGGTTTAGTCCCAGGAGTGATCTTTTCGATGACCACGATTGCTGAGTATAATAATGACCACGAGTGAGATGGCAATAAGACTGCAACACACCTGGGCCAAATTTTTGGGCCTGAATCTCCTGCCATCATTTATAGGAGTTGTTCTTTTTATGATTTAACATTCCATCAAGATATTGATGCACCGTGATTATCTGTGATTTTAGAAGAGGACGGGCAAGTGTTCGGATGGGGATGGAACAAATATGGCCAGGTGTATTAAAAACATGTTCTGATTATGGAAGCATTGGCCTAATGCCCGAAAGCTCGTTGAGTAAAATACGTTCTTTGTAAAGATTGTTATCATTTGATCTTAGCCTGCAGCTGGGTTTGGGAAACTCAATTGATCGTAACATCCCTTCTCAAGTTTTCATCGAAGGTTGCCGACCGAAAGATATTGCATGTGGATGGTGGCACACGCTACTGTTAGCAGAAATGCCAGCCAAGTCTCCAAGAATAATGGGGGGAAAGAACTAGAATTTTGCTAGGATGTGAATCCCTTCCTCATCAGCTTTTATTGTAACACGTGTCTATGTAGCATTCAGAGCACAACATGCTATTACAAGAACAGTAGAAAAGTCTGTAGATAATAAATCTTTCTAATTTGTACAAGCACAATTCTGTTAATTAGGTTCTGACTTTTTTATTTTTTTCTCTTTTTCCTCATAAGTGTGATGTACCCGCTGCATGTTTCAAGTTTCATTATGAGAATCCAGGGAAGCGGACACTATTGCATCAAATCTTGCTTGAAAGGGGTCTTCCCTTGCTGCGCAGAAGTTGCATTAGGGGCCAGAAAATATCGAGTCTGTGAAAACCCTTGGTCGCCTGCGAGTGTTGAAGACATTTCAGTAATTGTCCATCGTTGCATTAGTGGACTAATGTCATCATTTCAGACTAAAGAGCATTAAATTACCTCGACAATAAAATGAGCCCACGTGTTGTTTGACCGGTTCTCCATTGCACCCTTCAAAATGGTCAACTCCAAACCACTGAGCACTTGGGTAATCTCTAGGAAAAGAACACGCTCGTTGCATAGCATCTGCCCGAGAGAGTTTTAAAATTAGTGATAGCCGAAACCAGCCAAAAACATGGTTTATTGCAATTCAGGATTATTCGAGTGGCAAGGTGTACATACCTCTATGAGCAAGTGCCCCGTATGTGGAAGATCTTCCACAACTATAGGACATAATTGAAACTCACTTCCAAATTCAAAAGCCCAGCTGGCCCCGCTCTCACAATTGTGTTTCAGATCAGTAGACCTGCAGCTCTTCCGCTCAGCAACCTGTATAAGATTTAATTCTAAACATGGACCCTTGATAACCCAAAACACCTCAAAATAAATGATTAATTTTTCTTAGGGAATTCTGCATCAATTTTTCTCTAGAAAAATGCTTTATATGTGATCAATAATAATTTTGCCTAAATTTTGTATATTAGTTATCTCCAAATGATTATGATGTTTATGATAGAGGCTTCTTCAAGGTTATATTTGCCAATAGAAGCCATCTTCACTGTGAAATGTATACGTTTGTTACAGTATTACGGGAGTTACTCAAGTCAAGAAGCCCTTGCACCATATCAACTAAAACACACTATCAAAGAAACAACAAAAGAAAAAGAAGCGGAGAAAACAAAGAAACAAAAACACCAGCAAATGGCCCAGTATTTTACTAATTTTATGGCTAGTCTAAAGAATTCTGAACTTTGCAATGCCAATGCCAACCACCAATTTTAGCTGCTCGTGGCCGTAGAAAGCTAAATTGTCAATTTCCCAAGGTATTCTTCATATTATTATTCAGTAATAATATTTCAGTTAACCTGATGTATGTCCACCTGTCTACCATTGCCTGACATCTACTTTTGAAGTATGACGCGATTTTGTTTAGCTCAAGCAATAAACTGTTCAGACACTAGTAGAGAGGAATTCCATGTAGCAAGAGCTGAACTTACATACCTCCTGATGCACCCATTGTGTCAATTGCTCTGCCCGGCAAGTTATGCTTCTCAGATATAGGATATGCTTCACTGCTCGATCAAGGAGGCCATCGATGCTACACTGGAATTTTCACACAAGATAGTAAAGTCATCCAATTGATGAAAAAGAAAAAAGGAAGTAATCTCTTCCTAGAGTTCAACTGTTCCAGAAAATAATAATTCCAGGAGCGTAATCACCTTTGCCCCATTGGGAACAAGTTTCCGCAGCTCCTTTAACCGATCTTGGATGAGCTGTCTGTCCCTTGGCCTTGGCCTTTGATTATTACCAGGTCTAGCCTTTCTCTTGCTACTGACATTTGATGAATTATGTTCTTTCCAAAGCTTCATGTGCATGTTTTCACTTTCCTGCTGCTCTTCGTTGGAAATCATACTGACAGTGTTCTTTAAAGTATCTGAGACAGGATTAGCATTTCTTCCAGAAGCAGTGCATTCAGCACTAGAATGGTTCCATTGCCCTAGATTGTTGCCCATCCAAACACTTGCTTCAAATTGGCTCTGTAGTGGAGAGCAAGCAGCAAATTGTTTCAACGAGCACTTAGATGACTTAAAACTGTTGGTTTTATCAGAGGAAGTATCGCCTGAAACATTACATGCATCGGCAACCACAGCTTCCAATAAATATTCAGCTTCAGTTGCTTTAATAAATGATGAAGGTTCAGCTTTCTCACTTGGATCTTTATTGCATGTTAGACTTGAGCTGTTACAATTATTGCCATTCAAGTCAGATGAATTCTGGAAATTCTCACCAGTATGTCCCCAAAATGCTGGTCCAAGTGCTTTATGTAACTCACAATCTTTAGGAAAACTAATGAATCTGGTGACAAATTTATGACCCATATCATTATCGTCCATGCCTCCAGACAGTTGCTTTTCCGTATCTCCAGCTGAATAAGCACTTGCAGCTCCAGTGAGGGATTGTTGAAACACTTGCTTTGCCATGTCTATAGATGAATAAGAACTTGTGGCTCCAGAGGGTGATTGTTGAAACACTTGCTTTGTCATATCAACAGCTGGATAAGCATTTGTAGTTCCAGCCAAGGATTGTTGAAACAATCCTACAAAGTCACTACACTCAGAATGCCCCTGTAATTCTTCCATCAGACAAGATAGTTCAGACAGCTTACTCTTCAACAACTCTGATTGGCTTGTATCGGTGGCTTCACTTGGAGTTGATACTCCAATGCCAGTGGATGCAAAGTCAACGTTGTCTTTGCTCACACAATCCAAAGTTCCATATGGCCTAAATCCATCTTGAAACATTAAAAATGGAATATCCTGACATAGGGTTGAAAAGTAGTCTTCATTCAGCTCCAAACCATTGACAGCCTCAGAAAGATCCAAATCTTCCAATTTCACATTTCTAAGGGGAATGGATGATGGGGCATTTAAGTTCTCCATAGGTGAGGATATTGAAGAAGATGACAGTCCAGCTTGAAAATCCTTCTTTAAGCCAGAAGGTACAGTATCGCCCTCTGTACTGTGAAGGCAATCAAATCTGTCTTTGAGATAATTTACCATCTCAGTAGCCTCAGCAACCTGAAACTCATCAAGAAAATAAGAAATAGATTAGAAGAAAACACTCTAAAGCAACATAATGCAAGATTAAAGCTCCCCCATGCAAGAGAACAAGCAAGTGTGCAAGTACAACTCCTTCATGCAGCTACACATAGAAAATGACCACATACAAAGTGGTATATCCTACATGTTTACCGCCTAAGAGGATGTTTAGTGCTACCATGCATATGAGAAGGCTCACACGTATACAATGCTCTCCATACTTCCATATTAAAGATAGTTTATGTGATCTGAATTCATAGATTTACTGTCACAACAGAGGAACCTTACCATTGACCCAGCCTATTGAGAAGGCAGGGCAATACAAGTCAAATGGAAAATTTAATCACAGTATTTGCAATTATTTGATTGTTTTATTCAAGTGTTTGGAGCTGCCTTCACAACTCTCTATTGATTTCTGAGTTCATAGGTCAAGAGACTATGTTTTAGAAAAGAAAACATAGTTTAAGCAGCCAAAAAGAACAAAGAAATTGCCCAACAAGAGCAGGTGCATATAGATAAGAGGGAAAACACACACACCTCTTCCAAAGAGCCAAGCTGCAGTACTCCATGGAAAAGCACAGGTACCAGCCAAATGGCCTGCACAATACATTGCAAGTTGAGGTTACTATGAGACACCTAAGCAGCTATATCTCAAGTGCCCCAACCAAAGATGTTCACAGTTAAATAGTGTGCATATGGACCCACTCCCCCCAGGGCCCAAACCTTCTGTCTATCTCTTGCACACAAAGAGACACATATTGCAGAATAGAAGAGCCAGTAAGTGGAGAACATTCACTTGTACAACAGAATCAAGTTACCTTAATACCAAATGCAAACTGAAGTAGCCATTCTTCTGGACACTGATGATGGAAAGAAACATATTTGTCAGGTATTCTGCTCACTATCCTCAGAGCACCAGCAGAGTTTATTATATTCATCATCTATTTTTATGTGAACACACAGTCCCTTTGTTACACCTAAAAGTTCAAGAAAGTCGTACTCTTCAGAAAGCTTACCTCAGAAATTAGTTCAGGGTCACCTTCACCTGTCAAAATGTCATTGAAGGAAACGCACCAATGGCTTCCCATTAATGCCACTTTGCCTAAAATCCTGAAAATGTCGGAAGTCCACAATCAATTAACAATCCTTTCCAACATCCCAATACCCTTCATGTTAACTTCCCAACTAGGTGCACTACTTTTTTTTTTTTTTTTTGGGTGGGGACAGGTATAAAATAGCAAGTAATCCAACATTAGAGGGATCAAGGACATCAATTTACCCCTGTCCCAAGGCGTACTGAGTTTTTGACATGTCAGTCACTGCACGTCCAATTGAATATGCCTCAGAGTTGTAGTTGGATGCACCTGTTTCAAACTGTGCAGAAAACATACCACTACCAACATTGCAGTATATGTTGCCTGAACTACTTTCTGTAGGTCTTTGAATTTTTGGATAATCAAAATATCCATCTTGCCAAATTAAAACCCTGGCATTATCAATGAAGTTAACGGTCATGGCCCATGAAGAGTCGGTGAAAATTGCAGAACTTACATGGACAAATTAGCAATATTCACACATACACCTCAGAAAAATTATTGACTAACTGATGGGACAACAGCAATGTAAAATTGATAGATCTATGCTAAAAAGAGTAGCAAGAAACCTCACGAATCATGAGCTTAAAATCTTGCTTTCTTTCTATAAGACTGGGGTAAGGCCAATTAGGGGATGGCAACAATCATCCTAAGGAAGGCTTAAAACTGCATCTTAAAGTCCTCAGCAGTTGCAATGACTCCGTTTATTAAGTATAGGATACATGTAATGGTGAATTTAAAAGATAATGAACACATGATGCATGTAGCATGAGGAATCCAAACCATCCCAGAAGGATGTATACCCAAATAAGTTCACATTACTGCATAATACCGTGTTGCATAGGTTTTTAAAAGACTGGAAAAAGAACAAATAACAGAACAGTAAATAAATGAGTTAAGCCAGAAGAGGGCATGAAACTAGTACATCCTCAACTCAAATAATAGCTAACAGGAAATGGTCAAAGGCAACTTACGTTGGGCTACCATGCCTAAGCTTCCAAAAAACAGCATATAGCCACGGTGAATCATTGCAGATACTTTTCAACAACTCCCTCATACCAGTGGTTCCCATTCATTGACCACTTCAACAAAAACACAAAAATCCCTATCACAGTGAACTAAATATTGCCAAGTAAAGTCACTAAAACCTTCTCTAACTTCCCCGGTAAGAACCTCGACCAGCTTGTTTCACTCGTAGACTCTTTTTTCGATTTCCCGGTGGCCCAGTTGCATTCAGCATCAAAAATCCCATAGCTAATTGCATCAACCCACTCCACCCTCTATCAAAAAACGGATGTAAATTGGTTGTTATATTAAAGTCTTTACAGATACTTAAACGTGGCAAGCTAGTCCTGTGACCTCCACTTTAGAGATGTTTTTCAATGAGCAATCCATGAAATGTACGGTGAGGTGCGAACAAAGAAAGGCCTCAAAGTTGAAAAAACAAATATATGCGACGTTTGGAACTATTAAACTGCACAATTCAACAAAGATTGCCTATTTCTCGCCTAGAAATGAGCGGGATTGAAGCAAAAACAACAGAGTTGAAGCACGAACTTCTTCAGCACACTCGCTTTCACTGCAAGAGACACTGTAGAAAGACAACGAAAAAATCATCGCTGTAGAAAGACAACGAAAAGATCATCAGGTATTTGCACATCATCCGTTTGGCTGCCAAGAAAATGACGGAAAAGAAAACAGAAATTCTAAGTTATGACCGTTGAAAAAGGAAAAAAGATCATCAAGCCTCATGGTTCAAATCACGCGTAGTGAAAAATAGCCGAAAGAGGCGGGGGGGGGGAGGAAAAAAAAGGAAGGAAAAAGAAACAGACACTTCTGTCCTTTGCCGTTTCAACTCATTTTCTCGGCAACCAAACAGAGGATAAGCGTCCGAAAGAAAAAAAGAAAGGAAAAAATAAAAAAAACGATCGAAGGAAGAGAAAACAGTTCGATTCCGGTTACCTTAAAGGCTAAACTGAGAGAGAGAGTCGACGGTTTTCAAATTCGTTGGATTCCATGGCTACTTGCTTTTTTGTCTCTGCACATTACGGAGGCGTTTTCTGCTTTTCCACTCTTACTGAACGCACGGCTTCTATGGCTTGACCCACCTTATATACTTACCTTCGGCTCTGGTAGCCAGTCGAGTTGCTTTTCCATTTGCACTCTTATAGTAATATTTTTAATTTTTGTTTCACAAATAATAATGATAATATAACTCCCGATTGTGATGTTTTGGCTTTCAATTACGAAACAAGACAAGTAAATTTAGAAAAAATATTTTATTTTATTTTATTTAAATTACTATTAAATACGGCACCGTTCTAGCACCTGTCTTGAATGATGGGTAGGAAAATCAACGACAAATACGTGGACTTTGGAATTTTGTGATTGTCAAACTTTTTGGCGTTAGCTTACGTACATCGTATAAATCCAATGAGGGTATTTTTTGTTCACCGTCTTTCAAATGAACCGTTCACATAGGTAATTCCCATCTTGTACATCCACCAGCTGACCTCGTTGCATTATACAATGAACAGGAATTTCAATTTTCTTATCTAATCAGATTTTAATACAATTTTACTGATGCAATCAAACGGCTTCATGTCATCTTTTTTTTTATATGTATATATATTTTTTTATTTTATTTTATTTTATTTTATTTTTTGTGGATGCCTCTAGGAGATGCATATGGTTATGATATATAGTCCGAAGGGATGAAAAGCTAGACCCTTAATTATTGTGTCAACTATTTTAAAAAAAGGAAAGAAAAAAATCCACCGAGAAGTAAGTTATTCCATTTAAAAGAGATTGATTTATGTTTTTAAGAAGTTAAAATTATTAGGACGGGGAAAGCAAGCTAAATATCGTAGATATAATTGTTTTTATTATATAATTCAAGTTTAAGTGGGTTAAGAAACAAATAAATATACAATTAATTTTTTAGCTTGTCAAGGAAAAAAAAACTTCTAGCTTTTTTTTTTTTTCTCTCTTAAATCTAAGAGCAATATTCAAATACAAATATTTCTTCTGTTTCAAACTTTCTCATGTAAATATAGATAATATACAACAAGAACCATGAATCCAAAACAACTTCGGAGAGTCGAATAATCGCATTACGTCGAGGCAAAAATAACTTGACCACTTGGCCAAATGGTTCTCGAGATATCTAAAAGCCCCCGTTAATCCGTATCCCCTTTGAATTATATTTTAAATTCGTCTCTTTGCCATTAAACTAATCCCGTAGACTCCATCTTGTACCCACAACTCACAACCAAAAGAAAATTGATTACTTGTATTAATTTAGTTGATAATTCAGTATATCTTATTTTATATTAATTTAGTTTTAATTTTGTATTATAATTTATTTTTTAATAAATAAATTTTTTATTGAAAATATACAATATTTTATATTTATTAATATTAAATTTGAATGTAAATAAATTTATTATAATTTAATAATACTTAAATGATAAATTTTTGAATATTAAATAAAAAATATTCACAGATAATTTTAAATTTTATTTTATAAATATAATAATTAATATATTTATAATCTTTTAAATTGTTTTACTAAAAAGATTGATGTCTAATCATGGAAGGCGACTTTTATGAGCCGAATGACAAGTATTATTCCCGAGGATTCATTGTGCTCTTTTGGGCCCAGCAGAAATTGGCTCGTCCTCAATGATTGCACTAGAAAAGTGGAAGGGCTATGGAGTTGCCGGGTTCGGAAGACAAAAGTGCCCACGGGCAGTGTGCGAAAGGGGACCATCTTGCTTTTATTAGGGTATAGAGAGAGCGTTGCACCTTTGCCAAAAGAACGAAGAATGGGGGATTGAGAAAAAAGTGGGGCGGGCCAGCCTTGGAGTGGAATAAAGTCGAGAAAACACAAATAACTATTTGAACAAAAAGGAATCCAACTTCCACTTTGCAAATCTCTCCTTTTTTTTTTTTTTTTTGGGGTCCAGAATCTCTTTTTCTTTTTTTTCTTTTTTTTTGTTTTGTTTTTTGGGGGGGGGGGGACGCTGGCTGATTACATTGCGTCACGCCAAGCCCTACACGAGGCCCAATCTCATAGTTATGCGCAATGAGCAGTTCGACGGCCAGTAGGCGTCCATTTTAAGACGGGATGTCTCGGCTTCCGGTTTAGACGAAGAGATGCCTTCACAAAGGCCTAAAATCGATTTGCGTGCTTGGAGTCGGGAGATTCTATTTGGAGATCCATTTGAGAATGCCTTCTGGGAACGCTTTTTTTTTTTTTTTTAGGCCAAAAATAAATACACCACAAACAAATATGTATTGATCATTTTAATTACGGCCACCCAAATATAATTGAATCTAAATAAAAAAATAATACTAATGAGTTTAAAATTTAACATCGATTTTACAATATAAATTTTTATTTAATAAAAATAAGTAGAAATAAAAAAATTTAAATTTAAGTCAATTTAAAGATAAATATATCAAAATATTAATTAAATTATCGCTCTAACTTTTTATCTTATATTTTGAGGAAAAAATATATAATTTTTTTTTTTTTTGGCCCCATGAATTGGCATGAGTCATCCTTTCTTACCGCGGAGGGGTTGGGAACTTGTTGGCTGAAATGAACTGCGAACCCCAAGTCGTTAGATCTTAATTCCTTCCAATTAGCGCATATCTTCGGTTAAACATGCCGCTCCAGCATCTTGACCTAGTCGGTAGTAATAACTGGCGAGCAAGTAACTATCCGGAAACCCATTCTTGCGGGTCAGTCAGGTTACATGAACCGGCATAATAATTTCCTGCCACCATGTCATGCAAACCTTTTTCTTCCTCGCTCCATTTCCGTTGTCCAGCTTTTGCAGCTATCAGACTACAGTCCTTTAATTGTCTTTATTATACAAAGGCCGCACTCTTGCTCTTTCTGGGACCACACGGTCGAAGAGAAAAGAATAAGAATTCGACAGACTCTACGCGTATCGCTTTCTGGATAAAGGAAAATACATTCCCAACGTGGACAAGTTAAAATCCACTAGCACTAGAGACATTTCATCGGTGGCGCAACCTGTCCCAACGATAGGGCAGGCAGTATAAGAAATACGAAGTTACACTATTATTTGGGGTTTGCAATAAGCATTTTTGAATTCCTGCTTACCCTTCTTGCTTTTTATTTTTTTTTTTTTAAACCAAAACAAAATTTGGGAATTGAAAGATGGAAAGCAAGTAAATTTTCGACAGAAGACATTGCGCTCATCACTCAGTCCATCCCCTCGTTTCTACGGATGAAGACGCGAAATGAGATGTAAGATAAACCGCCATCGTTCTGTTGTCAATTGTGATGGGCTAGTGGCCAATGGCCAGGGCGTTTTTATTGTATTAGGATTGGCAGGTTTGGTCTGGTATTAGAAGGGATTGTTTTTCTTCCAAATTCCTATTAACCGTAACTGCTTATTTTCACAAACAATGTCGCCGAAAGCTTTCATAAACAAAGATGCATGTATATAATCGAAGGCCATCGGAAGCTACCACTTGACATTGCAACTACAAAGGCCGCACCACTTGCACAATATTGGTCAAAGTATGACTCATTTCAATGGCGATTTGGTGAGATGTTACCAACACTCCAAGGGCGCACATGTATTTCAAAATACATGTGCGCCCGCCGGATGCACCTTCCACTCCATCCTCTAAAGCTACAACTCAACAAACTAACCGACAATAATTTTATTTTTTTTTTAAGTAGAAGTTGAACTCGGCAAGGATATGTCAATGGTCCATTGGATTAAATCAAAAACCTTGCTCTAAAACCACAGCTAAACAAACTTACCATAAAATTATATATATATACACACACCTAAAGTAGAAGGAGAGATGAACGTTCCGTTTGTTCTCTCTTTTAAACCAATCCCTTCCTTGCCTTCTTCTCACCATCATTGGAAACTCTCCATCCAAAGCCCAAAATCATTCTTCTTTCCTCTCCAAAACAAAAACAACATAAAATCCCAAATGGAGGGCCTTATTCCTTTCGTGTATAGGTCAATAATGCAGTACAAAAACGGAAACGAAGGCCCCTTTGGGTCATGGGTCAATGACTCCCCTTCACATTCCTATATGCGTCTACGGGGCGATTCGGGTCGGTTTGAGACATCCGATGTAGGACTTTTCGGATCCGACCACGGCTTCTCAACATCTTCACCACCTCCCAACGAGAATTCGTCTAGCACCCAAATTATTATATCAACTGGAGCTCAATCTCCTCTCTGTCGCCTGACTTCTCGTCATGTGGGTCGCCGTGCCTGAAGAAACCTGAAGGCATGGGGCTTTAGGGACAATACGGTGGCGTATGTAGAGGATTTGGGTATAATGGTAATTTTAGTAGTTGCCGATGTTTCTCTGTTTGTTTGGTAATAAGCGCGTTGGGATAGCCGAAGGGATCTCACGCTTGTTGTTGCTGTCTTAGTGTGAGACGTGAAGACAGAATATGGAGCACGTGGAAGATCGACTTGCTATTACTAAGGAAGATAATTGCAATTTCAATCCGTGTAAATTGCCGACTTGTAAGGTTTGAGAAATGTCTATGTTTCTACTTTCTTGGCCAAAAGGGCTATATTGTCAAGCGTAATTTGATCACTTCGCTATTAGCAACTTCCGATTGGGATTGGCAAAATTGCAATTCACATCACATTCAGCCCGCGGCCCCGCCTGTTGACAGTGTATTTTATCCAAAGTGTGTGGCTGCTACCAGCCTATCACCATAATTATTGTGTCCGCCGTTAATCAAAGTCATTATTTACATTTAATGACTATCTGTGTTTTCACATCATGGATAAAAAGCAACTGAATATATATATATATATATAAAGAAAAGAAAATCCAGTTTGACAAAAATTTGTGGGTTCTACAATTAATACCTCTTTTTTCCAGTTAAATTGATTGAGTAGTCAAGTGAGAATTTTGAGTTATTTAGTCTCAAAATCAATTGGTACCCCAGCTTGCCTTGCTCACTTTGACTTTGGCATCGGTGTTAAGGAAATTCACTCGAAGAAGCAGCCAAAAATTTAAAAACTAATACTAGGTGGACGAAAATGTTAAAATATACCAGTTTGCGGATGGCAGCACCATGCTGGCTCTTGTCCACAAGCTATCAATATGTCCATTTAGGCTAATTAATTTGATAATTGGGAGGACTGGCTGTGATAATCAAACCTTGATCAATACTAAATTTGTGTGTTTAGGATTGTAATTGTATTTTAAAAACTTACATTTTGGCGTATTCATTTGATAAATTATAAAATTTGTGGTTGATGGAATCCACCACATTTTAAAGTTGTGTTTGAGAATTGTAGTATTTTAGTGCATAGGAGAAATACACCATAATTTCATAATATTTTAGGATAAAAATACCCATTATTACATAAAGTAATTATAATTTTTAGCAATATACAAGGAACACTAATTGATTCTTTCTTTTTTTTTTTTTGCCCCAAGTATTACCAAATGACTTTTTGCATTTGCTGTCAGCAAATTTTTGAGCCGTTAGTTTACTAATCCTAACAACAAAATTCAAATATAATGAATAATGTTAAACAAAATTTAAGGAACATGTAGAGTAATTTAAAACAGAGGCCCATTTCGGTGGAAACTCTTCCCACTCCTATTGCCCGCTCTTTCAAACGACAGGCAGATAGGCCACGCGGAAAGGAAATACACTGGACAAGAATAACGGAGACAAACCTCGTTAAGTTGTGAAGAAAAGTTCAGTAGCCTTAAAACTGCCACAATCTCGAGGATTTTGACATAATCCATGTATTATATGAGTGTTCCTTTGTCTCCTCGAAAAAAGAAAAAGAAAAGAAAAAAAAAACTTAACTAGGAAGCCAGGTTTTATTAGGGCACTATCCTCCCCCAGCTTTGCATAATTAAATGCTTGCTAATGCTAGCTCGTTTCGCACAACTTAGGTTTGGTGTCCAAGTGTAACCGTGTGCTGTAGCTGCATGCATTCGCAGTGAGACCGGGTATATTACTGATATTACTCCAGGAAGGGCCTCTAAATTCTGGCTGTTTTTGTTAGTTCGGCCACAAATGGTTGCTGATCCGTAACATTGTCCTCTTATTAGTAAGAAGGGGCTGGATATTTGTATTGAGTAGATGTTCAGTACAAGTTCAAAAACCTTAAAAACAGGGCTGCTTTAGCCCCCTCTGCTTGTCACCACTCCAAAGTTGTGCTCAGTACGAGTTCAAAACCCCTTAAAAACTGGGCTGCATTAGCCCCCCCCCCGGCCCTCTTCTTGTCACCCCTCCGGAGCTGCTTATCCAATTGTCGGCTCGAGCCAACTACACATTTTCTAATAGGAAAGTCGAATATCCTCGAAAATGCTTGTACGTACTTTTCTGTCTGGTACGCGTTGTTGAGGTACCCAGATAATATGTGTCCACGTGGGATATTTGACAGCTTTAATAAAGTGACGTGACAGGTTATTGACGTTGAAGCAGCAACTCGAAAGCTGCCACGTGTTTGCTTTGCCATGTGCTAATTAATTATCATTGGCAAATTAGTCGCGGCCTGCTTTGTTTCGTCGGGCGGACCCAAGAGGCTCAAACTGGATCGAAGCTAATCGACGGACACAGTAACTGGTTAGCCTCTCTCTGGCTTTTTTTCAGCTCGGAGTCTGTGGATTCGTTGTTATGAATATTTCATTCGATTTTTGTTAAACCCTTTTTGGGTTTTAGAGGAAGCAATGCGTCTGTCAACAATTCTGATTTTATGAATATTTCATTCGATTTTTGTTAAACCCTTTTTGGGTTTTAGAGGAAGCAATGCGTCTGTCAACAATTCTGTCTCAGATACTTCATGAATCCGACGACAACTGTTCTTGGTGATGTGGAATAAGATACCTGTTGGTTTAGAACTGTTAATGATTTGGGTTATCTCTTGTCTACTTGAAGGTGCTTATTTTTCGGGAAAAATCCTACATAATTCCAATCCCTATTCTGCATTCACCAACCCCTGTATTCAGATTTCTTTTGATCGCTTTGAGCCTGTTCCTTTTTCATTACAAAATTTGAAACTTCTGTGTATGTTTTCCTATGTGTCGTATCTTTGGTTACTCGTTTAAAGTTGACTTTGTGTTGACAATTCACGAAGGTTGGATTCGATACGAGTATGAAGGCGCTGATTCTTGTTGGAGGGTTTGGAACACGCTTGAGGCCTTTGACCCTCAGCGTGCCAAAGCCACTGGTTGATTTTGCTAATAAACCCATGATACTGCATCAGGTATTGCCTCATAAAGCTTTGCCTTTTAAAACTTATGCTTAGTATTTGTCAAATTTCCCTACTTCTGATGGACTTTTCAATCATATCTCCATGTCTAGAGCGGTTTAGACTATGAGGACGTCTTCAGTTTGTGCACAAGATCATTTTTGTGCTTGACAGGGAGACATGTTACGAATTTTTTTGATTCATGGCTTGAATATGAACTTCTATTGTAATCACCATTCTACGTGAATCTCTAATGTGTTCTAAAAAGTTGTTTCATATGATGCGAATGTAATGACTTCTTGAGTTTTCTTAAACAGATTGAAGCTCTGAAAGCCATAGGAGTCACTGAAGTAGTTTTGGCAATTAATTACCAGCCGGAGGTGCTAATGGGCAATTATGCGTAATTGTTGTGGTTAAAGCTTAGCATGTCCTGTAGACTTATTTAGTCCCTTTAATGCAGGTTATGATGAATTTCTTAAAAGAGTATGAGAAAAAGCTTGAGATTAAGATCACCTGCTCACAAGAGACCGAGCCACTTGGCACTGCTGGTCCCTTAGCCTTGGCTAGAGACAAGCTCATAGATGATCATGGTGAGCCCTTTTTTGTTCTGAATAGTGATGTTATAAGCCAGTATCCTCTAAGAGAAATGATTGAATTTCACAAGGGCCATGGGGGAGAGGCCTCCATTATGGTAACTAAGGTAGGTTGATATTGTGGTCTTGTTGATTTTACAATATGAAGCCCCCTATATATACTCTAAAACAATTTATTTTTTCGTGGAAGGTAGAGGAGCCATCCAAGTACGGTGTGGTGGTAATGGAAGAAGCTAGTGGGAGAGTTGAGAAATTTGTAGAGAAACCAAAAGCATTTGTTGGTAACAAGATTAATGCTGGAATCTACTTGTTAAACCCATCCGTGCTTGATAGGATTGAGTTGAGGCCCACCTCAATTGAGAAAGAGGTCTTCCCAAAGATTGCAGCAGAGAAACAGCTGTATGCCATGGTCCTCCCTGGGTTTTGGATGGACATTGGACAGCCAAAAGATTACATTACTGGTCTGAGACTATACCTAGATTCCTTGAGGAAAAAATCATCTCCAAAGTTGGCCTCCGGACTTCACATCATTGGAAACGTTCTGGTAGACGAGACTGCTGTAATTGGAGATGGATGCCTAATCGGGCCTGATGTAGCCATTGGCCCAGGGTGTGTTGTCGAGTCGGGGGTTAGGCTTTCACATTGTTCTGTGATGCGAGGAGTTCGGATCAAGAAGCATGCTTGCATTTCTAGTAGTATCATCGGATGGCATTCCACGATTGGCAGGTGGGCTCGTGTGGAGAACATGACAATCTTAGGAGAAGATGTTCATGTTGGCGACGAAGTTTACACCAACGGAGGTGTTGTCCTGCCTCACAAGGAAATAAAGTCTAGCATCTTGAAGCCACAGATTGTCATGTGACATAATGCCACCCAGGTGTTTCAAGTTGATTGTAATTTATAAATTTTTTTTTCCAAAAAAAAAAAAAGGGAAAAGCTGGTAGACTTTTGTCAAACGGATGGCTCAGCGACGGGGCTGACCTGGCACGGTGAAATCCAAGCGGGTCGTATGTGCTTTAAATTTATTTATTTAAAAAGTGTCATGCAGGTAAAATTAAATATGCATACAACTGACAATAATATATACAGTTAACAAAATGTATTATATGCACATTATTTTTTGCTTGTGTGTACATATTGTACATGTTGTATACACATTTATCTTATTTATTTAGATATTGCATACTTTTTCAAAAAACAAAGTGGAACCCGCATGCTTTTATGAAAAATAAGTAGGATCTTTACGAATCCCATTGATGTCTCCTCTCTCCCTCTCTCTCTCTCTCTCTCTCTTTCATCCGTTGGGATCCGTCTAAAGGGCCCATCCTCATAACGGGGTCAAAACCCAAGAAAAAAAAAATGCTGACTTCTCATCTTTTGTGTTAAGCCATTAGCTGTTGTCCCTATCTAATTTGTATTTCCTATTGCTTGTGGCAATGTCCAATGAAACATACTTAATCGTGCAGAGAACTGTTTGTGCGGTATTGCTCCGTGTTCATAGTTATTAACTTCTGCCATTTTCACTTAACATAATTCAAATGTGATATTGTTGTTTGCATCAAAGTTATATAGTCCTAATGAGAGTTTTATATGATGAGTATATCAGAATAATGAATTAATTTTTATATATAATTTAACTCTCGTACTAAATAAAAAGAAAAGATATAAATATATATGTTATATAGTTTACCTCTTTAAAGGAAAGTAATTATCTGTGACATTCAGTTTTGGTTTATATATGTTCGTCGGGCATATTGTATTGGTTTATGGAGTTCTAGTAGCCCATGCCAAGACACTGATGTATCTGAACCATACCGTTGAAAAATCGTGGATACCCCTTACACATACATGATTCAACCAATTATACTTGGTTGAGAAATGAGATTGCGTCTCACGCCAAACGGGCCAAGGGCGAGAATGTGGATTTTGATGTCTCGTCGGGGCACTAGCTTGAATTATACGTGGGTATGCTGGTCAATTTACCACGAGCGAGTACCATCCAGATGGCCGTCTTATCTCCACGTTAGCATGTGCCGAAACAAACAACATGTTCTGGTTAGTTAAAGTTATTTATATTAAGTTTTTATTAGTTAAAATGGTTTATATTGGCAAAAATGTTACCAGAAGTGGTAGGAACGGTCAAAAATGCCCTTCTGTTATAAGGACATTTAATATTACTGTTATCGACCAAAAACATGAAGAAGCAGAAGGCAAACTTACCAGTTCAAGTCCAAAACCATCGTGGTTATAAAAATTAAAAAAAAAAAACAAATAGAATAAGCATTTCAGAAGATACTTTTCTCAAGTTTCAATTCTCTTAAAAGTCAAAAAATCTGTTTTTTTTTATTCTTCTCAAGCTTTTCCGCTACAACATCAAAAAGTATGAGTAACTTACAACCGCAACTTTAACATCATGCAGAAATTAATTTCTACACCATAATATAAAGAGAAAAGTCATCCAACTATTTACAATAGCCTCAATGGTGCACGAAGGAGAAGTTTTCCGACCTTGCGTCAACTAATTCAACTACTCGAACAGAGCCATGGGTATGGGTGTCGTGGTATGGTAGAGCCCACAAAATCAAATCCTAAGCATTGTATCTTGACTTCTCTAAAAAAGCATGCATCTTCAAATTTCAACCATGATCACCATGCAAAAGAACTCAACAGGAAATTAAAAGGTTTCCTTAAACAAGTGAAAAGGGGGATAATGTGGTTCAAGATTAAAGTTTATAATGCGTTTGTCCACACTTGCAAGGATCTCCAAGCCTGAAAAACAATGAACAGAACCTTTGCTTATACCTTGAAAGCCCCGATCATGGGATCCATTTGATGACAAATGAAATCGGTAAACTATAAAAATACAGAAGGAAAACAAAAGGTGGTTAAAAATTGTTTATCACAAAAAGAAAAACACGTTTGGAAAATGAAGAAATCCCTTTGCGTTTCTTTTCTTCCGCCAAAGATTGGTCCCAAAGAGAAAAAATTTCTGTATCAAATTCTTTGGGAAGCAAAAAGAGAAATTGCAAGAAAACTTCGTCAAGTCATTTTGTCTAGAAAGACAAACACGATTAAAGAGAAATCAAAGAAAATCGACAGATAAAAGAGGTTAAGGAGCAGCACCAATTTTCTCGGAAGGCGAGAGGAAAATTTGGGCGAAGAAACGAAAGATAAGGTTAAGGCAGACGTGAAAGAGCAATAACGGGAACATTGACATCGACTTCGACATATCGGCGGACTCGTTGGAAGCGAAATACGATAGAAGGGGCAGCACCGATGGCTAGAAAAGAGCAATTGCGCTCCCTGATGTGATTTCTATACAAAAAGGACTATAATTGTGCATATTAAGTGGTCAAAGGTTGGGATCAACCCTCGATCACAACCAACGAACTTGTAGATGCGCGAAACCCCATGAAGGAGTAGGAAGTGAACAGGGAAATTCGCAAAAATTTCTGCTTTGAGAATTTAACGAGAAGACCAATACACGCGGGACGGGAAACACAATCACCTTTTGTATTCCACAGCAGGATTGTTCAAACAGAGGCTAGTAGCCAGAACATGACGTGAGATGATACAGCAGCGAGAAGCCAGGTGAGAAAAGCCAGAATTATGGCAACCTCATACCGGCTACACGCAAGGTCTCCATGAGCTCTGCAAAAGCTTAAGTCTCTTGCATACAAAACAAGGATGCCTGCTGATGAGCATGCAGCTGCAAGTGATAACAAAGCTGTTACCTGCACATTTCAAATTATTTTGTTAATGATGGTAAAAAAATGACAGAAGCAGGCAAGCACACTTTCATGGGAGCGACCATCGTGGATCTTGAATATAGGATAAAAGGATGGGGCAAAATTATGAAATCCATGGACCCATCTTGAATGTGTCAGGTAAGTAACAACATTAGCACATATGTTTATAGTGAGATAAATTAAAGAAGACCAACAAGTCAAGAAGACAAGTTCCATACCCAATCTCCTACAACAAATAGGCTCACTAAGACAGGGTTCTGAAGGTCTCTTTTTCTCCTCAAAGCATAAAAGTCAAGACATGCTAGTCCAAAGCTCCACAGCACCTGAAGCCCCATCGATGCAATCAAATAGCTGAACCAGAGGACATTTGCCGGAAACAAGAGAGGGACAATCTTCAATTCTTAATAGCAAATAAGGGAAAACAAACACATCATAGCATAGCTTTGAAGACCACAGAACTACTATATATTCCTTTGAGAAAATACATAGGCATCTACTTTACTACAAGCAGAGCTTGCTGGATTCCATCATACAAAAAGAAATAAGTGCACACTGCATAATACAATCTGGAGGTAACTTTCCTGACACAGGACAGTACATAAGCACTAAGAATTTAGAAGTGCCATATGAAAATTGAAGACATGGCAACATGGAATACTGCATCGCAAACATGTTGATTATTAAGTATTATAACCAACTCTAATAAGTCCAATACTGCAAGGAATGAAACCATATCCACTTGTACAACTAATTCCTTGAAACTAAATTCCCAATATATAAACTTAGATTTTCTTTTCTTTGTTTTTTTGGGAAAGGAAATGAGATGACAAATACTGACTGAAGTTCAAGTTCCCATGACAAGTGCAAGTTCCTCATTCGGCAGGGAACATATTTTATGCTTCGTTGCTTCCATCTGAAATTAAGCTGATTAAAGGAATCAAGAATCTGCTCAAGAGCTTACACAAAAGCTTGTTTCACATTCCAGAAACAGATGTTCATTCAAAGGACGAGTTAACCAACCAAATTCCAATGTCATTTTCATTGACATTGTACAATTTTCACTGTTTTTCCTCAATACAGCTATATGATATAGCAATTTGATGCCAGCATACCTAACTAATTTGATTTAGAGACGATAAGCCCACCCCAACAACACCCTTGCCACAATCAATGACTTGGAATTCCATATTTCTCTGCATTTTTCTTTAACTTTTCCTTCTCGTGAGGAATCATTTTCCCGCATTTTTACCCAACGAGATAAGAAACCAACTGACTAAACAGTGCACCGTTAAAAGCTTATTGCGTTCAACAATAGAACAAACATCTTTAAAATATTAACTATCGTCTTAAAAATCAGTCTCCATAGCGTATCATTGATATTACCATCATATTGCTCTGAAGTAAGAAACTAGCATTCGAAGGCAAAGAGTTCAGCACTCACAAAACTAGGGCGAAAAACAAACATATAATATTAACCAAAAAGGAAAAAAGTTGCATTCCAATCCGCTGCAAACATGCCTACAATATGATATTGTCTTCATGAATCACGACGAGAACCGCCGAACAAAGAAGGCTCACTCAAGCTAAGGACATTCTTAAAAGAAAAGGAAAGGACAAAAAAGGGAAAATAGGGAAGAAGAAAGTACCAGAAAGCAGTGTAATTAGAGAAGCCATTGGCCGAGACCATAATCCCAATAGACGCAGCAGCAAACGCACACTGCCCTATCCTCAGCACCAACCCACTCGCCGTCCCCGGACTCCCTATCAATTCCTTCATCTTTTCCTCTCTCTCTCTCTCTCTCTCTCTCTCTGCCTGCAATCGATGAGGCCGCTTGCTCAATCAGATGAACCCTACCGCCCCAAATACGAATGCCGGGAGAAAGGAAGCTCTAGCTCTCAAAGTTGCTCCATCAAAGTGACAACGTATTTCGCTTCTATCGTTCCCTATCGCATTTGCTCAATCTGACAATCGGCAGATGCGCGTGGTCCGTCAGATTGAGGTATCAAGGGTTTCGATTTGAGAAGATTCCGGTGAGATCGATTGCTTAGCGGATCTTCATTTGCAAAGCTAGAATCGTGTGTTCATTATAACAATCTATGATCTAAATATTATAAATAAAAATTAAAAAAAAAAAAAACACACTGCTTTTGGTTTGGTTAAGGCGTTCTGTCTTTACTCTTGTGTTGTTTGTTTTTTATTTTCATATTTGACTACTGGGCCTGTCCTACGTGGATCCATATCATTCTTTCAGCTTTTGCTTTTTCATTAATCCAAAAACAAAAAGATTAAAAGGTGCAAATTGAACCTGATTTATTAATTATCACTCTTTAACTTTTGATGGGCAGGCGCTCTCTCTCTCTCTCTCGTTTTTTTTTTTTTTGGTCATAAAAATGAAACCTATTTAACGAAATATACTTTTTAACAGTACGGAATCTTAGGTTTATGACAACGGCGGTGGAATATATTGGCAGGCTCTTCAGCGCTTTAATGGGCTCGGGACTTTTTTCTGAGATGCCTGGATCGGCTGCTTGAAAAAGACCCTGAAATACGAACGCGTTTCGCCAAATGGATTGCTTGCCAGTTGTAAAATGATGCCCAATCATAATTGTCCTGGTTGCGTAATTCAATGCTTTCTTAACCGACCGAAGCCCATAATATTTTTTGAACGTTACAGGGTCGGAAAGTTTTGATTGCATAGATTTTTCGCTTTCTTAACGCACCCAAGCCCAAAATTTTATTTTATTTTTATTATTATTATTATTATGCCAGGCATTGGCCTCTGACTCAATCTCTATGTTCTTCTTATTATTTATTTCTATGCAGAAAAATCCATCTCCCATTAGGATTTCTAAATATGATGTATAATAAAGATTCGTCCATTTAGGATTTGGGAGAATAATGAGGTTTGAGAACATAAAACCATCAAGAAAAATGATCTATGTATTCCATCTATCTTCAAAAGACAATTTCTGGTTTTTGTAGATTGTGTATGCGATGAAGGAGCCGTTTGATGATGGCATCCCCTGGGTACTGGGAGTAACGATAGCGTGATTCTGTTTTGCAATAACAAGGCAAAACCGAATCATCCATGAGAATAAATATTGGCGTTTATAAGGGATAGCTTTCTTTTTTCGGTTAAAAAACGTCAGCTTTCCTTGTTTTCATCTTTTTTTTTTTCTTTTCTTTTTTTATGTTTTCATTTTTTCAGTCTTTCCTTTCTTCTTTTATTCTGAGCATGTCTTGCCATTGCCGCTATTACACGAATGATATTTGATTCTTTTTTTTTTTAGTTAAACAAATAATTAATCATAAAAAAACACCAAATATTATTAATTTTTATTTTTTATATTGAGTGAATCAAAATAATTAATCGGCGTTTATAAGGCTTGTTTTTGTGCGTGCTTGGGAGGCCCAGTGGTTATTTGTGAGAAAATGGCAAAATCAATCCAATAATTTGAATTGAATACGGGAGCTGAAATCCCGT
This sequence comes from Bruguiera gymnorhiza, assembly GCA_020883675.1. Taxonomy (NCBI): domain Eukaryota; kingdom Viridiplantae; phylum Streptophyta; class Magnoliopsida; order Malpighiales; family Rhizophoraceae; genus Bruguiera; species Bruguiera gymnorhiza. The sequence goes on along the minus strand of JAIRCJ010001062.1, from coordinate 8,060,290 downwards.
CTCTTGGATTGGGAACGTCAGACGTTGTTGGTGACGCTATCGTTACTGCCGTGAAGCTTGGATACAGGCATTTCGATTGTGCCCCACTGTACAACAACCAGAAGGAGGTCATTTTTTCCATTTATTTGGCCTTTTTTTTTTTAACGTTTGGTTTGTCATTTTTCAACTTGCTTGAGGGATTAGTATTTGAGAACTTTCTGTGTGCTATCTGCTTTCATACTTCAAGACAAAGAATTCCACTGTTCTCGTTAAAGACTAGTTCAATTACACGCCAAGGAATCACTTGTTGTTCAAGCAGATAGGTTTTGCTCTCAAGAAGTTCTTCGAGGATGGCGTAGTAAAGAGGGAGGACTTGTGGATTACCTCGAAATTCTGGTTAATGCTCTGTTTTCTCCTTTAATTATTAAGTCCGCCGAAAGTCAAATCCCCAGTGAATCAAAATTTGTTATATGTAGTCGTGTTCATACCTCTTAAGCCTCTCTGGCTTTTTTTTTTTTTTTTTCTGCAGGGGCACCGACCGCTCACCGGAAGATGTACGTATGAGTATCACTGCAACGTTTCTAAATTGATTTGATGTCTTGATGGATAATTGACTTGCGGTTAAATTTCTGTCTTAAAAGAGTTTAGTGACACTGGATTTAAAATTTGAGAAAAATAAACCTTAAATGAAATTATGTTTAATGTCTAATTCATTATACGGTTTATCCGGCATTTAAGATCTACTGGCCTGTCAGCTTCAGAAAGGGATCGAACGGAGTAAGGCATAAAAACCTCACCCCATCCGACATACCGAGTACATGGAGGGCAATGGAAGCACTTTATGATTCTAGGAAAGCTCGAGCTATTGGAGTTAGCAACTTCTCTTCAAAGAAGCTTGAGGATCCATTGGCAATAGCACGCGTTCCTCCCGCTGTCAACCAAGGGGAGTGCCACCCCATGTGGCAGCAACCAAAATTTCGTGCTTTCTGTAAATCTGAAGGAATTCACCTATCTGCGAGCGAGTGTTAGAAGTGGAAGTGGAGTCCCGTCATAATTGATTGAATTATTTTGGCAATGGCTTCAGAATTAATTTACATAAATCTTACTTGAAAACTTGTCTTTACTCAGGGGTATGCTCCATTTGGATCACCAGCTTCACCCTTTATTACCAAAATTCCGGTACCTGTTCTTAAGAATCCTATTCTGAATATGGTTGTGGAGAAGTTAGGCAAGTCTCCTGCACAAGTGGCTCTTTGTTGGGGACTACAAGTGGGTCACAGTGTCCTGCCCAAGAGCACGAATGAGGTTAGGATGAAGGAGAATCTTGATGTTTTTGACTGGTCTATACCCTAAGAATTGGTTGCCAAGCTGTCTGAAATTGAGCAGGCAAGCTTTCCTCTCACGTTCTATCTGCCCTTGCAACAAATGAGACCCAAGAAAGGTCTCCTGCGAATATTAACGACCGAAACCCAGTCCAGAATTGAGAGGCCCGATCCTAAGTCCATTGTCACGGACGGGTTATGTCCGGGAAGAGACGGGTTAGGTACAACCCGACTTACACATCCTACGTCGGATAGGAAGAGGAGATCATGAGTCATATAAACGTGGGTGCTGCACACTCTAATAGACTGCTTTTTGGGGAGAAGGTAATGACCCCGTGACAAGTGGTATCAGAGTCGACTCGACCCCGACTCCGATGTTTCCCGCCAAGCGCTTCACCGGGAAGTAAGCAGGGAGATCCTGATTCCGACGAGAATGTCGATGGATTTGGTGGGGGAGAATGTCACGGACGGGTTATGTCCGGGTAGGGACGGGTTAAGTATAACCCGACTCCCACATCCCGATAAGAAGAGGGGAATTTTGGATCATATAAGTGTGGGTGCTGCACATTCCAATAGGCTGCCTTTTGGGGAGAAAGTAATGACCCCGTGATACCGTGCAGACGAGCCGTTGGCGAGACCATTTGATTTACGTTGCACCTATACCAATGAACATATATATAGATTTTGTGCAGCAAAATGCACCAAAGAAAGTGCAGTGGCTAGGATTTTGAATTGGGAGAGAACAGAGTTGTTTGGCTTTGGCTGTTTGGTAGTGAAAAATGTCCCTGTTCAATAAAAAGCATCGATGTCAAAATTAATTTGACTTTCAACTTTTCTCTGATGGTCTAACGCTCGAGCATCGGCTAATTGGTAGTTACTTATTACAAAGCCCTTCCATTTTGGCCTCTACGCAGGGGCAAAAATATCAATTAAAAAGCATTGGTTGAGCATCTTGGGTGATAATTTACCAGGTTTGCGTTCTCCTGAAACTCATTGAAAAGTGCTGTGATAATTCAAATAAATACAAATAATACCCGTTGAGCATTTCCGATATATCTCTTAACGCAGAGACGCTAGCATTTGGCGTTTGTAACACTTGTATTGCTGGGAACGGCTCCAGCTTCAAAATAATGATCTAAAAAAATGAGATCCAACAATGATCTATTCAATTAATGGAATCAATTTTGCCTCAAAAAAAAAAAAAAGGATTCAATTTAACTTTTTCGCTGCCGCGGGGGTCCCACGATCAATAATGAGCACTGTCGGCCAAGTCTCCACCAATGGCCTCAATTAACAGTGGTCCACCTAATAATTGATAACAAGTGGCCAATCTCTAGCCCTTCGATCAATCTGTCCAACATTCTGTAAGAATGTGCTGTATCATGCAAGTGGGTCACTTGCTGGGAAAGTGAATCGACCATTAAGGACGCAAGCCGTGAAAATTTCATAAACCTCACGTGCCACCTAGTTTCCTCGGACAGGAAAAACTGGAAGGCACGGAGGCGATAAGCACGCATCTCTAAAAAAGAACCAATCAAATTGTTTTATTTTTATTAACGTGTCTAGAACTAATCCAACAGTGGCCTCCATGTTATCTATACGTCCCCGCATAATTTTATAGGCGTTGCATGCTATCATATATAATTTTTAAGGTATTTTATATTATTATTAAAATCTTCTATATAATTTTTAAAATATTTAAAATGCATTTTGAAAGTAACATATATATTGTGTAATTTCTAAATTATTGTCTAATTTTATCGAAATGTTACATATTGGTAAACCTTAAAAAAACAAAAGCATTGCATATCATTTCAAATATGTTGTATATATACTCTGCAAGATATCATATATGATTACCCAAATATCATACATAATTAAAAAGGGTCATATACTCGTAACGAAGTCTCATTTATAGTGTCATTTTTCACGTGTTGTATAAAAGTGTGGTGTATGTTCCATGCGCGCATAATTATATATGATCAACATCTTTCTTCACTTTACCCACCGAGACAAGCTTCGAGGGCCATGTCCAACCAGCTCACGAGTCACGATGTAGGTGCACTCAAGTAAATATCGCCAAAAATTCATCTTTCCAACAAGGTGTCAACAATAATTGAGTCGATAAAAAGTTGTGTCAATATAAATTTGTTACTCAACAAAATATTTTGTGCTGTTAGAAATAGTATAAATTACAATGATAAAACTAAATGCGGTCAAATGGTCATTAACAGCATAACACATAAGGGCTTTATATCTGACTTTTTCGCTGCATTATTATGTCAGTGTAATTCGTATTATATTTATAATAATATAAATTATTAATCCTCTTTTAAAAGTTTGACATACCTTATTATATATCCTCGTCAATAATATTAGAGACATAATTTGTTAACAGTAAGTGCATTCAAGGGTAACATTTATCGGTCACAATGAATAAATGATACGCCACTTTTATATATTAAATTATATAAAAATTAGGGAAGAAAAAGACGATAAATAAGGGAGGTGGGCTGTTTTTAGGGTTTGTATGGGGGGTTGGCAACCCCCCATAAAGTTTGATTTGTTACTAGTTACAAAATCTTTTTTAATATGTAGTTGACATAAGGTAATTAACAAGTCCACAAATATTTTAAATATTTTTTAAAATGTATATTACCCTATATTTGTTATTGTCATAAAATATGTTGTATTTACAAATCAAAAAGTTTTTCATTTTAGCTACATTACTAATATTATTTGAAAGTGTGCTAACTACATAATGGATACTTCCTAAAATTACATATTGTACAAAAAAAACAAAATATTCATATTATTAACTGGCGCATAAACAACCAAGAGGATGAAAATAAAAATCCACATTTGAAAGCTGAAGCGTGAGGTTTTCTTCTTGGTAGGGAATTGCTTTTTAATTTTAAACCAGAATTTTCAATTTGTTTATGTAATTCCATTTATAGCATTTCCTTTAAAATGATGGTTCTGGCCATACTAGTAAATTGACCAAAATATTCCTCACATGATTGGATTCATCACAAGCTGCCACCTCAGTGTGGCGTGGCTCTTGTTGGCGTGGCTCTTGTTGCTATCTAAGCATCAGCCACGAAGTACTACGTGCTCTTCCTCAAATTAAGATCACGTTCTATTTCTCAGAGCAAGAATAAACACTCGTCTGTGCTCGTGTTTTTACGTGTTGAGGCAAAGCCCGGGGGGGGTGGGTTTGCAAGAAAAGGCAATGGCGGCAGCCCGATACTTTAGCTTGAACACTGGAGCCAAAATCCCCTCTGTTGGGTTGGGCACGGCGGAAATTGTCGCCGATGCCGTCGGAGACGCAGTCACTATCGCCGTCAAGGTTGGATACAGGCACCTTGATTGTGCTCAAAGGTACAACAACCAGAAAGAGGTGATTATCTTTTCACGCGCGACCAAAGTTTCTTAGAATTAAAACCTGGATTGCTGCTACACTACCGCATCTCCGTGATTGCTTCTTGTTCATGCAGATTGGTTTTGCGCTCAAGAAGCTCTTTGAAGAGGGTGTGGTGAAGCGTGAAGACTTGTGGATCACCTCTAAGCTCTGGTCAGTGATACGTTCATTTGTTGAGTCCACTCGAATATAACTAATGGTGGAGTACTGAAATTTTTATCTAGTCCCCTGTTTAAATCCTCCGAGATATTTTCCGCAGGAATACTGATCATGCGCCAGAGGATGTCCCAGAGGCACTGGACAGGACATTGCGCGACTTGCAGCTTGACTATGTGGATTTGTATTTAGTATGTATACCACTTAAAGGGCTTAATTTATGGCTTCATTCCTGTACCTTAACAAATTATTTTCTTGCTTATGATTTTGATTTGCGATTAATCCTGGAGGAATTAATTATATTGCTTAGTATATAATTCTAGAACAGGAGTCCTAGGAGTTATGCGGGCTATCTCTCTTTCATTCATTATCTTTTTTTTTTTTTTTCTGTGGGAAGATCCATTGGCCGCTCAGCCAGAGAAAAGGGTCAACTGGGGACAAGCCTGAAGATCTAACCCAACCTGACGTACCGAGTACATGGAGAGAAATGGAGGCACTATATGATTCTGGCAAAGCTCGAGCTATTGGAGTTAGCAACTTCTCTCCAAAAAAGCTTGAGGATCTATTAGCAATAGCATGTGTGCCTCCTGCTGTTAACCAAGTGGAATGCCACCCTGCTTTGCAGCAACCAAAGCTTCATGCTTATTGTCGATCCAAGGGAATTCATGTCTCTGTGAGGGTTCAAACTGGGAGTAGATTTTCCGTTTTTGTTTGTAGATTTCAATCTCTGATTTGCATAAAATGATGCTTGGGGGAACTTTTCTTTTCTCAGGGTTTTTCGCCGTTGGGCTCGCCAGCCTTACAAAGGGTTCAGGTTCTTAAGAACCCGATTCTAAATATGGTTGCAGCAAATTTAGGCAAGACGCCTGCACAAGTGGCGCTGCGATGGGGACTGGAAATGGGTCATAGTGTTCTGCCCAGGAGCACGAATAAGGCCAGACAGAAGGAGAACTTTGATGTTTTTGGCTGGTCTATACCTGAAGACCTATTTGCTAGGTTCTCTGAAATCGAGCAGGCAAGCTGTCTTTCCTCTTTGGATCCGTGGTGTTGTACGGTTGTTGCTTTTAGTCTTTGATAAATTGATTTTTTTTTCCTGCATTTTAACAATCTCTCTTTAAGAAGGCAAGAATTTTAGCACCTATTATGACTGGCTGTGGGAGCCAGCATATCCAATCTAGTCTTATAAAGCCTTATAATCTGCTGGCATCTTACTCTATCGTTCACGTTAATGCTCTGAAATTGGGTCTAACATGCTTGAGGTGCTTTGGATCATGGAACACCCTGTGCCTCGACGCGGTCACCTTCAGATGAGTTATATTTCTCTTGAGAAAGCACAAAATTAAATTGATTATTATGGATAGAATAATTGGTGGCCATTACGGTTTTCAGTCAGTGTGTGGGGTTATATTTCTTTTGATACCACAACGAACATCGTGGTTTTTCCAATGTTGCAGGAGAGGGTAATTAAAGGTGCCGAGTTCGTACACGAGAAGTATGGTTTCTACAAGACCATTAAAGAACTCTGGGACGATGAACCGTGAGCTGTCACCCGAGGAGTTTGATTTTGAACATTGTGCAGCAAACGCAAGTGGCAATAATCCACCTAGACTTTGGTACTGTAAACGAATATGGTAAGTGCAATATTTCATTGAGGAGATGTATGGCAACGAAATAATTCTTCGGTGAGCAAAGCATCTAGTTATTGATATTATAACATTTGCTCGATAATACGCGCCTCTGTTTGTTCAACAAATGAACTAATATTTATCTTTCGGGTCTCATAACGTAAAAATATAAGTATTTGGTGATATGAAAATAATATATAATAATAATAATGTGAGATAAGTGAAGTACTTTTGATATTGCCTTTGTCAGGATGGTCCAATTCCATCGCCGTCGAACTCAATTAATAATAAACCCAATTTGAAAATGTTCATACAATATGTGTGATTAATATAAAGCCAAGGGGCGGCCGTTGCGAACATATTCCCATTGCGGACACAAACAAAACAACAAGAATAAAAACCAAGTCCTCAGCCGTTGGGCAATCGAAACAGTGGCCGGCCAACCCTCCTTCTTTGTACGACACTGAAATTATCATCACCGTTGGATCAAGTCACGAGATGCTTATGACCCTTCGTCTCAAGGCTCCCGCCCATAAATATTCGTTTCTCTCTTGTTTACTCTTGCTTCGCGCTGTTGGTCGCTGCCCCCTCTGGTTTGTTACAGCTCCTCCCTAGAAAGAAGCCTTTTTATTTATTTATTATTATTATTTTTTTGGTGGACTTCCCTTTTCTTTTTTATTTTTTTGTGCATTTCCCCTTTTTATTTTTTTTGGTGGAATCCACGCCCTTCTTGCCTTCGAAATTGTGATTTTTTTTTTTTCATAAATTCGTTTATTCGAAGCTTGGTCTCGAAAGACGAGTGAAAATGGCGAATGAGATTCGATTCTTCGAATTGAACACCGGAGCTAAGATGCCCTCGGTTGGGCTGGGGACTTGGCAAGCCGAGGCCGGTGTTGTCGGCGCTGCCGTAGCCGCCGCCATCAAGGTTGTTCTCTTGTGGACACTTTTGGTTTCTCGTTTTTGTTCGTCCGCCATTGTCGTCTTCAAACTAAACTACGAATCGATCCTTCTTACATGCAGATTGGATATCGACACATTGATTGTGCAAAAGCCTATAGCAACGAGAAGGAGGTGATTTCTAACCACTATGCTCTTCGATTCTTCTCGTCTCACCGAGCAGGCTTAATGTATTTCTTGTCCATTACAGTTTTTTCGGGACATTTGTTCGTCTCTTTGTGTCATAGTTTAGCCCGTTACTTTTTGTGTAGATTGGTGAGGTTTTAAAGAAGCTGTTCGAGGATGGTGTGGTGAAGCGAGAGGATTTGTTCATTACCTCCAAGCTTTGGTTTGTTCACTTCCATAATCAATTGGCATGGTTATAGAGATTAATATTCCTCTTTATGTTATTGTTTGACGTTATTGTGAGCATCTGTTACGCCATGCTCATATGTGGATGTGAGGAATTGTGCGTAGGTCTAAGGATCACGCAGCAGAAGATGTGCCAGAAGCACTGGAAGGAACTTTGCGGAACTTACAGCTGGATTATATTGATCTATATCTAGTATGTGTTATATTATCTATGTTTGATTTTCATTTACTTGAAAGAAAATTGAGTGTGGACTGCAAACAAAAAAAAAAAAAAAACAAAAAAAGGAAAGAAGCGGTTGGAATTTTCATTTCTAGTGTTCTAGTACTTTTGTGGGTACATTTGCGTAATTTTTTTGTTTGTAATCTGGAAAATTAATTTTTTTAATGTCAGATTGATCACTTATGATGTTATATGTAATTTAAGCTGAATGAGGCTGCTTAAATTGTGTAGATCCACTGGCCGGTTCGGATGAAGAAAGACTCAGTTGGCTTTAACCCTGAGAACCTTATCCAAGCAGATATTCCTAGCACATGGAAAGCAATGGAAGCACTGTATGATTCTGGAAAGGCTCGTGCCATTGGTGTGAGCAACTTCTCTTCTAAGAAACTGGGGGATCTGCTAGACGTGGCTCGAGTTCCTCCTGCAGTGAACCAGGTGGAATGCCATCCTTCTTGGCAGCAGGCCAAGCTGCGTGGATTATGTCAATCAAAAGGGGTTCACCTTTCTGTGAGTAGACAAATCCTTCATTTTTTGTGAGCTCTCTCATTTGACAAAACCACATTATACAAACTGCATCTTGTGTTCTAAATGAGGAGTGAGGAGTCAGGCAGACATCTTTTTTAAAACTCATTATTGATTTTGACACCATATCTTTCAGGGATATTCACCGTTAGGTTCTCCTGGCACCACCTGGATAAAGGGAGATGTCCTTAAGAACCCTATCGTAAATATGGTTGCTGAGAAATTGAGCAAAACACCTGCACAAGTTGCTCTCCGCTGGGGCCTGCAAATGGGTCACAGTGTTCTTCCCAAGAGTACTCACGAAGCAAGGATCAAGGAAAACTTTGATGTCTTTGAATGGTCTATTCCTGAGGACTTGTTCGCCAAATTTTCAGAAATTGAGCAGGCGAGTTAATTTTTATATCCTTTGCATTACTATGCTAACAGTAACATGTTTTGGCTACTATAGAATTGAAAATGAAAAGACTGCTATTGATGGTCCTAAATTTGTGTGCATAACTCGACTCATTTGCTTAACTTGTTGGGGGAACTGTGGGTCACTGCAATTAAGTCATGGCTCTTTTGGGGTTTTGGATGGCAGAGATGAGGTCTTAGAGGTATATAACTCACAGGAAACTGTTGTTGATAGATGCTTTGGCTTTTCACTTTGCAGGCAAGACTGCTAAGAGGGACTTCATTTGTCCATGATACTTATGGCACCTACAGGACCATTGAAGAACTGTGGGATGGTGAGCTCTGAGCATTCAGATGAGTGTGCACAATTTTCAGACAGCATGTTAAAAGAAGACAGGAGAGGAATGTTAGTTTTGGTTGTCATCTACCTGCAAAAATAGATGCTACTAGTATGAATCTACGTCAGTCTTTTGTGCTTGAAAATTGTGATAAACCATTTCTCACTCGCATTTGATCTGAATCAAGTAATGACTCAGTATGAGTTAGAGCTTATACAAGCCAATTTGGCCAGCTTGTTTTCAAGTTTTTCATATTAAGCATATGCATCTCAGCTGAGAAAGTTTTGATTGGATGGGCCAGAACGAATGTTTAGGACTTGCCATGCGGTCCAAAGAATTGCACCGCTAAGAATTCATAGCATCACATTGACTAAAGAGTCAACATTTCGATTATTGTGCGTGCAAAATTTGAGGCCTGGAGCAAGCATGAGGCAAGCGTTACCAATATTAGACACAGAAAAGCATTACCCAAGACATTCCGAATTAGAGCGGACCTGCGAGTGCCTTCAATTCCTGTGTATGGTAAATATGACTGCTGAAATTTGTGGATTCATGTGCAGACAGCAAAGATAACAGAGACGAATTAAAAGTGATGCGCTAAAACACTACAAAATGTGTAACTGTAAACTCCAATCAACCGTCGGCAGGCCTCCCTTTTGTTCCGTAGGTTGTGATTGCCCACATTTCAGAGTCATTTATCCATACGAAAAATTTTAATCTCCTGATCATCTGAGTCATGCGCCGACGAAAAACTTGGAATGAGTGAGACTGCTGGTGTAAAAGAACAAATTTTCAATACGGATTACGTACCCTAGGCAAAACCTACAGTACTATGGGTGAAAAGAAAAACAAAAGAGTTGCACGAAATTAGCTAATATCGTGGGAAACTCGGCTCACTTTTGATAACACGAAAATTAAAATTTCAACTAGATGAGAATTCAAGAAAGAAACGCCTAAAGCAAAAGGAAAATTCAAAAAAAAAAAGCCAGTTAAATCTCTAAAATGCTACCGTTGCAGGCGTGCAGCCCAAAATTTACAATAAAAACCCGTGGAAATTAGTTTGTAGAAGGCCCAAAACTCAAGCCCGGCAGATTAAAAATTCCAGAAACAGCACCGTTGCATTGGCGCAAAGCAGAGGCACAAAACCCTAAACCCATCTCTCTCAGTCAGCCATGCCCAACAGAACCCTCCATCTAATCCATGTATAAAAGTGAGCCGAAAACCCTAAAAAAAACCCCTAAAAAGAAAGGCAAAACTCACGACCCAGAGTCACTTCCCTCTCGAGCACCTCCTGCAGATGGCTCTCAATTCGTTCTTTCGCAGAGCTTCTTCGACCCTGCTCCCTCTTGCAATCCGAGCCGCCGGATCCCCGAGAACCAGTCAGAGGGCCGCCTCCGCCGTCCTCTGCGTCGAAAAGCGCTGTCTTGGCCACGACCTCGGTAGCCAAGGATATCTTCTTTCTTCGCGATTCTCGACCGCCGCTGCTGAGAAACCGAGCGCCGATTATGGTCTGATTCGAGTCCTGGAAAGCGAGATCGAATGCGCTGTGGAGCCCAACGATGTCAGTCCCTTTTTATAGTATTGGGGGTTGTTTTTGGCTATTTCGTATTTGGTCCTTTCTCGTGGTTTGGTTTGTGGTTAATTTAGCTTTTGTTCCTTTTTTGGTTGGCTGGGAACTATAGTTTCATTTCGTTATTATTATTATTATTATTTTATGCAGTACGGTGCGCTGCGTTGATTTGTTTTAGTTAAGAAATGGCGTTGTTTTATGATTTAGTTTGTTAGCTTAGACAATTGATTGTTAGAAAAGGTGGGCAAGAAAAAAAAAACAAAGAAAGAAAGGAAAAAACTAGTTCAAGCAGGTTTTCAAATTCTGGCACGGTTTTTACTCTATACTGAGGCTAGATTTAGTTTTGTTATAATATCTGCCCATCTTCCCTTGATTGTGCACTCTTCAAGGAAAAGGAACTCTTTCTATTTATTAGTGGGATTTATTTATTTATTTGCGTGTACTTTTCGTCTTTGTACTGTGTATGTGAGAGAGAATGTCATTTATCGCTTGGAATGGCGTTTTAAGGAATTGGTTTTGAAGCTTTTGAGGCGGCATTTGTGCATCGTGTAAACAATTTTTAATTTGTTTGGCTTACTTTTTGACTAACTTAATCAGGCAGAAGATGTCCCAGATGGGTTTCCTTTTGAAATTCAAGATAATCCTGGAGAGAGAACTGTATTGCTGAAAAGAAAGTACCTTGATGAGACTATCACGGTTGAAGTTGACATGCCTAATGCTGGAACTGAGGAAGATAATCAGGATGGGGCCGAGGATGATGATAATGAGTCCAGTGTCCCACCTAGCCTTCCTATGGTTGTGAGTATTTCCAAAGGTAATGGTCAGTGCTTAGAGTTTGGCGTCACGGCTTTTGCTGATGAGATCACAATTGATAGCCTGTCAATTAAGAGCCCAGAAAGTTCAGAAGATCATCTTTCGTATGAAGGGCCTGATTTTAAGTGAGTTCTATCAGCATGTCATGTAATGTTATGAACCTGAAGTTGGCTCCACGGGGCTTTATAGTTTATACTGATCTACTCTCTGGTTTTTCTCTGCCAGTGATTTAGATGAGAACTTGCAGAAGCACTTTCATAAGTACCTCGAGATCAGAGGGATCAAAGCTAATGCAGCAAACTTTTTGTTGGAGTACATGAACAGCAAGGACAACCGAGAATACTTGCAATGGCTAAAGAACCTCAAGAATTTTGTGGAGAAGTAACTCCTTGGTCTGGTCACAGCCAGTTTTTATCGGTGACAGTGATATCTAATCTACCTCTTTCGGTGATTTGTTTGGAAAACAAAAAATTCCTTTCAATATTGTTTGCTGTAGGGACACTGGATATGAGAATGAGAGAAAGGGACGTGTATTTTAATTCTTGGAGCAATATTTTAACTTTGTCTTAGACTCATTTGTAACTTTATTTCACAGAGTTGTGTTGGTAAAAGTTATTTTGCGACAAATTATGGGAGCAAAACGTTAATCATGTTCATGGTTATTGCTGTATCTTGATATCCCTGATCTTGGAGAGGTGTCTGAACCTACATGCTTACTTTACATACACTTCATCTTAAATGTGAACTGCGCAAATATAACACAAAAAACTGTACAATTTTTATTTTGTCTAGTTGATTCGATGGGAAGAGTTATTTGAGGTTTTAAGTTCAAACTCTGGATTTAATATTCAAGTTTTATATTTGTTCATCGTTAAATTATATCTACTAATTAAAAACCGTGCAATTTTAATGCAACCATTTTCCCTGAACGAAAGTTGAGTTGTTTTTTAAAACTACTTCCTTTTCTTCATTTATTTATTTCCTTCTCGAGATTTGACTTCACGTAAATCGGAATTCCAAATCCTTGGCTAGTGCCCACCAAGCCACCAAAGCTATCAACCTAAAGTCTGACTAGTATCATTATTTTCGGTTAGACAATTGACAGACTTATAAGGAAACAAGGAAGGAGTCCTACAAGTTCTCTTCTGCTCAATCACAACAAAAGTTGCCATCAACTCTCGATAACCACCGGTGATGTATTCTCGGTAAGAAAGTTTTTCGCGTTCCGCTATGGAGAGTAATAGGAGAGATCCGTTTTCCTTGCTGTGAAAATATGGAAATGACAGCATGTTAGTACATTTGGGTAAGGATTGCCCACTAGTTGGCGTAGTCTCAGCCTCAAAATCAGATCTCTTATTATTGATATATATATATATCCGTTTTCCTTGCTGTGAAAATATGGAAATGACAGTATGTTAGTAAATTTGGGTAAGGATTGCCCACTAGTTGGCGTAGTCTCAGCCTCAAAGTCTGATCTCGTATTATATATATATTGGAACTTGAATTCAATCACAACGCAAAGGTATCTCTGTTGATCAGCGGTTGTCCCTGATTCCCTTACAAGAACATGGATGAACATGGACCCTTGTACTTCGAACTAAATAATGGCGCCAAGATGCCATCTGTTGGCCTGGGGACGTGGAAAGCGCCACCAGGTGTCGTCGGTGAGGCTGTCAAAACTGCTGTCAAGGTTCTTTCTTACAATCTATATCATCTCTTCTTGTGATTAAAGTGTGTTTCGTTAGGAATTCGTGTCTTGGAATAAAAAATGTCGTCAAAATCACGTAACTAATACTATGATTTGGTTAATTGGCTTCCAACATTGCAGGCAGGTTATAGGCATATTGATTGTGCAAAAGTCTACAACAATGAAAAAGAGGTAATCATTTCTTCCACAATCTGTTCGTAATCAATGAAGTCACCAGTTTTCTTTGTTTTTCCTTTTATTTCGTGACTATTCAAGAAAAATTTTGTGCAATGCAGGTGGGGGAAGCGCTGAAGGAACTATTTTCAGCCGGGCTGGTGAAACGCAGCGAGATGTTCATCACATCTAAATTATGGTATTTGTTTAGCATTTCATGTTTGTTGTGGTTTTGCTCTATGGATGGAAATCCTGGACATTGTGAACTCATGAAACGCGTTTTGGGATAAAACAATCTTCAGCTTTTAGATTGTACTATTGCAGGTGCAGCGACCATACCCCTGAAGACGTTTCGAAGGCTCTGAGTAAAAGTCTAGAAGATCTGCAACTTGACTATATTGATCTATATCTTGTATGCTTTTGCACTTAATTAGTTTACTGCGAATAAAGACTAGGTTGCTTAAGCCAAAATGTAATCATGTTTATTATGGACTGAAAATCGCCATGGCATTGTCTTACAGATACATTGGCCTTTTAGGACAAAGCCAGGGTCCAGTGGCTGGGACCCTGAAATTATGGCTCCTCTATGCCTTCCAGAAACCTGGACAGCAATGGAGGGTTTGTATGCGTCAGGTCAAGCTCGTGCAATTGGTGTAAGCAATTTCTCTACAAAGAAGCTGCAAGACCTCCTCAAGTTTGCAAAAGTGCCACCTGCGGTTAATCAGGTGGAGTGCCATCCTGTCTGGCAGCAACCTGAACTTCACAATTTCTGCAATTCAACAGGAGTGCATCTCTCGGTAGTACAGCAAACGATCACTGTAGAATGATTTTGGTATTTAGAATGACTTGAAACCCATTAAAGAATACTCGATTTTTCCAGTAACGTGAATGAAAAATTCCCCTTGGCATGCAGGCATATTCTCCTCTTGGGTCTCCAGGGTCATGGGTAAAAGGAGAAATACTCAAGGAACCAATTCTGATAGATATTGCTGAAAAGCTTAACAAATCACCGGCACAAGTAGCTCTTCGCTGGGGGATTCAGAGCGGTCACAGTGTTCTTCCAAAGAGTGTAAACGAATCTAGGATCAAGGAAAACACGAGCTTATTTGATTGGTGTATCTCTCCGGTTCTCTTCTCAAAATTCTCAGAAATTCACCAGGTACGTTTTCCTTAGTACTTAAGCTAATGGAATTGTATGCTCATACTAAATATCTTGTGGGGCGGGCTGTTTCAGCAAAGGCTTCTCCGAGGGGAATTTGCAGTTCACCCAACTCACAGTCCTTACAAAAGTCTTGAAGAATTGTGGGATGGGGAAATATGAAAAGATGGATTCTCTTTGTGAGTTAGAGATTCCACAATCATTTGACAGAGAAGGCTTGGGCTATCAGAGGGTCTTCAATTTTGGGAGAGAGACTTGCTGGACTAGATGATTATTGTATGGAAGCATGAGTATATAATAGCATCCAAGCTACTTTGACATGGGGAGCTGAAGTGTTGCACCCCAAATTCCGCTAGACCAGCATGATTTATTCTATACTAAGTGAAATTCTGGATCATTTTTCTGTCTGTATTGCCTTAACTATGCTAAGTGTATACAAATCTATGATTAAAAGGAAACGTATCGGATGATGGAGAAACATAGGTAACGATCTCTGCTTGCAGCATGAAAAAAATGGCGTTGTGTTGTTGCTCGCGTCTTTGATTTCTTTCTTTCCCCCGGAGGAAGGTTCAAAGAGAAAAGTCTTAATCAGCGATGAGGGCAGATTAATACACACTTTGTAGACCAGTAATCGAATGTCATGATTTTTTTTTTTTAGGTCGAAATATCATAATATATATATATATATATATATATATATATATTTTTTTAAAATTTTTTTAACGAATTAATTAAAAGGGTCCAATGAATGGGTCTTTTTTTCAGATTGAAGCCCACAAACTCACACTAGAGATTCCGGACCAAGTCCAATCGAGATGCCACAAAGCAACCAAAATCTCCTGAGGCCCAATGATAAGGATATTACCACTTTGGGCTCTAGCTCACACTTTGCCAGGGCCCAACGTGACTCTTCCATGTCGAGAATAGCCTCAGATATATCTTTTTTTTTTATTATTTTTTTTAGAACAAACATCCTTAGATAGATCTAATTGGTCGTCGTAACCCTAAATTCATGTTAACAACAAAATGTTTCCATGTTTTCTCAAAATTGGATACAAGAATAACTTTCTAGAATTCAAGGGAAAGATGATACAATGATGATTTATTAATTTCTTGTTTCTTTTGACTTGCACAAAAACACCCACGAAGTTACACTCCATTTCACCGACACCCCCGAACTCTTTCGTTTTCCCTACAAATAAACTGGCGAACTTTTAGCTATTTCAATAACACCCTCTTCCGTTAGCGAGAAAACGTGCCGAGATTGTCGAATTGCTACTATATACCATTTTACGGAAAAGAAAGAATGAAAACTTATTGGAAAAGGCACTGTGGATGATCGGTTATACTGTGAATTACAATTATTGGCATTGATTCTGTCAAAAGAAAAAAAAAAATCTGTTATATACAAGCAGTCCTGAGCAACTCCTGATCAAATTATGGAAGAAATGGGGAAAATTAAATAAATAAAATAAAAAAAAGAAAGCAAGCATACTTTGTGTGGAAGGAAATTAAACAAGAATCAGCAAACACCTGCATAACCATCATCGCAAGTGCAGCTACCATTGCCACTGCCCGTGTCTCCGTGTAGGCGAAGTTTAGTGCTCAGATAACAACACTTGAGACCTACCAATAGCATGAATAACCAGGCTGAGGCTACAGCTTTTGCCCAATTCAAAGAATGCTCCATATGTATGTGATTTTAATTTCCTTCCCTTTGTTTTGTTTTGTTTTGTTTTTGTTTTTTTTTTGCTACTTCAGTTCTTCACTTCCCCTTATGGTCCTGACATTGAGTAGAGCTTGGAATTTTATTATTTATCGTTGGCCAATTAAAGATCCATAAAACAAAATATGGTATAAGGAATTATGCTAGCAGCTAGGGAGAGAGAGAGAGAGAGAGAGAGAGAGGGTGCGGTGCACATGGGCGGGACATTGAAAGAGACCAAGATAACATTGGCCAGCCGGTGAAATTAACGGCAGAAAGTCCAGGGTGAAGTCCACTTCTAATCTTTGCATTTTTCAGGGCACGTAAACTTATTGACAGGCGACAGCATATGTGTCCGCAATCAAAGAAGAAAACTGGGGGGACTTGTACTTACTCGTGTCTTGCTTTTGTGACTTTCAAGCTAAATGGGTAGGAATGATCAGAAACTAGAATGAGTGTTTTTCTTTTTCAACTTTTTTTTCGTTCTTTTTATGGTCATTCGTCGTCTCGAAAGTATCTTCTAATTAATTAAAGAGGAATTACCATGTTTCTTTAGTTTGCGGCACGAGAACGCCTTCGCGCGAAACATGACCCATAAGGCAGCAGCTAAGCCCACGTAACCAGATCATTGGATTTTAATGCGGCGAGACTAATTTAACCAAAAAAGATGCGGTGGCCAGGACGTTATCATTTGATTTTATTCCGGCCGCACGTTTTGGCTAATGATAACTTCAATTGACGTACTTGGACCCTTTCCCGCGATCTTAACACGGGTTGGCGTGGCGAAGTGAGATTCCATACAATTTCCTACAAGAACTTTGGACCCAAAACCCACTCAGTCTGTCTCATGATTCCCCACTTACCCACGAAATGAACTGGAATTCGATTCGAGTTAGATTAACGAGTTGAATCGTCGATGTGCGGTAATGGCCCCAAAAAATAAGAAAAAGATCTAATTAACTGACGTTAAAGTTATACGAAACTGTGGGGCAACCCATCACCGAGAAGCAAGCTTTCTCTCCTCCCTCAACATTTTCTGGATTGAGATCAATGGAGGTGGAAACAAATAGAAACAAGACAAAATAAGTTACTTCACGCGAAGACCAAGTGAGATCCTGAATTTACACGCCATTGGGGTCCATCAATAAGAATTGTGAATCGGAACATTTTGTTTTACAGAAAGAAGAATAAGCGAGGTCCTGAATTTACACACCATTGGAGATCTACAAAGTTTAGCAGCATTCACCCAAGGACTCAGGTCCAGTCGCAGAACATAATGTTGTGGCAATAGAAGGGGCAGCTGAGGCCAACTTGAGAACCATGAGCAACATTACCTTGGCAGTCAAAAGAAATAAACCCTGCAAAATAGCAATAAGCTGCCTTTACAATTAGAATCAGAACAAAATTTCAAAGATTAATGACGAACTAACTAATAACATTTGGCCTGCTCCCATATATGGGGTGTCTCAATCACTGAATCACACTACAATAAAAAATATCAAAAATAACTTGTTCCTAATGATTGATTTCAGACTTCTGAGAAAAGCAATCAATTGGACCACACAACAAACAATTATTGATCTTCTTAATCCCATGCATTGGACTTGTTAACAAGTACTAATTGGTCCTGCCCGTCTACCTCATCATCCAATAAAGATGGGATGTTTGCTCAAAGTAGTATCCTGTCACAGTGTATGACACTAAAACTGCACATTTTTAAGTTCATAGGAGCAACAAAGGCAAAAGAATGCTCAGCCATTTTGGTTGGATGATACTGGCTCCGAATAACAACTAAGGCGAAGGAAAGAAGTGATATCCAAACAATATGGGACACAAAAAGAAAATCCTATATACACCAAAAGAAGCAATGTCATACACATAATAGAAGATTGGAAACTGAAATGAGCCTGAAACTACATAATAGAGGAGCACCAATAGCAAAATCAACTAAACAGAAGTCAAAGTTGAACTTAAAGTGGTAATATGAGGATATTCTACAATTTGCAGCAGAAGAATTAACAAGCCAGCTCATTCATATGTCAAAATCAAATTCATATTTACCTGCCTTAGAAAGCTCATTTAAAGCTACAGTTCACTGTAATTGCGCCAAACAGCACGGAATTCCTCTCTGAATGTGTTTAGGCGTGCTTTCAGATTAGGTGTTCTAAAGCTTGCATGCAAAACAGTGGCTGAGATAGAAAGATAAAGACAGGATTATGACACATCAGGTCAAATTGCATTAAGAATATGTGTGAAAAAATGCGGAGGCAACAAACCAAGAATTCCGATGGCAAGGGCCCATGCAACAGTCAAAAGACCACAAGAGACATACCAAAGGATGAAACTCACTGCAGAATAAGGGAATCAAAGGCTTATGACCAGTTTGACATAAAATAAACACTGTAGTTCATGAAATAGTTCTCTTCAGACTGCCATAAAAGAACATAATTCCTGAGGTAAGTAAGTACCACAAGAGAATATCATGACAAATACCCAACGAGGCTGACCACAAACATGAATTGCTCTTTTAGCCGATGGGCGCCCACGAATAACAGGTCTGTTAATGATTCCAGTTAAGAGAACAGCAAAGATAGAGGCCACATACAAATCACAGTAAAAATAGACTCACGTAAGTGGGGGTCTCATTTTTGCTGCCAAATGTGGAGAAACTTGCCTCACGGTTCTTGTCACCTTCTCACTAAAAGTACCTGCAAAGCTGTAGAAATGGGAAAATAAGTGCATTATTACAGATGATAAACAAAGATGAATGGCAATGGAGGTGCAAAATGTATAAGTTATCAAAGTTCAATAGGGTGAGATGATGACATCCTTAAAGTTTCCATGCAAAGGATTCCATAAAAGCAATGAAACAGTTCAACTGTGAAGCATAAAAGTAGATGAAAGGCATAATCTCATATCCCTGAGCAAACTCCCTCTACTCTACTCACTCTCTAAAGGTATTATCAAATAGAATTCAATTTGCCTCGAGAGAGACAGGACATATCTTGCTTGGAACTTTCTTTCATTGAAAGTTCCCTTCCTTGGTCAAATTTAAAATTTCAACCGTTAAATCAGTAAATGCATGTGGGACACATTTGTGAACCCTATCGCACAGGATCCGGAAAACTTCTTTCAAGAGACAAAATTTCCAGAACAAAATAGCAGTGCACACGCATCACCATACCTCCACCTCCCAACCCACAACCAAACACAGACATAGGGAAGGACTAAAGGAGTTAACCTGTCATTCAGAATCGCAAGGGTCAGTGCCGTTAAAAGAGCAGCTAATATAGCAAGTGGCCTTCTAAGAAAACCCAGTCCTGTAATTGCAACTCAAAACTATAAAATGCAAAGAATTGCGGAAAACATTCGAGAGGGAAATTAAACATCCCCTTACCCAAAATTAAAACGATCATGATGAAATAGTTCGTCCGGTAGCTGCAAGAACAAGTATCGCCCGCTATCAAAACTGAATTAACCCGAACACACGCAAACATTAAATTCATCTAAACATATATTCCGAATAAATATCTCTACAAGTAATTTCTACACCCCTATTATCAGATCAATTCGATTCTCGGTAAACCGAATTCAGCAAACGATCGAATCAGAAAAGGCAGAATAACAATCCCGGTTCATTTTAACGTTAAAAGCACGAATGTAAAGAAGAGTAAAACGATTATTCGATTGAAACGATTTTTTTTTTAAATTAATAAAAAAAATAAAAAGAAGAAGGGAAGGCGCACTAGTATAGATTGCACTTGAGGCGGCTGTTCCATTTGGCGTAGGATCGGGGCATGGTGAATCGGGAAAAGAACTCCGAGAGAGGGCGCGGCGGAGATGACCAGTCCACTTCGCGGAGGGCGTCGATCAGGTCCTCCGCTGTCACGTTTCCCCAATCCATCGCTGTCCCTCGGCTAAAGTGAAACCCCTAGAAAATAATTGCAGCGTAATCGAAGAACCCCGAAAATTTAAAAAAAAAAAAAAGAAATGAGATGATAAAATTAAAAAAATAATAATAATAAAACCCCGGAAATTCTGGGGAGAGAGGACTTCCAAGTTCAGATGAAATGACAATCAAGGATGTGGGTGCCTTCTTCTCCTAATCAATAAAACGTGTTCGTTGATAACCAAAAGATTTAGAGACCCAGCTAAAAGTGTCTGAGCCCGGGTTCGAACCGGGGACCTCTAGTGTGTGAGACTAGCGTGATAACCAACTACACCACCCAGACGTGAATGTGTGTGTGTTCTAAACCAATTTTAGTTACATATATTATTTTTCTTGGCAGGCAAGAGCTTATATGTTGCAAACAGTTTGGATCTGACACGTCGGTGCATGGGTTGGGTGACTTTGTCATTCTATTCCCTTTGTGAGTCCATTCGGGTGTAGGGCCCTCAGGTTTGAGTCGCTTACAAAATCGAGTCAGTGACATTTCACATCATTTTGAATTGGCCTGTTTTAATTTTGAGTTCTTTCACACCATAAGTTTAACTAGTTTTAATGTCAAATTATTTCAATGTTTTAATGTCAAATTATTTCAATGTTTTAATGTCAAATTATTTCAATGTTTTAATGTCAAATTATTTTTAAATATTAAATCAACCAATTTGTTGTTGAAGTGATTCATATTTGAATTATCTGATACATTTTTTTTCTTTTGTTTTTTTTTTTAAATTTCAATCGAATCAAATTTTAGATAGATGGAGTCGGATTTGAGGTTCAAAATCAGCTTTGCCACCGCTGCTATGGAGGCCCATTCTCTAAATAAATAAAAAATATATATATAAAAAAGAAAAAAAGAAAAAAAGAGAAGAAGGAGAGGCTCAAACCATAATTCCCAATGTGGAATCCAATAAACCAACACATAGAGCAAACTGAGACTGGGGTCATGTTGAAAGATAGCTGTGAGGACACAATTAAAGAAAGTTTTAGAATATGAGAGGGAGTCATGAAAACTTTTAGTCTCTAATAATCAAAACCCAAATGATACACACCCAATTGGATATATTAATGCTATTAGAAAACATCTCCTAATCCTAAATCACTCGCGGAAAAAAGAACCTTTTTCATCGGTTAAAATAATCCAAATTCCACGGGGATTCAGCTATTCCAAACTTACACAAGTAACCCTCGATGTGCATTAAACTTAAATCACTGACATCGCTCTCCGAGTATTTAAGCTTTATTGGTTCAAATCAACCATTTTAATTTATTTCAACAGAAGTTTCATCCCGCGGTAATGATAGAATCGAAGTCGAACGAAACAAGTTAAAAAGTACACACAAGCATATCATTGCGAACGCGAAAGGAGAAAACCCCGCAAAAATTTAAAAAAAGAAAAAAAAGGGAGAGATAGAGAGAGGGAGACAGCTTCATTAATTGTACGATCCTCCTCTGGTTCCATTCAAGAAACCGATCCGATCCGATCCGATCCATTCAGGCTTGGGTCGAATATCTGAAAAATATCCTCTTACAGTGCCCGACAATTTGAGGGAATCTGCTTCGGAACCTAGGGTTTCCGAGACGAGGCAATAATGGCTCAGCCGTCGGGAAGGGGCAGGGTTGTCGGGGACTACCTGGTGGGCAAGCAAATCGGGTCGGGTTCTTTCTCGGTGGTGTGGCATGCGCGGCACCGAGTCCACGGCACGGAGGTGGCAATAAAGGAGATCATTACTAGCAAGCTAAATAAGAAGTTGCAAGACAGTCTCATGTCCGAAATTGTTATCTTGAAGAGGATTGATCATCCTAATATTATTCGCTTAAAAGATATTATTGAGGTTCGTTGATTTTAACTGCCGTTTTCGGTTTTTTTTTTTTCTTTTTTTTTTGAAAAAAAAAAAGGGTTAAACTTGAAAGAGGAGACAGTTAATTTAAGGTTCGTTTTTATTTATGTTAATGCCGTATAGGTTCCTGGGAGGATACATATAGTATTGGAGTATTGCAAAGGAGGCGATCTTTCAATGTATATTCAACGTCATGAAAGACTCCCGGAAGCAGTTGCTCAGAACTTCATGCAGCAACTGGGTACGTTTCTTTTCTTTTTTTTTTTGTTTAGGCTTGTTTCATTTATTTTGTTGTATTTATCTGTAGCTTAGTCAAAAAAAGTGTGTGTTTTGCAGCGTCTGGTTTGCAAATTCTCCGCGACAATAATCTTATACACCGTGATCTA
The DNA here is from genome assembly GCA_020883675.1 of Bruguiera gymnorhiza. Classification (NCBI taxonomy): domain Eukaryota; kingdom Viridiplantae; phylum Streptophyta; class Magnoliopsida; order Malpighiales; family Rhizophoraceae; genus Bruguiera; species Bruguiera gymnorhiza. The sequence continues at coordinate 8,037,728 of JAIRCJ010001062.1, read as the reverse complement.
AAACCGCAGGTTTGGTTGACTATTATTTGTTTTTTTTTTTTTTTTTCCAGTTGTTTATTCGAATTTAAAAGACCCAATTTTATGTTCGCTTTGAAGAAATAAGCTGCTGTCTGTGCAGAAAATATAGCTTTTTTTCAATGATCATTATGACTGTACAAAATATGCCGAATTAGAACTTCAATGTGGGTTGCTTGGCGCATGGAGCTGTATTAGAGGCTTTGTTGGTAGTCTTGCATGTTACTTACATGTACTCAGTTATTATTTATTTTTTTTTATTTACAGAATCTTCTCCTTTCCAACAACGGAAGTAATGTGGTTCTGAAAATTGCTGATTTTGGATTTGCTAGGTAAATAACCATTTTGATTATTCAGTTTACCATTATCAAAATCTTGGCATAGATGGGTCAATCAGTGTTATTATCAGAACATTGGTCAATTAAGCACTTTGTCTGCCCCTACAATCTTGCTTTTGTACATTTTTAGTCATATGTGTGTGGGTCTGGCTGGTTTCTGTTCTATGCTTCAGTTGGATTATTATTTTATTTTTTATTCCAAGGTTTGGTCTGTAAACACACCAATAACTTTTTTATTTATCATAAGCTTGGAATTACTGTTCTCCTCAAAGATATTCTGATTTCACCCTGTATAATGGTTGTTCAAAAACATTTGCATGGATTCCAATTTGTGACACTGATGGTAACTTCTTTATCAGATCTCTGCAGCCTAGAGGCCTGGCAGAAACGTTGTGTGGTTCTCCCCTGTACATGGCTCCAGAGATAATGCAACTTCAGAAGTATGACGCAAAGGTGACATTTTTTTTGCCCTATTCTATGAAGTGTGGCATTTTTCTTGTTGGTAAACTTCCTATTAACCTTGAACTGAATACGCAGGCAGATCTCTGGAGTGTTGGTGCCATTTTGTTTCAGCTTGTGACTGGCAAAACTCCCTTTACTGGAAACAATCAAATACAGGTGTGAAAGCTTCCTCTCTAGTCTAAATCAAAGTATTTCTGTAAGAAACTTCTAGTCTCTCTTGGGATTGGCAGTAATTCTCAATGCTGTTAAAGTAATTACTCTTTATACATTTTTAGTTGTCCTAACCAGTATGTTTAAATTTCATGTTGCACAGTTGCTTCAAAATATTATGAAATCAACTGAATTGCAGTTTCCTTCAGATAATAAGGATTTGACTGTTGAATGCAAAGACTTATGCCAAAAATTGCTGCGTCGTAATCCAGGTATTCTGGGTGGTATAATTTGAACATTAATTCTAATTTGCAATTTATTGGGAAAGCTTTGTGTGCATAACTATGTCTGATTCTGTTAGGTATATTTGTGTGACTGGACAATTGCAGTTGAGTTTATTATAGGATTGCAATGTCAAATTATTTTTGGCCTCAACTGAGGTGGAAATTTAATGTGATGTTGATCTAACTTTATTTTGGGGGGGTGGGAATCAATGTCATTGGCTGACCTATGATTTATGCTTCAACAAATTTTGATTAATGTCCCACTCATTGTGCTTGCAAGATGGTGTACTTTATGATTGCTGTTTACAGACATCAAGCCTGTAACAAGACTGCTCACTTTGGCTTGTAGTGTAGTTTTTTATACAGTCTGTGTTTGTGATGTAAAGCATTGAGAATTGGCTGGATTAATATGAGAGCAATGATAACTTTGTGTATTCATTAAATTCTTTATATATTTTCTAAAATTTCATTTGTCGTAAATGCTGCTTTATCTTTATGTGCACAGTGGAACGGCTTACATTTGAGGAGTTCTTTAACCATCCATTTCTTTCTCAAAGAAAAACAGATGAATCATTGAGGTACCCGAGATAAGATCTTTAAATTGATTTTATTAATTTATGCTGCTTATAATTTCAAAAATTATGTTAATGCAGGAGTAGGAGATCTTCAAGATCAATGGATGCTTTTCCTTTGTCTGAGGACAATGCCACAATAAACACAGAGGACAACTCTCAGGAGGATTTTCTGCCTTTCATTCTAGATGATGATTGCAGTGGTCCTGAGAGGAGCTCTTCATTTTCTAAGAATAGTTCCTTTACTAAATCCACAAGTAAAATTCCTCTTGGTTCAAGAGCTGATGGAAGGGAAGCAACCTCTAATGTTCTGAACAACATGGATTTTACTTCTAGATATGGTACTGTCAGACGTAACTTGGATAATGCTAATTTTAGGCCTGCTGTAAATAAATCTTCCAATGAAAATCTAACTGGATTTCCAAAGTCCATTGCCCAAAGGTCGGTGAACACCTTCTCAAGAGGTACCAAGGATTTGATCATGTTTGATATGATTTCACATAGTGTATTGCCAAGTTACATTTGCTTGTTCTTTTTTCTTACTTTTGCATGTGGACTGTGCAGCCATGGATTCGCTGGAGCTGATAGATCGAGATTATGTTATGGTTTCTGGACCCTCTTCAGGTGTGTCGATGGCTTCAGCAAGTACTTTGAAACCAAGCAATCTACCAGAGAGTTCACTGCAAGCATCTGTTTTCTCTAACACCATCCCAAGTGCTCCTCTGCCTATCATTGGTGCTCCAAAAAGTAATGTTCGCCGTACTTCAAGCTTAGAAAGTCCTAGTTCTGCTCCTGGGACTTCCCAGGGATCCATGGACATGGGATATGCTGCAGAGCAGCCGTCAATTGACTGCATGACTCGAATAAAGTCACTGCAACAGTATGCATCTGCTATCACAGAATTAGCACATGAAAAGGTAAGTCTATACATGCCCATTTGTTCTGTTAAACAAGTTTCTTTAGAGTTCCCTGCACTAGATTATCCATGGAGCTATGAAATCACTTTTGTGAAACCAGAGTAGTTATTAGTGTACTACCTATCTTACCTGTAAAGTCTCATGTTTACTTTCATGTTGCCCGATCCTACATCAGTTTCTTCTTTGCATCTTCATAAATTAAGCGTACAACTGCATTTTTTTTTTCTGTTGTTATCCTTAAGGCATAATGGAACAAATTATAACTAGATTGTTCTTATTTCTATAATAGACATATGATTGAACAACCTAAGTGCATAAAGGAAAAATTGGCCTTTGACATCCAAATAGATGTCAGTTTTCCCCACTGATTAAGATCTGCTGGCATATAGTACTGGATGCACAACTGTTTAGACTGCAGGAAACAAGTTATTAAATGTTATGTGCTTAAAAATACTATTATCACCTGCTTTGCTGCAATCATCCTATTAATGTAATTTGGATTGTCTGCATTCTGAGAGTTGTTCATTGTCGTCCTTGGAATAGATGGAGGCGAGTAAGCAACTGGAAGCATTCTCAATCCAACTTGTTATTCTTGCAATTTGGAAACAAGCTCTGCATATTTGTCATGCTCAGGCTGCCTCAGCCATTGAAGAAAGTCCAAGCCAAGAGAGCACAGAGTTGAACAGAAGCAGCAACAAGAAGCATGGCTCTCCCAATACAGAAAATTGTCCCAATGTCACCAAACCAATGAATATATCAGTTCAGATAGAGAGGGAATTTATAAGGGAAGTTGCGCATGTCGATGAACTTGCTAAGGGTATTGAACCTGGTATGAATTTTCTATTTGATTTATCTCTATCAGTTTAAAAATGATTCTTGCTCTTCTCTCTTCTCGTTGGCATGATGCTCGAATGTTTGTTGTCAATGAGGCTTAACAGTCCCCCATGCCCTATTTTCCTGCTTTCATTGCAAAGCTGCAAGGCTTGTTGAATTGTGGAATGCTTAATTCTGTCTGCACAAAAAGCTCTCATGCATGCCCTGTGTTATTGTAGGAAGTACAATAATGCCTGATGCAATGGAGACAATATATCAATCTGCCCTTGATCTGGGAAAGCATGGTGGGGTGAGTATCATAATTATTTGGAATATCATGCACTTCATGAATTGGATAATGAAGTGATATAAAAATGTGACTAGAAGTAAGCTGCACAAGGCTTTCTGATGGTTGTTTTATTTATGACTTGGCAGTCTGAAGAGCTTTTGCGAAACAATGACAGTGCAGTTCAACTATATACAAAAGCAGTCCGTTTGTTTTCTTTCCTTCTGGTGGAAGCACCTTCCCTCATTGTGAACCCTCCTCTTTCTCTCACCAACTCAACCCGCCATAGGCTTCGCTCTTACATTAATGAGATAAACAGTAGACGACAATATTTGTGGTCTCAAAAAACAGAACATTGTAAACATGGGGATCAACAATGCTCACCGTAAGACCAGTCAAGTCTTCTATGCCAATATCATGGCCCATGTAAAGTCATTTGTTTGTACAGCTATTCTTTGAGTGATGGGATTATGATATTTTGCCGGATTCAAATTGTGCATTGGGTGATGGATTGCGGTAAATTTAGTTGTTCAATGATTTAAGAATGACAGGCCTGGAAAAGGAGGAGAAGAAAAGGAAAATTCACTGATTGGTTATTGGATGGACTAGGGTGCCTTGTTTTTAGCCCGGTATTGCATATGAAAAAGTTTTTAATTTTGTGCAGATGATCATTGATCATATACAAAGCAACTGCGAGCTACTTCCTTGCCCAAGCGTGGGCTTTTTCTCTACTGAAATGAAAATGAGTATCAATCAAAAAAGAAAAAAAGAAATAAAAATAAGGAGAAAAATAGAAGAGCCCTTGGTGGCACGCACCTACATTGATGCGATCAATGGGAGGCGACGCTAGTGGCTGTCCAAGAGGATTGCAATTCCCAAACGTGAGGGTCAACACTGCCCACCATGGGACCAGCCAAGCCTTCTGGCATCTTACCTTAGATGCTTGTTCAATTCTGCCACGTAAAGATTTACTAATTTCTACAGCAACTCTTTTGGGTGACAGCATTTCGAATTGTTATATATCGTCAAAGTCAACACGGGACTTCAGGAAAACGATCCCGCCTGGAAAAGGAAGAAGAGGAGTCAAGAGAGAACTGAAAATACTCGTTCTGTGTTATTTTCCAGGTTGGAAACTAGTTGATGAGAAGGGCTTTCGGCATAAAGTCTTGCCTGAACCACCAGTTCACAGTAATTTTTTACCGAAAACTTGAAAATAGTTTACTTTTAAAGAAAATAAAACCGAAATTGCAACCAAAACGGATCCCGACCGCAGGCTAATTGGAACTGTGACAAAAAAGGTTCGAGAACCAAAATCAGCCCAATCAGAGGCAAATCTACAAATGTGGGTTCCCTTTTCCCGGCTTCTTATGTTTGACTAGGGCCGGCTCAGCTACACATGCGGACGGACTGAGCTGGGTTTTTACCAAAAGCGCACAGAGGCCTTGCCGACTAAATATCAAATACTTTCTTTTTTCGTTTTTTAAGAAAAAACTGGTTTCAATCGATGGCCGACAAAAGCTAAAAACAGACAAGACAAGATGCTCTTCAATTGAATCTTGACGGGCATGATATAAAAGAGCCCGACCCCACGTCTACAACACGCGAACCTAGTTGTTCTTTTTAACGTAGAACGCCTAACATTGTCAATTAACAACCTGCTTTTTCGGGGTTTGTTATTTGACATGACAATTAAAAATGCAAGAGGAGAAGAGTAAAATAACCGAATCGATAACAATCGAAAAGATGCATTCATTTTGAGGAAAAACAATTAACAAAGTTCAATGTACAGTCGCTTTCCATACCATGTAGCAAATTATTCATGCCGTGGCTGAACACCACATGCAATTAATTGCAGTAGATATTATGATTGGCACAATCTTAAATCCCCGAATTACTTGACTTTTATTATCAGGTGTAAATTATGCTAATGTAGAGTCGAAGAATAAAGTCGAACGAGTAGAAAAACTTTGCAGACAGAATTGACCTTTTACTTTCAAAAACGAAAAGCAAAAACTCTCTTTTTTCATTGCCATGGGACCACAGCGCGAGGGAGCAGAACCCTGGAGATATTCACATGTGCGCAAGCTTCCCCGGTTATTATTTTTTCCTAAAAGTTAATTTCATCACAGGTGTGAAGTATTTATATTTATATAATATAAAATTTAAATTTTTTTTTTATTAGATATGAAATGGAAGAGTTAGATTGTACCTAATCTTTCTTATCTAATACATAACTTATTTATAATATTTTTTCTCATTAAATTCATCGACATCTTTATTAAAAATTAAAATTTTTATGTTTATTTTCAAGTAAAATATTTAAATATTAAAATTAAGGTTAAGTTATTTATGCTATTATTTATTATATTATTATTATTATTATTATTATTTTAAAAAATAATTTATTGAGATGTGTAATATTTATATTTATATAATTTATATTTTTTTTTATCTAATGTGTGATGAGAGATTCAAGTTGTAATTAACCTCGTCCGTGTCCAATATAACTCGTACGTGACATATGCAACCACAACATATAAGCCGAAAATGCAGAAATGCCGCGGTCGCCTACTCGCGCTTGGAGAGATAACTCGTCCGTGACATATGCAACGACAACATATAAGCCGAAAACGCAGAAATGCCGCGGTCGCCTACTCGCGCTTGGACAGAGAGGAAAGCAAAAGACGGCAACTCTCAGCCGCCGTCGATTCTCCGCGTCTGTCTCCCGGACGTCACCTTGTAAAATCTAACTTTCCCTGTATCCAAACAAAGGTAATATTGTACTTCCATATTTCGTTCTCATTTCCGCTGCGGTGCTCGCCGATTTGTCGACTCTGCCTTTTTTTTGGGAAAGGAAAATGGCGAGTTTCGCTGCGGGTTTTGGGGCCGTGAACCTGCGAAACGGGGTCGTTTTCGGGACCGCATGGCGTCAGCATCCGGTAATGGACAATAAGGTTCGATTCAGAAACTTAGTAAAAGAGGTACCGGGGAATACTTGTATGCACGAGTCTGTTAGGAGACAGAGACTTGTAGTCGTTAACATTTCACACCCACAAGCAGAGTCCCAATCAGCTGTTTCCAAAACTACAGTAATAAACGCCGAGGGGGCTGACGGCGCCGTGGGAAAGGCCGTTACGGTTTTACAGAGCGAAAATGAATTGAAAACTGATGCGGGTGGCCATGGCGGGGATATATTCAACGGGGATGGAATAAATGGCAAATTTCCAGGTGGTGGAGGCGGCGGCGGGGGAGGCAGTGGCGGCGGAGATGGTGAAGGAGAGGACCAAGAAGACGAGGAATTTGGGCCTATCATGAAGTTTGAAGAGGTGATCAAAGAGACGGAAGCCAGAGGGGCTGCTCTTCCAAGTGACATGTTAGAGGCCGCCAAGTCTATGGGGATTAGGAAACTGCTCCTGCTTAGATATTTGGACCTGCAGGTACCGCCGATGGTTATTCTTGCTTGTTGTTAGTTTATTTGCTTGCTTGATCATGGATGCTGTTCATAAGAACTGGTGGTTCATTTGTTTTTCTCATTGTAGAGGTCAGGTGGGCTTTTGGGGTTCGCAATGAAATCATGCTCCTTGCTTCGGAACCGAATGTTGGCTGATCCCTCCTTTCTTTTTAAAGTTGGAACAGAGGTTTGTTGAACTTATTGCCTCCTCTCTTTTTGCATAATCTTTGTTGCATTTTTATTTTTTTATTTTGGATCGGCCACCTTATATTGTTCGTTATCTTTTTAATTTGGAAACTCTAGGAATATTTTATTGTGACCTAGAAGGTATAAATTCTAATCGTGAAAAGAACTCTTTGTGAAAACAAGATAATAAAACTGCGGACATTTACCCTTTACAAAACTTCATAGTGTAAGAGTTTGGGGTACCGAGGTACTTTTTCTTAATAAAGTTGGCCCATGTGTTAGCCCTTTAATATTCTACTTTGGTTGAAATGCTTTTCAAACATGGCGAGGCCTTCACAAAGTTGTAAGACCCTAAAAAGTTTCGGTGTTTTCCTTCTATCATTTGAAGGCCACCACAGGCAAATAATTGCAGCTCAATTTTTAGGTTATCTACATTTGACATTCAATATGTATTCCTAAGTTTCTCCATAATAGTAGTCACCAATGCTGGCCTCATCCTATGCAGATAGTCATCGATACTTGTTGTGCTACATTTGCGGAAATTCAGAAGAGAGGCAAAGAATTCTGGGCAGAGTTTGAGTTGTTTGCTGCAGATCTTTTAGTTGGTGTGGTGGTTAATGTTGCTTTGGTTGGTATGCTGGCACCCTATGCTCGTATCGGGCAACCATCTGCATCTAAAGGGTTCCTCGGACGACTGCAACATTCTTATGGAGCTCTTCCCAGTAGGTCTGTATTTCATACAGAACAATTTCAATTTTTTTTGATGAGAAGACTTTGCTTCCAATTTCAAACTGCTGAGTTTATTTTGTCGTATATTACATTGAATTTCTTCTAGTACGGTAACAATTCCCAACTTTAACATGTGGTTATGGATAAAATATTGAAGCCACAGAAGTGATCATTTGTTGCAGTGTGTTCGAAGCTGAAAGGCCAGGATGTATATTCTCCATTAAGCAGAGAATTGCCACCTACTTCTATAAAGTATGCTTCACATGCTTCTTCAGGGAGAAATCGAATTTGGTTGTGGATTTATTAATGATTATTCATGCCTTCTGTTTCCAGGGTGTTCTCTATGGAGCAGTTGGGTTTGCATGTGGTATTATTGGCCAAGGAATTGCAAATCTCATAATGACTGCAAAACGGTATCACTTTATCCAGGCACAGATATTTTATTCTATTTTAACCATGTCCTTGACCTTCTGCATGCTTCATTTAGTATCATGGAGCTGAAGCTAACACATTACATTATCTTTCACTTGCACTGTAAGATTGAAGAAAAATCTTACCTTTGTTGGGGTATTTCTGGCTTTGTATTTTTCTGGTATCATCTAGTAGATATTTTCTTGTCCCCAAGATAATTTCTGCTTCATTAGTTGTTTTTTCTGGTCTGTAGGTGATTATAGCACTGACCCACTGGACTTACAATTTCTTTAATTTTTTCCCAAGCAGCACTTGTACCATTCAAAGCAGCTTTTGAGAATGGCATATATGTTTACTCACTCTGTAGCTCTTTTTTTTCTCCTAATATTTGAACTTTTACCATCACTGTTATAGAAATGTAGGTTTCTGTTTTTACCCGTTTTGTTATGCGTATCCAGTGCATATATGTCTATAAAGAATAAACACCATGTTTTACTTGCATTAATTTGCTTTAATGTGTTTTCACAAGCTTATATTTATACTTTGATGCTACTCAATTACTTCCCCTGTATCAGGAGCATAAGGAAATCTGAAAATGACATACCAGTCCCCCCTCTCATGAAAACCGCAGCTCTCTGGGGTATGTTGAATTTTGATGTTTAGATTTTGTCAAGTTCATTGCTTATGAGCTGTCTTGACTGTGTAAATGTTATTCAATTTCTGATTGTTGGCTTTACTGCTTTATTCTTTTATTTTGTATATGATCTGATTCTTCTGATCATTTAGCAACTCTGTTTTTTCCTTGTTTGTTATCTTTCTTATGTGCATTTTTCTTAACTTTGTTGGCAAAGTCATGTCTATCTCTTAAGCGGTGAACTTTGGGAGAAGCTTCACTGTAGCTATGCCGTTTCAATGACTACTGTGTATTGGTTCCCAAATTGCAGGTGTTTTTCTTGGATTTTCATCTAATACACGCTACCAAATCATTAATGGCCTAGAGAGGTTGGTGGAAGCATCACCATTGGCAAAACAGGTTCCGCTTATTGCAATGGCTTTCACAGTTGGTGTGCGATTTGCGAATAATATTTATGGCGGAATGCAGTTCGTGGACTGGGCAAGATGGAGTGGGGTGCAATAATAGTGCATCTCGTGTCAACTGCATAATTTTTGTAGACATGCAGTTGGTTTAGGAATAAGGATTGTGGTGGAATCAATCTGGAGCCTTCACTTAAAAATGCTGGGAAATTTTCAATTGTTTTTAATTTCCACCCACCGGATGGAAGAGATTAACTGAGGCTGTTTTGATTGTATGAAACTAAATTCTCAGTGAGGAATTCTATGCTGGGAGAATTAAAAGTTGTTGGGAGGGACAGTGCATGAAGCCAATAAATTCTATTCTGTTCTCTTTCGCAATGTGGGGATCTAATGGTTTACGGCTTAAAAGAAAAGGAAAGAAGCAAGAAGCTGGGAATCTTAAACCGCCGGAACAGGAATATTTGCCATTCTTGTTAGCGTCGGAAATGTACGAAACACTAAGCATAAAACAAAACAGAAGATGGGAATGCATGTGTTCCAAGACCTCCACCTGCTCTTGTTTCAGTTTAACCGGGAGACACATTAGGGTACGACACCAACTGCCTGACCTTGTCCATTTCCATTTCTTAATTGGTAAACATACTTGCATAATTCGAAAGGCCCAAGGAAGCATTTTTGTTGACGTGATCAGTGATTGTGGCTGCCTGCGGAAAAGTCTTGAACCAGACGGTGGTTTTTCCGTTGATCATCCTCCCACGGATGACGCGGAACAACAAGAAGCGAAGCTGGCTTGCGTGGACAGGTTCAGGTTCTTTGATGAAGCTGCTACAATCGTGGATTCAAAGTGATTTGTACAATCGACGCATGCCCAAGAATCCTTGGGAGACTATATGGCATGATGCAACGAGTGGAGCACCTTACAATTAGGGGCAGTTCGGCTTTACGGGAATCGGCTTCTCTGTTATAGTGGATCAAATCAAGACGTTTGGCCTGATGCAGGCAATTCAGACAGACTCCTCGATCCGCCCCTGCAGAATCTGATCACAGTATGATTCCACAGGTCCCTTTCCCAGTAGGCCACAACCAAATCCCAACGGCTAGCTGTCCCTTCCCTCCCTCTCTAGCTCTGCAATCCAAAAATCTTCACCCCCCACGCTGACACCAAAAATTTAGAAAAAAGGAAAAAAACCCCAAATAACAGCTTCATTATTATTGGCTCGCTCCGTCGATTCCTCCTCACCGTCCCTACCAAGAAATGCATAAGCACCAACAACCGCAAGGTCAGGACCAAGGCAAAGTCTCTAGTTCTCATGATTCGACAACAACAGCAACCACCACCCCTCCGTCGTTTTATTTGATCAACCCGGATGAGTCCTCGGGTCAGGAGTTCAGTGTTTTCTTGACAAGTTGGTCTCTGGGTAAATGGGGTTTTCTTTAAATTTATGGGTCTTCACAAATTTGCTCTTCCTGAAATTTAGACTTGTCGATCTTTGGACTGGAAATTGGATTTTATTTTATTTTTTCCAATTTTAAGTAGAGGAGCATGAAAACAAAGCGTTTCTTGCTCAAGAAATTCTTTGTCAAAGGCTTTTGAAGATTGGGACCAGAATAAAAAAGTGAGGTTCAACTTTCTTGAACAGAGACTTAGAAACTTGTAATGGAGCGAGAGGTATCGTATCAAGGAACTAGACTTGTTTGTGGACTATGTAGAGTTCAGTACATGCATAACATTGTCATTGTATGTTCACCTTTAAGCTCACTGTATGTTCATCGAAGATTAAACTTTGGAATAGGCTGCCGAGGGAATTTGCCTTGCTTAATCTAATCCAACGCAGTCGGATATGCTGGGCTGCAAGTGGGACTGGAGACATGAACCATCGACAACTCACTTCTTATAGAATTCATCTAACACACAAAATCATGCTGTCTGAGACCACTGTTTCCATATGAATTGCAGATGTACTTGATTTAGTCATTAAAGGATTGAAAGTTGTCGTTAAACATCTATTTGCTCTTTGTACTAAACAGGGCTGATCTCTCTCTGTTTTTCTTCCTTTTTTTAGGGGGGGGGGGTTCGATCATGTAGTGTCCATGTCCGCTTACCCGCACCCTAATTGACCTATCTCTCCAATCGGGCCAAAAACATGTCCTCCAAAACGGGACTAGAGGATTGTAGGTCAATGAACCCCATGGATTAACTTGGAATTCGAACTCAAGAAATCACTAGAGTAGCAAACTCCATGACCCAATTGCTGCCTCCCTAAAGCCAGTCGATATTTTCACACAGGATTTTTTTTATGGAAATAATGTTGGAATTCCTGACCTGCACCCGAACCTTTAAATCTCCAATAGTCATCACTCAAAACTAATTTAAGTGGATATCAACTTTCATCTTTAATGGACGACCACTATCATTCAGTTCTATTATCACTCACCAACCGGTTGTAAGTTAAACTCTGAACGCGCTGCTGCAAAACACACCTGCAAGTGCCTCTCATGAGAATCAAAATTCGATAAATTTAACAAACCAATCATGGAGAATGATTCCATCAGCATATATTAATGCTGATATTAGAAAGTCGTAATGCTTAAGCTATTATTGTGAGGGAGTCAATTACCATCTTAGGACGTTGAACTGAAACATAAACGAAAATTTCGGACTATAGGCTTCACCATGGCACCGCCTGCCTACTTGTGCTCTCGTTCATATCACGTATCTATGTGGAATTCCATCTCCTCACAAAAATAATGGTTCGAGTTTTTGCTCTGAAGGGATGGCTAAGACTTCGTTAGAATCAAGATAGGGGTTATTTGGGTGCCGGAGGAATCCAAGATTTTGATTTCCTATAGAACTTAAGACATTTATATGTTTTTGATAGCTAGGGTAAAAAGAGCTAGAAATGAAAAGATTACCTCAAAACAGCTGAAGTTGTTTTTGCCTGGTTAGTGTTGGCAAAATGTTTTCCATTGCCAGTGAGGACGAGATAATCTGCATCCTGAGGACTAGATCCAGCAGCAATGGCAAATCTAAACCTCAGGATGCAGATTACCCGATCCTTACCCAATATCAAGTGCATGACATAGATGACACAGTTGAAAACAAAGCTGAAAAACAACAAATGTACCTTTGTTGGGGTTTTGTAGTAACAAGATGTTTGATGATGCCGATATTCATGGCAGTGTATTTATAAGGATTCTTAAAGTAAAAATCATGATTTATTCCTTCAAAAAGGAACACGTGGAGCTAAAGAGTTGGGGGTTCATATGGTATAAAGTGATGATATAAGGTGCTGCAACCTCAGAATCATTTTCTTCTTCCCAAGCCAATGATAAGCTAGGTAGCTTTACTTTCCCCGTACAATGATACGTATACGATCTTGACTGCTTTTTCAGCAAGGCCGAAAGGGGGCTTTTCTTGCTACATTTATGAATGATTCTCTTCAAACCAGTAATTTTGTACGGCTTGGTAAGGATGAACTGGGGATTGTGTGGGTTATACACACCATCTTAGGTTCGAATCCCCATAGGTGCATTCTATGTTTTGTATGGAGAGCAACGCCAGTGGGTGTCGTGCTAGCAATGCCGGAATTTGCCTGAAATTAATTTTTTGTCATCAAAAAATACATGTATTGTGAGGCTACCAGACAATCCACATCACATACGCGTTGCCATGAATGTTAACTTTTATCTTTTGTGTACCTGAAGCTTGCTAGTTATATGCAAGAATCTAAAGATTTTTATGAGCTCAAGGATTCTGTAGCCTTCACCCTCAATCAAAGACACGGAACTGATAAGGAAATGGTCGCCACATACCTACGTAGTTAGAGGGTCTCCGTCAAGCTTTTACACAGTATCATATTCCACTTCCTTGGTTCTTAAAAGGGTTGCCGCCAGCTGATAGCAGGCTTTGATTGGTTGCTAATGCAGAGAGCGGAGCTAGTCTAGCATTCCACAAGGATTGCAACTGCAGAGAGTTGAAGTGTACTTGGCAATACTGTTTAAAACCCAATGCTCATTGTATATCGCATACATTTTTAGAGGCAACATCTGTGAGAGTCCGGACCTGTAAACGCCTAGACTGCATCTATAATAGACACCATGCAGATGGAGTCTACTTGTTGGCCATCCCAGATTACCCATTTTGTCCCTTTTTTCCTTCTTTTATTTCCAGAGGTAATTTTGTAGTACATTCACATCCAAAACCTGTTCTTTCATCGACTAAAATAGCCAATGAGGACTCTTAAATGCAGCCATCCTTCTGAAGAAAACCAAACTCAGAGTGCCTAGTACCTTACCTAAAGAGGAACACCAGTATGACGTATTATATCAAAAGACTCGGCAAGGAATAATCCATACACGCAACAAGGTTCTACATTTCTCGATTAAAAAAAAAGAGGGTAGGGGGGAGGAAGGGGTTCCACATTTCCAACATAGCATCTAGTTCAGTTGCTTTCAATTGCCAACAGTTACAATAAAAAAATATCATTTCTCGTAATAATGATTCCAATGGAAAGAAAAACTCCTAGCCACAAAGCAATGATGCACCAGGTGCACAAAGAAGGTGCAAAAATAAGCAGCACTGATACGTTAGCATCAATAAATGCTAATTCTCTAGAGGTTTAACACCTTTGGAATGGGATACACTCGTGTCAGTATGACAGTGCAACCTAGCTATACAAGGAAAATTTGGCGGCAATGGCAATTACCCTAGTTAGCATCATGGAATTCCTCTATCACAAAACATTTCTTCAACCCATAGGTTGGTATAACCACACTTGTACTTCCGACTCTTGTCCATTTTCCTCTTCATATCATAAACCTAGGTAAATCACATTTTTACTACTTAGAACACCAAAATCGAGATGCAACTAAAAGCTGGGGGGACTTCGTGCAAAAAGCATCTTCAATGCCTCATAAGTCATGAAAACGATGCCAACGCTAGGAACCACCTTGCAATATTCTGGAAGAATGCCTCTATACAAGCCTCGGAAGCCTTCATTCTGAATTATACGCCCAAAGGTACCATACAAGCCAGTTGTGTGGACACGTGCCTGACCACCTGCCCCTTCCAATTGCATTCTCCTCCTCACAAGATCCAGAGGAAATATAGCTGCCAAATATAAGGACAACAAAACATCAGGGAAAATGTTTCTCTAATCCATCATTATAACTAAAACAGACAGAAAAATCTCAACATTACTGGAAGCACAAAAGAAAAGTTTATACTGTCTACAAAAGATCATACCAAAAGCATAAACAGAAGAAAACACGAGCACAATGGAAAACAGGATTATAGGCATTGGCAGGGTAGGGCCATGTGACTTCTCTCCAGAGCAGAGGACAGTAGTTTTCCCACTAGAAGTACATCTCATATGTTAGCCAGATTAGGTATCAACAAAATCTCCTTAATAACTCTATTACTAACAACTTTACACATAGTTGCTTCTGCACAATATTACATTCTTGATAGAAGCCAACACTACAGGAATCATATATCTGAATATGTCATGCTACTAATACTACTTTGAAAGGTGACTTCGACAGGGACACTAAAGTGCAACAGCATAGTACCAAAGCAATCATCTCTGTCATGTACACCACCCCCCCCCCCAAAAAAAAGGAAGAAAGAACAGAAAATCATGTTCACTTTATTACTAAGCAATGAATCAAATGTGCTAAAGCCTGAAACTGTAAACTTTTTGTTGTTCAACTCCAAAGCAGCACACCAATCATTTCTGGTTAATTAGTGGATTCTGGGATCAGGAAATGGAATGAGATGATCCACAGTTAACGCACCCGTTGACGATGTGATGCCAGAGAGACTACCGCATGCAAAGTTCACCATAACAGTAGAATCATTGGGCCTGAGGTCAAATGAAGAGTCATAAGCACAACAAACAATAGACTTGGAAAAAAACAGAGCACACAATCAATTCTCTATCCAATGAGCATTCACCTTTGAGTCTTCCAAAATGATCTGAGGTACTCGTAAACTGAAAAGCTTATTGCTATATTTGGCCCAACTCCCTGCAGCATGAAAATACATTAAACATTCACCAAATCAAGCAAAAGCCAATCAAAGGAAACAAAAAAGAGGCATACCAATAATGTTGCTCCAAGTCCCTTGTACAACCCCAAAAACCCTTCTTCTCGGCATATAGTATTAAATGCATGCCAAATACCACTGTAATATAGTGTGCCTCTCTGTAAAATTTCAACACAACTCAGTTGCAAAAAAAGAAATCAATGGTTACTCAAAATCAACAAAACCAAAGCCAAATACTAACAAATATGACCAAATCCCCCAGCCCCCAGGAGGTTCCTTACTCACCCAAGAATTATTGAGTTACCTGTGCTGCAAGCCGTGTCCTAACAAGATCCAGTGGATAGGTAGCAGAGGCAGCTGTTATTCCTGCCAAGCCGCCACCTACAAAGTGCAAAGCAAGGCCTTCAGTTGCATTTGCTGTGCGATTTTCAAGGCCAAGGATGGATTGCAACCACTACAATTTTTTCCACAAAAATAAATAAATAAATATATCAGTAATCAGCATGATTGCATGCCGTTAACCTCAGTTTCATGTGCGAATTGCAACAATATCATATGCACTTACACTCTTATACCGTTCATATGCGTAGAAATTGACTGCAGAATAGGGAAGACGGTGAGCAATGGTGACTAGATTGCCTTTCCAAAATGCTTTAAAACCTTCTTCATTAATAACGCGAGAAGCCTCTCGCCATAAGCTAGTCTTGCTCAATGCTGTAACATCAGAGTACATGCCTTGAACCTGACAAAATTACAATTGACCAATATGAAGCAGTTAAGAGTAACAAACACCCAGGACAAGATGGGGTTGAGATAATCAACAAATCAACTTTAAAGAAAAATTATGGCTTTTAGTCCAAAAGTTTCTTAAGGAAGCAGCCTAATTTAGCCCCTTATACCCAATACAACCTGTAAGCAAATTCAGTCACTGCTTCCAACGAGAAAGCTATTTTTTTTTAACCAAAATCCATTGAATCCAAATTTTCAACATACAGAAGAATTCATAAATTAGCACCTCCGGAAGAAGAATCCCAAAATTCCCAATTTCCCAATCTCAAGAGCCGTTAAAACCCAAATCAAAAGATAATTACACCAAGTGATCCCAAAAAGCACCCAGATTTCCCATCAACCAATAACGAAACGAACAAGCGACCCGAGAAAGAAATCAACCTGAAAGAGAATCGTAAGGCGAGCAAGAGGAGCCGTGCAGGTTTTGCTGAAAGCACCGGCGATCCCGCCAGCCAACAGCTGCTGCACGGTTCCCAACGGCGGCTGCTGACTCAAAGACAGCTGATTAGTGTTGTGGGTGTGCTGATGCATGAACTTCCTAGCACTCGCGTCCACCACGCTGCTCCCATGCGCGGCAGAGTTCAAAGCCCCCTGCCCTCCCTCAGCCACCACTCCAACTCTCGCTTCCATATTCATATCCGCTGTTTATTATTATTATTATAATTCCTATTATTTTCTATCTCTGCTTCGTCTCACGTCTCTAATTCCAAGTCCTGTCTTGAGGTGGCCGCTGTGACATGGGATTTAACGAGAAGGGCAGATTAGCAAGAAATGTGAACAGAGGAGAAAAAGGGAGATGCAATGGCCGGTCGTGAAGAGATAAACCCTAACAAGGGGCAACCTCTAAAGCCCTAGCAAATGGGACAAAGGAGGTGGGTTGAGCAACGGGCGCACTCTAATTTGGCTTCTTTTGGTTTTTTCTGCGTGCTTTGAACGAAAAGGTTGCTTTTGCTTAAATTAATTTCTGAATTCAAAAATTCTAATGCACCTTAATGACTTTTTTTTTCTTTTTTTTTTTTCCTTTCTTGTACTTTTAATTCGTTTTCTTTCCCCATTAATTCCCCAATACCATTCGCCGTCTCACAACGCAATGCAAAGATCACACGATTATAAGACTTGCACAAGGTCCCAAACAAGCGAAACAAGACTTCATTTTGAAAAATAGAAAATGCTATAGGATATAATTAAGCGTTTTAAAGACAAAATTGACAAATATGAGTTAAAATAATGCATTTTAAGCCACAATTTTGAGTTCCGTACTATTTGACTGTATAAAAAAGAATTATGGTATTTATTAGTAGAAAAAGCTTAAAACAGACAACAAATGTCGGCCGTTATTCTTTATTTATTCTCTGCGCGACTGTGTAACTTCAAATATGGTATAGTTGCGAACATTTCCACTATTTTATTCCGAGTATTTGACAGGCATAGGATATTCGACGGTACATTCTAATTCTAATTTGCCATTGACTGTGTGACCTTGCTTCTACTTCCACCAGAATCCACGTTTTTCTTCATTTCGGTCGATTTCTCATTTTGATCGAGGGCAACGGTTCCACGCACGCGTATCCTCAAGACTATTATTACATTCAAGCCCCATGCTGCCCATTCTGAACATTCAGCGCACTGCTTTGCGTTTGTCGTCTCCTTTGGAGTGGTGATGGAATGCCCCCCCGTTCAAGCAAGCCCCGAAATGATTGACAAATACGTTAACCTTGTCTAATTCACCTCGTGTTTATGACTGGTCCGCTCGAGTACAACAACATCTTCAGCTACTTATTGGCGAAATCCCACGAAGCTGGTTGCTTCTCCGTCTGTGCCGTCCACAGCCCAACTTGAAGAATAACGAGGACGTCCCTCGAGCCCAATATTAACCCCCTTTCTCACAGGTATACAAGGACTTATAGTTCACTCACCCAGTAGGCCCAACGCCTGATAACTCAATATCCGCCGTAGCGGACCTTTGAGAACACACTTCCCCATAAGGTTTCTTGGCGGGATTGGACCAGAAGTAAGGCGCGTTTGTCATTTGATAGAAGCTATAACTCAAAGGCAAAATATCAGAAGCTTGGGCTTTCAGGTGATGAGAGCCAGAAAC
Organism: Bruguiera gymnorhiza; assembly: GCA_020883675.1. Classification (NCBI taxonomy): domain Eukaryota; kingdom Viridiplantae; phylum Streptophyta; class Magnoliopsida; order Malpighiales; family Rhizophoraceae; genus Bruguiera; species Bruguiera gymnorhiza. Next base: position 8,019,146 of record JAIRCJ010001062.1, on the reverse strand, counting down.
CAACCCGAGTCTTACCCTCGACTTGAACAGTCCCCAAAAGCATCTTTTTATCGCCGAAATTGTAGATTTACAGAAGAATGTTACATCAATCTTTCTCCCTCCCCAGCCACATATCAATAATTTTCATATGCATCCGCAGTTTTAATTGAAACAAACTTGGCTAACACCTTTACCCTTTTCCACCACAGCCTATAATAGAAATATGGTTGTGTGAAAAATAATGCTCAAACATGTACCTAAATCTCAAGTGTCATTCACCCAACAAAGTCATGCAAAAGTTGCCCTCCAATAACATCCCGGCCGAAGAGCCGATTTTGCGCTTCAAAGCCGACCATAACGTACCCTTCAGTATTTGCTTCTGGGGCAAGGCCTAAACGTTGAGCTGCATTTATGGGAAAGGACTCTGCAAAACCCATCCCATTATTCTGGTGAAGACCCAGTGTCAAGGAAACACTGCCGCTTCCACCTGCCATGCCAACACCAACTGATCCCATTGGGGGATGACTAGACAAGCTGTTGTAAGACAAGTTCAATGGTTCCTCATCATCGTTGCCCCCAGGTAGATCAGGAAGTTCATTTCTATTACGCTTTGATGGAATGGCTTGAGCCCGTTGTATAGAGGCCAACAGGTGGTTGTGCTGCACGCTGGAGTTTGATACAAGTACCTGGTCGCTTCTACTGTTGGCATTTCCTTCATCTCTTTGTGAATCTTTTTGCACTTGCTGTGTTTCCATCATGTGGATTTCTTCCACCATTGGCTTCCAGAGCCTTACTCTTGCATTGATGAACCAATTAGAAACCTGTTTCACAACCACATATGAATCAGATATGGTGCCTCACATCTCATATACTCTAGCGAGTTTCAGTAAAAGCAAATGTAAAAGGAAATATAATGATAAAGTCTATCAGGGTGGCACACCTGGCTTCGAGAAAGGCCAGTTTGTTTGGCCAACATCAGCTTGTCTGTATCTGTGGGATAACTGCAACAGAAACAGATAGTTCGCTGTGTCAATGTAATCAGCAGAAGGAAACCACTTTCACATCTCAGAATGTCATAAAAAAATTACATTTTATGAATTTCAACTGGAAAATGACACTGGAGAATTATTTTACTCACGGATGCAGGAAGTGTTCAAATAGCCATGCTCTCAGGACAGTTACAGCACGCTCAGGAAGTCCCCTTTGGGGACGCCAAGTTGGTTGGTGCTCAATGAGGGCTGCATTATGAACAGGCCTCTGGCAATAAATGCCTCTATCACTGTTCCCAAACCTTGTAGCTGCTTCTTTCCCATGGCTCAGTTGACCATGAACTTTGTTGGAGCATTGAAGCTGGTCAGTTATGGCATTTTTCAGAGACCTGAAATGTTTAGACATAGCTTTCAGAGCCATGTTTGCATATGGAGCTGCATTACCAAGCCCAGCAACACATTCAAAAGACGCCACCACTTCTTGTATCTGCTGATAATATTGCTTGTACTTCCGGTAGACCTAATAAAGGTATGCACAAATAAGAAGTCTTTAAAAGACAGAAATTAGTTAACGGGACCAACAACCAACACATTTGAATCAAGACACATGAAACTACCATCATCAATTTATTCTCATGGTATGACTACGAAAAGCTTCGAGGCACTAAAAGCTTTTGCTGCTACAATTATCATCAATCTACCTGCAATTTTTTCTTAAAAAAATTCAATATAAAAAAACTATAGGATTCTTAACTGTTGAAGATGCATTCAAGTATAAAATAGCAAAGAAAGGAGGATAAAGGAATCTTTAATCCATTGCTGCTGTTGAAACTCCAAAACAAAGGAGCTAATGAGGTGCATCAAGTCATGAACCAAAAATCAGCAGGCAAAGTAGCAAATTGGGGTGCATTATTGGAATCAACATAGAGGCCAGCTCCAGCCACTCTAAAAAACAATTAACCGATCTGCAAGCATTTTATTGTATGTGGACTTCAGAAGTCCAAAATCAAACTTCAAACAATTTTGTTTACAAATTTGATTTTCAATCTCATTAATTTAGTTGATCAACAGGTAACATATTCCAGAGGAAAATTGTCATGGCTAGGGATGCAGGCGCAACTTGTTTGACCTCTAATTTAAAGTTTATTTAGTATCACGACCCAAATTGATAGCTAGCTAATTTCTTACAACTCCAATTCCAAACTGCTTTCTAAAAAGTCAAGACCTAGTCAACTGCTCGCTATCTTTCTTTAGGATTTTTAGCATAATTACATTTTCCATGTACAAAATTTATCGGATTATGATTCTATTCAAATGGACTTTATATAATCACGTTAGGCAAATTCGCCCTAAAGAAGCGCTGACACTCTTACCTATTTGAAGTTGAAACCTTTCCTCTGGTTGTTAGACACCTTACAAAACAAGATTTGCGCATATATTCCCTCTTAACACCTTTTTTTCAAAAAGATGTATAAATTTTGAAATCCTCGAGGCCATTTGTCTCTTGAAAAACAAGAATCTAATAATGCGGTTCAGAAAAGCTACGAGCTAGACAATATACAATCACTCATTAATGCAACCCCACAGGTTGGAAGCTTTGTTCCAGCAATGACTGCCCCATCTAACACATCGAAGAATAAGTAACTATATTTAATAAGGCCACTGCGGTGGCTCTGACAAACTATAAGACTGGTTTTCTCTAGAAAGGAAGATTGCAGATTTAAGACCACGAGACTTCATTGCCGAAATGGGAAGAGTAACTCCAACAAGAACCGAACAAGAATAGTGAAAATGAATAATATGTGAAGTTTCACGGTCAAACACGTTGAAGGTAAACCCCATATTTGACCCAAAGACAAAAGTTAAAACACCCTATTGGCATTACCTTATGAGAAAAAGAAAGGAAAAAAAAAACCCATTCAAGCTCAAATGTAAATGAGCAAGATCGAATTCTGAAGCCATACCTCATCTAGCACCGAAATCAGCCTCGACTTCTTTCTCTGGCCTTCACTTCCATCCTCAGAACTAAGTAGATCATCCACAATTCCACTCGCGCTCAAGCACTCAATAGGAGGATCCATCAAAGACGCTTCGACCGTGACCTTTTCCCGGTAAATTCCCCGACCCACGTCACAAAGCTCTTCAAGCAGCTGCTGTGCAGGCTTCAAGAATCTCGATCCCTTCAAAATTGAAGCATAACCAGTAAACGGGCCTAGAGGGACCGAGCTTCTGGACACCTCGTTTGAGGTCGAACTACTGCCACCAACAATGCCTGGAACCATACACCCACCACCACCACCACCACCAGCAGGAATTTCCTCAACATATATAGCAGACCCGTATTTCTGTAAATTAAGTTCTAGAGGGAGATTGCTTTGGTGAGGATGGTGAGACGATAGAGATAGAGACAACCCTTGTCCAGTGGCATTAGACGACGAGTCGTGGGCCAAAGACAAAGGTTCTGGTTTAAACACTACCATTTCACTACCACTACTATTATAGGAAGGGTCAAATTCCCTAAGACTTTGAAAACCATGTGGCGCATAAAGGAAAGTATTGCCGTTAATATCCTGAATTGAGGTAGGGTTTATATGCAAAGACGAGTTTGGATCTAAGTAAAGATGGTGCGTCGTGGAGGAGGAAGAAGAACCATTTACGATCCCACCGGCAAAACCCATCAAATTAACACCTTCCTCTTTCACTGCACAACCCGGATTCTCTTTACAGGCCTCACTACTAACACCTGGAAGAGAGTTATTAGCACACACTAGCAAATCTGAAGAGAGAAGTGAGGGATCGTAGAGGGGGAGCAAGCCAGCACAAGCTCGGAGTTCAGGATGGTTCTGAGCCACAACTCTCAGCTTTTCTCTTCTACTTTGTTGGGGGACATGATAGGGCTCGTAACCCTCCGCCATAGCCAGTCAAGTCAGCAAAACCAACAAACAATAAAGCCTCTATCTTTGTAGTCAGAAGCCTCTCAATTAGGAGTTAAAAAAAAGAAGAAGAGAGAGAAAGAAGGAGGAAGAAGGAGAAGGACAGGGAAGGCATTAATTGAAGCGAGTGGAGATAGAAGAAAGAGAGAACAGTGAAACAGATGTGGTGATGATGAAATGAAAGGTTATCATTATGATCTCCAGGGTCTGCAAGAATGGCAGAGAGAGTGGCACAGTTTATCAGTTATATACGTGAAGAGAGAGAGAGAGATTGAAGCTCCTGCTATGGCCAGGTTGCTTGTTTCACGCATCCTCACACAGACACAGACTCGCACACGCATTAACACAACAGCATGAATGAACAACAAAATACTTTGTTAGTTTGTTTCCGTCAGCTCTCTCTCTCTCTCTCTCTCTCTATCTGTCTTTATTATCTCCACGGAGATGCTGGAGAGCATAGGGTTTCGAGAAACCGGACGTCGACCGGCTATTTCCGGTAATAATTGAACTGATCAGCTGTGTTGCAGATATTTCTGACACGATTTTCTCGGGAGGTTTTGTCGTTTTGTAATATTTTATCTCTGTTTCCTTCTCTCTTTTGATTTGTGCATCATTTTTTTTAACTTTATTATATTTTAATAATGTGATAATGAAATAATCTTATGATTAAACAAAGTCTCACACTTTTATCATACCTTTAAATTCGTTGATTACACTTTTAGAAACGTAAACTACATAATCTTCTATGCCCAAGAAATTTGTATTAATTTATATCATATATCTTTATTATATTAATAATTATCAATATGTTGTTAATTTTGGGGAGTTAGGAGTTACGTACTGTTTAACAATGTGGCAGTGATGGCGCAGTGAAAACGAGGGAACAGAGATGGATGAAAAGGTGTCTCATTAATTACAAAATTTAATATTAAAATTATTTAAATTTAAATTTTAAAATTCAATGTCTTGCCTTTATAAACAGAACAAAAAGAAAGTGCCAAATAGTTAAAATTCGAGACCTTTCTTTCTGGCTTTTAGTTCTCGCTTTAAAACGTTTTCTATTCATTTACGATTTCACTTCGTCTATATTCATTTTCTGGTCTACCCTAGTCTAATCTAACTATAGTTGCCTAGCATTAAAAAAAAATCTAACTATATTAAGAAATTGACAATGAAAGATTCGGGAGCACAGTTTTTAATTCTCATTGCCCGTATATGTAGTGAACATAAATGTTCAATTTCCTGTCAAATCAACTGAGCTTTTTTTACACAATAATTGAAGAGGGGCTTCACTATATCTATATATCTATATATATATATATATATAATAACGTATAATAATTTGTTACCCGAGACTTTTTTTTTTTAGGTGCCATCATTCGTTTTGATATGTCATATTACCTACGAAATGTTTAATCGAATTCAGGATATTTTGACTCAATGTCTCGACTTACAATAGAACTAACTTGGAACTTTAATTGCATGTAATAATAGTTGTATCTCACAAGCAACTTGAAGATACTTCTATCCAATGTAATCTTGAATCCTTTTGAGAGTTTTTTCGCGCAAGCACACGAATTAGACGAAGTAAAAGAACAGTAATAATGACGGTAAATTAATGCGTACGTAAATATCTAATTTATTGTTTAATATTATTTTATTTAGTAGAAAACTATATATGAGAAATGATAAAGATTATGGAAGAATGAGGGAAAAGGAGATTGTTTTTCTTGTGTGTGTGTTTGGAAGAGTGAATATAAGGAGAAAAAAGAAGACAGCTTTCTCATTTGAATAGGTGGCTATGGGGGAGATCTTCTCTAGATTTGCCTCTCTCTTTCCATGGTGATATTGTTCAAGCTTCGATCCTTTCATAATTTTCTTTCCTTCTTACAAAATTTTCTCCGTCCCAAACACATTGTACTATAGTTGGTGCCTCCCAAACGGACACCTTTTCCCTCTGTATGTTTTTGCTTTTTATCGATGGGGTCTTGCATGCATAAGCAAGGCTACTTCCAACCCGGATGCTTTTTTTTTTTTTCTTTTTCATTAACAGGTCATTACACTATAAACTATAATGAAATAATTATTTTCATTTTTATAAATTTTATATTTTTAAATTTTTAATTTAAATTTTTTAATAATAAAAATATAAATTAGTAGTTATTAAAATCTCTCTTAAAAAGCCAAACGCTCATTTTATATTCCTGCTCCATCTTATCTTCAGAACTGAAAATCTCAAGCTAAGTCTAAAACAAAATCTCTTTTTGAGAAACTAACAAACATACATTCGACTCTCCGCGTAACGTAGATATCCGTTTGGTAGACTCGAGGTGGGTGTCATAGAAGTTACGTTAATTGCATGCCCATTATAATTATATATGATTGCACGGATCCACCTGGGCAGCATTATTAAAATAGAATCACACGTCCTCTGAATTGACTAGACTTATATCTATTAAAAAAATGGCCAAAGAGCTTACTCTCAGCATTGTCAATGTAAAAAAATGCCATCACGTTCTACGAGGGTTAACCTATCTAGATAACCTATCGTGTAAGTTTAATCATCTAAATCGTAAATTTTGTAATTAGGATATAAGGATTATCAATTGTTATTTTGAAAATATTTAAAAAAAAAGAAAAACAAAACTCATCGAATTACCATAGTCAGCCAGTAAGAAGTGTTCTTCTCCAGATCTTTAAGAAAACAATATTTGTTAACGTGTATGTCTTTACTCTCTCCAAAAAAGATTCAAAAAAAAAAAAAAAAATCCTCGGCATGGATCGGGGTCAGGATAGAGCAATAGAAATTTGAAGTTGTTGGCCTTTGTTGGTTTGAAAGAAATTGGAGACACATGTGAAAGGAAAAGTGTAAAGAGTAAAAGGAAACCACCCTTCTCCAATTTGAATTAGTCTAAATATAGGTCAAAAAACTCAGGCGGATGTTTTCTCCTCTAGTCTTCCCCTCCACCCCCCCCCCGGCGGGTATGTCTGTGCTTCCATTCTATCATAGAAGCATTTGATATGAAAAAAAATGTTATCATTTCCTTCTTTATACGGTAAATCAGAATTAAAGCCTTTGGATTTAATTTCACATTGTTTTAATGTACCAAATCTTTTCTTTCACCTTCTTCTTAACTGAATAAAAGAATTGTTAGAACATGTTAAGAAAAGAAAATTAAATTAAATTAAAAAAAAAAAAACAGAGAGAAGGAAGATTCCTTCAATTCCCTCCTTTCATAACAAAACAAACGAGACGAGCTCTCGAATTTGCTCCTTCCTTTCTCCCCTAACAATTCGTCGTTTTATTCCCTTATTCTTCGAATGGTTATGGCATCAGAATCTCGTCCTTTATAGGAAAAGAAATATCAGTATTTTACCCCAAAATCATTTTGGAGAGCGGCCGTTTTTCTTCTTCTTCTTCTTTTTTTTTTTTTTACCCTTTCGTCCTCTTTTTTTCGGATACAAGGATTTAAAAGACCTTTTCTTTTACAATCCTTTTAATACATATTTTCTTTTTAGTGAGCGGCCGACGATTGAGTTTACCTTTTCTTTTGCACAGTTTTTGATCCATCGATTTTTACATCGGTCGCCTGTCCAAGCTATTTTCCTGTTTACCAATAAACCAAACTATAGGCATGAGAGCGCAATTATTAGCGCCCGCAATTGGCTGAAATGAACATCATTGCCCAATAGTGTGGACCCGCGCGTCCTTGCAATACGTCCGCCCAAGCCAAGCAATTGGTTCAGTTGAACGCTATTGCCTAATAGCACGCTATGCCCTACGGGTCCTTTTTTTTGCAGTATTAATGCACAGGCCAAAGTACCATTCACGAACTTAATTAAATTCCTAAACTATACGGTGTTACCAAAAATATGGACACCGACTGAAAACGAGTAATTAATATATATGCATGTGTCTTGATGATTTTAGGGTTCGGCTCAGTTAGTTGGCAAAATGAACCTGTTTCTAATTTTGTGAACCAAGGCCCTTCTTTTTTTTTTTTTTTCTTTTTGGGTCCAGAGACATAATTTTTTATCACTCACCTTTTGATTTGAAGCAAAACGAAACTCAATAGTGTGCTTATAATTTTTGATCTGTAATAATATCTGCATGCTTGTCAATTTTGTGACAGAAGATAAAAGAAGGAAAAAAAAAAAACTTTATGGGTTCGTAAGTCTTCGTGCTTATTTTATTTTGTTGCAATTGGATGTTACGCATGGTTAATTAATCTAAGTCAATGACATCCATCAAGCGTTTGCATTTTATGCAAGTCACGAATCCCCCCTTTATTATGAAAAAAATCAATATCCAAAGATTCATCGTCAATTCCCCATTTATTTTCATAAAAGTAAAACGTCCATTGAAGGGGGGAAAAAAGGAATTCAAGACTAAAATATAAATCTGAAACAAAATACGAGAACCAAATTATAATTCACAAGCAAAATTTTAAGAACATTTTACGAGAAACATTTAGAAACTAAGACTTACGATTTTGATTTAATAGGAAAACAAATAATAAATATTACTGAAGCGACAAATTGCTCGAGTCCAAAAGTTTTAGATAAAAATTATCTTTTGGGTCAAATCTTAATTTATGCCCTTGCCTTGAATAAAGAAGATGAGAGGGCACCTCGTGCTGGGGCTTTCTTCAATTTGTTTATTTCACGTAGGGACAGATAATAATGAAAAGGATGTTTTAACGTACCCACTACTTTAATTAGCCAGTCTGTGTCCTACGGGCACAGAGAGAGAGAGAGAGAGAGAGAGAGAGAGAGAGAGAGGGGGGGGAACAGCGGAGTGAAACACATTATTGTCCATCGGGGAACACATTAATTATTGCTTTATTGGCTAAAATAGTCTACTAGTTAAGACACCGTAGTTGTAATTTATAGTCCATTTTATTTGGGAAAATTTTGAAAATGACGACGATGAAAGTAGCCAAACGAGCAACACGTGGCAGTAGTGCTGACAACAAATGTGCACGTGGCAAGTTATTTGATGGAGGGATGTTCAGGTGACGACGTCATCTTAACGTCGGTGCTCCTCTTTTCTATCAAAAAGATTAATCACTTCGTGGATCTTTTGCTTGAGAGAACGTAACTGGAGGACGCCCCCCCCCCCCGAGTTTGCCGTCGAAACGGAGTCTCATACTTGTAGCCTCGTTCTCCCTTCTCCCTGCACCCATTCTGAAATCGTACGTACAGTCCTGTTTTTATTAACGGGAAGAAGGGGAAAATTAAAAAAAAAAATGATATGGCCCACTCTCTCCCTTTGCCGGTGGAAGCACGCTCCTGCTTCCTTTTGTTTGGGTATTGAAATCCTTATGCCATCCTGGGTTCCTAATCTCTCTCAATTTCCATTATTTATTTTCCTTCTTTCCCAGTTCTTTATTTTCCCTCCTTTGTACTATTTCAAAACAATAAATTATATCCCATGTTGAATTTTTCCTTTTTGAACAATAATTGCCTTTTTCTACGTAGGAGTACTAAACTATTATTTGTAAACGAATATACGAAAACTCGTACTATTAAATTGATTGATCGTAATTTACAATCAGTCAATTCAAAGATAGTCGCGTACTTGATACACATTCATACACTGATACCGAATCACATTTCTAACTATTTGTGAAACTAAATTATATTTTAAAATTGGACTGGGAAAAAAATCACTGATAAACTTCCGAATTGGACAGGAAACCATATATTATTGTTAAAAATAGTAACGAAATGTTTCATAAATATAAATGATTACAAAAATAATTTGTACTATATAAAAAATATTTTAAACTCAATGAAATACATTTTATATAATATATAAAAAAATTTATAATAATATAATTGATGTTTATATAATATAAATTATTTCAAATATAGTTTTTATAATTATTTATATTTACGAATATTTGTGACCGTTTAGTGGCTCTTAAATTGTAATTTATGGGAGTTTTCTTACTCGCGGGAGCCGAGAAAGGGAAGGAAAAAGTGAGACAGTAAAAACTGCATCACCCATTTCGTGAAAATAACCTCTTGGTCCATACGCGATTCCTTCGCCCTTTACACATTTTTTTACGTGCTTCGCTTCCAGTCCACACCACTGTAATTAATTAATGAACACATAAAGGCACTGATCCACTTCTGCACACGAGTGCTTTCTCCTAACTCTTGGACCGTCCGATGATCCTGGATTTTCGTGTTCAACCTGATCTACTGTTGCTATCAGCTTTGGCGGGCTCGTTGTCTTTGCACTTGCAGCACCCCTCACTCTAGGCACCTACGAACCCTCGGCATTATTTTCTCGGAAAAGTTTGCGGCCATGTGGTATAGGTCGCTGCACGTGTAAGGAAAAGCCGCGTTCGTGAGGACCCCGTCTCACAATAGCTACTGTTGCGAACCAGTAACTGTGAGTGTAGCTTCCATGTAATCCAGTGACCTGCTTTGTCGATTCTACTAATATACTGTTGCCGTCGTCTGATGCTTGCCATGAAATAGGAATTAAGGATAATAAATCTTCCTTTTAACAACCAACTCGGCCCGAAAAGCTCGTTCTGGTGCTTATATATGGTCTTCGCGTATGTCTGCGGAATTGCACAGTGGGGGGCCTCTTCTATCGATTATTAAGCCTGAAATGCAATTATCATCGTGTTTGATGATATTTTTTAATGAACCGTTTCTATTGTTTTATTATAGTGAGGATGAGCATAGTGCAAGATGTGCCCCGAATAGGATTTTTAGGTACATGGGACGTCTTGGGTTGTTCCATTTTCACATCTGCTTTATATCTTGAGCTAGTGAGATAATTGTTGTACTGTTATTAAAAAAAAAAAAAGGCCGAATTGGGATATTGGAGGAAAGTTCAAATCCATGAATGTCGAAAAAATATGAATACGAGACTAATCTATAATGTCTGCCATATATATGATCAATAGATTCATACAAGCTTAATGTATTATTATGTTAAAAAAAAACATACTTCCTTTAGTGGTACTATTAGTTCAGGAAAAGGCGTTCGATACCTTGCCGTAGGCCTCTGCATGCAGGGGTATGAAGATCGTTTTTGATATTTAACATTTAAAAGATAATTAATCTAAAAAAAAAAAAAAACACAGTAGATTATTGTTATATTTTGTACTCCTACCAGACATTACCTGCTACAATCAAATGGGAGCCTTTTTGAGAGGCGTGAAATCAAGAACAACAGCGAATACACTATTGTTTTAAACGGAGCAATTGTTGAGGTGTGTTTTCCGAAATCTCTTGTGGTGGGTTAAAATTTCATTCAAAAATTTTGGTGGGTGAATTTTTTTTTTCTTTTTTGTTTCAATTAAAAAATTTCAATGAATACTCACGGCGCAATTTTTTGATTCAAAATATTAATCGGTCAAAAGTTAGCGTCTCCTCCAGAACCATAAAATCGAGCTCCATTAACGTTTGAGATGCATGTGGATTTCGAGAGGGGAGACAGCTGCATTTTTCATGTGTAGCAATGTCACGTTGGTAGAGTAGATACTAGTTGCGTCGAAAATCTGAAAAAATGGGCAATTATATCTAATGGGAAATAAAGAACATTTTTGTGTGGTCAGCTTCCAAACCACCAAAGAATTCACTATCGCCATCCTTGCTCGAACCAGGAGTGGGGTTCCGTGTGACTGCGTACGCTCCCGATTAGAGTTTGAATCTCCGCATACGCAATTAAGTTATGAATAGAATACGGGGGTGTAATGTGCAAAGCAATGTTCGGCATTATAGTGGCACCTACGACAGTGAAAACTGAGGGGATCCACCCAAAAAAAAAACAAGTGGTCGATCTTTTTCTACGAGAAATATGGAATTAAGACGCGGAGCAGTGCCCCTAATGCCAGTTCACGAAGGTGATGGCGACCTTAATGGTGTCATTGGTCGATGTTTCAAGGAAAAATAAAAAATTTATTAACTAAGCCAGAAAATTCACGTCGACAATAATGACAGATGACGTCCAACGATTTGGTCTCCGATCAAGTGGAGATGAAGGAATCCCTTCGCCTTATCGCTATTTCTTCATTGTTTAACATCATCTCCAAAATAACATATAGACAGAATGCTGAGAACTTTCTGGATAATTATGCAATGGAAATTAGAGAGCTAGCAAAACAGCTAAGCAAAAGGATGATATCCCCCGGATAGCTTAAAGATGATTGCAACATGCCGTTTTGTGTTTTATCCTGCTGGTGAAAATGAACGACAAGGTATAACCAAATTGGGAAACTGATGGCAAGAGAGACGACAAAGCATGGGGCAAGGTGGGCACGTTCACCTGCCCAACTAGACATATTAGCCATTGTCAAATGGCCTCGTATTGAAACCCAGAGAATTTATTTTACCATATTGTCATTTTACCCTGCATATATAATATGTCCCTGGAAGATCTCTTGACTCAAGAATTTGAGGGATTTAGAGTTCGAGAAGAATTTTTTCTTGCGGTCAACCAATCTCCCCCAGTTCGGTTTCCCATACAGCTTGCTTCTCGACGTGAACATTATCTGTGATTGAATGGCTCCAGATTTACAGGTTTTCACACGCTTAATTATCTGGTCTTAGATTAATGCTTGTCTTGGGCCCCGAAAATCTGGGGCTCCAATTTTTCCTGCACGAAAGGGTGTGTAGTAGCCTAGAGGGAAATTGGATCCGACCATTAGGTCCCTCAGCTTTTCCTTAACATACTTTTAAAACATCGGCCAGACAGATTGGGCCCCATGAGCCGATCCATCACTCCGCCTCCAGTCGGCTCTTGTTGCTGTTACTGAGCCCTATAGCTGAATCACCCTCCCGTGATTAACCCAAGCTGAGGCCGAAAGGGATTTTTGGGTATATTGAGCAAACACGGAATTCCATCTCAGAAGATTTAGGATGTTAAAAATTGAATCGTAGAGTTGAATTTTATAATTGTTAAATTTTATTAAAATTAAAAAAAAATAAAAATTAACACTAAAATATATAATTTATAATTAAAAATGTTGTGTACATCAATTTAATAATAATAATAATAATATATAATAATTATTTTTTTGTGTAAAAAAAAATATCCTCTATTTATACTCACAAAAGAATAATTTTTATAAGACAAAGATATTCTCTCCATTTTGTTACTTGCTCACTAATATTTAATATTCAAATTTAAGCATACAAAATATTTTTTGTATTATTAATGAGTATGAATTTTAAAAATTTTAGAGTCAATATAAATAATAAAAAAATATATTTTATAATATAAGAACATATTTTATTGTAAATTTATAATATATTTTAATTTAAAGAAGTGAAAATTTAAAAACTCATTATAAAGAAACAAAAATTTTAAGATTAGACCATAATTTCACTGATTTTATAATTTTGATCAAGATTTTAAGAACTTTACTGTATTCTACTTTCTTTTTCTCCCCTGTTTGGCAGATATCAGAGCAGTTCTGTATCTTCATTGCGAAATTTCCATCAAGCCTATTCTCGTCCATGCCTGGGAGCTATATAGAATATGATTCCAGCTAATCGGACTCAGAGCAGCTTTTTTGCCTGGTGGTTGTAATTCATAATAGGCATCTTCCGTAACAATCTTTCCCCACTCATGTTGGCTTTCATCTTACGCTTCGAGAAGCTCGATTATATGCTTCACCAATCTTTTTGTCTCTCTCTTTATGTACAATTTAAGAAAAGATTAACTAATAATTCTAGCTTCAATCCCTATTCCTGGGGAAATAGCTGATTTGGGTCCAGTTGGATCGCGCCTGTGATTTTTAGATGTTATTGTAAGGGCATAATTAAAGAGCCCTTTTTCCATGTCTAGTTGTCAAAAGTTCTCAAGGGTGTTGATAGGGTTCACATTACGGGGGGCGCCTTGTCTCTGTGGACGACTGGATGCTCTAAGGCTGAATTCGATTGTCAAGCCGAGATTATCCGATTCTTCTAAACATAAACGTTATCTAGGCCTAAATCTTTAAGATCACACATGGCATCTTGAAGCCTACAAAGGAACAATCAAGGTCAACGTGCGGAAAATGCAAAACTCGAAGATGCGTATTACTTAATACTGAGTCTGGCTTGTCCGCTCTCGGCCGTGATCTTGTAGTCGAATAAAATGAGATTTTCTATACTTTAAATGACACCGTTTGTGTATATTCCTTTTAACAAGGCTGTCGATTAATCTTCTAAAATGCTATCTACTTAAAAATTTAATTCAGTGAAATTTATAAATATTTTTAAGTTAAGATACTTTTTAATATTTTACTCTCGTATTTTATCCATATAAAATTTTACACTCTCAGTAGTTAAAAATTTAAAAAGTTTATATTATAATTTTGAGAAGGGATACGAGAAATAACTCAACTCACCGAGGCATTTCAAGGAACAAGCATATATACACATAGATGCAGGCCTGTATGTGCTTTACATAATACTGGATCTGTACAGATAGACACATATGAGCAGAATAACTAGTTATGGCATCTTAAAGACAAAACTCGAAATTAAATCGAGTGCTCATAATATACAATAGTAACGTCTATTGCAAGAATTAGTAACGCCTTAGTTTTTCGTGGAACGAGACAATTCGGCCGCTTAATAACATTGATTAGCGAACGGCTAGGAAACATCTATTGACCCGCTGGCCATCTCAAGAAGTTCAATGCTCATATTAATTCCTTCTCCTTTTTCTTTTTTTTTTTTGGTTTGTTCAAAAAAATGTGGATTTGTTAACTATTTAGATCTTTACATTTTACTATTATATCATTTGTTAAAAATCACAGTTTTGGACGAAGAGGTGACTTCTTAATCCATGTGAACGTCTCTCGGGTGAAAATTTTCTGGAGATAAGTTCAAGAAACTAAAATAAATGCGAGAACCTAGCAGTAATTTTCCAATATAGGGGAAATGGAAAATTTTGTGTTCGTAAATCTCGTGCGCAAGAGCACGGAGGCAATCAGCCGTCCTTGTAGCTCGTCAGTTTTGTTAAAGTACAATAACTTTAATATTATAATTAATTAATTACATAAACATTATTTAATTTTTATTAATTTTAAAAGAATACACAATAATTGATTTAAAAACAAACAAATAATATAAAAATTAAATCTTACCCCGTAATTACGTAATAAAAATTTATATTTATTAATTACATAATAAATTAAAATATTTAATTTTTTATATATTAACCAGTATCTATTTTTTACTTTAATATTAAAATTATAATAAATAAAACTTAACCATTTAAATTTTACTTAAATACTTAATTTGCATAATATTAATTAACTTCGACAAATTTGGCATTAGGTGAAGAACCACAGGTCAGGGGATCGAGAGTTGGTACGACCGTAGAGCGCTAGAATACACTCGCCGGCGAGACGGTGACAGTGAGCAGCCTGCCGCGCCCTTCGCTTTCCGCTGACGCCTCCCGCCTTCCATAGCAACAAAAATCCAGAGACCCAAATGGACCAAACGGAATATAACGTTGACGTCGTTGGCTTACGTGTCTGGACCGAGCCTCCAAATGCCGACGTTCGTTACCTGCTCTATTCTGCCAAGGTCCCCGGCCTTTCACGTCTCTCTACTATTGAATTTAGCCAGGCAGGCAAAGTCACGACGACACGACTTCAAATTAACAATTGTAACGGCCTCGCGTAATGTGGGCGCTTTCAATTCTGGTTAATTTCACTCCGTCCCGATTTTGATATAATAGTTATTAGGAATGCACCGGCCCTCGTGAATAATTTCCTGAACTCCCCAAGCCAGCGTCAAGCTGGAGAGCCTTCTTATCACTCTTCATTGTCCCTCTCATCTCTCTCTTCATGGATTGCCTCTCTTCTCTTCAGTGGCTGTTTATTTCAGTCTTCGCGCTTATAATTCTAACCCGTGCTCAGCTGCCTGGCACTTGGGAGCTACTGGTTCCCAACGCCGGAATAGCCTCCATGCATACGGCGGTCACGCGCTTCAACACCGTGGTTCTCCTCGACAGGACCAACATCGGCCCATCTCGAAAACTTCAGCCCGGAGGCCACTGCCGCGATGACCCAAACGACCCCGTTTTAAAGCGCGACTGCTATGCCCACTCCGTGGTCTTGGATCTCCAATCCAACCAAGTCCGCCCTCTACTGATTCTCACCGACACTTGGTGCTCCTCCGGCCAGTTCCTCCCTGACGGCACCCTGTTGCAAACCGGCGGTAGCATGGACGGTTTCAAGAAGATCCGGAAGTTCGATCCTTGCGAGGCAAGCGGGTATTGTAATTGGGTGGAGCTCCATGACGTGGAGTTGAGTATTGGGCGGTGGTATGCTTCGAACCAAGTATTGCCCGACGGGTCAGTAATAATTGTCGGCGGGAGAGGAACAAATACAGTAGAATATTATCCGCCAAGAAACGGCGCCGTCTCCTTCCCGTTTCTAGCCGACACGGAGGACAATCAAATGGACAATCTTTACCCTTACTTGCACGTCCTCCCCAACGGTCACCTCTTCGTATTCGCTAACAACAAGGCGGTCCTGTACGATTATGAGACCAATAAGGTTATCAGAGAATACCCGCCGTTGGATGGTGGCCCACGGAATTACCCATCCGCCGGATCGTCGGTCATGCTAGCTCTCGGTGGTGACTACTCAACGGCTGAGATTCTCATCTGCGGTGGGGCCCAGTATGGAGCTTTTATTGAGAAGAGTATCGACAGCCCGGCCCACAGCAGCTGCGGGCGAATTGTCGCCACATCACCCGACCCGGTTTGGGAACTGGAGGACATGGCATTCGGTCGAATCATGGGCGACATGGTCATGCTCCCAACAGGCGATGCTCTGATCATCAATGGAGCTCAAGCTGGGGCCCAGGGGTTCGAGATGGCATCTAACCCTTGCTTGTATCCCCTTTTGTACAGACCGGATCAACCCTTAGGCTTACGGTTCATGACATTGAACCCGGGAACCGTACCCAGAATGTATCACTCTACGGCTAATCTTCTACCAGATGGCCGGGTGCTATTAGCAGGAAGCAATCCACATTACTTCTACAAATTCGATGGAGAATTTCCAACTGAATTGCGAGTCGAGGCGTTTTCACCCGAATACTTGTCACCGGACCGCTCGAATCTCCAACCCGTAATTGAGGGAATTCCCGAGAAGGTGCGCTACGGACAGGCTTTTGATGTGTACGTATCCGTTCCGCTGCCTGTGGTGGCGCTTGTGGAAGTCAATATGGCTAGTGCGCCATTTGCAACGCACTCCTTCTCACAGGGACAAAGATTGGTGAAATTGGCCGTTGCGCCGTCCGTACCCGACGGCAGCGGGAAGTACAAGATCGAGTGCACTGCACCGCCTAGTGGAGCGGTGGCTCCGCCGGGTTACTACATGGTTTTTGCGGTTAATCTGGGGGTGCCAAGCGTGGCGCGCTGGGTACAGTTGGCGTCTTCACCCTAAATGCTTGTTTAATTTGCACATTATTGCTTTTGTCCCCATATTAATTATTGTTTAATTGTAACTCATTGTGGGGGTTGGTTTAATTATTTATCGTCTTCTGTGGACGCTGGACAACATTATGCACAATCTTCTTTCCCATATTCTTGCTTCTTGCTTCTCAGTTAAGAAAGCGCGCAGCTGCATTAGAATAATGGACGGACAAGCTTAATCAATGTGAAAGGTGATTAAAAGCAAAAAATAATTTAAGATTCAGTTGAATAATAATAATAATAATAAAAAATAAATTTTGTATAATTTAAAACTATTTATATACTTTTAAGTCAATACATTTTGTTTCATTTTAATATCAAAAATGAAGTTTAGGCCTGGCCTTGTGCTGTTCTATTGTCATTTGCCAGCAGAGATCATGAAGCACACGCCGTTGCGGAACGTCGTTTTTTCACTTTTTGAGGGACGCGTGGGGACTTTCTCAATGGAGAATGGGCTTTGCACAGAAAGTTGGAGGCACGTGTGTGGAAGCACGGTAATAGGCCGAGTGGGCTGCGCTGGGCGGTGAGAAATATTTTAATTAATGAACAGTTGCTGGGTGCTGATCACACTAATACTCTTTTTTCTTTTTCTTTTTTAACCAAACATTAATACTCGTCTTCGTTTTACTTACTTTCTTTCTTGCTTTTTATATGATGCGGGAGTAAATAATACGTTATAACCGTTGGCTTTTGAACGAAATAAATGATTTGTACGTTGGACTAAGGCAGTAGTGTGTACATTCTCTTGAAATTTGGACAATTAGCCCTGAACTTTCAATTTCATTCATTCCATGATTTTTGTTTGGGACCAATTAACTGTGAATTTGAATTGGAATTTGAAATTTTTAACATAGCGTGTTAGTTTTGAAACACAATTCTGCCCTTTGCTTACAGGCCCAAACCGATTGAATTAGCTGTGAGAGTCCACTGGCTTTCTTCTGAATTCTTGTATGATTGCGAGAAATTAGGAAATAGGAAAAAAAAACTGAAGGCCCGGGACAACCACCAACAATTATATGCTACAGACTGAAATATATCATGCTTAATGACTCAATAACAACATGGCATACATATATATATATATATATATATATAAAGCATTCTGTTAACATGCCATGTAAAATAAAGCATTAATTTTTATTTCCATGCTCCTAGGGAATTGTGTATTTCAAGCCAATGAACCAGCAGAATCACCTTCATGGCAATCGGCCACAGCCACATTCCGCTGGACATTTTTATAAGGATATCGCCGAGCCAAGAAGACATATATGAACAAGTTTGCTGCTGCTATGCCTGCTAAAAGCCAGTAAAATTTGTCCAAGCGACTGCTGTTTAAGTCTCTGCCAAACCAACTCCCATGTGGCTCTGTGACGTGATCGACAACCGTTATCAGGAGACTACTAACGAAGTTTGCAGCTCCGATCACGCTAAGGTAAAAGGCAATGCCTAAGCTTCTCATAGAATCCGGAACCTGGTCATAGAAGTACTCCTGCAAGCCCACAAGAGTAAACCCATCTCCTATGCCAATAATTATGAATTGTGGAGCCAACCAGAAGACACTCATTGAAAGTGAACCCTTTGGACTGCTCTCCACCGTGGCCAGCCTCTTTTTCTCAACCAAGGCTGCAACCACCATTGTAGCTACCGAGAAAACCATACCAATGCCAATTCTCTGCAGGATGTTGATTCCTCTCTCATTTCCTCTTACCCTCCTCAATGCTGGCACCAGGATCTTCTCATAAATGGTTACAGAGATTATCATTCCAATTGCAGCAAGCGTGTAAATCCAGGATGGAGGGATCTGGAAACCATTGGCAACCTTTCTGTTCATTGTGGTGCCTTGCTTGATGAAGAATGTGGAGGCTTGAGCCACACAAATCCCGAAAGGCAAGGTAGCAAGCCATATTGGAATCATGTTGAGAATAAGCTTCATCTCCTCAACCTTAGTCACCGTTGCAAGTCTCCAATGACTCTGCTTCTCTGCAGAATTTTCTGTGTCTTCCAAGATAGAGGCTTTGTCAAGAAACCTGCAAGTCAGTACGACAAAGCTTGGAATTAGACAACAAACGAGCTGACCAAATTGGAATTTGAGTGAATTTTTCAATCGGCTTACTTGAGCTTATTGGTATGGAAGAGAAGCCTCCTTTGGTTCGCTTGTCGCCTAGGGACTTCATACAATTCATCAGGATTGGAGGGGTATGGCAGGTTTCGTTTTCTAATGGCAGCCACAAGGACCTGCAGCATTGGTGTAAAGGGGCTGCCCATGGGCGACCTATAGCGGTAAAAAGGCCTTCCTACAATGAAGATAACAAGTGATGAAGCCATAACTGCCGTGAGAATAATATCTGCGGCACCCCAATTCACATGGTCTTGTACATAAACAATTAAGGTCACACCAAGCAGGAGTCCACTGCACAAGCCGAAGTTCCACCAGTTGAAATAAGACATCTTTTTCTTTCTTTCTTCGCTATGATCATCGTCAAATTGGTCGGCTCCAAAACTCTCCAATGAGGGTTTATGACCTCCGGTTCCGACGGAAATCAAATAAATGGCTAGGGAGAAGACAACTTCATGAACCTTTGTGGGTTCATCGCACGGAGGTGCATGGCAAGCCGTCAGACTTGGCGCGTACCAGGACATTGTTAAGAGAATCAAACCCTGTTTGTCCAAATCAACAAAGGAAAACACAACTTTCAGATTTAAGTTAACCAAAAAATAGCTTTTTCCACAGAAACTGCGGATTTAAAAGGGTGAAATTTCTTGATTCTTTCCAACAATTAACGTGTTGTTTTATTTGACTTGGGATTGACGAGGGTGATGAGCAAAGATCGCCGGTCATTTTGATTGGGACCCAAAAGGCCTAAATATTTGAATGTTAAAAAGGCATGCTTATGGAAAATGGTGGACATGAGGCCCAAGCAGCAATGAAATGGGCACATTTGAAAACAGTCGGAGCAATTGGGCAGATTTGGGTAACCTTTTTTTTTTTGTTGGTTATATACCATACAACACACCGATAGTTTTCGTAAATTCCTTTTCTCTCCTACCTAAGGAATTCAAATTTTATCTCTACTCTGGAAGTTCAATATCCTTCGAGAAACGTAATAACTTGTATCTAAGGACGTTTCGTTACTGAATAGCGAGGTATTGACAGAATCAAATATATTGTTTTTCGTTTTGCAATCAAATATTTTGTTTAAGCCAAAAATATTTAATAATATATGAATGAAGAAAGAGATTACCAAAAGGTAGACAATGGTGGAAAATACGACTGTTGAGAAGCGGCCCAAGTAAGCATCAGCGATAAATCCTCCAAGTAGTGGCATTAATGTGGTCACACCGGTCCAGTAGTTTACACTCCTAGCAGCTGTCTTGAGGTCTTGGTGAATCACTTTGGTTAGGTAAATAATTAAGCTGGTTGCTATCCCGAAGTAGCTCAACCTTTCACTAAACTCGATTGCTGACAAAGAACAAGATCCCGTTAGAATATTCACTCAAGATAAATACCAGTGTTATTTTGGTACATAAGATAAATACCGATGAAGTTAAATCAATCTACTAGCAAATCGTTTATCTTGGTTATTAACTTTAACTTTTTAGTATAAAACAGTAACTATGTCTTAAAAATACGATCATATATTCGTATGCGTAACAAATATAACGATAACAATATGTTTTTTTTTTCATTGGAAGAATCGTTGTTAAAATTTTTAATTGCAAATTGTAATTTTTTATCAACAAGATTACATCTAAGTACCATAATTAAAGTTATTAAAACTGGCATCAATTTCATTCTACAAAACTTGAAAAAGAAAGGGAAATATCTTATTAGATTAAAACTAGATAAAAAAAGAAGAGCTCCGTTATATAGCCAGAAAATTTGATCAGAGACCAGCCCAACTGTAGTCTCTATTTAATAAAAAAATAATATTTTGAATTTTTTTTGAAAATTAGAATAACAAAATATATAATAAGTAATATGAAATATACACTAAATTATAAAAATATATAATAATATCTTATTGCATATTTTTTTTAGTTGCACATTTATTAATTTTAAACCTAACAACTAAAATTTCAAAAAAAAAATTATTAAAAAAGATTTGGATTCAGATTGGTCTCTAATTAAATCCTCTAATTCTAAATATTTAAGCTAAAAAGAAAAAGGAAAGAAGGTGAGCATTCCAAGATGTTAAATTGCACTAAGCTGGTAAATTACCATAAAGTGTTAGCTTGGTAATAGAATAAAATTAAATGCACTTATTGTGGGCCTCAATTAGTTCCACGCATCTAAGCGCTAATGTAGGCCACTTCTTTCCCTTCGTAAGAGTCTAGGGCCATTAGTCGTGGAAGAACGAATAAGTTCTTCAATTCATTGTGATTGTAATGGAAGGAACAAGTATGTAGATTACTGGTTTTGATCGCCATTACACGTCGAAGAACGAATAAGTATTTGGAAATTGAATAGACAAACACAAGAAGCACAAATTCGAGAGTCAGTGGGGCTAGGCGCTAGGCAACTTTACCCTGAAAACATTTATAGGTTTCAAGAATCAAGGAATAGCTGGACATGCACTCGTATGCTTTCTGGGGACGCAAGTGCTATATAGACGCTGCACCAAAGCACTTTACGTACAAATTGTGCTGCAGAGCTGTAATGGCCCCTCTACTTTTGTGGGAATTTATTTGTGGAACAGAAACTTGTGGTATACGACAGTAGTCAAATGTGTGGTTTATGTAAGTTTAGTACGAATCAAAGTGCCTAGAGAACCATATTCATAGATTCTTCCTATAAATTCACGGGAACCTGAGACTGGATAGATGGACCAAAGTGCAAAGTTACGCAAAGTGAATAGTCAAAGTCAAGGGATGACTCATCTTAGACATGTAAACAGCCAACATGGTTCCAATCTGGGTCATCATATTCTTGAGAACCAGAAGAGAAAATGGTGATGAAATTAGAAATCTTTAGGGTGATGTCTCTTGTACTTCTTTTAAGAATATACGCGAAAGAAAGAACGTCACCCTTTCCGCAGCGGAAAGCGAAAACGTTAAGATAAAAAGAACGAAAGAAAAGGGAAGCTGCCGATTTCTCATTTGCGCAGATGGGTGCGCGCTAGTCAAACCAGAAGTCTAGCAGTCTATCTACGCTTAAATGCTAGTTTTCCATGCTCTCCATAGCAACTAAGGCAAGCATATTACGGGCATGAGAACTTATGTGTTTACCATTAATGTAAGCTTTTAGTCCTTACCGATGATAAAGAGTGCCGCTTTCCAAACACCGGTGGAAGCTCGAAGAGGAACTCTTCCTTTATGATCCACAGAAGAATCACGAACCCATTTCTCTTGCTCAACAGCCCTTATTTCTGATCCCTTTCTCCTCTCTATCTCCATCGTTTTGTTTTTTGTTTTTTTTTTTTGGTATGTATTTTTAAACTACCGTATTAAGTTGGCAATAACGCAATAATTAAGGATTAGCAAGCAAATATGACAAATGAGGCCCTAGCAGGGTATTACACAAGGAGGAGGATATGATGATTGGGACTTGGGTAAAGAAGCTTGGATTTGCTCTTATTATATAGAGCCCCCCTCGCGGGGTGGGGGGGGGGGAAGGGAGATTTTGCTTCGTTGACTCATCGAGTTTGGATTACTAATTATCAATAAGGTGAAGACCCCACAAGGGCACCCCCGAAAAATTCCTCCTACTAACGGAATACAACAAACTGGCAAGTGTTCTGTTCATATTATTGCAGAGGCGAGAAATAAAATTCCATTTGACAAAATTTGCATTGGTCCCAGCAATCTCCATCAAATTTCTTGACAATGATACGGCCATAAATTAACCATAAACCCACGAAAAAAAATTAAAAAAATATATATATTTGAGGAAGATTGACAGCTTGATTACCCTGAATTTTGAAGCCATCGCGGAAGTTAATAAATAAGAAATGGAATTCAAACAATCACTTTTTTCATTTTTCTGTCGGTAGAAAAGATGGCGAGGCCCTCATGAGAGAGCGGGAATGGCTGTTTTCAGGCCACTGTCTGGCCAAACATGACCTACAATGTCGGGAAGGGATGTATGAGGAGGCTGTGGCCCACGGACTGGACCCAACCAGGTCGAAGTGGGTCGGACATTTTTGATTTTTTTTTTTTGACTTATCAGATCAGACTACAGAGTGAAAGGCTTGATTGGTCTAAAAAATAATAAAAAAGAAAGTATTAGAGATATAAAATTTTTATTAATTGTTTTTCAGATACTAGGGAATTTTTTTTATTCACTCGATGTATTTTAAGATTGACCTCTGTTATTCTGAGACTTATTTATGAACTTAGGTAGGAGGGCACACCCTAAAATTCAAAGGCTACGAATTAACATAATTAATAAAAAATAATTATTGAAAACAGTAGTAATTATTTTACTGTTAACTTTTGTTTTTTTATTTTTTTAATTTTTTAAGTCTTTACAATTACCTGGTGCATAATGATATTCTTTACTATTAAATTACTCGACCGACTTGCACCATATTACTACATGAGTGATGTAAATCATTAATATTATCTCTTTTATACGAGAACGAGAGGGAAATGGATATCACTAATTAGTTATGAACTTCGTTCTTTGCCAGCTTGAAACATAATCGATTCAACGAACGCGAATCTTCGATAAAAGGTTTTTTTTTTTTTTTTTTGATAGAAATATCCAATTAAGTTAATCCTGTTTATAAAAGCAATGACGATAATCCAACACCATTTTGACCTTTTCTCGTACGACTATGTTTTTAGTGGGATCGATCTTGGCAACCCCTTTCTTCCTACAGGATTTTCTTGGTGCTGCAAAAACAGAAGAAAGGCCTACCTCCATTACCATATCAGACATTGCATGCTGACACAAAAACCGGCGAAGGGTCCTCTTTGGAAAACCAAGGCCTTGAACTTGAGAAGCTATTGGCTAGTTATAACTTTGCGGGTGCTTAAAGGTAATGTTTGTATACGGATTTCACTGTAAATGAATGTTCAGTGGAAATGCCTTTTGACTGGTCGATGTTGGACCATTGTCCCCATCAAATGTTTAAACTAGTTGCCTACTTAGTCGACCAAATAGGCACGTGAAAATGTGCATGCAAAAACGAGAATAAGATTTGAGTTTATTTTTAGTCCAATTCCGTCTTCTGCATTACACACAATGATACACGGCTTGGGTCAAAAATTCATAATTGCTTCAAAAAAGGATAGTTAGAACTCGAGAGCAAAATTAAAGAAGATTATAGCTCATCCTCTCAGTTAGCCGATGAACATGCCGAGAGCTCGAGAAAGAAATTATAGTGGTCAAAAGCTATTAGTATAAAGTTAATTAGTACCCTTAGATGCAACTTTCCACTGATAATAGTAATACTGCCTAACAAGATAAAGGTTAATGGGAAAAATCTTTTCATTAATTAAGATAATAATTTAGATTTAATCATAAACACAGATAATTCAACTCTATAATCAAACTCATCTAAAGCACCATAAGTATGGTTCTGGTCAACTCCAAATTCATAGTGTTTAGCATTCAATGGGTAATGGTTGATGAATTGTGACTTTCCATGGTGCTCGGAGCACTTCCGGTATAGATCATGATTACCCTACCAAAGATGAGTATTTGTCACCGGTATCATGTTGCAACCACACAGAGTTTAATTTAGTGAGTGATATATATATATATATATATATATATATATATTCCAATGTGAAAATTAATTTAGAGACCATTTTGGCAGAAATAATTTAAGTCGGCATTCTCGATCCTTGATCTTCGCCTTGCAGTAAAAGCCAAAGAATTGTTGGTTATATGGTGGGAGACGCCTTTTGTTCAATGAACCACGTGATTTTAGTTTTCCTTTTGTTTTTTTTTTCTTCTCCTACGGATCAGTGTCCTTCCCTCCTCCGCATCGAATCAAATTGCACAAAGTAGAGATCGAAAAGGACGTGGGTAGACAAGTAACAGGCTCATGTCCCGCTACTAGAACTAATCAACTAAGATAATTATACAGGCAGCCCACCGCTACCTTTAGATTTCTTTCACAAACTAGTTTTCGCCAAGGGTTGCATCTTTGATATGGCTGTGATACCCAGATCAAAAGCAAACATATTGTTAAAATTTTAAATAAAGTGTATTAATATTAAAAAATTTATTTTCTTTAAAATATTTTATAAATTTAATACTTAAATTAAGTTACAGTGTAAAACTTATAAAATTACTTTATTTGAAATTTTTTAAGATTATTTCTTGATTTTTGACTTTCACCCAAAAAAAAAAGAAATTAATTAATCATCATCTCAGGAATATATCCAAAAAAAATTTAAACAGAGATTTTAGACTTCCATAAGAAGGTGAATGGAAAGAGAGAAATTGATTCACCATTATCCCAGGAATATATCCAAAAGATTTTCTACGCGAAAAAGACAGTGGCACATATGTGTCACATGCCGCAGACGTTCCGCAGTAGGCCAAACGCGGAGGAATATAGATTGAGTTCGTGAGATTCCATTTTCTTTTATGACTAATTTCCTCACCCGCACAAACCACTGGGCTGTAACTCGTACAATTGCTCAGATTTTCAGTATCAGTGGCACGAAAGTTCTGCTTTGTGTACATCCGGAAATAAAAGTTCGGCCCTTTGAAAGAAAGAGGGAGACGGCCACCGCCGACCAATAGAGAATAGTTCATGACAATAAAAGTGCACTTCAAAGCCTTCGTTGTAAATTGAACTTCTGACATGCGTCCCAACTTTTCCCTGGCACCATATCGGGTGCAAGATGCCCTTATACTGTTCTATTAAATAGAAAATCTTTTTCTTAGAATAAAAGATCAATTATAAATTCCTTTGATGAGTTCTACTTCATTTTCTGAAGCTAGGTCGCAGGTTTCCACTTTCTAACTACTGTTTGCTTATGAAGGGAGTAGTTTTGTACAGGTTATCCCGTAATCCTAGGAACTGAAGACTCACTTTTTGATGAGATACAAATAAACACGCAATTTATCTAATAATATCTAACAGTTCATTTGTTTTTTTTTTTTTTTTCCTTTCTTCTTCTGAATTCAGCCCTTCAACAGTTGATATCACTGTATATCTACACATGCCCGAATAAAGTTGTGTTATCTAGGATTCCTCTGTTGGCCAATGGCAACTTGGTGGTCGTGGACCCCATCCTCAGATTATAGGGCAGCAGTTTTAGAATTTACATTGATATGATACGCATTCTGGAAGAATGGAAGAGATGGCGTCAATGGATTTAATTTACATTCGAGTCCTGCCCCCACACACCTTTTTTTAATTTGATGTACGTGTGCCTCCAGAGATTTTCCAAAACTATATATGAAAAAGAAAAAGAAACGAGAAACCACACATCCCACACAGAAAACACTTTCAATTGTATTTACACGAAAAATGCCAGATGGGGTTCACGGTATTAATCTGTTGGAAATTCATTCACAAGGAAAGAAAAATCCTAGCACGGTCATTATTGTTTGAAGATTTGCCGAGATCCCTTATCCTTTTTGGCTGTTAAATCTATCAGTTTGATTGCTCGACAAGAAGCCATGATGCGCCTAAAAGTGTCGATAAGCCAAAATTTATTTGGTTGTTGAGTCAGATACTACTACTTTCAATAATCTGCACATGGAAGATATCTGAGATTGAAGTTTTCGAGCAAGTTGGGTTTCGTCTAGGTGGCTTGGTCACTTGCTAATGGTTGGAACTGTGGCCAGTGCAACATCAGAGCGTGCTATTTCAAATCTTCAGAGTAGCTCCAAAAACAGACCAGGAACAAAATTGTCATTAAGTAATGCTACTCTTCACAATTGTGATTACTTAAAGGGCAAACGTCTATTATTTGAATAACGTTCTGCAACCACCTTCCTGACACAATCTCGATCCCATCCAACAAATTATTTCCTTTTTCCCTTCAAGAGCGAGATAATTAGCAACAGCAGCAACCGTAGTAGCACAACTGTTTCTTTTGGCATTCTTAGGTGATGATAGTGGCGCAAAACTATAGCACAGCAATAACACACGGCCAGGCCACCGTCTAATCGCACAATGTTTAAGTTGTCCTTCCATAAAGTGATGGGAGGGGCAGCAATTGAGCTGACCTCTTCGAGATGAATCCAGAAGTACCACAAGCGAAATGCAACACGAAATCATGTAGAGATTGAAGAGCTCATTTTTTCTTTAGTCAACACTCTTATAAGATTAAAAAAAAAAAAAAAATCAAATGTATATAATTTTATTATTTTTTTATAAAAACTAATTTTTATAGTTAGGATTTACGACCATTAAGTCGCAATAGAACAAAATTTTTCTTAGTTTAATCAATTAAAAGGTATGTTTGGGGTTAGGGCCGAGAAAACATCAAAGATAACGTCCTTATCAATTAAAAGAAGCACCCAGTAATCATCTCCCACTTGATATGTGTAAATGTCTTCTGTCAACTGAATGCGCAAAACACCCATCAAGCCCACCATGCCAAACTTTGAGACAGTCCGCCCCGAAAACAGTCGGCAGAACAGGAAACCCACACAATAATAGATTTGGGTGGGTTAGAGAAGATGAGTTGAGACAGTCCCACTAAGCCAATCATGCTTTAGACGGGTGTTGACAAATAAGCGACAGTGATTAGGATTTTGGATATGATTTCATTGGCTTTACAAGTAAAAGCGTGCGGAGATTAATCAGATGAGAAACTCTGACTCACCAAACAGGGGAAACAACAAGGATAAAAAAAAAAAAAAAGAGGACCGAAAGATAGAAAGCAAGAAATTAAAAAAAGAAGGAAAAACCGACACCTAATAAAGTGGAGATGAACCCATTGTCGCCAGGAGATACGAGTGGTCCAAGTCGGTCCAAGTATCTAACCGAAAGTGGGCTAATCACGTCAACGCGGCCCTTCTGTTGTGAGCATTCTGATTGAATTGACGACAACCCCACAATCGTCATCAGAAAATAGAGATAAAGGTAGCCTATGCCGAAACTTAAACCTAATATTTGAACAAAAGTCAATTTTGCTACCCATAATTCTGGACAACATTCTAATGTCACAGAAAAATATAGCAGCCACCCTGGTTGGACTGTAGAAGGAGCTCTTTTCATCTTAAAGCCATAATGCCATCTGATAAAAAAGGAAAAACCAGACCTCCTTTCCATCAAAAGTGCAGCTTCACGTAATAGCTAATAGCTGGGATTTATTCCTTTTTCATGTTAGCAGAAAAGAAAATAAGAAAGAAAAAAAAATGCTGGGAGTCCTCTGCAATTCATTTTTGATAATCACATACTCGAGTTACAAGGGCAATTCGCAGGTCAAAAGAGTAAGCGAGGCTCGCCATCAGATTCTCAATTCACCTCTTATGAATTAGCCATCAGTTGAACTTTAACTTATCCTACCTACATAGTCCCTATCATATCCTCATAAAATTTTCAACGTAGCTGTTATGAATGAGCCACCAGTTGAACTTTACCTCATCCTAGCAGCTAGCTACATAGAACCTAGTATACCCTTGTTATGTGTCCTTGTTTGGTTCCAACGATTGCCAATATAGTCAGATGAAAAAGACAGAAGAATTCGATAGCACAATGTCTAAACGCTTGATGACCCAAATTTAACAAAAAAAAAAAAAGTTCAACTCCTCACTTTCCCTAAAGTAGTCCAGTATGTTGATTCCTCAAACCAACAGCTGTCTTCTTTGAACAAAACTATCACTATGTTTAACCAATGGCTAGCTAGAAATGATCAGAACTTCTTATTTTGTACTAATAAATTGTGGAAGGACTATCGTGTACTAAGACATCCTTTTTTTTTTCTCCTATTTGCACCACCACTTCAATGCTTAACAGTCATTGCGTATCGATATAGACTTGTATACATGATTAATAGTCCAATATAAAACGGTAAACTATTCCCAGAATCAATGGATCGGTAAACTATTCCCAGAATCAATGGATCGACGAAGGATTAAATCAGGTAACTGGGGTACAGAGTAAAAGACTCAATATACCGCTCGACATATCGGACACTAGGAATGATACATATACACAATTCTTTAAAAATTTACAATTATTACCCGATCATCTTCCATTAGCTGACGTCTCACTTACCTCAAACACCAATTTTGGCAGGCCTGTTTGCATGTTTCTTTCTCCTCTCACACGCACCAGTGCAATTCTTTGGAGCCAGCATTAACCGTTGACAGGCTTTCAATGGCAATTAAAGCTAGAATGGCCGCAATTGAAATGCCTCCCTAGCGGCCACGCTCGGATTAGAACACATAAGTCCCATCTTCTTGCAGATTCATATCATAAAGCTCAGAGTCAGCATTTCTTGAATTCCGCAAACCTTCGTTCCTACCAATTCGACTATCCCTTTTCCTCGGACTAAGCTTAACATCATCAGCACGCCTCGAGGTGTTCCCTCTGATTTGCCTCCTGTCACTACCAAATTGCCCTGAATTGAATTCACCTGAACCATTCTCAAATTGCCTGCCACCACCATTCCTCCTCAATCTACCACCACTCCTGCGTCTACTTCTTGCATCAATATTGGATCCTCCACCTGAGTGCCCTATACAGCCACTCTCTGCATCAAAATCGTCTCCTTTCGATTTCCCCTTGAAAGGCATGCTTTTTCTCCTAGACCCATCAATTCTCTCAATTTCAATTTCAGTTTCTAAATCCGATAAATCCTCCTCGTTATCAGAATCTTCAAGCCCAGAAATCTTCCCATAGGGTTTAATGCTATGAACGACCCCTTTAGGGAAAAACCTTGCGGAGGGAATACCATCGGGGGTTTCGAACAACTGGGGCCCATCCCTATCGGACCACAAATCAAATCCGCCAGGTTTCTGAAACCGGTCAGCCAAAACCTTCACTTGCTCGTCGGCACCGACGGAGAACAGCTTCGGAGCTTTCTGGACAACCTCCCAGGGGCGCTCGAGCTCGGAAACGGCGGCCTTGAGCTCCGCCCTCTTTCGCATCTCGTAAATCTGGCGCTCGCGGCAGAGGCGAGCTTTGAGGAGCTGCTTGGCTTTCTTGGCCTGCATTCTCTTCCACTGCCACTTGGATACGCCGCCGGGGAAGGTCCTGGGCCCGCCACCCATGCGGATAATCGTTGTCTTCGTCTTGCGGGGGACGTTCACGGCTGGCGGTGAGAAGAGCGTGAGTTTGGAGAAAGAGAGTGGGTTTGAGGATGATAAGGTTTTGGAGAAGGAGAAGTGGTGGGATGGGATTGAGAGAGACATTCTTGAAATTCAGAAGAAAAATTACCACGCGAGAGTCCCAATTCGAGTCTACTCTGTGATTTTCCAGGTCAAGAATTCACAAGAAGAAGACGCCGACCACTTCGAAATAATTCGACGGCCAGGCGCGGCCCAAGAGAGGGTCGTCAGGCCCTGAGCCCGACACGCCTCTTACGTATAACGCTCGCGCTACCTCCAATT
Organism: Bruguiera gymnorhiza; assembly: GCA_020883675.1. NCBI lineage: Eukaryota > Viridiplantae > Streptophyta > Magnoliopsida > Malpighiales > Rhizophoraceae > Bruguiera > Bruguiera gymnorhiza. The sequence goes on along the minus strand of JAIRCJ010001062.1, from coordinate 7,988,318 downwards.
TTTGCAAGTAAAAAAATTTCTAATTGAAGATGAGCAGTAAACTGGAGATTGTTCAATTTTTCATTAAGCGAGATATGCCGCATCCATTGTTTTTTTTTTTTTTTTTTTAAATTACTTTTATAACTAAAATTTCATCCATTAATTTAAGCATCAATTACTGTACCCATGTTCTTAGCATCGTTAAGGTGTAAAAAGATATGCGAAACTGTAAGGGAGATTTTTGGCGTTGCTTGGCATCCAAGCCACGGTTTGATTCGAAAGCAACCGCCAACCGCCAACCGCCAAATCCTTTCCTTCTGTCTCGACAACGCAACATAGTCCAAAAATCCCCGGCTTCACTCGCACGCACCCACAGCACTACAAAACTCAAACCGACCCATCTCCTAAGTTCAAATGTAATCACAGTAGGATTGATTCGGAAGCAGATGGGGAATGAGAAATCTGTGATGTCAGTTATAAGGGCGGCGAGACCCACCTTTAGAAACGATCACGACAAGGCCGCTTTCGCTGTTCACGCCTCTTTCTTCGCCGCTGGATATGCCCTCGTCGCCACTGGTCCCGAAGCTCTCTCCCGCACCGCCCTCTCCTCTCCCTCCACCGGTGACTCCCTTTTCCCCCTATTTTAACCAGTAATTCACATGTTGAAAAAGATATTGACTCTCTCTCTCTCTCTGTGTCCACCCTTCAGACGAGGTGGGAATTGAGCACTGGAACGAGCTGGAGGATGAGTATGCATTCCTGTACTCGAACCCCGAGAAGGGCGGCACGAAGGTTTTAGTGAAGTGTTTGAAAATGAATGATAAATTGATGGTTGATGCTTTGGCCGATGGAGCTTCGGAGCCGGTCCAACTCAAAATCGAGTTATGTTTCTTTTCTTTTCTTTTCTTTGCCTGTTGGGTTGTCATTCGGTATAAATTTTCCTTTGGTAGAAATTGGGTAAATATCTGTGCGGTTTGATTTGGATTCTTTGAATTATGGTTGGGTTTTTGGGTGGTTTTTGTAGTGTTAAGGACTATGTTCCAGAGAAAGGTGGTTCGAAATATTCCACGCAGTTCAAGAATTTGGACAAGCTTGTCAAGAATTTGAATAAAGAGGTTTTGATTAACTTGGACGGTTCTTCTTCCAAAGAAAGTTCATCAGGGAAACCTTCAAGGTAATTTATTTTCTTCTTGTGTTTTCGATTCCATTTGTAATATAGAATTCTGATGAAAGGAAGTTGTTTACGTCCGTCAACTAGGGATCTTGATATTGCACATAAGGTTGGGACTAAATTGGACGGTTCTTCTTCCAAAGAAAGTTCATCAGGGGGACCTTCAAGGTAATTTATTTTCTTCTTGTGTTTTCGATTCCATTTGTAATATAGAATTCTGATGAAAGAAAGTTGTTTACGTCTGTCAACTAGGGATCTTGATATTGCACATAAGGTTTGGACTAAATTGGACGGTTCTTCTTCCAAAGAAAGTTCATCGGGGAAACCTTCAAGGTAATTTATTTTCTTCTTGTGTTTTCATTTCCATTTGTAATATAGAATTCTGACAAAAGGAAGTTGTTTACGTCCGTCAACTAGGGATCTTGATATTACATTTGAGGTTTTGGATCTTTAATTTCATTGCTTATCTCTGAAAGAAATTGACGTTTTGAATTTTAATGTATGGCAACCATGCTTTTGACACGACAATCAGGTAATACTTGGTAACCCTTGTATGGCAATCATTCGGTTCTTGTCTTTAGACTAAATGCTTATGTTGCACCTAATTTTTCAGGGGAGATTTTGGGTCTGGTGGGAGCATGCTTTTAGGTTTGTACTTCTGAAATTTAGGCAGTCACGTCACAATTCTCTTCTGAAAACACATATGCTCGCATGCACACAAACGCTCGCTGAGCATGGGACTGTTTAGGAATTGCTGATTTTCATTGTCTGCGAGCAGGACCTAATGACTGTCGCCGGTTTGATGGAAGGGATGGGCAGCCTGGCTTCCCTCGAGGACGGCTGTGAGTGGACTCTATCCTTTGCCCTGTTATACTATTATTCTTTCCGTGAAACTAACAGTACATGATGACACAGGGGTGTTCCTCCAGGTGGTCATTTTGATCCATCTGGCCCAACTAGAGTTTATGGTTTTAGGCCCGGTCGATTTGCCAAGTAATTATTTTTTTTAAGTGAATAATTTTTGCAAGTTCAATCCTGTTAAGTGATATTACATTTGAGGTTTTGGATCTTTAATTTCATTACGTATCTCTGAAAGAAATTGACGTTCTGAATTTTAATGTCTGGCAACCATGCTTTCGACACAACAGTCAGGTAATACTTGGTAGCCCTTGTATGCCACCTATTTCTCTTCCTTGCAAGCGTGAAGGTTGTAGCATCTTTCCAAAGTTTTGTTTATCTTTATTATATCCAATGGGTTATCAAGGTCGATGAAGGAAGATTTATTTGGTCTATATGCTTTTGGGTTTGCTGAATGAATGGTTGTTATATCTGGAAGCACCCCGGGATAAGATTTTGCATTGGCTGGTTGTCTATTTTTTTCTTTGCATTGTGCTGTTGTATCTTATTTGCAGATTAGATAGACTTGTTGAGCCATGGCGTGATATAAGTCAACCTGATATTGAAGTGTCTAAACCCACAAGGGTTCCAGTTCACCCATCTAGGTACGTAGTTCTTCCTCCTTTTTTTTCTTTCTTTATTGAGCTCATAGATAATGTAGAAGATGATTGTGTAAAATTTATCCCTAGTTCATGTGTGATTGTTGTCATGATGTCGTTTTGTTGGTTTTCACTGTTTGTACCCACAACCTTATGTTGTGATCTAACTTAATCAATTACTGGCCTTTAAACTTTCTCATTTGATCAAGAAAATTTCTTCATCAATCTTGATGCTTGTGGTGATAAATTGATGGTAAAAGATGCTATGAGAATGTCAAATTTCTTCTGCATGTGACCTGAATTTCTAGAAAGTAATTACTGCCGGATATGCCTATCTTGTGACCCAAGCTGGATGCCTATAGTTCGAGTCTAATTTACTTGAAGGTAACATATCACATGAAAGTTTTTTTTTCCAATGAAGTAAAACCTGTTTCTTAAAGACAACATTGGAGCCAATGATACTTAAACTTAGGCTTAGAAGGTGAAAATTTGACCATATACTGTTAATAATGACATTTTTTTCCTTGTTTATTAGCCAAAATTTCTGCAATATATGTGACTAAGATGTATTGTGTGGCTATCAACTCTGCACTTAGTTGATATACCATTCTCTTGCAAGGCATATGGGTAACCTCCTGGGCCAGGGTAATTCAGCCTGCCAAGAATGTGACACAATCTTTTTAAGTTGAAATTGAATAAGGTGAATAAGATGAAGGATCAAGTTGTCAATCTTGAGTTCAATGATTCACCTACTCTTAATGAATTGTCCTTTATGAGACCTATTAATCCTGCTTTTACGTAACTAGGGCAGCAGTATACTGTTTCTCCTGTCCACTTCCTTTTTAGTTTGAGTTTTGGAAAGGAGCATTCTCATTGTTTGATTATACACTGCTTGCAATACAAGGACCTGGAAGAGGCAACCTTCATTATGAGACTGGTATGATATGTTAAACAGGGATGATGTTGAGTATCAGCTAGTTAATTGGATCAAAGTTTATTCAAATAGTTATGATTCTTCAGCTTGTAGAGAGCAGAAGCAAATCTATTTGTGATTGATGGAATTTTTATGTTTTCGTTGGGATGAGTTGTCTATTTTTTCTTGGTGAGTCCTGTATGATTACCCAATTCAGTTCAGTGAGAGTTGAAAGGTTTGCGCCTTGTTTTTTTGGTCTGCTTCCCGGGATTGTGTATCCTCCTGTAAATCCAACTGGTGGCAGTGATCTTGTTCCTGGCCCTGGTGCCGGAGTGTACCCAACTTGGTACTTCATATCACATTATTGCTTTCTTAGCCATTGCTATTACATGCAATCATTTGGTTCTTGTCTTTAGACTAAATGCTTATATTGCACCTAATTTTTCAGGGGAGATTTTGGTTCTGGTGGGAGCATGCATTTAGGTTTATACTTCTGAACTTTAGGCAGTCATGTCACAATTCTCTTCTGAAAAAACACTCTCACATGCACACAAACACTCGCTGAGCACAGGACTGTTTAGGTTTTACTGATTTTCATTATCTGTGAGCAGGACCTAATGACCTGCGTTGGTTTGGTGGAGAGGATTGGCAGCCGTGAGTGGACTCTATCCTTTGCCCTGTTATACCAGTATCCTTTCCATGAAACTAATAGTACATGATGACACAGGGGTGTTCTTCCAGGTGCTCGTTTTGATCCATATGGCCCACCTAAAGTTCCTGGTTTTGATCCTGGTCGATTTGCCAGGTAATTATTTTTTAAAGCGAATAATTTTTGCAAGTTCAATCTTGCTAAGTGATAAATTCCTGCACCTTCTTTCCTTTTCTTGTTCCCATGAATTCTCGGTGTTCTGAAACTTGTCTGGGCTTATATACAGAAACGTGAGAGCACTCCATTAGGCTTTAGCTTGAGCTAAACTTGTTCTGGGTCTTGTTGGTATAATGGTTTCTGTAAAATGAATTTCAATGCCTTGAGAGTTTGATCAGATATTCTGTAATTGGAAACCAATGGAACTGCATTTGACAGTCTTCCCTGCTGGGGAACGTGAAAAGAAAATGAGGAAGCAGAAGGGACAAAGGATGGATCTAGGATATGTATTGTGGCCTCTATGGGAACCTACACCAAGCCTATTATTCGAACTATTACTTGGGTACAGAGTACTAAATATGGTTCTGATAAATTTTTAAAGAATTAAAATACAGAAGCAATTTATATACAAGTACACAATTAAGTCTCATATATAAAAAGTGGCCTGGTGGCAATGCATATTTGTAGCAACCATGAGGTCTTGGGTGTTAGTAAAAACATTTATCAGTCAATCTCGTTGAATGATGGGATTGGTGCTTTAAGCAAAATTCGATTTTAATAAGCATGCTTCCAAGCATGTGAGATTCATAGAGTTTGTTTTTCTGTGTTTTGGTCGGATATCAATTAAGGTATTTGAGTTTATTGCTCTTCTTGTTCAACTTGACGTGCTTCCATGTAGATGGCTCATGCATTATCGTGATGCAGCAAAAAGCCCGTCTACTAGTTCTGACCTTTGACTCCGGATGATCTGACATTTCCTCCTCCGGAGTTCTTGCAGAAGGCCACGGAGTCCACCAGGTGGAACTCATCCAGATCTCCAGCATTTTCGTAATGGCTCGGGCTTCATCTAAAGCCAATATGGCCCGCAACTTACAATGCTTTCAATAACTGTGTGCTGCAAGATCACGAAAGACTCAAGGCCGGAGTGGGTCTCCCGAGAATAGAATAAAGATGGCATAGAGATATTAACTTTGAATGTAACTTGGGCTTTTGGGGCCTCATTGCGGACGGGGCCCCAGGGCCTCCCTCGGGCTCCCTTATCAAAGGTTAATTTAACAAGACTAATAGAAATATTTTTTTAAAAAACTAGTAAAGCTAATTTTACAAGACTAATAAATTTTTTAAAAATATATAATTAAATTTATTTGTTCCGTCCATTAGAAGTCCATTAAGTCACGAGTTACACAATATTAGAATTTTTTTTTTCATTCTCATAATTTTTTTGCTTTTTTTTCTTCTAAAATATAAATCTTAAATTTCATGAATAAAAAATTAAATTTTTAATTCTTAAAATATTCCTAAAAAAGGAATATAATTAAATTTATGTTGGCACTAGAAGGTCACAAGCCCACAGTTAGAATGCCGGTGTCGGCACTCGCTTTTGTGGGCTCCTGATCTCGGTACCCCTTCACCGTCCTTTACTTTCGACTTTCTTCATTTTCCGGAAAATTCAACTGGGTATTATAATCTCAATTGTCTTTTGAGAGCTCGCCATTTCAACAGGCCTGTACATGCCTTTCATTGAACAAAGTTGCACGATATTAAATTTAAATATGTCAACATCAAAGCATTTATTTTTATTTTTTTTGGTAATAATATAATTACAGGAATCAATAAATTAAGCAGCATATTCACATTGGATTTCTCTCCCTATCTTTGCTTTTGCAAAGGTAACTGAAGACTACTGAAAAATGGAGATATTAATAATCCACTTCGTAATAGCATATTCAACATAAATAAAGAACGCAGGGGGGAAAAGAAAAAAAAGCTACTTTAATACATTAATTCATATCAGTTTTTACACATCACCAATTCAAACTAAGATATTTAGAATGGTAAAATGGATATTTAGCTAAAAAAAGAATTTTATTTACTACAATATTACAATATTAATATGCATTAAGTTGCCAATGCTTTCTATTGACTCTTATTAATAACTTTAATATATTCGTTTCAAAATAAATAGTTTATCTAATATTCGATATTTTAGGGAAGAGTCAACGCGGAAATGAGACGAGGAGAAAAGGGGTCAAAATTTGGGTTCAAAATTCAAAGTAACTGACTCAAAAGTGGCTAACGGTAGTTACAGTGGGACTTCTCCAATAGGCCCCACTAAGGTTGACAACATTCCACGTGGCACATATCTGCGCCCCCCCTCTCTCTCTCTCTCGCTCTCTCTCTCCACAAATCATCGAACACGCCTTTTGTTTTATATTTTACGGGATAAATATAAGATTGATCTTAATTTTTTTTTTAAAAAAATTATAATATAATTTTATATTTTAAAAATTATTTATTTTAATCTTAAATATTTATATATCATTTTAATTTAAGGCAATTTTAAAAGGTTAATTACATCGTTAATTTTATGCATTAATTGTATGAAATTTAAAAAACTTTCAAAATTTTAATACTTAATTATATTGAAAAAATCCAAAAAAAAAAAAAAACAAAGTTTTGTTTATCCCCACGTTTGACATTTGACGGTGTGTTTTTAATGTACTTGACAAATTAACAATACATACGTAGAAAGAGAGAGAGAGAGAGAGAGAGAGAGAGAGAGGGGTGTTTAAGAGAAGGGTGTTGTGTGATAATGGAGGGAAATAAGCAACAGGGGTCGTCTTCAGCTTTCACTTCTGAGTTGTTTGGCTCCAAGGATCCCTCTTCTTCTTCCACGGGGATTTCTGGGTATATCTTTGCTCCTTCTCCTAAGGTACTGTCGTTGTTTCTGTCATGCCACATTTGTTTTGTTTTTTTTTTCTTCTTCTTCTTTTTTTGTGTTTTTCCAATTCGCGCGGACTTATTCAATTAGGACTTCTAATTGGATTTAGACTCACGGTCCATTTCTTGATATTTCTGTTTCGCTTTCAAATTTCAATTGTCCCTGATTATTAATGTCCGGTTAACAGGTTATTTTCAAGGGTTTTATAGTACCTATTCATAAATTTTTTGTCTTTTTTCGTTTGTGCCTACAAAGTTTAAAACTTGAGAGGGAGAGATGGCAGGACAGTAAGTCATGTTGCGAATCCTTCTCCGGTTTGGCTTGAGGTTTTGGTATATTTGCTAGTGAGTAACGGAGGTTTTGCTAGCAGTTCAAAGATTTTTGCTTATTCAGACACTGCGATTAGGAGAAGAGAAGGTTGCTTGTATGATGTTTGTTCAATAGAATTTTCTTTCTTTCTTTCCTTCTTTCTTTCTTTCTTTAATTCAGACATGTTTTCCCTGTTATGTCATCGCTTTGACATATTTCATATTGCTCACCATGCTGTCCTTTAGGCTAAATGGGGTCTATGCTGGTGTTGCTTGCTGTGCCAAGTAATAAAAAAATCTTCTTGGTGTTGATTTAGGTGGTGGGGAGGGAGGCTATCGGGAGGAAGCAGGATCCTGCAAATGGGGCTTTGAATGCTAAACTTGGAACTTCAGGTTACGATAACATAATTACCTTAGACTTCTATTACTCATGTGAAAATGGATCTGCTATAATTTCTCACCGAATGAAATTGCATCCTTTGCGTTAGAGTTGAAAACAAAAGAATTTACTTTCTTGCTTTGTTTGTTATCATTGGCAAGCAGGAACATAAAAAAAGGATTCTTTCTTGTTTACAGTAGCTTGATTCACTATTAGTTTTCAGTTTATTTGTCGTAATGGTTCCTTTAAGTTAGCTCATCTGTAATTTCAGATGGTACTTCAAATAGCAATGAAGGTGGAAATCAGAACGTGCCAAATAAAGATGTGAGCTCTATCTATCAAGAACAAGGAGTACAACCATGTCATCTCAGTTCATCAATCTACTATGGTGGTCAAGACACATATAATCATCCCCAGAGTACTCTGAGTTCTAGTCTGAACTCAATGGTGAGTATACTATACCATAAGCAAACTAGCTGAATATGAGTCTTGTCAATCATCAAACTTAAAAGAGATGGATTGATTGCCATTTGATGAGAAACATGATCTTGATATTCAGCAATATTCTCAGCATGCAGAGGGCTCATTCACGAGATTGTATTGAGCATTTGATCATTTTAATGTCATGATGGTGTAGGAAAGGATCAAAGTATTAAGTGTAACATCTTGATTCATTATGTTATTAGATAAGCTTGTTTTTGTCTTGCCAGACTAGGGAGTAAAGTTGTGCATTATTGAAATTTCTGCCCCGAGTCATTCGTTACCTTTGCTTGCATGCTATACAAATAGAGAATTATAGCTGAAATCTTCTATTTCTTCATCAGTTCAAGAAGGATGAGACAGAAGATGATACTGGAAGTGCGTCAAGGGGAAACTGGTGGCAGGGTATGATCCTGTATATAGGCATATAGTTTTGTCGATGAGATATCGAGGATTCGATTTCTACCATACTTACATTGGTGCAGTGCCATGTTTCTTTCCTGCAGGATCTCTCTATTACTAAGATCCACCTGCCATGGATACTTAACTAGGTAATCACATATCATAAGCCATCTAACAAACACCTATTTTCTCAAGAATGGTGTGAAGCCTTTTTTTTTTTTTTTATCTTACATACATGCCTAGAACATACCTAAGACTTTGTAGTTTTCCTATAGCTGCAATGATTTTGTCTTTCCTATTCCATTGTTTTAGGATTCTCCGCGTTGAATCACATCCCAGGTTTTCAGAGATTGAAAAAATTTGTCTGAAATTTAGTAGTGAGAGCATATCTTTTACGCTTAATTTTGGATTTAGGATATACTATCACTCTCCTTTGGCGGAATTCCACCTCTGTGCTTTGCAGGTATACAGCATAGAGTAGCCATTTATCTAATGTTGGTTACAAGGAAGATACGAAATAGCAGTCAGATCGTAGACAATGGCTGGTTATTGTTGCTTTCTCCAACTGAAGATCGTATATATATGAAGTATCTCTATGCGCCTTGTTCTTCTTTTCCCAATTTTATTGTAGAGGATGATGAACTTGACCCTTTTACATGTTTCATACAGAAGCTTCATGAACCATCTCTTGTTGCTTTGTGGTTTAAATTGTGAATACGAGAAATCTCAAGGGTCCTTGTGTTCTCGGTCCCAACTTTGAATGAATTCATTGTAGTTATTGACCACCCCTTGACTCCATTTGATATGATTGAAGTGTTGAGATCACGAACGAGGAGAAGATTTTCCTGGCCTTTAAGGACGATGTTTCCGGCCATCATTTTTTATTTTTTATTTTTTATTTATAAAATTTGATTTGATGCACATGTTTGCACATGAAGTCAACCGTCTGATCGAGCATGGGTTCATATGTGCAAAGGCGTGATGATGGGCACACTCTCTTTTATATATATATATATATATATATATATATATATATATATATATATTCAAACTGTCATTTCTGTTCCTTATCCTGAATTTAACATGAAAAAGCCTATGTTATTCCCTGTCCAAAATCATGACCCACATCTTGCCAAAGTTAAAATCTGATTTTGACATTATCGTCAATGTATTTCACCATTGGCCCACACGGCATCTGCCACTTCAGTGTTACCATAACTTACTCAAGCAATTCGAGCGTAGAGCTTTTCACCTCTTTGCCAGTTATCGCAAGCAGTTGTAACTTATGACTGCCGTGTTGTTTGCACCTTCTTTTTCACTATTCACAACCGAAAAAATGGTCCGATTAGGTGGAGACTCAAGTGGAATACCTTGGTATTACTTCGGGGACATTGCACTTGGGTCCTCACAGAATAAAATAGGAACTTAAATTAAAAAGACGCCGTTGCCGGGGATCGAACCCGGGTCGCCCGCGTGACAGGCGGGAATACTCACCACTATACTACAACGACTTCTTGTAATGAAGCGAAAAATTATTTATTGATTTAATATATATTGGTTAAAATACTTCATCCCTGATTGGGCTGCGTCGTCCCGCAAGTCATCAGAAGACCTGATAGGCGGATAGAGGACAGATCATAGTCAACGCTCAAAGGATTGCAACCTTTCAACAACTGCAATTTCCTGGAATTGACACAGACTTCCCTGCTAAGAAACCTCAATGATAGGCTCATTCGTCATCAATTCACTCACTCCTATAAGTAGCAATTGAACCAGGAATTTCCTCCTACAGAACAAAAGATCTATCTTCTTGGGTTACAGAAGAAAGCGAAGACTAGAAAATAATAACCCAATCATGGCGGAGGTGAAGTTGTTCGGAGCATCGCTGAGCCCTTTTAGCCGGCGAGTGGAGATGGCTCTCAAAGTGAAAGGCGTAGAATACGAGTACATAGAAGAGAATCTGGCTGAAAAAAGTAGCCTTCTTCTCGAGTACAACCCTGTTCACAAGAAAGTCCCTGTGCTTGTTCACAACCGAAAACCGATTGTGGAATCACTTGTTATTCTGGAATACATTGACGAAACTTGGAAACAGAACCCCATCATGCCTGAGGATCCTTATGACAGGGCCACGGCACGTTTCTGGGCTAAGTTCATCGATGACAAGGTAATACATGTTTGTGATTCTATTCCAAATTGAATAGACTTCCGAGAGTTAGAGAGGATTTACGGTATCTGGAGAGGGGAGCACATGCTGCAATGTTTGTGAAATTTTTTAACGTTGCAAAACTCTTACGAATCGGTTATGGTAAAAATCACATGTGGGTAGATCTAGAGTTCATCCATTTTTAACTTTCAGTCTCATCTCACGTGGGTTTATAATTATACCTTGTTATACTACGTCGTATACTTAATAACATTGGGAGCATAACACTTACATTTACTCACATGATATATCTTGTTATCACTCCGTGTCACACCAAGATCCTGTCGATAAATGTTAGCATGAGAAATCAATAGATATAGAGAGATCAACTCATATTGATTAATTAAAAAAAAAAAAACAGTAGTAAAATGTTAATATCACTGAATTATCAAAAACAAAAATGTTAGTTTTTCTAACTAGATATATTTAAGTGGCAAAAAAATACAGATAAATGAAATACGGGTTCTTTTTCCCTTCTCTAGTGCCTTCCTGCATTTTGGCAAGCTTTATGGAGCAAAGAGAACGAACGAGAGAAGGCCAAAGAAGAGGCTTGTCATCACCTGAAAACACTAGAAAATGAGCTCAACGCCAAGGGAACCAAGTTCTTCGGAGGAGAGACAATTGGACTGGTGGACATTGCTGCCAACTTCTTTGGCTATTGGCTAGCTATCCTTCAAGAGGCGGCGGAAATGGATTTTGTAACGAAAGAGGAGTTTCCGGTTTTTTTCGATTGGATTGATGAGTTTAGCAGCTGCAGTGCAATCAAGGAAAGTCTTCCTGCCAAAGATAAGATGCTGGCCGTTTTCCAATCTCGCTTTAAGGCTTCAACTTGGAAGTACTAGGATGCGAATCTACCTTGGACTATGTTATTGCTGCTTTCCATAGTTCCCGTTTGGTTTACAATATTACTAGAATAACTATTGAGATCAATATCAGGATTCTGTGAAATGTCCGTTCAATCAATTTGTTGGGTGATCGTACAAGTTCTCTCGCTAATAAGCGTTGTTCCCCCAAAATTTGGCTTCTCCTTTTGGGTCTTTTGGACGCAGTTAATAATTAAAAGCCACGCATCAGAAAGCGTTTTAAACGTTGGCACCACTGCATTTCCACAACGACCAAGTTTCGTAGCCAGATTTTTGAGCCATAGACAACCCATAGGCCCCTATTTTGAAGACAAAAAAAAAAAACACACACACACACACACACAACACCCTAAAACATGGCCTCTGGTCTTGCTCTATCAAAATCATCGGGCCATATAGTGAATACCCTTTCCACAATATATATAAGCACCTTAGTATACCGCCACTCCATGTACCTTGTTGGGCTTTCCGCCCATACCGCCACATCCATTTCTCTGACTCTGCCACGAACAATTTGGTCTGGAATTCGAATGCGTCCCGCAATCATCCACTCTCGCCACCACTCATTGGATTGCCATCCTCAATCAATGACAGATGGCTCCAATGCACACAGGAAACCCAATACCGGTAGGACCCAAAAATTCTTTTTAAAAAAATTAAAATAAACCTGTACAAACAGTACAAAAGAAAGACACCCAATACAAACATATATCTTCTCTTTCTCCATGGTACATCCGAATTAAAGGTTATGAACATGTTGATAACTGTGCGCCTTCTCCAAATTCAGTGATGCAAGGCAGGAATTTTTCTACTTTTCTGGGCACTAAATAAGCACAAGAGCTAATGGGGAGATCCTATTTGGGAGGCCCAACAAGTAATTGCATAATAATACTACAGCTAGCGCATTTGCAGTAGAACAGTATATATAATATATTCCCTATCAAAGATGGGAATACTTTCGGTCTTTTTATAATTGATATCACCCGGATCCATTAGCAGTTGGACATAATGGCCACAATAGTTACAAGAACATCAAATGTCTCATCGCCTTCTCATCTGCGAAAATACGTCATTTGATATTCCATGGTTGTGGATAAGCGGGGGGAAGTAAAACAGTATGTAACCATCCAAACTCTTACAAAAGCCAAAAACTCAAAAACCAGATAGTAAACAACCCGATTCAGAACATGAGATAATAATTCAACCACTCCCAATATTTAAGTGAACATTGGTTTCAATGGAAGTCCAGATTTAATTGCTCAGAGCGTCTGGGAGCTAAGATCCTTCACAATGGTAACAGGGCAAGGAGCATGCGTCATAACATAGGTGCTAACACTCCCCAGAAGAATCCTGTATCCACAAACCCGCAAAACAATCACAAACGTTGTTATCCTACCATCATTCATTACTCGCTATTGTCATTGTCATTATCCGATCATTTGTCCGTAGCGTAATGAGATTTTTGCAGAGTCAAACCAAGAAAAAAAAAACAAAAAATTTTTTTAATCGACCTTGTGAAGAATGGAAGGCAAAATTGATAAATTACACACCTTTGGACTGTGCCAAGGCCCCTGCTTCCCATGGCCAAAGAGTCCAGCTTTAGATCTTCGATCGCTTGTAGCAGCTTCTCTCTCGCGTCTCCTCCCCAGTAAAATTTCGAGACAACGTTAATCTACAATAACGTAAACATCAAAACCGATGGAACGGCAAGAGATCATGACACAGGAAACGCAAAAGAGAGAAAAACATCGGTGAATATTGGAAATACTTCTTTCTGTCGGGATGCAGTGTCGAGGGTATCAAGAACCTCGATGTCTATCTGGACATCGTAGCCTTTCATGATCTCGGGCACTCTGAACTCCGACAAGGGAATAAGAGCTACCCAGAAGAAATCCGATCAGGTCCTGATCATTAAAACTAAAGAATGGAAAACAAACCAAAAGAAACCTTCTGAGATTTACTTACGAGAGCCGGAACTGGCCCAAAGGTTGTTACGGGACTCTTCGAGAGGATTTGGATTGATGTGTATAATATAAAGAGTGTCGCCTTTATCAGCCAAGTTATCGATGGCCCACTTGAGAGCGTTCTTGCTGCTCTTTGAGAAATCCATGGCCACCCCTATCTTCCTGTCTCCTGGCATTTTTCTCACTCAATCGCTTCTCTACCACCTTCACTTTCCTCTTCTCTGCTTGATTATCCGGTGCTATTTTATTAGAGAAAAGACAAGAACACAGTATTGCTTGCCGGGTTGAAGAGTGACGATGTTGCGTTCGGACTTGGGCTTTTAGCTTTCCGTTTTATCTGGAGCGTCCACGTGTACCCATGTTCAATCCGTGGTGTGAAGATGTGGTCGCCTGCCCTGACGCGGTCGCCCTTCGGGCCGCCAGCGGCTAGATTTGAGAGTATTACGTGAGCCAATGTGAACGTTTGTGTAACGAATCAAAACGCAGAAAGTGAAGTACAAATACAGTCTGGATTTTGACATTTCCGTTCCTGAAAATAAAGATTCCTCCAATCGCGAAAAAATAAAAAGATATAAACTGAGCATCAGAAAGTAAAAGGAAAAATGGACATAGGCGGTCACGAGGATGCACGAAGTTGCTTTGCACTTTCCTTCCTTTCCGCGCTTATCTTTTTGGGTGACATTGCAAGAATTGAGTTCTCGTTTTCTTCTGTACCAAACTAGAAAACGCGTGCAGCCATTTTGCGTCTCAGTAGTTGTCACGGGTCAACCGTTTCACATCAATTTCACTAAGTAACCCGCTTAACTTTAGCCAAATTCACACACGTAAAGACAGGTTAGGGCACAGTTACACAAAACTTCTCTAACTTTTATTATTTTCTCCCAAAATACAAACAACTGTCCAGATTTCTTAGCAACATTTTTCTCACTACACTTTCTTTCTCTCAATTTTTTTAAAGTATTTTTTGGTTAACCCCTTATATACATATATAAAAATACATAACTTAACTATCAATACAATCATATTTAGTAAAACATTTTCCCTATTAGGAATATTTTCTATAATTTAATCATAACATGAGTTTATATTCATAAAAGATATGCCAGCTCACATTGAACTGGTATTTGTTGTTTCTCATGTTTTTCTAGCTTCAAGGAGAGTTCGTTAACACATTAGACTTATATAATTATCACTTTTCATAATCTCTATAAATATGATTGCAAAATCTTAGTAGTTAATACTCCATATCTCATGAATTTTTCTTTTTTATGATACACTGGCAAAACTTTACTCACATTGTGACTTGTCTTTCTACTACTTTATTTATATGCTTCCATTGTGTTGTTGGCCCGATCTCTATCCATGCGTCAATTTCATGTATTATCGTAACTAACTTTCAGAGCTACTATTAGTCAACTTGTTTCTTAACTAATTTTTTAAGAAAAATTTGGACATTTTCTCTAAAAAATATTACAAAATTTAATTTTTTAATAAAAAAATATATTTAAATATTTAAGTGAATAATTTGCTAATACAACATGTTGTTCCACCATTAATTTGATATTTTTTTCTTTTGCGTCAATTTTTTAACCCGCTATCCCTTGATCGTAACGGGTGTATTTTTACTTGGTATCAATGCCAAAACTTATATTTCAACTTCTTCTAATTTTGTTGCCTTGCACATTGACCCCTTACAACTGCTTTATTTCTTTCAACGTGCCTTATGCACACCGACTGCATGTTTACTAATATTTACATTTCTATATTAAGGACCCAAACGTGCTGACAGTAGTCGATCTTAGGTGACGAAAATAGAAACGAAATTGAACACCTCTTAACTCAGTCCCATTGGAATCCGCGAAGATATTTTTTCGATTAATACAAGAATTAAATATTCCGAAATTCGGTTGCGAGTTAACAAGGTCACTTGTTTTACTTCTAAAAATATTTCGGGCACAATTAAAAAGATTGAAAAAAAAAAAAAACCTTTACCATAAAAATAAACAGAGAAAAATACGTCAGGCCCGTCGAAGATGATCGAGATTAGAAACCCAAATGCCCAATGCGAACGACCAGCACCTGAGCGCTGAAGGCCATTTCCCAGAACAACCAAAAGAGGATGCAAGCTCGCCCGGCTTAATGTTTGCCCCAAAATGTCTATCTAATTAATAACACAATATTCAGCCCATTCGGCATGGAAGTGTTATAAGAAGATATTGTATGAGACAACCCACTTGTCAGAATCGTGGACCGTTGTCCCAAAGGACGGAAAGACGGTTTGCTCGACGGGCTTCTTTTCTAAATTGTAATAACTGGTTTTTGTTGTTCCAACTGGCAACAACCAAGCAATGCTTTGCTTTCTTTTCAAAATTAATTATGTATTGTTATTAGATATTAGATTTCGCACTTTTATGGAATATTTCCTGGAATTGAAGAGCGAATGAAAATCAGATGAATTGCCGAATGCACGATCTCTTGAACGCCAACCCCCCCCCCCCAAAAAAAAAACCCAAAAAAAAAAAAAGACTGAGAACAAGATCACTCGTGCTTGTAAAATTGTCTCGCTGGAGCATCTGAAACTATTTTAATTGTTGTTTCCAAAAGAAAGTGGACCAGATCCATAATAAGTATTTTCTCCGACGAAAAAGGCCGTAAAGAAGAAGACATTAGACATTTTATCCAACGGCAGCGAGGTGAGAATTGCTTCTGGTCAGTTTGTCGCTAAGGTTAGCATTTTTAACATCCGTCTCTTTATAATAATTGGTGCTTTTAACGATACCTAAGCCTAATAATGATTTGTACTGTGGTTTTGGTGACCAACCTTGACATTTTGTCCCTACCCGTGTGATTTGTGGTCCGACTCACACGGTAATGAAAGTTTGTATTAAATATGCTTAATGGCGATTAGCCGTAAAAACGAACCGGCAAGATACAATCTGTGCTCCGTTGCAATAAAAGAAAATACTTAGAAAATTATTTAAATTAAATTAATGGAAAATTAAAATGACGTAAAACTAAAGTGTAAGTTTCGTTTTTTTTTTTTTTTTCTGTGGTACGAGTATATGCGATCTTTCCATAAGAAGATGGGCTAACAATATGATTTAATGCAAAAATGAAATAAATAACAATAGGGTACTGTCAGTAAGCGGTTGAGCGTGGAGTCCTCTGCCAGGGCGACTGATTGGGGCTATGCTATGGGCCCATTGATGGGAGGTCTTCTTCATTGATCCTTACATTTTGTTAGGCAGGCCCAAGACCTCTCGATCAGTTGTAACATCGGAGGCGCCTCCCATTCGGCCATCCGTGTCCTCGTCATCCTTTCCCATCATTATTTAAAGAAAGAAATCGCGAATCAAGGGTCTCTGCAGTTGTGCCTGGCATGGAGTTGGCAAAGTAAGAGGCAATTCTTTCTCAAGATGCAAAATATGCTCTGTACCATAGTTCTTAAAATCGCAGTCCCGATTTTAAATTCTTCCAACGTTTCGAATCATATAAGATCGTAAGCAAAATTTTAGTAGGATTATAAATTTATATCATTTATCTCATTAAAATAACAAAAATCATTTATCTCGAATCCATCTAAAGTAAAATCTTGGTTTTAACAATCTTGGATAAACGGTCAATATATATAGAAATCAAACGATACCAATAACTAACGATTGATTGCTTTAGAAATTAGCTGAACCAAACAATAACCCCTTCCTATTTTTCTCAATCTCTTCCTCACAAGTCGGGTGCGATGGGGGGAGGCACAAAAAAGTTAGTAGCAAAATTTAATTAAAGTCACTTTCGGGGACGAAAGAAAATGGCCAGGTGCATTACTGCGTGATCACATGTGCCCTTTCTTGCCACATGCCATGGATGTATCACTACGCGACACTTTTTTAACTGCTCCGAACAAATAATTTGAATATGTGGGAACAGGTGTGACGATGATGCTGGATCTCCCCCCCCCCACACAAATAACTTAGAAAGAAAGAAAATCAAAAGCATCTTGCCGGGGAATTTGAAGAAGATAAATCCCAGATGGGATCTTCACGTTTTCTTTTTAGTCAATCAAAGATTTGGTTGCCAACGCTTTCCGTTCTCAATTTCTTGACCCATACCCATCTGACTCACCCAATTGCGCCCTTCCTTTTTACCCATTGAGTTTTATCAATCGCTTTATTGGATCCACCGCCACGGAATGCTTTTTTGTCATTTGCTCATGGAAATTTTGTGTAATGAACAGGATATCATAGAAAACTACAACGATCATCCTGAACAGGATCCTGAAGTCGGCCCCATAATTGTCCTGGTTCTTTTGCCGCTTTTGGTTTCCCTTTTCTTTGGTTCGCTTAGCGTTAAATCCGGAACGCGAGAGTAGAAGTTTAACAGTTCAGCTTTCAGACTGGGCAGTTATAGTGTTTTCTCATTTCTTTTACTTACCGGTGCAGCAAAACGCACGACAATCCTATTTGTAGATTTAAGCCTATGGATTTTACTATGAGGCTTGGGAAATTCGTAAATCTAAGTACGAATTTCAAGCAAGGAAAAGGAAATTGATGTGGCTTATAAAAAAAATGGAAATAGATATAGTTATGGACACCAAAAAACTTAACAAGTATTATACAAATTAAACTAATATTTGATTTGATGTATAAAGTCTCATTATAATTATAATTTTGATTTAATTTTTAAATTTTTTTTGACTAATTAAATTTAATTATAAATAAAATATGAGTTTTAAATTCTAAATTTAAATTCAAGTTTTATATTTGATGACTATTGGATTTTATCTCATTTTTTTTTCTTATTTATTTGATTACATTCATTCTATTGTATTTTTAAACTCCTTGAAATATCTTTTCTTTATGCATTCTACCCTATACATTAAAACCCTTTAAGTATCTTTTCTGTGGGCTCCTCTGAGTTGGACAATAGAAAGAAAACGAAAGAGCCTGGGAGTACAGAGACGACCAGGAAGCAACCTAGTTGGGTATTGAAGCTGACTATCGTCACATGGCGATCCTTAAAAAGCCCAAAAAAAAAAAAAACACAAAAACAAAAAAGGCTGACAAAGGAATTAAGTGGTGTATAAAACGCCGGCAAATGGGCAAGCTTGAAAATCACCTCATCGACCAGACAATAATTACGGCAAGACAGTCGCGCGCAATCTCCTCAGTGATCCACGCGGTACTTTAAGCGAGAGCCCTGAGGCCTGCTCCGCCCGAATTCACCAGCTTGCTTGTTATCAATAATCAAGCTACAAACTGCCTTTTTCGATTATAAAATGGCTATGGGGTTCCCTGAGTGCAGAAAATTATTCAAAATATCAGCTCTTATTACTTAATTTCTCTACCAATTTCGTCCCCAAAAGGGACTGCAGGGTCGGCGAGAGCGAGATACGTGGAAGCCATGAAAAATTGACATATGGGGTCATAATGAAGCAGCTGACAACGCGATGCATAATTTGTTGTCGCCCGTGGATTAACCCCAAGTTTTGTTGTGGAGATTGCTGTGAATACGTACACAAGGAGAATCATTAAATTAAAAAAAGAAAAAAAACACAGGGGTCTATTATTTATATGATCATCAATAATGATTTGCAACAGTCCTAGCTGCTGCCCACAATGTGGCTTTTCTTTCTAAAATCAACATGCCATGACCATATTAATTGTGATCCTTCAGGGCTCTTTTATCTGTTGCTCGAGGTTGGAGAGACATGCACGGTTCCTGATTAATCATGGTGTTCATCTTGCCATTTTCTTTTGTCCCTATTAATTAATTAGACTAGTCTTCGTCCATACGTTAAGGAAAAAAGGGCCGGCTCATTGCCAAGCGCCAGGGTGTTAAGTTCTTAAATAATAATGATATTCTTTTCAATTGAATGTCACAACTTTTCTCCACTTTATAATTATGCTTAATTTATCTCATTTATTTAATAATTTTACGTTATTCAATAAAAAAAAATTATCATAAAAAATAACGTCACTCTTTCTTCTTCTTTTTTCAAGGGGGAAAAAAAAAACATTTCTGTATTTAGTGATGTCACTTGCCGCATGCACCGCGAGTAGAATCTTGGCCTCTAAGGAAAAGTCCATTTGCCGAGGGTTGCACTTGCATGCGCCGCTCTACAGAAAAGTATTGTAATCCGAGCTTGTTCGCCCATGTCCACTCATCTCTCTCAAAATATAATCCTATGCATCATCAAAACTTATCTCCTTCTCGCTTTTATTGTCGAGAAGTTAAAGATCGGAACATGGTCTACTTTACTTACGTGGTCATAGAGTTCCTCTTACCCCACAAAATTCTTTTGAGGTATGTTGACACGGAGATCTTGGGATGACAATTTTCGAAAATTCCATGAATTTGGTGAGTGCTTTTGCTTGGTGAGAAGAGTCAAATGAGGGTGGGTGGCATTTGATTGTTCCCGAGAACCATATTAAAAGTGGTGAATTTTAATAAATTCTTAAGAGAGGCAATCGCACAATATTAATTTTTATTTTTTAAGAGGATGATTTATTGCATTGAGGTGCATATCTGAAATTTCATTTAAATGACAAGGAAATTGAAGAGTCTAAACTCTAAAAGAAAGAAGAGAATCCTTGGAGCCCCCGATTTCAAATTTTTCCAATTCGTAATAAATGTGGTAGGGTCAAGAAGGGTTCTGTTTGTCGAAGGACCAGGCTCTTGACCCAATTGTGGGAAACTGAAAACGAGTAACAAAAATCATTTTTCATTTAGACTCGCTTCTGTATGCAAAAATTGTTAAAATTTTAAGTATAAATAAATGAATGGTGGAGTTAATAAATTTTATATTAAAAAATAAAAGAATGAATAATATATAAATAATTTTAAAAAAAATTTTTTTTTTAAAATTTTTAACTCTCTATCGTTGCCAGTTAAATACAAAGATGTATATGAACTGATTATATTTTCCAATAACCATTTCTCTCTCGGCCGGAAAGTGCACAACACATTTGGCAATTCGGGCTGCCCTCTGCCGCTCAGAGATGTTTTTTCTTTCTTTCTTCACATTTTTTTTCTTTTTTTCATCAACGCCCACACAAAGTTCATGCTTTGCACGCCGACCCACTAAAGACCCTCTCATACCACGAGCAACGCATCGGCCTGAACTGCACGCGGAACCCCGAGTCTTTTATATATACTTTTTTGGAGGGTCATCAAGCGCCTCACAGCGCGAGTGGCGAAATAGTCCGTTATTCCTCGCGTGGAAAGAGGATGTTCTTTAATGCCTGTAAAGAGCCTTGTGCTGAGATCGTCCGCGGGTAAGCACGTCACCCGTATCCTTCTCTGCCTCTTGTTTTTCTTTTTAATCTATTTTTTTTCCCTGTCTGCGGACCTGCTGCGTCCAGGCCGTCGACGACGGATGGAGAATGCGCCGTCCAATGCCGGACTCCAAGAGAGGACACGCCCAGAACCGTCAACGAGTTGAACCTAACTAATTTAGCCATTATTAAATTTGGTTTGTTTATTAAAGGTATTTAAAAATAAATCTTAATAACAATATCATTTAATAATGAAGCGAGCTCGAACTCGTCTCGTCCTCCTTCAACCGAACTTTTGAACTTTTAACCAATGATTTATTTAATTTTATAATATTTAATAAATTAATTAAATTTAAAAAAAAAATTATTGCTATACATAAAATTAAGATGATGACAATATTTGTTTTAATCAAATAAACATTTAATTTTAATATGTATAATTTTAAAAATAAACTTAATAAAATTATTTTTAAGATATAATAAATAAAATTTACAATAATTATAAAGACAAATTTTAAAATAAATTATTTATAAATTTAAATAAGTCGTGTAAGTTTTTCTTCAAAATCGGTTAGCTTATTAAACAAACTTTTGAATGAAATTTAAATATTATTTATTTATTTATTCAAATAAACGAATTTAAGTTAATTTTTATTAAAATGGATAACCATATTTTTAATATATCGATCCGTTTGCAGTCGACGACACTGCCGTAATTGAAGCACACCGTTACTGGTGTGCGTGTAGAAACGAGCAATTGTCAAAACAAACGGCCACGGAAGTTGGTTGACCAAGACAAATAGAACGGAGAGACAGTTAAAGGCGGCGGAATCCCATGCAAATGGATCTGCACTGCTTCCACGGCTTCCATTTTCGGTTTTTGCTTCAGAAATTACGGTTAAATAGAAAATTATAGTTAATTTCTATTCTCCCACGCCGAGATGAAAACGAGGAAAAATTGAAGCGTGCAAATAACCAAATGCCAGGAATACAATTGGCACGAATTTTTCAATTTGTATTATGATATGAATATGTGGCTATTTATTTTGGTTTATTGTTCATGTGTTCAATTGCATAAGTTATAATTAGATAATTTTTTTGTTGGAAGGATGCAAACTTTATCAAAATTACGTAAAGAGAGTGTTGGAGAGGAATATGGGATGAGCCCTTTTGCTGGAGCGACTGATCCGATACTCAACGTTTCAATGCAGACGAGAGGATAATCATTCATTGGTAGGATCAATAAAGTCAAGCATTTTACAGTTTCATGTGACTGGTTATTTGAACGGGACTAGCTTATTGCCGGATGGATTTGCGACAAGTGCCGATTAGAACAATGGACAATCTTTTTAACTTGTTATGAATTTTGAGGACTTCCTATTGTCATTTTCCAAACTTGCATAACATAGGCAGTAAACAAAATAAATTCCAAAACGTAAGTGGTGTCCTCTGTTTTTATCCCTGTCGTAAAGGGGCCTAACATGGGAAACTCAGGGGTCATGCCCCAAAAATAATCTCGCAGCAGATTGATAAAACTAAATTAGTTGACTACAAATATATTAATCTTCCAATTTGTCGCTGAGTGAAAACGGGCCAGAAGCAACTTTCAACCCAAGGTTGCTTCACAAAAAAACCAAGGAGGAAGAATGCGAACAGCCTGCAAATTCCGCAAACACTGATATGACACGAATTGAGGGTTGCAAAAGCTGGAAATCCGGAGACGTGTCGTCAAATCGTAAAATGATCTTTCACCAAAGTGGAAGGACAAAGAACCAGGGTAAAACTTAACCCTTGGCTCGGGTTTTGGAACTGTATGTCAATTTTGGCTTTGTCCGCTGCCAAAAAAGATTTGTACTGCGCAAACCGATCTTCCTGCAGGCTTTGGCCTGAAAAATAGACATGCAGTTGTCCCCATTCCTGCTGCCAATTGTAAAGCTCTGGGCAAGATAATTCAGTGATGGCAGCGTCGTAAATAACCGGAAAGTCCTTGGGGTGTCATCGTGGTAGATATGTATGTAGAACGAGGGCAAATGAGTCTGCGTGATTCAATCGAACAACTTGTGTTGGTAAAGGAGACTGCCCCGGTGTGCCAAGTGGAAAGCAAGGAAGGACAGACGTCGGTTCACGGTCATGAGCGAATCGAGGAATGAGACTGGCCACCACTACCCCACGAACTTAAGAGGTAGGTGTATTATTGTAACTAAGGTTTAAAAAAATTGTTTTTTTAAAGTTAAAAATAATTTTATTAATATTTAATAAATCATAAAATTTATATTTGGTAGAATATATTATGATTTAAATTTTTATTTTAAAAATACAGTATTTTAGTATAATAAAAAGGTAAAAAAAATACACGATAATTTAATAACTTTGTAAAACAACAATATTTATTGTTAAATGAGATAATTATAATTTAATTATATAAATAAATTTTAATTATATATATATATATATATATATTAAATATATTTATTAATAACAAATTTTGTGATGACCAACTTGTCAACCAAAATAACAAAAATTCAACTTACGAGTTTAAACAGGCCCGAGAAGCAGGCTGTCAAAGGGGGGCTTCGTTTGTTTGTTTGTTTGTTTGTTAGCTCTTGACCGCTACCCACGCCAAAGCCTTAAAAAATTGCAGTCCCGGCAAAAAAGGAAAAGAGATTAAAAATAAAGAAAACAAAAACCATCATCTGAGTCCTGGGCCCGTCACATGGTTGCCATATCTACTCACTTTCGGGCCCATTCGATTCACCTCTCCACGTTCCTTACCTGGCTCCAGTTTTACATGGGGCCCCGCCTCTTTACCACCATTGACCGCTTGTAGTGTAGACCCCGCGCGTCGTCGTTGTAACTCCATTCCTCGGAAGTGAAAATTTTTCAGAAAATCAAAATAAAAATAATAAATAAATAAATAAATAAAAACACGGTGGGATATCTGGCTTCTCTCTACAAATACCGACACTCCCAGTGACCCTCGGCGGCGTTGATTAAGGAGAGCGTTTCTCTTCGAAAGAAACACCGGCCTTCTCTCTTTTATTCTCGGTAGCTCTCTCTAAGTGGGCGTGAGGCTGCAAATCAAAACAATAATCAACAGCCGTTGTTGGTATCTTTAAATCTTAACCCAACACAGCGAAAGCCCTCTTCCCACCGTCAAGACTCCCACTTTTTCTGATCCCTTTTCTTTTCTATTTCCTCCCGTAATCTCCAGTTACTTTTTTCTTTCTTAAAACTGTGTCAAATATGGCGGAGAGTTTGGACGACGGCGGGTCTTGGCTGCCATCTCAGTTCCTCACCGACTACGATATACTGATGGACGGGAAAAACAGCAAGAGCGTGAAAGGGCCGAAGGATCTGTTTGGCTTAGAGGCTGAATACGGCAAGCCGTTGTTCTCATTTGAGGTTCCTTACGGTTTTGGGTCCTCCTCTGGGGGCTCCTCGGATATCAGCTCCCCGGTTGAGTCGGTGCCCGGATCGCCCGAGACGGAGAGTGACGAGGAAGACTACCTTGCTGAATTAACCCGCCAGATGGCTCGCTCGACTCTCGGAGACGATTTGTGGAGAAACGACCTTTCTCCGGGCGCTGAAAACAACAAGGTATTATTGTGAATGGTGCGATTTGTGATGCATGCTTCTGTTTTTGTACTGTTAACGCTTTTTTTTTTTTTGGTGCTCTCTTTGCAGGGTTTGGTCCTTTCAGGTTCACCGCAATCGACGCTTTTTACCGTTGGAAGTGGTTATGGGTGCAGGCAGGGGTCGAGCTGTGGAAGCCCAAACGGAACCGGAAGGGTTTCTTCACCCCCTGCTACTTGGGATCTTCTATATGCTGCTGCAGGGGAAATGGCGAGGATGAGAATGATCGAGGAACAACTCGGCCTTTACAGCCACAGCGTAGGATTCCGGAGTCCTCCAAGAAAGCCCTCTCCAGTCTCTGTACCCGTGAAAAACCCAAACCACGATCTCTTTCACTCCTTGCAGCAGCCACTTCCTAATTTCCAGATGCTGCAGGCATCTCAAGTATGTTCTAGACACAATTCTTTCTTTTATCATTTTCCAGATTTGAAGTTTTTGGGCGATTATTTAGTGGGGGGCAGTGTATTTATGCGTGGTTCAGTTTCAGCAGCTGAGGCAGCTACAAACGATGAAGCAGCAGAGCTCTGGCGTTTGGGGCGGGCAGCATTCCAAGGGAACTGGACTATACCAACTCCAACAGCCTCAGCAAGTGATCCACAGAGGAAGAAATGCTCCCAGTAGACCATTGGCCTTGTCCGCTTCTTCTTGGTCGCCGGTGCAGCAGGCCCACCAACAGCATCAAGGCGGGTCGGGCTTTCGTGCTGTGTTTCTTGGGAATCCTTCGGGCAAAAAGGAGTGCGCTGGTACTGGAGTGTTTCTGCCTCGCCGCGTTGGTGCCCCTACCGAAACCCGCAAGAAACCAGGTCTACCTCGTTCTCCTACTTCCTCTGCGGTTAAAAGTGTTTTTTTGTTTTCACCGCGTAGTCAACCAGTTTCCCCTAGACTTGTGGTAGGGATTTTGTGTTTTTGGGGTGGGAGGCTTTTGGTTCTTGTTTAGTTGTTAATGCTCTTCGTTCTTGTCGTTGATATTACGTTTTCGATGGACGACATTATTGGTGGGTGCATAGTTAATTAATCGGTGTTTCATGTATATCCGGCAATTAATTTGGGGAATCGTACTCATCTTGCTTTATTGGTTGTTACATTTTTCTTTGAGTTGGCTTATTGTATTTGTTTGGGTTGATGCCGGCTTTGATATTCCTCGTGTCAACATTTTTCGAACAGCGTGTTCCACCATTTTCGTTCCGCCTAGAGTGGTGCAGGCTTTGAACTTGAACTTGGAAGAAATGGGTGCTCAGCCCGAATTCCAGTCTCGACTCAATGGAAATTGGGTCCCAGAAAGTGGTATTTATATGCCTTCACTTGTGGGTTTTACTTGCATAGTCACTCAAATTAAGTAAGAGTAATCTATTGATTGATTGTTCTATTATTTGTGCAGATATTGCTTTGAGGCTTGGGGGTGGTAACATTAAGGCGAATCCGAAGCGCAATCTCAGGCCACAACCAGGAATGAGCAATGAAGTCAGGTTGCCCCAAGAATGGACTTACTGATCCAACATTCCTTCTGGGGTTTTTAGTAGTAGTCTTTTGCTGGTAACAAATTTTAGGTTAGAAGCAAAATAAGAAAAAAGAACAGGAAAATGCAAGATACCATAGGAAAGCAGTAGCATAGACAAATGAAGGAGTTGAAAAAACATTTAACAGAAGAAAAGATGGAGAAATGAGAAAATTTCTGGAAGATATTTTTGTGGTAGAAGTAGATGAAAATAAAATTTCTACTTTCAGGAAAGGTCAGATCTTCGGCAACTATTGTTCCCTTTTGTTTTGGATACAGGAGGCCAAATGGCGGGGGGATGTTGTGGTCTTATCTCTCTTGTATTGTGTTTCGGAAAATAAGTGGTGTGGTTTTTTGTGGCGTTACTTAAGCCAGGTAGGGAAAATCATGGAGGGGTAGGTTCCATGTTTTGGAGGAAAATTACTACCTCCTGTTATTGTAATGCGTACTTACTATGAATGTTTGGTCTACATTAAACTACAGCCTGTCTGCCAACTTCATAGCCTCGAAGCAATATCAATAATGGAGACTAAATCATTTCCCATCTCCATGGCCGTCAAGCAATACCAATAATAAAACTTGAATTGGTTAGCTAACTGTTTTAAACCGAAGTCTCTATATTCTACTACTAATAGTTGGCGTTGGAGCTGGTAATATGGGTGGAGCAGTGCGCTTGCTCATTGTTCTATTTTGTTCTTTTCTATTCCGCCTGACAAGCTACGGTTTGTCAATAAAAACGGTGCACGGTGCTTTGATTTAAATAATGGGTTTTAGATTAATGTTCTGACTTGTTAATCGCTAAGGCCTATTGGCCAGCTCTCTTTTCGAGGTGTTTGTCTACAACTGGAGTCATTGCTTAGGAATGAAGTATCCCATCCTCTCGACCCAAAAAAAAAAAAGGAAGGAGAGGGAAAAGTATCCTATCTTAAACTGCAAGATACCGAAAGGAACTGGTTTAAGCGATAGAATTTCTTACACGTGTTACGCACTAAGATGTCCTTTCATTCAAAATCTCTTCGTATCTCAACCTTTCATTAGGCCCCTTCACAAAGAAATCCTGAAGGCCCGATCTTTTATCTTCCAATCAAGCTCTCTCTGAAAATTGAAACTGGTCAAACAAAAAAGAGATGTTCACCGTGGCCTGGCCGTGTATGGATGGCAGGCCGTCCTTGCCGGCAATTATGGGTTCATGGTGGGAGCCCACTCCCACGGTCATCTTGATTTTCTCTTTTTTTTTTTTGTTTTATTTTTTTCTAAATCCACGTCGGTCGCACTACTGGGGGGCTGGCGGAGTTAACGCGCGTTGATGGCGCGCTTGGCTGGGCGTATTTATCTTTTTTTTTTTTTTCCCATACGTCGGTTGACGTGTCCTTTGTGGTGGTCGTGCTCGGTATGTGCGTTTTCATGTTCTGGTTTGCTGTGTCTCCTTGACTTGATCCTGCTTTGTTGTTTAAGGCTGGCTCGTTCTTGTTTTTGCTGCCCATTCCTTGCCTTCTTATTCAATACCGTCATGATTTCCACTTCGTTACACTAATTGATCAATTATGTTCAGATGTTAAATTTATAGATTAAACATTTGTTGGACTTGGAAAAAGAGAACTTCTCGTTTGTAAAAACATATAAATTTTTTTTATCTACCGATAGAGACATGTAGGCCACTTGGAATTCGGAAACATCGCTTGCTAGCAATTATAGGTACTTGAGATAGAGACATTCAAGCAACTGCAAAAGCAATGTAAGTAACAAGGCTGACCCATTCTGGGCCTAGAGGATTTTTTTTTTCTTTTTTTTATCGATGAGATTGGAATGACTTTCTGGTTCCAATAATTTGGCAATTAAATGGAACAAAATAGATATGCCTGTTCCAATACCAACGGTAAAGGGCCACGTTCTGTCTGCATGAAGAATTCTAAATTCAATGGTTGCTCAACCAACCAAACCAAACCAACAAAACAGTCCTGTATTATAAAGACATTACAGAACGCCGATAAAAACAGAAGTTAGCCCGATTGATCGTGACAACCATGGAGCTTGCTGATGTTACGATAAATGGGTTTTAATACAGATGTGCGCTGTTTGAACCTTTTGATGATATTGTAGATTGCGTGTTGATTTGTTTCCCGGCATGGAACTGGGCAATCTTGCGTGTGGATTCCACCACGTCGGTGTCGACGTAAATGACCGGAAGGATGACAATTACCATTTTTATTATGATTTCTTAGGATTATCATTACGGGTTTGGGTACTAATGATTCAAGCAATACCATATGTGTCATTATCCTTAAAGATGAATCAGTTGACTTGTTTTCCCACTTGACCATTGCCTTAACTACTAAGTCTCCCCTATTGATTGGCCGTGAGATACCTCTTACGTCAACGCTTAACTCTGCTTGTTAAGGTTTATTATTTTTTTATTCCTCATAATTGGCTTCTAAGTATAGTTAAAACTTCAGAGAGAGAGAGAGAGAGAGAGAGAGAAAACAACGTTAGCCTTGACAATGGAGACCGTACAGTCCTTTTATTCTTGTTCTTTGTTTTTTTATTTTTTATTTTTGCCTAATTACCCCTTGGCGATGCGGGCGCTTAAACTTCACCATTGCAATAGTAATATTCGGCCGAACCATAACAAAAAAAAAAAAACCATAATCATAATAATTAAAAGAATAATTTTTAAATATAATTTATGATTAAATAAAATTTTTAATTAAAAAAAATATAAAGTTTAAATTTACAATGGAGTTACAGTTTTTCACGGAGCCGGCTCGCCTCTAACGTCTTTTCCCATGAGCGGTCCAGCAATGCTGACAAGCCGGGCTGGGCTTGTCAAATGGCGGCAATCTTGCAGGCCCGCTTGCTCTTGTGCGTGACTTACTACTGTACCAACAGTACGTCCAGTAGAGTTTCTCTGGAATCGACGGATGGAATTACAAGTCCAAGTTGGGGATTTTCTCTACTGGCTTTTCGGCCTTTGGAGTCTCTTGGATCTGCCGTCAAATGCTTTACCACTGAGGTATGGATCCTCGGGTCGGAGTCGAAGACCCTGACCTCGAATCAATACGTGACCAAAATACCAATTCATCGTCTACCTCCAAATTACCACGCCGGCGAACTTAAATAATAATTAAAGTTGTTATTATTAAAATTTTAAGTGTAAGAGTGTGAATATGTGTTATCAATTTTATATTATAAATAAATATTATATAAATATAAAAAATTATAAATATAAATTTGATGTCTATAAATTTATTATTTATTTAATTTTTGTTTCCAACAAGTGGTATTACACTCGATGGAGTTAGATTTTGGCTATAAACTCGTCCAATGCTAAATTCGAGCAGTCAAATTATATCGCTTTTAGTTCAGCTAGGGTTTAAGCAATTCCACGGCGGAGGAGGGGAGGAGGGTACGGTGCATTATAGATCAAAAAGAGGTTAAGTCTTTCCCTCTATTTTGTTTTTTAACCGTTGAATTGAATTGGTACTTTTGCAAATTGTCCTCCGGTGTATTGTCATTGGATCAAGAGAGCAAGTCATTTTCGTGACTCCGATGGGGCAAGTTTTGGACGAAAGCAAGATGTTACTGAGACAAAAAGCGCCAGGAGAAATTGCAGATGCTGGAACAGAAGATGGAGAAGACGAGCAGGTTAGGCATATAGAAGCACCATTCTGTGACCAAGCCAACACTCGCGTTCAAGACAGCAATCCAATCCTTGCTGTTTGAGCGAGTAGTGGACATGGATTGCAACAAGCAATTCGTTATCAAACAGTCATTTGATTGCTATGATGCCTCGTAGAGGGTTTTGCGCCCCTCGGAACATTTGTTTATGTAGCCTCATGGTCAATGCCATATGTCTGAAGTCAAACAGTGGCAATCAGAGACACAGGCTTGCAATGTTTTCATTCGCGTGTCATAAAAGTGCGTGCATATTAACAAAATGGTAAAATATAATGTGGCAAGAGACCTGAGAAGGATGGAGATTTTATGGGGTTGGAACTCTTGCCAAAGGTCCTACTTCGCTAATTTATGGAGTCCAACAATGAACAGTAACTCTTTTCAAAGATTTTAAGCAATTTTACAGAAGGTCCTCAATTTGGTGCGCCGATCGCAAGTATCGTGCGCTCGTACATTCGCATGCAATTCGTTTCCTTTTCACAAATACGTTACTAGTGTTTAGTATTTACTCTATTTACAGTCAACTACTACACCTCGTCTTACAATGAAAGAGCTTGTCGCCACCAGGACCCTCTAGTCATTTACGAACGGGGCACTCACACTTCGCCCTTGCCAAGGGTGTGTTCAGCTGTTGTTATTGGCTTTGAAGAGGAAAAAGGCAAAAAAGGAAAAGTATACAGTTCGTATGTTGTACAACTTTTGGGTGTCGCTTAACCTCGTTGACACCGAACATACCCCGTTTAATGTCACACATAACGTATATTCTGAATGCTACAGTTTTTTTTTTTTGGTTGGATTTTTTGAACCATGAAACCAAGAAGCGAAGGCTACAATGCTAGTTGTAAATTGTAATTACCACGACATGATAAGGTACAATTAAGGTGAACCATTAACGGAGGAACCTAAACTAAAAGAACTATAACTCCGGATGCAAAAGATGGGAGCAGCAGACAAATGCATAAATGTTTGAGATTCAATTGACATTATTTAGTCCTTTACCATCTTGTTTGACGGAGGCAATTGGAGAAACAAGCGGGGGAGGGGGCAGGAGGGGAAAGAGAGATCAACGTAGAAGTGGAGAAGCAAAATTATGATCACAGAACGGCGCCATTTTGGTTGACGGTGGCAACAGCTGGTGCCTTGAAAAAAAAAATAGTACCCGATGGCATGCCCAACAACGGCTGCTATGAAAATCCTAAACATTGAACGACATGGCGGCAAGCACGACCATATAAGCGAAACCTTTGCCAATCGCGTAGACGACTGCTTGGCCGAAGGCAGCCGCGACCGGACTCTTGTTCGTTTTATAGCTTGGAGCTGTCGACAACACCTCAGTCACAAAAGCCATCAAAAGCACAACGAAGCGGGACAAGATGCGCATGCCAAGGCTGTCTTTTGGCCATCAGGAGAAGAGGACTACGGCGCCTTTGCCCCATTAGACGCTCATGTCCATCATCATCATGTCACTTGATGATCCCATGCCGCCCGTCCATGGAACCATGGTCATGACCACCATGGGACATGCTTGCTTTTGCTGCTATGTGTGTGTATACTGAGAGAGGTTTCCAGGATGAATTTTTTTTTTTTTTTGCCTTTGGCGCCATCTTATTTAAACGAGGATACAGAGTGAATAAGAGAACATGGAAGGAGTCAGCCGACACACGACGGATTACAGCTTTCAATTTTTTATTTTCTTGATCTCATATAATTTTTATCTGGACACTGTTGAACATTTTCAAGGCATGTGCTGTGTCCGTATTTTGCTTCTTCGTATTTAACCATCCATCAAGTCTCCCGGCCACTTCACGGAAGGTGTTGCTCGATGAAGACCCATGTTTTCCCTTCCTCTCCATTTAGACGAAGAAAACGAATATGCACAATTACGAAGATGTGACTTGGTAATGTTTCCAGCGACATCTATCTTATCGCCAGCTACGCTAGTCGAGCAGTAGTCATACGACCTATCTAAAGAAATGTCCATTTGTCAATTCTGATCTTCAGTCTACAAAAAACTAAGAGAGACAGACAGAGAATTGGCAGGGGGAAAAAAAAGGTCCCAGCGAACAAACCCACTGCCATAAATTTTGTATCCGAATTCCATAAATTTTCTTGTAAATTTTTGTCCATGGAATATTTGCTGGATAAATAAAACAGAAGACCATTACTTGGGTAATTATTGATTCCATAGCTAAGCAACTTGGGTTTTTAGTCAACTTGATCGTGTACATCTTTATAAAGACCAGTAAATTTATTTATCAACTTCTATTGTTGAATTTATTTTATTTTTTTTAACTTCCCAAAATAGGTAGAGGAGATCAGGAGAAATCTGAAATTTATAATTATAGCTAATGGAATGAATGGTTCACGTTGAAATGTACTGCGACCGGAGCAACGGAAGCTTTTCAATTTGGGCCGACGGGCCTGGCTGTTTTATTTGTTTCTTCGACATGAATTGTTCATGTGGATTTTTACGCATGAAATCCGCTTGTTGATTGTAACATTGCACATGCATGCCTCACTGTTCCCGTCTTTGACAAAGCCAAGTGGCGCCGTTTCGCAAAGTCTTTATTTGATATCGGAAAACACTTTTTTTTTTTTTTTGAAAAAAGTAAAACAAAAAAGAAATTTTGGTTAGAACTAATCCAATTCTTATGTCAGGGACAAGCCTCTTTACTTGCTTTTTCAGGGGAAAAAATTAAAAAAAAAAAAAAAAACACCAAATTTTCTAACTGAACGTGAAGCCCGTACTCAAATGTGGGAACTAGGAAGAGAGCTGCTTGCTTAAGGCCCAAAGACTGCTGCTGGGAACTGGGCTCACTAGAAGTCCATTATGATGCATTTTCTCATTTTGTTCGTTACAACCCACGGCCGTCAGGGTATTTTCGGATTCAGACATTCTGGCTCCAAGTCGTGATCCGTCATTGGTCCAGTTCTAGTGTTTAATCTAATCTAATGTTGAAGCGCGCAAGGCAAGAGCAATTCCCAAACAAATCAAAAATAGAATTATCAATTCCCAAAATTTGGGAGCAACAACGACTCAAGTCTATTATAAATAAGTTAAGAATGACTTGATTCCCATATCGTATTTTAGAAAAAAAATACATCTTCAAATTTTTATTAGATTTTTGTTCACCAAGTATTGACATCCATGAATTTTTGATGATTTGGCAACATTTCGATGCCCAATTTGCTCAATATCATCATCAAAGTATTACTAAAAACACACAAAATAATCCCCGAAATTAAAATGAAGTCACCATGGCCATTCACCAGTAGAAATGCTCAACCACTCAAGCCACCCTTTTTCACACTTTCGTGGGAGGAAGATCCGGGGTCTTTTCGGAGCCAGAGCCACCCGACTTCTTAAGAGCGCGACTTCCAAAGAGCAAGAACCCGACAGCGTGGCCTCCGACGGCAGCAAGGAAAACGCCACCATTGTACGACATGACGGCGAGCATTACCATGTAAGACAGACCAGAACGCACCAGGTGCAGCCCAGTCTGGAAGAACCCCGCTGCGACCTTGCCGGTGCCGGGCTTGATGATGCTGCAGTAGTTTATGTACTCCACGAGAATGGCGAGAGCGAAGACGAAGATTAACCCCAAAGCGTACATGCCAGGGGAGTCCGAACCGGGCCAACCCGGGAAGAGGAACTCCGTTTTGTGGCCCCAAAAGAAGGTCTTATGCATCATTATTTTGCGGCGCACGTGAAGTCCGGCAGCGTTCCAGGCCGACGTCAGCGAAGACACCGTGGTGCCGTGGTGTGGCATCATCTCATTTCCCATTCTGGTGGCGCTGTTATAATCTGATGCATTCTAAGTTTGTCGCGGGGGCTCTTTAAATGACAACTCAAACTGATCGACAAGAAAAAGAAAAAAAACAACAAAAGAAAAAGAACATGAAGAAAAAGATGGTCATGGCGTGAGACAGGCATGTTCTTTTATTGCAAATGTGCAATAAGTAAATTGGAAGCAAACACCTGCCGGAAAGCGAATAGGATATTGTAATGGAAAATGGGATTCGGTAGGGCCATACATGAATGGAATGATGCCACGTAGAAATTTAGCGTTGATTTTTCATCTTTTTCAGTACAGAGCCGCGAAGAAGCTGTGTCAGCTCTGCTGTTTTAGGGTCCAAGAAAACAATGTGCTTGATTCCTGGATTTTTCTTTGTGGTCTGCCTGCCATGGAAATTCTGGATACCAAGAAACATGATCCATAATTTTCATCTTTTTTGGTGCCCGCCTCACCGTACTCACATAGATAGTTTCATACTATTGCAATTATCACCAACAAAGTTTTAAGAAAACTGTACCCATCGTAAAAGAAAGTATCTATTAATAACTCAAACTTGCATTAGGAATTACTTTCACGAGAACAAAGTAACACGAGCCGCGCTTGTCAGCCGTCACGGCTTTTTTATTTAAGCTTACATTTTATGACTTCCTTGATTGAAGCATGCTAGTGAACTTTGTAACTAATATTAAGGATACATATCAGACGATGGGAATGGTTTTGGACCTTTTGGTCAGCCCCTTCCCCTTAGGAATAGTGACAGTAAGCAGCCCATTTTCAATATGCATCTTCATCTTATTGGCCTCTGCATCCTCAGACAACCTAAAGCGTCGAAGAAACTTGCCACTGCTCCGCTTCACCTGGTGCCATTGATCGTTCTTCTTTTCCGTCTCTATGTTGCACTCACCCCTTAAACAAAGGATATTATCGTCCTCTACTTCCACCTTTACTTCATCTTTCTGCAGATCAGGAAGATTAACCTTTAGAACATATGCCTCTGAAGTCTCCTTCCAGTCAATCTTTTTATTAGAAAAAGGTGTCCATTCATTGGAGAAGACCGGGCGTGTGGCAAGGGGGCCTCCAAAACTGATGTCGCGGAATGGATCCCGAACATCAAACATGAATCGATCGCCTGGTTTAGTACCAATAATGGGCATCTTTGTGTTTCTTTCTTAACTCACAGATAGAGGGGAAAGGTTGGGCGTAGACGATTCTTCTAGAGACGAATCCTCTTTTATGGACGCTGATTTCCAGTATAGGATTCACGGCAAATTTTGGGGACGTTGCGAGGCATCATAATAAAAATCTTCCTGGAGCATAGTCAATTGCTAGTCTTTGTCAGAATATAAGAAGCAAAAACGAATTTGACCAATCAATTATACAAGTTTTATTAAATTAGATGCAGAGATTAAAACACAGATTCATATTATTTAATCTTAATTATTAATTATAATCAATCTAATATGTATATATATATATATTAATTTTAATTATTAATTAAAATTAAGTTATACCAACAATTTCCCATCCAATATAGCAGTTTTGCAATTATATGCCCGCCTTAGAAGTTCAAGCATTTCGACTCTGACCCCATTTCATCAGGCCCAATATGCAGCACGGACTCTTTAATCTTGAGACCCTATATGAAAAGCCCATCTCACTATACAAGGTAAGTGAACGGTTCATAGTTTTATTATGGTGGTCCTTCAGTTGTCCGAAAAGAATCGTCCGGTAGTTTCTAATCCTAGAAAAGGACTTCGAAATCTAATAAGCTATTGCCACACACGAGCTAGGAAGCCACGGGAGGTTTGCAGATGAAACATGAAAGTCCAGCATTCAATGATTACAATGAGAAGAGCCCAGAAACTTCAATCGCCCACACTGGAAACCCCGATACATTCTTCTGTCGATCTCCAACTGAATTCATTGTTGCAATGAAAATTAACTTCTCAGGTTTCACTCGTACATCTATTGAACGATCATTTAATTGACCAAAGCTTTCTTCTGGTACTTTCTTCTAGCAAAGATGTCTATGATTCGTTCCATGTTTGGCAACCCATTCTCTGCTGACAACTGGTCGCCGTGGGGCTCAAGCAACGAAATATCATCGATTGCTAATGCCCAAGTGGATTGGAAAGAGACCCGAGAAGCCCATGTCTTCAAGGCTGATCTTCCAGGGTTGAAGAAAGAGGAAGGGAAGGTTGAGATTGCGGAAGGACGAGTTCTTCAGATCAGTGGAGAAAGAAGCATTGAAAAGGAGGACAAGAAGGATAAGTGGCACCGCAGGGAGAGGGGCCGCGGCAAGTTCGTTAGGAGATTCTGGCTACCAGAGAATGCCAAAGTTGGCGAAGTGAAGGATTCAATGGAGAACGGGGTCTTGACTGTCGTTATTCGCAAAGCTGAGGAGAAAAAGCCTGAGATCAGGTCCGTTGAGATCAGCAGCTGACACTCCTATTTGGTCCAAAGTTTACGAGTGGCAGTATTGTATCACTGTACATTTATGTGAATTGTTGATCCTTGATTTGTGCGCATGTCTCCTCAAATTTGTACTTCATGCACTTGTGTTAATGTAAGGTAATAAAAATTTCTTTCATCCCAAAAAGTGGTTATATTTCTTTTTGAATGAGGAAATTACTTGCGGCATCACCAATGGGGAACAGTTTGTAAGAGCTAAATGCGTCCGTTTTGGAGTGACAATAACTGCATTCATTTTGCTGTTTTATAAGATCTAGCCAAGAAGATTGATCAATTGATGCCACGTACAATTGGCGAAATCTACGTTGGAATGGCCATGTCTAGTCCCATGGCGCGTTCTTGGAACCTCCGTTTCATCGACGGCAAAAATTGGGTACATCGATGATGTCTATAGGCACCCTTAGTTTCATAGGATCAAGGGTCTCAACTGCCATTGGTAGCCCACCGCGAAAATGAAAACAGAGTCGAAGAGGCCGACTTCAATGGTTTCTCTTCTTCTTCTTTGGGCTATCGTATAGTGTTAATTATCCAGCCTGAACAGGGAGATGGCCCAGACATCGGTCTCAATTAATTGGCCTTTTGAGGCTCGAATAACCTACGGATACGAGTGAAATTCTTTTCTTTCGAACCGCCCGCTTTGGAGCATTGGACAAAAGAAACTCTTAATGGGGGTAAAGTAAAGTAATGATTTTTTAGTTTTTTTCCGGGTTTTGGCGATGATAGAGATAAAAGAATTGTGGTTAGAAAATGGAAATTAGAAAGAGACTCGCCCAACGCCAAAAATTTTGCAAGAGTAGTTCGAAGAGATGGCCCTGAGTTCCTGGACTCTGCGCCCTTAACAGAAAGGATGGACCGATCAGTCTTTAAGCTCCTTTTTCGTACGTCCTCAAAATTTTACCATCGTTCCGGCAGTAAACAAGTGCAACAGACAAATTTTCATAAACACCTCTCAGTTATGTTTTTCTCTAACAAAACTCGTCACAGACACCCAAAATTTCAAAAAAAAAAAATTATATATATATATATCTAAAAAAAAACCCCATCGGTACTTCATTTATATTTTAAAAAATAAATAAACATAATAAACAACTATTATTTTTAACAGGAGGGCACACATGAGGAGTTCGGACATTTTCTTGGGATGTTTTTACTTTTCGTACCCTATATAACAAAGTTCGAGGATCGCCCACAGCGATCATCCCTTGCCGCAAAGGTGAGTAAAGTGATACGGGGTGCGTCAGGATTGGGATGCGACAAGCCTCGAAGAGGTGCGGATCGTGATTCGGACAAAAAAGGAGAAGTGTGGAGATCAGGGAGAGAGAGAGTGTAGCAATGTGAGAAGAAAATGGGGGAAAAAAGTGATTCCCACGCTTTGTTGGCCCACAATAGGTCGAGAATTTCTTACGTTTATTCAATTGTGTGGGGTTTCAGCCCCTTTTTCCAAAAGTAGGGAACTGCTCAAAGCACTGCTAGGCTCCTATTTTTCAATGCCTGATGACTTTTTGTGGTATACAGCAGCTAGAATTGGATCCTGATTTTGCTCAGTTGAAGATACCAAATATTAGACCATGATTAAAGCTCAAGCTGTGCACGCTAGCTAGTGTCGCAATTTTCTACTTTTGCCTTGGAGGTCACCTCAACAGGCTCAACCTACATGGGGAGTTTCTTCTTGGCGCCAAGCTCCTGAATGTTAGTTATTATTAAAGCCTGCCAGGTAGCATACCAACGAATTTGGTATTAGCGTGATAATTACTCGGCTAGACTTCGTTTTTATTAATTCAATTAAGCACAAAGTTCGAAACGTTTTAGGCTGGAGAGACGATAACTAAACACAAATTCGACCTTATCCTTTACTGGTGATGGGCTCATTGCAGTTATTATTATTATTATTATTATTTTTTTTTTTGGAAAAAAGAAATGCGGCCTGTGGTGTGATTCTCCAGCGCAGGAGTCCCTAAAATAATAAGCGTCACACTCTGGGTCCCGCTACCATGGCTTCGGGATTCGCAATGGGCTTTCATTCGTGGGACCCGCAATTGCCATCTACTGCCTCTTTGCCTCCCTCCTATGTATGCTTCCAACCGTCCGATTGAAAACGAAACGAACCGCCTGCCCTTTTTACCCTCACCCTCTCTCTGCTCTCTCTCTACTGCGGCCCCTCTCTCACCATTAAAATCACATTCCTCCGTTTCCGCCGCTCTACTGAAACTCTCGCTCTCTCTCTCTCTCTCTCTCTTGCGCTGTGTGGGCGCTTCCGGTTTCTTGAAGAAAACGAAAGAACGAGCGCGTAGAATAACCAGGAAGATTGATTAATGCTCTTCAATCCCGTAGCGGTAATTCTTTTCTTTGCTTATAATCTACGTTGAGCTCAAAGATGTTTTTCTTTTCTTTCTTTCTGTTTTTCACTGACTGCTCACGTGTCGGGTCTTTATCGGGATCAGCCATTCTCGCTCAATGTGCCCACGAGCCTGCATCCTGCCCTGCGTTTTCTGTCGGTAAACTCTCCGCGATCCTCCTAATCCTATATAGATAAACTAGAAACTTCGTTTTATTTTATTTTTTTATTAAATCTTCGGTTTTTTCTTTTTTGTCTTCGCGTCTCTGGTGATGCTCTGTTTGGTTGCCGAGAAAGCGCAAGGAAAATATTGGTTAACGGAGGAAGATAATTTAGTATTGTTCTGTGTGTTTTCGAAATAAAGTTAACTGACAGTTGGCGTACATTGTTTATGAAATGACCTTCCTTCATGGAGCCAGGGTGAGGAGGAGAACCAGAGTGTTTCGGTGTTTATTTCCTTTGGTTTCCTTCGTTTGCGCATTGGCCGAACCGAATCTAGAAGTTGTTTCTTTCTTTTTTTGTTTAAGATTTTTTTTTCCTTTTCTCTTGTTTAGTTTCCGTTAGATCTGAGAGTTTCTGTTAGCTGACGCAAACTCCACTCTGCAACACAGCTAAATCTTCATCTTCTTCAGTGCTGGGGATTTGAACAATCAAGAAGCTAGGCCTCACGGCAGTTTCCTGACTGAAAATGACATCTATGCGCATATTTGTGTTTTGGGTTTATAGGAAATTAATCAGAATAGTGAGATATATGAAGCAATGAAATCAAAGAATTGAGAGATAAAGATCCCTGCCCAAAGATAGGAGCTGGTGTGTCTAGAGAGAGAGAGAGAGAGAGAGAGAGAGAGGGAGAGAGAGAACTAGTTTTTGTTTTTTGGGTCTATTTTATGAATGATTTTTAATTTACTGACTTTGACAATTGACAGTCGTTTTCAGCTACATTGAAATTATTAGAAATAAAATAAAATAATTTTTTTTTTCGGTTATTAGTTAAGATTTTATGGTGGAGGCAATTGGAAGGCTAACAATTTTATGTCTATGCCTGAAGTGTCTCTCAAGCTGGATTTCAGATATATATTTTTTTTATGTTCTCTGTAATACCTTCCCCCTTCGGGTAAAAGATTTGATTGTCTCGAAAGCAGATTAATAGTTCAATGCTGGACTACTTCTGTTAAGTTTCCTCTGAATTCGATTCAATAACTTGCGCTTGGAAATGGATGCATCTCAGTAGTAATTCTCACTTTCGTTTTACTAACCCTTTGTTTTCTTATATCCTCGCCCTCTGCCAGAACGGCAGCGACAATATAATTGTCTTTCTTGCTTGTGTCATCGGTTCACAAACTTTTTGGAATTTACCATGAATCATAAATGTTCAGGTCTTTATTACTATTTGTTTCCCTAATAGGAATATAACAATTCACTTAGATTGGTGACCTGTAATCGTATCAACTTTATAAAAAAGTGAAAGTGCAGGAAGTCAGTAAAAAGAACTTTGTTTGCATTTGTGCCTCTGCAGATAAAATGCGTCTGTGGGAAAATTGCCTTCTAAAATACTCTCAAGTAGTGTGCAATCAGAAATTTTTGGGGAAATGGAAACCAATCCAGACCTCAGGTGCTCAAGACAGCGGCAACCTTCCACAATAATGAAGGAGAAGGTACTTCCAAACCAAGCAAAGCTGAATCTAATGCATCAAGAAAAGTTCAGGGGAAGTTATTATGCCAGTCAACCATGTGCTAATCGGCCTCATGAACTAAGAAAATGCAGAAGTGATGGCCTGTTGATCCAGCCAAAAACTTCGGGGAATCACCGGCAGCAGTCTGTCAAGGCAAAGGTAACAAAAGATGATGAACTTGTCAAGCATATGTCCCATTTGCCAGGGTATCTTCAGCGCCTGGAGAGAGGGGAAAATATACAAGATAAGGCTTTGAATATTGGAGTTCTGGATTGGGCAAGTTTAGAAAAGTGGAAATGCAACAAAAAGTATACTCCAGCAAGCGATGGCAATAATGCAAAATTGGCTGTCACTAACATGTCAAGTAAAGTGGCTGCAGGGTCATCCAGTTCTACTGCTGTTTGGAATGAGACTCTCTCTCATCAGACCAAGCAGCTTCATTCTCCTGGTTCAAATTCTAACTCCTCCAGTAATGGTGGCATAACTCGAGGAGGCAAACAGGCCATCCAGAATGCTAAACGCTTTCAAAATTTTGAAGCTGCTTCGAAGAGTGGTATGGATAGACAAAAGAGGGTCGAGGGGACCTTCAAGTCCTTTGGCAAAAATAATTCAGAAGTAATTCTTAAGAAGGGGAAGACAAAAGGTTTAAATCAGAAGATCAATCCCAAAGTTGGAGATTGCTCAGCAAACTCTAGATATGATGTGAATCTAACCAAGCCCAAGGAAAGTGCAACTGCTTGTGATGGTGAAGCCCAGATTAGAGTTCAGGAGGTGCAAGAATCAGATATAAAGAGAAAAGCTTTAGACTCCAAGGGAAGTTTAAGCAGCAGAATTTCCTCTGCAAAGCTCAAAGTCAGTCACCATTCACAGAGTCCAAAGGAAAATAAGGATGTTGCAAATGGTAAAAGCAAGAAGAGAATGGAGGAGTTGCAAGCATCAGCAATAGATCTTTCTTCTAAAGATCAACCTGGCAACAAGGAGAAAATTATTCCCTTCTTACCCAGAGCGCTCTCTAGAAATTGCTCCCCAGAGGAATCGGGTAGATCGTTCACTGCAAATTTGATAGAAGCAGATCAGAGCAGCCTCACAGACAGATGTAGTGAGGATGTTCATACTTTGGAACTCCATCAAGAAATTCCTTCCTCATGCTCACTGCCCTCTAGTGTTGAGACTACCGTGGAACCAGGCTTGATGGCACATCCTTTGTCCAAAACGCAGTGTGTGGACCTGTCCTCTGATGTGTCTAATGCATTGGTAGGCCTGCATAAGACTCCAATTATGCCACAGGGGGACGCACCAGAGTCCACTGATGTAAACTTAGTTGAAACATTAAAGATGTTAGATCAGGAAACAGCTGAACTGGCAAGTGGAAGAGGCAGACATCCATCACCCAATCGCCGGTTCAGTTTCAGTTTAGGACGGATGACAAGAAGTTTCAGCTTCAAGGAGAGTTCATCCATTCCTCAATCGAACTCTACATACGTGTCAGTGAAGTCTGGTCCTGTAACATCTGATGATACAGTTAGTTTAGAGAATACAAACAGAGAGAGGGCAAGCAATCATAGCAGAGGAAGATCCAGCCCCTTAAGAAGGATACTGGACCCAATCCTGAAGTCCAAGGGCTTAAATCCACTTCATTTTGTGGAAACTGACAGGTCATTAAAAGCAAGCTCAAATTCCTTTGGTTTGAAGACGCTAAGCACCATTGAACTACTTCAGAATGAGAAGAATGATGAATCAAGTGTACAAGCTTTCCTTCAGCATAATACAAGGAATGGACTTCCTTTCTTCAGATTTGTAGCTAACAACAAAGCCAGCATTTTTGCGGCTCCTACGAAGCATCTCACATCACCTGGGAAAAAAGATCTAGGCTCTCACTATACATTCTATACCATTGATGAATTCAAGAAAAAGAATGGCAGCTGGATAAATCATGTCAATAAAGAGAAAAGTTGTGGCTTAATCTACAATGTGGTCGGCCAGATGAAGGCTCATGGCTCTTCTTTAGTCGACTTGACTGAACAGAACTCCATCAGCCAGTATACTGTGAATGAGTTCAACTTGTTGGGGGTTGAGCTAAGACAGGCAGATCAACCATCAATGGGGTTCATGCCAACTAGGGAGCTTGCAGCTGCTATTGTCAAGACACCGAGTGACATTCGAAGCCTTGGCACACGGCTTGGTGGTAAAGATGTAAATTTGATGGAAAAAGGCATCTCAGAGTGTTTGCTAGAGAATGAGCGTGCTTGCAACTTGGGTACAAGTAAGCGCAATCATAATGTTACCATTGTGCTTCCAGATGGTATTCATGGCTTGCCAAACAGAGGAGTTCCTTCACCATTAATTCAACGATGGATGTCTGGTGGATTATGTGATTGTGGAGGTTGGGATGTTGGTTGTAAGCTACAAGTTCTCTGCAATGAAAAGAAATGCCACAAGATTTCAGAGACTTCCAAAGGTCGCTCGATATCAGACCATTTTGAACTTTTCGTTCAGGTACCTAGATTTGGGTTTCAGGACAATGTTTTTGACAACAATTTTTGCAATGCTATTTAATGTTGCCCTCTTTGATGTCCATATAGGGAGGAGGAGCTCAAGAAGACAAACCAGTCTTCAGCATTGTTCCAATCGAGAACAGACTTTATGAAGTTCACTTCAGTCATTCGTTATCTTCCTTGCAAGCGTTCTTCATTTGTGTGTCGGTTCTAAGCTGTCATAAATCATCTGATCGAGCGGAAGAGAATGGTCTATATGATAAAATGGTTTTACAGGATCCCGACGGTGCAAATGATGGGATAGGGAAAACCAAGACTGTTGTTCCCGAGGAAGCACCAGTGAGATACACTCCGAGTCCACCCCTTTCCCCTGTCGGAAGAGTCTAGGTTCACACGCTACAGCGGCTGGCTGTTTTGTTTCTTTTTTCTTTCTTTCTTTTTTTTGGAACAGTGGTAAAAGGAATCAGTGATCATTTCAAGAGTACAAAGCCATTAACAGAGATATGGGTATAATACACAGAACCACAGATAACAAAGCTACTTAAGTACCCAAATAATCTGAAAAACAATAATTAGAAATCCTACATAACAAAGCTAAATCTCCTCCGAGCAGAATACCAATCTTCATCTTTGCATGCATAAGTGAGATGAATTGGGTGGGAGAAATATGAATAGCGGTAATAGACCGAGCCAGCATTGCGTCGTTATTTGCAACCTGGTAGCCGTGTCAAAGCACAACTCATAACGGTTAAAAAGACATGTTGCGAGAAAATTATGGCCATCAGGCAGGTTGAACTAAGAACTTTCAAAATATACCCTTTACTTGTGTTTCAGAACAAAAAGGCTGCAATTTTTTCCAGGACAGATTTACAAACTACACAAAAGTCTCTCATCTATAACGATAGAGAGACCAAAGATGCAGATCTGATGAATAACTCTTATTAAAGGCTTATTGAAAGCTCCAAGAAAAAAGATTAGAAGGCTTGCAGGAGTTGCTGCCAGCCAAATTTGGCCGGTGGCAACCCTAGCGAAAAGACTCTGCTGTGTTTCATCCGAATGCAGCAGAACTCGAGTAAACAGAACTTTGTACGAGCTTTGTCACATTACTAATATCAGTTCTGTATGAAGACAATAATGTCAAGAAATATACAGCTCAAAATAGGCCAGGCTGATGTATACTGCAATTTGCAATCAAAGGATGGAATGACTCAGCATTGCTGAAGCAGATGATCACATCCTGTTCAACTTGGCATTGGCTGGGATGAAACCTAACTCGGGCACAACTGATCTAATAGATATTTTCGGTTCCTCTGATCTAAAATCACAGTGAGAATGCTTTAATCACAGGATCTTAAATGCTAAAATCAAAATCCTGTTAAAGCATTAAAACAACATTATATCTCATAAAAAAAGAAACCTAAGAAATGGGAAAATCGATGAAGCATCGGCATGTTTTTCATTAACAGAAAAGTTAACAAAGCAATTCCATAAATACTCTGCTTAGTACGTTTACTGAACCATTCTGAAGACTTCAACACTGTGTGTACACTCTTCATTGACCAAAACCACAATATGTTTGCCCTACAGTTAAATTGCAATTTGGGAAAGGCAAACTTTTTTTTTTTTTTAAAATATATGTTGGCTGGAACACAAAAATCAACTGTCAATATGTTCACAATCACAAGTC
Organism: Bruguiera gymnorhiza; assembly: GCA_020883675.1. Taxonomy (NCBI): domain Eukaryota; kingdom Viridiplantae; phylum Streptophyta; class Magnoliopsida; order Malpighiales; family Rhizophoraceae; genus Bruguiera; species Bruguiera gymnorhiza. Next base: position 7,944,043 of record JAIRCJ010001062.1, on the reverse strand, counting down.
AAGAGGAGAAGCATGATGAATGCAGATAAACCAGTGGTCATCAATCCTCTCAAAAACATTTGTTACAAACTGTGCTCCCCAACTGCTACCTTTTGTCCTGATGAATTCAATGCAGGTAACATAGCCTACATCTCCCCTAAAATGAACTCGAATGTTCTTCAATTCGATATCTAGTGGGAAATCATAGTTCATCCATACAACATCCCAGCTTTCCACAACATCATCATAACCGAGAACCCCACTGGCACCTGGGTGCACACAACATACATGATCACCTTTTGTCCATAGGGCTTGCATGGCAGCAAGATTTCCCTGCCTGAATGCATTATAAAACCGAGCATTTGCTGCCAATACAGAAGCCTTGCTATCCTCCTGGAGTTCACGGAGGCTATCCCTGATTTTTGCAGCTTTAGCATAGTTCTCCTCTTTGATTGCATTCTGTAGATCTTGCATTAAGGTTTGCTCATCCAATATGATGCTTTCATCGCTTAGAATATCTTCTGAGTCCTCACTTTTTACTTGGCATGCCCTTGATGACAATAGGCGGGAATTTTGGACAAATGGAACTGTGAGAAATAAAAATGAAGAGTTAGATCTGCCAAAGACCTGGCAAACAATTTCATAAAGGTAAGGGCAGATACACAGTTGACTAGAAAAATGATAATATGCATACAGCATTGGAGCATATTTTTTCAGTTAAGTTCTGATTAAGGTTAAATGACCGGCATTTAGAGCAATTACCTGGAGCCCTAAGAAAGCACGAGGTAACATAAATGAATGAATCCAAGGAAGAGCTTACAGACATGGCAAAACTGCAAAATAAATTCAAACTACAAAACTGGGTATATCAAAGTGAACCAAACAACTAAATGATCCATACATCTACAAACACCCGAAATTGTTAGCTGCAATTAAGGGAAGAGAAATGTGAGAAGCAAAAAGCTAGAAAGGAAGATCATATATATGCGATTTAGAGAGAATTTGACTTGGCAAGCTAGATTCGAGTCTTTGTGCGGTAACTAAGAGGCGGCCTTGACAAAGCAAAGCAAAGAAAAGGCTACCCAATTCATCACACATTCTCTATGAAAAGAAGAAGAAAAAAAAAGAAGTTAGTGTGCAAGGTTTCATATGCCAAACCGAACAAACTTACAGGTCCTCTTGGAACAGAACTTGGGATGCCCATAATGCCTGACAGAAGAAGCAGTAGCCAAAAACATATGGTTTTGCTTCAGGTTAGGTGGAAAGAAACGGTTAAGCTTCTTGAAACCATCAATGCAAGAACAGGAGAGCTGCAGAATCTTTCCTTCGTCCAGAGGGCCCACCTACAACGGAGATAGCAACAACACGATCCAAGCTAAATCTTTTGAAGATAAAATTTAAAAAAAAAAAAAAGGAAAATGCGGAATCTAGAAGGCATGGCAAAAGAGAAGGAAAATAAGAGGGTATTGAGAACCAGAGCCAGAGCTCACTTTGCAGCAAAGACTAGATCCATCAAGCGCCATGATTAACAGTGAAAGCACTTAGGGTTTAGGGTTTTTCGAATCGCCAATTTTTTTCTGAAATGAAAGAGCCCGTCATCCTGACAACAGGCGATCGAGAGAGGAATATTCGGTTGTTGTCAGAGATTCACATGTTGAGGGAATAATTGGACGACCGAATTTGGGCTTGACATTCTGTATGTTGGGCTGGGCCACACAGTGGGCTGACTTCTTCAGAGCTCTCAGTTTGGGCCCTGACTCAGCCCAAAACTATTTATTTGACCTCACATTCGTAACTTATGTTCGCCTTCCCCGCTCCCCCCAAAGAACTCGCGTCAGCACATTGTTTTAAATAGAAATTCCAACTTGATTGTCATCTCTGTCACTGTTGGTGCCTTCGCCCCTTATTTCAAGTTCTTACCTTATTAATTACATTGTCATCAAAATTGATTAATTTTAACAAAAGACATGCACTACTACTTAAAAAATGTTAAATAATTTAGTCATTTTGATAAGAGAAAATATTGATATATTTTGAATTGTGACTTTGCTGCACAGCATCCATTATTGTGCAACACCAACAGCCTAACGCTGTTCTTACTTGATTCTAATACTTTATCCTCCCTTTAACTCGCTACTATGTATACGTTCTTATCACACTCTACTTATTTGATTGGTCACACCCAGTCTTCATGCGATAATTAACACTAAGTGTCCCCGAATTTCTTGCATACTCATACCAACAAAATCGAAGAACTACAAGTTGGTGCAAAAAAGGACAGGAAAAAGTTTCAGCCACACAGAGACATTCCAAGAAATTTCCTGGACGTAGCCAATTGAAGCTTTCTGTTAACGAATGGCCAATCCACCAAAGGAATGGTCAATGACTGTCGACCACTTAATGATCCCAACTGCTTTTCTTTTTGTTAATTGTTGATATTCATTTGCAGCCGCATGTGCCCTATCTATGAAACTTAAGCTAGAAAATACAATGTGGTCCGTTTGACCGATTTTTATTTACTGATCATATTGGTAGTTACCAGCCCCTTTATTATATCCATATATCAACGCGCATTCCCTCTTGCTTCGATTAGTCTTTTTTTTTTTTTTTGTTTCCTAATACAAGTAAGAGGCACATGCTTTCGCAACTGTTATATAAATTAAAAAAAAAAAGAAAAAGAAAAAGAAAAAGGCTGCGGGAGAGTTGGATTAATCTGATAATCAAGTCATGTTTTGGTGACATTTTGAGCAGATTATGCCCGCAATGTTGGTAATAATCAATGCTTTTGATCCATTGGTCATAATAGATGTCGTCTGTGTACATGATACATTTCCCGTACCATAATAAAGAAACATTAGCTCTCAAACTACAAAGGTGACAATTCTCAAATTCTAGCGTCAGACTCACGTCTATCAAAAAAAAAAAAAAAACTTAGATTATCAAGTTAAGCTTTCCGTGCCTCACGCAAGTGCCGACAAATTAATATTGCTTTGTCTTTTTTATTATAATCGGGTGATATCACAGACAAAAATCCACGCATCATATATGTATTCTAGTGTGTGTGTGTGTATATATAGTCTAGTCAGATCTAGATCATCGATCAAAGCATAATCTCTTTGTGATCCAGTGCTAGAAATCCAAAGTCAACTTATGAGATAAAAGCGGCACTCGCATTGTCAACTTCGGCAGCTCTTGGGGCGTACAAATCAACACCCTCACCTCAAATAGATAATATGCCATCTTTTTTTTATAAATTTCTCGCCAATAATGTTAAAAGAAGTGCAGAGAGATGGTTCAACTGATGTAGGTTACGTGGTCAACAATCGGAATTGACCCAAAATTATTTTCTCCAAGGCAGCGCATATCAATAAACCTCTCTTTATTTATTAGCTCGTTGATGAATCAGGCATAGAGGCGTAGAGACAATCTATGACAAAAGATTCGCTTTAAATAGAGACAAAGAACCGAGAAAACCCAACCATCCATGGCAAATTCGCAATTGTTCTGCCCCCGCCCGCAACCAGGACCGTCGACCACTGACTCGTAAAAGTACAGTTCAATTTCGAGATTTTTAACTCTGCTTTTAACTGTAGTAACGACCTTCGATTTCGCCATTGCCAGGATACGTTTCCCGTCGTGCATCCAAATTGTGGAGCAAGTTTAGTGGTGGGGGGGGGTGGGGGTCAGTCAAAGTCATGTGTCTTTGTCGATCATAACGAAAGTTGGGCCATAATTTAATTTCCAACACATGGAGCACCAAGGAAAAATGGCGACGATGCATGCGAGAAATAATTAAAAAGGATCGACTTTGCGCGACTTACATGTGATGGCACCCCTCCGCAATCATTTCACGTATCAAAAAGAATAGCATCGTCGGAATTGAAAATTCTTCGAGCGCTGCTGCAGTTTTAATTTGCGTCTCGAGCGGCCCCCTGCCCTCCACCTCCACCGCCGTGTAATGATCTGCGAACAAATCCATCGATTTAGCTGTATTGATTGGTAACGTGAATAGAAAAGGCAGGGTAGCATCTCATAACTTCACCAAGAAGTATTTGGTAGACCTTTTGGGTTTGAAATTTAGATAGCACTATGACGACATTGGGCTCTTCTCTTTTACGGTGATTGTAACTAAATATGTTACGGTTATCATCAACCCAATAGACCAAGTAATATGCGAACAACGCTTGCTTGCCTTAGTTAAGACGACAGACTGACTTGCAAAACTATCAGCGGAAACTACCATTCCTCTTCTTTTTTTTTTTTTTCTCTCTCTCTATATTATAGAGCCACATATATTTCCGTTTGTAATACTGCTTGTCACCCAATTTCGTAAGATTTCAGTACTTTGATTTAGTGGTAAACCAAACGAGGCAGTATATAAATAATAATAATAAATAATAATAATTCCCTTTTGCTTCTTCCGTCGCAACATAACAGCCGCACACCACCGGGATTCCAGTTGATTGTAACGAGCTGGACCGTCGACGATGTTAATTACCCCATGTAACCCTGCCTTCCGAAAAGCAAATTTTTCTGTGCGCATGTGCATGCCCTTAGTCACCAAGTTAAACGGATTGACTTGTCGAGGGGGAAAAAAAAAAAAAAAACCATCTCGTTCTAGATTTGGGTTGAATTCCAAGATTGGCATCCGAAAAATCAATCCCTTTTTTTTAATTATTATTATTTAATTTCATAAAACCTGGTCCGGTGGTTTCATTAAAAGAAAAAAAGAAAAGGAAGGAAGAGAACCAACCAATAATCTCGAGTTAAAAAATTGATTTTTTTTTCTTTAAAAACTGAACAACTCAAATTTGAATTTTGATCGGTATCAATAAAAAAAAAAAAAAAGAAAAAACGATTTAGTTTCAAAGTTTGAAAAGTAAGGAGGGAATCCGTTATCCTCGGCTGCCGAGCCCAGGTGGCCCGTGACTACGTTGTTAGCAGATCCTGCATTTTTTGTCCTCCTCCCTCAACCAAGGGCATTTAAGTAATTGTACTGGACACAATGTTTAGCTAAAATTAAAAAAAAAAAAAAAACAAGGGCAGTCCACAGAGTTGCCCTGCCCTGCAGAAAGGAATATTTGGATTTTTTCCTCGTTGTTTTCAAAAATATTTCTCTCTCTCTCTCTCTCTCTCTCTTTACGAAAATTCAACTTTATGAAAAAATACTTTTAATGAACCCCCCTCCATCTCTCTCTCTCTCTCTCTCTCTCTTTTCTTGTAGGTGAGGCGGGGCCGGGGGCCGGGTCGGGTCGGGTCGCATTAGGAAAATGACGGCAGCTTCCGCCTTTCTTAGTCTTGACTGAAAAGGGGTCTCGTTTTTATTTTTGTCTCCAACTGTCTGTCTCTCCTACCGTGTCCACCTCGCGTTTTCTAGCCAGATACATTAAGCTTGGAACAAGAATCGGAGGGCTTTACCGATCCTTACTTTCCTTCTTCTTCTTCTTCTTCTTCTTCTTTTCGCTTTTTCTTTCTTTCTGAATATTTCCTTTTTTGGTCGCCAATTCCTTTTAAATTTGGCTCTTTTGCGTGTTTGGTCGCCTCCCTCACTTGCCCCTGTCTACCGATCTCGATTCTCTATTGGTCAGTGAAGAACAAGCGTGTTCTTTCTGTTTCTGTGTTGCAGATTCTGTCGGTTGGTTTGGTTAATTCTTTTACCGCTTTTTGAGATTAAGTGTGGGAATTTGAGGAAGTTAAGGTGGACTGCGTGTGTTTCTTGAAGGAATAACAATGTTGACCTTAACAGTTGGGTTTTGAAGTACTATGGAAGTAGTGTTTACACGACAACAACAAGATGACGCTTTACATTGGTCGCGAGGCTTCAAAGGTTTCTTTTCTTTCTTTTCTCTTTTTGTTTTTCTGTCTTTTTCTTTTTTCGGATTCTGAATCTTTCTCGTATGTTAAAAGAGTAATTGGGTTTACTTTAATATTGTTATGTGATTTTGGGGCCTTTTTGATTGAGTCTGACAAACTGGTGTTTTTGTGGGTCTGAAGCTATGGAAGAGAATTTGTGCAGAGACAAACACAGAGATCAATCTTTTGGCGGAACACTGGAAATACATACTCGCAGGACTTATTTTTCAGGTTTCTGTTCTCTTTCTTGAAATTCTCACCACCATACCTATGTGTTTCTTTTAACTCCTGATGGGGTTCTGTGTCTCCACGTTTTTCTTTCTTGATATGTCCTTGAAAACAAAATGTGTTTAATTGATTTCCATTTTGTTTCAACTCAATTGGTCAAAGGGTCAGTTTCTTTGATGAGACGGGGTACGGAGTCCATGTTCAGCATATGCGATCGAAATTTACCATCCGTTAAGTCAATTTCAGTTCACTCGGGCAGCCTTGGGTGAATTTTTGTGGTGTTTTAATGTTGTGATATGCTACTTTGGGATCATATATCTTAGGTATTTGTGTTCATATCAAATGTTATGGGAATAGAAGTACTATATTGCCATTCACATTCATGGGGATGTTTGGAGTTTTTCTTCTTTCTTCCGCAACATGCGTATCTCCTGTTAGGTGCATTTCCTCTTTTTTTTTTTTTCCTCCATTCTTGGTTCCTTCATTTGACTTGAGTTTCATGTCTTACTTTCCTGCAGTACATACATGGTTTGGCTGCTCGTGGAGTCCATTACCTACACCAACCAGGGCCAGTATTGCAGGATCTTGGGTTTCTTTTTCTTCCGGTTTGTCTGAGTTTGTTGTATTTTCATTCCATTTTTTATGTACGCTGCTTCCTTTTTTCTAATTTTTTTGTTTTTTTTGGTTGTCAATTTAGGAGCTTGGGCAAGATAAAGGTCACCTAAGTGAGATGTTGTTCACCTTTGTATTTTTATCTTTTTTCTTGGTAAGGTTCTCTCAACATCGTAGCTACTTCCTTTGTTCCTCACTTGTAGTTTCAGTCATATTCCATCTTTTTTCTTTTTCAATCCGCTGGTTTTTTATTGAGTTCCCTTCTGGACAGGTGGTGTTTCCCAAAGTTGTGTTTTGCCAACTAAGTTGTCAAAATTGATGAGTTATTGCATTTTATTTATTCACTTTAAATTGTACATTTTATATTTGCAGGTGCTTCTATTACATAAGTTAGTATGTTAAGCGATACCTTGTATTATGTCATTTGGATAAGGTAACTAAATGAAAATGGTTTGACAAAATATTTTGGGAAAACTGTGTCTCTGTGTTTTTCTTTTTTTTTTTTATTCCCTTTTTTTGCCCAGTGGGTGGGTGGGTGGGGGTGAGGTAGGAGTGGAGAGGAAGTGGCAGCAACCTTGGAAATTGGTAAAATAGTTTTGTGCTTATCTGGCTAGATGTACTAACAGACTTGCTCAGATCGTGTGCCTGGGTTATCCAATGATTCTGTGCCTCATGTTGATTTCAGAATTCAGAATATCTTGTGGCTTTTCTAAATATTTTTTATCTTGATCCATTGAGGCATTTTACTTTTCTTGGACTTGAGTTCAGTAGGAGGGTTCAGCAAGGCCATTTTTTGTATTGTGCAGAGCACATGCAAGCTGCTTGCCATCTTAGGTCTCTTTATTGGTTTTTGTTACATGGCTGTTACTTCACTTGTTTGGTATTCTCATGCATGAATGAGAATTGTTGCAGATATAAATGGACGTTGTCTGTTCTTTGACAAGCCTTGTGTATTTGCTGGGTTCTTCAGAGTTTTGCCTCTAGATGAGCTGCTTAAAAGAAATTTATGATGTACTAATTTTCCTTTAATATGGGTTATATTTTGTTGCAGTGGACGTTCTACCCCTTCATCTTCAAGAGCAAAAAGATCTACACTGTTCTAATTTGGTGCAGGGTTCTAGCATTTCTAGTTGTAAGTGCGAATTTTTTCACAACCACTTTTGGATATTTAAAACTTACCACATAATCTGCAACATGTTGACATTTAATGAGAAATGTTGTAATCAACATGCTAGCTTGGAAATTACAGATCCATGCACCTGTAAGTACCGAAGATAATTTGAAGATGCAGATTCACAAGAATTATGTGGTTTATATAAGCTGTTATCAAACATAAATTTAGTTTTCATGATCTTCTAGTATTTCATGATGTAGGTCTATGAGATGCTGGTGGTTGGGCTCCGTTAACTTCTTTCTTTTCCAGATTGATTGATTCTCTGTTTTTTTGGATCTTATGGGCATTGTGTAGCATAATTTTTGCTGTCTGTATTTACTGTGTTGAGTTTCTTTGGATTATTTTTGTGTTCTAGGTTTGTCAGATTCTTCGGATAATCACATTCTATTCAACCCAGCTTCCAGGCCCAAATTATCATTGCCGTGAGGTAAATTTTTGATATCAACATATTTGACCTTTTCTATTTCTATCATGTAATAAGCGTGAATCTTCCGTATGCCTTTTATTTAGATGAGGTGCTATCATCTCTGTGGTACAACATAAATTAATTTTTGGGTGCTTCTGCATTTTGCAGGGTTCAAAACTTGCCACACTGCCACATCCACAGAGCATATTTGAAGTACTTCTAATTAATTGTCGGTGATCTAAATGTTACTCTGGTCCTTTGTCTTTGCTTTGTCAAGCATCCTTTACTAATCTTGCTTGATATTCTGCAGTTCCTCGTGGTATAGTATATGGCTGTGGTGATCTGATCTTTTCATCTCACATGATATTCACTCTGGTCTTTGTCCTGACATATCAGAAGTATGGCACTCGAAGGTAAAACATGGCTTGTCATTGTCTACTTTCCTACTTCAAAAAGAGCCTGCCAAAAAAGGTTGCTTTCTTATTTGATTACCGATATGAATTTGTCTTTGATGCATTTGTAGGTGTATAAAGCAGCTAGCTTGGTTGATTGCTGTGATTCAGAGCCTTTTAATTGTAGCATCCCGCAAACATTACTCAGTTGATGTTGTTGTGGCATGGTGTGCTGAGTCTTCCCATCTAAGCTTGTATTACCTGTGAAACAACATTTTGTTATCTCAGGTTTCTGATTTATTATTTAATTGATGCTTCTGCAGGTACACTGTCAATTTAGTGGTGTTCTTCATTGACAAGAAATTGCCAGGTTTGAATCATTTATCTATTTATTTTCCTGCTACTCCTTCCATGCCCATTTTCTTCAAGTTTCACTGAAGTTGAAGAATGGTGGTGATTTGAATTTGTAATTTCAGAATTGCCTGATCGGACAATTGGTGCTGCATCTCTGTTGCTGCCTCTGAGCACTAAAGATAAGGATAGCAAGACCAAAGAAGAGAATCACAAGCTCTTGAATGGGAACTCAGGAGACCCTGCAGAATGGGTATGGCGATTATGCTCACCACTTGTCCATGGAATAGCTCTGCAATCTGTAATTTAGGTTGATTTTTATGATGGTCCTTTTTTTATCATTTTCAGAGGCCAAGAGCCCAAGTCAATGGCAAGATTCTAGAAGATGCCAATGGAGTCCATGTGGATACTACCACAATGAATGGCTCATAGATGATGGATACTCTACTGCAATGAATGGCTTGTAGATGACGGAAGCTGCTATAGCTGCAAGGGCTGCTATTTGTATCTTTGTGACCCCAGATTGAAGGGTATTCTTCACTTGATTTTGAACTCTAGGGGAAATGAAATATGGGTTACGCTTCTGATATATTTGCAGTCCTGCTCCTTAGTCATGGGTCAAACAATGTTATTATCATTATCCTTAGTATATATATCTTGGCATCTCATGAGTTCGATTGTTTCCATGTTTCTCTTTTCTAGAAATAGTTCAGAAACTTCCCGTCGGAAAGAATGCTAAAACAGCGAGTGTGATTAACTGGTATAGTGCAGCGCTCTTTGCATCAAGTATAACGGCGGATGCAAAAGGCAGCAACATTTATCTGCTCTGTTATTAGCATTGAGCAGGGGATTTCTAATATTTTCCAAGAATATGAAAAAGAAAATAAGTTTAAGAATGGTTCTAGTTGAGTTGAAAATTGGGGAGCTAATGGTGAGACACGAAATGAGGAAGTAAGGAAGAGAGAATCCTGTAATAGACACTGCAAAACCCTGCACTGGCAATGTGGCCTTGAATTGTAGCCTTTGTTTTTGTTAGTCATCGTAGTAATTATAGAATGAAAATGAAAGCTTTAAGAATGTCCAATTCCAGCGAGTCAACACGGTTTAATGATCCACCGGCATGTGAGAGAGCACATGGTGTTTAACTGTTCTGTAAATGTTGCATGTGAGTTACGTGACGTTTGATTGGGCTGCTGAATGCCAACTTTTCGGTGCCCCCGATCCAACTTTTTCCTTCCTCGCATGGCAAAGGCCTGCATCTAAAATGAAGACAACAACTGCCATCGCGTGCTTCGCTCTGTCGTCAGGACAAGAGAGAGAGTCTGGTCCCATTCTTTGTACGTTACAAAAACAAACTGTCCAAGAGATCACTTCCAGGATCAATCAAAAACAGATCCTATTTTGTATTTCCCTTTTCCTTAAATGGGTTCAAACAAACTGTCAAATAGATGTTCTTCAAGAATGAGTGAGTCCAATTGTTTAATGATGGGAACGATTGCTGGTGGATGCCATGACATGTCCAGATTACAATACCTGACCTAACGGTATGAATTGAGACGGTTTTTATTGTAAGTAATTTTATAGTTTCAACAAATATGATTTGGTTACTTGTTCTTAGGGTGTTCATTTTTTTTTTTAAATTTTTCTTCCTCTCTCCGACCAGATCGATGGTCGGTTCATTCTTTCTTGCCATCCCCCGTCTTTGTTTGTTTTTTTATTTTTTGTTCCTTCCCCAGTTTTTGATTCTACAATAACCATAGCCTCAATTTTCTTTTCCCTAATCATAAAATATTGATCACAATGGGCATCTGTTCTAGGATTTTATGTATTGCACTTGTCAATTGACGCTGTAGAGGAATTGAATCAATTCTCCTACTCGTGTGTACACATATACATGCGGTTCCGACGCAACATTTATCCCTCGAAAAGACTAGAATGATCTCCAGGGTTAGTACTATGATATAATCAGGAAGGAATAGGAATGACTGTTATTTGTATCGGTCACATGGCTAAGCCTGTTCTCATTTGAACCATCCTTGGATGAATAATTCGGTTCAGAACTTAAAAATATGTCTTTAACATATAGATGTGGATGTGAGTCATAAAGATAGCGGAACACACATCATCGGCATCATTGGAAATTGCAGCCTTGATGTTATTATTAGTCCCGGTAGATACAACCAAGTTAATTGAAATTAAAACTCATAATCGTTAAGAGGGACTAATATGAACCAACTCGGCCCATCTACTGTAAAACCCATCAACCCATTCATCCAAAAATAAAAAAATAAAAATAAAAATAAAACCCTCTCTCCTATTTGTTGTCTACTAACAAGGCGCGGGCTTCCTCTTGCAAGCTATTCCGTGTGGGCTATTTCAAGTGAGTCTCTTGATTCGCATTTTGACGGCAATGGGCCCAATCTGGTTGGTACCATTAGGCAGCATGAATGATACCCGCCCCCACTTCTGCATTATGACCCAAAAAGCGGCTGGCGCAATTTAAGCGTGCAAAAGTGGGTCAATAAAGGGAAGAGAGAGAGAGAGAGAGAGAGAGAGAGAGGCCAATATTATTATCATGAGCATTATCTGGTTTGTCTGAGTGATGCTGTCATCATTGAAGCATGTCTATATAACATGCTCACTCTTTTGCCAGTCAAGGGGGGTCCTCTTGACCCCTAAATGGGTTGTACAAATAATGAAGCCAACTGTCAGACAAAACAATCCCTCCGTTGTTTTGTTTTTCTTATCCTTATGAAATGATTGCCATGAGGCATGCCGGAGACCCAGGCTGTTGGTTCGGCAATTTTCAGTTATACGTGTATTCAGCATCGGCCTGAGAGGGGACGACAACGAATCCCGGAAATTAGATCCATAGTCGCGCGAGCTACTCCTGTGCATGCATGATGATCATGCAATGCAAATGACAATACAAGAAGTTCAGATTAAAGATTGAGCTGAAGCAGAAAAACATTTGAAAAATGAGTATCAAATTTGATATCTGGGATTAGGATACGCCGGTTTATGCATATAATTTTCTTTTCATTAATAGGTAGAATATAAAAACTGAAAAAAAAAAAAGGAAGAAGATGTATTTTAAGAAATTAACAGATTTTTTTTTTTGGTAACAAATACGAGTCATTAGATTGAACCACGCCAACCACCCGAAGAGGGACTCTTCTAATATTCAAAACAATTTACTAGCCCTAGTTTGCATTTTAAATGTTTTCTTTTTCTTTTTTTGTTGTTGTTGTTGATTATTAGTATTTTCAACTAAAAATAAGAGAACAGCAGAATAATACAAGATTGTAGATTAAAAAAAAAGGGAAAAAATGTAGAACCAATAAAAAGGGAACTTGGAAGAATAACCGCAATTCCTTTTCGGTCAGGTAAGTTGCCAAAAATTTATATAAAAAGGGTCAGAATCCTAAGGTTTATTTTTAATTGATGGAAAAATAGAATCCGGCCATCTTGGTGGCGAGATTGAACTAATCACCGCTGCTGTCGACTCTGGTTTGACTTTGACGCAAAGTTACAATACGACGGTCAGTACCGTATCTTCTTCCCCAGACAGGCCTAATAAAGCGAAAGGGGGTTTTGAAAAGGATAAAAAAGAAACAAGAATGGCGTGTCCATGTGTTTGTGTGTGTGTGTGTGTGCGTGAGAGAGAGAGAGAAAGCGGTGACACAAAAAAGCACAGCCCAAAAGCTGGAACCTGTCAAGGCAGAGAAAAAGAGAAAAAAAGGGAGAGAGAGAGAGAGGGAGAGGGAGAGGGAGAGGGAGAGGGAGAGCTCAATAATAAACCTTGGATCTCAAAAGCTCTCTTTGGAAACTATTCTGAAGTTTCTTGACGGAACAGAACTCGGGGAGTGGGTAAATGAGAACCGTCTGATCGTTTGGCTTCTCCGCATTGTAGACCGTCTGATATTTTTTCCTCCGTCGATGGGAGCCCGCTGCTCCAAATTCTCTCTCTGCTGGTTCCACTCTCGCCTCAAGCCTTCGTCGGTCCTCGAATCCCCCGATCTCGGTAAATCAATGTTTTCTCTTTTTTTCTTTTGCTGCTCAGTGGCATTTTTGTTATTTGGTCTGGAAGAGTGGTGTATTGCGGTCATTTTCTGTGCAGAGAATGGGGGCAAAAATGACCGAAACGTATGGCCGAGTTTCACGGAGTTCAGTTTGGCCCAGCTGAAAGCAGCCACGAGCGGGTTCACTTCCGATAACATAGTATCGGAGCATGGTGAAAAATCTCCCAATGTCGTCTACAAAGGGAAGCTGGACAATGACCGCTGGATCGCCGTCAAGCGATTTAACAAAATTGCATGGCCCGATCCTCGCCAATTCCTCGTCCGTTATCTAGCTCTATATCCCATTCTATTCCGGTCATTAAAGGGATAATTTGACTGTTAAACTAACTAACCCCGTCAAATAATAATAATAATAATAATAATAATAACGTGAACTTGTCGATTCAGGAGGAAGCGAGGGCAGTGGGGAGTTTGAGAAGTGACCGGCTGGCGAATTTGATCGGATGTTGCTGCGAAGGCGAGGAGAGGCTGCTCGTCGCCGAGTTTATGCCCAGTGAAACCCTTGCGAAGCATCTATTCCACTGTAAGTAAAGTAAAGTAAAGTGAAAAACCAATCAGCCTTACCGTGTCTCTGTTTGGATTCTTGATCGATGGTTGGATCGGTACAACAGGGGAAAGCCAACCAATGAAATGGGCAATGAGATTGAGGGTGGCGTTGTATTTGGCACAGGCTCTGGAATATTGTAGCAGCAGAGGGAGAGCGCTCTATCATGATCTCAATGCCTACAGGGTCTTATTTGATAAGGTGTGATTAACTTTGGTTTACATTTGCTATGCAGAATTCACTTGGTGCCTCATGTTATTCTTTTAGCGACTTGACAGGATGGTGACCCCAGACTATCTTGCTTTGGTCTAATGAAAAATAGCCGAGATGGCAAAAGTTACAGCACCAATCTGGCTTTCACCCCACCAGAGTACATGAGAACTGGTAAGGGCATTTCAATGCAACATCAAATTATTTGCTTCTTAATGCTTGTGTTTAAACTGATTTGTGTAGCATCATCGGATGTTAAGACCTGGAAAAAGATTGGAATTGATGCTAACTTGGGTCGAGGAGGTGATATGTAGAAAATAGATATTCATCCTAGATTAAATGGTGCATGCATGTTGTTGAGTTCTAAAAAGCTGTGCAGGAGTTGTTCAAGCTAATTCTGACCCAAATTTACGTGTGAATCTTGGCAGGTAGGGTGACCCAAGAAAGTGTAGTATACAGCTTTGGAACGATGTTGTTGGATCTCCTAAGTGGCAAACATATTCCCCCAAGCCACGTAAGAATTTGATTTTCCCTGTTATAATGTTTTGCTGTTTCTTGGTTCCTGGTTGCCAATGTGAAACTGGGAAGATAATGTGGTGTGCAGAATGCATTTCTTATGTACGAACATCACATTCTACCATTGCTCTTCTGTCTGAATTGTTGGTCAAACAATGCCAAATACAATGTTTTGCAAATGCGTAGTGTTCTCTAGCCATTAAGATAAGCAATTGCTTGTTTGAACTACACTTAAAATTCTTGGCTTTAGTGTGTCTGAGTTAGTCTTTCTTGTGGATATCTCTACTCGTCTGAGAGGTTCATAAAATATATCATTTTTCCAGGCACTTGATCTGATTCGAGGCAAGGATTTTCTTATGTTGATGGATTCTGCTCTGGAGGGTCATTTTTCAAAAGATGATGGAACTGAATTAGTGAGGTTAGCTTCGCGATGTTTGCAATATGAAGCTCGGGAGAGACCAAATGCAAAGTCTCTTGTTATTGCACTCACCTCGCTCCAGAAAGATACAGAGGTTGATACAGCAATTCATTTAGCTAAATTCTTTTGTTTAGAGTAGCTTTGGCAAATTAAACATGTGGCCGCACATCTTTGTTCATAGAAGTTCTTGGCTTCTGCGATTTGAGAAAGGAAGATGCTAAAATTTCTCTGTGGTTTGAGTTTTAACAGGTTCCATCATATGTTCTGATGGGTATCCCTCATGAAACTGCATCTTCAGCTCAGCCTTTTTCATTGACCCCTTTTGGTGAGGCATGCTTGAGAATGGATCTTACAGCTATTCATGAAATCCTTGAGAAGATTGGGTACAAGGATGATGAGGGGATTGCCAATGAGGTCTGATACTGCTTCTCTGTGCTAATTAATTTATTATCTGGGAAGGTGGGGGCAGGCTTAGGGTTGTGCATCAGAATTACAGAATATCAGCCTATTATCAATTTTTTCGGGCCTTTGATGCTTACTTGCTTACTGATTCTTTTCTTCACCCTAAAATCTTGCAGCTTTCATTCCAAATGTGGACCAGCCAAATGCAGGAGACATTGAACTCTAAGAAGCATGGTGATACTGCTTTTCGAGCCAAGGATTTCGCAACTGCCATTGATTGCTATACACAAGTAAGTAATCCCTATTTTAATGTGAAAGATGCCAGTTTAGCATTTATGATATGGTTTCCTTTTTTTCTCCACACGGCGGCAGCCACATGTGAAGCTGGAAAGCATTGCCATGGGATGGTGCTAGTGGAAGAATCTTTCCAGTATGTTGCATGTATACACCAAAACAAGCATCTTATGCAGATATACTTCTTGTGGACGTGTTGTTTAAGTTTTTGGAATGTGTAGTACAAAAATGACGATAGACATTATGTTTGTTTGTGTGACGAGCTGAGGCTTTTCCTCATGTCTTCTGCAGTTCATAGAGGGCGGGACCATGGTATCGCCAACTGTGTATGCCAGGCGCTGCTTATCTTACCTGATGAGTGATATGCCACAAGATGCTCTTGGAGATGCTATGCAAGCCCAAGTGGTGTCTCCTGAATGGCATATTGCCTCCTACCTTCAAGCAGCTTGTCTCTCTACCCTTGGAATGGAAACTGATGCACGTGAAGCACTGAAAGATGGCACTAACTTGGAAGCTAAAAGGAACAAAAACTGAAGTGTATAGGTTTCTTTTGCTTTTTCCTTATTCCCTCCATTTGTTTCTTGCTTTTTCATTAATCATCGTTTAGGCTATTGCATGTATTGCCTATTTCTTGTTTTCTCCTCCATTATTATTATTATTATTATTTTTTTTTTTGTGGACATCACAGCTTTACTAGATTCTTCAATAACTCTTCTGCTTTATTAATTATGTTCTATCATTCTTTGGATGCAATTTTTTTTTTTTCCGGGTCTGTTTTTGCAAACGTCAATCCAGTGGTTGATACAGGCAATGTATCCGTCCAATAGTTGCCCCTTGTATACAACAACCTTCAATGTTTTTCATTCCCTTGGCCTTACCAGCGCTCAAAACCAGAACTATATGGATCTCCCAGATTTGTCCTCGGTAACATTCCGGTCATAAATCCAACATCATAATTTCACCGGGTAACAGAGGACAAAAGTTGTTGCCATGTAAGGACTGAGAGATTGAAAAAAGTATCGATCCAAACATTCAAGCGCCTACAATTAAATTTTAGGTAGACAAGACTTTGTTGATTTTAAGGACTGTTTATGATAGATTGTTGCAGGCTAATGTATGCATGGAAGAAAATGAAGGCATTTGACTACCTGCCAAACCCCGAGGTTCTGCTCGACACTTTCGCTCATTACCATAATACAAATTTTACCTCAAGCTATTCTGCAACTCAACTCCGAAATACTGCGAGCTCTACAACAACAATCCTTTTTTGTCTTTTTCCTTTTCTTTTTTTTTTTTTTCTGTTCACGGTTATTCCATTTCCTTGTTCTTTTATTTTTGGTCAAATTCCCCGAAGATCTAATTTACAGATGTTCATCACTCACGAGGGCACGTTAAAGTGAAAAAGCCATGAAATGACGAATGTAAATACCACGCAGGCCAGCAGGAAATTCAGGAACCGGTGGCCATGCCAGAAGCTTGGAGTTTCCGAATGAGGAACCGATGCGGATGGTACGGACCTTGTTGCAGCATTAGTTGTCTCGTTTGGCTGCTCTATCGACTCAATGTCATTTGGTACAATGACATTGCGTGCTACAGACTGACAAATCTCACAAGTCCTGTTAAATGTCAAGCATTTTGAATCAAAACAAAGAGAATAAATGAGAAGAAGATAAACAAGACTGGCATTTCATGGTGAAATGAATCAATCGGAGTTGTGAAGGTGTTCTCCCACAGGATTTGCAGTTACAAGCATACAATTAAAAACATAGGGAAGACCCATAGATGAAGAATCATTAGAAATCGAAGCGTTGAAGATGCCCGTCATTGATGTGAAACAAACATAAGCTACAAGATTTGCTTGGCTGTCAACTTAGATATAAGTTCGTTGCTTTTGAGGATGTAGTTTACCTAAGAACTAGAGCGTCCCTTGGAGGAAAAGTAAGACTAAGATAAGCTTCTTCCCACAGAAACTTGCTATCATATATTATCCACAATCTGTAAGTGAGTAGAAAAGTAGAAGGCAATTCCCATCAGAGAATATCCACCACAGTTCACTAGTTGTCAGGCCATTGCATTATCCAGAAAAAACCTGGTTTAAGTATATGTTTACCATGTAAAATGGTAATTTTTTGATATTACCGTTGGCTGATGTCATAAGCCAGCTATTAATAGCACAAACCTTATGAATTCTGATGTACAATTGTAGTTCACAAGTTCATAATACTTATAGTTGAAGACTATCTATGATATGCTCAAACATTACATTGTCCACCCAAGCTAATTGTCATGTCTCATAAACATGTAAGCGAATAATGCAGCAGGGTACTCTGCACTAATTAACCTATAGTAACCGGCGTAGCCAGATGCAGTTGAAAGAATGTGTATTGCATCAACTAGGAGTCAAAGTCCGCTTTCATAAAGAGAAAGCGACCCATGAAGAAGCAAAGTTGGGACACCTTTTCTTTTCTCTTCTTTTTTTGACGGAGATGTTTGGATTGCTAGACAGATCGGCAAAGCACTGTCGGTGTTGCAAAACGTATCGTCGGGACTATTGTCCTAATGATGTATACGCTTTACCTTTTATCTTTTCCTTTTCCATCCACTACGTTCCATAGGCGCAATGTTCCTCCAGTTGCCCTTTTCTAAATCGCTCATTGAACTAAAGTACCACGAACAGTACCAAAATCACTTAATAGTCAAGGAAGCAAGTTACTCTACAAAGTTAAATTAAAACACACAAACTTGCATTAAACCAAGAATCGTCATTTGGAAATTTCCCCATTTCCCAGAATCAAATGAAATCAAATAAAATCCAAATTCCCTTTCGACATCGTTTATGAAGAGTTTCCAAAACCTGCAAAAGAAAATTGACGAGAGAGAGAGAGAGAGAGAGAGAGAGAGGGAGTTATGTTCTGAATTTGTACGTACCTGTTTCCCTTGATCTTGAACCAAACCTCTGCACACTGTTTATGAGCAGCAGCCAAATCATCCTTACAAGAGCAGCCCAACTCAATAGGGACGCCTGATTCATGGCTATTACTCTCCAAACCCAGATGGCAAATCCTACAATTGCTCTCCACTATAGACAAATGCACCTTTATCTCGGCCACCCCATTCTCTGTCACCACCTCCACAGAACAATCAGAAGCGGACGACGCTCTCCGCGAGTCCAAAATGACGTCGTCCAAAATCTCAGCATCGGAGACGCAGGCAAAGCTATAGTCATCATAAGACCCACCGTTTGTTGAATAAAACTGAGAGTAGGAGGACCCCCCATCTTCTGCATCGGAGAAGCAACTGACTTCACTTCCGGCGACGGAGCGGCCGGGAGTCCTGTGTTCTAAATCGACATGGGACATTTGCAAAGCAGACATCTTTTAACTTAATTAAGACCACAGGAACTTCGGTTCTATGACAAGAGGAGACAGAGAGCACAGGGGACGTAGAAGTCCGAAGCTTTTTAGTGGGCTTAAACTTAAAAAAATTTGACATAAAAATGGAATGATTTAAAGAAGTGGGTGTCGAATTAGGTGACCCTGCAACCCCATTAACGTTGTGCTTTCGTTACACAGAACCGAACAAGAGCCTAAATGAAACCAACTAACAGACAATCAATGAAAGCAAACCACAAAGGGGGTTAGAGGTTTATATTATTTAGCATCGAAGAATGCGACTTTGGAGAAAGATAAAGAGAACGATCCTTAAGGCCTTCCAGATCATGCTTTTGGAGAAGACCCGGACTGAGGCGGACTGCAAAGCAGAGAACAATAACGTGCAGTTACTACTGTAGGTTCTCAGAGAACCGCGACGAGATTACATTAATAAATGAAAGCCTTTGAAATACTTGGGAAAGTGCTGGGATATTGTCTGCTGTACATTCGTCTTATGTGTGTGACAGAAACAGGCACGTTTGATGGGAATCATGTCTTCTCGTGTGAGGTGTTTTTCGTCAAGAACCAGCGTTTGATATTGGATGCACACGTATCCTCCCAACACAAACTTAATCTTTAAGCAAACGTTTTAGATGGCCTACATGCTTAAATTATGGGAAATTGCCTGTTGCCTTTTTTTTTTTTTGTTTTTTTATTAAACACCACCCCATTCCTGTAATAAGTCTTTCATAACATCTCCTAGGGGGATAGTATTTCTTAATTTTGATTCAAAAACCAAACGGTTCTAGTGTGTGAAAACGTAGGAGTCACGGATCGTCCCGTTCAATCAGGTCTCTGTTATTCAGTGTACAGTAAAATATTGGATGAGAAAGATTATTTTGGCCTATCTGGAACCAGATTTGATCTCATTATGGGTGGTGGATGTGCTACCGTCCATCAAGATTGCTGTGGGCGCCCTAACAGGCTAACACCTGAGAACTCTCATGTACGAGATCTAATGCGGTATGAAGCAGTTGACTGGGCATGGACCACCGCTAAGACCAAGTAAAGCATGTTGTTTCTTGCCTTTGCGTGTACAGCACAAAAGCTAATGTTGAGTACTTTCAATTTTTAGCTGAAAAGAGAAAGAGAAAATCTAAAAAACATGCAAGGGGACGGAAACGTAAAAAGAGCAACGTTCCAAAGCTAAGTGGTTTCGTAGGCCGACCCTCCAAGTACACTTCAAGAAGATAACCCTTTTTTTTTTTAATAATAAAAGTAGAAAACTCCAGTAAAGATGTAATTTGCTGCCGCTCTCTCCCTGCCAGATATTTTATAAATGCTAATTGATGGAATCGGGCATTAATGTATCATTCAATCGTATTAGTGGTGTAGCATTTCGTTTAATGAGTAAAAGATTCTAAAGCATTCCAATTCCGTGGAAGATGACATTGGAACATCCATTCAGCCTTTACCCATATTTCCTTGCATTTCTTCCCATGGAGCAGTTCGGCTAGCAGCAACAAACCACCACAATTTGTTGGGATCAGTCCACAATTGGTAGGCATAATCCTCTAAGTCACCTAGGGTCCTATTTCTGTTTGTTTATAAATTGCTCAAGACCTGGACTGACTCGATTAACTCGCACGTTTGAAACTCGAATATAGATTGCTCTAGTTGCAACCATCGTATTGGCCCCATTGCAAGAGAGGGTAGCATAATTAAAGTCCAAAATCAGTATCTTTATCAGCCTTTCAGGACATTTTGAAAGAATCTACATATAGCCTTATACTTGACCATCAGTAGACAGTTTCTTTGCTGTAGTTGTAGATGATAACTCCGAAGTTCCCTTGTCCTCCCTCAAGAAGGCATCCTCAAAAGCAGAACCTGAACCTTCTGTTCGAGGAAGCTGATCCTGAGACGGTGGCAATGCACCCCTTCCGGGACAATGGAAATGATAAAAATCTCAAAGGTACATTCCTGATCTTGTCCTAAGAAGACAGCTTCTCGTTTGCTCTTAATTTGGAAGAGCAAGATGCAGGATACAAGGTTAATACCAAGTTGGAGTTCCATAATTTAGAGGCTGCATATATAAGGTTCGTGCAGTACGTTTCACAGTTCGATGACCAGGGAGTTCCCCAACAAGGAACAGGGAGGGAACAACTAGCCTTGGATACTATGAGCAACATTGATAGGATGAATGGAACTAGAGTAACTTCTATTGTGCTAGAAGGAGCAAAGGGAGACAGAACTGGCTGAAAAGTACCTTACAATGGAACATGCTTGGTGTCTTGGGTATAATTTAAGGCCTCAAGAGAACTCCTCTGCAATTACACATCAATAAAACAGTGTTAACAACCTGGATTACATTAAAGGAACAAGAAGTACACCATTTCATTCTCAAGTAATACATACTGTTCAATACTTGTCGCGGCAGAAAAGAAGGTATCATTTCTGTATTAGTCAGTCACTAGTCCAAAGATGGCTCCATTCATGACTTATAAATGGCAAGTCACATCTTGATTCTCACCTAATACTCAGTAGAACTAATAACCTGAGATCACACTCTCTTTCTTCCCCTAATGC
This sequence comes from Bruguiera gymnorhiza, assembly GCA_020883675.1. Taxonomy (NCBI): domain Eukaryota; kingdom Viridiplantae; phylum Streptophyta; class Magnoliopsida; order Malpighiales; family Rhizophoraceae; genus Bruguiera; species Bruguiera gymnorhiza. The sequence continues at coordinate 7,922,625 of JAIRCJ010001062.1, read as the reverse complement.
CAGTTAAAAGGAGATGTAATTGTTCACCTTAAAACGAAGCCCAAATTATCGACAGAACAAGAAAGAAGTTGACTACCTTTTTTTGTTTATAGCACATTGGTAATTGCATCAAAACAGCAGCTCATTCTCACTTATTCAAGTTGCCATAGCAACTGAGAGATCCAAAAAATTTAGTCCTACAAGATGACTTTTCACTGCAGCCCACTTTTAACCCATGCAACGTTGCTAATCTGTGTGGCTATTGCAGCCAACTCAAAACTTGGAAAAGTTGGAGGCTCCAAGAAATCAATGAATTCAGGGCCTAACAAAGACCTCTGAGGATCACTACCTCTTTGGTCCCCACAACAACCATGGCTACATTGGTGAGGAACCAAACGCTCCCTGTAAACTCCATCACTTAATTTGCAGATCCCATCATCTGGTGTGGATGCTTGAATTAAGTGTCCTTGCATTGGAGCCAGCCCCATACATACCGAAGCAATTTCAGGTCCATCTGTCACATTATAGACATTGAATGCGCTAACACGAGGCAAAGGATGGAAAAGAGTAGCGACTTCCTGTGGTTTTTCTGTTGAAGGAATCTCTGGTAAAGCCTCATCTTCACAATGATTACCCATATTATCAAGGGAGTTAACATCTTTCCCATCCAAAGAAGACCTGAATGAACTGGTATCCCCACAAGACAAAGTCTCTTCAGATGATGCTTTGGCTTTGTCCACACTAGCATCTTGCAGCTCCTGCTCCACATTGTGAGATGCCAACCTCATCCTCTGAAGCCTTGTGTTCCGGCGCCTTAGAGTAGAATTCCAGTGGTTCTTGATGGAATTATCTGTTCTCCCAGGTAAAAGCTTAGCAATTATTGCCCATTTGTTCCCATGGACTGCATGGGCTGCAGCTATTATCTTATCCTCCTCATCTGCAACAACTTCAGTTTCGTTAACCTTGTCCATCCTGATGTGCTAGCAAATTTTATATGTGCACACATAAAACCATGGTGACCCTCCTCAAGTTTTGTGCAAAAGAAAAATCCTATGAATGCTAATGGTCAAGGTTTTGTCCAAAACAGTCTTTCAGGATTTTAGCACAATTGTTGACTGTAACAAGATGAAGGGTGCCCTTTTTTCTATTTCCTTTTTCATTGGCTGTAACAAGATATATATAGAATGCTTTCATGACAATGTACTAGTCCAATACTTGAGGGCAATTCTAAGCGCCCACATCCAGCTTCAGCACATGAAAAATGCTGGGAACAAGAACTCCATGGATGTTTCAGGATTCGTTCATAAGCCTTCTTCCTAAAAAGGGAACATAGTTTACCTTTTCTCACATTGCTTATCTTCCGAGTCTCCAATATCGAAGAAGTGAAATAATTCTTGCCTTACTTTGAATGTCATAAAATATTTTTGTCGCCTATTTACCAGTACACCTCGGTGGATAAATCTGTACTTTGAAAGATTTATTACCCTAACCCATAGTTGCATTATGCCTACGCAATTACATAGATTCAAGAAAGAAATGTTTATATATATATATATGGATTTTGTTTTTGCCTGAATAGGAATGACAAATGGGGATGATAGATGTACCAGTGAAAGGCTTTTTCTTGACCGCCGGGTCGAGCTGATTACACCACCGGAGACGGCAGGACTTGCCGGACCGCCCCGGGATTCCCCTGGCAATTAAGCTCCAATTCCTCGCGCCACACTTGCTTACTAGTCGACTCAATATCGCATCCTCCTCGGGCGACCAAGGTCCTTTAACTTTATCCCTGCCCGCTTGGCCGCTGCTACCACCTGCCTCACTTACGACCGCCACCGAATCGTCTCCGCTGCCGCCGCCGCCGTTCCTTGAGATTGCGCCCTCGAAATCAGCGACAGTCTGGTCCTTCGTTCCCACCTCCATCTCTCTCCGAATAACTGCGACGGTGCGTTGACGACAGCTGAAACGTATCTATGGGGGAACTGTTCGGGATTCCTGTTACCAGTTTCTGTCTCCGATGTGGTCTTCTTCCAATTGACTTGTATGCCCCTCCATTCTTTTACTCCTGTCTTTTCCCTATTTATTTCCCTTTTTCTTTTACTTGCAATTGCAAAAAGTATGCTTAGTAATATATTGTATTTTATTCTTATTCCAAAAAAAAAAAGCAGAATCTTATTCTTTTGATTTCAAAAATCATTTCTCAATTGCAAAGCCAAGTAAGAGAACCAAACTCCTAAAATCATTTTCAATTTTCTTTATAATTTTCTCATCCAATTTTATGGATTTTTGTACGCTCGGGTACTCGAAGGAACATAGCATCCAAATAAATAAATAAATAAATAAATAAAAATATGAGACGGGCACACTAATTATTAAGTGGAAGTATATATTTTTTTGAAAAAGTAAAAAAGAAAACGAGCTCAAAAAAATCTCTCAAAAATTGGTGTTTTCGAGAAAAGCGATTAGCATAAGGTAACAGACGTTGAAGTGATTGGCCTTTTTGTATTTTTCTCTTTTTCTTTTTTGGGTTAATAGTGATTCACTTTTAATTACAGAGGAACTCAGCTTAACCGGATGATTAGAAGCATTCACCTCATCAGAGGGGGTGAAGTCCAAACCCCCCCAAAAAAATAATAAATAAATAAAATAAAAAAACGGGGGATTTCACCAAGAAGCCCATTTAGGACCAGATGTAATCATTATCCAATACAATATGGGCCTAAGATGTCTGACCTTGCAAATAGATGGGCTTCATTCTTTCAATCTATAGGCCCATCTAGTAGTAGCCCATTTCAATTTCACAAAGGCGAGAATGACCTTCCCCGGGAAGAACCAATTATGCTATGAAATGATTTCTATACTAACGTAAGAAAAAGAAAGATGTTTTGGAAAAGGACTCGAAGAGTGTTTCAAGGAGACACGAACGATGACGATGACATAATTGATGAGGATTTATAGAACTTAGGATATAATTGTGAATGCCGGAATAATTCCTCAATGCTAACTAACACTCCACCATTGTTTGACTTTAAAATAACCAAATAATAATAATAATAATAATAATGAAATTTTTACTCATTCATCTCGAGATTTCAAGGTCATGCGTGTAAATTGCAAACTTAAAGTCTCTGAAGTTGCGTGCGTATTTCTTTATTTTTCCTCCCGTTCACGCATCATTAATATATATATATATATATGTATATTTGTAATTAATTTTATTAGTTTAGGTTTCTTTATTAAACCCACGTCGTGCATGTAACTTTTTTTTTTTTTTTTCAACAACGAGTTTCAAGAGTCAATCATATGATTCGACTTTAACACAAACAAACAATTGCTATAGGACAAAAGGGGAATAAGAAGCAAAAATAGTCAATGCTAAAAATGTTCCCCTACAATTGTGTATTCAATCATGTAACAGAAGCACGCACGTAAACCCCACGCATCGACCTTTCTACATTCTGATCACCCGTTTGCAAGCAAATTAGATCGTCATGATCTTTGATTTTTGAACTTTCAACGATGGCAGCTTGTGACCAACTGGTAAACTACCAAATCCAGGTCGATCCATGGGGCGGCCACTTCTCACCAAAGTCCAAATTAATCCGCGGTTGAGAGCGGTCTCAATCGCACGAAGAGTTCCGTAAATAAATGAGAAAAGGACAAATGAGCATTGTCTTTTTTTTTTTTCTAGAACTTGTTTGTATAATGCACATTTTCCTCGGGACGGGATACAGATGTTTGCCGTGTGCTCCACTATAAGCCAACCAAGCACTTACCTTCTCATACCATACATCCACGATCCATATCTTACAACATATCGTTTAATTAATTAATAAGATAATTGGTTCTTTCAACCCAAATTAGCCTGTGCATCGTTTCAAAAATTTTGAAGCTAGAAAGATCCAGGCTAGCTGTACCTGCATGTTTAGGGAAAAAAAAAAAAATCCAATGATCAATATTCTGTAAGATTCGGATGTATGATTAAGTCCATTACCATTAGAAACTGATCCTGGTAAGGTAATCCAGTACCGAGTTTTTTTTTTTTTTTTTTTCGTCGGTGTCCAGTGCCGTTTGAGTCAATTTACGCAAGGTTTGGATTTGTAATTCATGATGATTTCACTGACCATATCCATCTAAAAAAAAGCAAGTGACCTACTCTCATCTATCGTCTATCTGGCAGAAGACGAAAATACAAAAAGGTCTGGTCAACGGTTACCTAACCCAAAGAACAGAGAACTCCAAATGTTCCTCCGATCCACAGTCGTCCCTCCAAGCAGCTGGACGAGGAGTCTTTTCGACGGGGACTGAGGGTTTGGAATGAAACTCGAGAACTGGTAGAAACTAAAATAATATTGAGACTTTTTCGCGCACGATTTTTTCCAATCAATTGGTCAAAGTTGAAATCCCAATATTTTGTTATCGGTGGAGTCTTTCAAGAACCAGAGTTTGCGTGTTTGGGTGGGTGAGTAAGGTTATTAAAATATGAAAATTTTTAATTTGATCCCTCCAAATAATTGAATCAAGTTATTTTAATATTATATATAAAAATAAAAAATATAACTAAAATTTAATTGAAATTAAAAAATATATAATTAAAAATAATGAATTTGTTATTTTTTTTTAAAAAAAAGTAAGTGTACTCACACACATATTTTATTCGCACGAACGTTTTGCCAGCTCCATTAATTGTTTCTCCTCAATAATTAGTCCCAGATTTTCGGACTTAGATATTGATCCTATTTAATTAAAATGAGAAGGCAAAACTCACGCGCAAATATATCGGAAGCTTGAAATCAATTTGCAAAAATTTTATGAACTACTCATTATTAATCGAGTTCGAATATTTTTAAAATGAAAATAAGTTATGACTTTGAGTTTGTTTGATATTTATATAAAAAAAATATTTTTATGAAAAAATATGTTAAAAGGATTATATTTATTGAATCTAAAAAATATCTTTTTTGATCAAATAACTTTTAGATTACCATATATATATATATATATATATATAACAATTTTTTTTTTAATTTAAAGAGAGAAAAAGATAAAATTTTTATTTGTAATTTTATTGTAAGAAATCACTAGACAATTTAAAAAATAATTCTATAAATACAATTTTGACTATAGAAATATAAATTATAGTTAAATATATTTTATTTTATTTTACAAAAAATTCATAATAATTTCATTGGTACAATTATGAGAATAATTTTTGTATTAAAAAAATGACATTAAATATAGTATTTAAAATAATTTTTTTATTTCTAATATAGTCATAATTTTTTTAGTCTAACAATATTAAGGCAAATTTCAAGGTTAGAGCATTGGAAAAAATGACTTCTCATTTTGTAAAACTTTAGAAGAAGGGGTAAGTAAGTTTTAATTTAATTAAGGTATGCCTTTTATCTTAATTGTGTAAAAAATATCAATTCATGATCATGATTTGTACGTGACCTTTGCTTAATTAGTTTCGTGATGCATGGACTTACGTAACTTTTGTTTAGCTAGTGTCTTGATGCATTTTCAATAAAATAAAACGTGCGAAGTTGCATCCGTGGTAGTTTTCTACATAAATATACATACATGTAATTGATGGTTTGCACGGTAGTTAGTTAGACATATATATACACGTGACTTTTTTGGTTTGTTCTATAAAAATGTGAAAAATAAAAGAAAGAAGAAAGATCATGACCAATGAAAAGCTGCCTTTGCATGAAAGTTAATGCCGGTGAAAAAGGTTTCTTGTGTAAGAAGGTAAAAAGAAAGAGCGCGATGCTAGCGCCGACCGAGGAACTTCGATTCCTTGTTTTAGGCTTTACACCCTTGCCCTTGGCTCCCGAGAATTGTAATTTCTTGTCACAGTCAATAGGGCCCATAGAAGTATTGACGGTGAGTTTTGATCTTGGACCTTTTCTTGGAAAGGATGACAAATTACCGTTTGTCATTACAGCTGTGGTAATTGTTCATTACAGCTGTGGGAGGGTGTTGCATGATGGAAAATAGACAGCACATATATTATTCCAGATAACTAATTACAAAACTATGGACCAATTAGCTAAAAATACTAAAAATGTGTAATGTCCAGTGAAAAACTGTTTATGAGACTCAAAGGAAATTTATCACATTTTTATTGGTTAGGTAGCTATGTGTAAGATGCTCGCGTCAGAGCTCCTAGAGTGCTACTTGTTTTAATGGGCTGCGTCAAATCTTTTAAAGCACTCTAGCTCTTTCTTATAACTTAAGGGATGAAGACTTAATTAAAAAAAAAAATTAAAAAAATGATCATGTGGTGAATTAGGTTTACTTAAGAATTAATCTATCTTCCAAAGGTGACTACTACGATATATATTCTATCGAGTTGAATATGAGAAGGTTTTCGTTGAGGCGAAGTGGTCTAATGCATATGGGTTCAATGGCTCTTAATCTCATCGAAATTGCCCACTCTTTTTCAGAACAGTAGAACTTTCTTTCTCCCATTCCAAGTCAATCGGCAATGAGCAGAGAAATTTAATTACCGTCAACAAGGAGATTTTCTCCACGCAAGTATCCATACATATGCGCATTCTAGGTAGGTAAATGGCACTGGACGCGAATTTCCCTAGTTTCATGGGCATGCGGGCTCATTACCGACATGAAAATGAGAAAAGTTTTTTAATTTAATTTTTTTTTATAAAAAAAGTCAAATTAATTTAATGTTGTATATAGAAATAAAGAAAGAAATTTATCAATATCTTCTTGAAATTTTAAAAAAAAATTATAATTTAAAATAGTAAATTTATTATACTATAAAAAAATAAGTAAATATAACAAGTATTAATTTTTAATAAAATAAATTTAAAATCGAAAATGTCTTGGTTTCAACTATATTGATTCCGTTTCCTTTGCGAGCTCCCTAGTGTGAAAAAAGGATTGATGGCGATCAAGCCACGTATGCCCGGAAGGGGTAATTGTTACATAAAATTTTAATTTATCGCCCCTTTACTTGCTCCCTTCTGGTGGGTCAATGAGCGTAACGCCATATGACCAATTCGCTTGTTTTGCACCTTCTGTTCAAGTATCCACGTCGTATGCCCGGAAGGGGTAATTGTTACATAAAATTTTTAATTTATCGCCCCTTTACTTGCTCCCTTCTGGTGGGCCAATGAGCGTAACGCCATATGTCCAATTCGCTTGTTTTGCACCTTTTGCTCAAGTTCTCGTTATAAATATTCTCAGCAAATAATTGAAACTATCAAAACAAGGCCAATACGGTTTTATTAAGTCAATCACTACCATTCATGACCAAGAAGATATAATAATAATAATAAATTACAGCTCTGCGCAATTTCATTGTAAGAACGAACTGAGTTACATTAGACCACTTCGTCTTGTAGTTGACAACTTGGCCTGCCAGGCAACAAAATGTCAATCCTGAGCACTAAAAGATAATCAACATAAGAAGTAATCCAATATTATTACTAGTCACAAAGTCGAATTGTCCTGGTCTGACAGAATCGCCAATCGAATGATAAATGCGGCCACCTTTTTAACATTTCTGATTAATATTGCCATTTTACTGCTGTATAAAGTATTTAGTGATGGTAACTGGGGCATTGGTTGTTCAAAAAAATAATGGCAAGCAAAACTCAATTAATCTATAAGTAATTAAAATTTGATCAACATCAACGATCATTTTCCAGGGAAAAGTGAACGAAACAACGGTAGAAAAATAATAGGAGTTTTTACCATATAAGAATAAAAAGAACTGATTAGGTCAACTGTCAAAGATCTCACCCTATCTATTCCGAAAACAAAAAAGGCAAAGGGAAAAAAAGAAAAAAAAAATGCTTGTTTGCTTGAGTAATCAGAATTCTGTAACAAATTTGCATTCTCTCAGTATAATTTTCATTACCTAACTTAAGCTATTTAGACAAAGGTTATTGCTAGCTGACCCAATGACCAGCCAATTCAAATCCGTTTCCGAAAACCGTCGAAGAATTGAACCACCTCAGCACGCAATCGTGTTAACATTGTGACTTTGTCGACGATAGGCTCTTATATAAAGAGATTCATGTCTCAATGTTTCGATATCATACAGTTAGGTAACATAGATTAGCACATTTCCACACGTTCCTGGAGGCAGAACCTTTTAGTTCTCTTCTGTTGTTTTTATATATAATAGCATTTCCTGTCTCTACATATTCAATCATCACCACTCGGGCATATACTTTTCTTTTGTCTCGGCAACATGTCGCGTCTTCTGTTCTTGTTATTATGTGCTTCAGCTCTTCTAGCTTCTTCGATGGCTTCTGCTGCAGTCGTGGAACACACATTCCATGTAATTTTATCTCCCTTTTCTTCTCTGTTTCATTTCACTTATCTCTCTAGTTAGGTTTGGATCCTCGAACAAGTTATACAGAAACCATAATATAGGGTCCTGGTCCTGCACATATTTTTAGGATGGTTTCCGAGTCCGTCCATGCATCTGCATGCATGTTGGCATTGGCATTTTCTTTCCAGCAAACGGGCAAGGCCGCAGTATCATCGTACTTATAAAGGGCCCGTTCAATCCTACACAGTTCCCCAGGTTTAGAGTCTTAATAGAGAAATTCGACGGCGATGGTACCAAATGTTAAAGTTTTCAATGAACAAAAATACCATAAAAATACAAATGTTGCCGGCCAAAAAAAAAAAACTTTTGTCTGGTGATCAAAGGTAGCTAGTTCATGTGCCCTTTTCCCCCTTCCCTATAGTTCACATTTTGTAGAATTAATTTTGTCACGAGCACAATTAAAGTGAAGAAGAGGGGACCGTAATTACTAGGCATGGTTTCCATTTCAAAATATTTTTGCATTAGTATTCAATCTCCTCATTGCATTAATTATTTATCCAGACGGGAGAACATTTACTTAAAGTAAAGTTTCATATGTGTATCCGTAAAGAGGGATGCCTGACCAATTGTGAATGTGGCAGGTGAAAAATCTGACCGTCCACCGGCTGTGCAATACGAAAGTCATAACTGCAGTGAATGGAAAATTTCCGGGTCCAACAATACGTGTTCAAGAGGGCGATACTCTTGTCGTTCACGTCTTCAATAAGTCGCCTTACAACATGACCCTCCACTGGTAAACACTTAAATGGAGTTGTTGAGAATTGCTTTGCATCACCGTAAGGAAATTATAACATTAAACAACCCGTAAAAGCCTTGTTTTCGTTGACTTTGCTAATTTTGTTAAACGCATATATAACATGCTCTCTCACCGTTCGTCCAATTGTTTGCATCGGAATCCAATATGTTTTTTTTTTTAATTAATAAATGGGATACCGAAATTGATCTAGAATAATGACAAATCAACAAATTGATAAATAGTATGGACGACTAGCGTTCATCATCCTCTTGACTAACGCCTGCCTCATTGATTATTTACTTCATCAGTTCCCTAAGATGTTGCAGCCATAATGTTAAACAGGTTGTACAATTAATTCTAATCGTAAAATAATTATGTCACAATTTATGCTCGTGTCATAAACAATTGGAATTGCTGAATGAATATTTATGTGCAGGCACGGAATTTTTCAACAATTGAGTGCTTGGGCAGATGGGCCGGACATGGTAACCCAGTGTCCAATACAGCCTGGAAATAAGTACACCCACAAGTTTAAGATCATCAAGCAAGAGGGTACCCTCTGGTGGCATTCTCATGTATCAGTGCTCCGGGCAACAGTCTACGGCGCTCTTATCATCCGTCCGAGATCCGGTCATTCCTATCCATTCCTGAAACCCCACCGAGAAATTCCCATTTTATTAGGTACGTTTTTTTTTTTTTTGTACATATTTTGTTTGGTACTTAGGAGCTTACTTTTTCCATGCATTTCAAATCATCGCCTGAATAAGTTGTCAGCTTGTGAAATATCCACGAGCTCGTGATATGGACTGATAGGATCGTTGCAATGTAATTCCGCAGGAGAATGGTATAATGCAAACGTTGTTGACCTCGAGAACGCAGCACTTGCCTCTGGTGGTGCACCTAATGTTTCGGATGCATACACAATAAATGGACTGCCCGGGAATCTTTACAATTGCTCACAAAATTGTAAGTAATGTAGACCATGTCTTTAGATCTGTTTTTTTTTTATTTTTTATTTTTTTTCCAATTGGTCCTCGTGGACTAATTAAGATATTATTTATTAGACATCTAGACTAATGCTAATAGTTATTTAATTTTTACTAACTGGCACCGCTTTTTAATTAAAACCCTTTTATCTTCTTGAATCAGATACCTACCAGCGTACAGTGGAGCAAGGAAAGACTTATCTTTTGCGTATAATCAACGCTGCACTCAATACCCAGTTTTTCTTCAAAATTGCCAATCACAATATGACTGTTGTTGCCGTCGACGCCTCCTACACAACACCTTACCTCACCGACGTTGTTGTCACCGGCCCCGGCCAAACCGTCGATGTTCTTCTCAAGGCCGACCAGCCAGTAGGGTCTTACTACATGGCAGCAAGCCCCTATGCAAGCGCGGTTGGCGTAACGTTCGACAATACGACCACGCGAGGCATCCTTGTCTACAATAGCTCCACGTCAGCAACTGTCTTGATGCCCGCGATGCCAGCCACCAACGACACCCCAACGGCCCACAAGTTCTCTAGCAACCTTACTAGTCTGGTGGGTAGCCCCCACTGGGTCCCAGTGCCACGTCACATTGATGAGCACATGTTCGTGACGATTAACCTAAACCTCGCTCCCTGCGGCGCGAACACCACGTGTCAGGGTCTAATGGGGCAGCGGCAGTCTGCTAGTATGAACAATCACTCGTTTGAATCTCCCACTGGGTTGTCGATTCTGCAAGCTTCCTTCTTCAATGTGGGTGGAATCTACACTCCTGATTTTCCTGATACACCTCCAGTGGTGTTCGATTACACCAACGCCAGTATCAACAACAGCCTGCCCTTCCTATTTGCACCAAAATCAACTAGCGTAAAGGTACTCAAGTACAATGCAACTGTGGAGATGGTGTTGCAGAACACTGCCTTGATTGGCGTAGAGAATCATCCCATGCACCTTCACGGCCATAATTTTCATGTGTTGGCTCAAGGGTTTGGAAATTATGATCCCGTTAATGATCCTAGCAAGTTTAATCTTGTCAACCCTCAAATCCGTAACACCATCGGCGTTCCTGTCGGAGGTTGGGCTGTCATTAGGTTCAGGGCCAACAATCCAGGTAATTTCTTTTTACAGAAATCTCTTTCGTCGGCCCATGCTCAAGTAGTCGCCGGCCTCAAGTTAGGATTTTCTGTCAATTTTCTAAAACTTGGCCCACAAAGAATAATAAAAATGCCAGTGGATTGTGCTGGGCTTGAATGATTCGGACTAGGTGAAGATGGGTTCAAAAAAGAAGCTTTAAATATAACTTGTAGCCCAGCTTTCTTTCTTTCTGCTTTTGCATTTTTTCTTTTTTTTTTTTATCCCATGAATACAAATTCTTGCAGGTGCGTGGATCATGCACTGCCATCTTGACGCGCACTTACCGTGGGGACTGGCGATGGTATTCGTGACCCAGAATGGAGGTACTCCACAGACTACGCTGCCACCTCCACCAGCTGATCTGCCCCAGTGCTAGAAGGAATCCAATATTATTTCCATTTTTAAGTATTGATGTTTCATTAGTGCTCATTTGATTCATCGCGAGGTTTACTTCTGCGTAATAGTAACGGAGGGGACTAGCATATTTTTTATCAACTCTGGCGGAGTTGAAATTCTTTTTATTTAAAATGTGTTATTGCTCCATAGAAATAAATGTACCCCCCCCCAAAAAAGAATCTACTACCATGCTTATCAATAAAAGAAGATTTAATAACTCCTCAGTCTCCGGCTGCAAGTCAAAGCCATTTAAAAAGAAAAAGTTTCAATCTCTGTTGAATCTAAGCTCTAATAAATCCAAGGATCTCTCTCTCAAGTATTTTGTCAATGATTTTATTTTCCTCTAAATAAATTAACAAACAGATCAATCCATTAATCAGAAATTTGATTTCCTGATAAAAATGTTTAATTTCAGCATAGTTTACTTACTTTCTTCCCAGCCGAAAAAAGAAAAAACAGAATTTTGTTGCAGTACATGCTAGAAAAGATGTGATATGACATTAATGCGATACTAGATAAAAATACAAGTGAGTTGTCTAGCGGTGAAAAACCTTGTTTCTGATTTTTTTTAATGAGAAGGATCATTTGGACCTAATAAAGGTACCAGTGACTGGGTCATGGTTAGATTTCAACATACTTTAAAAGAGAAAAAAAAAACGTTGCTTGGGCAATCGTTCAACTATTAATTTGCATTTTCTTAATGTATGGTCTTACTTAGCTGTCAGATGTCGAAGATTCTTTCAACTCGTCAACGAAAAGCCAATTCAATTCACCTAGACATCCACGGAAGAATTTAATTGCCTTGGCACACAATCATGTTAGCATTGCGACTACATCAGCAATCTAGTCTCATCCTAGTGTTATAATATTAAAGCCTTATGTACCAAAAAATACAATTAATATAAAAAACCTAGGTGGCGGAGAGATATAGAGTAGAACATTTCCACACGTTCTGAAAGTTGGCCGCATAACCCTTAGCTCTTCACTTCTAAACGGTAGCTTCTCCTTTCTCTGCGTCCTCATCACGGGGCCTTTTTTTCCTGTTCAACATGTCGTGTTTTCTGTTTTTGTTAGCATTGGCTTCCTCCCCCCTAGCTTCTTCAGTGGCCTCTGATGCAATCGTGGAACACACATTCCATGTAATTTCGGTCACCTTTTCGTTTCTGTCTTGTTCAATTTCTTTCTTTAGTTTGCTTTTCATCTCGAGGTGATTCTGCGTTGGCCTTCAGAACCCATATTTTTTCCAGAACGGTTAACGAGCCAATGCATTTAAACTCCTTCCACCAAGTCCTGGCTAAAAGATGAGGCAATAGGCAGGGCCATGTAGTAACACAGACCATCTATGTTCCACTCAATCTTATGGGACCCAAGAGCTTTAAGCCTTTAATGTTAACAGCGAAATGTCGATACGTACGAAGCTTAAAATTTCCAGCGAACAACATGTCCATGAAAATGAAAAATATCGGTAGCAAATTGAAACTGAAAAAAAAAAAAAACAAAGAAAAAAAATAGTCTCCTAATAACTTTTTACAACTTCTATCAAGTTCTAGTATTATTTATTTATTTATTTTAACTCAAAAGAGGCACAGTGCCTCTTCAGATTGATGAGCGCATGCTCGTGACAATTAACGTTAATCTTGCACCTTGTGGGGCAAATGCCACGTGTGTGTGGACCCGTCGGGGAAACGATTTACTGCTAGCAAGAAATACAAATCATTTCAACCTCCCACCGGCTCATCGATGCTGCAAGCGTTCTTCTTTAACACGAGTGGAATCTACACTCCCCATTTTCCGGACAGGCAACGCCAATATCAACAACAATGCATCCTTGCTATTTGCACCAAAATCAACAAGTGTGAAGGTGTTGAATTACAATGCAACGGTGGAAATGGTGTTACAAAACACGGCCTTGGTTGGGGTAGAGAATCATCCAATGCATACTAACGGCATCAATTATGATACTGCGAATGATCCTATAAAAGCTTCATCTCGTCAATCCTCAAATGCGTAACACCATTGGCGTTCCTGTGGGAGGTTGGGCAGTCATTAAATTCACAGCCAATAATCCAGGTACATTTCCTTTATTTTCTTCTCAATTTTTGTAACTAACTTGTAGTTAACGTTATTTATATTAATTCTAAAACACGCAGGTGTGTGGTTTTTGCACTGCCATCTAGATTTGCACTTGCCTTGGGGATTAGCCATGGCTTTTGTGGCTCGGAATGGGGGTATCCCAGAGTCTACATTGCCGCCTCCACCAGCTGATCTGCCTCAGTGTCAGGAGTTGTTCAGCATTCTGTTTCCGATATACCAATTTAAAAAAAAAAAGAAAAAAGATGTTCAGCATTCTGATGCAATGCATTTTTTTAATTAAAAGAGCAATAATGCGTGTTCTTTGTTTGGATTCGCATGCATAATTTAATTAACAATTCTAGATTATCAAATTTTATTTTTTAAAAAAATCCAAACCTATTGTTGCAGCAAAGAAGTGGGTTAAGTTCAAACACTGCAGAGCCCATAAAGAAGTCCAAATTATGGCCTATTGAAGAAAATGAACGTGGCTTGTCGATGGCTCATCCATGATCCATCTACTTAACTACATAAACGTCATTTTAGAAAATTATGATGATTTTTTCATTTCTATAACTTGGACACTGTAACCATTTTGCATTAAGAACACCGAGGAAAGCAAATTCATCTGCTGATAGTTTACGCGTGAAATCTACTTTTTACTAATTTTTAATTTGCATTTCTATTCAAAGAAGATATATATATATATATTTGTCCTCTAAAAACAGAGAATCATGAGACGATCCCCTTTTTAGGTCCATGAAAATTGTGTTTTGAAAATGAACCAGTAAGTGCTAGCCGAAATATATGCCACGACAGGCCAATGAGCACAACAGTTAATATCAATCTCAGTTTCCTGACACATTTAATGATTAAAAATTTAAAATTTCATTTTTAAAATTTTGAGTTTTAATATTAAAAAGAGAGGATGAGATTTATAAAAATTAAAAAATTAATTTTATTATAAATTAATGCTATAATAAGTCTTTTAATAAAATAAAATAACTATTAATCTCGCACCTTGCGAGCAGAATGCAACGTGTCGGGGTCCATTTGGGCAGAGAGTATCTGCCAGCATGAATAATCCTGCTGCCCACAAGCTTGCCAATGTTGCAAGCGTTCTGTTAATGTGGATGGAATCTATACTCCTGAGTACCCTGATACGCCTCCAACTGTACTGGACTCCACCAATGTCAATAGCAATAACAAATTTTCGCCACTCTTTCCGCCAAAATCAACACGCGTAAAAGTTTTGAAGTACAATGCGACGGTGGAGATGGTGTTGCAGAACACGGCCCTGATGGCGGCAGAGAATCATCCCGTGCATTTTCATGGCTTCGACGTTCACGTGTTGGCTCAAGGGTTTGGAAATTATGATCCTGCTAATGATCCCAGCAAGTTTAATCCTTAAATCCGCAATACAATTGGGGTTCCCGTGGGAGGCTGGGCAGCCATAAGATTCGCAGCCAACAATCCAGGTACCAATATTTGAGTAACAGAGTCATCTTTCGGGCATCAACTGAAGGACAGAAATTAATTGTCCAAAGTAGTATTTTTTATTCTAAATCTTTGCTGCAGGCCTGCGGTTCATGCACTGCCATCCGGACATGCAATTGCCTTGGGGACTAGGCGTGGCTTTCGTGGTTCAATATTTTTTTAAGGGTACAAGGCTCTTTACAATAGAACCTAGCACTTATATGGAATTAAATCAAACGGAACTGGAGAACAGAAATAAAAAATTGATGCGCTTATCAAGACTGAATGGGCGCTTAGCAGTTCCAATGAAACATACAAATTGGGTTTCATCGGAATGACAAAGAACCATGAAGGTTGACATAGACACTATGCGTATTCTTCTTGTTCCCCCCCCCCCCACCAAAAATAAATTTCTTCTTTATATTCGTTTATATTTAGTGGTTGTGAGAGCGGTCCCAGTCACATGAAAATGAGAATGATGAAACACTAGCTGGCCTCCCGCCAGTGGGCTCTCTATTTAATGGCCTGTGTGACGGGGTCATGGTCTATTGAGTGTGACGGGGTCATGGTCTATTGAGTGTGTAGTAGTCCCGCCCAAGATACTTTTTTTTTATTCGACGTAAAATGTAGTCAGGTCTTACTCAACTTATTTATATACATTTTTTCTTACTAAATTCATGAACATTATCGTTAAGAACATCCTTATTCGGAATCAGGATTTCCTTACCTATTACTGGGTGAAGAATTTGGTGAGAGATATCGAAATCGAATCAGTTTTTATATTAATTATCACGAGTTACATTTGTCTACCAATTTTCCTCGAGAATCGGTCACGCATCATGCAGGAGTTTGGTCAGTGAAAGTATTTTTTAACGAGATCAACGACGATTTCTACTTCCACAAAATTGCCCTCCAAGCAAAGATAAAGTTTTCGACGCCCCTTTTTAGGCGGCGATGTGAAACATAAACTTGTTTACAAGCCTAATTGTTGTCACCGTTAGACCTGCTGACCATATATTCGGCCACTTCAATCTTTTAAAGGTGTTTCTGTTAAATTCAAATCCACATAAATGACTTAGTGTTGATTACTAGAGAAATTATCGAGGAAAGAAACTCCTGATTTTTTATGTTTGATAGACACAAAATCTGCCCAGTGAAAATGTACTTCTGTTTGTTTGTTTGTTTTTTTTTTTTATAGTAAAAAAGGACTCTTTTAGGGCAATATATTTTGATAGAAAACATAGAGAAATAAAACGTCAAGGAACCCAAAACAAGCAAGCAATCCGAAACTCTGTATCTGGCTCTCTAATTTATTTAAGTGCGTAGAATCATTACTCATTCAATTTACACAAAATCCAAATATAAATCATATTAAGGGCCACCGAGAAGGGTGGTTACATGGGTGCAGGAGCAGGAGCTCCAGTGTAAGATGATGAAAGATCCTCGACGGCAGCAGGGCCAGAGGCTGCACCAGAGCTCATCAGCTGAATCATGGATCGGCGTGGGTTGGTGCGTGCTGCGTCGCAGAGGTCGGGCAAAAATGCACCTGCATGTATTTGTATGCGTTATATAGACGAATTATGTTATATGTAGGAACACTAATTGATCGGTCAGCATGATCATAGAGTTTAAAGCGGCTGAGTCAGTTTTCTGCCTGTAAGGGACAATTCGTTGATTAAAGGTGAAGCATTTAAAATTACACCATTACAGTGCAAGGCAACAATAACAACATGCTTTGATAGGTTAAATGAAAAAGGCGAAAATTATGCCATGGTTTGATTTGTGTAATGGGGATGCCTGTTTTGGACTAGTTGTATCAAAAAATAAAAAAAAGAATGGGGTAAAGACGCAGTGTTTCTCACGAACAAGCAAGAGACATATAGTTGGTTTTGGTGTTAAAATCCTGTTGCTGAGCATGGCATGTACAAACACCAGAACAATAACATATTTTTCATTTTCTACGCATTTGTCAACTGATTAATTGGCTGCCGTCAAATCTTACCTATTAGGCCTTCTTTGTTTGGCCAAGAAATATAGAAATGAATTTTACCTAACTAATAATAATAAAAAAAAGGAATAAAAGAACGCAAGAAAGAAGATGTCCATGGGCCTAATTTGAAACGACTGCAGTCAAATATCGTGTCTGAATTATTTAAATTAGAATATGTTCATGCAGGAAATCTAAAATTCTTACCTTCACCAGCAGCTAAATTGAAGTAAAGGTCAACAATGTTGGGGCATCTCTGGTAACAAGCAGGGGAGCAAAGCTTGGCGGTGAATTGAGGCTCCAGGAGTGCATCAGAGGAAATGCCAACAGAATTCCTATCAACCCCACAAGCCTTAACACACTTATCGGTCTCTATGTAATTTGCCATCCTTTCAACGACAACCTCGGATGTCCGGCACTGGTACTCCACGTTTCCATCTCCCTTTGCATATGTCTCCAACAAGCACCTCTTGCCGGACGATGCAATTGAAAATGCACAAACATCATTTTGCAATTCCTCGCATTCAATCTCAGCTGAAGGGAAAAAAAAAAAAAAAACCAATTTTCTTAATTAAAACGAAAGAAATTAAGAAGATACGGTGTTAAAAAATAAAAAATAAAAAAACGGTGGCATGTTTATTTCTTAATTCATTACCTAGAGCTGCATGGAGAAAAAGGGAGGCGAGAAAGAGGGCCAACGGCAATCTGAATGAGGCCATTGATGATGGAATTATGGTTGTTCTGCACAGAAAAGTGTTGGTTTCTTGGTGAAGAAATTGACGGAATAACCAGAAAGTTCTTTGTGAGAGGGGGTAAATTGTGGCGCTCGTATATATCCGCCATTGAGGTGTAAAGCTATATATATAGGACGAAACAATGTCATACAGTTTTTTTTTTATTATTTTTTTTTTCGCTTTTCCAGTTTGTCATAACTTGTATAATTATATGTCCCTAGACATACAACGCGTAGACCTATATTTAGGAATTCGTTAACCTGGCAGCTTATTGGCCTCTTGATTTCACTCCCTGGAGCCATTAGCCCGATTTTGCTGTTTTTTTTCAATTATTTTGTATTGTTTATTTTTTATTTCTAGTTTCCATGTTCTTTCCCTCATTATTTTATTTGACAATTCTAAATGGTTGGGTGCGATTAGTTTGAAATTTATTATTTTCTGTCACATTACCTTGAAATTTATTCACGACGCGTTTAGATGCCTGCCTATTCTGACATCTCAACCGCGAAGAAGTTTTTTTTTTTTTTATTTACAATCGCATCCTTTGTTGCTCGAAAAAAAACAAAAATTTATATCACCCTCTGACGATTTCTTTGTTTTGGGTTTTGGAAATTAAGCTGGGGTTGCGTAATTAAACCCGATTGAATTTTTCGTTTTCGTTTTCTTTCCGGTGGCCATCGACGTCTTATTCGTCGTGATCGAGGTTCAACGTCATGCACAGAAGGCATTGTGCTTAACAGTTAGTTTGAAATCCTCAAATATAGTTTAAATGCAAAATAGTCTCTTAAATAGGACTAAAGTGATTGACTGAACAGGACATTAAGAACGGGTCAATTTTGCAATGACCCGCAAAGTAATTTAGGTCGGGTACGAAAGTTCTATTAAAAATTATTGTTTTAATAGTGTAACGTCGTGTACCTCCGACGAGCCCACGCCGACTCTAAAATGAAATAAGACCGGAATGGGTTGCATTGGTCCCTACCAAATCGCCCATTGGCGGTGGCCAAGCGTAAAAGAAAAGTCTGGTCTCCAGAGTCCTTTTTTTTATTATTACTATTATTTATTATTTTCGTTGGAGATCTAGAAGAAGCCTGCGACCAAGAGGACCAGTAATATTAAGGCTGCATTGAAAGCAAGAAATTTCCACCCAACCTAATGGGTATGGAGTCTCTTCCACGCAAATCGCTATATATGACCAAATCAAACTATCAAAGCCTTTAATTTTTGATTTTCTCAACCCCTAAGTCGTCTTTTTATGTGAGATGGCCTGAATACAGTGGTAGAGGAACGCTCTGTTGGAGTTTCCGCGAGCTTTCAATCACCGTTCCAGATTTCTTGTATAACGGCATCACCGTGTGAATCCATCAAGAATAAGAATGTTGCTTCTTCAAGAAATTTATTAGAAAACTAAAAGAAAATGTGTATCACGTCGGTTAGTGCGTCTCACGTTCAATACGGAGCAACATTTTTGGAAGCCGCCGGCGGGTTTTTCCTGGGCCTCGGCTACCCAATGGGAATATGGCGAAATTATAAAATACGTATCTCATATAGAGTGGGCTCGGAAGATTATTTACGAATATGGGCAGTCATCTAGGCCCATGAGTCTCTGTTGTTGAGGAATTCAGAACATGGGCCCAGAGTAATGTTACCATACTCATTCTATTTGGACCCTTGAACGAACCAAGAACGCAGAAAGGATCGGTACAGAAAGGATTGATAAGTGGGACCCGGAGTTAAGCGAAAGCGTTGCCAGCCTCACATTCCTAGCTCCATTGTCCAACACAATCCAAAATGGTGACATGAAAGAAAGAAAGAAAGAAAGCCAAGAAAAAATATCCACAGGCCGAAGCTAGCTAGCTAGGTGAAGAAAAAGAAGAAGGTAAGAGAAAGCAGCCCAAAAAAAAAAAAGAGCCATGGTCGCGGCATCAACTCCAACTACATGGTCATCTCATCATCATCTCCTCTTCTCTCGCTCGCGTTCCCTGCCTTGCCTCTCTCCTTCGCAGCTATGTGTCTTTGACGCCAAAACACTTGTCGCATCCCAAAACAACGTTAGCAACAGCAAGAAAAAACATGTTGCTGCTACTGGTGGGGTCAAGTGCATGGCCGTGAGTACTGGGTCAGAAGCCGTGACGACGAAGAAGAGGAATACATTCGAGATTGAACCTCTCACAGGTTGGCTTTTGAAGCAGGAACAAGCGGGTGTCATTGACGCTGAGCTTACTATTGTGATTTCTAGCATTTCAATGGCGTGTAAGCAGATTGCCTCTTTGGTCCAGAGGGCTGGCATTTCTAATTTGACTGGTGTTCAGGGTGCTCTTAATGTTCAAGGAGAGGACCAGAAGAAACTCGATGTGGTCTCAAATGAGGTGTGTAAGCCACTTTCCCTTCATACGCCACTGTTCCAGACTCTACTGGACTCATTTTATTTATAAAAGAACTTTCTTTTTCTTTTTTTTTACCGGTTCCATGAAGTTCAAATACCAGAAATATGTTGTTATTATTGCAGAGAAATACTTCGAAAAAACATGTGCAATATCATGGGTATGACATAGTGCCATATTGATCATTCGTTGATACTTTATGTATTGCTTTTAAAGGGGTTCCTTTTCTGAATTAGAGACATATTACTATGAACTATTGCGCAGAATTAGTGAATTGGTTGTATCTGCACTAACAGGTGTTCTCCAACTGCTTGAGATCAAGTGGGAGGACAGGCATTATAGCGTCAGAAGAAGAGGATGTGCCAGTGGCGGTGGAAGAAAGTTACTCCGGAAACTATATTGTGGTTTTTGACCCCCTCGATGGATCATCCAATATCGATGCCGCAGTCTCCACTGGTTCCATATTTGGAATATACAGCCCAAATGATGAGTGCCTGGCTGATATTGGTGACGATGTCGCTGTAAGCTAATTCAATTCCCAGTCATAATTTTACAATTGTAGTTTTATCAAACAAGGTTCAGGACATAAGCATAGAAAATATGCTTTTGTTTGATGATTGAGTGAAATATTGCAGCTTGACAAAACAGAACAAAGATGTGTCGTGAGTGTGTGCCAGCCAGGAAACAACCTGCTAGCTGCTGGCTACTGCATGTATTCAAGCTCGGTGATTTTTGTACTCACACTAGGACAAGGAGTGTTTGCCTTCACATTGGATCCAATGTATGGGGAATTTGTTCTAACCCAGGAAAGCATCCAGATACCAAAATCCGGTAAAATTTACGCATTCAATGAAGGGAACTATCAACTGTGGGATGATAAGTTGAAAAAGTACATTGACGACCTCAAAGACCCTGGTCCCAGTGGCAAGCCGTACTCTGCTCGGTACATTGGTAGCTTGGTGGGTGACTTCCATCGTACACTACTATATGGTGGCATTTACGGATACCCAAGAGACAAGAAGAGCAAAAATGGGAAGCTGAGGCTTTTGTACGAGTGTGCTCCTATGAGCTTCATAGTGGAACAAGCTGGTGGGAAAGGATCAAATGGGCACCAGAGAATACTTGATATCAAACCAGTTGAGGTGAGTATAGATAGCTTCCTTTTGCTTTACCCAATCAATTATTCATCATCAATATAATAACTCAAAGTTGATTTTTCATCAGATACATCAACGTGTCCCTCTTTACATTGGGAGCCTGGAGGAAGTGGAGAAATTGGAGAAGTACTTGGCTTGATTAAATGTAAAGGCAATGAGGGTAATCTTGTTTGTGAACGCAAGTGTTACTGGGATCTCAAGAAATACAGTATTGGAATTAAGAAAGAAGTGATGTCTTCAACAACTGAAAAATCCCAGTTGTTCTACTCTTTTTGCCCACCAAAAAATAACCTGTGAATCACTGAATGGATAAGTAAAACTTTCGCAATAGACTTTAATCTCGTAGGACTTGAGCTTAACTTGCACAAGCAGAGCAAATAGCAAGCTTAAGCCTTTGTATTCCGGTCTTCAACACAGCATCTGATGGAGGGAATGACTTTGACCTAACAATTCTCATCATACGGACGGAAATCAAACTCTAAAGCACGAAAAATAATGCATGAAAGCAATCATGAGAAAAACCTTTAGATTGACAAACTCAATATAGAAAAGAGAGTAAAGCAAAAGGAATTGTGCCGCAAATTTTTAACAACTTGTATCACTAGAGGAAAAATAGCATAGCGTGCTTTTAGTAGTACCTTGCGGTCCTTGCCAAGGTTTCAAATCGAAAGATGTAATCCTCGCACGGTTAGGACAGTAATTTGAACTTATAAGGATTCCAAGAAAACAACTGAGTGGTCAAATTCTTGACAACAAACCATTGGATTTCAAGATATTATTTACTAAAGGCAGTCAAGAGTCGTATGCAGTAAGAGCCGTACTGGTACTGAGCCAACTCGGTGATCATCTGAACCTTCAGATTGTTCAGCTTCTCACCGAACAATCCTCCTCGGGAGAAGAAACCCTACATGCTTCTAATACTTGCCCATAAGAAAGCGTAAAGCAATGAACTCACCAGGGCTTGGTATTTTTCTGCATTTTTTTTATGGACTTCACAGCAGTTGGAGTTTCGGAACCTGAAACAACAAAGTTTACGCAATGGCTGCACAATAGTAAGAAGATTTGGATTAACTATGCTGATGAGATTCATTATCATCACCTCTGTGACAGAGGATGAAAACTCAGCCACGACCTGATCACCACACGTATTACCCTCTATGGGTTCCGGCGCTGACCTGTACATTTTACTGGTAGCATATCATATCAGTGACTGAATTGATAATAGTAGAAGTTGAGTGCCGAAAGGCATCACAATATGACTAGGCTCTTCAAGGGTGTCTTGATTGGAGAGGAAGAACAAATGCAATGGTTTCTCTCCAGGGTATATGAAAGGCGTTTGCATGGGCTCGCCGTAAAACTCCCTGCGGTGCAATCGTTGGTGGTGACCTCTTGAGGCGTATTGTGTTCTTGCTGCTACAAGCACCAGAGGAGATGCCAATTTTTCGGGGTCTCCGTTTTTTTCCATCCGGCTTGCTTCCCCCCACGACCTCAAATCTAAACGTTTTCTTTCGTTCAAGGGACAGCTGAGACAGATTTGAGATCTGGACAAGAAAAATTGTGCCCTCTGATTTTACGTGTGTGCATGTGGAGAGAGAGAGAGAGAGAGAGAGAGAGAGAGAGATTGCGGGAGAAGAAAGGAGAGAGGCTGAAGAGTGAATATAGGGGAGGTTTTGAAATTTTGGGGTGAAAGATGCGATTCACTACACTGACCATTTTAGAGCCTTGTTTTTTTTTTTTTTTTTAATTTTTTCAGAGCCCATAATGCTCAGAATTGGATAGTACAATTGAATCGGGTCTTGTCCATCATCAAACGTACGGAAAGGCCTATTGTAGTCCACAGGCCCCTTAGTGGCCCCTTTTTGATTGCTAATCACTCCCAATTGGATTTGATTCCATGCACGAGCTCCTTCTCCATATCTCATTCAAAATGTGCCCCACTGCTGCCAACACACATGAAGAAATTTGTTGATTTCTTTACACTCTATTAACCCAATAAAATTTCCTCTTCTGGTTCACTCGATCGTTGACCCTGTGGTTGAAAGTTAAGACGTTGCCCAGAAACCTTTTTGACATTTTAGTAGTTGTAATGTTACCCTCTAAATCGACCCAGAAAAGAAAGTACGCTGAAAAGGCCCACTTAGCATCGTGTACCAAGGATGGTCCGGTGTCTTGGGCAACGTCTTGTCTGCTTTGCTTTTTCTTTGAACAGTCTCAATGACGGTTCTTCCAACATCCTTGGTGGTACTTTGCATCAAAAATTAAAAAAAAAAAAAAAAACATCCTTGGCGGTCCTTCCTGGCACTATGGGCGAGCCTATTGCGAATTGTCAAAGCAATTTTATGGAAGGGGCGGATCCAATGAAGCCTTTTATCCGATTTGTCTAAGCCTTTTATGCACATCAGAACCACGGCTCGGCGATCTCTCTCGTGACATTTAAGTTTTCTTGCGTGGCTCGTTACTTGCTGGATGGTCGTCAGGAGTCCCACTTCTCACATGCACATTATAGAGGACGGGTCACTCGACCCAAGGGCTGATTACTCGTTTCACAAATATAATTTCATTAAAAAAAAAAACACTTTCTTCTACTCTTAGTATGTTAATTAAGAGCAAAATAATTTCGAATTGTTTAAGTTTCATTCATCCACTACCTGATCAAAGAGGACACTTTTTTTTTTCCTTTTTCATTTTGTTTATTATGAAATTTATTGAATAGTAAACTATTTTCTTTTCATTCTTATAAAATTTAAAATAACTGTTCTCATTTCTATAAATCTCACACTTTTACTAAAACTAGATTCCAAAGACATTATTAGTAAAATTTAAATTTTTATTCATCGAATTAAAAGAGGGATGACAGCTTTTTTTTTTTTTAATTTTTATTTAAGACAGATCAACGAAGTTATAAGTTGGACCCCGGGGGGGCCCCATATCAAGCAGCCCAAGCCTGTTGCCTCGTGAGGGCAAGGGCAGTAAGGAATCAATCCATCTTACCTGCCAGATGGGTCTCAAATCAAAATCACAAAAGAATGAAAAGGCAAACTCACGAGAACGGCAAATTCCCTGGTCCCATTTTTTTTCTAGCTTGCAGGTCACGGCTCATTCAAAGTACCCTACTTTGTCTAATTGTCTGTTCTTTGAAACGAATCTTGATTCAGAATCTGCTTCATTTTACGGTAGCCAACTAGACTTGTTGTATGCGGGCTCGAGCCGGCCTAAGCTAAAGCTGCCTTATTTCTCAAAGCTGATTCCCGCTACGAAATATTGTGCCCTCATTTTTTTTTTCCCCACCTTTAATTCCTCTGTAAACGAAAAGGAAAATTGCATATTAATGTACAGACGTGGGAGAACAGGAAATTTCCTGATGAGACTCGCTTGACCATGGGGCAGATTTCTCCGCCGACAATATACTCCCCCGAGCAAGATTCTCCCAGTATCTGTTATGGCCCCGCCATTGTCACGATAACAAACGCCCTACAATAAATTCTGGGGGGATTTTTATCTGAATTCATTTCATCGATATTGGTAGTTTCAGCAAACAGAATTAGGTAATGTTCGTAAAAAAATGAAAATGATAAAACAATCATAAAACTCAGAGCACCCAAACATAAAGTTGGAAGTGCGTTACCAACTTTTAGATACCTAAGCTGGCTCAGCAGACAATAATATGCCGTCCGCAGAGTTGCTGAATTGCATTCATGGAACATAAACGCACCAGCAGATTGCCACGAGCCCATGCCCTCCCTGTATTGAATGCTGGGTCCTACTCAGTAGGATACATAAATGCAAATCAGAGCTCTGATTTTATACACCCATGTCCAGCGAGTGAAAATGCATCCACAACCCCAATGCAATCATTTTATCTAATAGTGCCTGACAACATTCCACGAGAAGAAGTAAATTAGCAGATAAATTATATTAAGCACATAATATTATATTTTAAATTTATTAATTTTAAAATTATAAAAAATAACTTATTTAAATTTAATAAAAATTAAATAATTTTATTAAAAAAATAAATAAAAATATTAATAAATAATCTCGACTTAATTTACAAATATAATAATTAATATATTTAAATATTTTTCTTAATTATTAAAAAATACATAATATCATCATGTCTATTTTTAGAATAAATAACAAATTATTTATAAAAAAGAAAAAAAAGAACAAATTTCATTATATTAAAAAGTGGATATATAAAAAATTAATTTTAAATTTGTATAATTAAAGTTTAAATTTATATTTAAATTTATATTTTTAAAATTTAGGTTGAATTAATTTTTTGATAAAAATAATTAAAATTGTTAAAAATTGCATATTATTTAAGCAAAAATTATTAATAATTTAATTATTTTTTTGTATAAAAAATTATTTTGAATAATTTTTTGTATAAAAATTATTTTGAATAATTTTTTTAAAAAAATTAGTTATAAAATTGTATAAATATTATTATTATTATTTGGCAAATCTTTGTTAAAAAGAACAGCCAAAGTCGAAGGTTCGTTAAACAGACCACACGTCTTACTGTCTCAGTTGACTCTTTTGTCACGGAGAGCGTGGAAGGCAAAGTCGTAGGTTCCGTTATCTTACCAAGGCGACAAAAGCACGCGCACAATTTCTTTTTTTTCTTTTTTCCTTTTTTTTTTTGGTTCTCCAAGATAATAAAGTAGGCACGCGCACAACTACCCATCGTTATTTTATTTTAAAAATGAAAAAAAAAATAAACAACAGTACATAAAAAAACAATATAATAATAATAATAATAAACTATAAATGAATCATATTTTATTAATCTAATAAATAAGTAAAATTAAACATATAAAATCAATATATTATTTTTACATAGTGATACTCTTAGAAAATTGATAACGTTAATATTTTATTCTTGCCGGTTTTCGCCAACGAGGTAGACGTATCGAATACCCACCGCGCAATCTGGGCTGTGGTGCTCGTCTTTTCCCAAATTTGCCTTTTCCCTCCACTTATAACTCAACTTTAACCGAAAAAATGTATATAAAAATTTCAAAAGAAAAGTAAAAGTTGATTTCTTTTTTGGATATTGCTTTTGAGGGGATATATTGAATAACTCGCTGTCTGATTGGTCCACGTGTTCTTTCGGGGGTCAATTCCCATAAAGTCACAGCGTGTAGAGGAAGTGGAGAGTACAAGTGGGAGAGTTTTTTTTTTAACCATTGTTGAGCTTTATGACAACTGTAGATCTAGGTCTGATGATTTTATTATTATTATTATTTTCTTTCGAGGATAAAAAGAGACATGGTTGAAACGTGCAGATGACCCACTTCTACGAAAACGGATCTGAGAAATTTATAAACACCGACCTGTTACTTTGTGTAACTTTAATATTGTCACTATAATTTCATAAAATACTCAGAAAATACATTAATTCTTTAAAATCATTTTGAAAGAAGAGTTATGTAACATTTATAAGAAATTTTATATCTTTTTTACTTTTTATATCTATAGTAAAAGTGACTTAGCCACATAAAAAAGAGAAAATGAAATGCGATAAGAATTTGAATTCTTATTAACAAATAAGATAATTCGATTAAATTCAAGTTCTCAGGAAAATTGCATAAAATCAAGCACTTTATGTAATCAAGTCACCGCATGCCTAAATATTTCATTTTGTAAAAAAAAAAAAAAAAGCCCCAAGTTTAAGATGATAATTTATTTTTAAAAATCTCAAAATTATAATGGTAGCTGGTTCTTAAGTTTTGATCAGGTGAAAACATCTATACGATATTTTGTTCACCCGATTAACTTTCAAGGTATGCAAATGTGTAGAGTCATTTTGTATTATTAATGAAAAATAATTAACTTAATTATTCCAAACAAATCTAACAAGTGGCATTCTAAAAATAAAAATAAACATGAAAATGCAGGTATTGAATTTCAATTGGCTAATACTTTCGTTGTGGTGTTAGTTGCCATTGTGCATTGTCCAACACGCCGAGGCAGAGGAAGACATCAAGACAAGGGCGTGTTTGGAAATGACCCATTAAATATTCCCTCAGTCAGCAGCCACTCAAGAGAGGATGAATCAGAGGGTTGCGGGGCAGGAGGGAGTAAACGTATTTAATTTTCACAACCTCCAAGCCAACCTTCCCCACCCCACCCGATTGATTCTTTTACTTTGCTCCCCTGCTTTAAGCAACACCCACACAAACCCCAAAAGGACAGCTTGCTGGCTTGTAAATGGGTTCACCTCACGACACCTAGAAATATCAGAGACTCCAGGTTCAAGGAGCCCCAGATTCAGTTGAAACCCACCTTAGCCATGGCCATGTTTCCCCTTTTAACCTACTTGACAACAGTAAATTTCTTAATTTTCCCCTTGAATTTACTTGCTGCAGACCCATATTACTCGTTTTCCTTTGAAAGCTCTGGGAAAGATCCAAACTTTGAGTCCAACATTGCTCTTTATGGTGATGCCAAGTTTGTTGATAATGGGTCTTCGCTTCAGCTGACGCATTCAGTGAGTTCCAGTGGAGGACGAGTCATGCACAACAAACCCATCAAGCTCGTTCAAGGTAACCCTGGTAGGATGATCTCTTTTTCCAATTACTTCTCTTTTTCTATGTCCCCTGACAATGGAGCTGGTCTAGCTTTTGTTATAGTTCCTAGTGCTTTTAACGCAAGTGCCTTTGTTAATAGCCCATTCGGGCTTTCTTTGGAATCAAAGAACCTTACTTTTAAGGTCGTTGCGGTTGAATTTGATACACTGAAGGATGTCAAGTATGGTGATTTAAACGAAAACCATGTGGGAATTGATGTGGGCGGTTTTGTGTCAGTCAAGGTAAGAAACGTTTCATCTGTTAATATTGTATTGAATGGTGGCAAGAAATTGCATTCCTGGATTGATTATGTAGCCAGTTCGAAGAGATTAGAGGTTAGATTGAGTCAATCCAAGGGTGAAAAGCCAATCGATCCGCTGCTCTCCCACCCAATTGACCTGTCAAAAATGTGGAGTGATAAGGAAGTTTTTGTAGGCTTGAGCTCATCAAATGGGAACTCTTCTCAGACATGTTTTATCTACTCATGGAGCTTTAAGGTGAGGCGTGTGCCGCATTGGATGCATTCTCAGCCACTGGACCCTCAGGCTGTTGCTAACAATGAGAAATCTGTGGTGCTTCACAAAAAACAAGATTGTGTTTTGAAAGTTCTCGCTGCAATGATTTTTGGTACGGCTTGTGGAGCGCTTGGGGCATTCATTGTGCTGTATCTATGGACAATCTTTGGCAGTAGGCGTCCAGTGGTGCCAGAGGAGTGTTCTGTACACCCAGAGGATTTTGAATACAAGAAAGTCAAAGTAGTTGTGGACAAGGCAGTGGAAGATGGCAAGCAGTAGATGTTTGACTCTGCTTTTGTTGGATGTTTCATGTTGTAAATTCATGTTCTTTTTGCATTTGTCTTGGCAGACTTTGTTGTGTTGAAGCTGGCGATCACTTGTCCAAATGTAGTTTTTTGTCACATATTTTCTAACGATGGCAGCATTGATATTTAACTTCGAATTCAGGAAATGGGATGCTGCAGGTTTAACCATCCTTGTGAATGGTTGCTTTAATTAAATTCTGCTTCTATAGACTTTTCCACCAGATTTAAATTGTGATTGCGTAAAGCTTGCCATCATTTGCCTTTGTTCTGTTATCTGGCAACTGAACCAGTTTTCCTCTGTGTTCATGTTTGCATGCTGTTAGTAGGTGAATCATTCTAGTTCAAATATAATCTGTTCCATCCAATATTTCTATGGACATTTTCATGGCAGCCCAGAAAATCTCAATCCCTGTTAGTGGAATGGAAGGTTTCTTTTATACTACATGCTACTGTATCCATTTTTCTTGTTCAGTGGCAGCAACGAACCATTACCATTTTCTGTATGATTTGCTGTGTTCTTTGTTCCCTCTTCGTTTTCTTTTTCTTATCTTGTTTCTGTCGGGTAGATGATACCGGTTTTTTTTATCATTAAAAGACTCAACGTTTACTGAGAAAACTTGCAACAGAGACATTATTTTCTCCAATGAATAATAGGACAGTTATGCTGGGTCGTGTTGCTTAACTAGCCAATAACTCAGAAGAAATCTGCAAGGCAATGGGTAATTTGGGAAAACAAAACCCACAGTAATTGGGGAAATTAGGAGAACCATGCAAAACTGATATTTCTATGTCTGCATACTTATGTGATAGTATTCCTTTGGAAATCCTTGTTCCATTTTCTGTGAAAGTCCACGAAAGAGAGGACCCAAGTTAAGAGACATTACTATGTGAATGACAGTAATATGATGTATGTAAAACGACAGTAATATGGCGTAATTATCCGTTCCGTCGCCAGAGATCAGCAATAATAATCCAGGGGCATCTCCATTGAATACGATATAAAAAGATGATAAATTACGTGTCATGAACTTCCTCCTCTTCCTGCTCAGAGCCCTGATCAGCTGTGGCATCCTGATACTGTTGGTACTCGGAGACCAAATCATTCATGTTGCTCTCCGCTTCTGTGAACTCCATCTCATCCATACCTTCTGCAGTATACCAGTGCAAGAAAGCCTTTCTCCTGAACATGGCTGTGAACTGCTCGCTCACACGGCGGAACATTTCCTGAATTGAAGTTGAGTTGCCAATGAATGTGGACGCCATTTTCAGGCCTTTTGGAGGGATGTCACAAACAGTTGATTTCACATTGTTTGGAATCCATTCCACGAAGTAGGAAGAACTCTTGTTCTGGACATTGATCATTTGCTCGTCAACTTCCTTTGTGCTCATTTTACCTCTGAACATAGCTGATGCTGTCAGATAACGCCCATGGCGTGGATCAGCTGCACACATCATGCTCTTTGCGTCCCACATTTGTTGGGTGAGCTCGGGAACAGTTAAGGCTGTGTACTGCTGCGAACCACAAGAGGTAAGGGGAGCAAAACCCACCATGAAGAAATGAAGCCGGGGGAAAGGGATTAGATTCACAGCAAGTTTTCTCAGGTCAGAGTTAAGCTGGCCTGGGAACCTCAAGCAGCAAGTGACCCCAGACATGGTGGCAGAAATCAAATGGTTCAAGTCACCAACTACACCAACGGAAAAATCAGTTCAGAATCAAGACCAAACAAAAGCTGGAGGCAAATTCTACTACAAGAAAACTGAAATAAAAAAGGCTTACAGCTTGGTGTTGCGAGCTTCATAGTACGGAAACAGATGTCATAAAGAGCTTCATTGTCAAGGACCATACATTCATCTG
Organism: Bruguiera gymnorhiza; assembly: GCA_020883675.1. NCBI lineage: Eukaryota > Viridiplantae > Streptophyta > Magnoliopsida > Malpighiales > Rhizophoraceae > Bruguiera > Bruguiera gymnorhiza. The sequence continues at coordinate 7,891,962 of JAIRCJ010001062.1, read as the reverse complement.
CATTTTCAACAAGCTGATGGACAGAGAGAGTTGCATTGTAAGGCTCGACAACGGTATCCGAGACCTTGGGAGACGGGAAGACGGAGAAAGTAAGCATCATTCTATCTGGGTATTCCTCTCTGATCTTTGAGATCAAAAGTGTGCCCATGCCGGACCCGGTTCCTCCTCCCAGAGAATGGCAGAGCTGAAACCCTGCAGTTTCAAGAAGCACACAACTGAGCAAACAAAACAACAAAGAAACCTCAGGTGTGCGTACCGAGGGACTAAAACGGACCCTGCAAACAATCACAATTCTCAGCTTCTTTGCGAACAACGTCGAGAACGGAATCAATCAACTCTGCCCCCTCGGTGTAATACCCTTTAGCCCAGTTGTTTCCAGCACCAGAATGTCCGAAAACAAAATTGTCAGGCCTAAAAATCTGGCCATAAGGCCCTGACCTGACAGCATCCGTGGTGCCGGGCTCAAGGTCCATAAGGACAGCCCTGGGGACATACCTGCCACCGCCTGCCTCATTGTAATAAACGTTGAGCCTCTCTAGCTGGATATCAGAATCCCCCTGGTACCTTCCGGTGGCATCAACGCCATGCTCTGCGCAGACCACCTCCCAGAACTTGGACCCAATTTGGTTGCCGCATTGGCCTGCTTGGATATGAAGAATTTCGCGCATTTTCTGATCAAAGGTTAGAGCTTTCTGTGGTTAATTCAGAGATAGAAAGGTGACTGCTTTTGGGCTTAGAGGGCAGAAAAGGAGGGGATTGGTGGGGACTCGAGGGGATTTTTCGCACGAAAGATTGTTTGAACGGATGGATTTGGAACTTATTTGAATGGTGAAGCGGGTATATGCGTGGTGAGTTCACATTTAGCTGTTGTTCGTCCTGAAATTCGAATTAGACCCCCCAGCTGGACTTGGCTATTTATGGTCACATGTTCTGTTCAATAATCTTTGACTTAATTTTAGCCCCACACCTGCACAGAAACAGATAATAGTTGCCTTCCATTGAGACTTGCTGAGGTTTTTGTCTTGAAACCTCAACATAATTTTAACGGCATTCTCAATAAGGCGGAGCAATGTGGCCCTTCGGCCGATTTACAAGGACCCCATTTGTGCCACGCTAGAACCTTCTGGGCCTCCTGCGTTCGCTCAATCCAACGGGCCTAGGTCCATAGGCCCAACCCACCAGATACCTGTGCTGTGCCTTTTTGCTCCTCGGAGAACAAAAGCCTTTGGTAGTTCACGTCCTTGTTTTTTTAATTTATTTTGTGCAAAATCTCGGAGATTTTCTTGTGAGCATCGGTGACGAGTCAATTAAATTGTTATCCTTGCACTTTGATTCGCCGTGAAGAACAATCGAGGGAAAATTCAGTCTGAGATGCTCTTCATTGCTTGATATAGGATTTTCCGTCGCTTTCTTTTCTTTTTAACTCTTCAAAACTTTAGCATAGTTACTCTTTTTCCTTTTTCTGAAATTTCAAATGTTTTAAGGATCTATGATTTTTAATTAAATTCTGCGTTATCCTGAGATCCAATCTCTCTCTCTCTCTCTCTCTGTTTTTTATTTTTTTTATTTTTTCAATTTAGTGTTCTTATTCTCCCGTCTTTCTCCCTCTCTGTTTTTTTTTTTTTTTTGGTCGGGTTTTCTCGCGGTTTGCGGTGATTGGATCTATGATGTTACCAATGGGAAACTGCGTTATCTTTCTGAAATTCCTTACTTGGAGTTGAAGATGACCTTAACTATTCTGAGATCCAGTCTTCTTCTAAGTTTCATTCTGAGAGCTGCAACGACTGATGGGGGCATATTTGCGGATTTCGTATTCTCCAGTTGATAGGATTACGTCCTACTTCGGAGTTCCAACAGTGATCCTTCCAAGAACAAATCCCATCTGAAATACGTAAGTTGAATATATGTGGATTTGGCATGGGGAAATAGCTCGATATAACTTCCTATCAATGAATCTTAGAACATACAACTCCTGAAAATGTCTAGATATTTGAGGCTCGTCGTTTTGAAGGAGTGGTGGCAATTGAAGACACATTGAGTTGTGTTCTTGCGGTATAAGTGTAAAATGAAAGAATTCCTCACCCCCATATGGTTAAGAACTGTAGTTTGGTAACATGTTGATATGATAAAACTCTGAATAGCGCTCCAATTGTTTTTGTTATCAGCACCTTTAACTTGCTGGCCAGTTTCAGGTCATTGTTACTGTAAGTCCTGTGTCCTGATGTGATATGGTGACTTGCGCAGGAGTTGATACCCAATTAAACGCTTTCCGACTATTTCACGAACCTTTCTTCTGTTTTGGCTTGCATTGCATCTCCAATTCACCGTAAGACACCCCAATCCTGTTCAGCCCCAATTTAAAGTCTCTTCTTTAGCTTATGGGCTAAAGGCATTTTTCCAGATGCTCACAAAGTCAATTTGAGCATCATAGCTACGCATGCAAGGAAGTGACAGAAACATACACTGTCGGCAACCCAGTAACTATTGTGCAAAAAATTTAGTGGACACAGATTGATGCAAGACTAGTCTTGCTAAGCCTCATCCTGTAACCAGCATCACTACGATAGAAATGATACTTAGGATTATAAGAGGAAGTCTCATGAATTGGCAAGTACGAATGAGGCCAATGACTTGGCCTTCGAGGGAATGTCTTCTTCCTCCATGGAATTCCGCCAGGGTCCAGCCCCATCGAGCAAGGAACCTGTCCTCATTCGGTATTGCTAATGCATTTGCAAAAAGCGGAAGTCCTTCCATCAAAGTCCATAATCCCATTTCCTGCAAACACAGAAAGGTTGATAATCTCAATTCCAGAACAAACGCACAAGAACACGAATCTGATTCAAAGTAACAGCTCAAACAATACACAACAGAAGTATCGATAGTATTAATACTTTTGAACTGTACCCAAAATTTTGGTCGATCAAGGATCAATAATACACTTATACCAGTGGCCCATTTAGGAAGCAGACCATCTGTTGTTTTTTTTTTTTACACTACACCCACGAAGACCATCCAACAGAACAGAGAAGATAACGGACAAGAAGTCCTGAATATGTTTCTCGGGTAGATTGAGATTATATAGAAACTCTTACCAGAGAGAAGAAGCATCCAACTTAGGATTAAACACGGCAAATAGTGGCTCCGCCGAACTTTTGCCGACCCCTTTATGTACTTCTTCTGTCCGATAGGACCACGCCATTGCAAAATAAAACAAAAAACTTCTTTAATCAAACGGTTGTACTTATCCTTGCTTACGTGTTTGTGACCCCAGATGACCGTTGGATCTAGTAACACTCGACCCAAGAATCAAGAAACAATGAAATTGATTCCACATTAAAAATTTTTTTTAAAAAAAAAGGGTAGGATAAATGAAAACCCAATTCAAGATCCGCCCCGGTCTTAAAACGCCCCGATATCATATTATATCGGACACAAAAATTGGATAGACTCCTCGCTTTGGCGTTTGGACAGCAAAGCCATGGCCGCATTTCTTCGACTTCCACATGCCCACTACGCTTCTTGCTGGCTTCAGATAAACCCTATTAATCGCACCACTAATTCCAGAAAACCTCAAAAATTTCCAACATTTGAAAAAGTTCTCAGGAAGCTACATTATTCTCTGGACCCACCTCAAGCTTCCATCAATGGCGACACAGACACCGGAGCCATTGAATCCCCAAAACCCTCGCGCCGAGGCCGCAAAAAGAAACCGACTCCTACGTCTCCCTCTTCGGCTCCCACTCCGACAAAGAGAACCAGACGCTCTAAGAAAATAGTTGAGGTCGAAATTGGCACGGTTGATGCAAATCCTTCGAAGGAAGTCGCAGTTGCCCAGTTAGATGATGATTTGGAAGATTACGACGATGGCATAGACTTCCCGTACGATTATCCGCCATTGATTTGCTGCTTCGGCGCCGTACAGAAAGAGTTTTTGCCCACGGTGAGGGTGCACTGGAACCAGATGCACCCGGACATTTACTCGGAGTGGAAGATGCTGCAGTGGGACCCGCCAGAGTTCTCCAGGGCCCCCGGTGGGCCACCCTCCAATGTTGCGATATCGCACGTGAGGCTCGGGGGCAGGGCGGCGTTCATGGGTAAGGTTGGGGACGATGAGTTTGGAGCGGAGCTGGTCCTAATGATGAACAAGGAGAAGGTGCAGACCCGGGCGGTGAAGTTCGACGAGAATTCCAAGACGGCGTGTAGTTTTATGAAGGTTATGTTTGAAGATGGTAAGATGAAAATGGAGATGGTTAAGGAGTCGGCTGAGGACTCGCTTCTTGGCTCTGAATTGAACCTCGCCGTGCTCAAAGAGGTCAGGCATAATCTGGTTTGGTCACTGACTTACCGAGTTTCAGTTACTCGTGTGCTTATGGATTCTGAATTGAACCTTCTTGTGCTCAAATTTTGTAATGTTACTAGTCACAAAGTTACTCGATTTACAAATTGATGAATTTACAAATGAATGATGAGACTTTGTATTGCATCATATTCCTTTTTGATTGATTCTTTCTTATGCCTTTTGTGTTGTATGTGCAAAGATGCGAACTTGACTTTGCAAACAGAGTTAGTTGACTGGATGTAGATTAATTTCTGTTGTATCTGATTCAGGCAAGGATTTTCCACTTCAATACACAAGTTCTAATGTCACCTTCGATGGAATCCACACTTTTTAGAGCAATCAAGTGGTCTAAAAAGTTTGGAGGGCTGGTATTTTTTGACTTGAATTTGCCGTTGCCCCTTTGGAGATCACGTGATGAAACAAGAGAATTTATCAAGAATGCATGGAGTGAAGCAGACATTGTTGAGGTTTCAAGACAAGAATTAGAATTTCTTTTAGATGAAGATTACTATGAGAGGAAAAGGAATTATAGGCCTCAATACTATGCTGAAAATTTTGAGCAAACCAAGAACCGGCGGGATTACTATCATTATACTCGTGAGGAAATCTCTCCACTGTGGCATGACAGACTTAAGTTTTTGTTCGTGACAGATGGAACAGTTCGCATTCATTATTACTCCCCTTTGTTTGATGGAGCTGTGGTTGGAACCGAAGATGTGCTAATAACCCCATTCACGTGTGATAGGACAGGGTCTGGAGATGCAGTTGTGGCTGCTATTATGAGGAAGCTCACTACTTGCCCTGAAATGTTTGAAAATCAAGACGTTTTGGAGAGGCAGCTCCGCTTTGCAGTTGCAGCAGGAATCATATCACAATGGACAATTGGTGCAGTGAGAGGTTTTCCTACAGAAAGTGCAACCCAGAACCTAAAAGAACAAGTCTATGTACCATCAATGTGGTAGTTTTAGTCAAGATTCAAAGCATTCATGGTTTTTGTTTCCATGGCTGGCTTATCCCAAGGATATAACATCAGAGCCTTAACTCCAAATTCAAATGGAGAAAGCTACATGTATCCACCAAAATACAAATTTTGCGTATAAGGAGAGCAAGAACTGCAATCAAAGGTAGATTTCATGAAACATGAGCCGAAAGACAATAATGATTCAGGCTTGTTGGATCTCGAGGCACTTTTAATTAACAGACATTTTACCGTGAGCAAATAGCAAGGCAGGATGCAATGCTGCATTATGCTTATTCTTCTTGCAATCAAAATGCACTGTTTGAGGTCCTTTTTGTTCTGAGATGTGGTTTTATTTTAATGCTGGATATCGTCTGTTTTGCCTCTGCATTGATCATCTTGTATGTTCGTGAGGTTTTGATGAGGTCCTTAACATACAGAGTTCTCCCTACGTGGAAAATGGATTCCTCTGCTTTGGTTATTGAAGCCCGTCATGTAGCCTGTTGTTAATGTTATTCAGTCCATTTGACAGTTTCCTTCGTTTTTGGTACATACAGTTCCTTCTTCTCAACTGGATCTTATGACGAATGTACAAAAGCTACCTAGATCGTGTCTGGCTGCAGAATATGCTCCATACCGGTATGGTACCTCTGTTTCCTATGATTTAATAAATGGGTTAAAAGTGAAGCGAAATGGATGTGCGTTGAACATGTCAAAACGTAATAGCTGAAGGGGAAAAATTGTCTTCTTTTCTTGTCTGAAAAATGAATAAATCAAATAACAGTTACTCCATATTCGGCACGAGGTAAATCTCTGTTTACCTGTTTGACTAACCTGATTTGCTTTAAGAATTTGACCTCCTCTGCTTCCTTAAGGTTTCAGGGTTAGGTCCTCTATCTAAAGAACAAAATTGAAATCTATTTTCGTTTCACTAGAGAGACCTCCAGATTTTCCGCCTTGTTCACAACTCCCACAACATCCCCTCTGATAAATGCCGTTGAATGTGGACACCCCTAACAGCCACCATGCCGGGGGATGGGCATCTATAATATACATCATTATCCACATAGTCAAACCAAATCCTACTTCTGCAATGTATGTCCAGTACTTTGTTTTACTCTCTGCATAAGCTTCGGGCTAGTTACAAGCTCCTGGGACCTGTTACATATACAACCAGGAAGAGGATTTGCATAAAAGTTTTCCTCAAGCCTTGGTGACTCCCCCGCCTCCCTACGGTACGGTGCTCCAAGCCTGTCTGAATGTAAACTGTTAACCTTTAAAGAGAATTCCTCCCAAGATATTGTACCATCATCCAACCGATCAATCAGCTTGACAAAATTTTGCCTGCAAAAGCAAAAGGAAAATTAAAATAAGAACGAAAGACCAACTACCAAAAGGAGCTTAACTGAGCTAGGAGTGACATATTTTGTCCTACCTATCTGGATTAATAGTCTTTCGAAACCCTTCAAACCTCCTGTGGCCCTGTACTGCTTTGGCCATATTTCCATCATACGTATAAATAAAGACATCACTTTCAAGTGCCACAATATAATCCAAGGCAGCAAGGCGATTCTGGTACTGCCTGAAAGGTTCCAACTCTTCTGGTGTTGCCAAAGTAGAATGAGAAAAGACATTAGGGAACTCTGTTTGGAAGGCTGCCATGCTATGGCTGCCGTATATCTTTCCCGCAACTATGTAGATAGTTGTGGTGGAAGGATAGCCCATGGCCTTGAGAAACAAGGCTGCCTCTCTGGGAGACATTGGGCAGCCTCCTTCAAGTCTCCGTTCTTCGCTATTTATCTCTTTTTCTTTCCAATGTGGGACTTTGTATCTCATGTCCCTAAGCTCCTCGGCCTCTTCCGCAGTAAGGTTGTGACTGCAGCCAGTGAATGCTAGCATGTCTTTCTCATATCTGGATCCACCATTTGCTCGAGTCAATGTACTAATTTACTTTAAGGGAAATAAACTTGCGCAGTATTGAAACCATGGAAGGCTGATATGCATCCAGAGTATCGTACCTTAAATGCAGAGCAATGTACGGTTCGCTATTATTCCTTAGCCTGTCGATCAATGTCTTTGCAAGATCTTCAATCTCCTTTGTGTAGCGGAGGGCCTCATAATTGGCACGACATCTTAGCTTCTGAATTGAGGATGCAAGGCCATTGTTAGCTAGTCGTGAATCGGTATGAGTAAATTTTATCACCTTATGCTTCTTCAATAAAGAGGCCATCTCGCCCCTGTAGTAACTAGCCTGAAAGTGAAACATCAAAACGTTAATTCCAATGATAAACAAAAAGAGAGAACATTCCCTAGTCCCGAAAAATTTGCAATAGCGCATTTTCAGACCTTAGACCAGGAGATAGGAGCCTTTAAAAGGGGCTTCCTTGCTGCATACGCGGGTGGCAAATATTCAACAATCTGAACATCATCTTTCAACACTTCCATAAAGTGCCTCCAGTCAAAAATGTCTTTAAAGGTGCTGCAAAGAAATTGCAAAAACTATGTCTTTAAACTGGTAAAGAAGTAGAAATGAGTTCTGGCAACCGGAAAAACCTATCCAAAATGAGACCTTGGATCCGTCCAGAACGAGTCGTGATCAAGAGCAGGAAGAACAAGGGTCGCATTCATTATCTTTGCAACAGCAACCATATCACATATCTGCAAACGAGTTTAAATAGCGGAACCATTATAAAAATATCGCGATTTTATGACAAACAAAATGTATTGTCAATGTTCCAGTGGTTCAAATTACCCCTGTTCTCATTTGATTCAATCCACCGTTGGCATGAACAAGAAGATACCCATTTGTCTTCTTCGCCACTATAGCACACAAATTGAGAATTAGAATTTAGACAAGAATGTGACAGACCAGGAGGTGAAATGAGTCCACATCTCAGAACATACTTATTTGGTTTCTGGGTCGAGATATGCATCGGTAAACATTGTCACTGTTTGGCTTCATCCAAATTTCTGGAGTCTGCAAAATTGGGAAAAGGAAAAAAAATATATAATTACAAGATAAAATGATTAATTACTCGTAAAAAATTGTGTAAACAAGTACTCAAATTTACGTGTATCTACCAAGCGATGGCGATTTAACCGCCCCCAAAAAAAGACCAAGTCAGAGACCACAAATGTCACCGTAGAAAAACATGCACGTATGGGGGAATTCTTTTCTGAGATAGACAGCTAACGAAACAAGTCAGAGCCACCATGGGTCCATCGTCCCCACCGAAAATTCAATCTCTAGTTGCCAGCCACTACTCTATTTCAAGTCAAAATACATGTCCCAAGATTCAAAAATCCGCGTGAAATCATATATACCGTATAAACATTTTCTTTGGTATGTCGGTATAAACATTATCATACAAAAATGCTAATATCTGTTTTCCGTGTGATTTACAATTTTTTTTTTTTTTAAAAAGAAGGAAAAAAGATGAAGAAGGAAGAGCACAAATCAATGCCGGAGAAAATAAAATTTTCTTCGTTTGTTTTAATTCTTGGAAACCAAGCAGAAAATGGAAAGGAAAGTTCCCGGCTAGATTTTCACTTACAGGGAACTTCTCTAAAACGCGCTTGGGCATGGAAGCCGCGTTCTCGGCGACGACACGCTGAGCCATGGCCCATTCTTCTTTGAACGACTGTAAGATGACAAGTCCGTTGTCTTTCCTCTTCTCCAAATAGTAATCCAAAAACGAAACCTTAACGAACACAGACAAAACAGCCATCAACATCAAAATACCGATAATCGTGCGGCCCATGTTCCTGCGGGAACTCAAACTCTGCACCGTCGTGGTCGCCCAATGACACCAATCTTCGAGCCCGAGCAGCCAATCCTCGGGAACAAAAAAGAACAATTTCCTGCGAAGCAGCAGATACCTGATAACGGGGTGGTGGTTGTAGTTATGGTTGTGGTAATAAAGATGGTTGTGGTGGCCGTGTGAAAAGCCGTTAACGAGGACGTTCTCTTCGTCTGACGCGTCGTGATGATCGGACAAGTTTGAGGCTTTGTCTGCGGCTGCATCGACGCGTCTCCTGGTGGTAGTGGGGGCAGGGAGGGCGGCATTAATAGTGGGATTGGCGCTGTTAGCGGCGGCGGAGGCGATGGAGGAAGCGGTGGTGGAACCACCGGGTGACATTGCCATCCAGAGAAACACCGATGGAAAGCGAATCCGTCCGGAGAGGGAACGAGGAAGGAAAGGAATGCGCCGTGATAGCGCAGAGAGTTGTGGTGTTTTGTTTTTGCGTTACTTCGCCGAGGAGGGAAGGCGGAGAGTGAGAGAGGAGAGGCCGCCGTAATCCAAGGGGCAGCAGAGGCGTGAATTTTCCATTCTGATTTGTTCCCCTTTTACTTATTTATTTATTTATATGCTCTTTTGTCCTCCCTCTCGATCGTTTGACGGGGGCGTCTTGGCTCTAAATTTAAGCTTTTTTTTTTTTTCTTTTTTCTTTTTCCGAAAAATTTAGAGAGATTCGGGATAAATAAAAACTGATATATAAATATATATAATTATTAATATTAAATTTATATATTGTGTAAATTTGATTGTATTTATTTATAAATTTATTTGTATTAATATTTTATTTTAAAGCAAAGAAATACTAAAAATGTTGAATTTTTTTGTTAACAAATTTAGAAACATTTTTCTTCTTCTCTATATTTAGTTTAAATTAATTTTATTTTTATAGTTAATTAAATTTGAAAGTATAGTTAATTCAATTAAATTGATTGAAAAAAATTTAAAAAACGAATTTATTTCTTTTTAACAATACCAAAAAAAAAGAATTTATGAGTAATTTTTTTCTTTATTTCTTTTTCATTAAATTTAAGGGTATTTTAAGAAAAACATATTTGAATTTTTAAAAAAATTTCATCTTTTTTTGTTAAAAAATTTTATAATTATAAATATTTAATTATAATTAAAATAAAGTTCTATAACTTAATAAAATTATTATTTAATTATAATTAAATATATATTGAATAATTTTTATAATTATATTTTTATTATAATGAAATTTTTATAATTATAAAATATTTTAAATTTTTTAATTTATAAATTTATAATAAATTGCCACATAAACAAAAGGTAAGATTATTTTACATATAAGTAATAATTATTAATTATAATTAATATACTTTTTTCTATATGCTATATCCATTTATCCGCATCTAATGAGACTTTTTTTCTAAAAAAAAAAAAATTATTTTATATTCTTCGTGCCGTCTAGGAATAGAGGAGTTCTAATCGCCGTAAAGATTAACCATTAGAATGGCCCATTTGCCCGCACGGTGTAACTCTTAGATGAATGCAAACGTGTCACGCTGATTACAGTACCAGCCAAAAAGAAAAGAGAACATAGTTCTACTCTTCTTTGCAAAAATAGGTAAATGTGATTTGAGATATATTGTAAGATTTCAGATTCAAAATGTAGAGATCACAGTCTAAAAAATTCGTATTTAGAGTTATTCTTATTTAAATAATGAATGTTTTTTATAAAAAGATTTGAATTAATGTGTCAATAAATGACTTATAATTTAAATTTATAAAAATAATAATTAATATTTTTATTATTAAAATTTTAAAATTTAAATAAAAATCATTAAATTAAATTATTATTATTATTATTTTAATATTATATTAAAAATAAAAGTTATTAGTGTATAATATATGAAGAATTGAGTATTTTAATTTATTGTATTATTGTTAAATAAAATTTAGTATTTATATTATTGTGTGCATTTTTTAATTGTTGTATGATATTTTTAAGTTAATAAATTTAAAAGTATTTATATAATTATCTAATATTAGAGCTATTGAATTATAATAGTGATAAAAACGAGGGCATGGTAAGTGTTGACGTTAATTTAGTAGCAAGTTGATTAGTGTTGATCTTTTACTGTCCAAAAAAAAAAAATTAATAATAAGCGTTAGGAAAAAGGATGTTGCGTTTTTCTTCTCTTAAACCAATTATAATTGTTTTTTCTTTTTTGGATTTTGCACATCCCATCCGCTACGAGAATTTGTATAATTAGGATGATTTAAATATCAATCATAAACCAAATACATTAACGGTGAATCGTGACTATGGAATATAGCACCATCATCTGGTTATTAATTCTTTTTTTTTTTTTTTTGCATTGATCCAACAAAATACCAATGAATCTAAATCAATTTTATTCGTAGAGGGATCTTTCCTCGAATAAAAAATATGGGTTCGGTTCAACGGAATTGAATGGATTGACCTTTTAACGATGCGAGTTGGTCATCGAAGATAATTTTGGGAACGTGAAATTCGATATCAATAGATATTGTCGATAATATTTAGAAACTAACAAGAAGTCATAGGCTCTACCGAAATGTGCAATGTACTTATTTAATGCTTGAAGTATATAAGTGCACTTTACTAATTTTCTTTAATGTGTAGCGGACTTCTAAATTGAAAGATCCATTGTAACCGTTAAAATAATAAAAGGTTGAATTCACACGCCTTGGAAAACATACTAACCGCATTTGCCTTTTCTCTGCATCGTTCCCAAGCCAGTTGTTAACATTAAGGGTCACTTACTCGCAGCTGAACGGAACCCCAAAAAAAAAAAAAGGGTTTAGAAGCTGTCCCAGGGGCGCACATGATCTGCTCCGCATTATGATTTTCTTCTTCAAATGCATCCTATGGGATTTTGAAGGGGACCTACTAAGAAGTCTCCTTCCTATTTTGCCCCATTTTTATTTATTTTCAGTGTCATAAACATGTATAATGTTCATCCCTCGGCCTCACTGGGCACTTTTGGCTCTCTGCTGTGATGCGCAAGACAGGAATGTTGTAGCTACCAACTCTACAAAGAAATCCTAGATGATTTTGACACATGGATAATGCAATTAAGATCTTAAAACCCATCAATCATCTTTAGATAATTAGTTTCTTTTTTATGCTTTGAAAAAATAAATATGTTATTAATTCATTTGATAAGAATAATGATAATATTCTCGATTGATAAAAACAAAATTTTGTACATAAACTAATTTTATAAATACAAGTAGTAATTTTTACTAAAAATTAAGACTAATTCTATAATTTATCTTATAATAATAAAATTTAAGAATAAATTTAATATATAAGACTTTGAGTGACTACGTATATATTATTTGTATGATTTGAGTATGAGATTTATTAGAGAGGTTATTATTTTCTAAACCGAAAAAAAAAGAAAAAACTAAAATTCCTTTTTACAATTTAGGCACAAATTTGACCATCTCAAACAATTTAAAGATAAGCAGGATTTGAAAAGTCGAGTTGATTTGAAAGGGCTGCTAAATTTCAAATTTAGATTTCCCCTCGAATTCAATCGACGAGGGCAGTAACGGCTTTTTGATTTACACTCCGCCGCGGGCGGGCATTCATGCGGCTGCTGGATGGTGCAGCGTATGTTGACATTTGACTTCTCGTTCTCTGACTGCTACTTGGATGTATACACGTGGCGGTAATCTCTGGGGATTCGGTCTTTTTCACCGATCTGCCTGGGCAGGGACGTGAATGTGAAGGAGTTGACGACCACCGCTCGGATTTAGCATCTGTTTTTTTTTTTTTTTTTTCCGATACAGGGAAGGACATCATTAATCGAGGCAATCATGGGGTGCAATCACTGATGCGATGTGATCCAACGGTGAGTCTTTTACAAGGGCTATTAATGGTAGTGATGCGGTATAAATACCGTGGGCGGCGCCGAATCTGAGCGCAATGAGATAGTGTGACAATGAAAAGCTAAAACGAAGTTTGAGGTACAAAAAAAAACAAAAAATTCTTAAGACAAACGCGTTTTACATCTTGCTGATTATGCCTTTGCGTGTCCTCGGAGGACTAAGTAGCTGTCACTCGGGAAATTAATGCTAAAAAGCAAATGCTGGTCTTTGTCCTTTGCATTTTGGCCAGCAAGGCCTGACGCTCCTCTTTTTTCTTTTTTTCTTTTTTCTTTTTCTCATTGGATCGTGCAAAACAGAAGTGTTTTTCTTTATTCTACAAATTTTCTCACTTCTCATTCAGTAAATCATAATTTAGTCGTCATTGATGTTGCAATGCTGACAACTTAATTGAGTGACAATATGGGCTATTTATTAGTCATATATTTCCAGAACTAGATACTTTCACAAAGATAAAAAGGTCTCACACCCGTACTACCTTCAAATTTTATAGTATCCGACCTGGTCGGTGTTCATGACATCATTGAAGTCAATAATAGGATTAAAAGCACGTGACAAGCGTATTCTCCGAAATTCACTTACAGTGAGTACCTCGATGACCTATAAGTACTCCAACCACTTTGTGAAAAGGTAAGTTTTAAAACTCTTATTTCTTCAACTCTTTCCACTCCATTTCCCTCGCTCCCCTTGATTTCATTCGATCGTCGGAGTATTAATGCCTAAGATCACATTGGGTCTTGGCCGTTGTGTTGACCTTGCAAGTGTCTGATCCAACTCAGAGCCCACATCCCTGGATTCCTCATCTGCAACGAATGAAACAAATGAAAAATGCCGTCAAATTACCACCTTCAATATCTTCTTCTCCCCAACTCATTGCAACTCAAACTAATTATAAAGTAATTTAAAGAGCAAAGGCCAGAAACAACCATGTTGATGGAGTCTCTTTTTTCGGGAATTATCGATTAAATTCCATACCTAAAATTAAACATTTAAAATAACTTTTCACTAAATCTCGTAATTAATGATTGATCTAAATTATATATTTTTTATCTATTAAAAAATCCATTTGGTCTCAATTTATTATTATTATTATTATTATAAATTTTATATTTTTCTCTCAAAATTAAAATTCAGGACTTGGAAATAGAAGTCAACCGATGGGTATTTTGAGAGGGACCTGACCTAGGGGTTCTGATACGAGGCTTTTGCATTTCGAATGTAAATCCTTTTCAACAGGCGGTGGACCAGAAAAGGCCCAAGAGATCTTGTAAAATTGCCCCATGGTTTGGGCCCTTCATTAGCCCAAATATACAATCATTAACTCCCTGCCAGTCCATGTGCACCCCGGCCCATCTACGCCCTTTGAAGCAGACCCACGGGACCCACAAATATCGCCACCAACGCAATACTGTCCGCACTGTATACTTTCTCGAACCTTGATATAAACCCAAATCAACTGCTAGGGTTTCCGTTCGCCAACGCAGCGCGGAAGAGACTGAGAGCTCCAATCAAGAGGCAATAATGGTGAAGGGCCGCCAAGGAGAGCGCGTCAGGTCTAACATACATCTATCTCTCGATCTCACAGTTGTTTGTAATATTGAAATGGCTCTTACTCTCTCGAAATCTCCAGTCATTTGATGCTTTTCTCTCGTTTTTGGTAGGCTCTATGTGCGAGGAACCGTTCTCGGATACAAGAGGTAAGAAGTATTGCACTCCTCATTTTCCTTCGTTTTCTGAGTGTTTGAGGTTTTCTTGGGAGGTTTGTTTTTGCATAATCGGTTATTTTGTGTGTGTGTGCGCGCGCCTGTGTGTGGGTGTGTTTGGAAATCAGGTCGAAGTCGAACCAGTATCCAAACACGTCGTTGGTACAGATCGAGGGAGTGAACACCAAAGAGGAGGTGGCATGGTACGCAGGCAAGCGGATGGCGTACATCTACAAGGCAAAGGTGAAGAAGAATGGTACCCATTATCGCTGCATTTGGGGCAAGGTCACTCGTCCTCACGGTAACAGTGGCGTTGTTCGTGCGAAGTTCAAGTCTAATCTCCCTCCAAGATCAATGGTAAGCGCTACAAGATCTAATAAAATTTCTGTGCCTCTGTTTTTACTTTTCTTTTTGTTTTGCTTTTTCTTGTGATTAATTTGATTTTTAATTTTTTTTTTCATTTTTCCTTGATTAGGGAGCTAGGGTTAGGGTCTTCATGTACCCCAGTAATATATAAGGTAATTCTTCATTTGCTCTCTGTGTTAATTGTTAAGTTGCTTTGAACGAACGGCTGCTTGTGCATTGAAATGTGTTTTTCCTTGTAGGAAAGTTACTGTTTTTGTAGTGATTTGTTCGTGACATTGTATGTTCTTGGTGGATATAGACAGTAGTTTCTCTATTGTCTTGTCATGTTATGTAGCACTGACAATTCTTGGTTGTTCTTAGTTGCTACTTGCAATTTGGTTGTAATATCTGTTTTGACAATTGTTGGTGAATCTTTACTTAGGTTGAATGTCCCATTTGTGCTATGAGCAAGATGAATTCATCCTTGCACTGACTGTGTGAGGAGTATTTTAGTTAGATTGAACGTGTCACATGTTCTCTAAAGTCTGAACAAGAGCTGTTCATCCTTGTACTCATATTTTGGGTTGGATTTCTTTTTTTCTTATTTATTTATTTATTTATTTTATTTTATCATTTCTGATTATGAATATCAAGCTTCTAATATACTCCAGTTAAAAGGAAAAGGTGGATGTAAGTTATTAGATTGATGGTATCTTTAGTTGTTTGCATTTATGGTTGTTGAAGAAACTGTTGAGAGGGATTAATGAAACCTGATGCTCTTTCTGGGTATGCATCTTAATTATGGAGGTTTTTTTAATAAAATCGCTGACAGCAATACTTTTTACAAACTTACAGAAGCCTCGCATTTTGTTAGATGCTTGGAGCTTTCTCTAAGAATCTTTAGGATGTTGGTTTCAGACCTTTTTTTGTCTTTCTAATCAATATACTTTGTTCACTTTTGCAGAGCACCAAATTTCCATGAATCTACCTTTTTCTCATAATTTTCTATTTTGTTCTTTTGCAGTGGCAATAATGTGATGC
This sequence comes from Bruguiera gymnorhiza, assembly GCA_020883675.1. Taxonomy (NCBI): domain Eukaryota; kingdom Viridiplantae; phylum Streptophyta; class Magnoliopsida; order Malpighiales; family Rhizophoraceae; genus Bruguiera; species Bruguiera gymnorhiza. The sequence goes on along the minus strand of JAIRCJ010001062.1, from coordinate 7,875,879 downwards.
GGTTGATTTTGGGATTATCAGTTGCCCCCGTCTGTAGTAGCTTAGTTCTAAATTTTGTACTCGCTAGTGGTACTAGCTAGTCTTAGTATATGATTTTCATGCAATGAAAGTGTTTGTGGTCTACCCTTAAATTATGATCTTGAATTTCTTTTTTTTTTTAATTTTTGGCTATCTTGTGCCTATTTTCATTGTTTTGAATTTGGAATCTGCCATTTTCTCTTCCTTGTTGTCTTTCTTTTATTTTTTTCTGCATTTTCTAGCTTTTCAATACTTTGATACTACTACTAGGGGTGTGTTTAATCAGACTAGATTTTGTTACTGTTAATTTCTCAACTGTAGCAGTAAAATTCAATTGCAATTTCAAAAATTTATCTGTAATTTCAAGTAGGTCCTAAGATTGACACAACTGGTAGGCTTCCAAGCTATCTGGTTTGGTTGTGACTGGTAATGATGTAACATTTGCCTTATAAGTTGTGACCTGGTATTAAGTTGAAATAAAGGAGGTAGAAATAATGTCTTTTATCTATAAAATTCATGGATCAAATATTATTCTTCCTAAAAGAATTATCTAATTTTACATGTATGGGTTAAGGTGCAGTTGGCAGATAGAGTTGTAACTTGACACTTTTATGCCTCACTCTTCATTTTACATTCGAAACACGCTAATCAAAGGTTGACCTGAAATGCCATCATTCTCCCCAAATTAATCCTGATCCATATTCATTTATTAACCCCAAACAATTGGCAAATTTTATTCAAATTTGGCGAACTGGGATGGCTTTGTTTGTAAGGCCAAACCGTGAACCTGATTTCGAGTCCATCCATGAGGGTCACTGCTGCCAAGTGTGTGCTAAATGAAAAATCAAAGATTACAAAGATCATATGATTGGATTGGGTTTTTTGGGTCGAATTAGAGGGCAATGCCAGGGAAAGAAAGAAGGCTAGTATAGTTCAAAGTATCATGACGAAGCAATGCCAATACGGTCTTGAGGTAGCCCAAAGTCATTCCTAGCGTATACTTGGACAACCCAGCTCCGTAGTTTGCTCCGAGTGAAAGTTAAGATTCCCAATGCCCACAATGGGGCTGGTGGATGCATGTTGGCCCATGAGTAGTGAAGTGGAATTGGGGGAAACAATAATTCTCGGCGCTGTCTTTGATGGAGTGAAGTTAACAGAAATTGATTAAAAATTAAAAATGTTTGTTTCAATTTTTAAATTTTTAATTAAAGATAAAAATGAAATTGATATTTATGTTTCTCAATCTAACCTCTAATATCAGCATTAAATTATTAAATTATAATTTTATTATTTATATAATAATTATATAATTTTTTATAGAATAATAATTAAGCAAATTAATATACTAATTATAATTTTACTTATGCACTACTTCAACGTTTTTTTTCCCTCATATTTTTTATAGATAACGTTTCTTCTTCTTCTTTTTTTTTTTGAAAAAAAAATAATCTCAATTTTTTATACTTACAAAGATAAACATGAAAAGTAAGCTGAACCTTAAGATAATAAATGGAAATTTTATACTTGAATTAGTGAATTTTTGATATTTTAAAATTTAAGAATTTATTTTAGTAATTATTATTTTTATAAAAAAAATGAAAATAAAGTAAAAAAGAGTATTTTCAATCCCGTTAAGGAGGAATGAAATTAGGAAAGGATAAAGATAAAAGACTAATTATAAAATAAAGACGTCTCTGTGCCGTCGTCATTCTAAAGTGGAATAACAAGAATAAGTGTGGGATGACGAAGAGCTGCTGAGAAAGGAAACAGAAGGAGAAAAAGGAAGTCGGAGAGAAAAAGGAAAGAAGGAAGGCATATAGAAGAGATAAAGTTTGGCTAATGGGGCAACCAGGATTTGGAAGTGGGCGGCACGTTGGTCACGTTTCACGTGGCAATCTTGCTCCAATCTCATTTTCACCAAGGCCCTGTCTTGTTGCTCCTTGCCTTCTCTCACTCGTATCCCTTCTCTAACAAAGCATTCAATCTCTCTGTCCATTTATCCCACTAGCCCCTCTCGTTCTCCGTCACTTCGTTAGAGATGGTGGCCGATGGCAAGGCCAAAAGCGATATTTCCTTTGCCGGAACTTTCTCCAGCAGCGCCTTCGCTGCTTGTTTCGCTGAGGTTTCTAGCCTTAAACCCACCATTTTTTTTTTTTATTCACCAGATCACCTTTTTTTTTTTTGTTTGTACGTCGTGGATGCAAGCGGGCATTTCAAGAATCTTATATGTTGATAAATCACAATATTTAGTGAAGATAACCGCTGCTCGTTTCTGGGATTTGCTCAAATATCCCATTAATCACGTAAACTTAGTATATAGTATGCCATAAAACAAGCATAGACCACTGTTGGGATCGCCTGTTTAGGTGCGTCTTAATGAACGTCTTCCTCTCTCCTTCAAAGCTTGTAACTTTCTTTTTTTTTTTTCAAGTTTTTGACAGAAAAGCTTGTAACTTTAACACTGCAGCTAATTCTTTTGACCGGGAGATGATAGATGTTATGAATCGATAACTAGGTCGGGATATGTTGTGATCATTCAGTTATTCCTCTACCATATCGGACATCATGTTGTTAACCATTTATAAGCATGTGACAGAGATTCCATTGTCCTACGACGAGCTAAAGTATCTTTGAATTTTGAGTTTCAGTTACCTTGTAAATTTGTGAAAGTTCGAAGATTAAGCTTAGGTGATCAATGTTGGTGTATTTCAAACAAACCTTTATCTGCTGATTTCGTTGGTTTTTATTGTGTGTTAAGTTCATTGGATATTGAAATTTCTTTTGGTCAATCAGCTAATTGCTTATATCAATTTCAGGTATGCACAATCCCACTGGATACTGCTAAAGTTAGGCTTCAGCTCCAAAAGAAAGCTATTTCCGGGAATGACGTGACCTTGGCAAAATACAGGGGTCCGTTAGGCACAGGGGAAAGGCGTTGTGCCTGGACTTCATTGTCAATGCCTATATGGAGGATTGAGAATTGGGTTATATGAGCCTGTGGGTTTGAAAACTTCTGCCTGCATTAAAAATTGCAATTTTTCTCGCATTGTTAGATTGCTGAATTGTGATTTACTCGTGTAAGATTAAATGTCTGACAGGTTAAGACCTTTTATGTGGGCAGTGACTTTGTGGGAGATGTAAGCAAGAAGATTCTCGCGGCACTTACAACAGGTGAGATTAATGCCAAACAGCTGAGAAATAAAGCCTGTTGTCTCGCTGTCAAAAAAAAAAAAAAAAACCCTTTGCCAGCTTGTATTTTCATTTGTCTCTCTGATAACAGATAATTTTACGGTGCCTCTCAGATATTAATATTAATGCCTTAGATACCTAAACTATAAATCATGGATCCACTGATGTATCAATCCTTTGCACTTTTGAGTTCTGAAGGACATCTACCTAATCAAACAGGTGCTGTAGGAATCACTATAGCAAATCCAACTGACCTTGTGAAGGTTAGACTTCAGGCTGAAGGAAAATTACCAGCTGGTGTGCCTAGGCGCTATTCTGGAGCATTGAATGCTTATTCCATAATTGTAAGACAGGTAGTGTATCAAATCCATGGAGAAAAAGATAGAAAAAAAACTGCTTTTGTCTAGCTAAGTAGTAACTTTGGTTTTCTAACAATTTGGAAGGAGTTGGGGCACTCTGGACTGGGCTTGGGCCCAATGTAGCACGGAATGCTATTATAAATGCTGCCGAGCTAGCCAGCTACGATCAAGTGAGGCAGGTGAATGAAATGCAAATCAATTTTTTCACACGTTGCATCCTGTGGTAGTTTTTCCCTGATTCTAATTCAACATTGGAATGCAGACAATTTTGCAGATTCCTTGATTCAAAGACAATGTTGTCACTCATCTCTTGGCGGGCCTGGGGGCAGGTTTTTTGGCTGTTTGTATTGGTTCTCCAGTGGATGCGGTAAACTCTCTTTATTCACTCTTAGCTCTTTTATGATCAGTTTATTTATAGTTAGAAATTATTTGTTTTCCATTTGTTCGTAATTAGCTAGCAAACATCATTTCACAAAGCCAAACTATATATACGCCGTCGGCTTTGATTTGCAGTTGGTTTCAAATGTGATGTACGTTGTCATTAGCATTTTCCGTTGATTGAGTAGTCGCTTAGATCTGTTTCCAGCCGCCCAGGGAAAGTCATTGTCACCTGTATGCCTTTCAATGTTCAGTTGCATGCCACTTCCTGTTAATGTCTTTTTACCAAAGGCCAAACTGTTGGTTTTGTTGCACTTTCCTTGGGCAGGTTAAGTCAAGGATGATGGGGGATGCTGCGTACAGAAGCACACTTGACTGCTTTATCAAGACTTTGAAGAACGATGTATGACCGGCCCTTTCACTCTTATATACCATGTTAAAGATTTGGATTCAACGTCTTGTTTTCTTTGTCTTTTCCAGATGAGTATCAGCAATTGATTTTCTGCATTTCCAAGTCATTTTCATTTTCTACCGCCATTCTTTTCTTGGAAGTGGAAACGAAAGTTGAAATAAAAACATGCTTTTTTATCTCACTTCAGAAAAATATTTGAAATTTAGAAAATAAAACATGTGGAAAGGGGGAATTAGAATACATCATGTCGCAATCACATGCCTTATTCCGTTATTTTGAAAAATAAAAATTCATGTATTTTATGTATTCTTGTCTCTTAAGTCACGCTTTGCAAATCCGTCTATACATCAAGTGATCTGTTTATGTAGAGAGCACCATAAAGAATGACTAGTGATCGGTGTACACGCATCCAATGTTATTTGCAGGGGCCTCTTGCGTTCTACAAGGGCTTTATCCCAAATTTTGGGGGGCTGGGATCTTGGAATGTCATCATGTTTCTAACATTAGAGCAGGTACCAGTTACAAATGTCCTCTTCCGTTTGGTTTTGCCATTTCATCTGTCTCATGGTAATAGTGGGAGAGTGCAAATAAAGCCGTTCCTATTTTGAGTTCTTTTAACTGCTTGTTCTTTTCTGGCTTCTCCAATTGTTCCAATTTCAGGCCAAGAAGCTTGTTAAAAGTAAAGAGTCCTCTTGAGCTTGAACTTGAAGATGACCATTGGCCTAGGGTGCAAGGAATTTACAGGGACTGAGAATTATCCCCAGAACAATAAGACCCCTCTTTTCTCAAATTCAGATGAGGCAACGGCACTCCACTGGGAAATTTTATAATATTGAAGACTCTGATTGAAATTAACTGTCATTTTTTGATAGAAAAATCGATTGTTATTATATTGTGCGTGTTGATTTTTCCCCCTTGGATGCCATTGGTGTTTCCTGCGGATTCTCTGACCACCAAAACAACTATGATCACAACAGCTTAACGAGTCTTTTACCAGAAATTATTTTGATGAGTATCGAACTGGCATTGAACCGTATTATTTCATTACCTCTCCCTTGTAGAGGAATCAACGTAGTGATATGCCTGTAGACTGTTCGGTATGTGTCTTATCTTAAAGTTTCATAAACGCACGTACCAAATAAAATTAAAAAACAAAAAAACAAAAAAAAGTTCTGCAAAAATGGTCGACGAAACATCAATTTCATGGGGGCAAGCTCTCTCTCTCTCTCTTTTTCGTCCTGTGTTTTTGTTGATACACATTTTCAACGACCTATTTAACGGTGCACATTTGTTTATAGAGACGCTCAAGAATTAATGAAAGAAAGAAAGCCATTCCATTGATCTTTAATAAAATGTGCACCAGAAAATCAACATGAGATTTATGCAAATGAAAATTGACTCATATTTATATTGCTAACGACCCAACGAATTTTATAAAAAATTCTCTCTCTCTCTCTCTCTCTCTCTCTCTCTATATATATATATATATATATATTTGAAAATATGTACATAAAATTTCAAATTTTCAGTTGCAGTGGTAAAAAGTGCACAAAATTACCTGTCGGCCAAAATTCACTTATTTGTTACATAATTCACTTACTAATATAGGGTTAAAATTAAAATTTATTGGATGCGCTTGTGGGTCGTCGGTTTCACCGTCTAAGCTCCAACCTGATAAAGTATTTCTTCCCCTTCAACTATACATATTTCAAACCAACTCTCTACACGTGCGATCCGCCCTTAAAACGCTGTCGTTTTTTTCTCGTTTCTCTCAGTTTTCTGTCAAATAAAACTCCAGAAAATTCGCGTACAGATAGAGTTCGAGAACGCCGTCGCCTCCGCCCGCGTATCGGCATCGCTGGTAAGCCTTTAATCTTTATTTTCCTTTCGTTGTTTCTATAATTCCGGCGACTATGAATCGGTAACTCTCGCCTATGGCTTTTTTTTTTTTAATTGTTATTTAAACTCAGAATTTGGTGGGGTTCACTTCATACTCTCTGCTTTTACCTAGGACACCACGGGGTTTAAATATGTTCCATTTTTCGAGTTATGCGATGAATCTTTGTCTAGTTTCTTCGGAGAAATTGATGAACATTTATTTTTGCAGATTGATTTTAGCCCGATACATGTTGGTTCTTTTTTTCTTGCTTTCTCTCCTTGGATTTTCAAATCAAGATCGCGTTTTGATTCAATTGGTTAATACTGTAGATATTGGGCATGTGAATCAATGTGATCAACTTATTGGCAAATTGGTGCTAAAGCTTTGTTATGTTGGGCAGCAGGAGGTGAAGAGAAGGGGGGAAATACTAATGTCGAAGATGCTTCAAATTCGGCTTAGCAAGCCCTCCTTGGAAAGCAGCGGAGGGTTGAAGCCCTCGCCTGCTGAGACTGTAACAGTTGCATGTTCAGACCACCTTGTCCTTGCTGATCTTCCCGTGGCCAAGGGTATTGGGCCAGCAACTGCTGCTATTAGTGTTAAGACTGTGGGACGAAGGTCCCGTCGTCAGCTAGGAGAGCGTGTCCATTTCTGTGTCCGCTGTGATTTCCCAATTGCTATCTATGGACGTCTGGTATGTTGCAAGCATTAAATGTTATCTTTTCTTGGTTGCTTTGTCTCCTGACATTCTTTGGTCATGTGTGGAAATGTGAAATTGACTTGTTACTTAGACAAACTCGGTACCCTGAGATGAATTGCAAAGTAGCTACGAAAAGGAAATGTGAGAACTTGTTTGTTGGTGTGATTTCTTGTCAATTAACTGAATATATCTCTTGCTGGACACTAATGAATCCTGATTTTCATCTTGACCTCGGCTCCCTAAATTTCTTTTCACGTTAAATTTCCATATATTGAATTTGCTTTTGTATGTTGCTGAAATAATTTTTTAATTCTAGTAACCAAAGATTGATCTTTTTCCAACTAACAAAATATCTGGTTCAGAGCCCTTGTGAGCATGCCTTCTGTCTCGATTGTGCAAGGAGCGATTCAATATGCTATCTGTAAGCATCTGCCCCTGTAAAATCTTATAAGCTTCAAAGTCATGTAGATTGTAGTTTGCAATATTTGTTGTGGAAGTTTCTTCTGCGGTTGGGTGTCCTGGTATTTATGAGTTGACCGAGGAATGAATGAAAAAGTAATTCTACCTTGTATTTCATTGAGCACAGCTGTGATGAGCGCATTCAGAAGATTCAAACAATAAAGATGATGGAGGGGATTTTCATTTGTGCAGCCCCTCATTGTCTGAAGTCATTCCTGAAGAGGAGTGAGTTTGAAACTCATATTCATGGGAGCCATGCTGGCCTTTTAAATTCAAATCCAGATAAAGAGGATGGCAATGAATCGGAGGTCCAAAGTGTCAAACAACCAACTGCTTTAGAGTCCACAGCTCGAGCTCCTCCAAGGCCAATCATTTCACCTGGTCCAAATTCTCAGCTTTTTGATTCTGAAGACAATGCTCAGCGGCAGCAGCCTAGAGAACAATCACTTGCAAGGCCAATGGTGCCACCCAAGCCACCATTTTTTGGGCAAGCCCAAAATTATCCAATAGATCCCCATCCTGACAATAACCGTCCAGGCCTCCCAAGTCATTTTCAGCAGAGCTTGCAGATTCCACCACAAGCAGAATCTGCCCAGTTTTCAGACAAGCAGCAAGGGATCTTATCTGATGCCTCAATACCTGAATACCCACCTATGCATCCTGTTCAACCATCTAACTTTGTTATGCCAATGAATTCCAATCCTCTGATGACTCATCAGTTCTCTCTTCCTCCATTTCAACCCGAAGGAGCTCAGCCATTCTATGGTGCTCCTCCATATGAGATGGGCCAAATGGCTAGGTCAGATTCTGCACAGGAAAATGGACCAGAGCAAGGTTCTTTGTTGGGATTCCCACCAGGCCCAGCAGCAAGCGTAAATTTCTTGGCAAATTATCCCCAGGCCTGGAATACAGGACCAGCACCAGGGAGTCAGGGAAGTGCAGATGGTTTTGGAAACCCTTCAGATTCTCAGGGAAATGTTGCATTTTATCAAGGTGATTATGGGCGAAATCCAGGAATTCCACCTATGGTTCCTCCTCCTCCACCCTCAGGGAACAAGGGTATGGATGTTATGCAAGGCATCAATGCCATGGATCTCAGGGATGGCAAAGGTATATTAGCACCACAGCCCTATCTTCATCCACCACCACCTCCACCCCCCTTGCCTAACTCTTTACAACCAAAACGGGGTAAATACTATCCCGGTGATATGGACCATGATGGACAGGGTTTTGGATGGCAGCATGAAAATCGTGATGGCTTTGGCAGCAGCCAGGAGTAGAGAACCAGCCCACTTACATTCCTGTTACGTCCTGGACCCGTAAATTGTAACAATCTCTCGGTTGTTTTTCTTTTTTCAATCTTTGCCCTTTTTTCTTGTTGGGATTGCGGGTTTGAGTATGATTCATTGCATAGGTCAGCCGGCCTCCATTGGCGTTTGTTCTTTTACCCCTGCAAGAAAATAAATAAATAAATGAGAAGGACTAACTGGTAAGTTGAGGACCATACAGCCGCGTGATTAGGTAATCACACACACGACGAGAGTATACTTTTTTCCAACTTAAATGGTATATATATAATTTTTATTATATATGAAGATTAAGACGTGCAAAATTTTCGTAAGACAAAAATGAATTTTAAGACTTCTATTGAAATACTCTTTGTAATAAGCATACTAATTGTACGTGTTGCATGAGCTCAACTATAAGTATTTACTTTATCCAATTTTAATTGATAAAATAGTCTCATGTAATCCTTCTCCTTAATAAAGGCAAACTAATTAGATTTCACTTTCCAACTGATTAACCTTCTCCAAACATCTCATGAACAGTTCTTTGTTTTCTATTAAACAAAAGACCTGACGAATCCATTTAGGCATGGTTCAAAAGACACAATCAAAAAGTTGTCCTCAGATCACTTGCAATGCAAGATCAAGCTGCTTTGAGCCGATCTTCAAGAAAAGCAAAATAATGGGGTCCTTTACCCTTTTCTCTGCGATCTTTCTGCTTTTTTTTTTTTTTTGAGATAAGGTGGACTGAGGGTACAACCAAAGAGCGTTGTACTGCTTCATTGCTATTGCTTTCTTCACCGTATTAAAGAAAGTGAAAAAAGAAATGTACCCGAAAAACAAAAAGAAGAGAGTGAAAGAGAAATCTTTATGGGCCTTTTCAGCTTGGAGAGGGGCGAGTTGTGGAAAAAAGAGAAAAAGTAAGTTTTTGCTCTCTTCTCTCACTGAGGTACAGTTACCATCTATATTCTAACAGTAGAAATTCAAAGGGCTTTCTTGTCATTTTGTAAAGGGTATACACTATACAAGAAATAAGTAAAAAAAAATAATTTTTAAGTTTTTAAATTTTTTTTAATATACTTATAATTTTTTTATTTTTTAATTCAATTTTAAATATTAATAATTTTTAATGTAATTTTAAAAAATAAATCAAATATTATATTTAATAATTAATACATAAAAATATATTATTAATACATATTTTTATATATTTATTGTAAAATATATCATTTAATTCATTTTTTATTTTTAATTATATTTTATTAAAAATAATTAATAATATTTGAAAATAAATATAAAAATAAAAAACTTAAAACCATATTAAAAAATCAAAGTTTTAAAAAAAAAATAAAAATTTAAGCCTTATTCCCACTTACAAAGCCATCAAAGTTTCTGGCCATTGGAATGTTGACAAATGAGGTTAATTCTGAATAGATGCCTCCAAGGTAACAATCATTAACTCTATTGCCAAACACAGCCGAAACACTTCTGCCGATAAGCAACCACAAACACCTGTGACTCTCGGATTCAAAAGGTGGAAACAACCAACCCAACGAATTTAGATATCCTGTCCAAAAATATTGTGATCTAGAAAAGCGCTCAAAAAAACAAAACACCCCAAAAGGTAATATAGAAAGAAAATGAATGGCCGAAGCCATTCGGTTGAAAAAAGATGGGGTTGTTTCTCTATCGGATTTTTCATTATTTTGGTCCCAAAATGCAATAAGAAGTATAAAGAATGTGCAAAATGAACTTTTTTCTGAAATATATTATTGTCCCCCTACAAACTGTAGTTTTGAATGTGTACATATCGACTCTCTGTTAGGCAATTTTTTCTTGGCTACCTTCTTTATTCCGAGGCTTATCATCTTCAACACGAGCTCCAATGGCCTGGGGACCCTCTTCATTCCGAGGTTTATCATCTTCAATGCCAGGTTTGTCATCTTGAACTCTAGCTTTACCATCTTCAACACTAGTTGCTACGGCCTGGGGAAGATCCAAGCTGGCAGCTATTGCAGCATTCAAGTCCTGATCTTCCTTTTCTGAAAGAATCTCTTGATACGAGATTGCATGATTCCTAGTAGTATTGACGGTATGAAGGGCCCCTATTGAGTTGCAGGCTTTTGTAATCCTCTCGGCATCTTCAGGAGACAGCCACTGCCCATAACCATTAGAAGCCTCAGCAGATGCGATGGGGAATTCTTTTGGAAAGCTTCCTCTCACCAGGAATATGCTCCAACCGGAGCTTCTTAGAGTATCCAGATAGGCTGTCAGGTAGAACTTTGATAAATGCTGTGGGGCCATGTAGAAGCTGTCGAAGTTGTACCACTCACTGTTTACTTTCCTGATACAGAACCAATGATCATGCAAGTGACAAATGAAAGCATTTTCCAGATCAGGGTCAGTATGTGCAGGCTGAGCAAGCGGACTGTCGAAAGGGATAACTTGCAAATCCCATACCTCTAAAGCCTTTTGTAAGACCTGCCAAAGGTCATTTTCATGCACGTTAGGCATGGTAAAGTTTATAGAGTTACCAAGAAGTTAGTTACCCATTGAAGTAACGAATATTACATGCATTTTAACTAAGCAATCGCAAATCCCCCTGTGATTAGTTGCAATCCAAACTCAAAGCTTTTTCATTTTTCATCAATATTCATGAATAAATTTGAAAGTAAATGGATGATAGAGAGAATGAGCATCAACGTGGACACTAAGACTTTCATGCAAATTTGTTTCATAAATAATATGCCTACCATAGTTGACACAAATAATTCTGCATGTAAGACCAACAAATGACTATTAGAACAATACAGGACTTCTTTATTACACCACATCATCGTTGCATTGTTGAGTATAGAGCCATGTTACACAAAATTTATGCAAAAAACAAAAGAAGCTATGTGTTGCTGCTCAACTCTACAAACTGGGGAGATTGACATTCCTTTCTTTTGTCAAACACATTAGATCCATTGAAATCTTAAAGGTGACAAGCTAGATCTATATTGACTGTTATACCATTCACAGTCATTGGCAATTAATTACTCAGAGTGAGGTCATCTGCCCTTCCACGAACATCCACATAATTTGGTAGGTGTTATTAAGTTACCTTGTGTAACCTACCCTCTGAGGCTTACTTTTCGTGTATGTGTCCCACATTGATGAGTAACCAAATGCATCAATGGTACATCAAGCCCATCTTCCCCAAAAAGTTGGATATTTTAGACAGATTTTATGAAGTTATCTTATGCAGCATCCCCTTTAGACACATGTCCATAACTATCTGGCCTAATAATCACTAACCGATGACTAGTTCCCATGTTAACATATGGGATGAGAAGTTACACAGATTTTATGAGTTAGGGTTTAATGTTCCTTAGCTCTTCTTTTTTGCGGATAGACACAGAATGGAAAAACTACTACCAACAGAAAGCCAAAAACTACCAACAAACATATTAAGCCCTAAATAAAGAAAGAAATAATTTCTGAAGTTCTAACCAAGTACCTGGGCATAAAGCTATGAATAAAGAAGAATTGTGGGAAAAATGGAAAAGAGACATGTTTGACACAGAACTGGGCCACTGATTTAACTTATGACACCCAAATAAGGAAATTCTATCTTCACTCTAAATTGAATCCCAACATCTCCAGTGTCATTGTGGGGACTTTAGCCATTGTCTCTCTCTCTCTCTCCCTCTCCCCCCACCACTGCCTAGACGAAAAACCTCTGACTGTCATAAATTCATAACATTATAGAAGGCTACCTTTTTCTTCAATCCTGACCCTCTTGTTTTGGTGAAGTATAAGCTGCCCACTATCAACTTGCACTTTAAAGTCATCACATAGTTGCCAACTTTTCCCCCAAATTTAGCAGGTGGAAAAGGTGACATCTTTCCTGTAAAGACAGTGACAAGAATGATACTGTTTTCTCTACAAACTTCAAAATTCTTCCTTTTCGGTAAAAGGAAGAACATATATTCACCCTTACTCCTGCTTATCCACCTACTTTCATCCCTACGTTCCTCTATGGTTTTGCTTCCTCCACCCCATGCTCGGGATTGCCTCTAGATTGTGAAAAAGCCCCAAAACCTTCAATATCCTCACAGCAACACACAAAGTTGCCGAGTCTAAACCAATGAGACGGAATAAGCAAACAAAGAATTCTTGAGTTAGGATCCTTCAATTACTAATATTCAATACAACCAAAATCCTAAGCTTTGGATTGCTTATGCCTTCACACCATGACAACCTTGAAAAGAAAAAAAAAAACAAAGAAACTGGAGAACAAAAATAGAATTCAAGATTAAAGTTCCTTTCCTTGTCCAAGAAATGCACATCAACAATAAGAAAAGTTGGAAATCCACCCCCACAGATCATAGAAACTTCAATGATTCATTCCGGAAATAGTAGAACAAACCGCTCTTCCATGACTAGTCCCGCTGACCCAGTGACCCTAATATCCAATTCAGTTCGTTTTTCCAATATGGGCCTGATCTATTGGTATCAATAACAAAAAACTACCGCAATTCCCTTTCTTTCCCATCAATTCATCCACTATCTCAGCAAGCAAACAACAGTCAAATCATGAGAACGTTATAGCAGTCAAAAACATGCAAAAAACCAAAAAAAAAAAAGTGAGAACTTATTGAGGGGGAAAACCTGGATGCTAAAATCACCGCCCAAGGAGACATTGTGAGACTCGCCGGAGAGGAAATCACCGGCGGACGCGGCGGCGCCGCCCTGAAGCATCATCTGGCGCTCGGTGCAGTCAAGATCGGATGCCAGCGCCGCCAAATCAACTTCCGAGAAGAACGGCCCCTGCAAAACGGTGTTCACGCAATGCAAGGCGCATAGCTTCCCTTCCTGCACCTCGTGGTACAGTATTCCTCCGTTGCTTGCTCCTTCCATTGTATTATTCTTTTCTCCCAATCTATATACATATATTTTTTATTCCTTTTCTCTCTATAGTTCTCTTATTTTCTCTGCTCGTTTATCTAGATACACGGGATAGACTAGACGACCCAGAAAGGCTATGAAATGAAATATCTCTGCTTTTTTTTTTTAATTCTTTGTTTTTTTTATTTCATTTCTGGTGACTGTGTAAGCAGGGATACATATTAAGCAGTTTTTTTTTTTTTTTTTGTATTTTTCTTTGGTGGCAGAGGAAAGAAGAAGGAGACGAAGACAAGGAAGATTAAATCTATGGAAAATTGGAACCGCCGTAGGCTTTCTTGGCTGTGGACGGACTGTCTTGTCCTGCCGCGTGGATACGGACGTGGAGAGGAAACTTAAACCCAAGAGGGGACTGTGTCACAATGTCTCTTTCTTGTTCGAAAAAACCAAAAAAAAAAAAAAACTCTCTTTTTTCTTTTTAATTATAGTTTTTTTTTTTTTGGGTAGGTTGAAAAAATAACAAGCAAATAAACAGAATATAATATGGTGTTAGAAGAATCGAAGTATTAAAATTTTGTTAACGCTATTTCAACACGTGTCATTAGTTATCAAAAAAAAAAAACAAGAAAGTTTTATTAGAGGGATAATACATGTGCCGATTATATTCCAACAATCAATTAACAATAATGGTTCAAGAAAATCACCGATAAAAGAAAAAAAAAAACAACACGCACCTGTTAGGTAAATGTTCCTCGTTCAATAGTTGCACATTTTTTTTTTAATTCAAGTGCATTTAATTTATAATCACACATCTTATATTTAATAGTTTCAAATATTTTTTCTTTCTTTATAAGTGTATGCATGCGCATATTTTTCTTTAAAACGATCGTATTCATGATCATTTATTAACATTTTAGTGGGTATTTTAAACTTAATATTAATATAGTGATTGTTGTACATTTATAATACTCTCGTACTACTCACTCGTGTCATTGAAGTGTCACAGAAAGAAAAAATTGTGCACAAGAAACATTTAAAAGATAACTAAGATCTTCCTAACCACTGGAATTTAAATGTAATTCTTTAGTAATTTTTCCTCAGTGTCTCCCAATCACGCGAACAGGCAAAAGATACGCGGGGAAGAAATTCGATGCACCTCATGTGTAAAATAAATATAAAATTACTGTAACTTCAAAGATTGCTCTAACATTCTTCGTCTATCAGTATCAGGGAATAGCAAGCAAAACCCTACACCCGAAAATTGCCAATACTGAATGCCCTCCATGGTTTTTTTTTTTTTTTTTTTTTTTTTTAATTTTTAATTTCTCGGGCAGGCCCCAGGTATTGACGTTAAATCCTCCGTTGCCATTGGTGAGGTCTCAGACGATCAGATCGTAATGGTTCCTGCCACTGTACAGTAACCTCACAACTTTCCTTGGCTTCAGCTTCTTTGAGCCCTTCCGAAACTCGGCTCCATACTCCGCTATGGGAATATAGCCAGACCTCCATCCGCCTCTTGCATGCTTCAATTCAAATTTGACACACGAAAGAAAGCACAAGATCAGAAGATGGATCCCACAAACAATCAAATTAGAACGACTTGGATAAAGAGAGAGCGAAACAATTCTAAAGACTAGTTGACACAATGATGACGGGTCAAAACATGCACGAAGTTTCAGCACACTTAAAGATCAAATACTAGGTCAATAGAGAATGAAATGCTCATAATGATCTGGCACTGATTCGGCACTTCGCACCAAGCTCCCAATAAGTAAAATTGGCTTGTTCACGGACATACCTCATGTTCTGGAATATACACAATAATGGGCTGATTACACAGCTTTGACAGTACCTGATTCAGCACAGCATAATGGCCATTGATCAAGATACAGTGCTTACAACAAAAAGATCTGCAGATAATCCACAGGATAAATACACAGGCACAGATAAATTATTGCATAAGAAGCACGATAATATTAGGGACACCAAGAGAAGTTTCATATGGCAGCTGTCTTTTTTTCTTTTTGGTGCCTCCTCCCAAATTGTAGACCGGTATGCAATTCATACTTCATGTCCATTTGAAGGAAAACTAGAACAAGGAACTCACGTAAATTTCATTTATTGATAATTTGGTAACAACCACTATCAAAACATTATCTTCACATGTTTATGCTGCCAACATAGAGAACACTTCTTGCAATAGCCAATGCCACGGCCAACAGAATAACAAGCATCATTAAAATGAAAAATATAAGCATACTGGGTTTCGAGTGATTACTGATCAGGCACAAAAAGATAGTACTAACCAGTAGCTCTGATTCTCCTCCCCAAAAATCTGGCCTCCCAATGCGTTGACAGTAACTTTGACAAGAGATCAAACAAAAGGTTGAACAATTGCTACAAGCAAATGGTAAAGCATAAAACAGAAAATGAAACAATAAGCAGCTAATTGTACTTCTTTAAACATAAGAGACTCACCGTTTCAAAGATTCATCAACTGTAATTGCTATGAGTGCTTCCTCATACTGCTGGCGTTCTTTATTACTGTCACATATAACCTCTTTCACTGCCATTCGCAGTTCATCTGCAATTTTTTGAGCAATGGACTGTAAAGTCGTGTTCACAGTTTAAAGCAATACAAGTTGAGATCCTTCTGTACAGCGGAAGATCAAAATAGTTCTGATAGCTTGAGTTCATAATCAATCTAAAAAGCACAGAATTTAAGAAATTTAAACCATATCTCCAAGAAGAACTCCAGATCTTTAGGCTTGCTGAGTAAAGATTAAAACTTCACCATACTACCAGTTACTAATCAGCAGCAGAATCCAAGATTGTGAGGATCCCAAAAAACATGGAAAACCAACAAAACCGAAAGGGGCAAGCCAATAGAGATCTAACTACGAATGAGCGGCAATAGTCAGTGCACACACTAAATTTCATTTGGGATTAGAATGAAGGTTCACTAATAAAAGATTGCGATGGACAAGCAAAAGTTTCAGAAAGGAAGATTCAAGATGTATCCGTGTTAAATCTAGGAACATTTACTTGCCCCTCATTTGTATATGCTTGAAGTCCACATTAAGGTTTGAGCATACATTACCTGCATCATCTCTCTCTTCTCTTGGGTTAAGAGAGATACCCTTGTTGAAAGCCATTCCTTTTACCTGATTTATGAAAAAGTTTAGTTTACTAGCAACTGAAAAAAAAAAAAAACATCATTTTGACTTATTCATCATTAAGAAAAACACACTTCCTCCTGTACAAAGAGAATATGAATTAAATTAATACCAGCGCACGAAAAAGACAGCGCCCATCTCCGGTGACTTTCTGAACAGAAAAATGTTCAACTTTTTTCATCCCCGGCGAACCCCTGCATAATATTAGGATAATTAATGTAATAAAAAATCAAGAATGTCGCTTTATGCAAAACTCTTAACTGTGAAGACCCAATTCTGGCAAAGAAACGATGGTTGTTGCCGGCGAGGAAAGGCACTTGACGTGGTGTTGAAATCGACGGAACTGGAGAAGAAACTATCTCGAATTGCGCAATTCCGCGTTGCAACTGCTCGAGGATACTGTCTGCACGCCATCATCAGAGAACTTGGTGAGTTTCGTGAACAAGTGAGACTCTGCAGAAACGACGCAATATGATTTGGAGTTACTGTTGGATGAATGCTCCGTCATGGTCTGTTTGGAAGCCGAGAAACGTAAAGAAAAGATGACGCCAAGATGCTTGAGGGG
This sequence comes from Bruguiera gymnorhiza, assembly GCA_020883675.1. Classification (NCBI taxonomy): domain Eukaryota; kingdom Viridiplantae; phylum Streptophyta; class Magnoliopsida; order Malpighiales; family Rhizophoraceae; genus Bruguiera; species Bruguiera gymnorhiza. The sequence goes on along the minus strand of JAIRCJ010001062.1, from coordinate 7,858,571 downwards.
TTGAGCGCAGCGTTTAGGGGCTTCTCCGCGAGTAGCTCCTCCAAAGGTGGGGGAAACTTGGAATGCTCTAAGACGACGAGTCGGTGTCCGATATGTCTCGGAAAACAGACTAGTCGGCAATCTGCAGCAATTTTCGCCCAGCCGACGAGTAGGTTTCATGGGGGTCTTGGTCAACCGACGAATCGGCAATCACCCGAGAGACCCTAGCTCAAGTCCCGGGTCCGGCGACAGCATTTTGATTTTATCTGAATTTTCTTTTTGTTACGCCACATCCAATAATTTTTGAAAAAAATTAAATTCATTTAAAAATAACGAATTTAAGTAAATATAATTAATTTTTATATTATATATAAAATATTGTATACCATATATAATTTATTAATATAATGTAAAGTATTTTATATATAATATAAAAATTAATAATATTTATTTAAATTTATTTATTATTCTAATTAATCAAATACGTTGTATCTAATAAATTATGACAAAATTTATTTATTGCATTTTCTAATATTTTTGTGTTTTCAAAAGGGGAGATGCCATTATCACGTGAGAAAAGGGCAAGTGAAAAACAAATTGCAGATTACCTAACCCAACAAACACATACAATGCCACGCGCAACATCATCGAAAGCAGGGGATGCCTTCACATATTTATCAAAGCCATAAGAAAGATACGTAAGTTTTGTTTTTTAGGCAAGATTAAGAAGTCTAAATAGTTTATGTTCGCCGAATAATCGAACCAATGCAATTCAATTTCAAAGATGGGTGGGATCGCAATCCGTGAAGACATGATTTTCGGAAATCAGTTTTTAATGGGTTGCACTTGATAGAACTGAGGTTTAACTCTGTAGATAGTAAACTGATTTGTAATATCATCGAACTGCAACATAACAAACTTTCTTTTTTTCTTTTTTCTTTTTTCTTTTTTCCTTCCCTTTTGGTACAAGTTATCTACAATTTGCTCTGATTATTTCTATAAATGAATGAAACAGGATACATGTGATATCTATACATATGATTATTTCTATTGACGTGTAGAGGACATTTAAAAGTCTGTGAATGAGTAGTGTAAGGAGCATATATTATTGATGTTCTTAAGCCCGATGGCATTCTTACAACTGTTTATTAACTTTCTTGTAATTGTGTCTTTTTCAATGTAACTATATTTTTCCTACAAGTACAGTGATGTTACTGCAAGCACAAATCCTGTTAGGCTGAAACGTTGCCATCTTCTCGAAAGCAATTTCCAGGAATATTGAATATAGTCGTTATTATTACGAGAGCGGGGCATCCTATACTATAGTTAGTGAGTGAGTTAAAAAAAAAAAAAAAAAGAACATTGGCATGCCACAATTAATTCATATAATATATTTGCCAGAGAGGATGCAGGGCGCCCGAGGTGAGACCGCTTCGGCGTGGACTCGGAGTGGCCTGGGGGAGAGGGATCATAAATCATTGAAGGCATCTAATGAATTCGCAACACTTGACAATGCTAAAAGCGTCATCGTTTCGAGTCTGGAGAGCAAATAAACCGATACCCCCGACCCAGGCGTCCCGCCGCTCAACGGCCAGACCGAAAAATGCTGGCTCATTTATGGACGGAGGTACGGGGGTCCCACTCTGGCCGTCTGGCATAAGGAGTATCGACACGACACACAAACAAGTCACACGCGCCCACTCTCGACTAAACCCCCCCCCACCATCCCCCCCAAAAAAAAAAAAAAACAAACCTAACAAACATGGCCTTCTTGGCGATCTCCACGATGCTTCCCGTCCTCATCGCTCAATGACTAACATTACCTCTCTCTCTCTCTCTCTCTCTCTCTCCTATATGTATTTTTAGCTCTCTTGCGTCACTCTTGATTTCCTGCTCTCCTCTGTTCTCACTCACTTTCCGGTAAATTTTCTTGGAAACTGGGCGTTGTGTTTGCCTTTTTTCAAGAAAGAATTTGTAGTTTATTTTAATTTCGCTGTTTGAATTAAGTTTTCGTTTTTGGTATTTTGGCTTATTTAAGTTCGACTTGTGCTGCATTAATTTCATGAATTGCGGCTTTTTACTTATTTATTTATTTTGTTTATGCTTATTGCGGCAGATTTGGTTGAGAATTTGGAGGCAGTCTCTCTTGGATTGAGAGAATGGCTTCCATATCGCATTCTCCATTTGGGCTCACCGGAACGTCGACTTTCGATCTTCTTGGGAGCTCCGGCTGTGGTATAACGGGTATCCCGTTGAGAGCGCTAGGAAGAGCGCGATTCAACTCGAGAACGAGAGGTTTCGCAGTGCGTGCCAAGGTTAGGAAGGTGAAGAAGAACGAGTATCCGTGGCCCGATGATCCCGATCCCAACGTGAAAGGCGGAGTCCTCACTCATCTCTCGCATTTCAAGCCTCTTAAAGAGAAGCCTAAGCCGGTCACTCTCGACTTCGAGAAGCCACTTGTTGATCTCGAAAAGAAGATCATCGATGTAAAGTTTGCGCACTTTGTGTGAATGTAGAGTTTGCGCACTTTGTTTCTGTTCGATTAGAATGTTGTGCCTTTCCTGTTGAATCGCAGGTGCGGAAGATGGCAAATGAAACTGGTTTGGACTTCACCGATCAGATTGTCTCATTGGAGAATAAATATCAACAGGTTTGCTCGAACCCGCGGTTGATAATTGGCCACATGAAATTTATTGAATGCTAATATAATTCTGAGGAATCTTTATGTATTGCGCTGGTATGCATAAATTCTCAATTACAAGCTCATATGATTTTTTAACAATTACAGGCATTTAGTAGCTGTAGGCGTTAATAACTTTTCCAAACACTATCAACAATTAGTCTTCAGTGGTTATTCTAAGTTTATGCCGAGCTTGAAAGTATGCATGTGTGATATGATTTGACCTTCTGGCTTGGGTGCTTCGAACATGGCTATCTCTCCTTATGCGCTGTACTTTTCGTGTTTAAACTTGTGTTGCTTTTTCTTCTGATACCAAATTGCTAATATATCTACTTATTTGCAAATTCCATTCAAGATCTTCCAAGATATTTCTATTCTTTGCATTTAGCCATGGAATGATTGCATTTTAGCTTCTTCTAGTCTCTTATGAGATTGGCTTATCATAAGTTGCATGATTGGATTAAAGCCATAGGTGTTCTTTTAACCCTTTTTGCCCCAATCATGGAAATGCTCTCTCTCTCTCTCTCTCTCTCTCTCTCTCTCTCTCTCTCTCTCTCACTATGTGATTGTGTCTGTATGATCTCTGTTTGAGTGGCACATATTCTCTGCTATCAATATGAAACGAACATCTGATTTATTTCATTTACCCTCAAAGACATGCATGTATGATGGGAAGAAAGTTCAAAGTGATATGTGCTAAGCTGTCACACAGACTCATGGCTGCTATTATTGATTATTGGGCCTGATTCTGTATTAATGAGGAATTTAGTGATACACTCAGCTTCAGGTTTAACATTGCCAATTAATCAGTCCCATGGTTGATTCCAGGCTTTGAAGGATTTGTACACACATCTGACTCCTATTCAACGTGTGACTATTGCACGCCATCCTAACAGGCCCACTTTCCTTGATCATGTGTTTAGCATCACTGAGAAGGTCTGCTACTTTTATGCTCTTTAACTTTGAGGTTTCACTGATTAATAGCATTCTTTCTTTTTTGAGATTTTCTGCTCTTTGTTCTCTCACTCATTGAAAGGGGGGGGGGGTTTGATGTTGAGTCAAACTCATCTTGGTGAATGTTTGTTGTATCGTAATATGTCCAGTTTGTGGAGCTTCACGGAGATCGAGCAGGGTATGATGACCCGGCTATTGTTACTGGTATAGGAACCATAGATGGTAGAAGATACATGTTCATGGGCCACCAAAAGGGTCGAAACACAAAAGAAAATATTATGCGTAATTTTGGGATGCCTACCCCCCATGGGTATGTTTGATTATTCAGATCATCTTCCTTTCAGCTTGTAGATTAAATAAAGATTTATGTCCAGGTGATCATGCCATCTTCTTTGATAGTAAGATAATATCCACCATGAACTTATAAATTTTCACTGCAACCAGATACCGGAAGGCTCTGCGCATGATGCATTATGCAGACCACCATGGGTTCCCTATAATCACTTTCATTGATACACCTGGAGCATTTGCAGACCTCAAATCTGAGGAGCTAGGGCAAGTAAGTGGGGGATAGTATTCTAAAGCTTTTGTGGCTTTGTTTTGAAACACTGGCTCAACTGATGTATTTGCTGATTCTCAGGGTGAAGCCATTGCTCACAATTTGAGGACCATGTTTGGTCTAAAGGTACCAGTAGTTTCTATAGTTATCGGGGAAGGTGGCTCTGGTGGAGCTCTGGCCATTGGCTGTGCTAACAAATTATTGATGCTTGAAAATGCAGTTTTCTATGTTGCCAGGTAATTCAAGTGTTTCCTCAGATTATTTGTTTGAACTGTTAATGTTCCTGCAATTACTGTTGGATCTGTTCATGTATTGTCTTGGCAAAATCATGTGGATGGGGGTGTGTGTGTGTATAAAATCTTATTGTTTTTCCCTTTTTTTGTGATGTAGTCCTGAAGCATGCGCAGCGATTCTATGGAAGAGTGCCAAAGCTTCCCCAAAGGTTGTCCAGTCTCCACACATTTGCATAATCAACTTTTAATTGGTGACTGAGCAATAATTTTTTTTTTTTTTTGAATTAATGCAGGCAGCTGAGAAGCTGAAGATCACTGCTGCTGAGTTGTGCAAGCTGCAAATTGCGGATGATATCATCCCTGTAATGATCCTCTTCATTCTCATATGTTCCCTTGTATTTTCTTTTCTTTCCTGCTGTACTCTTTCCTTTAACATTATCTTCTTTGACCTCAACAAGCAACTGCTGCTGAGTTTGATTTCAACTGTGAGTTATGTTAGTTTCTGAGAGCCTCTGAAAGGGTTTGTCTTTCCCAATTTAAACAGGAGCCTCTTGGTGGTGCACATGCAGATCCATTGTGGACCTCACAACAGATAAAAAACTCAATAAATGAAACCATGGATGTGAGTGCCCTTTCTGGTTTTTCATTCAGAATCAAATTTGCTTAATTATGCCTAATATGGGTATTGGGTATCTACAGGAGCTGATGAAGATGGACACAGATGAGTTACTAAAGCACCGCATGCTCAAGTTCCGGAAAATTGGTGGGTTTCAAGAAGGAATCCCGATTGAGCCTAAAAGAAAATCTAACATGAAAAAGAAAGAAGAACCCATTGCAGGAAAGACTTCAGTTGTTGATTTGGAGGATGAGGTCAAACAGTTGAAACAGCGAATCGCAAAAGCCAAGGAGTCATCTGGCAAGCATTCAGAGTTGGCTTTAAATGAGATGATAGAGAAACTGAAAAGGGAGGTTTATCTTGAATTTGATGAGGCTGTTAAAGCCATAGGCTTAAAGGACAGGGCTTCCAAGTTACGGGAAGAATTTTTAGAAGCTAATTCAAAAGACCAACTGGTACATCCTGTTCTGATGGACAAGATTGAAAAACTAAATGATGATATTATTCAGGGTCTGCCTGCAGCTCCCAATTATGCTAGCCTGAAATACAAGCTTGAGAAGCTGAAGGAGTTTTCTAAAATCAAGATTATCTCAGAGAGTAGCATTGAGGCTGAAACACGGAAGCATGAACTCAATAAGAAACTCAAGGAGGCCATGGATCAGCCTGATATGAAGGAGAAGATGGAGGTGCTAAAGGCTAAAATACAAAAGCTGAAGGATTCCAGTGCTGGAGATACAGATCAAGAGACAAGGGAGAGCATTGTGAAAATGAAGTTTGATATAAATTTTGAACTGGCAAATTTTCTCCAGTCTGCAGGTTTGGATGTTGAGATCATGGAAAAACCAAAAGTATGCAGTGAGCAGACTCCAGCCCCTGAATTGAAGCCTAAGATGGAAAGCCTTAAGGAAGGGACTCTGAAGAAAATTGAAGATCTAGTGAACTCATCAGATCTGAAAAACATGATCCAGCTGCTGAAATTGGAAGTGGCAAAGGCAGGAAGGACACCTGATGTGGCTGCAAAACGTAAAATTGAGTCCTTAAGACAGCAAATAAGGCAGAGGCTTTGGGCAGCTATAAACTCCTCAGAGTTAACGGTGAAGCATGAAGAGTTGCAGGCACAGATTGCTGAAACGGTTGAGTCTTCTGGACAACTGGATGGAATATTGAATGATGATGAACCAAAGGAGTCCAAACATGATGAATCCAGAGCAGGGCTTAATGTGGGCGCAAACCGTGGCTTTGCTTGAGTGAGTTCCTTCTTCCTTGGTTCCCATGTTCTATTGTAAATTATATCACAAGTGAAATTTTGCTCCAGCTTTCCCATATTGTGACAAAAAGTCCAAGTCTCAAACATACTAGCATATATTCTTATCTATGTCAATGAACATAAGTGCACATTTCCTTTTCATCTTGTGGTGCCCTCAATTCTATTGCATGGTTCAGCATTTTGCATATTATCAACGATAATTATCTAATTTGCGATTGAGGTGTTTTTGTTGTTGTTATCAATGTCAACTATCTTAGAAGTGATCGGTAATCCCTATGTCGATGCACTGTGCAGAAGCTCCTTTCAAAGTCTGCTGACAATGAAGGTAGAGATAGAAACAACTGTTGACCTTTCCTCAACGAGATTAGAACTCTGTCAAGCCCTTTCAGCCAAAGCCTAGTTGAGTCGTTGGCCTCGCACTGCCACAAGGCGCATTGCCATTGTCATATTCCTTCACGGCATGCAAAGTCTTCAATTGGACTATGGAGTTCACACGGCGTTGTCATATTTTTGTTAGTTCAAACATCTCTGTTTTGAATTAGGCTTTATAATTCTTGAATTTTTGCCTTATATTCTATTTAAGTTTTGTGGTAGACGTGTTTTTCATTCCATTTATAGACAAGCGCTGTATAAATTATGTTGAGTTGCCAAGGAAAGGCTAATGACGCTTCCAAGTTTGAGCGAGAACATGGTCGTTTGCTAATAATAGCCATCTGTCTCTCCCCCCCCCCCTCTCTCTCTCTCTCAGTGTGTTAAGGTATTTCTAACCCCATTTGAGGTAGAGGCTTGCCAAACTATCGTGCCAGTATGTCTGCTTATAGGTTTTACACCTACTAACGCCGGGCGTCTTGTCTCTGGGGCAAATGTGAGGTTTTAAAGAGTTTTATTGTTTATTCTCGACCGTTGGCCAAAGGGCTACCATAAATTCGGTGACTCTTGATCAAATGATTTAGCAAGCGTCGGCCCAACCAGTCCTAACAAAAGCAGCCATAACATTCACAAGATGGAAGGCAATGAAAAGTCAGTTTCCGTACTAGCAATTGCCGAAAAAGGAATTTAGGCGACTGAACACTAAAACACCAATTTTCTTTTGTGATTGTATTCCAATGAAAACATCAGATTTCAGAGACTACAAAAGAAATTGCTTCAATACAGGAATGGTATCACAGCTTTCCGACCCTTGGGATAATCTTCCCCAAACTTCTGCAAATACCACTGATGATTGGCACGTGCCCTAGGAACCAAGTTGGCACACGTGTAGAGAAGAAACCCAAACCCGACCCAAGACCACGTCATCAGAGCCCATCCAACCCATTCCACAATCTCCCCGAAGTAGTTGGGACAGCTCACCGACTCAAAGCATCCTCCTCTCGGCACCTTGTACACGCCGCCTTGTCTCTTCAAGGCCAACAAGACCTTATCAGCCCAAATATTGATCCACATGCCGATTGCAAAAACCAACCCCCCACCAACAAATCTATAAAAGAACCACCCATCCCCGTCATAGTCATCCTTATAGTGACTAACCCACCTTGCCTGCAAGTACCCATTCAAGAGATTGTACCCAAAAGCCATGAGGGCAACGCTCACCGGAAAACCACCGCCTGTTTTGGCGATCTTTTGAGTGGTATTCCGTTGAAGCAGAAGTGGGTAAAGGCAGGTGCGCTGGAAATAGTGGATGAGAAAAGGGGATATGAGAATCAGTGCTTTGGGATTGGTGAAGTGTCGACCTATGGGGAAAAGGAGGAGTGTGAGCCAGACGGTGGGGCTTTCCATGAGGAACCAGGCCAGTGGCGGCGAGATGGTGGGGCCCCATCCTGGACGGCTGTGCTTGCCGTACGGTGCTTGAAGGAACCTGAGAGAGATGAAGGTTGGGAATGCTATGAGGTAGTGAGAAAGGAGGGCGTAGTGAAAAATGTTCTCATCGGAGAAGGCCATTTTGACGGCGGATTGAGAGGGTAGTCAAACAGTGAGTGTTACAAATGTCTTGTGTTGTGGGGGGACTTACACGAAATTATTTATTTATTTGTGTCGTGATAATCGAAGAAAAGTCGAGATGACGCCATTGGTGATTCCCTGTTTTGGATCAGAATTTGAGATGGTGGGCTAAATTATACCATTCACTACCCAGCCCTTTTTTTTTTATTATTTAAGTTAAATTTATTATCATTAAATTACTTAATTTTAATTTAATCGTTTCTCACCCTATGTTAAGAATATCATATAAAGAGTATTTATTTTAAAAATATTATATTTTTATATAATTAATTTTTTCATATCAATTTCTATTCAATAGATATATAATATTAATATAAGAAATTTTTAATTTAATATATATAAAAATTTAGTTAAATTAATTTAATATTATATATAAAAAATAAAAAATTTAAAATAATTCAAGTAAATAAAAATAAATATATAATTAAAGATAATAAATATATTATATTTAAAAACTAAGTATAATAAATATTAATATAATATAATATAATTTTTTACACAATATAATATTAATGATGATAATAAAAAACTTTTAAAAAATTATAATTCATCTAGATATTAATAAAATATTTATTAGTCTTTAAAATCTTAAAATTTTCAAAACTAAAAGATTTTTAAAAAATCTAACAAAAGATATTTTTTTCATATATTAAGATGTTAATTAAATTGAAGTAAATATGATACAATTAATTAAATAAAAAATACTCTATATAAATGAATTTGATTAATTTTTATTTATAAAAATAATTAAATTGAACAAAGTTGAAGTTGGACGATTTGATCTTAAAATTTGAATAAGGTGAAAAAAATAAAGAAGTAATAAGTTTTACAATTTATACAAAATAATACAATCTCTAGATGTCAACGTGGAAACAATTCAAACCCTAATTAGCCCCCAACTAATATAGCTATACTGCTTTATTATTGAGATCATCTTTCCAACCCTCTTGGGTTTCCATGTAGGGAAAAATCAAGTGGAAAACCGAGGAAAGAATCCTTTGTGGGGTGCGCAATGAGCCACTGCCGACCGGCAGCAGCAACTTTTTGACAAAAAAAAAAAAAAGTAAAAGAGGAAAATTACAGAAACAGCACTAACATAATAACGGAGACGGCGTCTCTCCTCTGTGGCCAAAGCAGACTTCACAAAATTGCACCTCAGTCCTCCCTCCCCCGTCTTACACTATTTTCTTTGAATTTTTTTCTTAACATTTTTCCGAAATTCTCACCCGAGATTCAGACAAATATCAAAAACTCAAAGCAGAAAAAATTAAATGACTCGTAGTTAACGCAATTTATCCTGGTTTATTTCTCAAACGTTGGTTAGTAGTAGAGCAACTAAACTCTTTATTCCAACAACCAGTTTCAAATCTTAATATACACGAACAAAAAAAAAAATCTGTATATATATATATATATATGGAGCTGCCACGTGAGGGCTTGCGGGAGGGAAGCAGGAAAATTCTATTCATCTTGGAGGTCATCCAAGAACTCCCACGTAGTTTTCTCGATCTGTAAGTCCGGTACTGAAATTTCTTCTAAAGAACTGTGGCAGGCATGATATCCCCTTTGGCGGAGTCGCATTAGCTCCTCTTCATTTTTCCAGGAAATAATGCTGCTTTTGTGGGATATGAAATACTCACTGTATTTTATATTCATCTTGAACTTCTTCAGCTTTCTCTACTTGATGTCATATAAATACGAGCGATCCCGTGTGTCTTTCCTGCCTGTGGCTGAACATTATAACTCCACCTTGCCGCAAAGTAGCCTCTGCAGCCAGTTTTGTAAAATCCGGTAGGGCACCTTCATATTTGTTTTGCAATGAAGAATCGTTCAGGTTTATGTAGTCTACCAAATCAGCAACAATCCATGCTTTTTGTACCAAACCCGTGCCTTAAAATCCTCCAAAATCCAAACATCTATTTGGGTGCTAGAAACTATGTTAAAAAAGACAAGATGCCCACCCAGCTCCAATACCGCGTATGGATCCGCATCTATAATGTCATCTTCAGGGAGGAAAGTTTTCCTACTTGTTTCCTTATTCACATCCATGGAAATAAAATAATTGTTAGATTCAACATACCAATGCAAGAATGTTCCTTTTATTCTCTTAGGATCGCTCCAGCAAAAACTTTCGGTGTCATAAGGTCTATGATCATATTTATCGAATGGCCCCGGAAGTTTTCTCCATTTCCTGTCAGGACAGCCCAGAGTACACATCTCGAAACCATAACTGTCATCGTTGATGTGCACCACTTTGTACTCTTCCTTGCTAGGGTCGAACGTGAGTGCTGATCCACAATCTAGGGTGGTGACCAAATTCAAGACATGTAGAACTTTAGATTTTGGGTCATTCGCTCAAAGCAAGCCTTTACGACTAGAACTATATCTTCCCATTCGCCCCGAAGTCAAGCTCTTTGTCTTCCATTACCAACGATGCTGTTTTGAAAACGTTGCTTCTTACCCGGGCTTGAATCAGCAACCCACGTCTCTTCTGATTGGCGTTTTTGCCAGGCAGAGAATAATCTACTGGAGGTTATAGCATTCCATGATTTGCAGATATATCGGAATTTTTCATGAAGATCTTCAGCCGGAAGTTTGGAAAGAATGTTACATGTGACAGATACATGAAGATAAGGGAAGGGGTTTTTGTTCTTGTTCTTCTTCACTCTTGATATGGTCCTTTGCTTTTATCTTGGACTTCATGGAGCCTTTTTCTAATCAATGGTCACTTGCCTCAAGGAGTCCCTGTGTTAAAAACAATAAGCGAAAATGATCGCCGAGCTTCTATTGCATTGGGAGAAATTGCAGGCAGAAAAATCTCAGACATTGGTGAAGTAGCCAATAATACCAAGCAGAGGGGCCAAACCTGCTTTAAGCCACGTCTCAATTCTGATAATTAGATGCCATACAATAATCATAGCAGGGAAACGGAGCTTCCCTTTTCAGTTTTAGAATTGAATATTCTTATTCGTCACATCAAATTCAGTTAACCAAATAGGACTATCAAGTATCCATGGAGAAAAACAATTCTCAAAGGGAAAAAAAGAAAAAAAAAAAAAAACTAGAAGTAAACAATTTTCCAATGTAAAAGGGGAGATAATGATGGGGCAAAAAGAAAGTCAGAAGATGAAAGAAGAAAAGATCAACAGAAACGTAAGAAAGAACGAATAATAATAATAAATTACAAGATTTTGAAGCCGTACGGTGTAGGGACAGTTCGACCAGTTACAGGCGAAGTCTTGCAATCCGAGCCTCCTTGTGGTCCCTGGTAGGATATGAGCCTGACACGAATTAGTTTTGCATTGCACTTCTATATCGGACCCATAATTTATGATAAGCTTTCAGGTTATAAGCAGTTAGATTTAATAATAATGTTTAATATAAATTGATAGTTTGCACTGAGGTAAATATTTTGTTACAGTGAAACAAATGCAATGACATAATTGCCAGACCTAACTTAAAAAAGAAAAAAAGAAATGTACTTTTTGTTTGCAAGGTAACAACCCACGACTCAAGTTACAAACCTTCAATTCGACAGACATTGGACTTTATTACAAATAAAAGTTTAGAATTAAAAGATACCTAAAAAGTCGCTCCCCATGTTTCTCCCAAAAAAACAAAAAAAAAAAAAAAACAAACAAAAAAAAGAAATAAGAAAATAAGAAAAAAGAAAGTTGCTTACCCAGTGTAATGAATTTGGTGTTGAGTGGTGAGATGCCGTAGCGTATATATCAAAATATCCTTACGTGACCAGCAAGTCTATCAAATTATATAATTCAAGTTCAAAATATATAATACAAGAACGATTAAAATGCACAACAAGATTTCAAAATAGTGCAATGATAATTATAATTGTACTCATATGCATTGAATTCAGTCGCATTATAATAATTTTTTACATCTTATTATTTATTCTGTCATATTTTATGTATATTATTAGTGTTATTTTACTTTTTGACCCATTATCACGCTTTTGGTGCATTTATTGTGCATCGTATCTTATCATATTCTTGAATTCAATTATGTTACAGTGACATGTTTTGACAAAAAATTTTAAAATTCGAAATTTTAATTTTTTATTATTTGATACTCGGAGTAATCTAATCAGATATTTTGACCATATAACGTAACAGTACCTTCCCCAAAAGTATGAATTATCAGGAAAGAAAAAAGATTATATGTATATATATATATATATATATATATAGAACAGTGCGTTTCTCAACGGGATTGCTTTTTTAAAGGATAGATTAATATTTATTATTTCAGATTTACTTTCAAAATTTCCCCCCTTCGAATTTTGTCGTTTATCAGACCTCAATACGCACAAGCTGGCGTGATGATTAAGTTTCAGGATATCGAGAACAAGTGGTCCAGTTACTTTCATAATTGTTATATACATTTACTTTTATCAAATATTTTAATAAAAATATAAATTTAAAATTAGAATTATCAAGTTTTTAATCATTCGTATCACGATTAAAAATGTTATTATATCTTTATTCCAAAGATCAAAAGAAAGTTATTTTGAACCTTTGGACTTGTACGCTTGCGGGGGCTAAAGCTTTCTTTATGTGCTGATGATGATGTGGACGGCATGAAGTTGACACCGTCGTGAAAAGGCAAAAGAAGAAAGAAGAAGAAGGACGACGGTGGAAAGGAAGCGTTGGAATTTTTCCGAAGAAAAATGATCGGAGGGCGGGGAGTTGTGTGTACGAGGGCGTGACAGGATTTTTTTTTTCTTTTTTCTAAAGTACATAATCTCCAACAATAAATGTACAATGTGTGTATAATGTTTAAGAAAGATTTGTAAATAATTATTAAAAAATATTAAATGCACACGATATGATATTAATTATACATTTTACCTAATTATTTATACATCATATTTAAAATAATAATAATAATTAATGTATGATTTGCGCAAACGGCACACCATCAATTTCTCTCCCTCCCTGTCCGTATATGAGCAGTATTTTTTTTTTGTTTATTTAAGTCAAAAGAAGAAAACTATTAAACCTATTTTATCTCCTTTTTTATTTTTTTTCGGTGCTGCTTTATCAGAACGAGAGACGCCAAATCATGATTTTTGGGGTTCTTTGTTATTCATTCGAATAATATAATATTAATACTCACGCGTAATTTCTTCCAAAGCTTATGTTTTAATTGCAATGGAGGTATCTCCAAATTAAGCTTTGAGCCTTGCTTTTTGTTTTTGTTTTTGTTTTTTGTTTTTTTTAAAAAAGGCGCTTTGAGCCACTAACAGCACTTCTGCTATTTTTATGTGGCACATCGCATAATTAGCAATATTTTTTCGCTTTTCAGATAGGCCGAGAGACCATTAAAGGGTTAGGTACATTGATACTCCATAGGCTTTTTAAATGCACGTTCAATTTCGATTTTGTATACTTTGTTTGGAGGTTAAAATTCAAAATTTTCGTTTATTTTCCCACACAAGCAAAAATCAGAGAAATTTTGAGTTTTTTTGAGAAGTATTTTCCACGCAATAAATTTCAATGCCAAAAATAGAAGAAAGGTAAAGCTAATAACTTACAAAAAATTGTATTTTCCACACACATATTTTTGTTTTCGAATAAAAAATTTGTAAATAACTTACAAAAATTGTTGATTTTAAACTTCAAAATGAATTAAATTTTTGCATTTTACGGTTAAAAATAGTTCGCGAAAACTATGCAGGTGCCCCCCCCCGGGCCGCCAGCACGTGCTTGTATTTTGTCCAAAATGTAACCGCTTTTTAAATCTTTCTTTTCCAAAATTGATCCCATTATTTTTTTTTTCCCCAAGTGGAATGACAGCATTGCCCTCGGCAATCCTTACCCAGTCAGTCGCCTTAAGATACACCGCCTAGGGAAATTCCAAAATTAAATTTATTATTATTTTTTTCTCTTCTATAATAAAAATTTTCACCCAATCCGAGGATTGAATGTTACTTATTATCCCTTATTCATGCAATTCCCCTCCCTCCCTCCCTCCCTCTCTCCCCCTCTCTCTCGCTTTCGCCTCGCTCCCGACTCGAAGGACGTGGATTGATCATCATTAAATAAAATACTTTATCTCTCTCTCTCTCTCTCTCTCGCTCTCTCTTTTTCTGTGTTCAACTCCTCCAAGCTCACAAGCCCAACCCTCCCTCTCTTTTTATCTCTCTGCTTCTTTCTTTCCCTCTCTTTCTTTCTCTAGGGTTTCGAAGAGAAGTCCAAGAAACCGGGGATCGTAGGCTTCGAAACTTTGATAACCGTGCGATAGAGACGAGTGCTTTTCTTGGTTTCTTGATCGCGCGGTCGTGTGTCACCAGAAGAGCCGGCTTCTCCCTCCTGCTTCGCCGGCACCGGCGTTTCTTGTTCTTTGGCTAGAATTTGGCCTCAATTTCTTGGGTAAATGACGAGTTCTTGAACTCTTCTCGTTGCTTCTCTTCTTTTTTGTTGCCCTTCTGGTTCTTGGACCGTGGGAAATTTCAAGTTAAGCGGAGTGATTTTGTATAAGGTTAATGAGCCTCTTGTTGCTTTTGCTGTTGAAGGTCATAATTTCTTCGTCCGTTCTGTGCTAGATACGGCCAATTCAAGAAGCCTTGCAGCAGGCATTTGAAATATTAATGGTTGTACGTGTTGTCGGGTGGATGCTGAATGACAGTCACCATGGATTTGAATGTCTCGCCGCTACCCGAAGGCGATGAAGAGAATCTTGAAGGACGCGTAGAAGAATTCCATGCACCGGAAGAGCGGCTCGAGACCGCTGTTGAGACCGCACGACGGGTACTTCTGACCTCTGTCATTACTTAACTGTTCACTAAGACTAAATGGTGAGTGAATTGTGTTTTTATGAGGAGAAATTGGTGGCAGTGGCGTCTCATTTAGCATTTTTCAGACCAGTGCCTTTGGCATTGAGATCTGTGGAATTTATGCATGTAACTGTCTGGTTGTTGGGTGGGCATGGGAACCAAGCTTCCTTTGTCGTCCATGTAAGTTGATTTGGTTATAACTCGTCAAGCTTTGACAATAGAAACTAACTTGGACTTCACGGGGAGTGGAACGAGTATATTGATAGAATTGGAATGTGCGTCTATAAGGTTCACTGTCTTGGGATTGTTCCCTCTTCCCCCCTTGTTTTAATTTTTAGTGTCTGAAACTTGAACATTAGGCTATGGATTTGTGCATCTGAATGTGCTGTTTTTGCCTAATGATGTGATCTCATAGATATTCTTAATGCTTTGATTGTAGTCTTGCTAAAATTAGTTTGATTGAATTGTTTTTCTGACAAAAAGTTTTGACAAGTAAGCAAGAGAATTTCTTTGTGACTGAAGTACACAGGATGTTGCATGCCTTTGGTATCTTTGGCATCATCATAGAATGTTGCTCCAATATAACTTGGACTGCTGTGGTATATGTTTCTATGTTTTTTTTTATGGTTGTAGTTAACACTATATTGAAGGAATGTTGTGTCTGTTTCACTTTCTTGTTTTCTCCAGTGGAAGCCTATCAGATGCCTGATTGTTCATTGACAAACAAATTATTTCTGTGAGACAATAGTTGATTTCATGATCTTGATCTCACTTGAATCTTGATCTCCATTTCAATCTCACAATTCTCTACCCTAAACTTGCCTATATCTCAACCTTAGTCTCAATATCATGACACTTTTGATTTATTCATTTCTATTTGCCTCCTTAAGGGGTGAGAATTAAGATATTGTCTGCATTCATCTGCACACATACGCAGCTAATGGTCTTGCATGTATATTGAGTTAGGAGCGTGAAGAAAGACGTAAACGTTTGAGAAATGAACGCTCAGATGACAGATCTCTCCCTTCATCTCAGCAACTGGTGCACGATCAATTCGTACCAAATAAATACTACAAGACCTACAATAAAAATAAGTTACCTCCTGGTAGGTTTCTCACCTAATCAATCTATTCAGAAGTGGCTTCTAAATGTTTTTAATACCTGTTTTACTTATTGTTAATTTTGTTTACTATACTAGCTCTCAAATTTTTTTTATGTACAAGTGAAGTATGCAAAGGTGGTTTTGTTCATTTTTTTTTTTTTTATGCCTTTTGTGATTCTGACTTGTTTAATGGTCAGGTTTATGAACTGTTGCACATTTAATGTTATCTTCGGAAGCCAGTTAAAATTACTCATCTCATAGTGTCATAGTTTCCATATCTGTGAATCTTTTATTGTGTAGTTAGAAAACTGGGTTTCCTTGTAGTACCTTTCTGTCAATTACAGCTCAATCAACTAGCTTGATGGTATTTTATTTTTGTGTTGCATGATCTTAATGTGCCATGGTTATATCATTTGAGTGTTGTTCAACCAAGTTGTTCTTCCCAATTGAAGGCTGGCTGGAATGCCCTTCATTTGGTCAGGAAATTGGATACATTATTCCTTCTAAGGTCCCACTTGCTGAATACTACAATGACTATATCAGTCCTGGTAAAAGATACTCTTTTAAACAAGTGGGGAAAATACCAAAATGTGCGGCAAGAACAGTAAGTATCACGAACTTAAAGTTTCCTTTTCGGGTCCTTCCATTCCTGTTATATCTCTTTCCACCATCGGAATGATGAATACCATATTGAGGATGCAATTATTTCATAAAAACCACAAATTATGTGGATCAGTTGCATTTCTAATTAGAAAACCCAAATACAATGGCTGAAAAGGATTGCATTGCCATGCATTTAAACATGCACATATAAGCTATAAACTTTGCAGACAGGGATTGCCCTGCCATGCATTTAAACATGCACATATAAGCTATAAACTTTGCAGACAGGGATTGCCCTGCCATGCATTTCAATGCTTTTATGTCAGAACTCTATTGGATTATTCTTTTAGTTTTTATTTTTTCCCCTCTCAGCTGGGTCTAGTGATTGATTTAACAAATACTACTCGTTACTACTCACCTTTGGATTTGAAGAAAGAGGGCATTAAGTACGTTAAGGTAAGTTATCATTATCAGCTACAAATTCATGTTCAGTTTTTGACATTTTACTGTGGTGTGGTAACCATATACACTTAGGCAAATTCGTTTACTTAGATTCCATGCAAGGGTCGTGACGCTGTACCAGATAATGCATCTGTAAATAATTTCGTTTTTGAGGTATGCTTCCTTTAGGACACCTTTTCAATTTTTCTCTGTGGATCTTCTTGCAACGTCAACTTCCTTTCAGATTGTTTTTGGATGTGCATGGGCATGCTGCTACTGGGCATAATTCATGGTCATCTGTTTTATTTCATGTGTTGCCCATACTGTTAGATTGCTTTAGGGATTGAATCATGAGTTGTATCTAATACTGCTATTGTAGAGCATCAACATAAACTTTTCCACAGGCATTTATGTTTGTGCCAGTATGATATGGATGAGTGCCATACTTGTGCTCTCATGTGTGCTTACCTGCCTGGCAATATTTCATCATTTTTTTTTGTTGTCTCATAAATCATATCACCTCCTTTAAGTCTTTCGAATTATTAAAAAAAAAAAAGGAAAGAGGAAATAAAAAGCCGCTAGTTTCATGAGAGAGAGCGCACATACTTTCATGAGGAATCATTTAGACTGCAGAAGTGATTGATGAGTGGTATATTTTCACTCTTTTATCTGACAGGTCGCCCAATTCCTGTCTCGTCAGAAACATTCAAAGAAGTATATTCTCGTTCATTGTACACATGGATTTAACCGCACAGGATTTATGATAGTTCATTATCTTATGCGTTCCGTATCAATTTCTGTCACACAGGTTAGTTTTTGATATCTAGTTTGTAGCATCAATGTTGGATTTTTTCCATGAGCTATTTATTTTTAAACTTCTTTCTATTTCCTGCTTGAGCAGGCAATAAAGACATTTGCTGAAGCACGTCCTCCGGGAATATACAAACCAGACTATATTGATGCCTTGTACACATTTTATCATGAGAGAAAGCCAGAAATGTTTGTTTGCCCATCGACACCTGACTGGAAGAGATCTTCTGGTCTTGATCTTAATGGTGAAGCAGTACCAGATGATGACGAAGATGGAGGTTCAGCTACACATTTGCTTGTAAGTGTAGCTTTTGATGGCTATTGTGGATGGTAGTTTTCAACTGTTGCTTCTGGTTTAGCCTAGATTTTCTTACAGAAAATGATGTTTTGTGTTTTGGGACTTATATATGCATCAATTCAGGAGAATCATGGTACACCTACTGTAATGACAAATGATGACATGTTGGGAGATGAAATACCTTGTGATCAGCAGGATCTAATGCGGCAATTCTGCTACCAAACACTTAAGCTGAATGTTCCGGTAAGAGTAATTCTATGGCCTTTCTTTGCACATTGATATTGGCTGCTGGTTCATATTGGCTATGGGTTGAGATCTTTAGGGGGAATTTTTTTTGGGTTCCAATGTGATCTTTTTGTAGGGGCCATACTTATGTGCTGTTGCACTATTGGCATGCATATTGCTTGCACGTGTTGTCTTGATTATTGTCAACATCACTCTTAGATCTACCATTTGATCCTATATCGTGGTGTTGTTTGTTCCTTAAGGTGAAAATATTTTAAACTGCAGTTCTTTCTGGATCAGACTTAAATACGAACAGTTGATGTCTGTTTGGTGTTCTTCAATTTCAGTTTTATATCTTTATTTATTATGCTCTGGTCACATTTGCTGACAAGAGATTTGTAATTACCATCTTTGTATTTCAGGCACGAGGAAACCCACAATTCCCAGGTTCCCATCCAGTTTCTCTCAACAGGTTCAATTCACATTTCCTTTGATATTACCATTTGTTATCTGTGTTACTTATGTTAGTATTTATTGGATTCTTTATTTAAGGACAATTGATTATTTGTTACTTAGCTATGTTTTGGCATTGACGAATATGGTGGAGCCATTTTTTGGCTTTTAAAATGGTGAGTAGATATGCTTTGTGCTTGGATCATCAACGGTTATGGATATTTATCTATTAAGAGAAATGCTATTGGTGAGGAGACAGAAACTGGAAAGCTCCATGAAGAAAGGTCCTTTCCATATGTGGTCAGTTTGAGATATAAAAGGCTGCTTTTCAGTTAAACTAGTGCAGTGAATGTCTGATGCATGTGATCAATGAATTAGATCTTTTGTTGGGATCAACTAATTCTGCTAGTCAGAGCACACATATAAGATAACAAAAATTAATCTTGACATGTTTTCAAATTTAGTAATCTTATGCCCAGAATTGAACCATGGAGGATTGTATAGGTAATATTAATTTGTTTCCTTTCTCGCTAAGGAGCAATAACCTTATAGGGAGTATAGCTATTCTAGTTAAAAAATAAAATAAAAACTACACAAGAAGGAGAAAATTGTAAAGGTGCAAATGGTTTATCCTTCAAACCCCCCCTACACACACACACACACACACAGCTATGTAGTTTGTAGACAATGGGTAACGGGGGGAATTGTCTATTGTCGCTCCTCCCTATAATTTTTTTTCTCAGTACATGGAATGAATGATAGACTGCAAGTATGTTGTAGAATCATAATGGCATGAGAAGGGATGAACCATTTTTGTTGCTGTGTGCATGCCATTTCCCACTCCTTTTTGGGATTTCATTTTCATATTTTAAGGTGGTTGGTTGGTGTGGGGCGATCGTTGAGCCCCCCAACCTGGGGGCAGCAGTTGGGACTTGTGAGGGGGTATTTGCTCATTTTTTCTGTGTTTTCAGAAGAGATCCTGTTTGTATTACTGATGCAACTGATATGACTCATTTTCTTTAAGTTCTTGGTCTTGCAGTGCTTGAATTTTCTGAATTTCTTGTTATGTGGTTTGCAGGGACAATTTGCAGCTTTTGAGGCAGCGGTATTATTATGCAACATGGAAGGCTGATGGAACACGATATATGATGCTAATTACAATGGATGGATGTTATTTAGTTGATAGGAGTTTTAATTTCCGAAGGGTCCAAATGAGATTTCCTTGCAGAAGCTCAAATGAAGTATGTATCCGTGTGTTTCTTCTTCTAGGTTGGTTTTGGATGATGGGACTATCCTAAGAAAGCCTTTTTTATGTATTATGTCAAACACATTGTTTCTGCTTCTTTGACAAGGTTGTAGCTGATAAGACACACCACTATACTTTGCTTGATGGGGAGATGATTATTGATATTGTGCCGGACTCTCATAAGCAGGAAAGAAGATATCTTATTTATGATTTGATGGCAATTAATCAAGTCTCCGTCATTGAGGTTGGTTTTAGTAATGATTCATGACAAATCATGAAAGATTTGGTCTTGCTTCCATTTACATATTCGGTGTGTATTCTTTAATTAGTATTCCACTAAATTCTCTGATTTATATTTATGGAAGAAAACAGAGCATCCATGCCCCATTGTTTAATAATGACTTGCCTCCATATTATCTGCATGGCCATTTGCTAATAAGAGCATTGGTAATTGAAAAAATCTGCAGCGGCCTTTTCATGAGCGATGGAAAATGCTGGAAAAAGAAGTAATTGAACCTCGGAATTATGAACGCCACAATATTTACCAGAGTAGGAATCCACATTACAGATATGACCTTGAACCCTTCAGGGTAAGTATTGGGAGCCAAAGTGCATCTACCCTTGAACCTCGTTCTGCTCTTATAGTACTAGCTAATAATTCATTCGATTTGTGTGCAGGTGAGGAGGAAGGACTTCTGGTTACTTTCAACTGTTACAAAGCTACTGAAAGAATTTATTCCAAAGCTTTCACATGATGCAGATGGTCTCATTTTTCAGGTGACTGGGATTGCATAGTATGGGAAGATATTCATTATAAGATTGTACGACCTATGAAAATTTTGCTCCATTTATGCGTGGAAGATTTTGTGTTTGGTTAAACTTTTGCATGCAAGATTTTTATGCTTGATCATGTTTGTTTTATGATTTTTTACTGAGGAGTTCCTTGTCATTGAACTTTTGTCCTTATGAATCTCTTGTGTGCACAGGCATGTCTTTGCTGATTATCAACTTGTTTCATCATTCGTCTGTTGTGCAAGGAGTGGTGTGATATTTTAGATTGCGATTTTATTTGGTTATTAGGTCAGGAAAAATGAATTTCTGGTTTTATTGCAGGGTTGGGATGATCCTTATGTTCCCCGAACCCATGAAGGCCTTTTAAAGTGGAAATATGCCTCAATGAATTCAGTTGATTTTCTATTTGAGGTACTTTACCCAGAAGTTTTGCTCTTGCTTTACCTACAAGCAGTACTGATGTGAAGTTACATGTCATAAACAGGTGGATGCCGATGATAATCAACTTCTCTATCTCCATGAACGGGGCAGAAAGAGGTTCATGGATGGAAACAAAGTTGTATTTAGAGGTTGATGCTAGTTTCTATTCCTCCTTGCGTTTCAACAATGTTCAGTGCTGGCAAAATTTTAATAATTACGATATCTTGCAATTATAACCATGTTTTGATTCTTACAAACCCTAAAAACTTGCAGACGGTTCAGATCCCTCTTTGTATGTGGGGAAGATTATTGAGTGTTCTTGGGATTTGGAGGAGCAGGTATGGGTCTGTATGCGGATCCGGATTGATAAATCCACACCAAATGATTTCAACACGTACAAGAAGGTCCATTTCAGCACCACCTCTGAGATTTTTAGATATAAATTTTGTGTGTGCATGTGTTTGTCTCTCTGCAGAAGAGTACGCTTTTTGTTCTATACGCCCATGGCCTAAATAAAGGTGCTTACTAAATCAAAACAGGTGATGCGTAGCATCAGGGACAACATAACGGAGGATATCTTGTTGAATGAGATTCATGAGATCATTCGCCTACCCATGTATTCTGATAGGATAAAAACTGATAGTAAACCTCACCAGCATACAAATGCAGGAAGACGCAAGTGACGGGTGATAGGCTGGCCAATCAATTTTCCACCATGTTTAATGTGGCTCACTACCTGAACCAGGACGCAACATCAGAACTTTGACACTTCAGTGCACTGGTATTTCACTGGTTTACTCGGTTGAAGTTGGTATATACCGAAGCATATCATATAGAGGGTCAATGGGATGTAATTAGCTATCACTTTGTTTGGACCTTGTAGCATATGCTGTGCCGGCGAGTTATGTAGCTAAATGGTACATTCGAATAGCCTCTGCTTTAATCCTTCTCTACCTTGTCCAGGTTACTAGAGTTAGGAGCAGGATCCCCATGTATATTACTAATTTTCTCTCTTTATCTAGTGATTTAAAAGGTATCCACTACTTTAGAGTCACACCCAATCCTTGAACAAGTGACATTTTCCCCTTTTGATGTGAAGTGAATATCATCTCGGGAACTACAGTTCGGCATTTTTTTCAGAGTTTTGTCTCCTCTTGTTCTTTACTTTAATCTATCCCATCCTAAACCTTCCACTTCCCCCTAAAACCAATTTCTGGGAATTGTAAAGAAACGCCTAAGTCCAGTCTATGTGCCACCTTATGAAGACTCACCTGGATTGCTATTTAATATTTGCTCAAAGAGGCAGTGCTGATTAAAGCTGAGCAATGGTGTCTATTGCTCTTGCATCTAAAATTCTACACGTGGCATCAAGTGGAGAATTATAAGGTCTTATATTTGGTATGAATGAGAGAAAAGAAAGGGCTCTAATCGTGTGGAAGAGGAAATTGGAGAAATTATGTTTGTTTGTCTATAGTTTATGTTTGGTACTGATATCGGAACATAGAGAGTTAAGTATTCAAAGATTGCGGTTATATCTTCTCTTCCTGTTGCCTGCCTTTGTCAACCTTCTTCTTTTGTTTAATACACACATAAAATTCTGTTCTGTTAACTTTTCCGTTTCGTTGGTAGACACGAATGTAAATATTAGATTGTAAAGTGAACTCGATCGGAGCAGAAGGGGGAGAATCCTACAGTTTCAAGGCACCATGATAGGTTGTTGTCCAGGTGAAAGATATGATCTTCGATGGGAGTCTACTTTATAAGAGGAAGAGAGCAACCCTGTTTGTGTGGTGTCCGGTCCATGAGCATTCAATCTGGGGAACAAGGGAACTTTCATCAAACACATTGATTCGGAAAATGCAAAAATTTGAGCGATGTTGAAGTCCAATGTCGCTGCAGTGGACACCTGCACGATTGCAAGTTTATTAACCGGATTCTTTAGTTTTATGGATTTTTTTTTCTTTTTTTTGGAGGACTAGTTTTATGGATACTTAACCTTTAACCGCTTTTACCCAATCATCTGGTACATGAAATGACCACCTGACGACAGCAGAAAAAAGAACGCGTTTATTAAGAATATTTGAGCAATCGGGAATCCAAATCAAACTGGCTATTTTTGGGGGAAAAAAAAAAAGAGGATTTTTAAGTAAAAATTGAGGGATATTACCTCAAAAAAGAACAGCACCACAGCCTAGCGGCCTGTATCCTAAATTCGGGCATTACAAAATACAAATACTCTCCGTAGGCAACGCCGAGGAAAATAGTACCGGTCGGTCCCATTCGCCCCACCCACCCGAACAGCGCGTGGCGTGGACGCATACACCGATTGTAAATTTGTAATGGTATCTTCTCGGCAGTATAGCTGAAAACTGTATCGGGCGACGAGCTCTTCTGCGGTAGTTGTTGTAGAGAGCAACATTCCAACTTCATCACTCAGATTAATCGAAGAAAAGTTCACATGAAAGCGGCTAGGGTTTTCTTGATTTACTTCCTTTTGGGCACCTGTATAGCAACGTACGTCCTTGGAGAGGACTCCAAGAAGAGTAAATTCCGGGAGCGGGAGGCGACCGACGATGCCCTTGGCTACCCCGACGCGTACCTCTCTCCGATCTCCAAATCTTCAACTATTAATTGGATTATTCGTTGTCGTGTAATTTGAGTGAACTTCTTCTTCTTCTTCTTCTTCTTTTTATTCTTTTTTTGGTTGACTGTGTGTGTGCAGAGACGAAGACGCGTTGTTGAATACGAAGTGTCCTAGGAGTCTAGAGCTGAGATGGCAGGCGGAAGTCAGCTCTAGTATTTATGCTACTCCCTTGATCGCCGATATCAACAGGTAAAACACTTTTTTTTTTCCAAAAAAAAAAGAAAATCTTTGACTCGAAGTGATTCCTTTCTTTGAAAATTGTAGACTCTAATCAATGTGGAGTTTTTGTTTGGTTTTCTTTTTATATATATATATATATTTTTTTATTTTTGTTCTTTCTAGCGATGGAAAACTTGATGTTGTAGTTCCCTCTTTCGTTCACTATCTTGAAGTTCTAGAGGGCTCCGATGGAGACAAAATGCCTGGTAAGTTTTGAGTTGGCGTTTCTTGAATTTTGATCTGATGAATTGAATCTGTTACGTGTTTAGTTTGGCAACAAATATCAGTCGGATGTGATGGAACAGTATCTTTTTGATGGTTTGAGTGACGGAAATGTGAACTGGTTTTAAAATGATGCGCATATTAGGTTGGCCTGCGTTCCACCAGTCAACGGTGCATGCTAGTCCTCTCCTTTATGATATTGACAAGGATGGGGTGAGAGAAATAGCTTTGGCTACCTACAATGGAGAAGTCCTCTTTTTCAGGTATTTTTTCCTTGGAAGATAATCCGCATGGATGATGGGGTATCCAGTTATTGCATGATCTAGGTACTTATGCTCTTGTTGAGTTTGAGTTTCGCGTCTTTACTGATGCTTGTATGTCAATCTTAGGGTATCGGGCTATATGATGACAGAAAAACTAGAGGTACCTCGTAGGAAAGTTAGAAAGGACTGGTATGTGGGTTTGGATCCCGACCCTGCTGATCGTTCTCATCCTGATGTCCATGATGACCAGCTTATCTTGGAGGCCGCTGAAAAGAAATCAGCATCCCGTAAGTTTCTCCAAATCAGAACACTTCTGCTGCCTATCTTTCTTCTTCCATCTCTTATTCAGCTGTAGCCTTGGAGATGCTATTCTTGGCTAGATTTTGGTTTATATTTGTTTCGGTATTCATGATACGGTTATGATGGGAATTTAATTTCCATTTAATCTTATTTATTTGTAGTCTCTCCCCCCCCCATCTCTCTCTCTCTCTCTCTCTCTTTTGGATACTTCAGAAAAAATTATACTTCTCTCGGTTTTTAAATCTATAATGTGCTTTAACATGCTGGAGGCAAAGCATTAAAGGCTGGAATTGCAAAAAAGTCACACATGCTGGTGGTTCATTACATCATTAGGTATTAGTGGTCACACAGGAGGCTACCCCTCAACCAGCTGAGGCGTAGATGTGCTAGGCTTGCTAATCACAGGTTACTCTTTTGTCTTAAGGGAAATTCAAAAAGGCCATTGGATGTGTGAATTTGCATGGTAATAAAAGGCATTTTGGTTATAGTATAATCTTACCATGTTTGTAAATGCTGGCTGTCAATTTACAGAAATGTCTGGAGGCACTCATGGAAGTACACCTAAAGCAAACACTTCTGATGGAACTACACATGGACAAACACCTGAAACAAACACTTTAGATGGGAGAACACATGGAAGTACTCCTGAAACAAACACTTCAGGTTTTCCGTCAACAAAAGATAACCATACAGCCAATGGATCCTTTACAGAGAATGAAAAGAAGAAGAATATGAGTCTAACAGAGGCGAATATAAAACTGCCCACTAACATTGATAATTCTTCTTCAAATAATGGTTCAGTCACAGTCAATGGTACAGAGAATGGAACAAGTAATTCATCTTCAAATAATGGATCGGTCATGGTCAATGGTACAGAGAATGGAACAAGCACCGGCAGACGACTTCTGGAAGATAGCAATTCAAAGAATTTGCATGAAGGTAGTACAGAATCCAAAAAAAATGAGAATGAGGATGCTCGTGCAGCAACTGTGGAAAATGATGGAGGGTTAGACGGTGATGCAGATGCATCTTTTGAGTTATTTCGTGATAATGATGAGCTAGCTGATGAATATAGTTATGACTATGACGATTATGTTGACGATTCTGCATGGGGAGATGAGGAATGGAATGAACCTCAGCATGAGAAATTGGAGGATTATGTAAATATTGACTCACATATCTTGTGCACTCCCGTAAGTTTATACCTCAGCTGCTGTTAGCACCTTAATACATGGATTCTTGAAAGATTCTAGATGAGATAAAATTGTTGCACTTGGATGAATGCTGTTGTCTTACTCCTTCAGGTCATAGCAGACATTGATAATGACGGGGTATTAGAAATGATTGTTGCAGCTTCATACTTCTTTGATCACGAGTGAGTTTTCTTTAATGGTGGCACAGCCCATGTATTTATAGTTATCTTTATAGAAATACAGATCAGTTGACAGCAGGGTTTCAATTTCCTTGAACAATTTCTTGGTATATTGTCTTGAAGTCAACCTTTTCACCTTCTAAATAATAAGGTTCCATATTTATGTGCATTGTTTATGGTGTTGTAAAATTGACAGGTATTATGACAACCCGGAGCATTTGAAAGAATTGGGTGGCATAGAAATTGGGAAGTATGTTGCTAGTTCCATTGTTGTATTCAACCTTGATACAAAGCAAGTTAAGTGGACTAAAGAGCTAGATCTAAGTATGGATACTCAAAATTTCCGTGCATTTATATATTCTTCACCCACAGTGGTTGATTTAGATGGTGATGGCAACCTGGACATTCTTGTTGGAACCTCATTTGGCCTGTTCTATGTCCTGGATCATCGTGGTGAGTTCATTGTAAATTAGTAAGTTCTGGACTTTTCGTGCATGGGAGCAAACACTTTCCTGTGTCCTAGGTGTATTTTGTCCTCTATTGCTACCAGAAACTGCCATCAGTTAATACACATTCATTTCATGCTTCAGAGGGATTTTGTTATTATTACTGCTACTCAACTCTGTTATCATGCATGTTTTTTACTTTTTCTGAGTTAGAGTTTGCAACTTTTTTAATGCATTTGATTATCCTGTAGCTTTATAGGTCAATTTATAACAGTGTTCCTTGTTTGCTAGTGTTCTGGGAGAAATGGGTACAGTTTGAAAGATGCATTGTTTGTATATATTGAACCTATTGCATGGTTCCTGGATAGTTCAGCGCCCTTGTATGTGGACTCACTAGATCCCTGTTCATAATATTATTTGGTCCAACTGCAATTCATCTGGTTACTTGGTTTCACTTTTTCAGACGAAAGTTTGAAGCTAAAATTCACTGTTTCTTTTAGGAAATATAAGAGAAAATTTTCCTCTTGAAATGGCTGAAATCCAAGGCGCTGTAGTTGCAGCTGATATCAATGATGATGGAAAAATTGAACTAGTAACTACTGATACCCATGGAAATGTTGCTGCATGGACTTCACAAGGAAAAGAAATCTGGGAGAAGCATCTTAAGAGTCTTATTTCCCAGGTTAGTTGCTCTCTCTCTCTCTCTCTCTCTCTCTCTCTCTCTCTCAGAGGTGGTTCCCCAAAGGCGTGAAAGGAAGCAATCTACTGGTTTTTCTCATGTAAAAACTGCTCATGTTATCTGTTGGAGTATATTGTTCTCCCTTTAGAATTACCGGATTGGATGTGATCATAACTTTACAGTCTGCAGCTTAGGTAATGTGCCATGATTAGACAAAACCAAATGCACTTTCAATTAGACAGGACAACCTTTAGTTTGATACAAAAGGAGAACAATTTTAATATGATGCTTTTGAACAAAAGATTCTCTTGTAATGCTTTGCAATATTTTCTGCAGGGCCCAACTGTAGGTGATGTAGACGGTGATGGTCATACTGATGTTGTAGTCCCAACTATATCTGGGAACATATTCGTCCTTAGTGGCAAGGATGGTTCATTTGTCAGGCCCTATCCATACAGAACTCATGGGAGAGTGATGAATCAAGTTCTTCTGGTTGATTTGAGTAAACGAGGGGAAAAGAGCAGAGGACTCACTCTTGTGACAACATCCTTTGATGGTTATTTATACCTTATTGATGGGCCTACATCCTGTGCTGATGTTGTTGACATCGGAGAAATTTCGTAAGATATTTGTTCTTTTATGTTGTGAGTTGTCTCTCATCCCTTGTATTATCTAGTCATCTGAGACGTGGATATCTGCATTGCAGGTATAGCACAGTGTTGGCAGACAATGTTGATGGTGGAGATGATCTTGATCTTATCGTTACAACAATGAATGGAAACGTCTTTTGCTTCTCAACACCTTCTCCCCATCATCCCCTTAAGGCAGGATTTCTCTTAAACTTGTTCTTTAGGTGTTTTCCTATTCCGGTCCCTTTGCACGTTTGAAATTACATATGATGCAATTTCAGGCTTGGAGATCAGGCAATCAAGGAAGAAATAATGTCGCAAATCGTTATGACCGAGAAGGGGTCTATGTGATCCCTCCATCAAGAGCTTTTCGTGATGAGGAAGGGAAGAACTTCTGGGTTGAGATTGAGATTGTAGATAAGCACAGATTCCCCTCAGGGTTCCAAGCTCCTTACAATGTAACTGTATGTTACTTCTTCCTACAACAGTTCCACAGCTGCATAAAATATATAATGATACTAATCAATTTCAGTTCAAAAATTGCAGACGACCTTGTTGGTTCCTGGAAACTACCAAGGTGAGAGGAGGATAAAGCAAAGTCAAACCTTTGACCGTCCAGGAAAATATCGGATTAAACTGCTGACGGTTGGAGTAAGGACTACAGGAACCGTTTTGGTGGAGATGGTTGACAAGAACGGTCTTTATTTCTCGGATGACTTTTCCCTTACATTCCACATGTATTATTATAAGCTTCTGAAGTGGCTTCTGGTCCTCCCGATGCTTGGGATGTTCGGCGTGCTTGTTATCCTTCGTCCGCAAGAAGCCATGCCTTTGCCATCCTTCTCACGGAACACCGACCTGTGATTTCATCCTATGCCAGCATCGCATGTTTTGAGCAACGGAGTTGAAATTTGGAATTTTCTCAGTAATACCGCATAATTTGAGATTGAATGCAATTTTCAGGGCCAATATAAATGGATCTTGAGCTATTCTTGGAATCGACAGGATTTTAGGTGGCGTATTGCTTTGGTCCTATTTAGGTTGCGTAATGTGCAACGGCGAAACTTGTAACATAATTATGTTTGAGAGGTGTAGTGTTGATGCCTTATACCGAGACAGTACAATAGAGGTTAGGAAATTCATCTTTTATCTCTGCCTTAAAAAAACAAATGGCCACCTGCATTGGAAATTTTCTTTCCTGGAATTGCACTGTATAGAAGTAGCACGTCTCATCTCTCAAGAGGTTGAGTTCTATCTCCTCTGAAACTCTCAAAGGGACACACATGCTCGTAGCCTCGGCCTTCTCTTGCTCTCAGCCACAACCCCACGCGGACGTTCGTACTGCTGTGTTGATGAAATATCTCGGTGCGTAAGACCTCCACTCTCCAACACGTACGTCCTACAATTGGCCTCCGACTGTTAAAAATACGGGCAGACAGGCGATGTTCTTCCATCTCTTGAAACCCTTGTTCCTTTTCTCTTCCCGAGTTCCTTGCAAGTTTCAAGTAACTCGACCCGATCCGGCAATTGGGCATGTTCTTAATGTGCTGCTTAGCATTAGCATTCGCTACTGAGACCCAGCGTTGGGGGACAGTCAACTTTGTCGAGCCTTGGTCATACAATTGGGTATGCCCCTACCTCCAACACAAAGCCATAGACTTCGTCGGAAGCATATTTCACTATACATCATGTACACCGTTGTGATCTGCAGACGCGGTAGTTTGCACAACCTTATGCTGCAAATCGCTCAATTAAAGCAGACATCTTACTGTCGTAGTGGATGGTAATCGCATAAAGCTTTTCAAGTCTTCATAAAACTCCACTGAAACATTTTGGAAATAGACGCAAATAGAGCCTTCTAATCAATCTGTTGAATCCAAGAACCTTTATGAAAAATTTCTGTGATTGAAAATGTTTAACAACAAGAAAAACATTGACAAGTCGAAAAGAGACGGGTTCTAGAAGACATTAAAGCGCTCTAATTGCAGGATAAAGATTATTTGATGATCACAACGGAATACGCTTACACCATGATCAATAGCCCTGCAACAAAGGCCTCTTCCCGATGCCCAAAAGTGGCGAGAATGTTAGCTTCCACGAGGAAGTGGCTGCACCAAGCGAAACCATACCCAATTAATGGCACAAAGAACAGAAACCACCGATTGAAGATTAACGAATACAACAGACACAGAATACTCGCAAAGTGTGCCCACAAAATGCCAACGCCTTGTCGATTGTTTCGAGCGTTGGGTCATGTAGAAAGACCGGAACTCTTCCAAGCTCCCAAAATTCCATACCTCGGCAGGCAACCGAAAGAAATTTTTTTTAGAATTAAAATAATAATAATAATAATAAAAACCCAATTCAAGATTGCTTTGCCTTGTCGCAACCCCACGGTAAAAATCTTGACTGTTAGATGTGATCTTGAAAACCCAAATAAGAAATAGAGCCAAAAATCCTATCCGGGTCTTGGCTAGCTGGCAAGGACAGAAGGATTTAAGCTTTGTGGGAAGGTGGTTATGATTCGGAGTTGAGAGATTGCTGGAAACGCAACCCAGAAATATGTCGATGGGGTTGACCGCAAGTTTCGGAGATGAGATTATGTCGGAAACTTCTTGAGTCAGGAATTGCTGCTTGGTACTTTCGATGTGATTGGAGATCCAACAAAGGCACAACCCTAAGCTGGGGGTGTCGGTTTTGAAAGGTGAATGGTTGTTGTCTGATCTCACATAACTTCTGTGGAGAAATCTAAGTGGGCTTGCTGTCTCCACCACAACTTCAACTTCCACTATCTTTTCATCTACAAGTAATGTGGGAGGACAATTCATTTTATTTTCATGTCCCCAAAAAAAGAAAATAAAAATTGCATTTTTTCAACAGGTTATGCACAGTTTGTTAGTAGGTTCAAGAGCTACATTCCCCCCAAGCCTTTCTTGTGTTTCCAGTTGCTCATTGGCGGCCCACATAGAACTTCCATTTATGTAGGCTTTCTCGTTAGCCCAAATATGACCAGAAACCATTTACGTTATGTGAGTTGTGAAGCAGCACAGAATTTTATATGCTGTTCGATTGGTGAAAAAAAGGAACTTCTGATATTAGTTCCCCCCCCCCTTCTCGCATCACTAAAAATTGTTCTGTTACAATTTGATTCATTATTGTGAACACAATAGTGAAAGGATTACTTATGTGCCGAAGGCACCGCAAGGAATAGCCTGTACATAATCAATTTCTCCACTCTCTGCTCCATGCCTGCATAACTGACCCAAAAAATTGAATCCTGCCAACTAATGTTCAACAGTCTTCCTTTTCCACTTCAATTTGCACGATGCAACCTAATTACGGGATTGTCCCCTGTAGATACTTTGTTAATGTCGAAAATGAGTCTAGAAAACTCTTTCTCCTGTAGCATACAGGTTCCAAAATATAGTGGTAAGGAAATAAAGCCCGGCCGTGACAGTGAGGAATGCCTGGAAAGACCCCAGCCACTGGACGAAATAGCCTGTTCCGATGGTGCTGATTATTGCTGCTAGTGTCCCAGCTGAATTTGAAATACCTGTATTATACACATTATCAAAAGTTTAAGCCAAACAATACCGAGAGAAAAATTGTTCTCCTCATGACCAAAAAAAAAATGAAAGAAAAATTGTTCTCCAATTATCCAGTTTTAAACCTAGACCAGGATCTAAGAACTTACCATGGAGAAATCCTGCATACCGAGGTGCTATGTCCTGATCACCAAAATAATGAAAAGTACATCAATATACAGGTGATCTAACCTCCAAGAGAAGGCAGCGAATTCAGTTATAGAGCTGAGAAATAGAATGTATTTTTTCAGGATGGATGGAGCTTAGCTTACTTGCATATTGAGAAGAAAGCCAGCTTGGCTGAAAGAGCTCAAACTCAGGGCTGCCGTGATGAAGACAGCTGCAATTACTGGTGTCTTCACATAATATAGACAGAGCAGAGACACTCCAGGTCCTATGAATCCAATGGACTGCATACGTGCAATCACACATCAGTTTTAGTTGGCATAAAATGAGCACCGACAATCTTAATTGAATCATAAATAGAAACTTCAAAATCATTGTGTCGGGTGTGAGTTTCCCTACCAATAACGAGGATGCTCATTCAAGTCAGATGAAAACATAGATGGGCTCGTGAGCTGAGGATAGATGACTGATAGAGAACTTACCTGCATGATCTTTCGGACTAATGTCACAGAGTGACCTGCCTTGATGAAGGAATCAGATAGTGCTCCAGCAATATAGCCAGAGATTGCCATTGTTCCCCATGGAACAGCACTAAACCAAGCCGCTTGCTTCAGGTTTACATGAAAAACCTGCATTCATCTAGAGACATGAACTCCACCGACAAAGATATTCGACAGCCAGTTAACAGGAACACAATGCTTCCACATTATCAGCATAATCAAACATCCAAGGACTAATACTTACAGTCTTGAAATAGACAGGCATCCACGACAGGAGGACAAAATATCCCTGTGATTTGAACAATGTTGAGTGTGTCAAGTGTTAACTGAAACTCGGGATTTACAAATGAGAGCATCATCATCTTAATTTTGAAGTAATATAACTCACCCAGTTGTTGGTTATATTAGCTAAGATAATTGCCCATGATGGTAATTTTGACAGCAGAAGGTGTAGTGGCGGAAGTTGCCCATTGTTTGCTGGAGAAACTGTTTTACCAGCTTGGATTAGTGCCAACTCTGATTTAGTGACAAAAGGACTCTCTCGGGGATCACTGGTGACACCAGCTGCCCATGTTGTCAACCATAGCAGCCCAAGAGACGCAAAGAAAATAAATGGACCAGAGATTCCAATGCTTGATAACATGATTGGAGTTAATAGAAAGCCAGCGACATTGCCAAGATGAAATCCAGCCATGGAGATTCCAACTGCACTTGCTCGCTCATTGCTTGGAAACCACCTTATGGCAAGTTAAAACATGTAGACATGCCTTTAGAACAGGAAGTATTAATTACTCTTTCCAATTCCATTGGAGGGTATTAGATGTCATTACCTAGATAAGAGGATGTTCATGGAGGGCAGGGCAACACCCTCTGCGAGTCCAAAGAAGGCGCGAACAGCCAATAGGCTGGCAGTTGAGTGATTAGCAGCCCATGGAGTGAGGAGGGTAGCTAAAGACCACAACGCCACTCCCCATGCCATTACTCTTTTGCCTCCATACTTGTCTGCCAAAGCTCCTCCTATGACTGATGAGAAAATGTATCCCCATAGAAAGGATGACTTCAACCAATCAAGCACCAAAAAGTATCAGTACCCGCAATTTCATTAGGATTCTATATTAAATCAGACTGGTAATTGAGAATGTAACCAAAGTTAATATTAGCAAGCCGATTTTTTTTTTTTTATTTCTTTCGAAGTCGTGGCAATAACATTAAAAAGTAAGTCCTAATGTACCTCGCTAGCTGTTACAAAAAGTATCCTTGAAATAAATAAAAAGAATTTAATTGATCTCAATTAAACACTACAAATTGATTAATAATCTAAGCATTTATCTTTAAATTTTTAAGTTCAAATCTTGAATAAGTGGCGTAGAATTTTTAAGGAAAAGGCACGTTGTGAAGTTCAAAAGCTACCAATTTTCTGCAAGTAAATAAAAGAACAAAAACGCAAAGTCATTTTCAGAATAAGAAGGTGTTGAGTTCGAATTACAAATTAAAAATAAAAAAATTATCCCTGGTGACATGTTAGATAGATAACATAAATAAATAATATAAATAAATAAATAATAACAATAATTATACCCAGTGAATATTAAAATCGAAAAAATAATGATAATTATGACTAGTAAGTAAATAAAAGAACAAAAAGAACGCGGTGACGCAGTAGAAGCCAAAAGCAGCATGATCCACGTTTGTCGGGCGAGTTAGGTAGGTGAATGACCTAAAACGATGCCGCATTTTGCAAAAATGTAGGGGCCCCACGCGGGGACTTCGATCGGTTTACCAACCCACTGACGCGTACGCACGAACGCTACACTGTATGATTTCGCAATTTCACCCCTAAGAAAACACAACTTCGCAATTTTACCCCCAAAAGAAAATAAGACTCTGATTTTAGTTTTTGCAAAGATTGAAGGTTTAATTAACACGGGGTTTGGTTGGAGGATTCAAGATTTTAGTTGTGCACAGGCGGCGAACCTTAGGAAGAGTCAGACCAACCACGAGACAGGATTGCGCATGGATTTACCTGAACGATGCCGAGGAAAGAACTGGACCAACCATGTTCGGCGGCGAGAGGAACGACGGCGACAGACATGACGACACGGTCGGCATTACAAAGGCACATGACACAAGCCATTAAAGCCAACACCTTGAACCTCTCCGGAATGCTAACCACTTTAGCCTCTTCTCTACCTTCTCTTCCTCCCATCAGCATTCCTCTCTCTATGCCTTCAGCCGTACACCTCACCGAGCACTCTCTCTGCCTATTCTCCTTCAAACGTCCCGCCGTCCATCCTCTTGTTGGTTTCAATACAGAACCCTCCGATTTGATGGCCTTTGGGAGGATTCCAGGCTTCGATCTCAACTGGGTTCTTCTGAAATGGATCAAATTTGATTGGATGTTGAATGAACAAGAATAAGAGTTCGGTGAGGAGCCAAGGAGCACAGCCTTTGCAGCCATGGCAGCAGAGATACGAAGATCTGCGTTGCGAACAGCAATATTAATGCAGTGTACGTTAACGGAGATTTTTTTTTTTTTGTTTTTTTTCAAACCAACGTTAACGGAGATTTAACGTTCCTAACAAGACGTTGAAATAGAGCGCACGGTTGTATGTGTTTCTTTATACGATTTGAGATAAGTTGGGGGTGGGCCAAACTGGGGATGTTCGGCATTAATCAAAGAAAGCAGAAAAATACCGATGAAATTTATTTTAATAATATTATAACCTATTTTTAAGGTTAAAATTTTTGAATTTAAATCTTAATTAATGCCAATTAATTTTTTTTTTTTTTTTAAAAAGATAGAAAAATTGTTGGTGGTGCTTTCGGAGTTGGCAAGAACTAAGAACTGGTAAAGGGAAGAGGCAGGAGAGACTTTTTGGTTTTACTAACAGTGCTCTTTCGACATCAGTGCCTATACGATATAGATCATATCATTTAGTTCTTATCTTGTTATGATTTTTCTTAAAGACGTGGTTATTTGGTTCTTTCAAAATAAATGGGAATTAAATTCTACAACAAAATTGTAACTATTTATTCTAAAATTATTAACGAGAACTTGGTCGCAGGATGCAATACCATTTTGAGTGGAATTGCCGACTTGAGAGAAACCAAATCCGAATGAGTAAGACAAATTTCCTTATGCGAATCGAATCGAACCGAAACACGTGTCTATCAAGGAACTGTACATGGCTTACGACTATTACGTGGCAATGACGATGTCCGCTAGTTATACCTACCCAGGATCATGACCTACCTCCCGTCAGTCAAAATGTGGCAGCTGGCTAGACCTTGCGACTGGTCGGTAACCGGAGCATTCATTTGCCCCCCACGTGGCAGCCCATTCGTTGCATATTGTTGCTTAATTAATTGGGAAAAAAATAATAATAAAGTTTCAAAATTTTCATCGGTGAAGAATTGGATTTCGCTTTGGCAGGTGATATTGGTAAGGCAGACGGACGAATATGTGAAAAGGATGGATGTGTACGAGTGCGTAAGTTACACAAAATTTCATCTATTCCAAGTTACTGATCATTCTTCAAAAAAAAAAAAAAACAAATACTGAATATTCCTTCAAGGCACTCATTTGACAGCGCATATGTTTTCTACCGTTGATATACATTAGTTATAAATAAATAAATGAATAAATAAATAAATAAATATCCGTATCCACTGTCTCTGCTTACATTAAGCTTTTTGCGATTCGGAAATATTTTACGTACTGATTTGCAACTGTGGACGTGAGAATCACAAGAATTCTCTCTCTTTTTTGCAATTTTCATTGGGATCTTAGATCCCATACGAATGCCCTCCGGATTTGTGCGTACAACTACAAACTGCATAATGTTTACGAAAATATTTGCAACGCACGGAATACATGAACACAATCAACAAAATAAGATTTACACCACCAATTCTAATTAATTATTATATTTTAAAATTTTTTTATATATAAATTCATCGACTCAAAATTTATCTTATTTACTGTATTTATAATCAAATTCTAATATTTGCAATTTTAAATATTACTATGTAATCATACTTAAGTGTGACTATTTAAGCCTATTTAATATTAAATGTGTCCACCTAACTCGTCTTGTATACTAAAGTCGGCTTAAAGTCGTGTGTGGGGCATTGTAGGCTGTTGCGGCAAACTAATTTGAGCAGAAATGTGAGTAGGCTGTGCTCGTTTTTCCAAACGGCTCCGCAGGCCCAGGTAGTAGGTGCCAGTACCAACCCCCTGGGTAGATGACGCCTCCTAATGCCTGCGAGTCTTTAATAAATAAATTAGTTTTGTATATTTTTATTTTATTAATTTTTATTGAAAAATTTTATTTATAAGAGAATTAAATACTTATGAAAAAAAAAGTTAAACATACAAATAGAATTTCTTAAGATAAAAATATCAACTGTATCTTTATCAAATTAATTCTTTATTAAACTTACTTTTGATGTTATTATTGATATCAGAGTTTTCTTACTTTTTCGGTTGTCACGTAAAAAAAAAAAAACAGAAATTGTTCTCTATTTATTGTTTCTCCTTCAGTGCACAGAAAAGTCAAAGCACAAGCAATATAGAAGAAAGGAAGAGAATGTGAACACGACGTTGGCAAATATTATTAAAAAAAAAAATTAAATTCAATCTCGAGAAAAGAGAGACATTAATATCTAGAAGACAATGTATCAACTGATTCACAATAGCATGCAGATAATGTATCAAACATTCTTTGACGTAGTAATTTAATATCTAAAATATAAATTAATAAATAAAAAATTATCAATATAGATGAAAATAAATATTTATTAAAAAATAAAATTACTTCATCTTATTAGAGTAAAAATGAACTTAATATTTATTATAAAAATACAAAATAAAATATTGAAAAGAATTGAGATACATGACTAAAAGTAAAAGTAATAATATAAAATAATAAAATAAAAACATATAATTATAATAATTATAAAATTTTTCACTTTTTATAGCATTTGAAACTATGATATATAATTTTATATAATGTTAATTAAATAAGTGATTAGTTAAATTGTGATTATTAAATAATTTTTCACTTTCTTTAAAATAATATTTATAATTATAATATAATTGTACACAATGTTAACTTAAATGATATAATTATTTATTTATTTATTTATTTATTTTAAAGAAAAAAAACTAAAGTTTCATGTAAAAATTAGGTAAAAACTCATTAAAAATAATTATGTGACAATTTTTTATCATATGCTTTATATATATTGGCATTCTCATGAATTAGTGTAATAATAAGATACCCAAATCAGAGCAACCTAGCACTTCACTTAAAAGGACCAAATATACTTTATTTTGTTTGGATTGTTGAGTTCAGTGATTCAAACTTTGTTTAATTATGTGAATAAGGTATATGAGGCAGGTTTTGTTTGTTACTAACTCTATCAATCTTTTCTATCTAATATGTCGTTTT
The DNA here is from genome assembly GCA_020883675.1 of Bruguiera gymnorhiza. Classification (NCBI taxonomy): domain Eukaryota; kingdom Viridiplantae; phylum Streptophyta; class Magnoliopsida; order Malpighiales; family Rhizophoraceae; genus Bruguiera; species Bruguiera gymnorhiza. The sequence continues at coordinate 7,820,662 of JAIRCJ010001062.1, read as the reverse complement.
ATAGTAGGTTCAAAAAAATAATAATTTTTGTTGTTTCTAATTAAAAACGTAACATATTACACGTGGAAAAAATGGAAAAAGAATGTAATTGTATCAACCAATGTTGAACCGCCTCTTGTATCTTTGAGTTTGGTCTCAATTGGAGTAATTGACTGAAAAAAGAAAAAACAAGGTGGAGTTTATTTTTCTGGCTTTACAAAGTCAATATATCATTCATTTAAGTTTAAGAAGAAGAACATATATTCAGACAACTGTCATTTTGCACCCTTTTCCCGCCACATCTATCCCCTCAATGTAACGGCTATTATTTTCAAAATCTTATTTGAAAAACCTGTCTTTGTAATCGAACTCCATCCTAAGTCCCTCCAATTAAGGGCTCCCCTTTTCCCGGAGTGAAACCAAATCGGAAGCTCCAAAAATCAGACAAATCTTCCAAGGTACGATCCTGATTTCCCAAGTTAGAACCCCTAATTCTCCGTTTTGTTCCCCAGAAACTTCGAGTAGCTGATTTGTTGAAAATGAAGCAGCTCCTCCTGGAAGAGGTTTGATTATTGCCAACGAGAAACAAACGGATTCGCTTCTAATGTATCCGTGGCAATCACGCAATGCTAAAGGCCCTGTTGCAGCTGCCGAGGTGTTGAATGATTTCCCTTTTCGCCGTATTATTGATTTCTTATGCTTTCTTTTTTGGCTCATTGTTTCTAAGGAGAGCATCTTGTGTCCGTTGGAGGATGCATCTATCCTTGGATTGGCGGAAGGCGGTAAAAAAGATTTGTGCTCCCTTTACTTCAGCGAGCTCTTCATCAAGTGCAAGATTCGTTGTTACTGTTAGGGAGAAGCACTTAAAATTCTGGGCTCAATTGGATTGCCTCCAAGGACTTGCTTAAAGAAAGTGACTGGGTCGTTGGCCATACATGGGACACCTGTGGATCTCAGTCTTTTCGAGGAAGCCCATTTATAGCAGTCACATCTACAATTGCATAGAATGGTACTTGTGCTAATGGTGTAAGAGAAGAGTAATAATAGGCTGGACTCTGGAGGGATTAAAAACTTACAATTTTCTGAAATGAACAGTGTTTGCGAGAAAAGAAGGATCATAAATTATAGGGGGAATACCCATTCTACGAATGTGCTGGCACGTCGAGTCAACCTTTAGCTCGATTATGGGCCAAGCTTGTAGACAAACCTATTGCTCCAAAACCCAAGATCGAAAGACAGACCAGAATTCAACCCACAAGGACGTGTCCCTAACAAAGGCCTAAATGCCCATTTAAAGCTTCTTCGGGCCATTATGGGTAAATTAAATTTATAACTCTTTCTTTAAAATTTTGAATTTTAATTATTTTTTAAAAAAAGTGTGATTTATAGGAAATTAAAAAGATATTTGTATTATATAACTCACTCACTGTTTGATGAGTCTCATAATAAATCAAAAATATAAAATATAAAAAAATAAATTAGTGGCTATAATTGTTATGGTAGGAAAACTAGTACGGAGAAATGGGGAATTTTTGGGTCAAGACTACTTCTTTTCAAGAATAAATCGCGGGCCTCTTCTACTTTAAGATTAAAAAAAATAAAAACTTGAAAAAAAAAGAAAAACAAGAAAGAAAAAGGCAAAGACCACATCTTTTGCATTTGCTGTCCTGCACCTTTGAAAATCATTTCCACTGATGATTTTCGTGCAATTCTAATATAAATCTGCTGTCCTGAGCTTCTTTTTAGTGTAGATATCAAAGCATGTCAGCGAACAATGTAGCTCTCCAAACACTTACAATTACCTCATAGATATGTGGGATATCTGTGAATCCCCAAGAAGGTATATATGCCTGGAAATTATGCTTTTGTATGCCTCTATCCCTTTGTCCTGCTTTAGTAACATGCCTAACTCTAAATTCTTCTTTCTTGGGATTCCTTCCCTCTACGTATTCTCCCTTTCTTGAGATTCATTCACTCCACTTGAATTATTACCGCAAGTTTGTCGTAGCTATGATGGCTCTAACTGTTAGGATATAGAATTTTAAGGATTTTCACCGACCCATTAGGAACCCGCCTCATGTGTGGCCTAGTTGGCGATAATTGGACTAATGATGTTGGCCATTCTAGCCACTATGAGGAAGCATCTAATAGCGCACCTCTTTCTGAGTACAAGTATATGCAGAAGTCCATGAAATTACAAGCCTTCAAAAGGACCCCAAGCGAATGTTTAAACTGATTTACTAGCGAGAAGACACCAACACGATGAAAAGATGCCGCAAGGAATGACTTGTTTCGCCGACAGGGAACACGCTGAGTTATGCCACTGAAGCACACTGGGCACTTTTCCCTGAATATATATATATATATCACCAGGAGAAAAAAATTCCTGTGTAGACCGCAGTACTGTGTAGGCGCAAAAATCCAACTCATAATAACGGGGTAGAATGTGAACAAAGTTTTTGTGCATAGGCATGCTGCGTCCAGAATGGGGCCTTTGTTGAGTGGACTATCATTTTACACATTGTTTTAAAACCGGGAAGATAAAAAGGAAAAAAGCTTCTGAGTAATACGTCGCTGTATGACATTGTGGGGTAAAGGGGCTCAATTTGATTGTCCTTTTGCGTTCATGTTTCCTTTGTAATGATGACCTTACTTTTTGCTTTTAATTAAGTTGAATGGCTGTTTGCACATTGATTTGCTTTTCAATTTTATTCTCCCACAAAGACCAGAGGAGAAGTTGGCAAGAACAACTTTAGCTGTTCACACATCGGTTGTGCAATTATGGACTATAATGTCTTTAGGCTTGCAATAAGACAACATTATTTGACATAATGACTTCGGCGAAATTTGTGGAATCTACTGATGCGCATGTTTTTACATGAAAACTTGCAGCTGTATGCATCACAGAAAAAGGAATTGTATCGGGATAATGACTTAATAATGATACACAGGAACAAGACGTAAAACTTTATCTACCTCTAAGGTTAATAGTCCTTTCTTTTACCGTTAAGGTAAATTACTCTGCCTCTGTTTTTGGTGTGTCTGGGTGTGCGTTTTTTTTTGTGTGTTCGAGTGTGTGTTTTTTTGTGGGAGCACTTGGGTGGTGTTGCAGCATATCTTCTTGTTTTCATTGAGAAATGAAAAGAAGAAGAAAAAAATAAATAAAGAAAGAAAGGAAGAAAAGCTCATTCTAACTGCATAAAGCTTCAGAGTTCAGAGAGACAATGCTACAAATCTGACTACCCGAATCTTCAGTTGTTCGCAAAAGAACAGGAAACAAGCTTAAAAAATTGCCTCCCCAAATCTAATCCTAATCTTTTGTTTGCATGCTTGCACAGTACTGATCATCTCCTTTCCATGTCATCATCAGTAGCAAGAATATTGCATGCAAGAAGCTACCGTTTCAGATACTAACCTCCAGTGGCTCAGACCTGTCCCCATGTACTCGAGCCATCAATATTATAGCTCTAGCTCCAGTATTCTAATGGATACCCATTTGAGTTCCCCCTCGCTTGGGTTGGAATATCCTTAGCTTTGGATTAATCTATTGGTGCAACGATCAGTTGGTGCTCGAGTGTCAGAATCATTAGGCCTATAGGACCCCTTGGTCCTTGGTCAAGTTAATCGGAATTGTGAATATGTAAGGAAAATATTTGGTGATAATACATTAAAAATAATATAGTGAGTGTATATTGATATAGTATAATTTAATAAGAAAATTATTAAATTAAAAATATATAAATATACAAACGGCTATATATTTTTTACTAAATTATTGCATAATCAAATTTATATTAAAAAAAAAAAGAGTTAGCCAAAAATAAAGTTGAAATTTTATCTTTTCTTTTTCTTTCTCTGGACTATAGAGAATTAAATAAAAATCCAGAAATTTTATGCTAATTAAGAGGCCGTTCATTTATGAGATGGTATCGCATTATCTAGACATCATAGATTGGAGCCACTAACACCAGCGACTTAAAGCAGGAAATGCTACAATGATTGCTATGAGAAAGACCAGGCCGGTGGTCTAGTTTGCTATTGTGGAAGCATTTTGGTGGGGCAACGTTGCACTACAATAGCTTCGACCATAAAAATATGCAAAGAAACACGTATTTTGATATCGTGGATAAAGTTATTGCAAAAACAGTAACTGTGTATGTTTGGTACGTAGGTGGAAAGGACTTGGATATGGGATCATTGAAACGGGGCCTCAGACCACTCGGGGCGAATATTTGTCTCAACCCTTTATCTTTCCTACTTTGAGACCTTCGCTTCATTTCCGCTTTGGATGTAAGAATTATGTGAACAAAACAAAACCCTATTAAAGACAAAGTGAAGGGAGAATTGGACATAGACAGAAGCCCTATGCACACCACCCCATTAATTGTTTTATTTAAAAACATAAATTAAATTAATGAAACGATTTTGACATAACTTAACAAAAGGACAAAGGCAGAGGACAGGGCCAACGAGTGCCGTGCTGCCAGTTAAAAACACACACAGGCAGTGGACAGTCTCTCTCTCTCTCTCTCTCTCTCTCTCTCTCTTCATCGGCCCACACACACACGTACACAAATTAACGCCGTATTGCATATTCATATTCTCATCTCGTTCCATGGACATGAAGTAGCTACTAGCTAGAGCGATTTAATCATTTATTAGGAGTTCTCCGTGATGCGCAACCGAAAGTGCAAGTGGAGCAATTGGGGACACGTCGACTAGCCTTAATTAGTATCCTCCTCGCTGCCGCTAAAGCCGCCGGGTTTATCTCGTGACTGAGCGGCGGGGCCTTAATGTCATCGCTTGCTCTCCACAGTGATTTTCCCATCACTCGATCCTCATTGTCATTGTCCTACTTTATATTTATAGGCATGCGCTGCGTCCCTGAAGAGAATTCCATGTACCGGGAACCCAAAAAAAAAAAAAAAAAAAGAATTCCATGTACTGAACTCTTCATATCTATCAAGTTAATTAACGGAAATCATACAGAGATGCAGAGTAGCTTTGGAAGTTATGCAATTCAACCAAAGCAATAGTTTTTATTTTATTTATTTATAATTTTTGCTAGTAATTCATAGTGGTTCTATTTGAAATTATAATTGAGTTTTGATGTTGTAATTGACAAAGCGGTAATTGCGAATTTCATACTTTATTTTAGTAAATATAATTAATTATTTGATAATTATTTATAGTATATAAAAAAATCATATAATAAAACATAATTACAAAATGAGTTTTTATATAGTTAAATTATAATTATTTCACATAATTATAAAAATCATTATCTTAAAAATTATTGGATTGTAGTATATTTTTATATTTATTCTTAATACTAAATTGTTATAATTCTAAAATGTTAGTTTTAAACATAATATATTTTAAATAAATATAAATTTTATAATTTATTAAGTACTAATAAAATTATATTTAAATTAAAATATAATTTCATAAATTATAACTACAATCTCAAATACAACTATCGTAAGTTCTCTTTTACTGTTCATTACCAAGCTCTATAGATTGTGATGAATGTTTGTGATTTTAAGAGGGATATTAAAACTAATTAGAAACAAATTTAACACCATTTATGTACTGATATTACGCTGATTTGACTTGAAAATTCGATACTTGTCGTGTCGCATAAAAGGTAGAGATTAGAACGTCTAACCTCCAATCCCTTCAAATATTTGTAGTAAGTCGCTAGACTTAATTGAAAAAATAATAACACAGAAGCCTGGCAATTTGTGAATAATGATAATTTAAATAGAAGGCCTAGCAATTGCTCCTAGATATGGTTTAGTGGTCGTCAAGTGTTAAATTTAAGGTTAAATATAAAATTTAAATTTCAGATCTCATTCATAATTCAATTAAGTTTTATCCTTTAAAAAAAAATGTATAAGAATTATGAAAGAAAAAATTAACCTAGTCCAACGCACCTCCAAACAGAAAGAAGAAAAATGTGATTGAAAAAATTGTAATGCATTCTTAGAGGTACTTGCTCAGGTTAATATTTTTTAACAATAAAAAATAATAAAAATATTAGTTATTTCTTGTAACTTAAAGTCAAGTGTTATTTGGTAATATTTTAATTTATTTTTTTATATACAAAATAGATCTATTATTTAAAAAAAATTAACAATTTCAATAAAATTTTTGTATACTTAATTACAATAATTATTACATCTGTATAATTCAATAATACATTTCAATTTCCACTCATTACTTATATAAAGAAAAATTTGTCGAAAAAAATTCAAATCTAAATTATACGTGTAAAAACACTTCTAATTACCATCAAATTTCTGAAGGTGGGGTGGTTACCCCAGGCTAAATTGGCAATCCACAGGCCAAAATAGACGCGGTGAACGCTCGTGGAATGCGAAAAATGCACCAATGGCTAGTTCATTTGGCTGTGCAGAGTGGCCCGAGTCGCACGTGGGAAATACTCCGCGCATCTTCCAATCACTATTACACTTTGCACGGGCTTATGGTCATAGACACAGTATGACAGCTCTCTTTCGCGATCTACAAGGGACTGCTCCAATCGAGTCTAGTATGCATCGGGTGGGCCCCGGATGAGGCTACTTTTGTCATTTGCGTCGTTTCCTTGTTTGGATATGGGAGCGCGGCTAACCCACGCGGTGTCTAACTCTAAACTCCCCAGCAGTCCGGGCTCGGCAAGTCTACTACCATTACTACACCTGTCCAATCCCGAGTGACAAGAATGACGTGTACACATCAAACACCGTTGAAATATACTAAATACGATATATATATATATATATGTTGGCTTCCGAGCCATCCGTACGTATGCTACACGTGCGCACTTATTTGCTATTGTTTTTTCGTACGATTATTCCGCGCCAGAAGTGAAAGCCACGACGCCTCGAATGCCTGAACTTTCTCGGAAAATTTTATAGCCGTTAGATCTATCGCCTTATTTTTTTTTTCTTTTTATTTTTCTCGTTTGAAATACAACTGATGGTAAGCAGAAGGTTTTAAATCTCTGTCGTGAGATTAGCAATTTAATTATTAAATTATAGTGAATTATCCTCCATTTTCATCGCTGGCTATTGAATGGGAATAAACAGAAATGATCTGGTATGGACGAGTATTATTATTGAGGTAAAGCCCATTAAAATATATCAAAAATTTTAATACAAACTAAATTTGATAAGTTTTCGTTTACCGAACCTACGATGGTATTTATCGAAAAATCTCTCATATAAACGTTGTTTTTCTTGAATTGTTGAGTTGAGGAGCACTCAAATGAACGCGAATGGACAAAAGACAAATTTTAATTCGATTTAAACTAGCATTTTGGATTTTTTAGTATAACTAAAATTAAATTAATAAAATTAATATTTAATATTAAATAAATAAACAATTTAATATACCTATATACACACAATTATATATTATATAAAAATATTCATATATAAAAATTAAAATATAATAAAATTAATCTTTTAATATCAATACAAAACATTTAAAAATATATATCGTAATTAAAATAAATAAAGTATAAATAATTTATAAAACTTATATATCTAAAATTATAAAAATAATAACAAAAAATAATAATATTATTATAAAATTAATTTTTTAATTATTTTATTAAAAATTAAATTTGATTAACTGATTTTTGAATGAATTTATTAATTTATTAATTTATATATCCAATTTAAATTTAATTAATTTTAAAAATTAAATTAAATTAAAATATAAACTGAATTTTAATTTATTTTTTTAAAATTAAACTAATAGGTTCGATTAGATTCTTCAAATACGGGGGAACAACCAATTTTCTTACGGTGGACTGTTAACAATCGGGATCAATTTTCTTTGAAAGCCTTAGCAAGCAAAAATATGGTCGGGAACTCTTTCGCATCGAGCGCGTAATTAGGAAGGGACGCGAAAAGGTCAACAGGGTTGCAATAAATCGTGCAATTTCTCATGTAGAGAACGAATTTCGTGGAAATGCCTTTTTTTTTTTTTAATCTTTTTCTATGTTAATTATTATACCGCAATCGATAAAACCGAATAAAATATTTTCAAGTGAGAACAAAAATATAAAAGAGAGTGTATTTTGGCTATGGTTGAAAAAGGGAAGCTAGAAAAACAAAAGGATCCTAGAACAGGAAAAAGAAAAGGCGCGAAGAGAACAAAAAGAAAAGAAAGAGAAAAATAGAAAGAAAGCGAAATTTAAGAAAGAAAAAGATTAAAAAAAAAAAAAAGAAAGAAAGAAAGAAAGAAGAGCATCCGGAGCTCTTTCTCGCTCCCTCAGGAGAGATGGCGTGATTTGCTTTTACTTTTTCCCTCGACAGGAATCTTTGAAAATCAAAAGCATCGCCAGAGAAGGAAAAGAAAAGAAAAGATTAATAGAAAATAGAAATTTCCGGGAAAAATAATCACTAGAAATTTATTGAAACGGGGGTCAGAATTTTGGCAACCCCACACATTCTATTACGTTACCCTCGTTCGGATCGTGACTGATCTGCCTGCGAGGTCTCCTTATCTCCGTCGCAGGTTTAGACGGGCTTAGCCCGAGTACCCCAGTCGTTGTGATAGAACAAAAATTTTTATGAACTTTCCGATCTTCCCTTTTTGATTTTCGGGGTCAATCAGCCTCCCACCTTAATATGCAATGCTTGCAACCCAGATGGTACCCTTGTAGAGTGTAAAGAAATTTTCATAATTATTGAGGTAATATGTGGTATAAAAATACTTTGTAGTCCGCAAGAAAAAGAGAGTCGACCCACACTTAAATACTTGAAAACTATCATTTGTCGTTAAATTGTACGAGCCAGACCGAGTGGCTCCACAACCAGAAGGTGCGGCGGTGCTTGGTCGATGTTATTTTTTATTTTATATAGTATATAAACAAAATTATTTTTTAAAAAATATAATATTTTTTTTAAATAAAATATACTGTAAGATTAATTGAATTATTATATTTGAGTATGAGAAAATAAATTTTAAAGTTAATAATAATTATTAATACATTTTAATTTTTTATTAAATTAGATATATATTTAATAATATTTTAAAAAATATTTAAATTTATAATTTTATAATAAAATAAATATTTTAAATTATTATATCACAATAATTGATGGAACGATATTAAAAGAATTAATTAATTAAAAAATAAAGAATAGTATTAAAAATATTTTATTTATGATAATAATATTTTTAAAATAATTTATATATTAGTCAAAATTAAGCCTTGCTCTAGATGAAGTATACTCACCTTGTCATTGGTGTAGTAATTCAAGACTTTATTCATAAATTTTAAAATAGGATCATGGGAAGGAAATTCATGGTTTATTATTGTGACGTGTTGATGTAAATAACTTATTTATAACCAAAAGACGCTAAAAAGGATAAATAAATAAATAAAGACCAAAACCGATTCCAAGCACGCACACAAGGCCTGTAGCTGTAGGACCAGACCCGAGGAGTCTCGGTCTGGCAATGCAGACTGGTAGGGCCAAAACAGTCTTTTGCTCAGCGGGTGTCCCTAGAAAGAAAAACAAAAGAAGAAAGAAAGAAAAGGAAAAAAGAGAAGAAAGAGAAAGAAAAAGGCTTTAATTTACAAGACCGGCCACCTCCAGTCGAGGATGGTGTGTTGGGTGGGACAGAGGGCAGTATAAATTTGTAATTGCCACGTAGTGCAGAAGAATTTTCTTTTTTTTTCTTTTTTTTCTTTTTCTTTTTATTTTTTACATTATTATTATTATAGTTTGTTTTTTTTTTTCTGCCCTTTTTCTTTTTAATTTTTCCCGTTGGCTTTCTCCCATTTTCTCTCACTTTCTCTCTCACCGTCTGTTGTAGCCAAACAGTTCTCACTCACTCACTCTCTCTCTGTCTTTCTTTCTCTCAAAACGCAAAAAACGCAACATCTAGAGAAACACTCGAGCACAGCAGTCCCTTTTCTCTCTCACGCTCACTGCAATAATATGAGCAGAGGGCTCATCACATTCCACCACCGGTTATGAATCCCACCACCGACCCGCCACAGCTCCAGCCGCCGCAGCCACCGCAGCCCCACCATCCCTCCACTTCCTGCGATCGTCACCCGGACGAGCACTTCACCGGCTTCTGTCCCCTATGCCTCTGCGAGCGCCTCGCCGTGCTCGACCACAACTCATCCTCCGCCGCCGCTTCTTCCTCCTCCCGCAGGCCTCCCATCATCCCCACCACGTCCACCGCTACTGCCGCCCTCAAAGCCATCTTCAAGCCATCCGGCGGTGGCAACGGTAGCGGGTCCAAGCCCTCTTTTTTTCCTGAGCTTCGCCGCACCAAGTCCTTCTCCGCTTCCAAAAACGAGGGGTTTTCCGGCGTGTTCGAGCCCCAGAGACGGTCCTGCGACGTCCGGGTTCGAAACACTCTCTGGTCTCTGTTTAACCAAGACGACGAGCGAAACCCATCAAGAAAAGAAGCCTTCAAGGCTCCTGAAATTGAGTTTGAGTCCAGAATCTCGACCTCCAGCTTCCGAGGTCCAGTTCTTGAGTCTAAAGAGGAGGAAGAAATTGAAACCGAGACCGATTATGAGAACGGCAACGACGATAACGGTGACACTGTAGGAGTTTTAGAAGAGCCCATCAGCATAACGGCGAGAAATTCGAATGCGAACCCCATTGCAGAAATTATAGAGGAAGAGGAACCCATTGTTATAGAGCCAGAGAAAGTGCAAGAAGAGGAGCTTAACCTGAAGCCCATGAAGGACCACATTAATCTTGATTCACAAACCAAGAAGCCTTCGTCTGTGAGGGATTTTAAAGAGATTGCTGGGAGTTTTTGGTCTGCTGCTTCGGTTTTCAGCAAGAAATTGCAGAAGTGGAGACAGAAGCAGAAGCTAAAGAAGCAGACGAACGGTGGGCTGAGGTCAGAAGCCACATTGCCGATGGAGAAGCCGATTGGGCGGCAGTACAGGGAGACCCAGTCGGAAATTGCGGATTACGGGTTTGGGAGAAGATCTTGCGACACGGATCCAAGATTTTCGCTCGACGCTGGGAGGATATCATTCGATGATCCTCGCTATTCATTGGACGAGCCCCGCGCTTCCTGGGATGGGTATTTGATTGGAAGAACCACTTTCCCAAGAATGTCTTCTACCATGGTTTCTGTTGTCGAGGATGCTCCTGCTAACGTTGTTTCGAGGTCAGATACTCAAATCCCAGTTGAAGAACCTCCACCAATGGCTATTCCCATGAATGCCATTAATGAGGACGAGAGAGTCCCTGGTGGGTCTGCTCAAACTAGGGAGTATTATTCAGATTCTTCGTCTAGGAGGAGGAAGAGTCTTGACAGGTCCAATTCCATTCGGAAGACAGCGGCGGCTGTGGTGGCAGAGATTGACGAGTTAAAGTCTTTTTCAAATGCTAAAGTTACTCCAGCAACTGCAGACTACTTCCATGGACAGAAGTTAGTGGCTCCTGATAGAGATTTGAGGGATTCGAACTCCAATTCCTTGAGGGATGATTGTTCTGAGGCCATTGACATCAGATATGGAGATCGTGGCTCCGCGATGGGGAATGGTGAAACAAAAGTAAACAAGAAGTCGCGGAGGTGGAGCAAGGCGTTTAACATTTGGGGTTTTATTCATAGGCGGAGCGTTAACAAAGACGAAGACGAAGATAGGTACAGTAGAGCCAATGGGGTGGAGGGGTCCTTTTCAGAGTCTTGGCAAGAGCTGAGAGGACGACAGAATGGGGAAGTTAAAGCGGGTTTTAATCCCAAGATTTTGAGGAGCAATAGCAGTGTTACTTGGAGGAATTCACCCGGTTTTGGGGGTGCAACATTTGGCAGTGCAAGGAAGAGCAATGTTGAGACCAATTGGAATGGAAATGTGAGAAAGAAAAGGGAAGAGTTATTGTTGGACAGGAACAGGAGTGCAAGGTATTCACCAAACCATATTGACAACGGATTGTTGAGGTTCTACTTGACGCCAATGAGGAACAGTCGTAGGACTGGGTGGGGGAAGAGCAAGTCCAGTCAGGCACATTCTATTGCAAGGAGCGTGTTGCGATTGTACTGAACTGGGGAGGTCCCTTGGGTGTTTCTTTGGTTCAATGTTTAATTTTGGTGCATTTATTGTGTAAGCACACTTGCCTTAATGTATTCTTCATGGGTTCGGTTGGTTGGTTGGGTCAAAACACCTCTAAATTTGTTGCCTTGCATTGCTTCTGCTCAACTGTTCAAATAACAAGAATTTTCGGTGTTAACTTTCTCTTCATTCTACACTCCGGTTTGTCTCTAACCATCCTCTTGTTTTGGCTACTCTTCCTTTTCACGTTTCCTTTTTATTTTAGAATAACTGCATGTCGTTATGTTATTTCGCATCTTCTTAGTTCTTGCCAAAACAGGCTGGGACATGGAGAATATGGGTGCAAACATGTGCAGATTTTTTATTTTGGATTCTATTGGGGTCGTATTTCTTCCTTGTCCTGCATGGAGCTAGCTGATAGCCTGTTGATGAAGGCTGCAAGGCTCTTTCAGAGCATCTTACTAAAACATTTGGCATATTACAAGTTCTTTTGGGACAAAAAGGCATTATGATGTGGGCTCGTGCTCCCTGCCTTTGTCATTGGTCCCAAATTGACGGGCAGAGGACAGCAGTGTGCTTCCAATTCCTTCGTTATCAACCCCTCGGGCACTACTTTCGTTACGTGTATACTTAATAGTGTGCTCTCTTCTAGTTCTTTGAGTCGCCCCTGCAGCTTCAATCGTCTATCTCTCTGGAAGCATGAGGTTGGTCCTTTCTGCTACTAAAGAAAAGAAAGAAGTCCGATTCTGCCATTTTTGCATTAACGCATAGGGGATGACGATGTTGACAATTATTATTATTTTTTTCTTTTTTTCTTTTTTTTTTTTGAAAAAAACCCCATGTTCCCTTCTTTTCCTTTGTATTGCAACATAAACGTCTGGTGGTAATGCCCACGATTGTCTCCCTGAAGAAAAGATACGATTTTTCTTTAATCAGAACTGAGTCGAACCTACACGAGTTCATTGCCAACAATATGAATTGAAGGCACTGTGGCTTTCTCCACTATAAGTTGAAAGCATCTGAAACACGGAACTCCACGGAGCCCATTATCTAAATACGTTTCATCCCATCGGTTCACCGCTATCATCTGGGCCCATGATATAGTTGGTCCTTACAGTCGATGGGTCTGTGCCATTTATTTATTTATTTTTCCTTGTCAATGTACATTATATTCGCCTTAAGTGACAATCTCAACTGATACACTGAAGATTAAGAAGAGAGTCTGAAAGGAAACGAAGCCAAATCTAGCCATAAATGTTGACTGGGAAATACAGAAAAGTAGTTGTAAAAGTCGGAAGTTTGATCCCATTACCGAAAGAAGATTTGATCTAAGCAATTATTATTTCATGTGAATAAAATTTCAATGGAGGATGGGTTTGGGGTCATGCTTTCCGCTTTTCTCTGTAAATGTTAAAGCTCCAATGATCTACAGTTTCGCCTCTAAAGTCTAAAGTCGACGAGTGACTAGGAAAAAAACTTCCCAACATGCTACCTCATGGATAAAGACTGAGAGAAGTAAAGAGAAGAAAAGGTAGAGAAAGGGGCTCGTGACCCGAGGAATGTCAAGTTACTCTCGTAAAAGGCTCTCTCTCAAGGGGAGCTGGATTGCAATAATCTGATTTTAACATTACTTAGGTTATTAGCCTATCTGTGTACGATTTTTTCTTTTTTCGCTGCAATATTTGTGTACGATTGTTTCATCCTATGGAAATTGATTTTTTTTTTTTTGTTGGTTAAAAAATTGATTTTATTATTATTATTATTTTTTTGGTTTATTGGAAATTGATATTTGTCCATCTCGCACCCCAAGTGGGCCGGGCCAGCACTTACAAATGGGAGGAATCCACTACGTTGTAGACAGGCTTGCTAGGGGTGCGGACAGCGCTTCCCTTTTACAAATACGCACTTGTTTTTACTTTAATTTACAGCCCAACAAATCCGCAATTCTTAAGGGCCGCAGACCCACAACCCTCCATTTACGAGAACAGTGGGGCCTTGGGCTTTTTAGCACAGTCCACTAGAAGCTAATCAAAGTTCATTGGCGATCCACGAGAATGCCAGGAATCCATATTACTTCTTGTTATCTTATTCAATAGTTTCAAAACAGCGTCACTTGAGAAAAGCACCTGCAAGTCGTTTTATTTATTAATTTATTCATTTATTTAATATCGGGTTGGTCGAGATATAATTTTAAAACTTTTGCATTTATATACCCTAATTAAGATATGGTAACCCTTCACGTTGTGCATTCCAAAAATAACAAAATATGCTCTGACTAATACATCTTTAGTTAAATGCAACGAAAATAGTAGAAAGATACGTCTACCTCACTATTAACCCATAAACTATCTCTAGCGACGCTCCTCAATACATACGAACTCCCCCCCTCTCCAGAATTCTCTTTCTCACCCACCCCTGTCCTTTATGCATTCAAAGTAGTCATCGCTATAGCTAAGAAGGCCAAGTAAAGTCTTTTATTTCGGTACATTAAAAAGTCTATTCAATTATAAATTAAGTAACAAAAATATATATATATATATATATGTATATTTTTAATTTATGTAAACTTTGTAATATATTTAAGATTAAATTATAAAATTTTCAAAATAAAAGTCTAAATAAATAATTAATCACATAATTAAATTTCAAAATCTTTAAAATAAAGATCTAAATAATTAATTGTTAAAATATTCTTAAAAGAAATTGTGTTTAAATTATTATCGCAATGTCAAGGTCTTAATTGACCATTTGAATCTGTCCAGTTTCTCCTCCTCCCCAATTTAAAAGCTTGCTATTGGAAAGCGAAAAATCACTTACATTTGGCGAGAGGGGGAAGCACCTCCTTTGGTACGCTTGGACCCACGTGCTCCCTGCGCACCAACATCTAACAACTAACCAAAAAAAAAAAGTGAAATGATGATGCTGTAACAGCTTACAAAATTGGGATAAAAAGGGTACAAAATAGGGACCACGGCCGTAAGAGTTTTCGCTAGAAGATTTGGCCTATAGTCAGCCGCTACTTCCACATCTACACCCTCGCCGTTGGAGTACTTCCGTAGCTACATATTCTGCTCTTTTTTATGGATGTTATATCATCGTCGCTATCAACTTCATCGTGGAAGTAGCGCCTGGTCCGCTTGCCCACACGTTCAGGGACGAAGACATTGTAGTAATAACTCAGTATGTTCCTTAAAGATTTGGATGGAAAGCGTTTCAAGGCAAGCTTCCAAAACCCTTTTTCATGATTTAACGGCTTGTGTTCCACCAGAGATTGGAATTGTTTTTTCTCTTCCAATTTCCATGACCCCGACACAGCTTCTCCCATCTCATTAAATTTCCAACTGAAGAAAGCTGGACCAAGATCAGATCGCAGTCGTCTATTTGCTTCATGAATATGGTGCTTGATGCATTTAATTGATCCCCGAGAAGCGCAAGGGCAAGAATCAGGTCTTCCCATTCCAATTGCTTTGACAATGGTTCCTATATCTGTGCCTTCGGTGGGCCAAACCCGCCTGCCCAACCACTTCAAGCTTCCTGAATCAACATTGCTGTAAAATTTTCCCATGTTGGTTGGTCCTGTCCACTCCGGAATTTCAGCCTGGAATTCAGGTCCAACAGGTATCCATGACTTGCACTTCTTTGGCTTCAACCAATCTACACTGTTGATCAAGTCATCAAGAACCACTATGGGTATACCCTTGTTAAGGGTCTCCAGGCTCGAATAGTTAGAACCATCAAAAGACTCGTCTGTGCTAGTTAAAGGAGATAAATTTTCACTGGAAGCAGCATTTGAAAAGGCATGAACTAGATCATCAGAATTCATTATTGGTACATCCTCGTCAAGCAAATTGCCTTGATTTGAACCTTTTGAATTATCTGCTGATTCTTCCATATCGACTAATGGACCAAAGTTCTTGTTGCTTGTAGAACCTATACTATAAACTAGGCTATCAGAATACAAGATAGCTGCCTCTTTGGTAACCAGGATATTTGAACTCAAAAATTCCGATCCATCCATCGACTCATCCTCGTTAATTGTAAGAGAAAGCTGTTTGTTGGATGGACCTAAGTTCACCTGATTACCTTGGGAGATGTATTTGATACACAGTTTCTTTGCTTGAAGAGTATCCTCAATCATCATCATACCGTCTGAAATACATGAGTTGAAGACAGTTTTCGCATTAAGACGTTCATATGTGTCAGCTGAATTGGGTAAGGGATAGGAATGCTGGCTGCCCCAATCCTTACCATTTTGAATGCTAGGTTTCTGTGAAGTCATTCCTGGAGCACCTTTGATTTTACTACCCTTTAGGAAGTGTTGAAGTTTTCGTTTCCTCTGAAGAAAATAGGAAGTGAAAAAAGGGTCAAACTCTTATGGTTGGCAAAATCATAGAAAGGGGGTTATGCTAAATGGGCAGGGAAATAACTGAACTGACAGCTAGACTGGAAGTCCATGTATACATTTATTGATTACTTATTTTTTCAGTTAGTTAAAAGCAGAGTTCGAGCATGATACTAGGATTAACCGTCCAGCAAATCTGTTAGTTCCATAAGATCTACCACAAATGGTTTAGGACTCCAAACAGGCATACCTGAGTTAGGTTTTGACATTTTGAAGGCTCAACTCAAATTAAGCTCGGAAACAAACTTATTGAATTTGTAAGTCAAGCCCAGCTGAGCCTTGTTTAGCTGGGGCTTGTTTACCAAACCAGTACAACAAGCTGACCCTTTGTGACATACAAGGCTCAAGTTATTCACAAAAAAAAAAATGTTATTTATATTTATAATGTTCATAAAAGTTAGTTATTACAAATAAAGTTAGAATGAAGAAAAGCATCAGTTTTAATAAAATAGACAGTGAAATTGCAAAAACCTTAACATGGATATATAAATATATGATTCAAAAAAGAGCTCCTCAAACAAATTCATGAGCCAACAAGCCACCAATGATCCGAGGTTAAAGTTGTTCAAATATAACTCATTTACTAAACAAATTTCAAAGTCGAACAAGTGAATAAATTTAAACAAATCCTAGCTACTGAATCCTTAATGAGCGACTCGTCAGTTATAAGTAAACAGATTTTGAAATTCCAGTTGATGAAAAAGCTTTAGAGTGATACAAATAGATGGTGTAATGGTAGGGAGCTTACCCGAGGACAATGATAACAAGTCAGTTCCAAGAACTTCCGCAGCCTAAGAGCTCGATTCCATAAATTTCGAGCCGACTGTTTCGATGTTTTGGGATTGCAAGGATCCAATGCTAGTCCCTTTAGCCAAACTAACAAGTCGGAATAATTAGCAGGCGAGCCAAATGGAGATCTTCTGTGGCTGAATTGGCCTCCCTTGGCTAATGATGCCTTCTCATCAATGACCTGGCGATCAAGATTTCCACGAAGCTGCAACCTCACCATTTCAGCAGACTTCTTGAATTGAAATCCTGACATCAAGCCTCTCACCTATTAGTCTTGCTGCTATAACTAAAGGGATGCATTTATCACTGAAGGGATCTAGTAATTTAGACATGGGCTTTGTGTTGTAGTCATTCTAAGCTAAAATCTGCTTCCTGCACAACCCAATTCGAGAAAGGTAAAATTACCAAGTTAACCGGTTCTATGTCTTGCGTGATCGACCCAATTTTTGAAATATGAGACACTCAAAATACCAAATGTTAATGGACTTAATCTATCTATCATCACATGAGGGCGAGTTTTACAATAAAGCTACCAATTGTGTGTATCGCTCTCATATTTTGATAAGCCTGCGTATACATGACTCTTCACCAGAACCCACGGTATGAAAATGCCCCCCTTTATATTAATCTTTATGCTGTAAACCCAACCAACTACCATGTACTAAGCTCAATATAACCTCATAGTCAAACTTTTAACTTAACCATTACAACAAGACTTGTCTTTTTTTTTTTTTTGGGTTAATCTAGGAGAATTCTGCTAAAAGAACAACATGGATTTCATTATGCATACTCCATTCACAAAAATAGTCTACATAGATGGCATGCAAATAGCTAAGAATTTTCTGGCTCAGGAAGCCACCAAACCAACTCACTTAAGTGAACAGCGGTAATCTGGGGAAAAGGGCGCTAAAAGTCCTCTTTTTTTATCAGGAAATAAGGGAAATCCTTGTATATTAGCCTGTGTACTGGCTACCACACAATAGTGGAAGATAATAGATCTGATAGATTTTTTGAACTTACCCATAAATTTTAATAATTTACTGTAAAAGCATAAAAGAATAGTAATCATACCTTCCTTGTACAAAGTCCTGATGATGCACAATATGAGGCTTTTGGTGTGGGAATATGAAAATAAAATTCATCAATGGTGGCCTTTGTACCAACTAGGGATTAGGACGGGGAAGAAAGCATGGGGCCAAATGCCAAAATTTCTAGGGTATATGGTAGATGTAGGTGCAAAAAGGAACTTTTATAGAAGAGAGTTAACTCAAATAGTTATATTTTACTCAAGAAGGGTTAACTAACCTTAATCTATCTTGAACTATTGGAGAAAGAAAATTTATTATTCTTTAAAAATTATTATATAAATATAAAATTATAAATATACTTAAATATAATTAATAAAATAAAATAATTTATTTTTTAATATTTTATTAACTCACATTTTATATTTATATTTATGTATATTTAGTTTATTATCTTATAATTATATATAACAGATTCTCTTAAATTTTGACTAATAAAAAATTATTATTTATTACTCTCTTAAATAAAGTTTTACTTATTATTCTTCTAATTCTTTTTATTATGATATAATTAGTTAAATATAATACTTATAAAAAGAAAATTTTAAAAATACTTTTATATTTTCTTTTTAAGAAAAAAAATGTAGAATTCATCTTTTTTTTTTCCTTTTTAATAAAAATAGTCTATGAAAAGAGGTTTTTTATTTTTTTTAAATAATATGTGAATTTAGAAGAATTTTTTGATTTTTAAAATCTCATTTTTGTTTTCTTTAACAAGAAAAAATAGAAAAATATATTTAAAAATTCTTATAATGACATAATTAATTGAATATAATTTATAAAATTTTATTTAATTTTCTCTTAAATATAAATATGTTTGTTTTCTAAATCTCATTTTCCCATATTACTTTGTTTTTCTTAAATAAAAATCTAATTAACTCCCTCTTAGCGTGTTTTTATATCAAATAATATAAATAAAAACTTATTTATATCTTTATTAACTTATTTTTATTTTGTTATACTTAATAGAAGGTGATAACTTTTTCTTTATTTTTAAATTTTTAATTTTTTTAACTATTAATTTAAAGGATATTATACTTTTTTTTTCTATTTATTTTTCTTCAAAATTTTAATTTAAACCTTTTTTATTATAGAATAAATTAGTGTTTTTATCTTTATATTTTTTTATTTCTTCACATTAATGTCATTATTTGGGAATTAAAAAAGTAGAATAAAATGACATTAGAAGAATAATATTTTGTTTATCAAGTGTTTTAATGTAATTATTTTTAATACAACTAATTAGTTAGAATTTCAACTTTTATTAAAATTTCAAATTTTGTTAGAAATTATTCACGTTAAAGGTAAATATTAATTTTAATATATAATAAAATAATTAAATTGTATATCATTTTTAAATTTTTATTATTTAGTATTTAACTTATATTACACATAATTCCTTTTAAGATATAATAAATTTAAAGTATAAAGTTTTTTATTATTTTAAAAAATAATTAGTATAATTAATTTAAATAATTTATAAAATTTTAAATCAAAATAATATTAAGAAAGATACATAAAAAATAAAAAAAAATTAAGCCAACAAAAATAGTTTAGTTTTGAGGTGAATGGACTACACTGTTGCTATAGTTTTGTCAAAACACTTCTTTCATAATCATTATTGGCAAATTTGTCAAAAAGAGTCACCAAGCAAGTATTTTCTTACTAGTACCATATAACAAAATTTACCATCTATTTATTTAAAAATTCTACTTATTACTAATAAAATATATTTTTTACCTATAAAATTCTTTAAATAAATTATTGAGCTAAAGTATTACCTAAACTAAATTAATAATATATTCTACTTCTTTATTAACAAAAATTCAAATAATATTTACAAAAATGGAAATAGAATAGAAAAGGGAAAAAAAAGGAAGATCTTTCATTTTTCAATTTATCAAAATAATATAATTGTTTAAGGAATGTGTTGGCTAAAAACTTAATTAAACCTAATAAAAAGTGAAATAAATTTTACTATTATATTTTGATTATAAATAAATTCATAATCAAAAATTTTAATTTATAATATTATTATAATTAATTGTAGATACTAATCTTAAAAGAAAATTACTTGGTTGAGAAAAGTAATATTTGAAATTAAATAATTTAATTGTGAGAAAATAAAAGAGTAATAATATAAGTAAAATATGTTGATTTATAACAAAAAATAAAAGAATAATAATACAAGTTAAGTATATGAATTTATAATATGAAAAATAACTGAATATATATTAAAATTTTAAATTTATGAAAATATTACAAAAAATTATAAAGTTAATATTTATAAAATTTTACCAAAAAAATTAAAATTAAAAATAAATATTTTAACTTAAAATATTATTTAAAAATAATGATTTTATCTCAATTTTAATAATATTAATATACAAATATATTTGTATTATTTTATTTATTGTGTTTCCTTTTAATATTGTTCTTCTCTGCACTTTATTTATTCCCCTGAAAAATTATGTTTGCTTGTAGTTGTTCCAAGGTTTGCCGAGTAATTCCCAGAGTAACGCGCAAAATGGGTTATAAATGACACTCTCAAGGTTTGCCCAAGGGGACGCAAACACCCAGGCGCGGCAAGGGTCGACTTTCCATCCTTTATTCGGGAGCTTTTGCAGAGCAAGTGAAGAGTCCGTTTCCACAACAAGCCTTACAGCAGCCCCTTCCCCAAGTCGTACAAAGAGTCATGTGAATGGCTCGGAGTTCCGCTCTAACAGCCATTACAATTCCACCCTGACCAGCAAAATCATAAATCTATCTTCTGCTATAAATGCTTTCCCTTTTCCTCCTAAAGAGAGGAAAGAGAATTGTAATATTAAATCACCATCATAACATAAAGGTGCTAACACATAACTTGACTTAAATAGTTCGATTTAGTCTTCTTGAAATTGGACTCCACATTAATTGTAATTATTAATAAATTTAATAACTTATAATGCAAAAAAATTCAAAAATATAATAATTTAAAATTTAAAATAACTAAACACTCAATTAGTCCAAAATATGATTAACAAAAAATTAAAAAACTCAAAATTTAGAATTTAATATACTTAAGATTCAAATGATCTAAAATTTAAAATAATTAGATTTAGATTTAATTTAACCTTATAAATAACTAGCAGATTAAATTTATTTTCATTATATTTAACATAGTTTTAAAATTTAATTTGACATATGGCTACATATGTGTTTGCACAAATGTTCGTTTGATGAGCATTTAATCGAATTCATTCGCATAATCACACGATTTGACATAATTTTACACGAGTGAGTTTGTTTTTCAATTTTGTTCTAATTGTTTTATTACGATATGCAATTTGAAAACAAGCTTATAAAATCTATTGATATACTCGTCATTATCAAGTCGTTTGCAAATCCTAGTGAGTCAACATTTATAATGATTTAAACTTAACTCATATATTAAAAAATTTCAAAATTGAGTATTGCATAAATATCACTTGTTTATGTAACCGACCAAATTACTGCCAATTCAAAACATCGATCTCTTGGCGGATGTATCAGTTCTTTCTTTGCGGTGCTTTTGGCCAAATTGCTTACGGTTGCGTGGAGAGTTGGTTGGGTAGAGTAATTGGGCTGCGACGTAATTAGGAAAAAGAATAATTGGATCATAACGCAATAAAAATAATACAATAAATGTGTTATAATTCGGTGAAAGGTATATTAAACTTATAAAAATAAAATAATAATAATAATGACAACTTGCGAACCGTTGGGCACTGTCTGTGACCTTATTCCGTTTTCCCGACCGTCGCTAGGTCCGAACCACCGTCATTTAAACTCACGAGCAGTGTGCAGTCATGAGATATGAGACCCCGAAGTCCAAAATTTTACTTTTTCTGCCACCGCAATGGTCGATCTCTCCAAGCCTCTCTCTTCCCGGAGACTCCTCAAGCTCCTCAAAGCCCAGAAGGATTCGCAATCGGCGCTTGCCCTCTTCGAATCGGCGAGTCGCCACCCGAGTTATACCCATTCGTCGCACGTCTTCCACCACATGCTCCGGCGACTTGCCGACTCGAAATTCGTCTTGCATTTGACCAGAGTTGTTGAACTGATTAGAACCCAGAAATGCCAGTGCACAGAAGACGTTGCTTTGGCGGTGATTAAAGCCTACGCCAAGAACAAAATGGCTGACGAGGCTTTGGATGCTTTTCAACGAATGGAGGAGATTTTCGGGTGCAAGTCAGGGATACGATCGTACAATACTTTGCTAAACGCCTTTACTGAGTGTAATCAGTGGGACAGGGCTGAGTCGTTTTTCGCTTATTTTGAGACTGCTGGCGTGTCCCCGAATTTGCTAACTTATAATATCTTGATCAAGATTTCGTGCAAGAAGAAGAAATTCGACAAGGCCAAAGGGTTGTTGGATTGGATGTGGGGTAGAGGTTTAAAGCCTGATGTATATACTTATAGCACTTTAATCGATGGGATGGCGAAAGGCGGGGATATGATGGGTGCACAAGAGGTGTTTGACGAAATGTTTCTTCGAGAGGTGGTGCCGGATGCGGCGTGTTATAATATAATGATTGATGGGTTTTTCAAGAAAGGTGATTATGTTAACGCTAAGGAGACTTGGGAAAAATTGGTGAAGGCATCTTCTGTTTTTCCGAGTGTCACTACTTATAATGTCATGATTAATGGGCTGTGCAAATGCAGGAGATTTGATGAGAGTTTGGAGATATGGGAGAGAATGAAGAAGAATGATCGAGAAAAGGATTTGTTCACATATAGCAGCCTCATACATGGCTTATGCGGGGCAGGGAATATTGACGGGGCCCTGAAAGTCTACAGAGAAATGGTTGAGAGTGGCATGGTGGCTGATGTGGTTACTTATAATGCATTGCTTAATGGATTTTGTCGAGCAGGGAAGATAAAGGAATGTTTTCAGTTGTGGGTGGTGATGGGGAAGCAGAATTGTCGTAATGTTTTTAGTCATAACATATTTATTAAAGGGTTGTTTGACAATGGGAATGTGGAAGAGGCTATTTCTATTTGGGAACTATTGCGTAAGAAGGGATCTGGGGTTGATGCCACAACCTATGGAGTTTTGATTCATGGTTTGTGTAAGAATCGACATTTGAATAAGGCTTTGAATACATTGAAAGAGGCAGAAGATTTGGGAGGTATACTGGATGCTTTTGCCTACTCTTCAATAGTTGATGGGTTATGCAAAGAAGGGAGAGTAGATGAAGCGAAGAGTGTAGTCATTCAAATGGGTAAGCATGGTTGTAAGCTGAGTCCTTACATTTGTAATCCCCTGATTAATGGATTTATTCGAGCTTCTAAACTGGCCGAGGCGGTTCACTTCTTGAGAGAAATGGAATCCATGGGCTGCCTTCCAAATGTTGTCTCCTATAACATGCTTATTAATGGTCATTGCAAGGCAGAAAGATTTAACGAGGCATATCTTTTTGTCAAGGAAATGATAGAAAAAGAGTTAAAACCAGACTTGATAACGTATAGCTTGTTGATGGATGGGCTTTGTCAAGGCATGAAAATTGACATGGCACTCAATTTGTGGGTCCAAGTGATTAAAAAGGGTTTTAGGCCTGATATAACTATGCACAACATTCTCATGCATGGCCTATGCTCTGCTGGTAAAATTGAAGATGCTTTGCAGCTCTATTCAACTATGAAGCTTTCGAGCTGTGTTCCAAATCTTGTGACATGCAACACACTCATGGAGGGCCTGTACAAGGCTGGAGACCTTGAAAGAGCATCAGAAATTTGGGCTTGTATTATGCAAGATGGGCTGCAGCCAGATATAGTCTCCTATAACATATCTTTCAAGGGCCTTTGTTCTTGTGGTCAAATATCACATGCCGTTGGGTTGTTGAGTGATGCATTAAGTCATGGAATCCTTCCAACTGCTATTTCATGGAACATTCTTGTCAGAGCCGTGGTCAATGTTGAATCATTCTGATTGTTTGGGGGTTGAAAAAGCTTGGGACTTTGAGTTTTTTTTTTTCCTGGGAATTTTATATCTTATTCTTCCCCCTGTGGATCTGAAGAGACCTACATGTGCATTTGGAAGATCCATGGATGCTTTACATATCACCCTTTTCATTATGATATGGGGTAAGCAACACCAGAAGCTTCTTATTTTTGTCATTGAAAGAACCATTTCTTTGCAGATGCTGTTTTGTAACCTGTTAATACTTGCAGGTGAAAATGACTATTTTAGCCACAGAAAAAAGGCCGCAAGCAACCCTGTTGCAAACAGTGAGTATGATGATCCATGTTGCCCACTTATGCCACCAAAGTCCAAACCTTTCAATTAATCAATTTAGATGTTGGACCCTCGTATCTCATTGTCATTTCCTTATGGTGGCTTCTTCCTAATTTTCTTCGTGGATCAAACAGAAAGGAGCATATTTCAGATACTAGATCCAAAGGCGAGAGATTACTGGTATATTCTCCTATCTGATAACCGCCTAATTTGTTATTTTCTGATATCAGAGCTTTTTGCCCTGGAGGTCAGTATCATCTTTTTATCCTCCTAGTTTGAGCTGCATTACTGGAAAGTGACTTGCGTCTTATATAAGCAATGCAACAAAATCATTAAGAAACAACAATGGGGGTTTTCAAATATCCAAAACCAGCTATAATGACATGAAAGCTGCAGCTGTTTAATTTTAATCAATAAACTCACCAAAGCATCAAGCATGGCAACTGAGATATATGGTCTTGGTGATGTAGTTATATTGCCGAGATCATGGTTTGATGCAAAAGTAAATAGCTTGATGTATCAAATCCAAGTTGGAAGCTTTCACTTGGGGCTATGTTATCATGCTACATTCTTGATAAAATTTGTAACTGATAATTTCACAACCCAAGTTCATCAGATATACAGATTTATATACACATGTATACAGGGAAAAAAGGAAATGGGGTAAAAATTCACTTGGATTAGACGGAAAGAAAGCGCTTCATTCTTTTTTAACTTGTGTGTTATTTTTCTGTTCTTTCTAAGTCTGATGCCATTCTCTTCTAGAAGCTGAACTGAGTGATCAAACCCAACAAAATTGCTTCAAGAACTGTAAGCTTTGGCCAATCAGGAGCAGAAGGAATGAAAGAATGAGCAATGGTGATGCGTTTTAAGCAAATCAAATCAAGGTAAATGCTCATCTTGATGTTTGGCCCACCTTTAATCTTATCTGCTCCGACCTTAGCTCTGGCTTTATCCCCTGGTTCTCTTGGCACCAAGTTATTGAAGAATATCCCTTCATTTCTATCCTTCTGTATATGACCTGTGAATTCTCTAACTTATTTTCATTCTTCTCGGTTTCTATTATATTCAGTTCTGCAGATTCCTCAAAAGCGTCCATCTGACTCTCTATATTCTCCATTATCTGTTGATAAAAAATAGTGAATAAGAAGTGAACACAGTATTTGCTTAACAAGATGGCTCCTGTTTTTCCCAATGCATTAAGTGAGATGTGTTAACAATGATGAGCATCTTCTCCAACTTTACTGAATACAGTGTTGGCTTCCTCAGTAAACTCAGTTAGATAAGCAGATGTCTCATCCAAATAGTTAGTGAGACGGACCTTTTCAGTTTGAAGCATAGCAGTTCTGACAAACAGCTCTGGTTTACGGGCATTGCCTTCAGGTGGGGGATTCTCTGAGGCACCAGACAGAATTCTTATTAGTGATGGTTTTCTAGTGAAGGTTGAAAAGGGTGTGATCTGTGGGAGTGAAGGGGGCGTGGATGGTTTTGAAGGCATTCATCTTTGCCACTCTTCAGCAAGGAGAGCGAGAGAGAAAGGGAGAGGAAGAGGAGAGGTGACTGGTCAGGTGAGCTAGGTTTATATGGACATTTTATGTGTTTTGAACCTTTCATTATTATCCTCTACAAGTGTAAAATACTGATTGCGTGCCGTTGAATAGTGGCGACGGTGAGGAGTGGTGTTTGTGTTTCTTTTCGCCGGAAAATAGGTTGGCTATATTCGCATTTTGACTTTTTCGGTCTAAGCGCACACACACACGTATATACTCGTTGCACTATAGACTCTACCCAGGGGAGGAATGGATCTCTTCCATCGCGGACAAAAATCCCGGTTAAATTTTAAGAATTCAACATCATTCAAAAGCTCGGACTAGAGGTATACGGGTTGAAAAGTCCTCTAACTGGTAGAAGTTATTTTACAGGCATTTCTCCCATAACGATTCTCTGAATTTAACACAGAATATAAAATATTGCTGCTGGTAAATTCAAAAGTTTTCTGCACGAATCCCAGTCTATTTGACTATCGTTCCTCAATGACCTCGGCCCGCCGACTTCTTGTAAATGTACCATCCGGAAATGCAAAGATATACAGAGAAGTTAAAGAGGCTGAGGATAGCCAAGAGCCAATAGAAGTAATCAAGATGGCCCCTGTTCAAGTTATCTGTAATCCAACTAAGCTTCCCATTCCTAGTAGTGATTTTGGTCACCTTGGTGACAAGCAGAGTGCTCAACTAATTCCCCAGTGCAATAGTTGTAAGTGACAAGGCTGAGCACAGGCTCCTCATAGCATCAGGTGCCTGATCGTAGAAAAATTCCAACCGACCAATGATGGTGAAAACTTCTGCACATCCTATGAGAAAGGACTGCGGAACTTGCCAGAAGATGGACATGGGGATGTACTCAAAGTCATAATAATTGTGGCTTTGGACATACTTCAGCCGGGTGACTTCTAATAATCCGGCAACGATCAAGGCGAAAATGGATATTACGAGGCCAATGCCAATGCGTTGGAGCTGTGTAAAGCCTTGTTCATTTCCTGTGAACTTCCTTGCATACGGAGCGACGATTTGATCATACACAGGAACCCAGAAAATGACGCTGAGGGTGTCGAAGAGGGAGAGAGATGCTGATGGAATCTTGAAGCCTGGGCCCATGGTGTTGCCTCGTAAAACAAACATGGTGCTCACTTGACCATACACTGTGGAGAAGACTATTCCAGTCACCCATACTGGGAGCACCCCGATAATGGACTTGAGCTCTTCCACTTCAGTTACTGTACAGAGTCTCCAAGGGTCTCTGGCGCCCTTGACTATCTCAGTTTCAGTCTCCACAGCAGCCTTGTCAAAAAACCTGAACTTTGACTGTTTTAGTTCGATTATGTTCAGAAAACAGGCAGTCTAGAGTAAGAAGCTAGATCAGACCGTTAGTCAATTATCAGAATTGGAACTCCCATCGTAAATCTGAAAAAAGGAAAAGAAAAAGCTATATGCCAACAGTGATTCCTTGTTAATATCGCCTGATGTTCCCTGCCGGCTCCCTCAACCTGACATTTTGTTGCAATAGAAACTACTGTCAAGTACAATATGAGATATGAGATGTTTTGAGACATTCCCGAAGATACCATCCATACGTATCTAATTAAAGTTAAATGATTCTAAGTAGTGGTTGCTTATCAGCAGCAGAAATGGAATCCCAATATAGTCTAGCTGAAATCATTTTAAAAATGGGCTCTATAGACTCACTTGAACTTTTGTGTATGCTCAAGCTTGTGGCTCCTGTGGATATGACCTTACTCCTCTGCATTCTCATAAAGAAGAGTTTTAGAATCAGGAACTTTGACGTGCAATTTTCTAAAGGATGCAACTATGACACGGAAAATCCTTGTGAGTGG
This sequence comes from Bruguiera gymnorhiza, assembly GCA_020883675.1. Lineage (NCBI taxonomy): Eukaryota > Viridiplantae > Streptophyta > Magnoliopsida > Malpighiales > Rhizophoraceae > Bruguiera > Bruguiera gymnorhiza. The sequence continues at coordinate 7,792,708 of JAIRCJ010001062.1, read as the reverse complement.
ACTCCCTCCAGGTTTTTCAAGTCTGTATAGCTTGCTTCCCGAGAAGAAAAAAATAATGGCAGTGGCCATTGCAACTGTAGGAACTCCAAACCCCCAACCCCAGCTAACATTCATTTGAATCCAGACCAAAACAGAAGAGGCAATAAGTGCACCAATGTTGATGGAGAAATAAAACCAATTGAAAAAAGCGCTCTTCTTTTTCTTCTGTCTCATCAGTTTCGTCGAACTGATCGGCACCAAAGGATGACACACAAGGCTTGATCCCTCCAGTCCCAAGAGCAATCAAGTAAAGTGCTACAAAGCACACAGCAGCTTGTGCTGTTTTTGGGTGGCAAGAATCCTTATCACGTGATGGCTTCCGTCCAGGGACGGCAGCAGATAAAGTAAGGAGTGTCATCCCCTGCAACAATTATATTGGTTAATCACATTCCACTGCTAACTTTTTTGGCATCAACTAGGATTTATGGATTGACCAAGGATTTCCACACACTCCTTGGGCTAAAATTGACCTGGTGAAACGTTGAACTAGCTTCAAGATTGTTTTATATTAAACTAATCAAAAAAAGAGAGAATAAGAAAGTAGTTCAAGTGTCACAAAAAGCACCAAGTAGCCAGATAATGCTGGCAAAATCACTGGTATTATAATATCATATGCAAGTAAGGAAATTTTGTCATGACTAAAAAGGTAAAAAACGTAGAACGTCTCATAAAAAAGAGCATGAAAACAAAAAATGACAAACTTATAGCAAAGACTCTTAGGAGACTAGTCAAATTTGTGGTCAGTTGCTTTGTTTTCGACGTTGCAAGTGGACTCACAGATATGTATATCATCACAAAACTGGCAATTGTCCAATATCTTCCCAGGTATGCATCAGCTAGAAAAGCTCCGATCAGTGGGGTGATATAGCATGTTTCCGACCAATTGTTAACATTGTTTGCTGCAGTAACATTTCCCTGGTGGAGACGATCCTGAAGATAGTTTACAAGATTGGTACTCATTCCATAGTATGCCAATCTTTCACAGCACTCATTGCCTGCTTTGAAATAACACGATATTATCATAGTGAGTAGTGATTATCGTTTCACAGGGCGCATATGCCCGGAGGATTATTCTGATACAACTAGCCGTGAAAAGAAAATTAACAGTTCGAACCAAGAATAAAGCGGCAAGCCTTCCAGTTTCCAGTTTTACTTTTATTAGCTGGGTTTCCGCGAATATCCACAGTTCCATCCTTTGTGCAGATGTCTTCCTCTGCCATATTCTCTTTGGCTCACGTTATCTGCTTGGTCTTCTGATGATTGATAATGTGATATGGATCAATTAAAGCCAAAAAGATCAGGACGAATTCTCAATAATCATTCAACATATAAAATACTACATTCGGAGCCATGAAGACGTCATCTGGATCATTGCTTCATAATCGTCAGAAATCCATTGATGATGAAAATAGTTAACCTAAAACTCAAACCAAAGATAACAAAATGAATTACAAGATTAGAGGATAATCCTCAGTTTTGTTTCTCCACAACCCACAAGAAAAAATAAACGGGATCATCCTTTGGATCCGATAAAAACGTATCGGAAATGCAGAAACAGAGTTCTACTCACACAAAAATACAGTGCCTAAAACGCTGAAAGGCCATGCAAAGTCGAAAAGCTAAAGACTTCGGAGTTAAGACTGCACCTACTGTGGTGTACAAGGAGGGACAGAGCGAAAAAGGACCTTTAGCGAATAAGACTTGCGGTGTTAGGCTGGGGTATAAAAAAACCAACCAAAAACAAAAAACAGAGAGAGAGAGAGAGAGAGAGGGAGAGAGATTTTTAATTTAAATTATTAAAAAATAAAAATAAATTTAATGTTATATGTGAGAAAAACGAAAAAAAAATTAAATAAAATATAATTAAAAATAATAAATTTATTATAGTAAAAATGTATATATAAACAAAGAAAGCAAGCTAAAATATCGGAGGCAATTTTGATATATATATATATATATATATATATATATATATATATATATATAAAAGGTACCTACTCGCCTGCACCGTCTGTACAAGACAAGGAGGCTTCTGCTATCCCTTCTCTCGCCCGCAACATTAAAACACCTTCTTGTAATATCTATGCCTTTTTTTTTTTGGCAATAATGCATAACATTAACTTGGAATTAAAAAATCAGAACCTTTTATTTAAATGTCATGGATTTTAAGCTTGAAAAGATTATAAAATTTATGACGTCGGAGAAAATTATTGTGTAGCATACTAATGGACAAAAAAAATTAAAAAATCAGACATGTTCGGTGGTCAAGCTACCTAACAACTAGAGTAACAACTGAAGTAACGTTACTTTGGACTTGGTTAAAAAAAATAAAAATAAAAATTTAAAATCATTTATTTATTTTATTTATAGATCTATTAATTTATAAATTATACAATAAAAATAATTTTTTTAAATCTTGCACTTCTTTTTTTAGTATTTATTACATTTATTCACTTTTTTTTATAACTCAATTTTTAAATACGTCAATTCTCAAATAACTTAATTTTAAAATCTCCATATAGATGCAACAAGATTTTGAAAAAGCCCAGTAATAGTAGTAATAATATCTTAGACGTGTTATATTTACTTAATAACATAATTACTGCACTTTCTTTCATCCTTGTAATCATATTTTTCTCATATTATTATTGATATTATACTTTCTGATACTTTATTGAATATTTTTATTATATTTGTTGCACGGCATCGACGAAAAACTTAAAATTTAAAATTTAATATTTTTATTGTGTGGGACTATATATGATTATCTTGATTTTGACGAATTTCTCTAACTATGTAATAAAGCTCTTAAAAGTAGAATTCACGTTTAGTAAGGAAAGGTTGAACCTGGATTTCCTTGGTGAAATCATTAATCTCGTCTGCTTCGTCCTTACATCTGGCCCATCCACAGGCTCTGTGGGCCCCAAGTTGTTAAAGATTGGCCCCTCGTTTCAATCCTTTATAAACAACACTGTCATGTCATCAAAATGTAAGATTAATGAAAATGCATACTGGAAAATCGCTGTTATTAATATGTTTAGAATTCACAGGAGTACCGAAATTGAGGGGACACGTAAAATAATTAGATAGCTTCATTAAACTTTGCAATAGAGTTTAGAAAGTATTAAGTATAAAATGAGTCTGAGTAAGGAAGTGTTCACGTATGCGACCTTTTTTTTTTTCTTTTTTGGGGTACACAGTCCACTCCGCGTAGAATCTTGTTTACAAGAATGACTCCTAGAAAAGTCTACTCGGAGGAATCCTCCGTTACAAGAAGCCGACTACCGAGGACGCATAAGCCTTATAATCAGAAGGACTATCCTAACATTTGGTGGGCCAAGAAACCATAATTAAATAACCAATCAGTAACTTGATTCGCTTCGCGGTAGTAATGAGAGACCATTGTTTCCCAGATTCCATGATTTCATTCTTTTGTGGCTTTACGTAACGGTTATTCAAGAACTTTGGTCTAGTCTCTAACCCTTAAAGAACAAAAAAAGAAAAGGGGTAAAACTGAATGAAGATGCATTGGACTTTACTTTCCACATTTTAAGTTTAATTCTTGTGGGTACAATTGCTTGTTTCACAATAAGGCTCAAAGTAAACCATGCGACATGATTTTTTTTTTTTGTTCTTTTTCCTGTTCCCCTTTCTTCGTATGATTCTTTACGGGCAACGGGAAGGCTTTCTTTCTCCTCCATCTCCTTTGGATCCACAATTAATTTTATGGGCCCAATTTCTCCAAACAGTAAAATTTCAGTTGTGGACCTTAGAGTAATTAAAGCCCAAAACTCAATTTAAAGTTCACCGACATTGCGGCGTAACGGTCATATTCTGTAGATAAAATCCGAGCCGGCGTCGTTTTAACCCTTATTGGGAATCCTCACAGAATGGGGATTCGTACTTCCTGTTCTTTTATATACGCAATTTCGTATCACTTCCCTCCTAATCCTTCCCTCGTTCTCTCTGGCCTCCATTGCGTTTTTCTTTTTCTCCTCGTCGCGACTTAGCGAGCCGGAGATTCTTTTTCCGCACGCTCTCATTCCATCTTTTTTTTTAATTCTTTCCTCTGTTTCCCCGCCGCTTCTTGGCTCTGAGATTCTTTATATTCCCTCTCCGTTGAGCCCCAATTTCTTCTTCATACCGTGATTATTGCGATCGGTTCACAATCTCTTTCTATTTTTTTTTCTTCTTTCAAGAGAGAAAAGAATCGGTGGTTATCTCCTTTCTCTTCTCGATCTGACGGCGTTTTTTTTCCCGTGACTGTTTCAGGTTGCGGCGCAGAATGTGAAGGAATCGGAGATGACCGAGCAGGCAGGACTCTCTTCCGCCGTTATAAAGGATTTAACCATCTCAGATTTTTCATATTTTAGGGTTTCTTCTTCCTCTATCTCTGTTTTTTTTTCTTTTTTATCAAAGAAAATCAGTCCAAGATTGTAACCGAGTCCGTTTCTTGATCATCTTTGCGTTTCTATTTCATCTCAGATTTTTTTTTTCTTTTCCCGTTCTTTAAGAAAAGGTTTGAAAAACGAGTCGGTCTCTGTAAAATCTTTGCGTTTCTATTCATCTCATCTTTTTTGGATTCGCTTCTGCTCATTTAATATCGCCTTTATTGAACGATTTCAGCTGCTTCTTTTTTTTCCGACTTTCTTGAACGCTAGGCAATGTTCGGTTTTTCTTTCGCACAAGATCTGAAGAATCTTCTGTTCTGGTGTTCCTTGTGTTACCATTCGTACGGAAAGAAACCAGATCCTTGAAGCTAGTCCACTCGTTGTGGTTAAAAACTGAAATTATAAACCAATTTTAGGATTTTTTTTTACCAGGATTTTCATGTGGCAAACAAAAAAAAAAAAGAAAGAAAGAAAGAAAGTGGGGTAATACAGATATGTTTCTGGTTTTGATTTTGATGTCGATGTAGTCAAATATTTGAGATCTAGCGAGCTTTTTAGGAAATTTCTTGGACTTAAAATTGTCTGATAGCTGTTCTGTGGTCATGCTTCCGTCTGTATCGAGTTAAGTAAATTGTGTTGAATTATGTTTTGAGATCATCAACTCATCGCGTTCATGTTTTGTGTAGTTCTATCGTTTGTGCATTGCTTTTGAATAGAGAAGGAACCTGCTGGCTCGGTGCTGCCATTCTCAATGTCAGTTCTGTCAGAGGCTGTTTCTGGAGATATATTTTAATAGGCATGAACCTGCTGTAGGTGAGCTTGCGCTTATCACATTTTTGTAATTTTTTTCAGGGTAATCTTTTTTTTCTCTGGAAATTGAGCTGTCTATTGGTTGAAATGTGACACTATTGACAGAGAATGAAGATCAAGAAGTTGATGCCTATGGATACAGAGTCTGGTGTACACTGCGTGATTGGATGAAGAAAGGCATCTCTATTCTTGTATTTTGGGATTATTATAATCCTCTTAACATAAACTTCTTGTTTTTTTTTTTTTTTAAAATTAGATTTGACTGCATTATGGTTTCCTTCTTGTAGGTGTCTATGATGCTTTACAGAAAAAGTACTCCAAGGAATACACATTTAAGCAATCTTTTCTAGTTGAACAAACTTTACATATGATAGGTTGTAATAGATGGGATTGCGGATAATGTTTTGAGAACACAAGGAAATGGAACATTGACTGAGTGATCACAGGATGGGTAGAAAATCAGTTTTGAGTGATTGTGTTCGATCATAGTCCATTGAGGTTCTCCGTTGCTTTCTTTAATTAAAACTTTATTGATGCTCCTGGAATAATTTCCATGTTGATGATTGGCTTGCAGTTTCCTATGGTTATTCTTATTCTGGTAGTCAAGACTCAAGAGGTTTCCATGAACGTCCATCGTACTGGAAATAAGAAACAGGGAAATGCTTTCAAGGGTAACTTCCCAACTGAAATTATTCCCAATTGGATGAGGTGATGGAAGCAGAATCTCATGCTAACTAACTCCCATCCTTTTTCTTCATAAGTTTCACTTGATATTATTTGACTGTATTATGTTTCAGAAGTTCGCTTGTAAAATGGCCTGCACACTGGGAAACATATGAGATAGTGGAAGTGCAGTGGCTGCTTAAGATTCCTGGATTGCTACTACCCTTCTCAAATAAAAAAATAATAATAGTAGAAAAAATTGCTTGTGTCATTTTGTTTTTGTTCAACTTCATACTGTTGGTCTCAGGCATAATAACAGTCTCTTTGTCTAGATTCCTTCTTTTGCAGCAGTGCTGCAGGAAAGTAAGCTAGAGGCTGAAGGACACTGATATTTTTGACTGGTTCCCTGGAAAACCTTTTGGATCCCTGAATTTTCCTATGCTTCCTGTCCAGCTATCGTTGCCATGTTGGTAATTTTTCTCTAACTTGGATATTGAAACCCCTCTCAGCATATTGTATGCATTAAGTATCATTTTAATGAGTCTGTAATCTGGAGTATACTTCTTAGGATAAACCTTCATATGTTTAAAAAGCAGCAAAAGCATGTGCTGCTGAGATTTTGTGCTCTTTATTATGGTTCTTGATCTTTCAAACTGACATGGTTTAATGCCTAGATAATTATTGTGTGTCACATGTTTGTGTGCATAATCATTCCAGATTGATTAGAATGTAAGAGATGTCCACGGTCCAACTTTAGCTTTTGCTCGTGAACAACCTGCTGGAGTTTTGTAAGAGGGCAACGCGGATGACTCGTTGTCTTTGGTCTTCAAGATCCAGAGCAGAAAGAGATTGCCCCTGGGCATTCATGTGGAAGAAACTGGCCAAAAGATTGTGCCTTGAACATGCAGAGCAGTAATGTAAGATTTGGAATTGTGGTTTCTGGGTTTTAAGCTTTGCAAGTATTTCTTTCTGCTTTTTTGTTGCTCCAATTTCTCCTTTCTTTTATATCTGCTTGATCTGGTGCTCAGTATCCTGTCTGTTGTTCGTGGGATAATTTGCACAAGAAATTAAGGACAAAGTTGCCAATATACTGTGCCCAGTTTCCTGCATTTGATATCACATTTCAAGCTTTAAGACATTCGACATATAGTCTGTCATTCCATTGAGAAAGCAGTTGCCATACACATGTTGCTCTCTGCTCTATTTAAGAATACGCGAAATGTGATGGTGCAGTGATTGGTCTTTAGTCTGTTAATTTCTAATTTCTTTTTTTCACCTGTTTAGCTTTTACGTTGCAGTTGATCTTTTTTTTTTTTGTTTAATTTCTGTTTCAAGTGAAAAGGAGTGGAGGCTGAGCTTGTTATTGTTGACATGGTGGAATGGATCCTAATCATTAGAAGGGCAAGCTCACTTACTTTCCAGTGACATGGAAAGGCTATTGGAAAGTTAGTTGGTCATTGCTCATTACTAACCTTGTGTCTGGAATACTCAGTATATGTATAGTATATACGCTCCTTCTCTCTCATTTGATCTCCTTTTCGTGGTTCAAGATGGGGAATGTTCTTATTGCTGATAATCCAACAGGTACATTTTCTCTTGATTTCCTAGTTGGTGTTAAATTGCTTTTAATTTATGTATATGCCTGAGTATGCATTGCTTTGCTCTCCTGCACACAGATAGAAATATATAAGATGTACATACCATTCGTTTTTTGATTTCTGAATCATTCAGGGTACTGTGCTAGCTGTTGTTCAGCAATTGCAGAATCTGGAAGTTCCTTATTTACCGGTAAAACAGTATGACAAAGCATTCTAACCTTGTTCTTCTTCTGATTTGTTTCCCAGAAAATATGATTTTCCATCTGGTTATCTAACCATCTCAGTCCATCTTGAGTTTTGTTTGTGATGAAAATTTGAGAACAGCAATAGGGTGACATGGTTGTTATGTGAATGATCCCACTTCAAGAAGGGACGAGTAAGAGTTATTATGATCATTCAGACAGTAGCTTAGGCACGTTAACTTTGATCAACAAATTTGATTTAAAGCATTGAAAGCATTGAAACACCTCTTTCCCAAATCTTGATGCTATTTATTTGTCTTCATTGTCTTGTTATCTGTACCTGCAGATTGTGACTACCATGATAAGTTAAGCCATTGGAGCTTCTGGAAATGTTGGCCCACAATATGCATGGCTGTTGTTGTTCAGTATGTTTGGATTTGCTGCTAGCGGAGGGGCAAACTGATTCTGTTTTTGTTCTACATTTGTTTAAGTCATGACTAGGGGAAGGCGTGAAATTATTGTTCTTTTTTCCTTTCCAAAACAAAGTCTCTACTCTAGTCAACCTATATTTTGATTATGCTTCTAACCATATTAACCAAAACTGATCTCCTCCCAGATTGGACTTTTGCACGTTTGATGGGACCCACGGTGGTGAGGCTTTGCATGCATTGCATACACTTTTTACCTCTAATTTGATTTCCTTACCATGTCTCTCTTTGTTTCTGCTGAAGTTATTTCTCTATTTCAATGTCAAGCATGCACTTTCTTGTCAGTTGAGGTGGCTTGCCACAAGGTTGCATGTCATATGTTAAACTTCTTGATAGACATTTATGCTTGTATAGCATGGGCATTCAGGGTGATGTGGATGACAGCAATGAGAAGTGATCGGGTGTCATCGTGATGCTGTATGCTCTGCTTGTGAGATGACACTTGCATATGTGGATGCAAAGCCAGCTACAGCAAAATTATGCTTATTGTTCTGTGTCAAATCAGGTGAAATAAAACAGAGTACATCGTCTAATAATATCCAACTCATCATCAACATGAAATGGATAAACTTTTGCAGTTGACAGTACTTTGTGACGTTCTCTGCTCCTGTCTCAACCTTGTATTTTCTTCCCACAGCTTTGTGATCATATGCCTACCCTGATGGGAGAATCAGTTGTTGATTGCAGAATCCTTTCTTTCATGCCCTATTGTTAGGCTATAGGAGGCAGAGTTTTTGACCTACTTCCATGGAAGGTATATTTGCATCTGAACTCTTGTTTGAGGATGTGAATAGGTTTGATTTGGATACAATTAGTGGGAGCAATACACAATTTGAGGCAGAGGAGAAAGAGCTAAAAAACAGGAAGGAATGAAACTTGCTCTGATGGAGTGATGGGCATGAACTCTCAAAGCAACGTGTAAGGTGGGGTTTGTAAACCTTGTTGACATTCAGAAGGCAAGTTTTACTTTGTTCCTGTGTTGTGCATTTGAAGCCTTTTTTCTTGTTGTCTGTTCTCATATTAGTTCTGTTCATTTATCAAAAAAGAAGCATAATTCTCTTTTGTTTTGGGCATTTGAGTTGTGAAGAAACCCCCCCCCCCCACAAAAAAAAAGAAAAAATCAGCCTGCTAACAGAAATTGGTTTCCAAAATGAGAGGCCAATATGGAGATGGCACTGCAATGGCTGAAGCTTGAAAAGGAGTTTCCCCACATCAAGACAATGGGTTAATTGATAACGAGTGTGTGGAAGTCCTTGAAATTATCACTTCCACAGCTTCAACTGTTCTTGGTGCTTTACATAAAATTGTGGCCTCTGGTGAGTAAATACTTTATATTAACATGTATTTTTGATATGTCCTAGGTTCATCTTAAATGCCCGTTTCTTGTAGGCTGTTTTGTTGATATTTTGAAATGCCTGTGTGACAAAAATATAAGTATGAGAATGTTCATTTACCGCTTAAGATTATTGGGTTGTTGCCACTCATCTTGCTAAAATGGTTATTTCTTATGTTATAATGTTTTTGTCTAACTTGGTTATCTATGTCTCAGCCATAATAAGGGTCTGTTTGTCTAGATTCGTTGAATTACAGTAGCTCTAACATACACTAAACTATGTGCTGAAGGGCATAGGGACCTTTTTGGTTTGCTCTTAAGGGAAGTTTCAGGATCTAGTTGCTTTTCTAATGCTTGCCATCCAGCTATCATTGCTATGATGGTAATTTTTTGATTTTATAAATTCCTCTTTATGTGTCGTATCCATTAGGGGTCATCTGCTGTTTTTGTAATCTGGAGTATTCTTCTTAGGATAAAACTTCAGATGTTTGAAAAGCAGCCACAGCCTGCATTGCTGAGATTTTATGCTCCTTTTTTATGGTTCTTGATCTCATTGTTCAAATAACTGTTCTGATTTATTAGAATCCAAGGGATTTCCAGAAGCCAGCTTTAGGTGAACGATTGGGACCTGTCAGAGTTTTACAAGGTGTGTTGTTTGGTAACCTGGATGGTTTGTTGTCATTAGTGTCTGCTTGCTTGCAAGATTTGCTTTGTTCATATCGTGCAAAATTTTCTAACATTAGTTCTCTCTCTGTTTTTTTTTTTTTTTTTTTATATTGGTTGTTTCTCCTTGTAAGAACAAGAGCAATGATGGTGATTTCAATGATGGTCTGCATGATTCATCTTTTTTTTAGCTAATTTTTTGGGCTCTTTTCAGTGATCTAGAAATTGGTTGAGTGGAAGAGTATGGGCATTGTACAAAAGCTTGTAAGCTTTATAATGTGCCCAGGTGACTGGATACTTTATAATAGTATTTTTTTTTTCCCCATACGTTGATCTTAGATGCTTGTTTCTTCTAGGGCAATTTGTATGATCTTGTGAAATGCCTTTGTGACACTAGGAAGCATATGAGATAGTGCATGTGCAGCGGCTGCTTTAGATTCTTGGATTACTACTACCCTTCTCAATTGAAAAAAAAAAAAAAGAAATTTCAAATTGCTCATGTCATTTTGTTTTTGTTCAACTTCATAATGTTGGTCTCAGGCATAATAACAGTCTCTTTGTCTAGATTCCTTCTTTTGCAGCAGCGCTGCAGGAAAGTAAGCTAGGGGCTGAAGGACACTGATATTTTTGATTGGTTCCCTGGAAAACCTTTTGGATCTCTGACTTTTCCTATGCTTCCTGTCCAGCTATCGTTGCCACGTTGGTAATTTTTCTCTGACTTGGATATTGAAACCCCTCTCAGCATATTGTATGCATTAAGTATCATTTTAACGAGTCTGTAATCTGGAGTGTACTTCTTAGGATAAATCTTCAGATGTTTGAAAAGCAGCAAAAGCATGTGTTGCTGAGATTTTGTGCTCTTTATTATGGTTCTTGATCTTTCAAACTGACATGGTTTAATGCCTAGATAAGTATTGTGTGTCATGTGTTTGTGTGCATAATCATTCCAGATTGATTAGAATGTAAGAGATGTCCACGGTCCAGCTTTAGCTTTTGTTCATAAACAACCTGCTGGAGTTTTATAAGAGGGCAATATGGATGACTCGTCTTTGGTCTTCAAGATCCAGAGCAGGAAGAGATTGCCCCTGGGCATTCATGTGGAAGAAACTGTCCAAAAGATTGTGCCTTGAACATGCAGAGCAGTAATGTAAAATTTTGACGTTGTGGTTTCTGGGTTTCGAGCTTCGCAAGTGTTTCTTTCTGCGTTTTTGTTGCTCCAATTTTTCCCTTCTTTTACATCTGCTTGATTTGGTGCACAGTGTCCTGTCTGTTGCTTGTATGATAATTTGGCACGAGAAATCAAGGACAAAGTTGCTAATATATTGTGCCCAGCTTCCTGCATTTGATATCACATTTCAAGCTTTAATTCATTAGAAATATATTCCGTCATTCCAGTGAGAAAGTCATTTCCATAAACATGTTGCTCTCTGCTCTGATTAAGAAGACACAAAACATGATGGTGCAGTGATTGGTCCTTACTCTGTTAATTTCTAATTTCTTTTCCCCTGTTTAGCCTTCACGTTGCAGTTGATATCTTTTTCCCTTAAATTTCTGTTTCAAGAGAAAAGAAGTGGAGGCTGAGCTTGTTTTGTTGAGGTGAAGCAGTTTTTGGCTGGTTGGATCCAAATCATTACAAGGGCAAGCTCACTTACCAGTGACATGGTAAGGCTATTGGAAAGTTAGTTGGTCATTGCTCATTACTAACCTTGTGGCTGGAATACTCGGTATATGTATAGTTTATATGTTCCTGCTCTCTCATTTTATCTCCTTTGGGTGGTTCAAGATGAGGGATGTTCTTATTTCTGATAATCCGACAGGTATGTTTTCTCTTTATTTCCAAGTTGGTGTTATATTGCTCTTAATTTATGTACATACATGAGTATGCGTTGCTCTCCCTCACACAGATAGAAAGGTATAAGATGTACATACCATTTGTTGTTTGATTTCTGAATCATTCAGGGTACTGTGCAGGCTGCTGTTCAGCAATTGCAGATTCTGGAAGTTCCTTGTTATGACATAGCATTCTAACCTTGTTCATCTTGTATGTTTCCCTGCTGATTTGCTTACCATAAAGTATGATTTTCCATCTGGTTATTTAACCATCGCAGTCCATCTCAAGAGGGTGACATGGTTATTACGTGGATGATCCCACTGCAAAAAGGGATGAATAGAAGTTGTTATGATCATTCAAACGGTAGCTTAGGCACATTAACTTTGATCAACAAATTTGATTCAAACCAGTAAAACACCCACCCTGAAATCCATTGCGGTGTGGGCTGATCATGATGCTATTTATGTGTCTTCATTGTCTTGTTATCTGTACCTGCAGACTGTGACTACCATGAAATTAAGCCATTGGACACACCATTTTTTATTTGCTACTAGCGGAGGGGCAAACTGGTTCTGTTTTTGTTCTATTTGTTTTAGTCATGACGAGGGAAGGCTTGAAATTATTGTTCTATTTAATTTGCTTCTCCTACTGTCACCACCACACTTTCTTCCTTTTCAAAACCATGGCTCTACTAGTCAACCTATGTTTCGATTATGCTTCTTCTATAAATATTAACAGCCGGACCAAAACTGATCTCCCAAATTGGACTTTGCACGTTTGATGGGACCCATGATGTTAGGTGATGCTCTGCAGCCATTGCATTACACTTTTTTACCTTATATTTGATTTTCTTACCATGTCTCGCTTTGTTTCTGTTGAAGTTATTTCTCTATTTGAATAAGTTCTTAATGTTGAGTATGCCATTTTTTTTGTCAGTGGAGGTAGCATGCCAGATGGTTGCATGTCATATGTTAAACTTCTTGATTGGCATTGATGCTTGAATCGTGGATGAGAGCAATGATAAGTGAGAAGATATTACGATTGACATTGATGCTTGAATAGCATGCGCATTCAAGCTGTCGTGGATGAGACCAATGATAAGTGAGAAGATATTACGATTGACATTGATGCTGGTATAGCATGCGCATTCAAGCTGTCCTGCATTAGGTAAACAATAAATTAAAAAGTAATAAAAAGTAATAAAAAATAAAGATATATTTTTATTTAAATTTAAATACCAAATATAGATAAACAAGTATTTAGATTTAAATATTAAAAAAATTATAATTTATAAAAATTATTTTTTGACTAATTATTAAAAGAGAATTTTTTTTTTCAAAAGAGATAAAAATTATTGTAATTTATTTTTATTATTAAATTAATAGATATAATAATTTAATTATAAATTATTTTTCTTAAAATTAATTCATTTTTATTTTTATTAAAATTACTATGACCTTATTCTTAGCATAAGATTTAATTTTTAATATAACAATTTAATCTTGAGTGGGATCTCAATTTGAATAATCGAAGGTATACATTATATATTTACATTTATAGTCGGCACAATAGCTTATTTTTTTGAATTTATATTAAAAATTTTTATTAAAATTATTGTACAATAATATGTACAAAATCAAAGAGTAGGAAAGATGCAAGAGTAAAAATAAAATATAGGATAAATTATTACCATGTCGTGTCGTAGACCATGTGTGCATGATAGTGAGGGGAAGAATAATGGCCTTCCTTCGTGGACAAAGATCTCTGCCCAATTTTGAAAAGGTAAAATTATTCAATAGCTCACAATAGAGTTATACGGTTTGAAAAGTATATTCACAAGCATTTTCTCCCATAACAAATCTATCTGAACTTAACGCCTACAATATAAAATATTGCTACTAGGAAAACCACTGTTTTCTGCACCAATCCGATATAATAACTGCCGTTCCCCCTCAATGGGCTCGCCCAGTCGGCTTCTTGTAAATGTACCATCTGGAAATGCACAGATACACAAAGAAGTTCAAGAGGCTGAGTATAGCCAAGAGCCAATAGAAGTAATCAAGATGGCCCCTGTTCAAGTTATCTGGAATCCATCCAAGCTTCCCGTTCCTTGTAGTGATTTGAGTCACTATGGTGACAAGCAGAGTGCTCAAGTAATTCCCCAGTGCATTAGTTGTAAGCGACAGGGCAGAGCACAGGCTCCTCATAGCATCAGGCGCCTGGTCATAGAAAAACTCCAACTGGCCAATGAAGGTAAAAACTTCTGCACATCCTATGAGAAAGTACTGCGGGACTTGCCAGAAGATGGACATAGGGATGTACTCAAGATCATAGTAATTGTGGCTCTGCACATACTTCAGCCGAATGACTTCTAATAATCCAGCAACGATCATGGCGATAATGGATATCACAAGACCAATGCCCATGCGTTGGAGCTGAGTAAAGCCTCGTTCATTTCCCGTGAACTTCCTTGCCCATGGGATGATGATTTGATCATATACAGGAACCCAGAAAATGACACTGAGGGTGTCGAAGAGGGAGAGAGATGCTGATGGAATCTTGAAGTGTGGACCAATGTGTTGGTCCATGGTGTTGCCTTGTAAAACAAACATGGTGCTCATTTGACCATACACCGTAGAGAAGACTATTCCAGTTGCCCATATTGGGAGAACTCTGATAATGGACTTGAGCTCTTCAACTTGAGTTACTGTACACAGTCTCCAAGGGTCTCTGACGACTCTGACGCCCTTGACTATCTCAGTCTCCACGGCAGCCTTGTCAAAAAACCTGAAAGTTTGACGATTTTAGTTGGCTCATGTTTAGAAAGAATCACTTCTAGACTGATTAAAACCAAGGTTTCAGTTTGGGAAAAAACAGTATGCAATAGAAGCAGAGCAAGAAGCTAATTGTGAATTGGAACTCCCAAACCTGCAAAAAAATAAAAAATAAAAAAAAAAGTGCTATTTGCCAACACTAAAGTCACTCCTTGTTAATAACATATGATGCCCCCCACCTCCTCCCTCAACCTGATATTTTGTTGCAGCAGAAACTGTTATCAAGTAGAATATGAGAAATGAGATGTTTTGAGACATTTATGAAAAGACATTCACACATACCCAATTAAAATTAAAGGATTATGTGTAGTTGTTGCTTATCAGCAGCAGAAATGGAACCGCAATATAGTCTAGGTTAGATCATTTTGAAAATGGCTTCAATGTACTCACTTGAACTTTTGTGTATGCTCAAGCTTGCGGCTTCCTTGGATATGACTTTCCTCATCTGCAGTCTCATAAAGAAGAGATTTATCATCAGGAACTTTGACGTGCAACTTTCTAAAGGACGCAACTATGACCTGGAAAATCCTTGTAAATGGACTCCCTCCAGGCTTTTGAAGTCTGTATAGCTTGCTTCCCGAGAAGAAAAAAATAATGGCAATGGCCATAGCAACTGTAGGAACTCCAAACCCCCAACCCCAGCCAACATTCATTTGGATCCAGACCAAAACAGAAGAGGCAACAAGTGCACCAATATTGATGGAGAAATAAAACCAATTAAAGAAAGAGCTCTTCTTTTTCTTCTCTGTCTCATCAATTTCATCAAATTGGTCAGCACCAAAGGATGAGACACAAGGCTTGATCCCACCAGTCCCAAGAGCAATCAAGTAAAGTGCTACAAAGCATGCTGCAACTTGTGCTTTTGTTGGGTGGCAAGAACCCTCATCACATGGTGGCTTCAGTCCAGGGACGGCAGCAGATACAGTTAAGAGTGTCATCCCCTGCAACAAGTATATTGGTTCATCACATTTCACCGCTAAAATATTTGGCATCAATTACAATTTATGACAACATTGTTGGATTGACTATTCAAAAAAGAGAGAAAATAAGACAGTTCAACAGTGACATCTAAACTAAAGGGGAAAACAAAATGAGTTATGTAAATCGTGTCAGAAAAAGCACCAAGTCCCTGGATAGTGCTGGCCAAATGATTACTAGTATTATGATATGGTATGCAAGCAAGGAAAATTTTTCATGAATAAAAGGAGACAAGCTTATTGCGAAGACTCTTAAGAGATTAGTCCAATTTATGGCCGGTTGCTTGGCTTTCAATGTTGCAAGTGGACTCACAGATATGTATATCATCACAAAACTGGCAATTGTCCAATATCTTCCGAGGTAAGCATCGGCTAGAAAAGCTCCAATAAGTGGTGTGATATAGCAAGTTCCCGACCAATTGGTAACATTGTTTGCAGCAGCGACATTTCCTTGGTGGAGACGATCCTGAAGATAGTTTACAAGATTGGTACTCATTCCATAGTATGCCAATCTTTCACAGCACTCATTCCCTGCATTGAAATATACGATCTTACTATAGTTACTAGTGAGTAGTGATTATCATTTCACGGGACATACATGCCCCAAAGCAATCTGATTAAAACAAGCCATGAAGAGAGAATTACGTTGGATTTCATACCTAGAATAAAGCGGCAAGCCTTCCAGTTTCCAGTTTTACTTTTATTAGCTGGTTTTCCACGAATATCCACAGTTCCATCCTTTGTGTAGAGGTCTTCCTCTGCCATATTTCTTTGACTTCACGTTATCTGCTTGGTCTTCTGATGAGTGATAAGGTGATACGAATAAATTAAACCAGAAAAAGATCAGGACGAGTTCTTTAAGTCGACAAGATAATCGTTCAACAGATAAAACATTATATTCAGAGCCACGAAGATGTCATTTGGACCATAAGCAATTGATGATAAACAAAAAAACAAAAAAGTTAAAAATGTCAGCTTCAAATGAATGAGTCCAACGATTTACTACAAAACTATCCGATCAGTCTCCTTTCGATTAATTGGAAAAGAATAAGATAACGAAAGCGAAGTTACAAATGCATCTAAGCCAAGTGAAGCCGAGATATCCTCAAACCCATTACCTTAAATATATCCGCATCCGCCGGCAAATAGTAGAGAACAACCCAAGAAATGTCCATGATCAAGAAATCCCAGAAAATAATATCATGGAAATATTGTACGAGATAACCTAAAACGCAAACCAAGGATAACAAAATAGATTACAAAATTGGAGGATAATCCTCGGATCTGTTTCTCCACGACCCACGAGAAAACAGAAACAGGATCATCGTTTGGATCCAATAAACACGTATCAGAAATGCAGATACAGACACAAAAATACAGTGCCCCAAAAGCTGAAACGCCATGCAAAAGCGGAAAACTTCAAAAGCCGTTAGAGTTTAGATTGGACTTACTGTTGGCGTACAAGGAGCGAGAGAGTCAAAGAGACTTTTGAGCATAAGCCTTTTTGGTGTTGGGTCGGAGGACAACAGTGCTGATTGCGAAGCTAAAATGTAGGATCCAGAGTCCGGTTCCTGCTCGCGTACGCCACCTGTCCAAGAGAAGAAAGCTTATGGAATCTTTTCTCTGACCCCACAATATCAACACCCGGTGTCACTGAATCTTTCTCTTTGACCATTTTGTCCACTTCCCTTGTGGCTTTTTTTTTTTGGGGGTACAGTGGCATTATTTTCACTCTCGTTCTCTCAAAAGGCTCCCCAAATATGGGGCATGTTTGGAATTTTACATGAAAAATTAGATTACGGATGTTGGTGGGAAATAATGTGCTTCCATAAAGTTAGAATTGAAAATGGAATTTACGGTTACTAAGGAAAATATATTGTAGCCCTCCCCCCCAAAAAAAGAAGCAAAATATATTGAATTTAAGGGGTGGCATTTTTCCGTGTTTGGTCGATTCTGTTGCCCTAGTTTTCCATCAATTAGTCGATCGTGTATCTGGATACTTTTACTTGGACCATTAATTTAAACAAAGCAAATAGGGTAGGTGAAATATTTTTTATGTTTTTTTTTTCAAATTTTTTAAAGAACACCACTCATTAAAAAAATAAAAAGATAGTATAATAATTTTCTTATTTATCTTTATCTATTCTTGGAATTAAATAGAATGTAATTTGTTTTTGTTGTTAGAATGTTGCCAACTAATTTTTATCTTTTTGTAAAATTGATTGGCAACCTAGTAATGTATCACGTTGTGCTTTTATTGAATGTAATTTGTTTTGGGGGGCTTTTTTTTTCCATCTTCATATTTATGATAATTTAAATTTTTGACCCCTAAACCCTAGTAATTTGTTTTGGTATTCAATTCGTAAAATCTGTCGAATGAATCTCTTTAGTAGGTTTTGGTTTT
Source organism: Bruguiera gymnorhiza (assembly GCA_020883675.1). Taxonomy (NCBI): domain Eukaryota; kingdom Viridiplantae; phylum Streptophyta; class Magnoliopsida; order Malpighiales; family Rhizophoraceae; genus Bruguiera; species Bruguiera gymnorhiza. The sequence continues at coordinate 7,774,495 of JAIRCJ010001062.1, read as the reverse complement.
ATTAAATTTAATCTCTTCCTCTCCATCTTCATATTATATATGTCTCCTTTTTTTCTTCTTTCTGTTATTATTATTTTTTTTTTTGAGATAGATGGATGGGGTTTGGTTAAAACTTGCTCATATCATTGATGCGTCATGATTGAATTATATTTCCACTTTGATGAGGATGGTAGGCCTAGTTAAGCTTATCTCGTGCAATTCATCATAGCTCAAAATGTTAAAAGCACTAACAATTGTAATTGACATCTACATCACCCTTCACGCCCCCCAACTCGCAGAAAAATAGCCCAACCCAACGGATGGCGTTTCTATGCCAAGTGGAGAAAACGTTGCGTTTTGACTTTAAGCGGGAATGTAGGTCTATTACAACCAACGGAAAATAAAAGGGAATATCATCAACCTGTATAGCGCACTCTTACACGCAAATGATATTGGACTTGAGTATTACCAGGTTTTGGCTCATTCGGAAAGAAAGGTACTCGGGATCAACTGCGCCAAAAAGGTGGAAATGGAGAATGCTGCCGCTGATAATGTGCATGGTCCCAATGTACCTGAGAGTTGCGTGGAATTCTCAGAATAATAATGCTAGTTAGAAAAAATTCATTTACTAATGACCGACGTGCTGAAAAGGACGGGTTATACTTGTCCATATGCATTTTAAAGGTACCAAGTTCCATTTTGAAAGGTTCTCCTAGATTTTTTTCCTTCGTTTCTCAACACTCCTTTCAAACGAGGGTCCACACAAGACATATAGAAAATTCCAAGACATGGTTAATATCATGTGAGTGATTTTGTATCATTGATTCATGGTCTAATAGTTCCAAATTCCCACCTAGCATCCCTATCTTTTTTCCTGAAAATTAGTACTCGCGTTGGCTGATTTGGTCACTTCTGATTCATTAATAATGAATATATTTCTTCTTTCAGGGGATAAAAAAAAAGTTCCATTCACAGAAGAGGCTATGTAAATTATTATGGTTGTCGATAGGCCAAAACAAGCAATCAAACTGCTCGCTTGTTATACGACCTGGCAACCAAAAGATAAGACCCCGAGTTGATCACACTCAACACAGCCAGAAGCCAGAAAAAGTAATGAAGATGGCCATGATTCAAATTGTCAGGTCTCCAGCCAGGGCTACCATGCCTACTGCTCAGGTACGTGACAATGTTTACTAGGAACGTGCTCAAGTAGTTCCCAAGGGCAGCTGTCGTTAGCGAGAGGGCTGAGCAGAGGCTTCTCGTAAAAGAACTCTAATTGCCCAATGAAAGTAAAGGCTTCTGCACATCCTATAATGAGATATTGAGGGACCTGCCAAAATATAGACATTGGAATTACGCTTCATCTCGTAATAGTTGTGATTCCTAACCTCGCGAAGTCTCACAAGCTCTAGAGCCCCAGCAACCAACATGGCGAAGATGGATATCACCAGGCCAATTGCTATTCTTTGGAGCTGAGTGAATCCATTTTTATGGCCTGTGAACTTTCTGGCAAATGGTACGATGACAAGGTCGTCGATTGGCACCCAGAAGATGACACTAATGGTGTCGGAGAGCGATAGAGAGGCAGAAGGGATTTCAAAGGACTTGGCCAAGTGAAGGACCATTGTATTGCCTTGCAGGACGAATAATGTTCCCATTTGACTATAAACAGCAGAAAAGATTATGCCTGTGGCCCATATAGGAAGCAACCGAATGATGGACTTGAGCTCTTCAACTTGGGTTAAGTGCATAGTCTCCACGCGTTTACGGTGCCTTCGACATGGTCTGAGACGTGTGAAGTAAATGCCAACTTTAGAATATCTCCAGACAGGAATGTTACAACTTATTTGAGTAATTTTGCATGTTATGTACCTTAATTGGTTTGTGTGGTCAAGTTTACGGCTTCCTTTGATACCAGATTCCTCGTCCGCAGTCTCAAACAGAAGAGACCTGTCATTAGGCACTTAATTTCCTGAAGGACACAACTAGAACTTGGCAGATACGTGTTAAGGGACTCCCTCCGGGTCTCTGGTTCCTATATAACTGAGTACCCGAGAAGAAACTCACAACAGCAATTGCCATCGCAACAGCAGGTATGCCAAAGCCCCAACCCCAACCCACATTTGTTTGTATCCAGACAAGCACAGGCGAAGCAACAAGAGCGCCAATGTTAATCGAAACATAGAACCAATTGAAAAAAGAACTCTTCTTTTTCTTCTCAGCCTCATTAGAGTCATCGAATTGATCCGCACCAAAGGAAGAGACAAGAGGCTTGATCCCTGCGGTCCCTAGGGCTATAAGGTACGAGCCTAAGAAGAAAATTGCAGTTTGCAGACCAGTTGGATGACAAACATCCTTACTGTCACAGGAAGGCTTTATTCCTTGGATGGATGCGGACCGGGTTAATAATGTCATTCCCTGCAAGAAAATTGTGGACACAAAATCGTTTTTGAGCTTCTGCTGCATCAGAAACTGGGGGAAAAAAATATTGCCACGACAAGATTTTCAAAGACATATATGATGGAAAAACAATGCAATGGTCCAATATCTTCCTAGGTAGTCATCAGCTAGAAAAGCTCCGAGCAATGGCCTGGCGTAGCATGTGCCAGACCAATTGGTAACATTGTTGATAGCCAAAACATTGCGCTGGCTTAGTCGAAATTTTAGATAATTAACAGGATTGGTATTGATCCCATAGTAAGTATGCCGATCTCTTACAGCATTCATTTCCCGCAAGAATGTCAAGATGCATATAGCCCATACGTATTAACTTAATTAGTACTAAGTAAGGTCCACAAGTTGTGCCTAGGATATATGGACAGGCTTTCCAGGTTCCTGTTTTGTTCTTAATGGCAGGATTGCCACGAAAATTAGTTGTTCCATCCTTGGTATAACTATCTTCCTCTGCCATTGGCACCAATAAGCCAAGTAATGATCAATGACACGTGTAATACAGTGTCATAGGGGCAGGTGCTCTACATTGTCATTGAAAACGGAAAATGCATTGGTTCAACCTCAAACTGATATCGACAAACAGTAGATAAATGACCCTTTTAAAGTGCCTCCGGAGAAAATTCAGCACAAACGGCCTTAAAAAACTGGGTTACGGGAACTGCGAGTTGACCAACTTCCTCATCCACCGGCACAAAATTCGATCCACCCCCCTTAATTACATCGGTTACAGTGCAGCATCTTCATTTTCAGTGGGCGGTATCTAGATACCATGGTCACATACAGAATAAATGCCACTTCGATCCAATTACACCAGGCAAAAAAAAAAAAAAAATTAGAGAGATTTTCCTGAAACTTGTATCACGTTAATGAAACATGCGGCCTCATAAAATTTCATTTACATTAATTTTGGCACACTTTCTTAGGATCAGAATCAAAGAAGTAACTTTGATATCGTGAGTCAGATAATTTTTTTATGTTTTTCGGTAAAACAAATAATATGCACTAAAATTAGGTTATTTATTTATTTATTTATTTGAATTATTAGGTATAGTCTAGCGGACTAAAGTCACTAAGAATTCCTGGAGCGGGCTGCTATCTCCCAATACGCTTAAATTAAGTTAACGGCCCATACGAATGGGTTCCGATGCCCTTTTACGTTTGTCTTAGCCAGTTTCGGCTCCTGGGCCTAGAATGACACGAGCGTCGGGATAAAAGGGTTTCACTCACAATAGAAAGGCTTTCTGTTTAACTGTTGAACTAAGTTTTCGTCTAGATTTATCGGCTCAATTCATTTGCATCGGCAGCCCAATCTCCAGAAAGGAATAGCTGGGCTTTGGCCTTTACGTGTGGGCTTTTGTCTGGTGACCTGCAAGAGAAACAGCCTGCTCGAAGACACCCAGATTCAGAGTTGGTTTTGTCCGGTGAAGCTGTGCTCAACGGCTCAAATCCTACTAAACGAAGCGAAAAATGAATCCAACATAGAAAAGCTCAAGGTTAAATTGTTTTTGTTTGGTTTTTTTAGATTATTGAAAAGGAAATTGGTTTATATTTGCTCTTGGTGGCTTACAACAATAGACAATTTTCTCAATCTTGACGGAGGCTTCTGGTAACATAGAAGTGAATGACCGTCGAATTTTTTAATTACATTCATCTTTCCCGTTTGTGTTTAAATTCTTTGATTACTAAATTATTTTATGAATCTCATTCATATGAAAAGCCACAGTCGCTTTGAAAACCAGAATTCTGTAGCCCTCATCCATAGGTAACGATTTTTTATTTTTAATATATAATAAAGTACTTTAATAGTTAAGAAAATTATAATTTTAAATTAGAGGACTCAAATCTTGAAATCTGTTTGTGTAAAGTAGAAGAATGTGTGGATGCTTGCCTGATTGGGGCTTATTTCTAGAGAGTGTCGACGAAAGTGTGGTAACCTATCGTACCCTCTAAGAACGACACCGCTTCGAGTGAGAAATGGATAAAACGAGGTTGAGAAGCACGTCACTTTGAATATGAAATTTGATAAACTAGGGGTCGGACGAGCCGTTACTTACCCACCGTTTGTTTAATCTTTGCTTTTCAAAAGAACCATGATGCCCTGTCGGCACCTGATGCCTGATGCCTGATGACATGAAAAGCATCGCTCAGTCATTTTTATTCACTTGGGTAATGTAAGCATCTCAATCATACGGTCATGCACGCATGGGTACGTTTTACCTTCATTGCCAGAAAATTCCATGCTCGGAAGCAGAGTACCCCGAGTCAGGATCTGATGTCATTATTAATTTGGTTTTCCACAAATTTTACATTAAAAAGTGAAAAGAATAAATAAATAAATATTAATTATAAATTTAATATTTTAAAATTTTAAATTAAATATAATATTTAATTTATAAATTTATTGTTTATTTTAATTCTGCTGAAATTGAACTTTTTTATTAATTTTCCACGAGTTAAAGAATTTTGTAGCAAGCATGCACGTGCGGATGTACCCAGAACATTTAATTCTATGAGATGATTATTATGGCTGGGTGCGGAATGGGGCTAAAACCTGCTGGGGTGCAAGGCCTGCCAGTAAATTTGCTTGGTGTGACGATGAAAAGCAATTAAGCAGAAGGTGCTCCAGCATCACTAGAGCTTCCGTTTATATGCTGCCTCAAAACGTATTTTAAGCTTTTTATTGCATCAAAAGAGAATGACTCAAGGGCTTTGCACAAAATTGAATCCCAAGAGAATTTCCATTTAGGAGCTAATTAATTAGATGAAAAGGCTATTAATTTTGGACAGCTTGCTAGCTGGCTAATTTTACTTCCAGAATTACACTCGCCGACACAGAACAAGTGTTTATGTAATATGTAAGAAATCAAGTGCGATTAGGCTCCAGAATCTTGTGTTTGAAGAATCTACTCACCCAACTAACAAGAGAGAAAACGACATTGCAGCAAGGAGATGGCCCCTACTCTTTATGAGGGAGAGGTGGCCGGTCAGAGATGCATGAAGTTAACGAGCTTGAAAACGAAGAAGTGAACCAATGACAAGGGAAAGATTGCAAAGGGGCAGAGAAAAAGTGCGACATGGAGGCCTGGCTTCGATTTGTTTCACTTGTGGCGTGCCTTTCTCTGGGTTTGGTAGACTGCAGAGTTCGGCATTACAAGTTTGATGTAAGTGTAAAATGCTAACTCTTACAAAATGTTCGGATCCTTAGAGGGAAAGAGCCTCAATTACATTGGCTTTCAGCACATAATCATGATAGAGCATCAAGTACATTTTCCTCCTTGAAAATTATTTCCATTCAACTATATTTAACTCCTCGCATCTTTGCTATTAAACATTGATTAAAGCCTATAGCTAGGTTTTCAATTACTTGCAAAAGATCGAATAATCGTAGAGTTGTTACTTTCCGCCGCTGGAGCACTTACTAAATACCAACAACATTCTTAGCATTTCTCTGCAAATTCTTGTCTATAAATGGAAAGTAAATAGTTCTCTGTAACATATATTCAACCTACAATTAGTAAAGCAGAAAGTCCAACGCAGCCCAACTTTAAATTTAAAGTTGGCTGTTGTAAATATAAATAAATATATATATATATATATATATAACTAAACAAAGTTGGTCCAAATTGCAACTACAAGGGAAAGATCGAAAAAGGAACAAGAAAAGAGGCACAGAGGGAGATGCCATCTAAATCCATCATCATACTGGGGTGACAATAGTGGCATATCCGTCACAACAATTGAACAACATGGACAGCTCAATTAAAAGCTTTTTCTCTATGCTTAATTACCAAAATGACCTTATTTTGTGTTCTTTTTTTTTTTTTTTTTCTCGTATGATGTTCTGTGGTGATGAAAAATACCAAGGAGACTATGTTCGAGCAAGCCGATTGTTACCATTAATGGCCGGTTTCCAGGTCAAACTCGTTATGCTAGAGAAGAGGATACAGTGCTTGTGAGAGTGATCAACAAGGTTAAATCCAACGTTACCATCCACTGGTAATTAAATGCGACCTCTTGAGTCGAGACAAATTAATTTTGTAAAGGCAGTGATGTTATAACATATGCATCTAACTCTTATTGGTTAATCTTTTTAATTTAATATATCTTTTTTTTTTTTTGAGACATTCAATTTAATATATCCTTGGCAGGCATGGTGTTAGGCAATTGAGGACGGGCTGGGCCGATGGGCCTGCGTTCATTACCAAATGTCCGATCCAGCCCGGGCAGAGCTACCTCTACAATTTCACGGTCAGAGAGCAACGGGGAACACTTTTTTGGCATGCACACATTCTCTGGCCGAGGGCCACGGTCCATGGTGCAATAGTTATCTTGCCTAAGCTCGGCGTCCCCTACCCATTCCAAACCCCGCACAAGGAAGTTGCTGTGGCATTAGGTGAGCTATTAACAATTCTCAGTATGACCCCAAACCATAAACCCATTATACCTAACATCCTAAACTTCGTTGCCCAGTATATTGTTAATAATTAAAACTGCTAATTTGAATTGTAGGTGAATGGTGGAAATCAGATACCGAAGCCGTGATCAATGAGGCTCTAAAATCTGGAGGACCACCGAATATCTCTGATGCTCACACGATTAGTGGACATCCTGGGGCCGTTGCAAATTGTCCATCACAAGGTAATTTATGGGATATTACGATTTATATACCTTCTTGATGAGACTGATAGAAAGAGCTACAACGCATATAAAATAATCTATCCTGGGCTTTTCTTGATCGTTTAAATTAAGGGGGCTTCACGTTGCCGGTCCAAAGCGGCAAGACCTACATGCTACGATTGTTCAATGCTGCACTCAATGAAGAGCTATTCTTCAAGATTGCTGGGCACAAACTTACGGTTGTGGAAGTTGATGCAACATATGTAAAACCATTTAAAACAGACACAATGCTAATTGCCCCAGGCCAGACAACTAATGTCCTTGTCACAGCCAATGAAAATGCCGGCAAGTACTTGGTTGCAGCCGCCCCGTTCATGGACGCTCCTGTTGCTGTTGATAATTTAACAGCCACGGCAACTCTACATTATTCGGGTACACTGGCAAGCACTCCAACAACCATCACCAACCCATCTCCCCAAAATGCCACTTTGGTTGCAAACAAATTCACCAACTCTCTTCGCAGCCTGAATTCCAAAAAGTACCCAGCCAAAGTCCCATCAACTGTTGATCACAATCTTTTCTTTGCCGTTGGTCTAGGCATCAACCCATGTCCCACTTGCAAAGCTGGGAAATGGCAGCAGGGTTGTGGCTAGCATTAACAACGTAACATTTGTTAATCCAACCACGGCGCTGCTTCGAGCACATTTCTTTAACATTAGTGGGGTTTTCACCACTGATTTCCCCGGCAACCCACCTGTCAATTTGCAGACCATCAATGGAACGCAGCTTTATCGGCTGCCCTACAACTCCACAGTTCAACTTGTTGTGCAAGATACTGGAATCATAGCAGCCAAGAACCATCCAATCCATTTACATGGATTGAACTTCTTCGCTGTTGGAAGAGGACTAGGGAACTACAATCCAAACACGGATCCTAACAACTTCAATCTAATTGATCCTGTCGAAAGGAACACAATTGGAGTGCCAACTGGTGGATGGACCGCCATAAGATTTCGCACAGACAATCCAGGTAAATGTCTGAATATAATTATCAGGACCGTTACATTTTCGGTTAATTTATGTTTATTTTATCAAAATTTTGCTCTTGCATTGCCATCTGGAAGTGCACATGACGTGGGGAATTAAGATGGCATTCCTGGTGGATCACGGAAAAGGCCCTAATGAGTCACTTTTACCACCTCCAAGCGATCTTCCGAAATGTTAAACCATAGACCAGAAACGCATAAACAGAGGAATGGAAGCATCGGCAATTGGAATCAAACAAAATTCTGACACTGAAAGGAACCATTTTGTTTCTTGAGTAGATTGAAAGATTTGCTCATGGGGTTTCAATAATATTGTATGACCGTACGAGCATATTATGGTTACTAGTTGTTGGATTCAGAAGCAATTTTTTTTTGCTCAAATTCGATTAATTAATAAAATTATGATGGCTAAGTAAGCCTTTGGTTTATTTTTATGCATGTTCTCTACCTTCTTCCTCGTTGCTGCCACCTTAAGTTGTGTGAACAAAAAAATAAAATAAATAAATAAATTCTTTTAAAAACAATTCAATAATTAAAAACTTAAATCTCTATTATTTAAATTTTAATTTTTAATCATAAAATTATCAAATAATTATTTAAAATTAAAAAGTTGTTAGAAATTATATGTGCGTAACTACTAACATCTACATAGCAACAGTAAATTATCTTTTTAGATTAAATTCTTCCATCATTTGATTCAAATGAATCCAATATTCCAATGTAATCCGGGAGAACCAAAAGAAGTCATTCGTTCCACTAAAAGTAATGATATGGCCCAGCCTCATATGAGCCCATGTATCCTGGATCAATCTAACAAAAAAAAAACAAAAGTCCCTTAGCGGTGACTGGGGACAAAAAGAAAACTTAAATTGGGAGAATAACAGCATGAAGAGAAAAAAAGAAAAAAAACAAATAAACACACCAATTCCAGTTCGTGTCATTCGAGCACAACCAATAGGAATCAAATCTCAAGGCTGTTCATTGCACCCCATAACCCATTTGAGAATTAATTCTCATTTGATATATTAATTTGATTGGTTATAAAAGTAAATTTTTTTTTAAAAAAATTAAAATTTCAAGTTTCAACTCATTCTAATTCTAATAATTGTGAATTCTAAATCTCACGTAACAATAAAAAAGATGAACTCCCACTTGAAAAGTTACAGGCGCCAAGGTGATGCCCTTACCATTTTAGCATCGGAAGGCATGTAAAGTCTTATCATTAATTTATTTCCTTACTTTTATTTCTTTCCTTTTACTTTCTGGCAGCAATAATTTCCTTTCTTTTCCTGTTAAGGGACCTCTGGCCTAAAATGATAATAAAGGTCAGTGATGTGGGTCGACGGACTGAAATGAATTTACGATGTTGCCTTCCACGGAAGACCCCACAAAGAATCTAATCTGATATATTCTCTTTTCATTCTGTTTCGCATATTTCTTTCGAGATGACCACAAACTGAGGTTCAAATAATTAGTTATTAAAAGCTATCCGTCTACCCATTAAAAATTTAAAATTAATATTCTGTGGGTAATCGTAATATTTAAAAAAAAAAATCAAATAAGTGATTGTAATCTTTTGAAAAAATCCTTTAGAACTTCGAATACCCGAGACAAAATTGCCAATCTTGGTGGCACATCGATCCCTACAGGCTACACTAGCTAAGGAAGCCCAACCCCAACCAGAAATTATCCTGGGGCGTTGAAAATTGTAGGGGACCTCTACGGCTACAAGGGCATCATCTGCATTGGAAGGCGTATAGAAATTAAAAAATTCATTAAAACTTTTTGTCTTCCTTTTCTAGCACATAATTTATTGGTTTTATTTATTTTTTTAATGTTTTTTCTACTATTGTTTTTCTTTTGAGTTAAGGCCCATGCATATAATACAACAAACAAGGTATTTAATTTTTCAACTGATTAGTTGCACTAGAAGCCCATGACCCAGCATAATAAGTTAAGAGAGAAGGAAGCTTTTCTTTCCTTTTTTTTTTTTTAGGACCATCGCACGGAGACTTAATGGAATGCACATTCCCATTTGAAAAGAGGGGAAAAAACAAAGTAATCTTTCCATATATGGAAACCACCTCCCTCTGTTATCATTTTCCCAGTTACACCAGAATAATAAATACCCGTCCGATGGGCTCGGCGTGTCTGGAGTGGGGACAACAACCTCGGAATTATTTATTTACCTATATTTTATTGGGGATTAAGACTTGATTAGTATGTTTAGCATGTCCTCATTTATTTCCGACCGAATAATTTGGGAAATTCCCATTTCGTTTAAAAAACAAAGGGTAGGTGCGACCGTTCGTAGAGGCTACACGTGGAAACAAACCACAACCATTGGTACGCCGGCTTCGATATTATATTTGAGCAACAACGAAAGCACTCGCTTCCATTGGAAGAATTAATTAGCGAATTTAAAAGACGACGGGCCGGAGAAAACCAAACCTTAGAATCCACTTTTTTACCACCTTTAAGAAAAGGGTACGTCTATAAATAAAATTTTGCGAATAAACCTCACAAAAACATGTGATGCTAATCAATTTTATTACATTAAACACGACACATCGTGATTGCTCGGACCCAAAAAAAAAAAAAATTGTTTTAAATTTGTAAGCATGATAATTAGTATTACTGTTTCTTTTAAGCTTATGGCGCTCCAACGTCTTCACTGACGAAAGAGAAACTTTATTTCCATGTTAATTTGCATTTAAATGTGATGTCCTCGATATCTTTTCTTTTCGAGTAATGGCAAAGCGATATATATATATATATATATATAAGCGGTATTTTATAATTTTATTTAAAAAATTATATATTATTAAAAAAATAAAATTTGTAAGTATATAATTTAACTTTATATAACACTTCAACAAAAATTTAAATTTAATATTTTTAAACTAACAGTGAACAGCTTCATTATCATTAAATTCAGTGTTAGTTAAACATATTTACAGTCACTTAGCAATCTTATAATCACTACCAGAATTTGCATGTATTCTTGTACGAATAATCAATGTCCTTCGAGTTATTGAGTTGGCTACGATGTAGGATCATTCATCGGTGTCTACTGTCTACTTTCCCGTCGAAAGACGAGGCTCATGTTGATGAACATGTTCTTATGAAGATTTAATGAACGAAACTAAAGGTGAGAGCAGGTGAACAGCAGGATTATTGATAGATAAACTTCTTACTGGCGCTGAAGGTCAGCATTGTCAATTGCCAAAGTTGGCACCATGTCTGCTATAAAAATAAAAAAATAAAAAACCCCAAACAAAGTTGACCCAGGCCAGTTGTCCCGTGAATTACAAAAATACCCCTATTTATGTTCTTCCCAACTGAACCAATCACAGTTGGGCCTTTCCAATAGCCACTTTTTGATTGGCCCCCCCTCTCTCTCTCTCTCTGTCTCTCTCTCTCTCTCTCTCCCTTTATCTCTCTAGATGTGACTGAAGGAGCATTTCTTCGGCCGCAGCGCCCACAAACACCCAAGTCCACCAATCACAACTCAACACCTTTGACCTCTTTCTTACTCTCCTCCTCTGCTCACTTCTGTTCCATGGATGGATCCCTCTCTTACAAGTAGCAATAAAAGGGTGGCATATTAGTATTCACCTCTTTTACGCGCCGCTTAGTCTGCTTTGCCTTTCTTTTCCCTTTTAAACCAACGGAGAAAAAAGAAAAACAGCCAACAAAGTTCAAAACTTGCGTTCGTTGCCACTTCCTGAGAAAAGCTCTTTGCTTCCTCTGCATCGAACTCTCTCTGCTTTTAATACTGATTCGATTTACGAATATAAGCAAGTCTTAAATCTGGGTCTTGATAGTTTCAATGTTTTCAACTTTGAGACAAAAGTTTTTCCCTTTATCCTTTTCGAGAAATTTGTGTTTGGATCAAGTCTAAAAATCTGGTTTGGGGTTTATCATTTGATTAAAAATTAGGAGATCTGCTTTTTTATTACTGGTTATCGATTTTTCCTTGGGTTTTGGAAAGTTGGGGCTTTACTAGATTGCTCAATTTGTGCTAACGGGAAAAGAATTACTGAGAGTCCTTTCAAAATGATTCTTGATTTGATGCCTCTTTGCTCGTAAAAATTTCCCATTTATCTGCATTTCCTGTTCGTATTTGCTCAGTTTCCCTCTCTCTCTCTCTGTCTCTCTCTCTCTGTCTCTCTCTCTTTGTCACACCCGAGCGAGAGAGGCCATGAATCGGGGTATAGAAATCCTGTCTTCAGCATCGTATCTGCAGAATTCAAACTGGTTGTTTCAAGAAAGCAGGGCTACAAAATGGACCCGTGAAGAGAATAAGCGGTTTGAGAATGCTCTGGCTTTGTACGATAAGGATACACCTGATCGCTGGCTGAGAGTGGCGGCCATGATTCCAGGCAAGACTGTAGGTGATGTGATCAAACAGTACAAGGAATTAGAGGAAGATGTTAGCGATATAGAGGCAGGGCTGATTCCAATTCCTGGCTATGCTAGCGATTCTTTCACCTTGGACTGGGTTACTAGTCAGGGCTATGATGGGTTGGAACAATATTTTAGTCCTGGAGGCAAGAGGGGCACGGCAACTCGGCCATCTGAGCTGGAACGGAAGAAAGGAATACCATGGACAGAGGATGAGCACAGGTTGAGTCCCTTTCCTCTCTTTGTTAATGCGAATTCTTCAGGATTTTTCGCCTTAGTAATAGTGCATTCAATGTCGGATGTTCAATGTTTGGAATTGAATTGATTTTGACCTCTCTCTGCATTTTCCATGTCATTTGTGCCAACTGCAATTTGTTCTCTTGTCCTAGAGTTTCTTGAGCTAACATGAATGAACATTAGTATTTAAGCTGATGGGTATACATATAAATGTAGAAACCAGGTTGGTGTTCTTTCATTAGATGGTTAGAGGTTGCTTTCCTCCGTGATGTTCCTATGGTCCCCAAATATGTGCCGTTATCCACCTCTCGTGTCCGGTCATTGGAGTTGTGCATTTTGATAAAATTGCAGGCAGTTTCTGTTGGGTCTCCAAAAGTACGGCAAGGGGGATTGGAGAAACATCTCTCGCAATTTTGTGACTACCAGGACGCCAACTCAGGTGGCTAGCCATGCTCAGAAGTATTTTATCAGGCAGAGTACGGGAGGGAAGGATAAGAGGAGATCCAGCATCCATGATATCACCGCCGTCAGTCTCCCTGACACTAAGTCAACTTCACCAGACAGTATTAAGCCATCATCTCCGAGTCATTCAACGATAACTGTACAAGAGCAGTCACAACACAGAATGGCTGGCATGGGTAAAAGCTTATACGACTCTGAAAGGCAAAATGAAGGAGCAGGTATGGTTTTCAACCCAGCAAATGGCAACCTGTCTGCATCTCCTTTTTGTGGGATATCCTCGTATGGAAACAAGCTGCAGGAGCAAAAACTTCTCAGGGGAACACTTCCAGGGTATCGGCATGGACCTTACAATTTGTTTTTCCAGATGCAGTCAATGCAGCATCAGTAAAATTGTGGATGAGGTGCAGCCCAAAAATTCTGAAGATATTGCAACCCCATGTTGATCTTCACTATTGTTGAATAGCTTTCTCTATGAGCTCTATCGTGGACCATGGCTTCATGTGAATATGCCAACTGAGGACTCCAGTTTGTCTATAGTCAATTGACTCTTACAACATGTTCAAAAAATGACTTATTGAACCCAAATAAAGCTTATTTATGTGGAGTTTGAATATAGGAACTCGCAAAATGTACTGCTTTTTGTTTGGTATCTCATTGTAGTCACAAGGAATTTGCGTGTGCTATGGGTATTGCCACTTACATAAAGAGTCGTCCGCAAATTGAGCTAGAGGAACAGAGGGCTCAGACTAGACGGTTGACTCAGGAATTTTTGAGTTGCTAGCCTGAAATGAATGCAGCTTCCTATTGCACATGGTGGATGATAAAAGGTCAACACTGTGGGATGGGATTTAATGATTCTCTTATGTATTTTGATTGAACGTATCTGTTGTAATTATTGGAAGAAAATTTGACAATTGCACCTGCAACGTCATTGTCTTGTAGACATTTTCATATAGCCAAAGTGTAACTAGTTGATTTGGACAATACACCGTGTCATCGGATGCTCTACTCCAAATTTGCTTCGCTGCAAAACGTTTTCTTTTCTATCTTTTTGTTTCTTTTTTTCCCCTTTCTCAAAATGACATTATTTTAATTTAATCTTAACAGCCTTTTCTCTTTAACATATAAGATTTATACATTCCATTGGCTGACTGAATTAGACAATCGAATCTTAGCCAAGCATGAGAGTGAGAACCACCAATTGAAGCATCCTATGCTTCATTTTTCTGTTTTTCTTTTTTTTTTTTGTAACTTTTTCCTGTTCATGAGAATGACAAAGTTCTTTTCCACTCTGTTCTCTAATTTAAGATTACACAATAAGGTGTATGACGATCCCGTAACATGTTTTAGGTGCTAACCAATAAAATCGTGCACCGCAACTGTTGTTTTACCCGTGCTTTTCCTCCATTTCTTACGCCGATATATCCCCCAAAACTAGTGGACTGTGCCAAAGTCTTGCACATTTGCAGACCCTTTTAATTGGTCTTCAATGGAATCGCAGTAATAAGAATCTTAAGAATTAACTTCGACGCAATATTGCTTTTTCTGCGGCACTTTTCATTGAAAGGGAATCTATTTGTTCTGTAAGTGGGATTGGGGTTTTCAAAACTATATCAAGCGAAGAGAGATTCTTTCAATGGTTTTTGATCTTCAAGTGCTGTGGCAGATTCTCTTATTTGGGTTGGTAATATATTGTGACCTTTAGTTTCGTGAAATTAGTTAGTAAAAGTATGTTCTCCCCATTTATGAGGGGATTGGCAAATACGATTTTGACTAGCAACCAACAGAGAAATATTGCTTCCTAATACCTCGCTTATTCCTGGTACTTAAAGTCTCACTCTGTCAACTCACTGTATCTGGGCAAAAGAAGGACATTACAGGAAATTCCATCTCCCTGTGCTTGGGCTGCAGAGCCAGTAAAGTAATTGTAACTGCAATGCCCTTTGGAGCATAGACAGCTTTGTCCATCACATGTTGGCTTTTCGCTATCTCCATCCATTAAAATTTGACATATTTGAGCAGCTTTTATTGCTTGATAAAATGTCAAATCTCATGTACTGTAAATCAGAACCCGCTGAATGACATTGAGAATGAGTTCCCCTGGTTACAGTGGTTTTGCAACTCTTGCCTATTTTGTTTGTCTCCTTTGTTTTGTACGTGCTGCCAACGGCTGGCACTAACATCCTTGTTTGTTGTTGTTGTTTATGCAGCCTTCATGAAATGACTAGTGCTCCATCATAGTTGATTGCACATTTTATTTATGCCCCCCCCCTCCTTCCCCCCACCATAGACAATACAGTTCAAAGCATACATGAGCAATATTAAAAAATCTGCTGGACCTTTTCTCTGGTAAATGACAATGCTCCCCAACTTTCTTTTCAAAAGGCCGAGCTTTTCTGCAAATTGCATTGGAGAGCACTTTGAACACTTTATTCTGATTTTTATGAAAGCCGGCCCACAGTTGAGATCGCACCACACACCTTGTCTCATGGCTTCTCTTCTCCGTGTTCAAAAAGATTATACTTCTCCTAAAAGATTCAAGTGAAATAAACTTCATCTTGCTATATTACCCTATTATGAATAAAGAAATCCAATCAACAATATCAGAAACAGGAAGAAGACATTTCATATCTGTCAATTTCTCATTGTGCATTGTCACAGCTCACTATGGGATATATACATACATACATACATCCATACATATATATATATATAAGACTATCTGTTTACGCATATATATCTAGAGAAGAAACAAAACATGGAAATACTAGGAGACAGAAAAGTAGGTTATTATTGTATGAAATTCGTTGTCATTATCATCCAACTTGTGTCCATATCACTTTGCATTTACCACTTAAAACAAATGACGCAAATTCTCCATATACATTGCACACACAGGAAAGACTACACAAGACAATGGGCCTATTGCGTCGTCCAATTATATCTATCTTTAATTAAAAAGTTGGTTGTTGCAAAATACCACTACACACCACAGCCAATGATTTGATTGATCAACTTAATTGTTGTGCCTTCCCTTTGGAGACAAGGATTAAAATGAGCTTTGCTACTCATGTCAATTTGTCAATCCAGCATGTCAGGTGTGGAAGGACGAGCCTTGATGTAATGCAAAGATAGTTCTATTATGACTTGGTGGTCGCGGGTTCGAATAATGAAAACAGACTCTTTACAAAAAACAGATCGGAAGGTTGCTCTTCCCTAGTCCCCACAAATGTGGGAGCCTCTGCGCGCCCTTGGTTTATTAGCTGTAGATACTCAGTGTCTACCTTCTTGAACGGAAATGCTAAAAGGTTAAAAAAAGAAAAGTCCATACAGATAGTGGAATGCAAATTCATTAGCTCATGGCTCCACCATTGAGTTTTCAATAAAATGATTATGATTTTGATAATATTAAAGGACACGAACTAAAAACAATGATCATGTTTGTTTATGCATGTGTAGTGGAACTCATATATAGCCAATCTGCTGTATCAGTTTCACGCTTCAGGTATCGGTCCTAATCGCCATAATTGCAACTGCGATTAGTTAAAAAGTTTACTCACCAAACAACAACAAAGGTACGCACTCAATGAGATCTTCCGGTCTTCCACCCAATTGAAACTCGCCCATAAAGCTAAACGGTGAAAAAGGTTAAAAAAACAAAAAAAACTAGCACTCTCAATCCTTTTTCATCCATCAATTATATGAAGCAAAGGGTGAAAGTGACCGACTAACACGAAAAGAGGGCATGTTCAGTTCATAGTTTTTTTTTCTTTTTTTTTTGGTCCAGGTGAATTTATATTCTGTTGTCGCGAGATGCTTCCTCTACTATTAAAAACTCATAGAATTGGAACAAAAGCTCATACAATTTCTCCGTCAAGTCGGCAGAGTGGGAAGCATTGAAGGACTATGCTTTGTGTCGTAGCCCGGAATTTTTTTCCCTATCTGATTTGGATGTGGATGGAAGTGCTAAAAAAAATATAATATCTAGTATTAGTTAAAATATACAAATTTAAATAGATTTAATATAATTTATAATATTTATAAATTTCTTTATTTACAAACTTAAGCTTTTAAGTAAATAGAATATTTTAAAAATTATTTTACATGATATTAAAATTTTAATTTAAAAAATAATTGGACATAATGTTCTTAAATTTAAATCACAAAAATATTAGTACACTGTCTAAAGATGGATAAACCTAGTAAAAATTGTGCTTGATTCTTTTTTTCTTTTTTGGGGTACATCCGAAAATACTTGTGCTTAATTTTTTTGATCTGCCAATCATGAATTCTTGTAGTGCTACGTTATTGCCAGTCATTGTTGACCAGAAACTAATGTCCTGTTTCGTTCTCCTTCTAATGGGTGGCAGTTTAGGAATGGGTCCAATGGGTCTTAATAAGACCTAGTTTGCCTTGCTTTGATTCTGCCGTGCGTCACCGGATCATCAAATGTAATTAATCATAAAGACCATTTTGATCGTACGAGTCCTGGCCCACCTGCTTATTTCGTCTCTCAACCCCATCTCGCCTACAGAACCATTGAAGCCCGCACTCTGCCAGGCCCAAACACCCCGGGCCGGAGCTTAAGGCATATGCTAAATGTAAAATAAAATTTCAAATTCCAGTTTCTAATTGATACTTTGCTAACAGAAAAATGTTTTAATGTTACTAACTAAGTCAAAGAAAAAGGAAAATGAAGGATATATATATATATAAAAAATAAGTTGTTAACGTCAGCGATTTATATCAATCTTCGGTGCGATGTACGGGTTAATCTTTACCTAAATGCAGATTAAGACAAGTATAACGCAGGGAGCTTATTTGTGTACAAGTTAAGCTATAATGTCGTTATGTTCAGTTGGTGGTAACGTGACGGGACTGATGACATCACTTTTCCTCTCAGTTGAGCAACCTGCATAATTTATGGCACCAATGCAGGCATAAGAAATCGAACTGATTGATTAATTAGTCTTTTATGGTCCTAACTCCTAAAGACTCCAAGGCAGATGAGCACGTCTGCCTTGCCAAGGACTACATTCTAATAAGTGCTATAATGTCCCTAAAATTTGCTTCCAAGCAGATTAGGCTAACCATGTTAGATTATATGAAAAAAATTTCAAATAAGCAAATTAATTTGTATTTATCCAACAGCTTTTTAAAATTTACATCACGACTGACACTTAAAAATTAGGGATTATATCCCTACCTATTGATGAATAAAATGGGTTTCTTGTCCTCTCATCTCATCAAGATCCTTGTGTATTTAATTCTAATAACCCTAGACTAGTTTTTGCATTTGAAGGCCATGTAGCCAGCAATTCCGCATCAAGGGGAAGCACATTTTTTAAATTATACTGTTGTCCGGTCAAACGGGTGGACTTAATTTGTGACCCCGTCGAGCTGATGGTACTATGAGCATAGAGTGATGCCACAACCATGACACAACGCCGCCAATCTTCTTAATTGGTTTCGCCACTCACGTTCACTAAGCGCACCGCCCACATGAATTGACCGAAATTACCCACCAAGAAGAACGCCGTAAAAGCATACCTTGGAGTGGCTGTGGCGCGAGAGCTTATCCATAGGAGTGATTTGCCATACAGGGGAGAGGAAGACGACAATTTCATGCAGAAAATTTACAGACATAATGTAACCCGAAACTGGAGTTTTAATCAGCGACCCCATCTGCCATCCGGACGTGTCGGACTTACTGGGGCTTCTGTGGCATTTTTCTTATGGCCATCATGAGCTTTAAATGAATTCAACTAGCTTTTCTCTTTCTTTAATTACTCCAACAAATAAAAAGAATAACTACTAGTTTGAAGGCTGAGTTGTCTAGGGCTGCGTCGGTGAATGTCAATAGGTTATTATGGCCCCGCGCACTTGTAAATAACTAGGTTAGAGGAAGAAAGTGACAGCTTGTCAAATATGGTGGGAATTGAGAGAAACAGGGAGTCGTGGCTGCATAAAGTCACCTCAAATCACCTTATAGCTAGCTAGTGCCTGGCGGGAAACTACATGGCGAACTGCACGCACTCGACATTTGCTGGAGCCACTGAATCTAACGTGACTATATGTACCGTGATTTAGACGGGAAGGGAAAGGGCAATGTTATGTGGTTTGCATTTGCGATAATGCTCTAATGGATTATGGAAGAAAACAGAAGTGCACCGCCCACGGTGGACCCTATGCTGCCTCCAAAATTGTGAGAAACTAGAGGTCGGTACGAGGGAATGCCGGAATGAAACGCTATTATTTGATCAATAATGTGCTTCGTGACTGCACTTATATTCGTACGTATGTTCTTTTCTTTTCTTTTTTTTCACCCTGCATGTTAGTTATACAACATAACTCGCCATTGGGTTCTACTGTTTGGTGTTGACCTTGGATGGGACTATTTTCTCTCTAACGCGCCCCCCCCCTTTTTTTTCCTTCTTTTTAAATAAATAGTATCGTCTGCCAAATTAGAGTGGTTATCAGACGAGCAATCCAAGTTCAAAACTGATTACCAAGCGGAAAAAAGCAGGAAGCATTTCGGCATATATATATATTTATATATCCTCCTTATAGTATTGTCACAAAATCATTGGATGGTTCGATCAAAGAAAGGAAAATCATCAATAGGGTTGAATCAAATCTCCAAATTAGAATTTATTGGATCTTAAAAGCTAGCTGGACAGAGATTCGCTGGCAAATCAACAAAATTCCTTCCTATTAGGGTGTAGAATCTATAGAATCAGAACAAACGGGCACCGAGGACAGACAATTACTGCCAACCGAATGTTAATTACCACGAGGATCAAACCACCAAAACCCAACGTTAGTGGGGAGTTAGGACCACGTCAACAAGGTAACCAAACATGTTATAGTTTTGCAATCGAAAGTTTGGAATCTTTTTGGTTGTTATGTCTGTTTCTCTGTCTCTCTTTCGGCCTCGCTAGTTGATGAGGACCTGAAAGGACTACATTCGGACAACCTCATATTCATCGTTTTAATTATTTTCCCCCTCGACAGAGTGCCGTACTGCAAGGCCCCGTGATCAGAGGCAGATTTTATTTTCATTTGTCCCCTAGTTATATTTTTGCAGGGATCATGTCATTGCGAGATAGTTGATAAAAACAATTTTCTCGAAAAGTAAAAGAGAATTTTATTCTTTCCCACGAAAACAAAGAAAAACTTAATTGCCATAATGCCCACAATAACTGTTATTTTTGTGAAAATAAATGTCCAATTATAATTTCCTATTTTTTCCAATTAGTTTTCCGGAAAAAAGATTTTTTTTTTTTTTGGAACTGAGATAATTTGAAGCTCTAAATGCACAAGCAGTTGAGATAATCTGAAGCTGGTTTTCTTTTTTTTTTTTTTTGGGTACAAGACATAATTGAAGCCTTTAATTAAGAAAATTTATTTTTTTTGTAAATTATTACACATTTCGTCAAATAATCATAATTGTACAACGTGGACGTGCACATTATTTTGTCTATATTCAAATAAATAATTTCATCGATGACGGGAGGCATCGGTGGGGGACCGAACCTCTCTCTCTCTCGTCGCGTTTAAAATAAACCCTGTCAACGTTGATCTTTCCTTGGATACATGAATGTGGACTAGGGTTGACTTATCGTCCTTTAATTATAAATGTCACGAACAATAAATAACTTAAATATTTAAACTGGGTCGGGGGCTCCTTATCATTTATTCAATAAAAAATTGTTACGACGTGTCATGCAGGGGTTACTCTTAATTGGTAAACCAAAACGAAAACAAGGATATTCCATCAACTTGCAACAAAAAGATTTTGATATGTATCCTTTTTTTTTTTTTTAAGGAAACGAATGCGGCAGCTTTGAGGGCTATCTGAAGTATCCATGGATGGACCCTTTGTTTTTCGCAGGTTGCTTTAAGAAAACCATTAAGTTGCCCATCATCATGTTCCTATGTACGAATATTAAGTCTACCACAAGACCGCCACATTAGCGTTAAAATTCAACATTAAATTTAAACATAATTATTTTCTGATTTCTAGTTTTCAATTTAGTAGTAATGGACGAGTAAGCTGACTAAATCTAAATAATTCAATTCAACATGTTTGAAATTCAATTCAAAATAATTTACATTGATTAGAAATACCAATAACGTATAATATAAAACATTCAAAATTAAAATAATTTGAAATTAAATTGATTAGAAATTCAAATAATTTGAGTCCAATATTCAAATAAAGTTTGATAAACTAAAAATTTAATACACCCGAATCTAAATAGTTTGAGACCCCAACGACCCGGCCTAAGTCTGCCTGTTTGCCCCCTTTAATTCTAGAATGGCAAGTTAATAATAAAAGTCAATGAGGTAATGACACAAACTTAAAATTAAAATTTATCCACTGTTCTTACACAATTCGCGTAACGGTTCTACAAAATGGAAATTCTACTGGACAAGGCTGGCGCTTTATATAAATGAGCTCACATCTTCATGTTTAATGTCCTCAATTCTATTCTTTTTCTTCTCCCGGATGGGTAAAGATTAGACGACGACGATAGAGGGCGAGACATATTCCAGTTGCCTATTTATAAATGCTTACAGTTGACAAATCTCCACCAGAAACGACCCGTTTGGGCTATATATATCGGGTGAACACGACAATTTGTGAAAGTGGTGGGTGAAAAAGGAAGGGAAAAGGGTTTGAGCAGGTCCGTGAGGATTAGAAAATGTTAATATACAGAGCAAGGAATCACCTGAAAGAGTTGGTACCTGAGCATGGGACAATTTCGAGGTGGTTGTACCAATACTGAATAGTACCGTCACCATGTGTCAGCTCCCTTTCTCTGAATAATACTATCCTTTGCCCCACGTTTAATGTGGGCCGAAAGTTTGCTTTCACACATTACATTAGTGGGAATATTCTGACTGAACTTTTGAAAATCTGCGTAATTCTACTTTCCCCGGCCCCTTTTCATTGTCAAGCACCTCGGCTAGGGAAAGTCGTCGTGCATTTGAGTTATCCAACGAGTTGCCAAAGACATTTTTCTGTTAGCATTTCATGAGAATGGCAACCAAAAAAGGTTAATTGAAATGTCAAGTTAAAAAAGTGGGCCAAAGTCCTGGGTATCTGGGCATATGCAGGTGCACCGTGAAAACCAAAATAGGAGCAGGTCACAAGCCATCCGGGACTAGGATGATCTCATTCTTTCCCGGAAATATCAAGGTCGGTAGACTATGGATTCCAGTTTCCAAGGTCTTTTCACAAATTTCCTTTTTCTTTTTCTTTTTGAATGTGCCAGGCCCTCCATTGAGTCTAAGTACTCCCGGTATTATTTTACTCAGAAAAATTACACAGATGTGGTTGTACAATATTCGCTACAAATTTTTAGTTTTTTTTTTTTTTTTGAAACAGTTAACAAATATGTATATAATAATGATAATAATGTAACAGAAATCTCCGTCTCGAACGAACACACAAGTAAACGTCTTCTGTTGATCTTAGCCATACAGAGAACACAGCACAATCAAATTAGTACTATATTTCTACAATACTTGACCGTGGGCATATATAATTTTATTGTTACAAAAATAATTTCATTATTACAAAAAGTGAGCAACCGTAACAAATGCTCTTAGTTGTGTACAGAACACTCCATAAACAAAAGAATACGGTGCAAACTAACAACAACCACCATGATACTACTACCAGCCAAGTTCATGAATCCAACCACACGCCTTTCCCCTATATAAACCCCACACATATCCTCGCTCCCACGCAGAGCAACCAAAGGCCCGTACCTCGAAAGCTAGCTAGTAGCTCTCTTTAGTTCAGTCTATAGTCTGAAATATTAGAAAGTTATTAGGAACCAAGAAAATTGTAATTTAGAGAGAAAATTTTTTTTAAAAAAAAAAAAATGCCTTCTGCTTCTACTACCATCATCTCCAAAAGCACTGTTCTTCCGGAACAAAAATCCACAGTCAAAACCCTCAAGTTATCATTCTCTGACCTTCCTATGCTCTCCTGTCATTACATCCAAAAGGGTGTTCTCCTCTCTTACCCACCTTACTCCATCGACGACCTCATCACATTCCTCCAGCACTCCCTCTCCGCCGCGCTTTCCCGTTTCCCTCCTCTCGCCGGCCGCCTCTCCACCGACACCGACGGCCACGTTTACATAGTCTGTAATGATGCTGGCACCGAATTCATCCAGGCAAAAGCCAAGCACGTCTCTGTCCACAGCATTCTCTCCCCTCTTGACGTCCACGATAGCTTCAAGGAGTTTTTCGCTTTCGACAAGACGCTCAGTTACTCCGGTCACTCCAAGCCCCTGGCCGCTGTTCAGGTCACGGAGCTCGCAGACGGTGTCTTCATTGGCTGCACCGTTAATCATGCCGTCACTGACGGCACTTCTTTCTGGCATTTCTTCAATACCTTGGCCGAATTTTGCAAGGGGGCCAAGAAAATCTCCAAGTCCCCTGATTTTTCAAGATCCGCCCTCTTCAACTCTTCGGCAGTGCTCAAGTTCCCCGCCGGTGGGCCTAAGGTCACCTTTTCCGTCCATGAGCCGTTGCGCGAGAGAATCTTCCATTTCAGTCGAGAAGCCATTCTTAAGCTCAAGTACAGAGCTAATAACGTCAGTTTGACGGAGATAGCGGGGAAGCAAAGTAACGACAGCTGGAAAGTCGTTAAGGGTGATAACACCGGTAACCTTACCTCTAACGGAAACGTCCTGCCCCTTACGGTTACGGAGTCTTTATTGAAAAGTCAAACGTCAGAGATCTCGTCGTTTCAATCCCTATGCGCGCAGCTCTGGCGCTCCGTGACACGTGCCAGGAAGCTTCCATCGTCTAAAACGACGACGTTTCGCATGGCCGTGAACTGCCGTCACCGACTTGAGCCGCGGCTCGACCCCTGGTATTTCGGTAACGCTATACAGAGCATCCCGACCGTCGCACCAGCCGGAGAGCTCCTGTCTCGGGATCTGCGCTGGGGCGCGGAACTATTGCACAAAAACGTCGTCGCACATGGCGATGCCACGGTGCGGAAGGGAATAGCGGACTGGGAGAGGGAGCCACGCTTGTTCCCGCTGGGGAACTTCGACGGCGCATCAATCACCATGGGTAGCTCCCCGAGATTCCCGATGTATGACAATGATTTTGGGTGGGGCCGACCTTTGGCTATTAGAAGCGGCAGGGCTAATAAATTTGACGGGAAGATCTCGGCCTTCCCCGGGAGAGAAGTCAACGGGTGCGTTGATCTGGAGGTTGTTTTGGCCCCTGAGACAATGGCTGGGCTTGAATCTGACGCTGAGTTCATGCAATACGTGTCGTCAGCAATCGTGTGATCGAACACACAGTAGTCAAACTCTATGGTTCCTTGCTACTCCAGCTCATTTGACTATTGGATCGATTGTACTTGTCCAGATCATTGGAGGGTCAAACGCGGCTATCATTGTTATTCGTACAGTAAAAATTTGTGCTCAGAAGATTTCATAAATGAGAATTTCATTAAAAAATATATATCTTTTTTATTTTTAAAATTTCAATTTTTCATTAAAAAAAGTAATAGATGTACCATTAAATTAATAAAAAATATATTTAAAATAAAAAATACATAATTAATATATTTTAATCTTTTTTCGTAATTCATTACAAAAGATTTCTTGCCAATTACGCATTTAATTTTATGGTTGTTAATCTATTGATTTTAGGAGAAAAATTAAAATTTTTAAAAATAAAAAAATATTTTTTATTCAATGAAATTTACATTCTAAATATTTTCTGTTTGAATCTTCTGGCTAACAGACTAAGCACCTATTCGTATTCCTCTGTCTCTCCGCCGGGAGAGATGGATTTGGGCGGTTGTGATTTACTTTTTCGCTGTATCTACATCATCTTCACGTTGTGATAATAAGCCAAACAGCGACGTTGGCTGTTTGGCCAAATGTGTGCAGCTGAATCGGATTGACCTTGTGTACACGGCAGCTTTCATTTTCCAGGTGACGAAGACATGGATATTTGCCATTTAAAAATAAATAAATAAATATATATATATATATATATATATATATATATATATATAACCGTACAGATATTTATCCTTAATAATTTTTCATTATTTATAAATATATACAAGGCTGCTAATTGAGAAATATATATACAAATCATAATTATGAAGTCATTTCATTTAATCTAATGATTTCACACACTCATACCAAATTATTTCTGTTTCACAAATATATGTGACAAACACTGTCACACAAAAGCAAATGAGTTTAATTTATTTTGAAAATCTCAATAACAAGAGTATTTATTGCAATTTGCAACTCATTAAGAGCGTTATTACAACAACAAAGTATCATAGAATTGCTTGTATACTATATTCACTGAGAATATTTTCCGATGAGATTCCCATATATTTATTTTATATTTTATGGGAAAGACGAAGGTGCAGCAAACGCCCCCTGCCACCTCAACATGTTACGAACTTCATTGAGCACAGTAGACTTCAGTTCAGCTTTCAAACTCAGTTAATAATCATAACCCAAATTAGTTTACTCTGCGTCTCTGCCAACCGCGTTTCAGGCAGCCCTCCGAGGTTAGAAAGCACATGTGGGTGAGATTCGAAGAATCTTCTGAGACGACACAAGGTGAAAGATCAAATCAGGAGCATTTATAATACAGGCTCATGCCAAACTATATATGGAAGCTACATACGCCGGAACGAATCAGATGTTTCCGCTGGCAGTTAAGCCATGGGCGCCTTAGTCACTAATGAGGAGCGGTGGAGACATGGTTTTGGGCTCACAGGCATTTTTTTTTTTTTTTTTTGTGGTATAGCTGAAGAGACCTTCATGCACTTGCTGCGAGATTGTGCAGATGTGTCTCGCTTACGGACCGAGCTGGTCAGTCCTGCACTACGTGCCACATTCTTTATCCTTCCCGCCAAAGAATAGTTGGGGGAAAATCTTCACGGGAAGTTCAGTTAAGGGTCCTCCACACCTCGGCCAATTGTGTTTTTGCAGTTAGCTGCTGGTGAGTTTGGAAGTGACGCAATAAGCGCACCTTGGTGGAGCGGCCAGCATCCCAAACTCAGTACTGTTTCTCACTAAGCCAGCTAGAGAGTAAGCTGGTGCTGGGAACGAGATATATGGTAAAAGCGAGCAAAGAAGCGGATCCAGACGCTGATCGGATGGGAACCACCGAGCCAAGGGTGGATCCAAGTTAATACTGACGGAGCACCAGATGGTAATCCAGACAGGGCATCAACAGGGGAAGTTTTGAGAGACTGGGTAACCGGGTGGAAGGGTTTGTGCACAAGGCTGGCATTCCTTGCTGAGCTTTGGGGATACTTAAAGGCAGTACTTACGCATGGGGCGTAGGATTCAGAATAGTAATACTTGAGGTGGATTCCTTTTCAGCCTTAAACTCAGTTAAAGTGGGGCCCCAGCCTACACATTCTCGAGCTAACCCTCTCGATGAATGCCTTGCCTCGATGAATAGAGAATGGGAAGTGCACCTCCTACATGTCTACAGGAAGGGAATCGCGTGGCAGACTTCCTGGCAGTTTTGGCTAAAATACAAAGCCACGGATCACAATTTCTCCAAGACCCCCCTGCTGGTGTTATTAAGCTGCTCCGAGAGGGACCTTAGTGGGGTCTCTTCCACCCGCTCCATAGTTTCATCTAAACTTGGTGTTTCACCCTCCTTATTACCAAAACAAAGACTAGCGCCAAACATACATTTGAAAACACGTCCTTCCTAAATGATTATGCTCTTCCATGGCTAAGCAGAATGTGGAGGCCGGGCAGAAAACTCTGCTACCGACGTCGCAAGAACATCTATCTGGTACCCATCTATCCTATGTCCTTAACGTCATAGTGCTAGAAAGATTACACTACATTGGACGGTCCAAATCATTCAATTTAAATGCACAACTGACCTCATCTTAAGGTCTAACAATATACAAGAAATGACCAATGGATATGTCACAAACAATCAATAGTCCAAAACCCTCTAAAATGGGATGTTGAAGCCCAATTAAATCCACAAACACCACCAAACCCCCCATAAATCTTTGTTTTAAAAAGTTATTGCAGAACTAACATCTAAGTACTTCTAATCACCTGTAGTGAACCTCCGGAGATGGGAAAAGACGTTTCGCCAGCCATTGCAGAGGTCTGAGCAGTTGTGCTCTCTGCTTGCGCCAGAACCAAATGGCAGCATTGTAATGCTCATTACGTATTTTCTTAGTGGCCGCCTTCCAGGAATACTTTTCCATTTCTTCACGTGCTGCTTTACCAATTGTTTCTCTCAATTCATGGTCGTGCAACAATGGTTTTAATTTTGCCAAGCAGTCATCAATATCACCAGGATTAAAGAGAAAACCAGTTTTACCCTCCTGCTCTGGAGGAATTATGTCCGGGATTCCCCCTGCACGAGCCCCCACTACAGGTATCCCAGAGGACATGGCCTCCAGAACGACAAGGCCAAGTGTCTCAGATTCTGACGGCATAACAAAAACATCCCCACTAGCATATGCCTGAGAGAGCTCTTCTCCTCCCAACATCCCAGTAAAAACGGAAGGCATGCCAGAAAAGATCTTTTCCAGCTCCTCCCTGCCAAGAAAGAAGCCGCGTCTCATCAAAAGGAAAGCATGAAAGTTTTTAGAATGGTAACATCTTAGCAATTTGCTCACAACATGTAGCAATCATGTTGCTTTGGTCAGACTGAGAATAAAAAAAAAATCAGTCATCCTGCAGTGTTCTATCAAAGAGTTCTATAGACTATATTTACCTATAAGGCCCGTCCCCAACTACAGCAATTCTTGCTTCTGGAAGTCTATCCATGACCCTGTTAAATGAAGTCCAACAAATTTCAGATATGCAGTCCATATCTATTGGAGAAACAGAACAAAGCCTATTCAGTCATGATTCAAGTTCATGTTTCTGGCTTCTAAAAACCTGGAGGGACCACACTTGGAAACTGTGCTAATTATGGAATTAGGAATGAGAGAGAAGAAGAATAAAGATATACCTTTTGAGGAAGTCCAGACTCTTCTCTACTCCAATTCGCCCAACATGGACTATTAATGGTTTATCAGGTTCACCATTGCTGTTTAGACCAAGAACACATGATACTGAGCCAAATGTGTTTGACAATCTTTCAACATTGGTATAATGGATTAAAGGGATGATCTCACCTTAGTCTCAAACGCATTTCATGAGAGCGATAGCGAGGGTGGAAGCTATCATAATCAACTCCCTTGTTCCAAAGACGGATCTTGTTTGCTGATAATGAGCAAAATAAGTAAGATATGCTTGCGTGAACACAGAAAGGTATCATTCAAATTTCCAGAGGGAGACATGGAAAAAAGCACACAATGAAGTAACTAACAAAAAAGGGGCGTCTCAGCGCATGAAGCGTTCCCACATTGTGGAGTCTGGGAAATGGTCAAATGTGCACATTCTATTCCTGTTTTTGTAGAGAAGTTCCCATGACATGAACAGTGACCTTTACGTCACAGTTGAGTAACCTTACCATTATACTAAGACTTGCTCTTCAATGAATAAAGACTATAGACATGAAAGGGATGTGTCCATTCACCTGCTGTTACCCTAGCTTCTTGGAGATCTCTCCCAATGGCAGCCGAAGGCACAAGTGTAAGATCAGCTGCTCTATGAAGGAATTCTGATGAAGGACAGAAAGTATACATATAAGCTTGGAAATCTGAAGACCTTGGCCTTGTATCTGAAAGGAGGAATAGAAAAAAATTAAGAAAAGGCTCACATACTTATGATTAACCACATGGGTTTAACCAGCCAACTAAAAGTGTACCTCGGGATATATCTGCAAATAAAAGGAAAAATGAGGCTCAGTCATAACTGATAGACATATTGAGAGGAAAGAAAGTGGTAGTATAAACATGTTAATGCAGATATTTCAGTAAAATTGCAGAAGAACGAAGACTTACACAGGGACATGAGTGTGATAAGACATTACTATGGGTACACACAATAGCTTTGCCATAACAAGAGCGCCAAAAACCTACAACAGAGATTGCGCATAATCAGCAATGCTTCACCAACCAAGAGTTGGTTCTTAGTTCTTTGAATGTAAAGCTTACCATTATCCCAGGTGAAGATGCATGAATAATATCAGGCTTAAACTGTGCAACCTCTGAAATTATTCTTGGACTAAGTGCCAAAGAAAGAGGCACCTTCTGATACCAGGGGCAGGGGAAGCTGCAAAATAGGGGAAACATGGAGAAGCACAGTTTATACTGCAATTTGTAACAAATAACTATATACCCAAAACAGTTGAGATGTTCTATGAGCTTGGAAAATAAATAAACCTCCAGCAGAATGACATGGCAAAACCCAACTCATAAGTTTTACGTCTTAATTCATTTAAATGATGACATGGAATGAAGTGCAAGTTAGCATTAGGCTATGTAGCAACCTCCGGGAGCCTATCAACCTTGCTCCATAAAACTCCTGAGGCACTCCCTCATGTGTTGTGACAACCATCACCTGTAGCAAGTCACTTTGTTAGCTTTAACATTTATCAATAGGATAACATTTTTATCAAGAGAAGTAAGATTCATGTAATACAATGCGTGGAACAAAATATAAACTGTAGACATTAATACCAAGTCCAAGCATGCAGTTGATTACCTCATCTCCCATTTCACGCAAATATCTGATAAAATTCTGGAACCGATTCTTATACCCTGACACGTATCTGCAAAAGGAAAGGACCGTACGACACTGGATCAATTCTACTATCAAAATAAGGAAACCAAAATAGAGACAGGATATAGCTGCATGGATTCCCATTTTTATTTCAAACAAAGACAAAGAACCACTTGAGCCTGATATACATGTCATGATGTCCCTTCCCAACCAACACTTCACAGTCTAAGGATAAGAAATTTCAACAAGGGTTTCTAACAACCTTCATGTCCCCTCAGTGACCTCATTAAAAAATTGGTAATTAAATCTGACACAAATACTCATGGAGATCACCTGCAGTTAACTACTTATCCCACCCCAAAAATAAAAGGAGCAGATGACTCAAGGAATAGCAACTATTCAATGAATATTGGGACAGCTTATCCCAATATAAGTTTTAATCATTGAACTGGCCTCTTGGATTGTCATCTGATCGTTAATCTCAACATAGAGATATCCAAGAGCTACCTGATAGACTCGAGCAAGGTCAAAACTTGGAGTCCCAGAAATGTTGAAGCACCGCATAAAAGAAAAAAGAAAAGAAAAAAAAAAACTGAAGACGCAGCTAAAATTCATTGAAGAGGCATGACAGACAATAAAATGTAGCATAAAGCCAACCCAAGGACATCAAACAAGTTTACAATCATTGACGAAGTCCACACAAGGAAGATACATATCAGCCAAGCATTCACAAAAAGAGACGACGAACTTCAAGAACCCTCTTAATTACAGAACAAGAGTGCACACAATGCAGCCAAACCATTGCAATCTTAGCTCAGTGAGTTCAATTTCAAACACCACACTAAATTCAACAACCTAAGTAACAAGAATCCAAGTCACAGATCAACATTGGGAAGTAGATTGATCAGATAAAATCTGCAGTCAATAACGGCATGTGGAGGACATATCTAGTAAAGTACCCTTCAATCAGCCAAAAACATCGCTGAAGGCAGAAAAAAAAAAAAGGCAAGAAAAAACACAAACGATGTCGTGGATAGACTAGCCAGAGCAAAATCATTCATCAGAATTTAGAATGACAATTAAAGGAAATTCGCAATCAATGCTTAGTCAAAATCCGAAACCTATCAACCAAATCATCCCAGAGTCTCAGATTCATTAAGACGACCAGCCAAATAACTTCACAAAATGCACTAAACGAGGACCAAAAAAAAAAAGAATCAAAACTAAAAGGAAGACTCACGCAAAAGGAGAAGGCTCAACAAAGAGGGCAATACGACGAGGCCTGGAATTGTTTTCGGATTCAAGCAAAGGAACAAGGTTCTCTTCCCCTTCTTCTCTAAACTCTGTAATCGTCATATTATTGCTTTTGGCTTTTACAAAAAGGCTTCTTCTTTTTGTTTTCACTCCCCCGAATTGACTAAAGCTAGCTCCTTTACAATAAACCCCAATGGGTTTTCCCTTAAAAGAGCCAGAACTCGAAAATCCAACAGAAAATGGAGGAGGGTACAAAGAGCAAGAAAAAAGGGGAGGAGAAATACAAGGGAGGTAAGAACTTGAAGGAGGAAAAGAGGAAGACGCACAAGGAAAACAATCGGCAGAGGATGCGGACGGAGAGAGCGTGCGATTTATAGAGGGAGAATATGGAGTTGTCATGTTGGGGGGTTGCTTACTATAATATTAGAGAGAGGGAACAAGCGGTGTTAAATTGATTAACAGGCGTGTGACCAAGAGAAAAGAGATGATTTTTGGTTCTTAAGGAATATTCCATTTCACAAGCTGGAGTTTGAAGGGTATCAAACGGTAGGGCTTCGAAGCATATGCTTGTTATTCTTTGGCCCTTATCCGTTTAAGGTTAGACCACTGGCAATTATTTTTCTTTTTTTCTTTTTTTCTTTTTTTTTTGGCTTTGTGGGTTGCGGTGGCTGCCCCCCTTTAATTCCGGGAATGATGGGTCTTTGCCAGTTTTGGGGTTTGCCATTGGTGGCCCTTTCCTTGTACGATAGGTACAAGTTTTGCCCTCTCCATGCCGCCATTTTTTTCCTCCCCTTAATAAGCCCATGTTCACTCAATTGCCTGATTAATTCGTGTATTCAAATGATGGGATTAGGATTGCCCTCTCCATCATCTTTGTTAATAATATTATTATTACTGAAAACTTTCATTGGTGGGAAACTCTTTACTTGGAATGCTGAAACTCAAATTGTCTTGCGTATACATTTCAATCCATTTTGACTCTTTTCATCTAATTATTTTTGGTCTTGTTGCCCTGCACCTGTTATCATTATTTTCAACATTGAAATATGCAATGAAAAATAAACCCTAAAGTAAAAGGAAGCAAATGCAATTTGATGGAATGCACTGCATCCATCATCACCACACGCCCTCAGGAAAATTCTACGGTGTCTATGGTAGAACTACAATTTTAGGCATCCCTATAATCAAAGTCATGTACCATATTATAGAACACGCAGTCAGAAATCGAAAACAAACACTAAATTATAAATATTAAAGTCAACTTATGAATCATAACGCAAGAAGCTAAGATAGTTTACATGGAATTGTTTAGATCAACCTTAAGTCACACAAACCCTTCTTTTTTTTTTTTCAATATATTCTCCTTCCTTTCTTTTTGTTTTTTTTTTTTTTTTTAAAGGAGAAAACATTAACAAAAACACAACTATGAAAAGAAGGTATAGCCCTTTTGTTTTTTTAAGAGAAAAAACGCAGGCGCACATGGACGCAACTACAAAATAAAATACATAATTCTCGAGCCATCGACTTCTGGCCAAAGAAAGGCACTGACATGACTACCACAGAGTACCTCTGCAGCGACTTTCCTTTCTGGCCCTTCTGCTCTCTCTCTCTCTCTCTCTCTCTCTCTCTCTCTCTCTAATTGGAATGGGTTGGGGAAAACAGAATGCCATTAATGGCCACGTACATTGGCATTGTTTGTTCTTCGTTTCCCATTTACCTCTAATTTTGGCCACTCAACTCCGATGGAGGGCCCCATTTTCCGATACCCACTTTTGAGTCATTGAATCACACAGCTAATACAGTACTGTGTGCTCTTTCTCGTAGGACTTGGGTCGTCCACATTCATGATAGTTGAAGAAGCTAAGCTACCACACCTTTTATTTGGTCCTTTTTGCTTTTTGGGATCTTTTCGTTGCAATCTATGTCCCCTCTCGTAGAAGAACGTGACGTGAATTTTTCCATTGAGATGACGATTGATAACCTTGAAATTTGCAGCTTCCGCATGCACAAAATAAGACTCGTGATGCCATTTTTCTCCCACTAAAGGGACAGAAAATGCCTGGCACATGTGAACAAAATAAGAGACTGCTAAGGGGACAGCTCCTGCTGCTCTCTCTCTTGATAATTTTTTTTATAATTTTTTTTGGGTTTTCAGTGGCCGAAATGCTGAATGACTTGCGTAAGTATCCGAGGAGCATTAATTCACGACATGGGATGTTCTTTTTCCCGCTTCAGCATGTGGGTCCAATGCTAACGTAAATTTTTATTTCATGGGCCAGGGTGATTTTTCTTTGCTCTTTTGATAGTTAGGCGTGTCTAATTAAGTACTGAAGGTTCGCTGGCGCCGTAAGTTTTGGATATCTCATGTCACGTGCCTTATTTAGATTATTGCGCAGCTGCAAGACATCAAATTTTAAATTTCTATAATTATTTTGAATGATAATTTAATATATATATATATATATATATATATATATATATATTTGTGTATTAATTAAATTTGAATCTTTTTATTGTTTGTTATTTTTAAATAAATAATTTAAAATTTTATATTTATTAATATTGAATATAGATAAAATTTGTTTAAAATTAACAATATTCAAATGAAAAATCTTTTATATTGGAGATTGAAGTCCTTCGTGTGGGAGATTAGATTAGATAAGCCCGTCAATGAGTGACTTCTAATATTAGTCCGTAATTGAATGATTGACATATCTGCAAAATAATGCTTTTTTTATTAATTTTTATTATTGTTTTAAATGAAAAACAACTTTCGTGTTTCTGGTGTACTTGCATTGCCTTCCTTTCGCTTTGCTCGCAGTAAGCCCACTGTTTTTCTGCGCTCTTATCATAAAGAGATAAGCACTGTACAACGTACTAGAATTGAATTGTCCAGTTAGTGTTTCTGGAGATTTTCGACTGCTACACCAACTCTTGACTTCGTGGGTGTACCCGCATATTTGTGGGAAGTATACATGGTCGTGGCGATGTTGAATTGGGCAACTGGCAAGTTGCAATTAGTGACGTTATATCAAAAGTTAAAAAGGACTAGTCGATCTGAAACATCCAATGGTTCTACATTATATGGATATGGCCTAGACGACAAGCAGAGGGGCTCATCTGTTTGACCCTTTCTGTGATCGTCGTATCGTTTGAACCCTGCCCATCTGTTGGGGGGTCGTCGGTAGTTGTGGCTTCATGGATTTCATTCTGGGCTTTGAAAGGCCCAACGTTGGGCCTCAAGGCCCTCTCTATTAGGTGACTTCTTCGAAGCAATTCGCTGTTTTTATTTATTTATTTATTATTATTTTTAAATCACAAAGGGAGGCATGTGGTCAGTTACAATGGCACTAAACGGGGCCAGCTAGCTAGCTAGCCCCATGAACATCTTGATGCAACAACTGCACGATCCCATGCGGAGGAGTGTCTCAGAATGTGCACACTCTAATCCAACTTAAAAGCCCAATTTGCGAGCCAGTCAACAACCGCATTACCCTCTCCAATTTCCATTAAGAAGGCCTTGACAATTAGCTGTACTATTTCTATTCATTGCGCCCCAAAAAATAGATAAAGGGCCTCTCAGCCCAATTAAAATGGACCGCCGTTCAACATTAGCCCACTTTGCATTTCAATGGGAAAATGTTGGGTGCGATATTGCTGCACTGGAGTAGGGAATATTCAAATAACTATTAACCTCATCTCTTTTGCGAATTTTTTAACCTTTGGACGTGGACGGTACCTGATCTCAAACCCGAATTTAAAATAAAAACCACAGTTATTGGGTCATATAATAATCATAAAAAATATTTAAATATATATATTTTTTATTTTTAATTTTATTTATTT
This sequence comes from Bruguiera gymnorhiza, assembly GCA_020883675.1. NCBI lineage: Eukaryota > Viridiplantae > Streptophyta > Magnoliopsida > Malpighiales > Rhizophoraceae > Bruguiera > Bruguiera gymnorhiza. The sequence continues at coordinate 7,739,517 of JAIRCJ010001062.1, read as the reverse complement.
GTGATTGATTCCATTTTTTTTATATCTATTACGTGTTTTTTTTGGCTAAGTGCAACTAATTTTTCTTTGAAGTAAAATAAGTAATCAAAAACTGCATGAGCTAAATATTTTGTAACTTATTTTTCAAAGCTCACATTTGACATCGGTGCATCGTTCTTACGTTTTTGTGAGTGGAATCCACGGTAAATTTGATCACTGCAAATAATCGTACGACCTTGATTTTCTAATGTACCCTCCCCCAAAAAAATAAAAATAAAAATAAAAATTATGTGACCTGAATCATATGCCATGATTTATTATTAAAAACCTATTGGGCCTTAGGCTATATAATATCAACTAAATTCTTATGCCCATGCAGCGAATTTTTGAATTCAAGACCCTCAAATTAGACTTCCAAGAATTGCTTCCAGGTGCTCATTTCCGGGAAAGGAAGAAAAGAAAGAAAATAGCGCCGGGTTCTTTCTAGCTGCCAGTCAAAAAAAAACTGCCGGTCCAAGGAACATAGGGTCGAAGAGGAATTTTCCACTGTCGAAGTGGACCAAAAAGAAGTGAAACATGTGGGGTTGCCCAGCAGACAAGCCAAGCCCACACACTCTCTCATATTCAAACGGATTCCCTCTAAAATGGGACACTCTTGTCTATTACCAGAAATTTTGACCTCAGTAACAGAATCTGAATCGCCAGCAAAAGAAAAAGAATAGGCCCTGAAACCACCTCAAAAGCAACGCTGACGTTTAGATTATCAAATATTGCCCTTCTTGGTTTCCTACCCTCTCGCTTTCTCGCTCGTTTGTTTCTCTCATTTTCCCACATTAATTTCAGTCTTGCCTGCTCTTCTTGTTTATCGGCTCCACCACTCATCTTTCTTTTGAACCAACCCTTTTACTTCTTGATTCCGTTGAATTCTTTTTCTGCCACTTATACGCGTTATCTTCCGGTCGTTCATGCTACATACGAGTCGATAAGACACGTTTGGTATATAATCCCCGTACGCATACTATAGCCCTATATATCATGAGTCAAAATCATAGTAATTGGGAGTTGGAAATTTTTCGTAGAGTTGGTATATTAGTTTTAATGTTATGTGGGGTTTATTATATGCACAAGTTGTAATATACTCTTAACCACTCTAGTTATTCCTTGACCCTTATCGGGTTAGGAGATGTCTGCTTAAATTTAGCTAATATACATCAGATGTCTGTCTCTCTCTGCTCTTTTTTTTTTTTTTTCTTCTTTAATTACTAGCTTACACACGCAAAAGTTGAAGCACACACATATGCCGTGTGGGAATTCTCTATAAAATAAAATAAGGTAGTTAATTATTTGAGGTAATAATTTAGTTAATAATTTGATATATTTTATTTTTTATTAATTTAAATTTAATTTATTATTATTATATATTCTATAATAAGTGAGATTTATAACAAAAATTAAATATATGAAAAATTATTTAAATTTAATATTACTTAAGTGTTAAGTTGTTTTTATGGGGATGTCAAATGAGATAATTTTTTTTAAAAAAATTAAATATATGTATTAATAAATAATTTTTAATTTTAATTTATAAATATAATAATTAAATTAAATTAAAGTAAGCCCTCGGTTGGTCTTCAAAGTCAAAAGTCTTTGGAGCATGCATAAAATTTCACGTCTACTGCCCTATTGCTCCTTTCAATGAGAAGCCTCAATCTGACCCCCCTTTTTTTTTTAACCTTTCTCTTCAGTATCTTCTTTGCCCTTCTCTTTATGTCATCTTGATTCATCAATAAATACCCTCCACAGACCTTAACAACTGCCCCTTCTCGCTTGACAATTGTCCCTTCTTCATACAAATTAAACTCTCTCGCTCTCTTCTCTATAATCCTTTCGTTTTTCTTCAAATTTTCCATTAATTTGGACCTGTAAGCAGGTGTAAGCAGGATCATATAATCTAATGTCACGTAAATCAAGCAAGAGAGTGAATTTCAGTCCTGATGTCAACGACAAGCCACCGAGCCTTCTCAAACATGGAGGAGGAACAGGAGTGGGTGGACACAGGAAAAGGATAGATGGAATTTTCATCTTTAGGCTGCCCAGAAGCTCAAAGTTTTCGGCAGCGAGGCTTCTAAGGCACCTTGAGGCCAAGGTAGAAACGGTTCTACGTTTACTGTCCACGAGAAGGAAGTCTTCACGGAAGGTTTCTTCAGCCAGTTTGGCAAGATCAAGATCACTTGCAGACACAATAGACTCCCAGCGAGCTGAAGCCATAGAGGATTGCATTGAATTCTTAAATTCTTCGTCATCTTTCCAGAGGTCAAACTCTGTTTCTACACATTAAAATTCTTGGTAGATTTCGAATACAGAACTATGTAAATGAAACAGATGGAAAATTGATGTAACATTATCTTCCTTTACTTATCAAAATAAAGAAATGATCTTCTTGTTCATTTTTTTATAATTTTAATTTTGATAGTAAAAAGTTCGTTGATTCATGATTAAATAAAAAGTGGTGTTTCTTAGTAATTTCTAACAGAGGAATCGGCCACTCATTGTAATTTACGAGTAGACATCAGGTTGGCCAGAGACTTGAAGCCAAATTCAGCTATCTTTTCCTTCCGATGAATAAAAGAGTAGAGAAAAATCACCAACCATATGATCATCAAGCATTTTTTAGGCAAAACCCACGGCGCCGATTAGTGAGCGACATAAATTTTCAACTCCTTACAGCTAATAGAGACAGGCTACTCCAAGCGTGGCAATTGCCAGCCCCTAGAGGTTGGTCCCGTGCGGCCTACCTAATATTCAAGAGGTCGAGTCACTATCAAGGCCATAATGGAACATCCAGTACTACCTCCACTCGATATTTGCTTAATTTCAATGTTTTTGTTTATGGAATTATTAGCCAACGATCACCGGAAAAAGTAAGAATTATCCCTGGTCTCCGTTAAGACGCGTCTTATTATTTGGATCTTAGTCATAAAGATGAAGAGTCCACGAAACCCAATTTGCCAACCAATTGAGAAATAGATGGACCATTACAATGAGTGCTTAGAGAAAAATCTTGGTGATCATTACTCTTCCATTTCCCAAGTGTGGGAAGAAAAACAAAATCAGGAATCTAAGGAGAGCTTTTCGAGCTCTCTGAGGCCTTGACCCGAAGCCTTTTTCATTTCAAGAGCTCTCTTGTAAGGAGGGGCAATTGGGGGTTGTACAGGATCCAAGCTCTGGTAAGTGCCATCAGCAACTTTAGGTAGTGGATACGATCGGTCAGAGTCATACCCGCTAAGGTCGCCACAGGCCAAAAATGGGATATATACCTTATTCGGCCCTTCCAACCAACCACTACCGCAATCTGTCATGACACGAATATAGTATGAGAAAAGGGCAGCAATTAACCATTCACTGATTTAAGATGAGGGAATCTTGGAACAGGCTAGAATCAGTAACTCAATCGAAGTTGTGAAATATTTTGTCTGACTCGATCGAATGCTTATTACTGCACACATAAATTTTAGACTTTGAAGATAATGACATCATTGCCGAGACTTAACTAAGTGGTCCTTACTTCTCGATGACTAACAAAGGGTCCCTTCCTAGGTTCAGCAGAATACATGGTGTACTCTAGAATCAAGATGGAAGATAACCGGCTCCAATAAGACAAGTTGCGGGTGTAGCCAGAACACCTGCACTTTTCAACTCTGATATAAAGTAAATCTAATATTCTTGCACCACCTTTTATGCAAGTAACTTCTCTATCATTGCCTGCTAATTTTCCACACTTCCATCATTCCCAATGCTTGCAGTCAACAGTAATGAGTTCTCTAAAAAGTAACCAGTTTATAGTTACCACCACGTGTTTGTAAATGACAAAGACTATAACATGTAAACTTTGTCATTTACATATAAACAGTACAACAGCAGGGACTAAAGAATATCCAAGAAAGCTTGGGGGCATCTTTGTTGATGGTGATGTCTCATGGACTACAAAAGAGACAATAATGTCTCAGCAGCCACTATGTCAGAAAAAGATATCATGCTCCAGATATATAATATGACTGAGCATTCCCGTATGGATACACCTAGAGATGCACATGCAAAAGGGTTAGGATTACGCTACCTAGATCATCTGCTCCTGTAGGGCTTCCAACCTTTTCCAGGAGGCGATGCAAGTCTTTTGGATTAAACCCCTCGGGAGGGGAATAATTCTCGCACACTGCAAATGCCTCTGCATGGAAATAATATGACATTGGGTTTAAGTACCATGTGCAATCGATCATTTTGCATTTTAAGACAAACTTCATGACTTGTTAATTGCCTGGAAATTCTTTTGCATGCTTGTTAAAGAGCAAGTCCTATACAATGACATTAAGATAACAAATTTTGTAAAACCCTATACACCCTACCTATGCTGGAATTGCGGCTGCTTTTTGGTTTGGCAAAAGTCACCATAGGAAAAAATAACTTCAGCTGCACAAAGCAAATAACAAGTTATCCCATCTAGTCACTCCTGTCACTTAGCAGCAAAGCATGACTAACATTAAAATGTCCATGTCTTAATACATCCTAAGCACTTTCTGCTGGAACTTCTACAAGCACTTTATTTACCTGGCAGTAGAGAAGACTTGTATCTTTTCCACGAAATATCTTTGCAATAAATTTTCCTCCTTCTCTAAGTACATGTGCGACAATTGTTAAACCCTGAAGAAAAGGTAACTCTGCTGTTAAGGTAAAATCAAATTTCAACAAGATCCGTCAAGCAAGGAAGTAAAGGACATAGTTCAGTGTGGGCAAAGAATTACGACTCCACATGTGTCATACTTGCAAAGATACGCACACACACACAGATATATGCACACAATTGGTTTGTAGGAGTGGGGATGAGAATTGGACTTAGAATTTGTGAGAGAAGTGCGTGCTCCTTAATTTGTTGTACATTGAGTTTACATGTAGGTAAACCAAAGAAGACCAAAAAAGAACCCTGCCATCAACAAGGTCTATAATTTGGGTATCAGTATAAAACTCCTCAGCAAAATAGATTATGCAAAGTGGCGAAGAAAAATTGTCTGTGCATCACATGTATTTATATTCCCTCTTAAAAGCACCAAGAATATGAAGCTTACTGCTAAAATGAGCTGTGACTGAACAAATTCATCCATGTCATGAAGACCAGTGACTGCAAATAAGCAGCGAATAAAGCAAGCCTCAGAAAATATGAATTAAAAGTTATACTCAACGATTACAGCTAAATATACACTGTGAAGTCAATCCATGAATGAAGGCTTACCATCAGGGGCACCATCACATACAACTAGGTCAGCCTTGCAGCCATCAAAATGTCTAATAACCTGAACAGAGAAGAAGATAAGTAATAAATGACAGGATATTGCAACAATAAGCCTAGAGTATCATTCAGATTTTGATAAGGCTAGTAATGTTAGCAATCTACAACTGGTACTCACACTTAAAGCATATAATTGCTGGCAAAGAAGAAAGCACATGCACAATGGATCATATGCTTAACAATTCACACCTTTCATTCCTATATATTTTTAAGCTCTCAATTTGCTTCATAATATTTATTGAAGGAGTGGAAACAGTGAACAATCTTGTCCACCATCATAAAAATGTTCATACATGCAGAAGCCATGACATAGACCAGTGCTTCCATATATTTTATTTCCAAATATGAATATAAAACAATACCCTACTTGATGGATTATGTGAAGTAGTATTGAGCACTTAAAGGATCTTTCATGCCATTACATGCCCCCAGCATAATTTCCACTGGTCATTTAATTTTTTAGAGGCAGTGAAAACAATGCCTCAACCTAAGGAAAATGAAAAGCAAGATATGCCAAAAAATTGTGTGGTAAACTATCCTCACCACTTCTGCTGTTCGGGCATTGGTGATGTCACCCTGCACCTGAATAACACCTTCAATTGGTGCCATGGGTTGCAAGTCAATAGCCACAATAAGAGGAGGATCACTATCCCTGCCAATCATAATATAGAAAATGATCATCTTGCCTTAGGACAAAGGACATCCATCATAAAAGACAAAGGACATACATACCATCATAAAAGACAAAGGACATCCATGATAAAAAAATGAAGATTCCAAAATATATAGGAATTCAGTCAATCTTCTCCCAGTACATTAGAAGCTCCCATTGATAGATTGGTAAGGGACAAATGTAAAATTGATTGTGTCATCTCCAGTTCACGATGTAGAAACAGAGACCTTGTGAATTTTTAAAGCCTACTATCATAAACAATTCATGTTTCTTGAATGGATAATTCCACAGGACCAACTAATTGACTGTGGCCCTCAAATAATTAGCAAGAGACCCTAAACTTTAGCATCTGAAGATTATCTTGACTAATAGCAGCTTCGACTGGAATAGAAAACAGCCTTGCAAGGATTTTCTCTGACTATAAGCAAGAGAATTAGCTAAAGGTTACCTGGGATTAGCTAACTTTGCTGGTAAATAGAGTTTACGGCTCAAGACCTGCACAACAATAATGGCCATCATAATCAAGTTAACATATCACAAACACCAAACAGCAACATAACTTAGATGTAATGTTTGGTAGGAGACCGGGTCAGGATACATTTATGGACTCCAAAATGCTTAATGCATGGAGATTGGAGACTGGTCCGCAATTCAAGAAGCGCAAAGAAAGGGTTTGGGACCTTAAAGTACGAAATAAACCAAACATATCCCGACCAAAATTGGCTCGAGAACAAATATTACTTGGCAGCAGTAGGCAGAGAAGGAAAGGTTGGTAAGTGAATTTGAACAATTTCCATACATTCAAAAGAACTAGTTATTAGCCCATGACGAAGGAAAAAGAATCAGGGAAAGAAGGGAATGGTTTCAGCTGTACAGATGCATAACTTCCCATAATTTTCCATATAATCCTCCAGAACGACAATGGTACAATTATTGAAACCAATTATACCTGACTCCAGCTACCGGGCGCAGCACACAAATCTACCACACGCTTCACTCCTACAAAATCAGATAATGACCAAAAATCACAAGACATAAAACCTTTAACATCTCAGTAAATACGTCCCACTAACTGTGGCCTAATTCCTTCGTTTAAACAATAAAGGAATTAACTTGTGAGAGAGAACCCCAGGTGGGAAAACCTTCAAATATGTTGAATTCCTCATCTATCTGGAGAAGCTTGAACGCGCTCCGAGCACGCCACCCTTCTTCTTTTGCTTTCCGATAATAGATATCCTGCAAACCAACTTCTTAACTTAGTGTTGCAACTGACTGAAAGAAGAAAGAAAAAGGGATTTCTAGTGGAAGGAAAAAGAAAACAGAAAAAAAAAAAAAGGAAAAAGAATCCCACCCTCTTATCCCTCGAAGCTTTTCCCATGATTCAATTAACCGACAATTCTGCAGAGAGAGAGTTAAAATTTCCTGATTAAAAAAAAAAAAAAACCCTATCCAGAAAAAGGTATGTTGAGACTCGCAAGTCTCACCCAAATAATTTAACGAGGGTGAAATTGGCGTTTTCAAGACTGAAACTAAGACTATCACTTGCAGCGGGACACCGAGTTCTTCTCACTCAGACATTTATTCGAACAGTTTGTGAGCAGTCGCTGATAATAATAATAGCAATAATAACAATAATAGTCAAAGGAGCAAAAACAGTAAAGTCTTCGTTCCCAGGGTTTAAAGATGGGCTCGTCGTTAAATTGGACTCGGGTTCCAGAAAACTTATTGCGATGGTTTACTGCAAGTTATGCTTTGTATGAAATGTTATTATTGGTTCGGAGCGCCATTTTATCATGGTGAGCTAGTAGCTGAGGACGGCCCATTCCAGATTTCCATAACGGACCAAATAGCTTAGCTACGAGCCGACAACTAAGGACAACCCAAATATTTATGGATCGGGCCTAGTTGGATAGATGCGACAAGACATTCTATACAAGCCACCTGAGATTTTACATCTCCCCGGCATTCTTTCGTTGGGGCATTGAATTATGATGGACTGGCTGCGCGTAGATTTCAAGCCAGCTTAGTACGTCACCCAATGTCAATGGATCGTCAGGCCTATCACGATCCCTGCTTTCTCAATATTCCACATGTTTTAAATTGCGGGGGCGTTGTTCATAAATTGACGAGTTTTGAGCACTCCTCGTGTAAAGCTCACCCATACTATGGCTCGGATTTCATCTAAATGTTTCTTCAACCAGGATTCGATCAACTTGCCGCGTGACATGAAGAAGTGCTTCAGTTTTTATGAACCGCTGATTTCTGCAAGACTGTTCGAGAGTCCATGTGGAAAACTAAACAAGACATTCATCATTAGCTGCACAGAAGAAGCTATAACCGTGGGCTTCGTGCCCAATGACGGCTTTTAAAGGCTGATCAGAATATATGAAAGAGTGTAAACGGTTTTAGATGCTGAGTAGTAGTACACGGATCCATTGTGTGGCAATTAACAAATCATCCATGGTGTAACGATTAACAAATTAATATTGCGAACCTCTACCTGGGGCTCTTCTAAGAACACAAATTTCCCGGTGGGATGCCTCAAGTGGACCATTAACTAAACCAGTTCGGTTCTCTCTGCTTAGAAGCATGACCTCGGTCATGACAAAGACCTTGGACTATAGAATGCACATTCAGCTTCCATTGACAAGTGGTGCAGTGGCTGGTTTCGCATCCTCGGCTTTCTCATGTTCTTTGTTCAGCATCTGTCAGAATCAAGTTTGCAAGTAAGGAGAATAGCCGTCAAACACATGAGGAGTGCAAGATCACTGGCACCGTCATTAGCACAATAAGAGGGCACATCACCTTATTATTGATCAAGTTGTGGAGAGCAATAACACTGCGGATGAGAGATGAGAGATAAATGACCAGCATCATATCATTTGTTTTTACTGCACAAATGTGGCATAAAACAGATCAATGATATGCAAACTCAAGCACAGAGCTTGAACAATTTCCTACAGAGGAGAAATATATTGACTTGTGTTACCAGCAAAAGACTTAATTAACTCGGTCACATTAAGATTTGGTAACAGATTGAACACATCCTGCAGCAGTGAAAAATGCAAGTCAACAGGATTGAAAAAATTTGCTCAGTATTATACAACTCTACAGAGATTTTATTCATCAACTTCAACACACTTAGGCCAGCAATGCAATCCACAGTTTTCATAAACAGGACCACTTCCATACTTTTGTCAGGCTGAGCCTTTTTCGCCACTTTCCAACAGTAATTATATATATATATACTTATCACTATGAAGTGCAAAGAGAAGACGAGGTGTGCCACTGATCCTGGCAATACCAAAATTATACAACTGAAATGCAATCCTTAAGACAACAGCATACACACTACTTCATGAAGCCAGTGATGGGGGAATGGCTCTTAAATTCTCTCTATTGGATCACATTCATAAATACTTGCATGAGAGGCAGCTAAGTTGCATAAAATATGTGCAAAGCCATGATGCCATGGAGAGACAGACCACATATTCCATGGGTGAATACAATTAAGAAATTCTGAAATTTGTGAGTTTATTTAGGAAGCCAACCATGAAAAGAATACCTGTAAATGGTAAAGTATCTCATGATTTAGTGGAAGCTTTCCATCAATGACAAGATCAAGGTAACCACGTATTTCTCGTAATCGTGCATCCAAGCCCTTTAAGGCAGTAAGTTTAGCAGTAACCTGATGCAAAAGGTCATTATGTCCATAGCTTTCTTCAAGTGCAGATTCCACAAAATTGATCATCTATACTCAAGTCAACTCCTTAATTCAACTTCAGAATGTGAAAAAAGGCAACTAGATAGAGAGAGAAAATCATAAAGGCAAACCTCAGTTGCAAGCGTACTAATAGTTGTATCCTTCACATCCCTTAACAAATGTTCAACCCCTGTAGATTGGCAACAGTCATCAAATCATAGAGTGCATATTTGCACCTTCTTCAAAATGGAATTGGGCAAGAAACAGAAAATAGAAAAAGTGGGCAGGATTTGTGTTTTCATCTCCTGGCAAGTGCATACCAATTTCCTCAACTTCATGAGCAGCAATTTCTGAAGGCACATGAACAAATACCTTCTGGCTCTTTTGAGTGGCATTCTGGAACCATAAGCAAACATTGGTTTTACCATGGAATGGTACTCAAAAAGGCAACATGTTGAGTAATATTAACCAAAGCTTTTGCATTATATTAATCTTTTTATATGATTATTACCTCTTTAACCTCTTCAACATCATAATGAGCCTTGGTTGGTATTCCTAGCTCCTTAGGTTGGACATCAATGATAACCAATACTGGATTTGGGACATAGCTACATTGGCATAAAGAACTTCATCAAGAAAGTGAAAGGATGCAATGGACCAATTACAAGCCGTGCTCAAATTTCATCAGAATAGCAAGAACACAGGACATTAACCATGAAATGTACATAAGACATGACTTTGGAATTGAATAGATGGAAGAAAAAAAAAAAAAAAGGTAGAATAGCGCATGGTGAATTTTTATGAATAAATCAACAGTAGGAACCAAGAAAAAAGAGGTTAAAGGTAAACATGTCAGGTTCTTACTTGTGAAATAATTGATGAATATCTAGGTCATTTTCTCGCAATTTTGGGCCAGTGCTATACCATCCCACAACATGCTCCTTGGCTGAAACAATTGTCACACATTCATTACATATACATAGAGGCAAAGAGTATTATAGAAGCATTTTTTCTCCCAAAATTGTTGTTTACATGGTACTGGAATAATATTTACCATTTATTCTTTTGAACATTGAAAACATGGATTCATGGTAGTTGTGATCAAGAAACCAAATACTTGGGTCTTTTTCATCTTCTTCAAAGGGAACTGAAAAAACAGAAATTCAACCATTAAGAACAAACAACAAAAATTAATCTGAATTCTCTAAACTTTTAATGATCACTCATGCATCCTTCATGACACAAATCACGACAACAGTTTCACCAATGCACAACTTAAGGCTGCATGCTGCAACATCAAACTCTGTTCTTCTTACCATCAATTCGGAGAAATTTGTTCAAATATTATTACATTTCCTCTTCCACCATCAAAATTTCCAAATTTCGCCAATTCCAACCATATAAAAACAACAACACATGAAATACCCCGGCTACAAACTCTCTACAGGTCAATTCCGCCCATTCCAGTTCAATTTTACCAACTGGGAAACTAAGACAGCCCTCACATCTAGAATTAGCAAAACCTATGCCCTAAAACCAAAACCCTAACTTCACAAAATCCAACCCAAGAATTTACCCATTCAGAAAATTAACATCCGAAGGATCCGACGATTACATCACACCCCAACAATATCTATCGCCAAAAACCCTAAACCTCCGAATCGGAATCAACAAGAAAAACACAAACCTAAATTACAAAAAATTTCGTCTCTGCCCAGCAACCAAACGCCCCAGAAACAAAATTCGAAGGAATCTCAGATCCAAACCACAATCACTCAGAAAATCCGACACACAATCACAAGAAAAAAAAAATCGATAATAGCAACGACGGCGTGTGATAAAGTGTACCTGAATAGCTATTGGTGACATCGACGGTGCCTTTGAAGGAGCTACCGAGCAAGACGCCGATGACTCGCCGGCGCGTGTCCTTGGCGACTCGGGTGTAGTTGTCAACTATGCTTAGCAGAACCAGAGGGTGCACTATCACCTTCTCTATCGGCCTCGATTGCACTTGCTGCGTCTTTATTACATCCATTGCCACCAATCTCTTTTTTGATGCTTCTCCTCTCCAGCAACCCTCTTGCGTCCCTACAATACATTTAAGCTTCCCATTTCTTTTTCAAAACAGCATAACCCAATGTTGATTTTGCAGCTAAAAATAAATGGCCTGGGCTCTTAAAAGCCTCGAAAGCACAAAAGAAGACAAATGCCCACGTTGTGTGGAATGGGTCTCAGATGGAGATCCAACCCAAATGGGCAGAGCGGGCTGTGCTTCAATTGTTTGTTTGTCTGCCGTGGCCCAAATCATAGGACTGTAATGGGGAATGAATGGGACGCACAAATGATAATTCACGAAAAGAAAATCTTTAACAGATAAAGACCAAAAAAAAAAACAAAATCTTTAACGGACACAAAAGTCATCAATATAACTCGACATGATTAATATAATAATACTCATTTTATTATGATAATATAAAAAATGAATTAATAAATATTAAAAACTAATAAATTTTATATATGTTTATTTAAATTTGTATAATTGTTAGGTATAAAAATAACTTATTTTTTTTAAAATAATTAGATGCATCTTTAAAATATTTTCTTTACTCTACAAGCATAGCGATGAACAATATGTTGTTTGTTTTTTTTTTTTTTTTAAAATAATTGTTTGGTTGTAATTTGAGGCTAAAAGGGTTAAGAACTCCACCGAGCAACTTTATTACATTACAATCATAAAATTTGATTTTTAGAAGTTGTTTGTGGCACCCAATGATGCTTTGTTTCTGAGTTCTGTTGTTTGGGTATCAAATTCGCGGACCCATTCAGCATCTACTATTAAATGTTTTTTTTTTTTCTTTTTCCATCCTTGAATTACTTAATTTATTCTCGACCACACATTACATTATGATGTTTTTTTTCGGAGTTCTGTTGTTTGATTATGAAATTCGTGGACCCATCCCATCTACAATTAAATGCTTTTTTCCCATATTTGAATCATACTTTATTGGCAAACATAATTGAAAGGTGCCTATGAACAGAGTACATTTTTGTTTATTTGAAACCAATGACACATGCACATGGCATCGCCCTGACCGACATTAAAGCTGAAAAAGGCTTGCGTTATAAACATATACAGTAATTGCACGGGGGTGGGTACCAGAGTGCTCTGGCTCGCGTAAATGTGCCAGATGGACAGCAGAACAGGATGGCCAGCGGAGCGCTTTGTCGCTCTCGCCATCTCCATCCCGTGTTTATCAACGAAAATCAGATGGCCTTTTTATTATTATTATTATTTTTTTTTTTAATCACAAAGGGAGGCATAGAGCCAACAGCAATCCAGCTAAACGGGGCCAGCTAACCCCGTGAACATATTGCTGCAATAACTGCCTGATGCCAATAGGAGGATCTCGCAAAATGTGCACACCCCAATCCAGCGTAAAAGCCCAATTCACAAGCCAGTCAGCAACTGCGTTACCATCAGGAAATACATGGTGCGCTGATCTACTCTATTCCCTAGTAAGGAGCTCCCGACAATTGTGAATCAAATTCTAATGAGGATGAGTTGTCGGCACGCCTTGCTGAATGCAGTGAAGGGCCAATAGAGAATCCACCTCCACCCAAATCCTTTGGAACCCATAATTCCAAGCAATATTCTGCCCAATGTAAAAACCCCACAACTTTACAACGGAAGGAGAGCAGAGTGCAATTTTTTGAGCAAGCCCAGTTTTCCATTTACCCATAAGGTCGCGGATGACTCCCCCTGCAATGGCTTCTCTAGTACTGCCACGAACTACACCATCAGGGTTAACCTTCACCCACTCCTCGTCCGGAGGCCACCAACCAACTAGCTCGACAGTTTTGCGCGAAGTCAACGGAGGGCCCTCAACAATATTCAGGGAGAAGGAGAGCGTAGCACACATGTTAAGGATAGATTGGACTGAGCATTGTTGGCATGAGAAGCCGCTAAAACATTTCGCATTTTGCCATTTCCAAAGACGCCGACACACAATCGCAAAAGCCGCAGGCCAATCATCAAAGTATCCAATGTCAAGACTATTGTGCAAATTAAGGAGAAATCAATCCAGTAAACTCAGCGCGAAAAAAGGGTCCCAAGGTACAGGCACTGAACAAGAACACCATAGTCGCTTGGCAAGGGGGCAATCCCTTAGAAGATGCAAGAGAGTTTCCTCAAAGGTGACGAAAGACCTCGGTGAAACCTTTTTGAATTAGTCATGAGCCTTCCATGCGAAGCTTGCCACATGAAGCATTTGATTCTCTCGGGGGCATGCAATTTCCACAATCCCACAAGCTTGATATGCCAGTGTCGCATAGGCGTAGAAGGTAAAAGGGATAGGATGGGCCGCACAAATAGTAAATGAGCCATCAGGTGAACCTTCCCAATACAACTCATCCTTGTTCCCACTTCCAAGCCGAAGCGTGCAAGCTGCTAGCATACCCAAAATAGTACGTGGAAGGAGAGGTCGTAGTCGTGAAAATTCCCAACCAACTCCAGCAATCTAGTAGTCAGCGACCTTCTTACCTTTTTCTACTAGACTCCGAAGGAATAAGCGAATGGTAAGCAAGTGGTTCCTTTGTCAAATAGCCATCGCACCAAAATGCCACGGAACATTCATTACCCAATCTCTATTTACATCCAGCTTCAAAACCATATAAGCACTTCACCATGCTCCGCCACGTGTGCGAAGCAACCTGCTTATATTTCACCTGCACTGGGCCCTCTCTACATTACTTTCCTCGAAGCACCCAAACTCTATCCGGCTCGGTGTAAAACCACCAGTTGAGCTTGGTGATCATCGCTTGATTAGCAGTGCTAGTATCGCGGATGCCAAGGCCTCCCACTACCTTTGGTTGGCAAATTGCATGCTGATTCACAAGGTGTGCCTTCTTCTTCTGCTCCGTATCCCCCCCATAGAAAATTCCTGCTTAACCTATCTAACTTCTTACTCACAGAGGCTGGCAACATAGAAGTTTGCATGGCGTAAGTAGGCATAGCAAAGCAAACTGATTGTACGAGTGTCAATCGGCCGACAAAATTAAGCTGCTTGGCCTTCCGGCCCGTGAGTCTACACTAAACCCTGTCCAACAATCCTTTGCACAACGAGGACGAACACCCGCCCATTAATGGTAGGCATGCCTAAATACCTACCAAGGTTATCCATAAGCGCAATTCAGCAGCTCGACTAAGGCATCTAGCACGCACTCTCTCAACATTACGGGAGATTAACAAACGCAATTTCAATAGGCTGATGCTTTAACCAACACTGGCACAAAACACGTCGAGGCACCACTTACCCACGCCCACTTGCTTCACTGACGCCTCAGCAAAAGGAACGACATCGTTAGCAAAAAATAAATGCGAAATCCCAAGCCTTTGCCGAGAGAGATGAATGGGCCTCCAATGTCCAAGTTGCACTTCAGAATCAATCAAGTGATCTAACCTTTCCACAAGTAAGGTGACAACCATTTCCTCTACCATAATCCTCTAGAAGATTGAAAAGGCACCGTAATTGCTCCATTCCAAAGGATCGCAATTGAACATTGGAGATACACTCCATAATCAAAGTAAACTAGTAACTCGGCAAGGCCCACTCCACTAAGGTCTCTTTCATAAAGTCTTGTCGCAGCCTATCGTAGGCCTTCGCCAAAATCCAACTTGACTACCATACAACCCTTCTTGCCAGTCAGACCCCGCAAAGAGTAGAGTACTTCCTGACGAATTACAATGTTATTAGTGATGTGGTGACCAAGAACAAAGCTCCTTTGAGTCGGAGTGACTCACTTTGGTAAGAAAGGGTTAAGACAATTCTCAATGACTTTGGTAATAACTTAATAACAAACATTGCACAAACTGATCGGGCGATAAGCAATGATCCTTGCCGGAGTATTGCACTTGGGAATAAGGACAAGCAATGCCATCTTGAACGCTTGCGGCAGCTGACCTCTATGCAATATACCTAACACAAAATCAGTGACAGATTGGCCCACAATATCCCATGACTTTTGATAAAATTAAAAAAAAAAAAAAAAACGCTTAGAAACCATCCAAACCTAGTACCTTGAACAGACCCATTTCAAAGATTGCCCGCTTAACCTCGGCAAAAGGTCGGATCAATTGGTTCATATCGTGGGGGGAAAGACGTGGGTAGCATCCTTGCAATGGAAAATCCGAAGAACCCACACCCTCCTCAGATTGGAGACGATAAAAATAATCGCAAGCTAGAGTTCAAGTGCTCGTCATCCCAAACCCATTCTCATTGGTCATTACAGAGCATCTCAAATTGTTACATTTTCGTCGAACCACAGTAAAAGTATGAAAAAATCGAGTGTTCCAATCTCCATCACAAATCCATCGTGACCTGGACTTTTGAAACCAGAATCTCTCTCTGAGCCAAGGCGTCATCAAGCTCCCTGAGCAGGCGTTGCTCCAAACCCACAAGGCCCGAAGTAAACTGCCATTCCATCGCACGCTGACATCCTTGAATCCTGGCTAAGAGACGTTGCTTCTGAAAAAAAGATATTTCCAGAGACCCGCCGATTCTAATTAGTAAGCACCTGGGTGAGATTGGCGAGAGCCTTAGGAACTAGAGCTGTACTATCTAAGGCATCCCTCACTTAGAGTTTGGAATCCCTAATGTAGAAGCCATGCCCCCTGAAAATGGAAAGGTTGATCCACGCAACGCCCTCCTTGACTCCCTTGTAACTTAAGCAACAACGAACGATGGTTTGAATTAATGCGAGGTAGGTGACATACTGATGCCTCAAAACGTAGCTGTGTCCTTTGTTAATTGTTTGCTTCCTAGGCGGTTTTCCGCGGTCTTGGCCGAAGATCCAGTTGTGATTTTCAACGGTGGACTGCGAAGACGGAGATATATGGCTTCCGTTAGTTTAAAAGTTCGTCGGAGATATATTTGCCACGTGGGTGAGTCGGTAAGAATCGGGAGAAGTCCTTCGCGTCAAATAGCATTATTCCCGAGCTAACATGGATAGCTGGCCGCAGGCTTGCGAGTTGTAAACTTAAAATTCAATCCACACGGCTCACTGGCATGTTAATTATGGGCAGGTGCCCTTTAACTTTCGTCAAATTTCTAGAACAACCAAATAAATAAGCAACCGGGTCCGGGACGCAAGGATGAAGCTTGACTTGACATGAGACAAGATTAAAATGAAAAAACGACGTCGTGACCATACATCTATTTTTTAAAAGACTTTTGAGTTTGGAGTGAGGGCAGAGAATATCCAGCAAATAGTTATCATCTCGTATTTTGTTATGGAGGCAATAAGTCAGTTGTGATGTTCCCTCCCGAAATAAATCACTCGAATTGAATCAATTGTAGCCTTGTACAGTTGTGGGACAAATATATTTAACTAGAGTAGTATTTACTTTCTCTTTAGTTTTTGAGTTAGCCTTGCATGCCTGCTTAGAACAGCAATGCAATTAAACGCCACCTTTATCCACATCGACTCATGTGTATATCCCTCCCTGTAGTCAATCATATCTCACCAACTACCGTCCCAAGCTGCTACCTCTGAGAAAGATATCTCCCCACATGTACGCATACATAAATAGATACACCTTTATTTGTTGCCCCACATTTGCCCTATATGGAAAAATGTGTATGTATTTTCCTATGCTAGGGGAAATTTGACCCAAAAAAAAAAATCTAGATAGTTTGACCAACTCGTGAATTGAATTGGTAGATCTTATCCATTGAAAAAGAAGAAAGTAATAAATGGACAATATAACCGAGAAAATATCTACAACTAAAAAGCGTATTAATTATATCCATTAGGGCTAGCAATCTTACTTTACAAATTCCATCAACTCAATAGTGGAACTGGTAAAACTATGCAGGATAATTGGAGCTTTGACCAAGTATATTCGAGGAAGAATATATGCTACAGTTGCATAGATTCTGACTTGTAACGGCAAATGGAATATATATAAGAGCAATATAAATATAAATTGCAATTGATAGCTAGCTATCACTATTTGTCACAACTAAAATTTATTCTTGACGTAATCAAGTTTTCAAGCATCGGAAAACAACAGAAATTTATGAAACATGCTCTCCACGAATTTGATCTCTAAGCCCTTTACTTTTCCTTTTCCTTGTCCTTTTCTTTGTCTTTCTGGGATGAAACGCGGCCGTCTGTTCCTGCTAGCGCAGTATACTTGTCCTTCCTAGTCAGACTAGTGCACTCAAATCCCAGCGTCCCAGCAAGCACCCTTTGAATGTAATTCGCAACTTCAATGGCCGATTTGCCACCTTTGCATGTCAGCTCAGTGGGCAGCTGATTCAAGAAAGTGATCTCGTAAGTAGGCACCGGATTCATGAAAACGAAATAAGGATCCAAAAGCTTGTACCCGCGGACAGTCGTGCCATAGAACACAGTTTGTTTTATATTAATTGCAACTGGCACGATTCGATCAGTAAGCTCAGCAAATAGCGCACTAAATCTCAGGAGAAATGGCTCTCTACAGGTTGTTCCCTCGGGGCAGATTGCCAAATCACCTTCCTCTAACAATCGTTTGATGTTGGCAGCATCTTTCTCCCTCTCCCTTGATAGAGCAACAGCCTTGATGGGTGAAATTATTTCGTTAAATTTGCTTATGCTATATGTGACACAGCTAATTTTTCTTCTTAGTGCAACAGCTATGACAACGGGGTCTAACACGGTGCGATGATTGCAAACGAAGAGGACCCCACTTTGACCATTCTTTGGAGGGGGTGGAGGGTTGCCCTTAACAATGACTTTAATTCCTAGGATCTTGTAGTTATACCAGGCAAGCCTCTCAGGCAAAGGGATGTTAAGGTAGACCCGCAGCAGGGAGAGAATAATACCAATTGGCATCCACAGGAAGGTCAAGAGAGCAACCAGCGGAGTGGGCCTCTGAACGAAGCGGCCCTCGTGGAAGATGACAGGGCTCAAGAGCTTGTTTCTTGGTAGAGGCTCACACTTTGTTCTTGGCACCATGTATCCTTCCTGGAAATTTGAGAAAGGATTAATTGAGGTCAGAAACAAAAAATATTGGTACATAAAAATATCACAAACATATTGCAGAGGCTCAAATTGAATTTTTTCTCTGCGCGGATTAGTCAAGTCAACAAATTGAAATGGTTTTGACATTCATGTAATTTAATTGAAATGTATAAAAACATCGGAGAATTACATTGGTCAAACTAATACAAGCTACCCCGTGGTTAAGCAGGGAAAGGAATTAATGGACGCCATATGGTCTATAGTAATGGACCAAAACAAAAGGGAAATTAAATCGACTCAAACGTCTTTATGGAAAGATTTGGGATACTTGCTTGCATAATTTTCGAATCAATATAGTTATGATGTTTTTTTTTTTCTTAAAAGAAAAAAATCAACTGAATCTGTAGTTGATGAAGCTTAATTGTTTATTACTCCAATGATATGAGAATTTGGATTTTAGAGAAAATAACCCTGGTGAATGTACGAGTCACGAGGAACGTACTAACTGATTCAAAGATCATGTCCTGTGGCAACTAGCTAGCTGGAGGAATATATTGCTTCCCATAATTCCGACATGAGTTAGATTTAAGCACCCGATTATTCAAAATGTTCACTCGAATGTGAGTGGTTTGGACACGTAGAAAGTATGCTATGGGCGTCGAATTGTGTCACGTAAGTGTTATTTGCCCTTTTTTGGCTACACCGGGAATAATTATTTTCCCTTAATAAGCAATTCACAAAATAGAGGCCCCTTAGCAAGTTCTAAACATGAAAACTACGGGAAGGGTTCATTATATCAATTGGACATTTAATGACTGACAGATGTCCCTATTAGGTGGTACGAAAAAACAGACGAATTGAACTTCTTGCCATAAACCTTCTCACCAAACTGACAATAAATATGAACTATAATATGACAGTTGTAATTGTACTGCTTGCCTGCATCAAGTAATTGTAACAGCTCACGAAGTCTTAAAATTATATAACATGCTCTAAATTAAAAGCAGACAGAAACGTGAAGGGACAGTAGAGGAGTAGAAAAGTCCAAAAAAAAAAGAAAAAAGAAAAATAAAATTACTGGTTTGGGAGGTCACGTACCTTGCATATGGACATGAAATCATGGTCAGTTTCTCGATCTCCCAGGCCCAAATCCGGAAAAATTGTGCCAAATTCTGATAAGATGGCATCTCTTTTATGTTCTCCGACGAGAACTCCAGGTTTCTTAACAAACCCAGTCGCCCTGCCGGATTTTGTAACCTCCAACTCGGTGCCAAGAACCTTATCCACCCCAAGAAATGTCTTGACAAATGGCTCGACCATGACCCTGAGATTGGCCGTGATAATGTATCTTTTGCCGAAGGAATTGAACACCCTCCAAGTTTCCGGGTGAACATCATCGGCGTAAAACCTGGGCAAGACAGACCTTGCAACAAGTTCAATGTCCCTCACTTTAAGTCCCGCAAAGGCAATGAAGATAAAGGTCTTGATTGCCGTTGCTTCAGATAAAAATAAATAGGTTAGGTACACAAATGGAACCGATGCCAATAGGAAAAGCGCTCTCAAGAGGCTCCCGGCTTCAAAGGCCATGAGCAGGAAATAGGGAAAAGCACTCCTTGATATAAGAAGCGTGCCATCAAGGTCTGCAGCCACCGTCTGATTTGATCGTCCCTCGGTGGTACATTTCGCGATTGGTTCAAAACGACGATGAGCCCCCATGACCATCACACAAAAGAACGAAAGAGAAATTGTTACTTAGGAGTGTGTTGTTTTCCGAAGAAAGAGAGGGGTTTATAAAAGAGGAGGAGAAAGAAAGATGCATGGTCCCGATTCGTTTTGATTGGGTGAGCATGTAGACATTCAATTTTCTTTTTTTCTTTTTTTTTTTTTGAATAAAAAAAAGAGAGGAAAAATATGTGGTTGAGAGAGAGCAATGGGCGAAGGAACATTTTAAGAAAGTTTAAAGCGAGTAAGAAACAATCCTGTTTTTATTTTAAGACAAATATTTTCGACGTACAGTTTAGGGCAATTGTGGAAGAGAGTGGCCTCTGAGTAGTTGGAAGTCGATAGCAGCACCTACATTACATTCAATTAGCCTACTTTTTAGTTTCTAGGCGCCGGCCACGCCTCCTGTTCTTTACACTTAGCTTATCAATCCCAATGTTTACCTTTTTATAGAAGCAATTTTAACTTTGGCTATAAAATTTCGAGGGAACTTGCGGAGGCTGGAAAGATTGTCCGTAAATTCCCAGAAAAAGGCAAAAGGAGAGGAATAGAAACACAAAAGCTTTTACAGGAATTGGGGGTTGTCGAAGCAAAGTCGTATTCTGCCATTTTTTTCAATGGTACGAATGCCGTATTATTGGCTCGTGGCAGTAAAATTTTAACCCCATAAATGAGGTGCATTCGCTAATCACTTTTCATTCTGTTTTTCCTTTGTTTTCTTTTTTTTTTTTTTAACTTTGCGTACCGTGAAGTTTAATCACCGTTTTTATATGCCCTGTTTGCCCAATCACATTCCACAATTGTGTTGGCTAACGTATTATTTACGTTATTATTTTGACCAAGGATTACGTTTTCACATACGAGAGAATGTATAAACGATAAAAAAAAATTTTTTTTATATTAATTCCATTCATCTTTGCTAAGAGATCTACGTAATTTCTAGTTTTTTAAAATTTTATGTTATTTTTTGTTTATTATACCTTGTATTAAAATCTCTTTTGAAAATAATTCTCCAAAAAAATACATTTTTTCTTTTTTTTTTTATATAGAAAGAATAGTTGAAAAACTGATTCTCATCTTCCAAATACTTGTACTTGAATTTGCGATTGAAAATTGAATAGATGATTAATGAAGAGGGTTGACTGAAAATTGGACAGCAAAAAATGTTGGATAATATCAAACTAAAATAAGAGATGTTTATACTAAACGGCGAACGATGTCGATATATACGGCGAGCAAAAAATATCTTTTGGTTTTTGATAATTTATCAAGAACCCTGCGAAATGATGCTATAAAAAAGAAAAATCATAGATACTTAAAGACATCCCATGTACATGAAACAGTAAGCTTTTAAGACTGAGGTTTGTGAGACAGACAATACAAACCAAATGTGCATTTTATTTAGTTTTGGTAGACGAACTGCCATTTCTAAACTGTCAGTGGCCTTTAGGCTCTTGGCAAGCAAATTTGGGCGGAAAATTCTATACTGTTGTGTGCTACAAAGGGTGGATGTGGCAAAATTGGGAAAGAAAAAAGTAAAATCTGCAACTGAATCCTGTCTAGATTAGTGCAATTCCTCTTCCTTAAGGAAAGCGGCTCTGAGTCTCACTTTGCAAATTGGGAAACATCATAGACAATGCTATTCTAATTCAATTTTGATCTAGTAATCGATTTTTTTTTCTCTTTTTTGCTCCCCATGTCTCTTAATTGAATGACTGTATCTGGTAGTTTGTGCTTGTAGATGGAAAGCATTTAAAGACGAATGGCTTTTTCCCTCAATGGTGCGAAGTGTTATTACTTTAAGTTTACCAACCAAGTAACAACTCGTTTAATCTGAAAGAGGAAATTGTTTATACATATATATATATTTTATATCACAGTACAGTATAATAATATCAGAAGATAAAAAGGCTAATGTAGCTTTAGCAGTTGAGAGGGTAAAAGAAGCAGAAGATTGAGTCAAGTCAAAACTCTGGTTTGATTTAATGAATGCTACGCTTGCTTTAGCCAACAGAATGGGCGCTGGCGCTTTATTAGTTGGATAGGACACCTGTTTCCATGGAGCGGTAGCGAGACTGTAAATAGATCCAACGGTCGACAATTCATATGGTCTAGTATTTTTTTTTTTTTTTTGGGTTTATTAAAGAAGTTCGATGAAACGTAAATAGTTTTTTATTCCCTTAAACTCTATATATTCTCTTCCCACGACTTAAAAACTCGAAAATAGAGGACTCGATTGTCTCCTATAACACGTTTAGCCTAAGAGTTTTCACAAAGATTCGATTCCTTCTAATAATTTGCAGATATTTCAGAGTTCATATCACCCAAATTTTAGAATTAGTTTGGGGATATTGAAATTTTCTTTAAAAAAAAAAAACAAAACAAAGAAGAAAAAAAAAAAAAAAGAACAAAGCGTTGTCTGCCGCTGGTTTGTTTTTGTTTTCTGTCCAGTCCCCAAATATCACTTTCTTCTGACGAAAAATTCTAACGGGTAGATATTGACATCGACCAAAAAATTTTCTCTTGCATGATAAGAAAGAGTTAACTTGAAAGCAATCAAAAGCCACATGCTGGCAAAATGCTACGCTGAAAAGCACGGTTATCTTAATATTATCGGATTATGCCGTCGCAATAACTTAGGATTTTGTCGTTGAGGTTAGGAGACTCTTGTCCGTGCACTCGTCATCGAAAAGAAAAAGAGAAGCTGTCTCTCCACCCTTCCATATTATTATTATTAATAATTAAATATAAGCTACCGCCAACAGTTCGCTGTTCCTTAAGCATTGTTTACCACTATAATCACGGTTGTTTCGCGGACGAAACAGAAAAATGCAGGTAAGAAGTTTAGTCTAATTCCAAGTCTAAAGTGTCTAACCACCATTATTCTTTCGAGTACGAATAATCTATGTTACGAGCTACGCAGATCAACTTGACTGAACACATGGGGTGCAACAATTTGCTTGTGATAATTGTATCAAATTAAACTAATTGTAGTGAAATTAATTTACGTTGTGGGAAGTAGGTCGGCTGAAATGAAAAGTTAAGGGCAACCTAATCTCGAGGTAAAAAATATTAAGTGTTGGTCTTAACTTCAAACTTCAACCAACTTGCTCATATATATATATATACATTTTTCTTTTTCAAGAATTTTTTTTGTGTGATATCAATAATAAATTTTTTATATTTAAATATTATTAATATATCAAAAAACTACTCACATATATATATGGGTCTAAATAACAAAAATATAAATAAACCAACTACATACTAATTATAAATATAAATTACATAATAAATATTAATTAAATATTAGATTTTAACCCAGCATATCTAAACTTGAGTAACTAATATCAAAACTTTAACAAACCTACAGCTAAAATGAAAATGTAAAAACAACCTAATCTTGAAGTAAAAAATATTAAGTATTGGTCTTGACTTCAAATTTCAACTAACTTGTTTATATATATATATGTACTTTTTTTTTCAAAAATTTTTTTTGTGATATCAATAATAAATTTTTTATATTTGAACATTATTAAAATATTAACCAATAAATGTAAATTACGTGATAAATACTAACTAAATATTAGGTTCCAACTCAACGTATCTAAACTCAAGTGGCTAATATCAAAATTTTAACGAACCTATGATTGAAATGAAAAAATAAAGGCAACTTAATTTTGAGGTAAAAAAATATTAAGTGTTGATTTTAATTTCAAACTTCAATCAACTTATTCATATATATATATATATACCTTTTTCTTTTTCAAGAATTTTTTTATATCAATAATAAATTTTTTATATTTGAACATTATTAAAATATTAACCAACTACCCACGTGCATGTGTGTATATATATATATATATATATATATGTAAATTAAGTAATAAATACTAACTAAATATTAGGTTTTGACCTAACATATCTAAACTCCAGTGGCTAATCTCGAAACTTTAATAAACCTATGGTTGAAATGAAAAACTAAGGGCAACCTAATCTCGAGGTGAAAAATATTAAGTATTTATCTTAATTTCAAACTTCAACCAATTTGCTCATATATATATACCTTTTTCTTTTTTAGGAAATTTTTTTTGTGATATCAACAATAAAGTTTTTATATTTGAATATTATTAAAATGTTAATTAACTATATATATATATATATATATATATATATATACACATAAAAATATAAATAAATTAAGTACATACTAATTATAAATGTAAATTAAATAATAAATACTAACTAAATATTAGCTTCTGACCCAACATATCTAAACTCGAGTAGCTAATTTCAAGACTTTAATAAACCTACGGTTGAAATGAAAAAGTAAGGGCAACCTAATCTTGAGGTGAAAAATATTAAGTGTTGGTTTTAACTTCAAATTTCAACCAATATATATATATATATATATATATATACCTTTTTCTTTTTCAGGAAATTTTTTTTTGTAATATAGACAATAAAGTTTTTATATTTAAACATTATTAAAATGTTAATTAACTATATATATATATATATATATAGGTATAAATAACAAAAATATAGATAAATTAAGTACATACTAATTATAAATATAAATTATATAATAAATACTAACTAAACATTGGGTTCTGACCTAACATATCTAAACCCGAATGGCTAATTTTAAAACTTTAACAAACCTACTATTGAAATAAAAATATAAAAGCAACCTAATTTCGAGGTAAAAAATATTAAGTGTTAGTCTTAACTTCAAATTTCAATCAACTTGCTTATATATATATATATATATATATATATATATATATATATCTTTTTTTTACGAATTTTTTTATGATATTAACAATAAATTTTTTATATTTGAACATTATTAAAATGTTAACCAACTATCCACATATGTATATATATATATATATATATATAGGTCTAAATAACAAAAATATAGATAAACTAAGTACATACTAATTATAAATGTAAAGTATGTAATAAATACTAACTAAATATTAAGTTTTGACCTAACATATCTAAACTCGAGTAACTAATCTCAAAACTTTAATGAACCTATGGCTAAAATGAAAAAGTAAGGGCAATCTAATATCTAGGTAAAAAATATTAAGTGTTGGTTTTAATTTCAAATTTCAACTAACTTGCTCATATATATATTAGGAAAATTTTTTTTGTGATATCAATAATAAATTTTTTATATTTGAATATTATTAAAATGTTAACCAATTAACCATATATATGAGTTTAAATAACAAAAATATAAATAAATTAAATATATATTAATTATAAATATAAATTATGTAATAAATACTAACTAAATATTGAGTTCTGCCCAACATATTTAAGCCCGAGCGGCTAATATCAAAACTTTAACGAACCTAAAAATTTAAGTCTGGCCCTGCGTTACAGCCTTTAAACCCCAGTCCAACTGTATGTTCTCAAAGGGACGGGTTGAGCAGGTACCAAGTGAAACGGCTTAATCACTAGCATTGAGCCTTTTCCATTTTCGGGTCTGATTAGCAAGGGCAAAGAAGCCGAGATCAAATCAGACGAAACATAGAGCCTGACCCCTCTAGGAATTGGGTCTCATCTGTCACTCTCAGCATAAAGGATCAAAGACCTGGACAGCTGGATCCACGGATTGCCATATCAACTTGCGACCCTGCATGCGAAGCTCGTACCTCCTCATTTAATTACCAACTGCAAATTTTTTTCCTTTTTTGGGTCCTTTTATTTGTGTCGTGTCCTTCCGTAGCCCGATGTTTTGTATCTTTCAGATGAAATTCTATTTTCACGGATCAATCATGGACATGAGAAAAAGGCCTGCCGCGTGTCCAGTGACATAAATGTCAATCGGTTCCCTTCTTGTTGCTGGGGCCGTTGAAGAGTCCAATATCGATGTGCAACCAGAAAGCCCAAATGGCAGAAATGCAAGCTACTTTGGGAATGAATTATTGATTAATGGGGCATCAGCACCGTCTTTTCACCCAACTCAACCCAACAAAATATCACACGAGGCTTAAATGCTTTACTTTTTCTTTTAATACCCCACTCCCTTTCAAAATTACCTGGCGAAATTATCATTCTTCCGACTCTTTTATAAATTTGACTGTGGAAAAATCTTCAGGATCCATCCTGAGCATTTGCACGAATCTCCACACATTCTGCACAGTAGAAACAAGTCAAGGACATAGTTATATACCCATTCACAAACTTCAATATAATTCAACATCATTCGAGTTATTTCAGCTCCGAATTGTTATATGTAGGCAAAGGCCAATAACAATTTGCAATTTTTGGCCATTTATAATCGGCGACCAAAAGAAATAGGTCAGCCTGGCCATCGAAAATGGAGTAAAGAGATGAAGTAAAAACTATTAAGTATGAGAATGGGTTAAAAATTAGAAAGGAGAGCAACATGAAGAATAAATATCGGATGAAGAAACAAGGGGGACAACAAGAATAAAGAAAAATAAAGAGTAAGAACAGAAATTGGGCTCCTCACCTCGGTGGCGTCTCTCCTTCCGGTTTGATAAAAATGGATTGCGTCACATATAAGTGCAAGAGGCGGAGAAAGAGAACTAAAGTACAAAAATTGTAGAGGCCCATGGACTCACCTTGTGCTCGTCTCTCGTTCGGCCCTGATACAGATGGACCAATGTAATTAGATTGGGTTTGTCTTTCATGGCCATGGGCCGACTTGGTTGCGTAACAAATACCCATTTCTCAAAACACTGAAAACGACCATAATATGAATACGCCATATTTGTGAATACAGGCCTTCAGAAACCCGGAAATTAAACAGAATTTATCATAAGAATAAAATAAATTACAATAAAAATTCTTCCCCATCAAGAAAATTTTTGGAAAAAAATGGATTAGACAGATGCAATTTAGACTCTGTTACTTTTGGGGCTTTCACGAAGAATCTGGCCACTGAAATAGCCAAAAAATAAATAAAAAGCCCCACTATAATTTTTTTTTTAACGAAAAAGGGAATAAAAAAAATAAAAGGAAAAGGAACCCCCCTTACACCGACATTAATGAACACGCCATGATCTCGATTGTAGGGGCTGCTTGATCTGATGGCCAATCGTCATCAAATGGCACCAATCACCACCCTGTTCGGCTTTCTTGCCAAAAAGGTCGGCAAAGAAGCAACGCAGAGTTTCTTTGTTGGATTAAACTTTCTTTAATTCTTGAACAGAATATAGAAAAAGTGGGGGGGGGGGGATAAAGAAAAGAAAGGGTCGAATACGATGATATTTATTTTTTATTGTATAATATAGTAGATCCGCAAATGCTTTTTGCATTTAGTTGACTAATAATATTTCCTTTGATAGTATAAGATTTTTAAAATAGACATTGACAATTAGTCGTTAAATATTCGTCTCTCAATTCAAATGAACAAAAAAGAAAAAAAATTGCAATACAATATTTCATTGTAAACATTAAAAAAAAAAACCTTTTAAGGGTTGAAAAATCAAGTCCAATATCTAGAAATTCAGTTGTTGTTCCAATGGATCATTAAAATTACAATTTTGAAGAAACAAATTGGGAACGAATTTTTTGCTACTGTTTCCATACTTCTCCAATATTGTTGCCGTGGTTATAAGCTTGAATTGAATCTTGTCGAAGTTTCGACGCTCCATCCTCCTTGTGAGACTTGAAGATTATTAATTAGAGTGTATTAAAGCATGGATTGAAGATTGGTTGGACATTATAATGCGATACTTTCACTGAATTTTTCTGCCATGATCCAGCTGACTTGATCTTAAGTTTTGCTAGCCAGACCAGAACCAAATCTGGTGACATTCAAGGTGGTAGCAGATAATAAATTATTGTACATTGTAAATAAGAGATTTTATTAGAGTTGGATGCAGAGGCATCTCCAAGGAAATGGCCAACACAATTTGGAATTTAGAGTTGCCAATCTCCTAGAGATCAGGAGATCACATTTAGCTTATTTAGACATACCAAACGGGGAAGCAGCAGCAGAGATGGGACTATTTTATCAACCGGACAACATACGAGGAAGAGTAGTTGTTTCTGTGATCCTTCTATTTGGACTTGAATGGGATGGCCCTGATTATTATCTGGTGGTATAAGGCTGCTAATGCTGCCCCAATGAAGGGTCCTACCCAGAATATCCACTGCAATCATGAACAAAAGCAATTGAAAGTGTGAATTTTCTCCAATGCAAGATGAATTTAAGAAACAAAACTGATAATATAGTTTCTTACGTGGTCGTCCCAAGCTTGATCCTTGTTGTAAATGAGGGCTGCGCCAAGGCTCCTCGCTGGGTTGATACCTGTGCCCGTTATCGGGATGGTAGCTAAGTGCACCAAGAACACTGCAAATCCAATTGGCAGAGGTGCCAATATCTGAACATAAAAATGCATCTCGAGATAGTCACCAATTCATCGTACAAGCAATGAGGAAAAGCAGCATCGAACCGTAAACGACGTGAATTTGCTTACAGGAACACAGGAGTCTCTGGCATTACGCTTAGCATCAGTGGCAGAGAAGACCGTGTAGACAAGGATAAAGGTGCCAATGATCTCAGCCCCAAGTCCGTCGCCCTTGCTGTATCCTGAGCTTACTTTGTTGGCACCACCTCCAAGCACCTCGTACTGCCTTTTTTGAAAGCCCTTTACGACACCAGCACCACATATGGCTCCAAGACACTGCATGATCATGTAAAATATCGTCCTGATCAGCGACACTTTCCTCGCCAACAACAGCCCAAAAGTCACTGCCGGATTAATATGACCACCTGCATTACCATCCCACCACAAATTAACAACTATTAGAAGCCATCTCCATTTGTGTAGCCAAAAAATTTGTCAGATCCTGAATTCTAACTTGCGGTCTGACGCCCGCAATCTAGCATGCAGTATGCGGTAATTCAAACTTAAAAAAGAGCCATACATATACCTGAAATGCCAGCGGTACAATAGACAAGGGCAAAGATCATGCCACCAAAAGCCCAAGCAATACCCTGTGTGCCAACAGTTGAGCATTTGCTGGGGGATTTAGACACACCCATCACAGTCAAAACCGTGATGTAAAGGAATAAGAAGGTGGCAACAAACTCGGCAATGCCAGCCCTGTAAAAGGACCATGATGACAATTCTCCAGGCTCGAAAAGTGGTGCAGGAGGCGGCTCTTTGTAGTTTTTGATCTCTTGGGTCTGAGCTGCTGTTCCTATAGGTTGCCTCTCTCTATATCTGCTTGCGCCTTCCCTCACATCCTCTCCTCTCCCCTCCATTTTCAACTTTCTTGGTTAAAAGAAAAGGCAAGAACTTGGTCTCACTTACTCACTTGTCTCTTATGATCTTTAGGATTTTAATAAGACTTGAGTTGAGTAAATTGGATCGATGGAGACGCTTACAAGTAACCATAGTATGGGGCCATTTGTAGAGTCACTAGTGGGAGTTTTGGAAAAAAGTTTGGGGGATGCTGTATTTTCGATGTCTTCTTATTGATTGATCAAAGTTCCATTGTCACCACATATGACCGATCAATCTCTCTCTCTCTCCCTTGAAAAGTTAGCTGCCTCTATGCTACATGTCACAAGAAAATTTGTGGATGTCCATCCTTTTCTTATTTGTAGTTTTCACTTTGCGTGTACGCTTGAACTCATTCTTGCCTTTAAATGAAAGTATTGAATCAATTCTCCGAGGGGTGATGCCAAAGTAAGTATGATTGAAATAACCACTCACGGATTTGAAATTATGTAATCTTCAAGTACTGGCTATTCTTACGGTATCAGGCCTGGCTATTCTTATATGAGCTTAATTCCTGCGTTAAAACCCCCCAATGTAGCAGAAATTAAACAAACACACGATAATTAATGTCTGCAAAACCCGTGCCAAACTCCCAAGTAAAACTTTATTAGGAAAAGCACATGGGTGGAGTGATGTTCCTGGAGGCAAAAATCCAGGATTAGTACATCGGAATTAGCACTGGAGGATTTAGATATTTTAATTGGACCAGATGAAAACAATTCTTAAATGTCCATGTGGCTGAGTAATTCTTTCGGCATTACAGGAGAGATCAAATTTAGTAGACAAAAATAAAAAGCAAGACAAAAGAGGAATAGGATGGATTAATCGGCAAAAATATTAAAGCTAAAAGAACATTAACAGGAGCAATTACTCATACCGACGCCAATCGCACTGAACATCATAATAGTGCAGAAAACTACAAAGGGTCGATTAAAGGGTCGATTGATGATGTTGTCGGCACAAATGCGAAAGAAAAAACAAAAATTGATTTGCTAGTTTACAATTCAGCTTCAACAAATTAAAGGAACCGACGCTTTTTGAGTTTTCATGATTGCCCTAGCACTAATGTATCGGAAAACTAAAAAGTAATGAAGAGTAGGATAATATGTACTGGCATCGCCAATTTTTAACACAATAAATCAATAAATATAATTTTATACAATTTAACAATGTTTATTAAGTAGACTAGTTACCTAAAATCAAATCAATTAAAGATTAAGAGATCAGTTTTGAGTGCCATATTTTTTATCGCCTCTTTTTTTTTTTTTAATGGTATTGTTACTTGCATTTGAGTAATGGTAGGTTGGAATCATTTTTCTTGAATTAGTATTAATAGTCTGAGACTTTCGCTATTGCCCATCTGAATCGCCCGGAGGGATCCTTCTGGGGTTCATAGCAGCCCATAACAAACACAAAAGGGGCTGCCAAGCTTCGGCTTTAAGATTAAGGCCGAACACATCAAAGTCCATGATTGAGATTGAATGTAATAACCCAACTGTTGATGGGCTCAGTTAAAGAATAATGACCCAGAAGACCGTTGTCCACAATTAAATCGATGGTGTTGAATACTTAGGCGGCCAATCTGGGCCGAAGTCCTTCGGTCCAATTAATTTTATTTCTAGTTGAGCCCAAGCCATTGATCTCAGTCCAACTCCCGATAAAACGTAAACCAATGCTATCTGTTCGATCCTATCATTCATGGTTTTCTATTCCCACATCTTTTTGTGACTCAAACATTGAATAGAATAGCCATGAAAAAAATAGAGAGAAAAAGAAAAGACCCAAAGAATTGAATGGAAAAATAAATGTAGGGCACAATTGAGCCAAGATTACTGTGAAACGTATTCAAGTCACTTGGTCAAAAATCTATGAATCGTTGGACCTCATTAGATTTGATTTCGCTAGCCAATAGAGCAAGAGACACAAACTCTTTCGTCTTTATTAGTTTTATTTCAAAAGTGCAATTATTGGAATTTGAGCTGGCCATTTCCACCCAAGATTGTGAACCTATGTGCCTGCCAGGTGGGGAGAACTACACAATGGTTTTGTTGACTTCGTCTGGAATCTCCTTGAATCATGTATACCCAACACAAGTATTCTTTTCGATGTCACGAGGATTTAGTAATGTCTGCCACAACCGAATCTGCTTAGGCCATCCGTGTACTGGGATTAGGGACCAAAAGCAAGTGGGAAACATACTGAGAAGACGGAACTGAAACGATCAAATCACCGCCCCAGACTTGAAAGTAATCATGAAATGACTCCTCAGTTCTCACAGCCATTCTTTTGGACAAGAACAATTTTCTTTTGACGATGGAAGTATTCAAATCTAAAGGTCTAAATAACATTCATATTTTGAATACATTTCGACTGTATAATATATTTTATCAGTATTATAAGGCTACTTTATATAGAGCTTTTCACGTGTAAAGCAGGAGAAAGTGGTTCCTGTTTCTGCAATCAGATTTCTGGATCTTTCGAAACCACATTGGACTAAAGCTCCACTCATGAACTTTATAGGTTCCCAGCAAACCTCCCTCATTAGTGTGCAGCCGCAGCCTGACTTCGGTAGCCCAGCCATTATTAAGTCCAATCTAATACATTGTTACGAGTTATTGGGACCACGCTTTGGGCAATATTCGGACAGGCGTGAAGCATATTCTGTGCTATTCTTGCAAACCCCCCCCCCCAACCACCTTTTTTTCCTGCGGGTCGGTATGGAATCTATAAAGACAACACTCAATTTTGGGTAGTGATCGTCAATTTGATTAATCTTTGCAGAAAATTGTTTATGCACATGTGCTAACGTTCTATTGCTGGCGTACAGCGGACAACCTTGCATGCGTTGTCACACGAACTCTTACAAATGCAATCCCTAATTTCTTGTATGCTCTATGATATGATATGGTGCTTGCCGGCACCGGGGAGGGACACTGTCTCGTGGAGGGTTCCGATTGTGGGCAACTCGGCAGCAATGGAGACGTGAGAAAACAATTGGCTCGGTAGGGCAGTTTTTGTATTGGGATTTAGGACAAGCCACCCCCAACCCTCATTTTTTTGTTTTTTTTACTATTAAAAAAGAAATAATAAAGATGTTAATTATTATTTATGTAATTCTAAATTAAAAATTAATGTTTTGATTCCATTTAATCATATAATTTTTTTTTTATTTTACCATAATAATTATGTCCTATTAACTTTAAAATCTAAAGATGTATTAATTATATATATATATATATTTTTGAAATTAAGAAAGACGTTGATGAGTGAATTAAACTTAA
The DNA here is from genome assembly GCA_020883675.1 of Bruguiera gymnorhiza. NCBI lineage: Eukaryota > Viridiplantae > Streptophyta > Magnoliopsida > Malpighiales > Rhizophoraceae > Bruguiera > Bruguiera gymnorhiza. The sequence goes on along the minus strand of JAIRCJ010001062.1, from coordinate 7,706,537 downwards.
GTTAATAATAAAAAATCAAATTATTACTAAATCTTTAGATCGGATGATCCCAACCCTCCGCTTCGAATGTTTATCTTCGACAACTTCAAATAATTAAGAGCCCTCCGCTCGCCGTCCCCAGGTTGTACCATCGCCGTCAGTGGCTGAAGGAAGCTTTCAATGTCTAGGATTACGAACTGAACTCTCAGTAATTATGTGAAATACCATAAAGGACCGGCCATCCCTGGCTGCAACTCCAATATCGGGGCGCTGGAAATGGTTAATGTGGTAATTTGAATCTGATATTGTGAGGTATTTCCAATGGGCCCCTGCTAAGGTAAGGGTGTCATTCACAGGTAAGCATTACAAAACCCTTGAGTCCATAATGGCCCTTATACGCTGTACCGAAGTGGATCCCACTGGATATCCCACCCCTCACCAGATTATGGGCCACAACCGTTTCCCAGCCGTACATGATACATCTGTGGCCAGGCTTTGACAGTGGCCTCATTTCCTTTCACCACAGAACACCGGGCTTTTTCTAATCAAGCCATTACATTTATCAATCTAGTTTTGAGGAAAGAAACGGTCCAATTTGGACCTTTGAAATTGCCCAATTCAATATGATACCAAATAACCGAAAACAAATTGTCTAACACAACCCACCGGGACTGAAACAAAAATGCTTTGCGTTGCAGGGTTGAAACTTTAAAAAGATTGATGCGAAATGAAATCTAGGGTATTTTTGCCCATTAAAGCCTCGAGATTGACCATCTTCTGACCACCAAAAATTGCTTCATCAATGGACAACGATGTGCAATTGAATTCTCGTCTAAACAGACATGCAGGAGACAGACAACGTCGGCTTTACAATCGCAAAATGCCAAGAAAATGGTTCGTGAATGGAAACAATCACTCTACTGCTGAAAGCAGCAATTCCATGTAGGGTCTAGTCTCTTGCCAATATATAACTCACGGGACGATAACACATCTGTCAAGCGCTTCATGAATCATGGCAATTGAGATTTCAAGCCACATGGACAGTCTACCAGGGGTCCAAGCATCACATGCTATGTACAACTTGAATATCTCAAATTCGCGTAGGTTGTAACGATTCTTTTAACCCTCTGGTAAGGAAGATATATAAGATATATAGATTGGTTGAGCTCTAAACTTCGCAAGTAGGATTTTTGACCTTTACCCACATAGATAGTGCGATGATTCGAATAATTATGTGTGGTGTAATGGGGTCCTACCAAATATAATGTAAATTTAAATTAATGATAACTCACATGGTCATTTGTGTAATACAAAGATCATACAGCCCGCCGTTTAACTCATCGAGTTGTTAATCTAAATGCCAACTCACTTGATTCACGATGTCGTGCAAATAATTATGCAAATCATGCAATCCGTTAGCTAAACACGTTGATTCCTTCTTCTTCGTTTTTTTTTTTCTTGATAAATATTTTAGTGGCATAATGAGTTGGCTAATTATGAGCTGATGACGGTATACAATTCGTAAACCAGTAAAATCGTTGTTGTCTGGCTAACTCATCATTAATCTATAGTACACTGCAAACGCTTAACTCCATCTTCAGCTTCATTTTTTAAGTGCAGCTAGCATGATTTTGGTGTCAGACGAGTTATCATTTGGAGCACACGATGACTCCACGAGTATTTGATTTGATCCCTAGGATACAGTTCGTTTCAACTGGATATTTATTATAACAGAGGAAAAAAGAAAAAAAATAAAGGCACTTTTTTTTTTTTTTTTTTGTGGGTGTGGTGCAATGGAAATACACAAAGAGCACTTTTGGTAGGAGGGCATTGATGGCAAGAAAATTTCACCTTTTTTTTTGTTTTTGGAATTAAAATGTACTTTTCTAATTTCCTTACTGAAGGATTCTTACTAATTAGTTTATTCTCATAATAAAATTTGTTTAATCTTATTTATTATATTTTAAGGATATGTTTGTAATTTTATCTACAATATCTAAGAATTTAAATTAGTTCAACCATACAAGTGATTCTTAAAAAAAAAAAAAAAAAAGTGAACAAAGTCCAAATAGCAAACGAACCTAAAGATTCTCGTCCCGGTTTGTTTTAATTTTAGATCCTAATGCAACTAAGACGCATCCGAGGAAAACCGTCTGCTGCAAGCATACAGGCAAATTGTGCGCAGTTGGATATCGTGGAGAGGCTGCAGCAGTGCGTCTGGTGTTCGTTATGTATTTAAAAGGACCAAAAAATAAAAAAGGGCAATAATTTTTTACAATTGGGTATGCAGAACTTTCAATTCCCAGGCTTCCAGTAACACCACATAGTTTGAATTTGTTTTTCTTAAAGATTTTTTTTTTTTTTTGGTACGTCTACTATTTTATTACTCTTTGGGCCAACTTGCTCCTACAACATCTGGTTGAAGTCACGCAGACTAGAGAAAAAGAATGATGACCTAGCTTGAGTTTGAGACTTTGATTTGCCAGCCAATATGCCGATAAGTGAGAATTCTCACCTATTCCAACTTACACAAGCTTGAGACTTTTCTCCACGACCTGACGTGCAAATTGCTTTACAATGAGACAGCTCGGCAGACAAAGGAAAGCTTGATTCCCAATAACACAGAAAATTTCTTTCGAAAATAATTAAATGCACAAAAAACGATACTACTTCTGTATATATTTCTTTATTTTTACCCTATACATTGCATCTAGCGGTTGTTAAGCATATGTTTGTGTTACTAAATGTCTCGTCTCACATTATCGTTTCATTGTGTATGGATGAATGTGTCCCCCGCATAGTTTTCTCATAATGATGTGATTATGTCCATTTAATCACATCAGCTAGTGACTGGTAACATCATACTATGTGAATTCGGTAGTTGAGATTGCCATTTCTGACTCACAGCTGTACCCAGTGGAGGAGGTGACCCGCCAAACTGTACGGTCTAAAACTTTCAACCACTGAATTGTGGAAACAATAATGCTGCATGGTTTGAATAGCAGCACCTAATTGCCCTCAATGCCTCTCATCTTTCGCCACCCAATCAACGTATTCAGTGTCTTTCCTGCGCTCTTGCTCTGGCCATGACCAGCCATTTTCACTGTACCCATTGTCTCCCCTGTCACCTTATTGGCCTGTAACGTTTAATCTTAAAACAGAAACAAAGGGAGGTGTCACATATCGCATGCCTATTTTGCAACCAGACGCTTATGTGTTGTAATTAGCTATTCCTTTTGAACTGGCCATTATGCATACCGTTATCAAACTTTTCTTCTTTTTTTTCTTTCTTTTTCTTTTTTTTAATACCATAGTGGTTAATCTTGATTTCCTTTTGCATTTAGAAAAACGTGCCTCAGTACACTTTTCTTTTACATTTATGGGGTCTAAAAAATTGTCAATATACATAATTTTTCTTTTGTTTTATTAAAAAACTGTTTCAAAAAATTCAAACTTTTGACTACCAAATTACAATAAAATAATATTTCTGTTAAGTCAAATCTCGCCCTTCATCAAGCACCTTTTGATGGCATGAAAAAAATTATATCATTAGTGTATTGAAAAATTCAGCAATCAAATACAAAGGTGTTAGCCTTATTTATAGAAAAACATTAGGAAACTACTTAGTAACCAAATGGGAAACTAAATTATATAATTTCTCTAATAATAATAATAATAATGAGAAAAAGATTATAGAACATATATATATATATATATATATATTTACTTGAAAATTTTGCTTTTGGCATCATTATAACAAGAACGGATTTGTTATAACACAATCGAATTGTTGAAATCCCAAACGAGTTTATTCGGTGTAATCCTTGCATGGGGAATATAGGGGTGGTGACAAAACCGTAGGCGCCGCCGCTGTAGGTGGTTTCCTAAACACAGCAATTCACTCCATTCACAAGGACCGTAATTTGGAAATTTTTTTTTATTTTTTTAGTGAAAAATGATTTAGAAATTTTGTATGCACAGTACCGTGCATTTGAGTTTTATTTATTGATTTATTTTTCTCTACTGATAAATCAGTTCCCTGTATTTGGGTTTTTATTTTCTTTATTTTGGTAAATTTCTAGCCATCTGCAAAAGGAGAAGCGGAGCTAGCTCAAGCATCCTATAATGAGCTGGTTTGTTACGTTCAAACGGTATCGTATATGTAAAGGCCAATAAGTGGAATTGCGGAAAGAAATAAATTGCAGCCATGAAAAGAAATGCAAATGTTACCATGGATTCTGCAGATGCCATATCCTATGACAATATCATTATTGTCATTGTTGTCACTTGTGTGCTGTGCACTACTCTGGACAGATTGGTGGTTAATAATTAGGTAAACTGCACGAATCAATCAATGCCACGAACAGTATTTGATAGGTAGGCAACACATTCTCCCATGGGACCCCTCGCAAATTATGTAAATTAGTTAGGCCACTAGTTTTCACAAGGTAATCTGAATAATTAATACAGCCTTAATGCATTGCTTTTCAGAATCTAATCATCATTGCCTGGCATTAATCTATGAAACACCTGTCGTATGATGCACGGACTATAGGAGCAATATGCACGCCCCTACATTCGCAGGCATTGGGTTCTTGAATTTCGTTTATTTATACGTTTCAGCCTGATTTTCAACTTGGGGCCGTTTGGTTTGGCAGTTGGGAGCGGATGAAGAATTTATTTGCTCCCAAACGCTAGGAAGAGGCACGGTGCAGTGTGTTAAGAAGATGAAAAATTACGGCAGCTGTAAGTTTCCCTTAACGCTAGAATCGAAACCTCCTATTACAGATGTTCGAGCGTTTGTGCATATTTTTATCATACAGTCCCTAATTTTCAAATTTGTTTTGGCCCTCTTGATTGTTGGCTTTTAAAATAGATCTTTTTTTTTTTTTGTTTGTAAATAGGGAAAACAGGTTGGCCTTTTCGAAGACCTACGTATTCGGGGTTTTTTTTTTTTTTTTTTTAATTTGTCGTTTCAAATTGACATCCAGCCTGCATTTGGAGACTGAAATCTTTGTCTCGATATCCATCCAATTACAAAAACGGGTTATTTCTCCGACATATAATGAAAACAATTTATTATTTTGTATACAGAAATAAAATATTTAATTTTTCTTAACCAAAAAAATTGACTGCTATAACTATTATCAATCATTAAAAAATATCTTTAATTATTACTTAATATTCTACAAAATGACTTAAAATTACTTTTGCCTTAAATTATCGCGTTACATTTTATCATGTTAAATATTAGTTTTTTGCAAACATTACTAACTACATCTACCATCCACTATCTTCTACATGCCATCTAATTTCATATGTTATCTGCTATGCTATCTATTTTCATATGTTATCTGCTGGAAACTGCTAATTGGCCTTAATCTTTTCTGCACAGAATTAAGGTAGGTATCTATTGCGTCATAGGGTTCTTTTCCATCCCACCAACCAATAAAAGAAATATTCTAAAGAAGAGAAAAAAGAAGACTGACAACAAAAGTGGGAGGAAAGAACTTCACTTTTTATTCCTTCGCTTATCCAAAACCTTGAACCATAATATGACAATTGTTTTCCCTCGTAGAAGACTTTCACGAGATCTATAGAAACCCACAAGTTCTACCTTTTCATCCCACTTAGAATATCAAGATATGATCTTTCTAATCAATTTCTTCTTTGTTAGCGCATCAACAAATTGTCTCGCATCGTCATGATTTCATCGGATTGGTATGGTGGGATTATTAGCGCAAAAAACAAGTTGGATCCATATAGGAAAATCGTCATGCTGATGCATCCACACATGGATGTGGAGGAATAAGGGATTTCTCGAGAAGACCTTTTACGAATCGACTTTATTGAGATTGGGACAAGGGGCCATGCACAACAATTCACATGGTTGTCCTAAGAATTTGGGATAGAGTAATACATTTGTTAAAAAATTAATTATAATATGACTATATTAATAAAAAGTAATTTTATATATTATTTTACTGAATATAATTTTACATTTTGATTTGAATAATATATCTATTATTATTAATCATCTCTTGTCTTAATATACATAACAACTTTATTTAAAAGTATATAATTATAATACAAATTAAAAAAGATAAATTAATTATTATATTAAAATAAACTCTTTATATGTATTAATAATTTTAATTTTTATAAATTTAAATATATTATTTATGATATTACTTATAAGATCCTAAAATTTAACATTTATAATTAGATATTTAGATTCAAATTAATCTATGTTTAATTATTTATTTCTATTAAGAGAATGAGAAATTTTATAAAATAATAAAAAATTGTCTATTATTACCATATTCATTATAAAATTAAAGTGTGTAGTATAATTTAAAGTTATAATTTATGTATTATGAATGCAAAATTTTATTTTAAAATTTGAAATTATTGATATTATTATTAAGTTGTTGAAATTTATATGATAAATTTACAATAATATTTTTCTCAAAAGCAATAAAAAAATGTATGTAAAATATTGATTGATTTCATTATAGTAGATCAATATAAGTAAATAAGTAATATTATATAAAAATATATTTTTAAAATAAATTTTAATTATAATAATTAATGATATATAATATAATGATACTTTGAGTTTTTAAATATATTTTTAATATATAATATTTATTTTTATTATATTTTATAATTATGTATATATTACTATTTTTAATAAAAAATTTATAAAATATTAATGTAAATTATTATAAAAATATATACTTTTATGAATTTTAAATAATAAGTTATAAGTATTATAATATATAGAAGAAAGTGGTCTGAATAAATAAAATATATTTATCATGACTCATACTTGATAATTTATCATATTATAACATCATAATAGAACTATAAAAGATTATCATTACCATTATAATTGAGTTAAGTGAGAGAATATTATAATATTTTAAATTAATAATGTGGTAATAATTTAAAACGATATTTTTATTGAAAAGTTAATAATAATATAACCCAATTTATAAAAAATAATTTAATATAGTATTAAATTATTAAAAATTATAATTTTAAATTTTAATTTCAGTATTGATAAATATATTTAATTTAAATTATATATATTATAGTTCTTTTTTTTTCCTAAAATATACAAAAATTCTATTTTAAAAGATATAATTACAGTAAAAACCAACAAAAAAATTAATATTAAGTTAAATTAGATTCTTCAAATGCACTAACGATTTTAATTTTTGTAAATTTAAATACAATATTATTTATATAAATATATTTAATTTTAAAATTAAAAAAAGTAATATTTATAATGATAAATTTATTAAAAAATCAAAATCCCGCACTCCAAATCCAAAACATGTATACTTGTCAACTGGAAATTTCGTGAGACACAAACTAGACCATCTTTATTATTTCCATTCTCAACGCGAGCGACCATTCGATGAGACTTTCAATGGATAAAAGATCCAAGGAATGGAGACTGACAAGTTTTATTTTCAGGCCACCGGGGTTAACTTAACAAGTTTACCACACGATCTCCTCCACTTAATTCACCTTGATAACTCTATTTTCACTGCGTTCTGGACAGACATGTTTCCAAACTGTCCGGGCAATGAAGTTGTATTAAATCCAAGAAACTTGATTATGGTGTCGCTGAACAAAATTTGAAATCTTGTTCGTACTCTTCCATCTAACTTGGGCTCCGCAATCTACGACCCGTTGTGCTTTCAAGAACAAAATCGGAAAGAAACATTAATCAAAAGATGGAAAAAATTAGTTTGGAACTACGTACCAGATTTTTTTTTTTTTTATAAGTACCATAATTTTGTATTTAGGTCTACGTTGCCTTTGACTCAACAGCATTGGTTAGTTTCACGTGGGATGATACTAATAATAATTTCACATGTTATTAGCATCAGAAAATAAGCAAACCAAGGCGATGATTAAGGGCGCAATCAGAATCATTTCAAATTTTAGGAAAACAATCAACACCCCATTTCGTTTAGCATGTTGGATTCAGTTTAGCGAGTCAAGTATACCTTAATTAATGTGCTTTCAATGTATGAAACAAAAGAAGAAATCAGAATAAGTAATGCCGCTGTGAACTACGCAACAATACGAATTTATGGCCACTCTTTTCCGCCGGAAAAAAGACGTGGCACGAAGATGATTATAGGATGCAATAGCCTGCACACTATTATCGTTGGACATTATCATGCTGGCCAACGTTAATCATCCAACTGCACTACAGGCATGCCTTCAAAGAAATGTGTAGCCCATTCAATTGGCTCGGGTGAAACGTATTGATAGCATTCGCACCTAGAAGAAAAAATAATTAGACTTCCAAGAAATTTCGTTTATTAATTTGCGTATTCTGAAATCTAAATGCCTAATTACCCTGAAATTCAGTTTATCTCTTGTAATTAAGCTGCCATCTAAGGCATTGATGTTACCGCCCTGGTGAGGATGGGGACGAAGACTTGACAGATTGGTACAAATAATATGTGGGAGCCCCCAATTTGTATCTAGTGCGTCCATACAAGGTACTGCTTCGGCTCCCACCCGAATTCGCTCTATACGTTTAGTCACTTTATCGCCAATATATAAGGCGTATAAAGGTCTCTCCCATGGCTTCCACAGTCTGAAACTTCTTGGATCCCTAATGAAAGCCCGTAATTTTCAAAACCTAACCCCGTGTCATAACTTGACTAACAAGGTAACAGCACTTGCGTATCTTGGTTATGTTTTTCGCATTATTAGACTCCGATTTATTATGCGTGCTAAAGGGTGGTGTAGACGGTAGTCCTTGTTGAGATTAAGGTAGAAAACTGTTCGAAAGCTCTGGGGTACCAAAGCTGATTGATGTGAGACTAATAATAAAACTTGCCTTTCCCATGGTTCAATTTGCAATGAAAGGGAGATAAGGGAATTATTTAAGATGATGAAAAGGATTGGTAACAACTCAATGCTCAAGACGTATGGCATACATGTCCCATCTCGTTATTCTTCACCGATGTGTATTTTTTGACAATAAATCTCTCTCCCAATAATTTTTTCTTCTGCTAGATTAGATATGTAACTTGACCTAAAAAACCTTTAATTATTTTTTTTTATTTTTTGTGTGGGTACAAATGGGAAGATAACGCGGTAGAGAGTAGACTAGAATCAGGATCATTCGGGAATTTTAATTTGAGAAGATATATTGTTATATAGCATTTTCTTATCTTACTGGAATTAATGGCTGTCAAATCAATACTTGTTTGTTTAGTGTTGTAGAAAATAGAATCATAAATAATATAATCATGCACAGTTCAGCTTTATAATCAGTTTAAAGGCATACTATTTAACTATATCTGAGATTAAAAGACATACAATATCACCTATGTTCTCTACTAGCTTCCCGTATAGTTTTACCAAATGAATTTTTTTGCTTTGGAACAGCAAGCTAACATTTCGCATAGCAGCTGCTACTCTTTCTTTGCAAATTTTGACTGTTGGACCTCGGATATCAATTTAGTAATTTAATTTTTATGTTTGGTATAATAGTTAAAAATTAAAGAATTGAATTAAAACTTTTATTGAGCACATATATTGTGAGCGATAGAGTTCATTTGATCGTGTGAATTTAAGGGTTCACATATGAAATAACAAACGATACCGAGGTTGAGATCAATTGCAGCTGCAACTAAAGCAAGGACATCATAATGTTGCATTCAGGAACAATAGGGCACCATTGCAGCTATAACTGCAATGGCATTTCACTATTTAGAACGTTAATTTAATGTATTACACATACATTTAACGTCATCAAGTGTTAATATAAAAAGGAATATTTATTTGAGGATCTACTTATATATGAGACATAACTCAATGGATCAAACTGTCAATAAATTCCACATAATTTGAAAAAAATTTCCAATTCTACAAATTTTCAGAACTGACTCGAATTAAACAGCCCAAACATACGATAAGTGAAAATTTGTGGCATGACCTATACATGGCTCCTATAAAAAGGTCGAGGGGGCATGTGAATAGAGGCATGGATTACCTCACAAAGTTCACCGTAACTGAAAAAGTCATTTTCCGTCCTTAGGTTGATGTGCTGGCCCTCCATGCACCACCACCAGTTCTATTGTACTTATCTGCATAACTTAAGATTCCATTCTTCTGCGAATGCATTTGATCCAAAAAGGCATGCCTCTCGGAAAGTTAGCACCGTGCTAGAGATCCACTAGAAATTTCATGATTGCGTTAATAGTATCCTTGAATATTTCGATTAAATGTAAGAATTTCAATGAATGTTTATGATCAAATGGGAGTACAACATCTTTTAAGTTTTCTAACAAAAGTCAGTGGACTGGCTTCTTTTACACTCCATTGGTTAATTAATTACATTTCATCAAACATCTGCTAAGGTTTGAGGCAAGAAACGTCAAAAAGAGTCAGCTATTGTTTTGTTTTACTGCAACCTTCTCATTTGGACTAGATAACGTCACAATTAACAACCCAAGTAGTACACGCGGCACTCCTGGCAAATGCCAAGCCCGACTCTTTGTAATAAGAAATGTTGTGAGAAACACAGGTTGTGAGCAATAGACAACACTCCCTCAAATCTCGACATATAAAATACGAAGTATAGTGCCATGCATTTTAAGTTCCATTCAATAAGCACACAAGTTAGTTTGGGCGTTTACCAAAGCATCGCCTTGAAACGACTCCCACTTTCCTCAAATCTCCTACCGATGTGAGATTTAGGGTGTGTTACACTTACTGCAATATTTTTAGATTTTTCATTTCCTTTTTCTTTAACATTTAATAATTAACTACTAATTATTATTGTGTTAAAAAAAAAAAAGTTACCCTTTCAATTTTTCCGTCCGCTTGTTTTAACAAAAGCGAAGAGAGGCAAGTCCTCTAAACCGCTGAATATTGACAACAATGGATCGTGGCATTCCCTGGTGAAGGCTACTGTGACTGAAAGAGAGAAGCGACTTAACTTGCACGGAAGTGAAACGGTGAAGAAACAAGTTAACGGCAACAAAACAACAACAACAATAACGGCAATAATATTGACAACAATAATATTATTAATAGATGCTGATTAAAAGGAAGTGAGGCCCGGAAGTGGCGGGGGCCATACGAGGGGCATGGACGGAACATATTCCGAATTTGGATTCTCGTGGGAAAAGATGGAAGGGGTGGGCGTCTAAATCCATTCACTAATCATTACTTTTTCCACTACTAAGCCCCCAAAAAATTTTTTTTAAAAATTTTTAAATTAGATAAATTTAAATAAAATAATAATTTTAAATAAATATAATTAATTTTTATATTATATAGGAAATATTTTATATATAATATAAAAATTAATTATAACTACTTAAATTTATTATTTATAAATTCACTCAGTGAGATTTATTTAAATTATCTAAATTTACTTATAGTTCGGCAAAATCTGAACGTCTCTGTTATCATTGGCTGCCAGCCACATCACCAAGTGTCTCTTTATTTAGTCAAAAATGTTTTGTTTACTCGCTTACGGGTGATGAACATGGGAAAGCGAGACGGGGGGATTATTTTAGAAATAAATTAAGAGTCACGAGTGGGACAAATGGGAGTGGGAGGTGGCTCGGCTGGGGAGCGGGGCCAAAACGGCGACACTCATCAACCCGACAAGTCTCCCGTCAGGACGGGGCAACTCAATGTTTTGTGAATAATTTGTGTGACACTCTTTCCATTTTACATGCAATCCTGCAGCCCAAAACCATTGTGGCTCGGTGGCTCCACCACCACGACACCACCCGTGTTGTCGTCGCCGTCACCACCACCTTTGTTTGTTTTCTTGGCAGAAGAACTCTTCGGTAACTGGGGAGATCAGGTATAATTTTATAACAAAAAGAGACTGGATCATGGACCCCAGCGAGCCGTCTTGATGTAAAGGCGTTTCCCATTCCATTCCACATAATTAGCAGGCGGCGAGTGGGGCACGTTGGTTTTGATTGTGCGCGTGTTTGCTTTCCTTATGAAAGCGTGCCGAAACAATGCGGGTCCCCATCAATGGCTCGGATTAAGTTTACCCCAATTACGGTCAAAGAGAGAGACACGGGTGCAGCACCGCCACGATCGTATTTTAATTCTTCGGTAGGGAGAAAAGGGGAATCCGATAAACTCATAATGGACCTCCAGTCTTCTCATGTTTGTCGGGTTCGGGCGACCCACGACGAGGAAAAATCCTATCGTATCTCTCGCTTGCTTGCCGCTGGTCTGGCACCGCACTCGGTCACTAAAGCGCGTGTGTTCAAATCTAAATGGGAGTCTCCTGCACGCAAGGGCAAATGAGCATGGGGATAGAATCTACGAATTCTTGACTACTTCCTACCTCTATGTATGTGTGTGTGGGTGTGAATATTATTGTGGGGAATCCATTTTCACCGTCTCGTCTCTTGAAATAATTTTCAAAAATATTAGAAATATTAAAAGAAAAAATAAATGATAAATTTGTATTAGATTTTAAAATTGATGGACTCAAATTAACAATCTTTTAATCTTGGAAAGGACTCAAAAGTAGTGTATTTATAGTTGCGCCCACAACACGAAATTTCAACGGATATGAGAAACTTTCGCTTGCCATTCCGTTCTGGTCTATAGAAAGAAATGGTCCATCATGGTTAGGCTCTGGGATGAGAACAAAGTCTCTATCGCTCAGATATCTAAAGTCTCTCTCTCTTTTATTTTTTCTTTTTTCTTTTTTACTCACAAAAACGCATACCACAAAGAAACGAATCTGAAGTCGAATACAGGGGATTCAAGTTTCGTCTCTCACACACCCTTTATGAGGAGCAAGGGCAAGGAATTATCAGAGCCAAAATATATGTAAAGTATAAACAATAACAGAAGCAAAAAGGCAAAGAAAGCAAAAGCAAAACAATATGTGCGGGTTACTGTGTGGTAATATAGTAATAGACTCGGACTAGTGACAGCTTATGCTTTATATTCCTCGGTTTAAGCATTAGTTGGTTTGGCGTTGAATAAGAGCGAAAGGGGTCTTTTCCTGCTTTTGAGGTCTCGCCGTCTTTCGGGGTTAGGCGCTTCTGCCTCTGCCTTTCGTCTGTGCAGATTGGTGGCGCATTAAAGTGATGCTTTTACTAAAGAGATCCGTGGCCGGAGATTTCTCTGCAGTTTAATTTTGCGAAGCATTCAAGACTCTCTTTCTCTGTCAATTCTTGGAACGAAAAAAGTCTATTGGATTCTACTCTGCTCCTATAACTGTGTACCTCATAATTGCCAGCGAGCTGCGAGCTTGTTTTTCAATTCGGAAAACAAGGAAAAAGCTGATAATTAAACTCTCGTAGTCAAGAAAAGGACAGCATTGGAAAATCTGAGTCGTTTTTTAGGTCACAGCGGGGTTCAGGCTGGTTTCGTCAAGCCCTTTTACCCGAAAGAGACTTCTCAGAAGGGGGTTAGTCTTAGAGCAGTTTTGTGTGAGTGTCTTTCTTTTTGGTCTGGTTCGTGACAAACATGTTAAACTATAATATTTCTTTTGTTTTCAACTCTGCTTTTCTTTCATTTTTGGATTTGTGTGGATCGGATCTGGGTAAGAAGGGGGTCTTCTTGGCTTTCGTTTTGTGGTGTTTCGTTTCGATTATAGTTTTTTTCTGGTCTCATTGACTGTCTTTTATATGTTTCAGATCTAGCGGGATTTAGACGTTGCCTTTAGAGAAAAGCGAAGAAAATGTTGCCTCAAAAGCAAGCAGAAGAAGCAATAGTCTCTAACTTGAGCGAGACAGAGCATGAGGGCGGCAAAGAAGAAGAGAAGGAAGAACACTCCATGTTCAGCGTCAAGAGCATCCTCTGGCATGGCGGCTCCGCCTGGGACGCATGGTTCAGTTGTGCTTCCAATCAAGTAAATCCACCAAAACCCATTAAAGAACTCTTTATCTTTCTCATTTCTTTCTCGTTATTGTTTCTTCTTGAGAAATACGCATCTCTCAATTCCAACCATTTGCATTGCAGGTCGCACAAGTACTGTTGACGCTGCCATACTCGTTCTCCCAAATGGGTATGCTTTCAGGGATATTGCTTCAGATATTCTATGGCCTTATGGGAAGTTGGACGGCTTACCTCATCAGTGTGCTTTACATAGAGTACAGAAGCAGAAAGGAGAAAGAGAACGTCAGCTTCAAGAACCATGTCATCCAGGTTGGTTCTTCGGTGCTTCTCAAAACTTTATCACCACCACTGCTGTCACCTAACCTTCAGAAGCTCAAAAATTATCTTAAATGGCAGCGATCGAATCATTTTGGTTTCAACTATATTTAAATTGAAAAGCACACTGTTTTTGTATTGCAGTGGTTTGAGGTTCTTGATGGGTTACTGGGTCCATACTGGAAGGCAGCGGGACTTGCCTTCAACTGTACTTTCCTACTCTTTGGATCCGTCATTCAGCTAATTGCTTGTGCAAGGTAAGACACAATCTCCCCAGTTTTGTAGTCTTATTTCCGACATCTGTTGTGTTTTGTTTGATTTTTTTTGATGTCTTGTTTGCACCTCGGTCTCAACAGTAACATTTACTACATCAACGACCGATTGGATAAAAGGACGTGGACTTATATTTTTGGAGCTTGCTGTGCTACTACAGTTTTCATACCCTCTTTTCATAACTACCGTATTTGGTCTTTCCTCGGCCTTGGCATGACCACTTACACGGCCTGGTACTTGACCATTGCAGCTCTTGTTAACGGCCAGGTAATCAAAATCATTAGTACGCTAATTAATTAATTAATCAATTAATCAGGTCATTGTCTGTCCAACAAGTAATTACTTACAATCGATGTTTGTGAATATTTTTCACTGTAGACTGAAGGAGTAACGCACAGTGGTCCGACAAAGCTGGTGCTTTACTTCACTGGAGCCACCAACATACTCTACACCTTTGGAGGTCACGCTGTCACTGTGTAAGCTTTTACCTACTTTGACCCTATTATTATTGTTCTTTTTCTTCTCTCTCTCTCTCTTTTTCCTGTTCTTTTCTATTGTTTCTACACGCCTTCTGTTTGCAGCTTTTGCCGGTCATCTCTGGCTTTGGAGCCCCACCGACAAAATCATGGAAATGATATATTTTTCATTCCCCCGTCCATTCCTATAGGACTGTAAAAATGGTCCTCATATTCTAGTTTAACCATGTGTCCATTACTTTTTCTCCGGGGTTACCATATGGTCTCATTTGCCTTAACCTATAAAACTAGCATAATTCCTGATAATGAGATAATTCGCTGTTTTTTTTTTTTTTTGGGGAGCAATTTTCCTTGGGATTGCAGCACAAGCCTGATAATATGTGAAATATATTTTACAGGGAAATCATGCATGCCATGTGGAAGCCCCAGAAATTCAAGTACATATACTTGCTAGCTACAATCTATGTATTCACACTAACGATTCCGTCAGCATGCGCCGTCTACTGGGCCTTTGGCGACCAGCTTCTTAACCATTCCAACGCCTTCTCTCTACTCCCTAAAAGTGGCTTCCGCGACGCTGCTGTTATCTTAATGCTTATTCATCAGGTCCATATGATTTCAATTTTCTTCTTTCGCCTTCATTGTTAAATGCATAATGCATGGTAACAACATATGTACTCGCTAATACTGTCCCTAAAAAAAAAAAAAAAAGCGTGGCATTTTAAGGTGAAAGAATCTGACAGGGAGTAAATTTGTGCGTTACAGTTCATAACCTTCGGATTCGCATGTACGCCGTTGTACTTTGTTTGGGAAAAGGTGATCGGGATGCACGACACCAAGAGCATCTGCCTCAGGGCTCTGGCGAGGCTGCCAGTGGTGATACCAATATGGTTTTTGGCGATTATCTTTCCATTCTTCGGGCCCATCAATTCAGCAGTTGGGGCTCTTTTGGTTAGTTTCACCGTTTACATCATTCCATCTCTAGCCCATATGCTCACCTACAGAAAAGCCTCTGCCAGACAGGTAAGTTTTAATTTTGCTCTAATTCCCTCACTACACTTTTTCACACCATTTCATAGTGCCACCAGGCCACCACCATCCCTTCCCCGTCACTTCTTGTTGGGCGAAAAAAAGCGGTGGTTATCTTGATTGGTTAGGGGCATTTTTGTCATAATTATGCGGCGTTTGGTGGGGATCCTCCCATTCCACAGTGGCAGTATCCTAACCGACGGCTAGCGTACAAAGAGCATTTAAGGCTTAAATTTGGACATAATAGGAGAACTAAGATAGTTGGCATGTCGTTTTCGTTTAGTGACATGCAGCCGATGGATCATTGTTCCATGCGTTGAAGTGAGCTGGCTGACAGGACTCACTCCCATCCTGGTAGTCCAACTACAGGACGCGGTCCCATATTTTTGTCATGAAATTGACGGCCAAGAATCAACTTTACCTAACTTTGATTTCGTACGAGTCACACCTGTTTATTCTTAGTCGGAACTAAATGTAAATGGGGTATTAGTTAGATTTCCCTAATTTTTGTTTTCCTTTTTACCATGCTGCAGAATGCCGCAGAGAAGCCTCCATTCTTTTTACCAAGCTGGACTGCCATGTATGCCTTCAACGCATTTGTCGTGGTGTGGATTTTTGTGGTTGGCTTTGGGTTCGGTGGATGGGCTAGCATGACCAACTTCGTAAAGCAAGTTGACACATTTGGGCTCTTTGCCAAGTGCTACCAATGCAAACCTCCGGAACCTCCAAAAGCATTACCCCAAAATCACAATCACTGAGCTCATGACTTTAATCAACTCAGCCCCAAATTCGTCTGAAAATCTCAAATCTTTTCGCCATATTTTGTATTATACATGGGGAGGTGACAATATCCCCCCTAAGTGGATGTGTGCTGGTTTCTGCTTTTCGTTTTCTCGGTTTTATTTTTTCCTCATTTTCAAATTAGTTGATAAAATAGCGTGTTGAATTGTGATGATTTCTTGGTTATGGGAGCATA
Source organism: Bruguiera gymnorhiza (assembly GCA_020883675.1). Lineage (NCBI taxonomy): Eukaryota > Viridiplantae > Streptophyta > Magnoliopsida > Malpighiales > Rhizophoraceae > Bruguiera > Bruguiera gymnorhiza. The sequence goes on along the minus strand of JAIRCJ010001062.1, from coordinate 7,689,614 downwards.
GGCTAATTAAATCAGAAATATGTGTCCTTTTGTTGCATATTGTAAAATCTTGTGGGTGTTGTCATAGTTTGGTATGTCATCATTACGATAGTATGTCATATATAAAATTTTGATAAAGTCAGCGGGGGTTTGTGCAGCAGTTTTTTTTATTAAATTAAAAAATTACCGGTCAATTATAAAATAATAATTATAATTCTACTCATTTTTATAGATCTAACGCCCCATTCTAAAAACCAGAATATGAAATTTTAGAGGATGAAGCCTAAGTTCTGGGGTTTAAAGTAACTTGAGATTGGTCTTAAAGGCCGACGGGGACATCTTTAGATGGCCCCTTTCACCCGAGATTCTTTAGATATGGCCGTGGGTAAGCCCCACACTCACATGGGTTACACGTGGCCTCTTCTAATTGTCACGTGCCACTCTTTACTCCTAAATATTCCCTACTTTGAATTTTCCATGTGAACCCATTTATTGATCTTATATATGGTTTCAGGTTCAATCAATCTTCAATCGATTTTTTCAGTTCCCCTCTTTACCCATTGATATTTGATTAATTTTCTATCATGTGCTTCCGTTATCAAGGTGTCTAGTCTTGCCGTTTCTGCAAGTTTTTTTTTTTGTATTATTTTTTATTTTTTATTTAAGGATGTCAATATCTCTTCTGATGAGTACCTGAAGCTTTATTTATAAGTAATTAAATTTTATGAAGGGTCACATCTATATCTCTCGTCTCTATAACTGAACCTATGGAGATAATAGCATGAGGGAGCCCGTCCGCATGTTACTGCTTGGTGGTCAAAATTTTACTAGTATTTGTTGGTTACCAAGTCTTTAATAATTTCTTGATTGAGGTTACTTTTGCTTTTTTACATTGGAAAATTAAATACAGCTACTTTACAGAGTCAATCACTGAAGTGAAGCTGTGATATATTTCCTTTAGATTTGAGACTCTGATGTGTATCATTCAAATCGCAGCGTCAAAGCAAGTTGTTTATGTTAATAAATTCGCCATCTTTTCAAGCTTCTGGCCTTTGACGTTCCTTTTTTTTTACTTTTGGCAGTTAGGTGTCTCTTAGGTTTGTGCGCGCGCGCGCGCGCGTGTAGGTCTACATTTGCACTCTCATTCACAATATGCCCATTATTTATAAGTCCAACCCCACCGTGGCCATGTTCAACAAACGGCTCTATAGGTTTATGGGTTCGGTCCGGCAACTTCGTTATTTTCTTTAACTGGGCATTCTTCATAGCCCATGATAACTGGACATATTCAAGTCTCTCTCGCTGGCTCATTTACACATTCGGCTATTTTGTGGAGTTTACTGTAGCAGAGGCAACTGAAAGACCGCAAAAGGAAAGCGATGCGGTCTGTCCTCTGTTTTTCTTTTTTCTTTTCGGTTTGCAGTGGTTAGCAAATGATTGGCGATACTGATCTTTGTGAATGGTGTAGGCGAGGCCACGAAACAAGAAGAACGGCGGAGAGCCCCCCAAAGCTAGCATTTCCTCCTCCACTTGAGAAAGACCCTTCGAATATCTTGCGGTGCCCTTTCGTTGTATAGGAAGAGGACAATCTCGTTCTAGTAAAATACTTGAACAATTGCAAAGTGGAAAGGAAAAAATTGTTGTGATTGTTTGTGATTGTTGATATGTAAGTTTCATAAATCATAGTCAAATGATGAACGCTTCTACACACCCAATAATAATAATAATAATAATAATAATAAAAAGATAAAATGAAATATTGAAGCTAGGAATATTCGGTGCCCTTGTATGATGAGCTTATTTAATCTACAGAGTATATACATCCTTAACCCAATGGGTGGCCCTTGTGAATTCTTGCCTCAACAGAAGATGTTTAAGAATGGTTTATGAGTTGGCAGACAACACGGTGCTCTGAGATTAACCTATCCATGACACTTCCATCTTCAATAATCAAATTTCTACTCCTCTTGTTCCAGAGTTGTAATGCATAGCTCTCTGTCAGCCCAACCAGTATCTCTTCCACCCATCTCGAGTCTGTCCCATTGGCCGGATTCCTAAAGAGCCAGCGTATCTTGATCCAATTGACAGGGTAAAACGCCTTGGGCGGCAAGACTGTAATACTGTAACCGGGTGTGTTCCCTACCCTCTCAATGACTCTTGATGCCAGGTAAGGTCCATTGTGTCCCCAATTGTTTCCATTAGAAGTTTGTGGCAAATTCATGTAGGAAGTCCAACAGAATGGGGTGGTTCATGTCAAAGATCATAACTGCGCCATTTATTCTGGTCCACTGGTTTGTAGCTTTATCTACACTTTGTGCCCCAACTAAATTTCTCAGACCCACGAAATCTTTGAGAATTATGAAATGCGAGTCCATGTAAGCCCCTCCGTACTTGTTCAGCATTGCAACCCTTATCAGATTGGAAAGGTTTATGGATAGTGGAATATAACCAGGGTCCCTTCTGCCACTCTTCATCTCATCCAGCCAAGGTTCGGCTGGGGTGTTCTTTACTAGGAAGGGCAAGTCAGGTGTGACTGCAAGAACATTATATCCGAGATCGAGTAGTGGTATAAGGATTGTGTAGCCATGTACAGAGTCCATTGTGTGATAGACAATAGTGAGGCGTGCACAAGGGTGAGCTTTGAACAGGGTATCCATGGCCAGGAATTCTCTTGGTCCAAAGGTCTTTGCTGGTGAGAGCCATGTCATGAAGAACTGGACAGTACACTCATTGTTGTAGAATTCCAGAATTCGTCCGTGAAATTTCTTGCTTGTGTCATTTGAGTTGAGTATCTCAAGTTCTGGCAGTTTTCGCCTGGACCATGCTATTCGTTCGTTTTTGGTGATATTAAAGGGAGGAATCAGGGCATCCACACTTTCACTCTCAACTTCAGCAACTCTTTCTTGCTTGGCTACCGGTGGTATGGTAGGAAGAGTCGACTGAATTTCTGCTTTTGCCTTGTTAGAAGCCTCCGGTGCTCCAAATGTCGCTTTGCTACCTAGGTCAGCCGAGCCTATAGGAATACTAGACATGAGGCTGTCAACATAGATTATGAAGAAAATAGCAGCAAATGAGATGGTCGAGAGGGTTGGTGATTTGGCAGGACGGCTAAGTACTCGGTAATCAGAAATCTTTTTGGACATGTTTTTGGCTCTCATAAAAATTGAACTGGGAGAGAAGTTGTAAGGAGGGAACATTGCTTCTGGGAAACTCTGACGGTGGGGGCCACAGCTATATATGTAGAGCTGAAGGATTCATGGTTACCCTTCCATGGGTGTGCGTGTCGGAATTAAGTTTGTGCACCGTCTAAGTTCCAAGCCGCATGGAAAGGAATTCTCTGCATTTCAGGAAAAAAGAAAAAAAATAAAAAGATCTGCTGATAACAATGTGTGTCTATTCGGTGCATCAGCCTTAATATACTGGAATTGAAACATTTATTATTCTAAAACTCAGGAGGGCAATGCAGGGCACAAATGTCCTTTTCCAGCTTTGTTATTTGTCTCTTTCGTTGGATTACAATTAAGTTGTCGAGAGGGGCTAACCCATCAGCATTAGATCCAAGATTGATGATAGATGGAAACTTGATGCACCCCTGATCTGACTTCTCCAATTTTTGCCATAACTTCATATATTGATGTGGCGCAATTATCACTTTAAATGGCTAGAATATCCAAGGGACATGACATATGACTCAGATAATTTTTTTCGTGTGGTGATAATAACCAATCATGAACCTGCCCGACAATATTCATCCTCATGCCCCTTGATTACCGTGTTTGGCTTTCATCTATTAAAGTAACGAAGTCCTCACATTAAGAAAATGTCTATTGAAGTAGTAAATTGCCACAAAAAAAGGAATTATATGATAACAGCTCTTCTGTTTAGGTGGTTTTCAAGATTTTACTAATCCAATTCGTATGTTGGAGTTTTTCGGGAAAAAAAAAAAATCCATAACCAATCCACAAGAGAGAATAATTAATTAATCAACCTTATGCAGATTCAATTTGGTTTTGACGGCTTTAGCGATCATGGAGCTGAGCTTTTTATTCGCCTAGCCAAATTCAGATTCAGCAAATCATAAGTTCAGAAAAACTAATACATATTTAAAAAAATAATTCAAACAACTTCATAATTAATATTTAATGTTGAGATGAACTATTTAAAAATTTTTTTTTATCTGTTGATGTTCATAATACATTTTCTTTAACAATTAAAATAAGAGAGAGAGAGAGAATTATAACTAAGATATTTAGAATAATTTTTAGTCTTAATTCACATTAAGGATTATTTATTTTTAGCATCACTACCCCAATTTCACCCTTTTAAGTCTTGTTTGAGCGGTTTTGGCGATTGGGTCGGATTGAAGAGACCGAGTTTTGACATAGAACTGCTTTATATGAACTCCAAAAGGAGGGAGGCTAACTCAGCTTGCTATGAAGTGTGGCCACTTTCAGCTCCTTCCACGGCAAAAAAAGTTTTGGCAAACTCTAATGCATCTCCGACAGGTCACTTTGATACGCTGCTGGCTGCTCCAAACAGAGTCAAGACCCTGCATTCTTCTGCAATTATTCACCCATATTTGTGGCATCAAATCCCTTTAAAGTCTCCTAGTTCACAAGATAAATCAACATTCCTGGCTTGTTCCTCAGATCAATGAACCTAACAATTCTCTATTCGCAACCATCAAAAACACTGATAAACTCGCTCAAAATGGAATAGAAATTTTTTTTCTCCATTCACTAGAGTCCACCACACTTGAGTCCACTTAAATTTTTCATCTTTCATCGTTGAAGGGAACAAAAGTACTCCAACTTCGTTTAAATCTAATTGGGCCGCAGCGGCCACATCTATTCAAACTAGCACAAAGATGAGGCCGAAGAGGCCCACTATTCTCGTGAGGGGCACATTATAAGTTCTCTTCGGTCCTTACCTCTGGCCCAATGACACAGACCTAAAGTTCGTCGAGACGGCAAAGTTAACCGCCGGCCCACCGGGGCCGACCGACATGTCTGTTTAATTCCTTCCTCCTTTCCCAACTCCAGTAAGGGAAAACGCCGCCGTTTTTGTGCTCCCTCTCCCACAAGCCGTCCCTCCTCTCTGGTCCTCTCGAGCAGGTCCGAGGTGTTGTACTTTTCTCTTCATTGCTTCTTCCTTTCTTTTTTTATTTTTCTTTGTTTTTTTTTTTTTTTTCCGTTTAAGGGGTTACACATGTTGCGATTCTAAGTATGGACATGCAGAATATTAGTAAATATAATATTTTAAAATTAAGTAGAGATCTTACATTAAATTTATAATTTATTTAAATTTTATATAAATTTCAAATTTATTTTTTTAATAAACATTATTAGAGTTAATGATGTGTTTCTCAGAGTATTATAATCAGATGCAAAGACAAGTAAAAATGGAGTTTTGACGGATTCAAGAGTATCAAGCCCATAGTGAAAAATATATTGCAGAAATAAGCGAAGTTCAAGATGAAGACAGAAGAAAACTCTGGCTCCATCAACTCAGAATCTCAAAAAGAAAGAATTAGACAGATGACAGGATACCAGCAATCATTGTCATCATCTTCCCTGTCCTCCTCTGCGGCTTCTTGTTCCTCGTTCTCTTCATCTTGCAGAAGCAGGAGTAGCCTTTTACACTTGATGAAGCGTGGAAACTCTTCCTTCGGGAGATTGTTTGAGATGGAGCACACTAGTTTAGCAACCCATTTCCAGGATTACGGTGGCCCTCCCTTAATAAAGACTATACCTTTGTGGGGCAGTGGCACGGATAAAGAAATGTGTGATCCACGGGCAGATATCAGAGAAATCGGAACCCTCAATAATGGTCTTGGAATTGATAAGGCAAGTCAGTTTGCTTTGGAAGGTAGCTTCATCGATGGACAGTTCAGAATTGTAGGCAGGCGAAGGTTGGAAAAAAAGAAGTCATTTAGGAGGTTGCCAAGGATGTGGTTATGTAGATTCAGAGGATTTAGATTCAGATCGAGATTGAGACGGCTTCAGATATTGATCCGCGCTAAAACGTTCTGAATTTTGTCAGTTTCTTTTTTCTTTTTTTAATATTTATTTTAAATTTTTGGTTTATTGGAATTAAAACCTAAATTTGCTGCGAATTCAGGGTAATTGAGGTTTGAATCCCAATCTACTTGAGAGCTTTGCCCTTGCGGCCAAGTGGTCAACCATGTTGGTTGTTAAATAACTACCTATTGAAACAAACAATTGTATATATTCGTGTGTTAGAGTAGATATTTTTACACCTTTCTTTGACTTGTATATCTAAAAAATCATCATCTTTCCGGTGTAGAATTAGCAAAGAAAATTGAAAGAGTAGAATTAACAAGTAAAATGTTCTTGGTAAGAGTATGATTTCCGGTGTCCTAAAACCAGGGCATTTCAAGCAGTAAAAAGTACTCAACTACGCATTTCCAGAGGCTGCTGTGAGTTGCGTACCCTGTTCTCTGCAGGTGCGTCCATTAGATTGAAGCAGCTTTACCATATTGCCAAAAACCTTTTCTTTAAAAGGTGTAGATGTCTTGCAAAATAAACAGTGATCTAAAATTAACCTGTCCAGGATGCTTCCTTCTTCAATTCTGAGTCCTTTACTCTTTTTGTTCCACAGGTGCACACCATAAGTTTCTCCGCTTAGTTGAAGCAGCTTCGCTTCAACCCACCTTGAAGCAGCCCCGTCTTCTGGTCTCTCAAAAAAACTGCTTATCCGTGTCCAGTGAACTGGATAGAAGGCCATAGGTGGTAGGACAGAAAAGTTATATCCAGGACTTCCAACAATTCTCTGAACTACTCTGGAGACCAAGTGGGGACCGTTGTGCCCCCATTTGTTTCCGTCAAAACTTGCAGCAAATTCCTCAATGAACCTGAATATGAGCGTATGATTCCTATCGAAGACTAGAACTGCATTATTCAATCTGGTCCATTTCTTTGACACAACATCGATACTCTGTGCTCCAATCGAGTTCCTCAGACCCTTGAAACTTCTCAGGACAATGAAGTCTGTGTCCAAGTAGACTCCCCCGTACCTGTGCAAGACTGCAAGCCTTATGATATTGGATAGATTCTGAGACAATGGAATTTCGCCCGGGTCCTTTTTTCCTCTCTTCAACTCATTGAACCAGTCTCCAGCTGGGGTGTTGTTGAATAGGAAGGACAAGTTCGGTGTAACTGCAGTAACTTTGAAACCCAAATCAATTAAAGGTTTCAGGATCCTGCACCCTTGCTCAGAATCCATCGTTCTTGAGATAAGAGTTAGGCATCCATGAGGATGGACTTTGAAAAACTCTCCAAAGCCAAGAACTCCCTTCTTCCGAAAAATTCTGCCGGTGAGATCCATGTCATAAAAAATCGAACCTCGCAGTCATTGTTGAAGAATGCAATGACTCGGCTATGAAACTCCTGCGTCATGCTGTCTGACTTCAAAATATCAAATTCGGGCAGCCTTTTCCTGAACCATTCAATCCTTGCTTCATCTGTCACATTGAAGGCAGGAAGTAGAGAATTTTGCTTTTCACAATCAATGTCACTAATCCCTTCTTGTTCAGAATGCAGCAGTACATCAGTTAAAGCTGACTCGATTATTCTTTTTGTTGTGTGGATCTCTGGCACACTAGAAGGCTGTAGAGAAACATTGAAGACGATGTACTCTGCACAGACAATAAACTTTATAACAGCAACTGCTATGGCACTGAAGATGACTGTTTTTCCATGTCTGGATAACCAGTAATAGAAGGTTGCCTGAGAGGATTTCCTCATCGTTATAATTGAACAACGTGGGAGGAATGATTATCTAAGAGAATTGGCGTGGTGATCCAACCGAAATGTTTGAAAAAAACATGGACAGGTCCGAGGAAATTTTGTGGAAGATTCATATGTTGTCGTACTAATCTTTGCTTGAGCTGGTCTAACATTGGGAAAGTCTACCTTGCTTTTTCCGAGAGTCATATTTGGCATATCGCAAAGCCGGTTCCCTGAAGTGACGCGCGGAAAAGAGAAATGATCCTCAGACTTGCTATATTTTCCATTTTCGACGGCTTTACAAACTTAACCGTTGACATAAGGTGTTGGCAATATTTAGTTATTCCTTTTTATTTTAGTGAAAGTCTATCAGATATCGAGTTCCATGTTTCACAAAACCGGTGTATCATTGCTGTGGTTTTCAGATTTCTACGCTAGATTAATTTGTATTTCAATGACTAAGGAATGGCTTTTCCTTCGTGAAGCCTCGTCAACGCGTGGACATTGGGATGGAATCCAAGGCCAAATGCTTATTTTCTGTCATTCGCGACGACCCAATATTTGCCAGCTTAAGGAGCAGAAAAGAAAATAATAATAATAATAAAATTATTAAAATATATATGTGTGTGTGTGTGTTTTTGGCAACCTAGCCGTGTTCTCGCTACCACGAAGCTCTTAGGCCACTAAAAAGTCCTGTCCTTGGTTGCCTCGGAGAATTGTGCAGCGGCGCAGTACAGTACTCCATGAACCGACCATGGTTCAGATACCTGTTTCTTTAACATTTTCATTTTCTGCAATCAATTATACCAATTTTCTGGATCCGTTCAGCGCAGCAAATTTCATCTATTCTCTCTCGTGTGGGTTTTGGTTATTGGAGTAAATTTATGTACCATTAAGTTAAATGTATGTATACTAGCAGTTGTTTTTTTTTTTTTTTTCTGTTTGTGGTTAACTTTTTGGAACTTATCGAAAATATTCATTTAAGCCCCGAAATTCTGGTCATGTTTTCTTTTTGCAAACATTAAGTCCAATTCCAATCGATATGAAGTTCAATAATAGAGACGACATAGTAAAATGTTCTAAAAATTAATAGCCAAGGGACTAATTATATAATGAATCAAACTTCGAGAACAATGCATATTGTCAACGGAACATAACGCAATTTGAAAAAGAATACTTTTGAGAAGCTCAACCGTTGTCCTTTTGAACACGCTTAAGTGATTACGCCATCGTTGTAAATCAACCAATTAGGTGGCCCCGAATTGGCGTCAATAAGAAAGAGATCCCGCAGCAGCATGCCCATGTCAGGCAGGCAAGCACCGACGTGTTTCCTTACAACGTTTTCGTTTGAAAGGTCTTCTAAAATCTTTTTCTTTTTGTCCATGAAAGGGAGAGGATGATACTACACAATTTCTTCAAGAAATTATCTTAATTATGTCGCAAATGAGTTGAGTCTTTTGGATTGTATCTATGAAAAAACAAACTCTAAGATATTCAATTAATATGCCACTAAATGTTTTTAGAAATATGTAAAGTCACAATTTATATAATACTAATAATATCTCTTATTATTAGAATATAGTAAATTATCATTAAAAAAATACTTGTTTTTTTTTTGAAGAGTACATTTGTATGCACACTTTTATATATACATATATCAGACAAAAATTTATTAATAATAGATATAAATCACTTGTAAATTTAATAATATTTAATTTTTTAAAGTTGAATTTAATAATATTATGTAATTATCTTTTTTGTTTAAAAAATTTTAAAAATTTATTGACTTATGAATTATATCATAAAATAAATTTTTATTTTTTTGAGAGAATTTCTGCTGGTCTAATTTCATTAGTAACCTCCAAATTGTAAAACTATCTATATGTTATGAGGAAAATTAAAAATTAAAGATTTAAAAGAAAATTAAGAAAAAAGACTCGTATTTGAGCCCTGACGGGATGTCCGGACACCCCAAATTTTTATTCCGCCATAGTGAAGAGCATACACGAAAGAGAGAGAATGAAATAGTTCTCTGAAGTGCACCGTGGTGCCATGTTTTATCCAGGAGTAAAAAATCAAAGCATATATGAATCATTATAGAAACAGCGGTCCACAATCCTACCGCAGAGTATAGAATTGGCGGCCGAGTTTCTATACTCGGTGATGTCTACAGCTATGGGAGGGGAAGAGGAAGCCAATTTACCAAAAAAAGGGAAAAAAAAAAAAAAAGACAAACCCAATTACCCAAAGCTGAAGGGTGGCTGTTCAAAAGAAAGAAATGGGAAATAATGAATTAACGAAGAGAGGGAGAATGGGTCGAGAGAAGTGAGCAGAGGCATTGAATGAGGCAGGTGTGATGGCCGAATCAGAATAACGAGTAATGACTTGGTCATTCGTTCCGATCCGACTCTCCTAATAAGGAAAAAAGGAATGTTGAGTTGAGTTTCCTAATAAGTTATTTTTTTAAAAAAGTGTAACGAGTCATTGATAAATAATATTAAAATAATTAATTAGTTTTTAAATATAATTTAATTTTTATATTAAATAAAAAATAAATTTTAGATTATATAAATATCAAATAGAAAGAAGAGATTTTGTGTTATATAAAAATAAATAACGTAAATAATGGCGTATTGACATAAGAAACTTCAAATCCCAAAAAATAAATAAAAATTAAGAAAAAAAAACAAAAACAAAACAAAAGCAAATAAAGATGAAGCAGAGAAAGAAAGAGCCAAGGGGGCTGGTCTTGCGGAGAGAAGGACGGAGGGAAAACAATGTTCATGTCATTGGTAGATGAGTGATCTCTGGACTTTACAGGCCTCCTCGTCAACACTGGGCTCAAAGCCTTTTCGAGGTAGATCTAGACCTGAATATTATAATTGGGTTTGCATGCTCAGTTTACAAAGAAAATTCTTACACACACACACACATATATAAAACCGTGTCCTAACCATATTCGACTCTTAATTTTTTAAAATTGATATGTTGATGTGTTTGTGTTACCGTGTCCGCAGCCATATTCCATAGGTAAATTCTAATACAAAATAGCATGATTTGTAGTCTTTTTTTCATTAGCAAAAAAATTGTTCTTACAATGTAAAAAGAATGGCCACCTCCAAACAGTGCTTGAAGCGGTCCATGCAGCCCCTTCGCCCTGGACTCCCAGCCCAAACGGTGGGGTTTTCCCTTTTCTTGCGATGCTTAGTTGTTATTTGTTGTAATCAATAACGCCTATTTCAAATCATTAAATATAGCCCACCGACTACCGAATTTAAAATTTAAAACAAAATCTAAACTTTGAATTGCAAACTTTATTTATATTTAAAAATTTTCTTCTCACTTTAACTAGACTTTAAAAAAAAAAAAACTTCAAAGATGGACTAGAGACGCGGACCGTCCTAAATCCTATTAACGCTATAATGTGGGCATTAACTTCTGGTTCAGATTCTAGCGTATTTGAACGGTGGATTCCCGTCTTCGATTGCGTGACATTCATTTGGATACGTTCATTTATCGCCACTCCGATAAAACCCCACCCCACAACCCATCACTTTGTCAGAACCACGAGAACCAGATTACACACCTGTGTCCTCGCAAGAAAGAACCAAAGAAAAGCCAACAAATGAATAAAAGAAAAAAAAAAAACCCATATCTGGAACCAACCATCCCATCTTTTCTTCTGCCATCCTTAAGCTACCAAGCCGGAAGTAGCGGTGTGTACTTGAATTACCGGCTGTCGGTGAATGATGAAAACTCTAGGGAGTTCTTGCTGCAAGTTCACTGTTAATAAGAATAGTGGAGAAAAGGGTTGCTGTGCTTCTACAGAGCTTAATCTTAACAGAGAGCAAGTCAGTTTCTTGTTTCCAAAAAAGAAGCTTTTTAATAGAGTTGGTTTCTTGCATTTGATATGGGTACAAGATAGAATTATCTTTCCAGTTTCTGCATCTTCCTCTATCTACCCGGAGTCCCAGGCACGCAGACCTTCTCTCCTTTCTTGTTTTTCTGCGCTTTTTTAGCATTCACGAACATGATTGAAAACGAGATGGGAAATGGCAAATGAAGCTTAAGATTTCACAGATATGTAATTTACAAGTTGCTTACCTGATAATTGTACTAAGGTACTCCGTCTAAATGACGAATTTTTGTTTTAATTCTGTCTTGTAGGTGGACTCGGAGTCCACAGAGACACAAAATCAAGAAACGTGTAAGTTCTCTGTCTTTATTCACTTTCTTGTTAATCTTGCTTGTGAGCTTTATTGGGAAAGTTCTTATTGCATGTATGGAACACTTGTAATTTCTAGATCAATTGAAGACAGTCCGTGTGAAATTCCAGCTGCATAAAGTGTGCTTGTTCGGCGAGCAATTTCTCATAGTAGGGGATGACCCTATCTTCGGTTTGTGGGATCCCACTAGTGCAATACCATTGAACTGGTCTGATGATCACGTTTGGACTGCTGAACTGGTAAGCTTGAGTTTGCGAACAATATATGAATATGAGATCAGTTTTCAACTTGGATAAGATTTAATGTAGTACCGATCATCAGCCCTTTGTTTTTTTTTTTTCTTTTTCTTTTCTAGGATATACCCACAGGAAAAGCTATTCGTTTCAAGTTTATATTAAAAGGAATTGACGGGGATATTCTATGGCAACCAGGACCTGATCGATTACTTGAGATTCAAGAGACAGGGAAGACTATTGTGGTATTGGAAGATTGGGAAAATGCTGCATTTCAGAAAATTTCAGAGGAAGATCCATTTAGTAATCAAGTTGAAGTGCCTGCCCTTGGCTCGGAAGTTCTGATTGTAGCTGAGAACTTGACTCATCAAGATGAGGAACAAATTCTCAATTCAAATGAGGGAAGAGTCACTACCGATGCAAATTCTAACCAAGGAAAGAAAAGATTGCCAGCAAGTCATGAGAAACCTATAATTGCTGTTAACTCTTCTTCTTCACAAGAGAAGCCTATAGCCATTGTGGCCGACAATATCAGTGAACCAGCAAAGGATCCTGCTAAAAGTACGAGTAATGAGGTGGTTGGTGAAACAATGGCTACTTCAAACGAGAGTACACTAATAAAAGGTAGTGTTCTAGGAAATAACGGTAGAGCTTCTGCAGATATTGACTCAGCAAGCACAGATACCAAGGGAAATTTAGTTACTCTTGAAGGACATCCTCGTCTAGTTCCTGGCTTACCTCTAGTATCAGAAGCCCCAAATGAAGCACTAATCAATGAATCTGAGAGAGACGTTGCATGTGATGCCTCCCTTGGGGTTAATGAAGCTAATTATGGCAAGTTGCCTGAGGTAAAAGCTTAAGGAATGTGATGATCTGTGTTTTTTTCTCTTTTGTTGTTTCTTGCCTCTTTTCGTTCAATTTTGCTACCTCTAGTTCTACCATCAAATGGAATGAGATTTTCGTCAGCCAAACTTCCAGTGGTAGGAGATTTAGGCTACTGAAAAATTCTCGCACTTGAGTTTGTACCTGCATGAAGTTAATGCTTTATGTTTTGTTCTTTCTGGGAATAAGAGCAACAAAGGAATTTAAATCGTCTTTCAATGTTGTAGCTTAAGAGTTTTGTTATACACTTGCATGCGGTATATGTTTCAACAAAATAGTATAAATCTCAGCAATTATGATCAATTTATGGTTCAGCAGATCGCTGCTTGCTATTGCAGAAGAGGCTACGAAGGTGCAATTGAAAATTTTCTGCATTAACATGTGGAACAAATTTTCTGGTATTAACCACGTTCTTTTCTGTTGAATTTGACTAACTGAATTTGCTCAATCTGAGAAAAGTAAGCAGTTTGCTGCCCCATTTACTGCCATCAAGTCAGAATAGGTGTAATCTGAGTCTGCCAATGTGAAACTAATTGTAGTTTATGCTCATTGCAGTTGTTATCTGATTTTGCTGTTCTACTCTAAAGTGCATTGATCTCTCTCTCTCTCTCTCTCTCTCTCTCTCTCTCTCTCCCTGGCATTCTGTTCTTTCAATTAACTAAGTCCCATTATTATTCAGAGACATGAGAAACTTGAAATTAATGAGCAAGAAGAAGAAACAATTGAGCTGCTGAATTATGAGGAGCAGGAGCAGCTTGACAATAAACTGGAGCCAGTGGCCAAAGAAGAAAAGCAGAACGGAGCAGAGCCCAGTGGAAGCAAGGTTTTGCAAAACGATATCCAATGGGGTCGTGGAACATTGCAAAAGCTGCTGAATAACTTGGGATTGCTGTAGCTTCAATTATAACAGATGAGAATTTATTCGACGCCCGTTATTGTGTTGACGCCTCTTATTGTGTTGCTTGGTTATCTGTGGACATTTCTCGCTGGAAATGGTTAACGGGAGGAAGTGAAACATAATGATGGCTGAAGTACAGAAATTTCAAACTCCAACCACGATTATCATTGTGATCAATTATCTTGGATTGGTTGCATGGAGTACTGGGTTTTTGAAGGGAGTATGGGACAAAACCAAAATTAGTATCAAACAGACGACTGTAATCCCGAAATTTGAAGGCTGCATATTCTGTGATTTGGTGATATAGGCACAGCTGAATCATTTAATCCTCAAGACGTGATATAAGCGAACTTAACAAGTCTTTCCTAATTAAACAGACCATTGCTCATCGTAGTAACTGTATGTTAGTAACACAAATGCAGCAACTCAAAATGGTTGCTTTCCCTTCTATTCCCATCAAAATTGTTGGGTGAGCTAATACTTTGAGGAGTAAAGCAGCCATTAAATTTATACTTACAAAAAGTAGACACAAGACTAATGAAGCCTAAAGTTGGTTGTACAAAAGTTAGTGAATAACTTGAGCCAGAGGGACGCTTATTCACATAGAATAAGGCGGAAAGACGGTACAAAAGAGGTGAAAAAAACTCGCATCCTTCCCGAGGAGAAATGAGACCAAACAAAGAATCAATTCTCCCCTAACGTAAATTGACTTCTGGCTTTGCTCGAACCTTCGTAGATGAGATGCAGAACTCTGGCTTGCGACTTTGTTCTCTCAACACCTCCATGTTCCAGGCACTTCATGGGATATGATGTCCATTCTTCTGTTGCAGAGAGGACAACTGACCTTGCGAACTATGCTGAAGTTCTTCCTTTGATCTTTTGCTTGACATAGATTGTGGTAATCTGGAAGGAATCGCCAAAAAACCAATATAAGGCATCTAAGCCAACCACGTCAGAGATACATGAACAATAATCAGTTTGAATGCAAGATCTTCACAAGACAAAACTAGGAACTGTCTTATTTGCCAAATTGCTGTATGCAAGCATTGCATATATAGCACAGATAAATAATAAGTAAAGAGGCATCAAATCATCATGCAATATCACACGTTATTAAACTCATAATGCATGCACCTGTACATCAATAAACTAAGATATATGCCATGAGTATACAACAGATTAAAAAAAAAAAAAAACCTTAATGTAGGAGACAAGGAAATGCCTTAATAAGCCATAATGTTTGATATACTACCAAAAAATGAGTCTCTTGACCCCATCACCTAACTGTAAATTCTAAAGAGTGGACAACAAAGGGAGAAAGCCTAAGCTGTAGAGAACTGGTAAGTCAGCCTATTAAATCAGACATGCCAAAATTCCGGCAGAATCACTAATCAGCCTTTGGTCAATTGGATGATTACCGATAGTTATAGAAGAAAATAATCTCCTAGTTTACCTTGGGGAGTTAGCACGCTTCTGGAGTTGCTGAGGTGCCAAATTGGATGAATTACTTCCAGGATTGTTTTCAGCAGCCTGTAAATTATTAGTTGGTAATGTAATGAATCAAATCCAGCAATTCCAAGTAAAACTAGAGTCTAAGAAATGGAAGTTTTGTGGTATTCTAACAATTTGAAAAAGGGAAAGCATATTGACCAGCTTTTAAAATCATTGACTGTGTCCAAAGAACTGATCCAACAGCAACAAAAATTTTCACCCACTAGATAAAATTATGCTGAGCAACATGACATACATTTTACTGTTTGAAATATAAGTGAAAAACACCAATAAACATCAGTCAGCGTCAGTTATAGACAAACAAAAATGCACGGACCAGAATAAAATTGTGCCTGCACATTCTTGATGGACAAGGCAGTAGAATAATTAATCTACTCATGAACAAGTTAGAAAGTTGATTCACACACATGGGAATACTTGGATAATGGGTAGAAACTGGGGTCTGACCACCAAGTCCTTACCTTTTTAAAATGAATAAATGGGGCCTGGTTAAGGCAGCAGTAGCAGATGTGGAGCCAGCTGACTCCCCTCGCACTGTATTAGCGCCCATATCTTGGTGCAACCCAAAAAAAAGGAGTGGGATATCTCCTGATAAACACTACCCCTCATCTGGAAGCTACTTGCCCACTTACCCTTTATCCAAGCATCTCCTATGTTTCTGAACACATAAATCAAATAAACAACCAAGAGCATCATCGAAAAATCCCCACCTCAGGAGTATGTTCTTTAGGTAAGCCATCTTCTTGCGGAACTTCACTTGATCCTGGATTGATAATGTCCCATACAAATCCATTCTCATTCCCAAGAGAAAGGTTATTAAAATCTCGATCCACCGTTCCAGATTGAGGTGCAGCATATGCCACATATTTTTCTGAGGATGGCAAATAAAAAAAACAACTTATTATTGGCCAGGGTCTTCTTGTTCCAGAACCACAATTAACAAAAGCTATAATGGCAACAAAATTAAATCTTGCATCCAGTTCACACCAGGAAACAAATGTCTAGTTTTGTCAATAAATATGTCAACAGCCACACCCTATTAGCTATTTACCTCTTGAAGTATGAAAACTCATTTCATATCATACATAATATAGAGAGAATCAAGGCCTGAATGAGTCCTATTAACCAAGAAGCAAAAAGAAATTCAATGTGAATTTGGTTAACTTGCAAGAACATGTAATGCATACAACCATCTAAAATAGATAACAAGGTGAGATTGCATAATGGAAAAAAAAGTCAAATAGCATGAAAGCACAAAATAAATGTTATATTATACAACTAGATCTATACAAGAAAAATTTACTGGAGAATTATTTTACCTGCCAAGCTGCGAAGGGCATTCTCAGCTGCTTGCTGTTGTGCATCCTTCCTTGTTTTGCCCATTCCAACACCTATCTTTTCACCAGCGAACAAAACCTAAATAATTTAAACCAACATCATGAGTTTGCTGAAGCTTACAAGGAGCAAGATTATTGCACAGGCTATTACAACTACAAATTAAAGAAACATGAGAGAGAAAAAACACACCATCTGTAGCTCTATTCCTTATTTAGAGTTCTACGAGATCAAAAAATGAAAAAAAAAAAAAAGAGACGAAAATGCACTCGTTATGCTAGTACGAATATGAACATAGGTCCTTCTTCATCCCTTACATTTATGACTGATGCACTATGCTCTGATTCCCGCATAATAAGCAAAATGTCAATAAAGATTAAAAAGATAAATTATTGGCAAAAGACAACATGAATAGAGGTTTCATTCTGAATCCAATTACTAAAATGAGAAATTGAGTCAAGGCAATTAATCCTTGGACTGAAACTCATCAGCATAATGTACCAATGCACATTCTCTATATAACAGCAAAACCACTATCTGCATGGCATGAGATTGTACATTTTTAACTGACCTCCACTGAAAATTGCAAATCCTTGCTGGTGCTTACAACGGTCCTGAACTCAACCTGCACATTAAGGCACAACCCAATTGCCCTTAGAAAGTGCAATTAGCATCAATGAAGCCACATGAAAGCCCAAACTACTTTACCTTTGAGTTGCATCTGCGTCCAATTTCTTGCAGCACTCCAATAGACAAGTTGGATGGCAGCGAGTTCAATTTCCCACCTTCAGCCTCCAAACCTCTGTTATTAGAACATACCAGATTCTGAGACACACCAATCTCTGCAAGATATTTTGACCAGCAATGAATATGGGTATGTGTATTTGCCACAATGGAGAAAAAAACCACAATAGCAACTATGAATTCACATGCCTGACAGCTGGCTTCCAAAGGGAAGACTTTGCTTTTGCATGTCATGTCCAATGGATGCCTGCATGTAAGCAAGTTCTCCTGGCATTTACTATAAATGTGAATTTGGAAATGAAAATGCATTCTCATGATGTAAACTGCAACTGAAAAATGCAGCATAAAATAAATTTGGGCAAATTTTAGACATACCTCTTCACCCTTCACTTGTGATGCATGTGATGCTAAACCATTTGGATTAGAAACTGAGGTACTTAAAGCAAATGGATTCTGTAGCCGCAGCTTGTCAGATTTTAATGAATCAGCTTCTTGAACTGGCCCTGAAGGTCGATGATTCAGATGCACTCTGCCCATATCTTCTTCGACCAACCAGCCTCCCTGTGTAGGGGATGATGATAGAGGAGCAGGTACTCTAGATAGAAGAGGTGGTTGACCTGAATTTTGATTCCTTATATCTCGTCTTCCAGGAGCTCCAAGCAAGCTAGGTTCTGGATTACAACAGTATACAGTATGAAAGGAAACGCAAAGGCCCTTACTATTTCCCAAACCATATAGTGTGCCTTCAATTTCATGGACCAACAGATAGGAAATAAAGGAAGTCCATACTCTGAGGAGGCAGGACCATTGTGGAAGATGTCACTCCAGCAACATTTGCACTTACTGCAACAGGTGGCAGAGAGCTTTCAGATCTCATCTCGGAGTTAATTGTTACAGAATGTGAAGCAACATCAATAGCATTCTTCTCATCCTGAAAATATAAGAACAGAGGAAAACTTTTTAAACTTGTCTATCTTCATTCACAGTCAGATTTGTAGCACAGAAGAAAACATCTTATTTGCTAGCACAGATGGTAATTTATCATTCTCCATTTATTTCCTCAAAACACATGCAGGACAATAAAGAATTCTATTTTTCATCAACTTGGGTAATCCTAACAAACCCTCTCCTGCCAAAATGACATTACGAACTTACTGCTTGGTTCAATCTCTGTTCAACTTCAACACCACTCATGCCTTCAGCAATGGAAGCAATACCATTTCCATTGGGTACAAAACTAGCATCCTGCAATTCAGAAAGAATTACATGATTGCATAAGAATAATAATTGAAGGGTGATCAACAACAAAGCAAGCATTTATATTCAAATACCTCTGACATCATATAGTTGCTAACATCAGGAGAAGGAGGTAAATTCGTCACCTCATCTTCATAAAAGACTTCAGAAATTCTTCGTATTAAATTCTCATCAAATTCCCTAGAAAAAATGTGACAGCATGACAAACAACTTGCGCAGTCCTCAAGCACCTATAATAACATAAAATGCTTTAACTAAGTAAACTAAACATTTCTTACTTGAAGAAACAGCCCCTAACATTGCATGCAACATTCCTTGCCACACATAAGACTGGAACAGGATTTGCTGTCTGTGAGATAGAAGGAAATATTAGAATAAAAAGAAAAGAAAGAACATGTCTAATAAAATCATAAGACAAACATCTAGTACCTCGGCTTGAGGAGCATAATAAGGAGTGAATGGAGGAACCACATGAACTCGGGGTTGATCCTTGTCTTCCCAAACCTTTGATCTGTCATCAATTACCATAGCCATCTTTGGATGACACATGCCATCTTGGAAAACATTTAACAAAGATTTCTTGGAGCCTGCTAACCAAGAAGATATTCGAAGCAGTATTAAGGATGTAGCTTATATAGCGTGAAATCATAACTGAAGATGTTACCCTGCATCATAGGTTGTTTAAGCAGCTTCTAACTTCTGTTTTTCAAACTATTGGCAATGTTTGTCAAATTGTTTTCATGTTAGAACCATTCACCTTCTTATTTGAGTGTTTGAAAAAAAAAAAATGACATTGAAGCTGATTTCAACAAAATAGACCTAAGAAAACTTCAATCACATTTAAGATAATTATGAGCGTATTGAATAGAGTGCAAAATCGAAGTCCTCAACAATGGTAAGGTCCTTGCCTGCTTTAACACAAATCACACGGTCCAAGAGTTGCTTCAAACCTATCAAGTGTGCCTCCGGGTCAAGAAGCCTCCACATTTCTAAGGCATAATCTCGTTCAGCCATTGTACAAACATATACCTCAAATCGTTTACGACCTTTTGCAGTTAAGTAACTTCTCAAATCCTCCCATGCCAGCCTTAGCCTCACAAGCACACTGGTATCTCGAATCTAAACCCAAGAAAAAAAATAAAAAAAACCATCAGAACATGCCAATTTTCTTCTATCACAGAAACTATTCCCATTGTGAGAGAAAATTAAGCGAGAAGCTCTTCAATCTTCAACATTTCTTTGAATGAAAGCCTGCCAAACTTGATAATGCAAGTTAACATAAATAAGATTGCTGTGATGAGTTTAGATCTGACAAACTGAATCCTGCCTAAGTGAAGCCTAACCTTACCAGATATGTTAGCAATACCAAAAATAAATACAACTAATCCAGAACATCATATGTAAACTTTCTCACATAGCACCCAAGAGAGGGCACCAAAACAAAACAGTGAAATTTTAATGCTAGAAGAACCCATGGCAAATTACAATAGTTAGGGAATATTGCATCACATACAATTCATATGCTCCAAAGTAGCTTATACATATGGTAGCAAGAAACCAAAAAGAAACAAGTTGACTGATAAAGTGTATGTCCAAGCTTTGGTTGTTCCCTAATGATATCACAACAACAAATGCTTGCCTATTTCCACCCTGACAAGGGCAGGGCACATCAAACTCCTATCCTGGGCCTCTTTTCAATATAACATAATTCATATGACAATCCTGATAATCATCAATGTGAAAAGCAGATAATTCCCACAAAATCGCCTATGATATAGACAACTACAACAACCAAACAGCATCAAGCAGATCATACCTCAGGATTGATGCGAGTGAGGACAATGTTTCTTTCCTGTAACCTAATCACAGGTCTAAATACCCTCTCATGAGTGTCAGACGGTGGTGGAACCTCCTCCATTTGAACTTTAAATGTCTTTCCATTATCAACAACAAAATCACTTTCTGTAAACTGCTTCAATAGCAATCGATCATCAATGTACCGCTTCAACTCCGCAGACATCCCGAGTATTCTCACTGGATCAGTCTCGCGTGCAATCCAGGCCTTAAGAGCCTCAATTCTGTCCTCGAAAGACTTCATGGTGTTTGCAACTATAAGCGTCTCATCAAGATCGAATACAATAGCAAGACACCGCATATTGAGCAAGCCTAAGCACGAATCGTACAGACCAAGAGGAACCGAAAAGCACCAAAAGCACGGAAACTTCTTCTGCTTACTCGGCATTGCCACCAAGTGAATCTCCTCATCTCCGATCACCACCACCGCCGTCTGCAATATCAACCACAGTTAAGTAACACGTTCTCAAGCCTGCTGCTGTGTCCAACTAAGACATTTTTGTCGCATTTTCTAGACAACCAAACAGACAATTTCACACTTATTTGTACACAAAAATGAAAAAGAAAAAGAAAAAAAACACAGACAGAACATTGTGAGGGAGAGACCTTATATTCGTGGAAGCAAGAGGCGTGTAGGTTGATCAAATGAGGCTGGTCGGCCGGAGACGACGATTCGAGCTTGCAGCGAACTGAGTAGGAAGAGACGGTTTGGAGAACTGAGAGAGGAGGACACCGCTCGCTCTGCGGCGCTATGCGGTGGATACGGATCTCGTTGTTTGGGAACTGGAAATTCTCGTCCGTGGCCGGAATAGTGTCCAGTTCTCCCAAACAGATATCCCCGTGGTAGACCACGGATTTAAACCCTAAGCGAGACATTTAACGGATTAATTTTCTAACTCAAAATGATAACGGAAATTAAGAGAAATAAAATGAAATCGAAATGTCTGCTAAATTCAACGCTCTTTATTGTCTCGCGCATTCCACTCTCAGTCAGGCCCTCCTTTCCTCTGGGCTCCGTCTCTCTGCCTCCGTCTCCATCCCTATTTCCCTCTCTCTCTCTCTCTCTCTCTCTCTCCCTGCCCCTACCTGCGATTTTCCAAGGGACGCGAGGGGTCTTATTTATAGCCCACGTATATATTTATTATCCGCTGATTTAAATATCGATTTTGTCTGAATTTCACCTAAAGACCCACGTGTACGGACGAATCGACCTCATCAGACCTGTACACGTGGATGTGAGGAAGGCGGTGATTTTACTGGGGAAAAAAAAACTATTATCGGATTCAGACGTTATCCGAAAACCAAAAACACACACAAAAAAAAAAAAAAACCCATTACTGGATAATAGGGCATCAAAAGGGGGAATTACGGTTGTATTTTCAGGGATAATTTAACATTGCGGATGTGGTTCTTGATTATTAAATAATAATAATAATAATAATAATATATTTATATAACTATTCTATAATTCTTATTATTATGAATTGTTAAATTAAATACTATGACATCCTAATCATCTAAAATTCAACCAATAATCCTAATTATGATTTTGTTATTTCTAATTTTGAACTACCTTGCTGGTTTACGACTCTACATCGGTACGCCAATCTGATGAACGATTGACGATGACGCGGGACGACAAGTGAAATTTCGTTTGGGGGGGGGGGGGCTAATGATCACTAGCATCTCGAGTCACCGTAAGATAAAAACGTGTCCAAAGTTTATTCGCCGGAGTAGGCTTCTGTTAAGCATGACCTTGCGTACGATTCGTTTTTGTTACTTTCTGATCCTGAAGCAAGATTTTTTTTTTTTTTGTTTTCAACCATATCGAGTGACCCGGTGTATGAGGTTCTCACTGGAGCCGTGTGCCAAGCGAACGACGCGGGTCGGAAAGAGAATAGAATCGAGTCATGTCATCGTTCACCGGCTCAATAGGTGATGACGAGTCGCGACTCACCGGCTCCAACCGGCCCTTCCGCGACGATGGATACACCGATTACGATCCTCGACTCTCCTCTCAGCGATTCGATTCATTTACTTACCCAGTCAAGAACTCGGGAGGAGACTCGTCGCCAATCTTCGCCTCCCAGTCATATAGCGCCGGCGATGAGGCGCTGTCCCCGCAGTCCTTGAGGGAGGCGCCGCCGTCGATCTTGCCTCTGCCAACGGAGATGCAGGCCGAGGAGGGTTTTGCATTGAGAGAGTGGCGCAGGTGAGTTGCCCCGATGTCGCTCCCTCTCTCTTCCTTCTTAAAACCAGTAATCGTGTTAAAATATCTAGGGAGGATTCATAGACCGATGGCCATATCTCACGCACGCTGGCATCGTGACTGAAAATTGCAGGCAAAACGCAATCAGACTGGAAGAGAAGGAGAAGAAGGAGAAAGAGATGGTGCAGCAGATTCTTAGGGAAGCGGAGGTTTATAAAAATGAGTTCTACAGAAAACGACAGTTAACCATAGAGAGCAAGGCAGCCTCCAACCGGGAGAAAGAAAAGGTCAGCAAAAAAGAACAGTAGTTACATAATTTTGTATAATTGGGAAACCGATAAAAAGATAGAAAATGAGTATTTGCTTTCCCTTGTCAGCTGTTTTTAGGAAACCGGGAAAAGTTCCATGCTGAGGCTGAGAAGAATTACTGGAAGGCAATTGCGGAGCTCATTCCCCACGAATTGCCGAACTTGGAAAAAAGAGGAAAGAGGGATCAAGACAAGAAGAAGCCTTCTGTTGTGGTGATCCAGGGACCAAAGCCAGGCAAGCCAACTGATCTTTCCAGGATGCGTCGTATACTTGTGAAGCTCAAACACAATCCACCTCTCCACATGAAGCCTAAACCTCCAGCAGCAGAAGCTGCACCTGGTGCTTGTTCTTCTGCAAAGGCTGAAGCTACATCAGCTCCTGAGGTCACAGCTGCAGCTTCTTCTGAATGAATATGGGTGTGAAAAGTCCTTATTATTAAAATCTACCAACTTTATGTGAAAAGCATGTTAAGGTCTTGTGGTTCCCTATGTAAAGAGTTTTCTGTCCTTTTTGTTGTGCTTGATCTTTTGGCTTACTTATAAATTATTAGTTTTTTTTTTTCTCCTTTTTTTGGTGCATTATCTTCTGCCCGCACTTGTCTACTTCTCACATCCAGTATCCTGCAGACATACTTTTAGCTTTGGACTTACTTGTGGAATCTTGATCTTAGGCCAAACGCCAAATTTTGGCAAGTTTGCAGCGTTGTTTTTTTTTTTTAAATAATTTTTTTATGCGTGCAAGTTCACCTCCAAAAGGTTTTTCTTTTTTTTTTTTTTTTTGTGTGTGTGTGTCTATTAAAAAATTCATCGAATTATAAATTATATAATAAAATAATTTTTTTTATTATAATAAACCTCATCTGTCTACTTTTAACATTAAAATTTAACACATAAAGACTAATGATATAAATTTTTAATTATTTCCTCTTGTTCTTGTAGAGCAAAGGCTTCTTGTGTGATTGGGTCACACGAAGCCCAAACCCAATAGTTTTTGTGATTACGTCCAATCGTCCATTCCACACAAAGCTCAAACCCAAATCGCAAACTCCTTCGATGTGTCCGCGTTATCCGAAAGAAAGCTTTTTCTTAATTCCTTCATGGATTCTAATGCTCTCTCTTTTGCCGCTTGTAATGCGTGTCAATCTTCTCTCCATCGACCCGTGGGATGGCAGACCCTAAAATTTTCAACAGTAAATTATCTCAGGGACTTAACTTGCATTGGGGTCAATGGTATTTTGTGTTTTTCTTTGGGAGGATTTGGGAGTGGGGGACCTTGACTCCACTTCGACGCCAGCATTCTACGGCCTACTCAATGTCTGGGCGACTTCATCGTCTTTGTCAGAACACATTTAATGGCCGATCCTCTGACGGCAAAAAGAAATAATTGACTCATTTGAACCCCTTGGCCTTCCACAAAAAATTTGGCAGGAGATCTTGTCAATGGTCCCAGCACACGTCATCACCCGCCAACAAGTGGAGGATGACCAATAACGAAGCATGAAACACAGAATCGACTGAAAATAATAATAATAAAAATAATAAAACTCTTTACTGGACTAAATTTATCAATCATTGTACATGTGTACATGTCCCCACCACGTCCCTCCTACTCTTTTAAGGATTTTGTTTCTACTGTAAGAGCATATTTGTAGGGAGATAGCCTAGAGAAGCGTGAAGAAGAAATTGACCTCGATTTCACAGGCATTTCCTGGAAATGGTCAAAAAACTTCGGCACAGGAAATGTGGCGGTCTCTAAACAGCTGGCCAATTTGTCACCTGGGAAGCAACTCTGTCACCTCAGGTTCACTGTCGAAGTGGATGGCGCCTGAATGAGTATCTACTGATTGCTTTCCTTTGTTTCTTTGGGAGGATGATGTCTCGCCCGAGCTACCACTACCCAAGTGCTGAGGCAGGCCTGGTTCTGTTAATGCCTTCTCATTAAGATGGACGTCTTTGGAGAGCATCTCCACCACTTGCTTCATTGTAGGTCTTTGGTGTGCAGCTGCTTGTGTACAAAAGAGTGCTACTTTAATGAAACGCAGGACCTCCTTCTTAGGATATTCAGTGAGTTCTGGATCAACAATGTCCAGAAGCCTGTCTTCTTTTCTTAATTTCCATGTCTGCAATATCGTTGGAACCCAAGACATAAAAATTCTTATGCTAAAAGTAACATTCAAATGACACTAGAACAACAGCCTGACAAGTGAGACTCTGTAACATTTTAGCTAAATGCGTTCCACCACTGTACAGTGGCAAAAACCTCTCCACCTGCGTAATACAGGGATCCACATGAAATAGAAGGCAAAATGTATATATTCAATCGAAGCGATGAAATATAAATATCATGACCCAACTAATGAATTAAGTAAAGAAGAATACCCATTCAACCAGGACCAGCAGATGCTCCCCAAATGCCGCCTTACTGCTACTTTTTCCACTAATTATTTCAAGAATGAGCACTCCAAAACTGTATACATCAGCCTTCTTTGTAAGCTGTCCCAGTAGGGCATACTCTGGGGCCAAGTATCCCCTGCAGATGAATAGTTCATATTCAGATGCCAAAACGAAATGGGAACACACAAGCATGGCAGTATTAACACAATTACATAGTAGTATTATATCATCCATTCGCCCCTCTCTGTCAGCATATTCAATAGCAGCTAACTCTTTGCTTTTCATCAATAAAAAAAAAAAAAAAACATCAATTTCATGAAGCCCAAATGACAGAGTTGAAGGCTAAAATATGAAAATCAAAATGAATAGGAGACTATTTAAAATAAAATTCTTCCATTAGCTACAGGGGAGGCAACATGTAGACACAGTTGAGTATCAAAGTACGAAGTAACAAATAGTTGGCGTTGCTTACACTGTTCCTGCAACTCGAGTACTGACATGAGTAACATTGTCTGGGAAAAGCTTTGCCAGCCCAAAATCGCCTATTTTGGGCTGTAGGTCCCCATCAAGAAGTATATTACTTGCCTTAATATCTCTGTGGACGATATGTGGTTCAGTTTCCTCGTGAAGAAATGTGAGACCAATGGCTGTCCCAAGGCAAATAGCAACTCTCTTAGGCCAGTCAATAAAAATGTGTTTACTTTTTGAACCTGCAGCAAACAAATTGTTGATCATTAGCATGGTATAAAACTGAAAAATAAAACAGAAACACACAATCACACACATAATTGCACACAGAAACGAATCTATGTATGAGAAAGAGGGAGGGAGAGAGAGAGAGGGGGGTGCAGAGCATCATAGCTATGGAAATCATAAGAATTCAATACCCAGTAGAGCAGTGGCAAGGCTGTTGTTCTCCAGATATTCATACACCAGTATTCTGTTGTTGTCCTCAACACAACAGCCAATGAGTTGAACAAGGTTTGGATGTCGTATGTTTGATATCGTTCTAATCTCTGTCAGGAATTGATGTGTTCCCTGTTTAGATTCTGCAGAAAGACACTTGATGGCTACCTGGGTACCGTCTCTTAAAACTCCCTGCAAAATTGAATGTAAGAGATACATTAAAAGTGAGAACAGGGAAAATAGAAGAGATAATCACATTTTCATGCATTAGAGGTTACTTATGTGCACTACCTCCCCTTCTCTCTTCTTGTGAAAAGTTTTGGCTTGACTATAATTACTACTGGAATAAGCAAGAGAAAATTGTACTCACCCTATAAACAACCCCAAAACCACCCCCGCCAATTCGGTTTGATGGATGGAAATTGTCGGTTGCTGATCTCAATGAAGTATAAGAAAATATCCTTACATTGTTTGAGCCAATCTCTACAGCATGGAAGCATGTAAGAACCTCATAAGAGTGTATCCAAAAAGGATTCAATATGTAATAGAAGGGAATCAGCTAACCACATCTCCAATCATAAGCACAGAAAGATCTTCGGCCCTCCTACCAGCCTTTTCATACATGTTTTGATAAGCATTAAACTGATTTTAGATTGGTTGGGTTAGCTGGCTACCAAAAGTTCTTAGCAAAGTCAAAGTTATACTGCATGTCATACCAAAGCTCTTTCCACACAACTGACAAAGTTAAGCCAAAACCCAAAGGTCCCAAACAGGCATTCCAATATTCAGGCTTATCTTGACATAACAAACCCCCAGTTCATTCATGATATGTTCCACGATATCCTCAATGATTATATGATTGCGAGCATGAGACATATATCATAGTCTAACTTATCAACACTAAAGGCCTTAAATTCAAGTCTGAATAGTTAGAAGTTATTGCACCAAGAAGATTAAAAAGAAGTAGCCTAACAAGTAATTGCCTCGCAAAAGCATTCCTAAGCCGAGAACAGACAGCCTCTTTTACGACCCGGAACTGGAAACAACGACACAAGTTAAGCAACCCTCAAAAACCTGAACCCCATCAAATCAAAGGGGGAAAGAAGAAATGGAACCCAGATCATCTTACCTTCTGCCTGTGTCTGGCTGCGATTCTTGTTATTCCCTTTGCAACAATTCAATACACCGAAGCAGCTAAAGCTCATTGCAGTGCAATTCCAAGTCTCCAATACCCCACACACATCAACAACAACACCTCTAAAAGCCTAAACCATATCTCTTCTTCGTTCTTCCTGATTTATTGACAGAATCACCAAATAAAGAAAGAAAATAGAAGAACATTACTCTATCTCTGTCACCAATTGTTTATTCTGAAAATAAATAAATAAATATATGTACATATAATCTTGAGGAGAGAGTCCGATGATTGGTGAATAATTAATAATACCCACTTAGTCAAGTCAAAATATGGTAAAAACAATAATGGTGAGGGAAAAGAAGCGAACCCAACAAAATTTAAATGAAAACGAAACCTCTAAGCAGCTAGAACGACATGAATTGAGAAGGAACCGGACCCGAGTACTAGAAATTCAGGAACTACAGCCGAATGAGACGGCGACGTATAGTTGTGAAAAATATAATAATAAAACTGGACAGCGCCAGTTGAGCCTGCGCAGGCACCGAATGGCGGAGAAAGACACAGAGAGAGAGAGAGAGAGTTGGGGTGGGGGTGGGGAAGATAGAGAGAGACTGAGACAGAGTCGAAGGTGAGAAGAAGGAAACATTAGAGGGCAGAGGGAAATTGAGGCAGTTCATGACTATTTTTCGGTTTATTACTTTTTTTCTCGTTAACTTCTTCTCGGAGGATTTTGATAATTGGGAGGGAATTTTTTTTTTTTTGGGGGGGGGGGGGTAGAAATTGAAGGCCGGCGACAGTGATATCTTTGAAATATAAAAATAAAAAAAGAAAAAAAATTTGACTGGACTCCAACAACTCTTTGTGATATTTATTCTTAATTATGATGATAGATAGAAATATTAAGAAATAAAATAAAAAGTAATAATAGTTGAACGTATAACTCGCATGTGAAATACTTTAACCTAAATGAGTTTATGTAATTTTATGGATACTTTTATCATATGTTATTAGAGATTAAATTGCATGTACTTCATATCAAATTTATTTTCAATTTAACAACTACTCGTATTATCACCGTTATTTGGTCATCGTCGTTGTTGTCGGTTTAAACGTAAAGGTTCGGAATTCAAGTTTACATTATTTTGGGGTCAACAAGTAGTGGGTGAAAACTCGAAAGGGTGGGATTTACCTAATTCTGGTCTGAACGTAGTGGGTGAAGAAGTCTAAAAGGGTGGGAGAGAAAGTCTGGAACCGGAAGCCTTGCCGATTTGGAATTGAAGGGTTTCGTCTGTTGTCCGACTCTGAAGAATTCCAAAATCCACAAGCTGTTGGAAAAATTCCATGCCCACCAGCTCCTCGAGTCTTCCTTTAATTATTGGTCATTGAATCTTTTCTCATTGCCTGAAAATTCCGAATTAAAATGTAATTTTTTAGTTTTTTTTTTTTTATAAATGAAGAGTTTTTATTAAAAGTAGCAAATATTACATATAGATTCATGTAAATTTTTTTCGTCTGTGACTAAATTTGGATGCTGGTTACTGAAATTTAAAGTTATTTGTTGTATAATTAGACCACATAATTAGTGACAAAGTGTTTTTTGTTTTTTTTTTTTTTTGACAATAGAATTAAAAAAGTATGTTAAAATTTGCAATAGAACCATATTGCTTTCTAATTGTCTACATCAACGGTAATGGAAATTTCCTCCAAAAAGGAATAAAAAAAAAAAAACTTTGTATGCACGTTTTTCCTTGTGTTCAAATTATGTCATGCTTAGTAGATCTCTTCTAGATTTCTGATGGCAGGGGTTGAACTCGACTTCAGAAAGGGCTTTCCAAAGTTCAACTTTTGAGTTTTTCATTATTTAGCAATACACGAGACCCGTTCAATCTCCCAGTAAACACTTCAATAATGGAATTGAGTTATTGCAGGCGGCTGGATACCATAATATCTTTTTCTTGTTTTTCTCCTGTTTCAGTTTCTGTTTCCTTCTTTGTTGTTCGCCACCCACTACTTCCAACTCGCCTCGTCGTTGAATTGCCAACCAAACATTTGGACCACGATTGACGGATGAAATCTTCAAATGTAACGTCCTTTTTCTCCTAATGGGTACGACGGAATCAAGTAGATTTAATTTGCGACGATGAATTGACTGCTTTGTTAAATTATTTCTTGGTAAGACCCTCGGGTTTTCTGCAGACGGTCAACAGACAAGAAACTATTCCTCAAAAGGTACAAAGCACCGTAAATTCTAAACTAAACATAATCTAATGATCTAGTTTAACTTATGAGGTTTATGAATTTCACTATTTGACAAGTTAAACTTTCTAATTCACCGATAACTCAATAGTGCCTCTCTCTCCCTCTCTCTCTCTCTCTGCTAGGCTTTATTTTAGTTGGGATTTCAGCTTGGGGGTTATTTGATTAGGGGGCAGGATTGGTTGAGAAGTCGATTTCGGTTTTGATTTAAACCTTGGGTTAGGTTTTGAATTGTTGTATTCGATTTGAGCCCACTAGCTCAAGCCCATATCATAGCCCAAGCCCTTGACAAGGCACAAGATTGGGTCCTCGGGCTCTCAGTTCAAATAGCGGCAATGGTGGCAAATTTGGTTTAGGGAGGTGCTGCTGGTTTGCGATGGAGAAGCTGCTGTGGCCAATGCCTCTATAACATTAACAATGAGTAAAATACATTAATTGCTGGTCGTGGCGATTCTAAGGAGACTGAGAGAGTGTCTCTGCGAAACAAAATAAAAATTCTTGCGTGTGTTTGTAAGACAATAAAATTTAGAGGATGTTTATAAAATGAAGCCTAACTTTAGGGGCATATAAGTAATTAGGCCTCATTTTGTGATTTCTTGCTTTGAGCACCCAACAAAAGAAACAAGTCCTCGGTTCTTCATTAGTTCTCAACAATCTTTAATAACCAACAGGTAATGTTATTGTTAAAGCATGCTCGAAGAAGAATACTAGCGGAATGTAAAAGCTCAAGGAGCTCTTCAGCTTTCTGCTCATCAAATTGTGATTGAGTAGTGCAGCAAGTTTCCTCAATACATTACATTTGAACCAGTCACCCACAAAGGTGGCTTCAAGTATATTCAACAGATTGTTCCACTGATACATTTCAAGTACTGCTTTTCTACCATCGGCTCCTTGAACGAAACAAAGGGTCTCTCAAGTATTATTTTATTTTATATTTTTTATTATTGTTTTGAGCGATACAGGTAAAAGTTGAACAATATTATCCATCCAGCAGCGGTTTTTCTGTTCTCTTGAGCCCCAAGTCATGCACATGGCATGGAGCATTGACAGCCAGGAGAAGAATCTGCATTCTCAATTCAAAATCATTTATTCTAGTTCTCTGCCATCCGAAAAACAAGTGTTGTTGACACTTGGCTCAGAGCTAGTACTGCTTCTCCGGAACGCTGACTGTCCTACTTTTTGTGGATCCTCCTGATCTCACACTATACATAGAGGAAGCATGAATGTTGGTCATGATTGGACGAAGATTACCTGAAACAGTTCGTCTTATATCCTGCTCAATAGGACAATTCAAATCAATTAACAGGCAGCAGCATATGAACAAAGATACAATCTAGAATATTGCAAATGCACCCCTATTAAGACATCATATGTGATAGCCTTAACCCTGTACAACGGAGTCCTCGATATCCCATTCCACCAGAATTGTGCAACAAATAAATGTCAGATATAAATTGTTGGAGTGCACACTGATAGAGAAATAAGTAAATGGATCCAAGCTCCCATTTTAATAGTGTGATAGTCAGTGCAACAAGGAAAAGAAAGCATACCATGTGCCTCAAAGCCATGTCCAGAGACGTCTTTGAGATAGTTCTGCCAAAGCCCGAGCTATCAAGGGAAGGTGACTTTCCAGCAGAATAATTATTGGTGAACTGATGGTCGTCTATCTTAGGTGGTGCCAATTTCCTCATGCTTACCACTCTTCCAACCATTTTTGATCCCATTACCACTGGGCTCACCTCATCACTCCCATTGGTCTTTGTTCTGCTCTTAGCAAGAAGGGGGATCAGAGTACCATGCTGAATGCCATTTGAAATTTTTTCTTTGGCTGGAAAGGATGATTGTTGCCTCTGCTTCGTATTAGACCTCACCTCAATGGAAGATGGTTGAGTACTTGAAACTCCAGGCCTACTCCTGGACACTGAAGCTGGCTTGTCCCTGGTGGCCAAAGCCGGCCTTTCCTTTGATGATGTCCTTAAATTCGGAGAAGCATCAGGTGACAAGCCACGTATCTCATTAGGTTTCCAAGGCCTAGACTTTACTGTCGGCGAATTGCAGCGTGGTTGCACTGGACTTTTCAATGTTGTGGGCACTGACCTGGTCACTGAAGAGGACTGACCAGCAGGAGCAGCTGCACTTTGTGTACTTGCAGTGGCCGATGGCAACTGGGTAGGAGTCACCGATCTTGAAGTTGACTTGTATGCTGATACAGAGGATCTGGCAGTTGGAGTTGAAGAGCGTGCAATGGTTCTAGCAGGAGTTGAGGATCTAACTGGAGGAGTTGCATTCTTAGCAGGAGGCGAGGTGGCACGAGAAGTAGGTGTCAGAGGTCTCAAAGGCTTAGAAGTTATAGATAAGGTGGGCCGCCCAGTTGGTGTTGCAGGTCTAGCAGCAGACGTTAGCCCTACAGATGATGAAGGCCCTCTGTTACCATTGCTCGAAGGGTTCAGCCCAAATGGTACAGTTGTGTGCTTAGATGCTATATTTGTCTTAGAAATAGGTTCTTCCTGGACATTAATCAGCTGCAATGCCGCAGAAACGTGAGTTTTCAAGCTGTAACTTGAAAGTACTATAAATTCCTAAACTATATATTCCCGCAAGTTCCCTTGAAGATAACTCCCAGATATAAAGGGCTATAACGGTATTATTGATAAGTTAATGCAAACATGCTGTATATGCATCGAGTCAATCAAACAGGCACAAAGAAGTTTGTCAGCGTTTGGAGCTCGAGTTGCAGAATTTGTACCCTTGACTTCAGAGCAGTGGGACAAGCATTAGACGTCCCAAGCTTGCTAGCTAGCGGTTCCACCTCCAGTGAAGGAAATAATGGGGTCCCAGGAGGTGTAATGAGCCTGAATGCGGATGTCCTCATTAATACAGGTTCGAAAGATATACGCTACGCGGAAAGACATCACTACAGTGCAACAAGATTTAGCATAAAGCAATAGAGGAAGCATGCAAAATATCTTCCTTCTTATATGGTGTCACGAAACCATTCAACTCAAAAGACTTAGAACTCAAAATCTCATAGTCATAAAGGTTATAATACCATATTAAGAAACCATTTAACCCTCAAGCTAGTAGGTGCAGCCCAAGAACGGATAGCATATTAGACCAATATATAATTTAACCACAGAACCGGCATCAACTGCAATACCAGGAACTACAATTCTACAAAATTTACAAATCTACGTAAAAAATGACGTCGCTGAGCTTCTTCTAATGAAGAAAAGCAAACAAGACTATCATAAATAGACACTGGCATCCGATTTTCCAACAGTTTGTCTACGCACAAGCAGAAGAGCAGAAAAGCAATGTATTGCACTGGAAAAACCAGTTACTTATAATTTGACGTAATGCCAAGCAGAAGTTATCAATCTTGCTGCGAGTGGAAAAATCTAAACATTACAAGGTAGGCAAATAGTAAATTTAAACATCAAACAAGTACAAAAAACATCACCAATCGTAGTCAGATTTTTCAATTTCCGAATCCAAGAATCTCTCTGCAGCGGTCCTACGAGGCGGCGTGGATGAAACTATCTTCGATATCGGTGAACCTGCAAAATTGAAAGTACAGGGGATCCATTAACGTCCGGTTAAGCATGTTATAAGTCAAAAAAAGAAAAAAAAAAAAGAAAAAAGAAAAAGAAGAAGAAGTGACGCGCCACAGCGCACGTCAAATATTTAAATATTAGAACATAGAATTCGATACCACGATTAGAGCGATTCAAGAATAAATATTCAAAGAATTTTGTTTTTTAATAAAAGAAGAAGAAGAAGCACCCGTGTGGCCATCAATTGCGTCAGAAGAAGAATCGTGAAGGAGAAGAAGCTTGTGTTTCTCCATCTCTTTCTGGCGTCCTCTCAGCTCCAGGAACAACGCCAGTTCATCATCTTTCTCTTTCCTCACCATCTCTTTCTTTGTGTATGCTTGTTGTTAAACAGACAGGTCGCAGAGGCACATGGGTTGTTTTGCAGATTATCAAACCTCACTTACTTGGTTACTCTCGTCAAAATGACCCCTTCTGTTATTATCTAAACCGAAAAATGGAGAGGCATGGATCTGAAATATTACAGGTTCCGAGAAGGAGGAAGCCTTCTTGGAAAAGCCAGAGCTAGACAGAAACTAATGTACAGAGAGATTGATTCATTGCCCGGTAATGTCTGTCCGTATAAGAGGAAGAGGAAGTGACAATGCCAAACAAACCAAGCAATAATAATCTCAGGGGAAAGAAGCAGCTGAGCACAAACAAGAGAGGCGTCTTGGGGAGTTTGAAGTTGCCGTCGTTTTTTTATCTTTTGCCTCCGGGTGGGTTCCTTTGATGAAAGCTGCTTTCTTTCTCTGCTTGGAATGGCTTTCAAATTTTGCTTTTTTTTATTTATGATTCGTTCTTTTTAACGACTCGGTCGAGAGGATGATCTTTATTTCAAACTCGTGCGGAAAATGTCCACAAGAAAGAGTATAATCACAGATATGCCATTCCGGAAGATTTTCCATTTTACAATATATTTGATCTCTAACTGTACATTAAGAAAAAAGGGAAATCATTAAGTGATCATTTCAAGACTGTTTTGAACACGTTATTCGGGAGAAGATATTCCGTCCATCCATTTTACAAAATTCTTGATATTTAACTCCTACTTTTCTTATATATATATATATATATATATTGGTAAGTTGAGTTTCTTACACCCGTGGAGAATTTTACTTACACTTGGAATCGTAAGTTTTGTATGCTTTGCTTTGCACACGAGACATAGTGATTGTGGATATAAGCAAAATGAAGTACAGAAAATGATGAGGGGCAATCTTGTAGTTTATTGTTGAAAAAGTGGGCATTTAGCAACGTGATGGAAAGCTTGTGGTTGTCCGATCGTTACAGAGCGCCGCGGAGTAGCTAATTATTCCCTACGCCGGCGATTCAAAAGACGATGAGATTCGACTTAGGCTGTTGGAGTTGTCGGCCTCCGTCCGACGGCCATTATTGGACTGAGTTTGAAACCCCAACTTGGTTTTCCAAATCAGAGTCATTAGTCAGCCTTTGTGGACCCCACTTTGCGTTTAGATTTTTTTTAAAAAATAAATGAAAGGAAAGGGAAAAAATAAAAAAATAAAAAAAAAGGTAGTCGTAAAACGTAACAAAAGCAACCGATAGCTGCGCTGTGCTCTGCAATTTCCATCTCTAAGCATTTCCTCGTCGTAATCACGTTACTTTTCGTGAAAGCAATGCCTTTTTTTTTTTTTATTCGCATTGAAATGGAAAATAAGGAAAGCGATATCTTAACTTTTAATACCTAGTCAACATGTCTCTGACGTTAAATTTGAACAAACAACTTTGTTTGTATAGAAATAACTACTTTTGAGGTAAAACTCATAAAATGCATTGCCCACCTATTTTTGGATTCTGCCTAGATAGGAATTCTAACATACGCAAACCCATCTCCGACTATAAGGCAGGCATGAAGCCCCCACGAATCATAAAATGACGAGGTTGATCTATCTACCATATTTTTATCCAGGAGGGCAGCCAAGGAACCGAACCCTGTACTTTGAGCCGCAACGGATCACACTGATGATTGATGTTATCCTTTGCATCACGCTAATTTGTCTTACAAAATGATGGATTTAAATCGAAGTTTTACAAGAAAAATTGGACTTTTGCATGGGATCCTCAAGTTGTAGGCCATGACCCATGTGCTTGCTTATCATCCGCTCGTCAAGGAACCAATTCAGGAGATTATTTTCGTTGTTAAGTTAAGCGACGTGTGCTACCAGGACAATAATCCCACGTGGATGTCGCCGTCATAGTTGTTACATAGAGTGGATTTTTACCAGGATTCGAGAAGTCGGTATCGCATGGCGCCCGGTGGTGGGCCGGGGGTTTATGTTTTGTGCACTTCACAGCAGTTGGACCCTGCGCTGGAAAAACTGTGGCCCGTGGAATCCAGCATCCGTTCGACGATGGTAAGAAACCGAAGGCTGCTCCCTTTAAATTTGGGCTTAGGCTTATTTCGGCTGGCACAATAACGAAACCAGATAAATCGAGCTGGGATTTAGATTGCCTAACTAAAGTCCAAACCATTCGTCTGGCAAACGGGGCACAACAAGAGAGGCCCCCCTTCAGTCGTAGGATGGGATCCCGGGACCCATCTGACTCCCACCCCAATTTTCCAACCAGAGGAATGACGAGAAAATATGAATCCACGGACCCAAAAGTTGAAAAATAAAAGGGCCTCCTTCCACGGCTCCAATGTACTCTCTGCACATGGGAAATCAGTCAATTTGTACATCGATATGATAAAACTCAGTTGAGGAAATTTGTCAACAGTAAAGAAGAAATAGACTCAATAGATCATATCGTACAAGAGGCAATTTGTTTCCTGTGCTATTTCGCTGTTCAAAACCAACTAGACTTTATAGAATGGATCATCTTCTAATGCTACTTGTCACATTGGTCTGTAAATAGTCAAGTCAAGGCTTCGGCTCACACCTAGCAGGCCTGACTTCAATATAGAAAGCAAAGAATTTACAGTTAAAATGGACACAAACAATGTCCAGACTGAAGAGGAAATCAGGCATCATCAGCATCGCTTCCAGCAACTTGAGGTTCATAAGTGATCATATAGGCCCTCCCATCAGGATCCAACACCTGAAACCTGCTCAAAGATATTGACCAAGTCTCAAAAACTGAAACAACATAACAGCAAATGCCAAAGACGGTATAAGATGCACCTCTCAAGGATGAATTTCCCTTCCTTGTACTTCTGGTTGTGGTCCTGTGCAGATTCCTGAGATCACAGAATAATACTAGATGAAGAGAAGGCAGTAGATTAACTGATGTAGCAATCAGTTGGTCTGACAATCCAATGATGTTTGAAATATTGATCTTACATATTTCCACCCCACGAGTGAGCCACAAACAACACAGAATATGTCAACCACAATGTGCAGTCCGGTCATCATCATCCGCTCATCTTTCTCTCCAACAGTTATATTCACCCTGCTAGCATTTATAAACAAATGTCAGACACACAAACTATAAGTAAAACTGATGCCCATGAAATGGGACAGCATGAATTTCATGCAATGAGTAAATGAATCCAATCACCCAAGAATGACTGCCTAGCTCTTACAACAGAAGTACTACCAAGGACCATGCCTTTTCTTTTTATATTTCTTTAGCAAATGAGTTGAATTTATCTTCTTCAATGCTGCCTAGTTTTATAGCACAAAAGGGAAACAACATAGTTGTCCATTTGCCTCCCTTAAGGGTTGCTAGTGAGACTTGTTTTTGTATCCTTTTGAGGGTCCATAAGACTCAAGAGCAACCATTCATAAGATTGATGACTAAGTTCCACAGAAAATAGAGCTTCCACATTAAGCAAATGAGCTTCCATGGACTTTGTTAACAGAAGCCAGGCATCACAGTGCACAGGTTCCAAAGTTATTGCATCACCTAGAGAAAACATGGAGTAGATAACAAAGACTCTCAAGAATTTAATCTAACTTAGAAGGAACACTTACACCTTATCAAAGAGATAAGCCTTTCCATGCCTGCAGTGGAAAGACTGGAACAGAGATAAAACAAAGGATTAGAATGTATGCTGGTTGTCAACTAATCCTCTTAACAAGGGGTTTTTTTTTTAATGGATGTCAGACACTGAATTCATAATAATGTAAAAAGGATTTGAGTTTAGAATTCATCAACAATCAGTGTCTTCTAGAACTACTTTGTGAAGGAGAAAATTATATTTACATGATCTCAAAGGAAAACTTATTGTAATAATGCCAAAATGGGCACGAATAAGGCCACCAATAATAAAGATTGCAGTACAATGAGTCAAAGACCACATAACTAGTTCTGATTGTCTTCACAATCCACAGAATATGGTCTCAAATAGGCAAAAGAAGAGTCTATTATGCATTTTATTTTGTCACACTTCAGAGAAAAAAAAAAAAAAAAAACATAACCTCAGATTCATCATTAACAAACCAGTGGGTAATGGGTCTTTACTACCACCATTTCTCATGTTCAACTCCCCATTCATAACCATGAACCAAAATAACATAAATGCACAACTGGTATATGATCCGAAAAACAGAGAAACCGCCAGAAATCACAACGATCGATCAGATGTACAAAACAAACCTTAGAGATGATGTCATCCGCGAGAGCAAGATGAGTATTGCAGTGCTTGCAGCTGTAGAAACGGCCTTCAAGAGCGATCGCAAATAGCCTTCCCATTTTTAACCCTTATATCTTCAACCTATCCACCCACTTAACAAGCCAACCCAGCAAATACACGTATTAAATCACTGTACTCATCCACACACACCCAAACAAAACCACCAAGCCAAAACATTCACATCAAACTGAACCCATCTCTTTTCCATCGAAACGATCTTGATTCGATAAATTATTACATCAATGAGCACCAAACAAAACCACAGAATAAAAATCACGTATAAATTGAGAAAAAAAAAAACAATTGATCCCAATATACACGAATCGAAGACAGAACAATGCCAACATATCTAGAGAGAG
Source organism: Bruguiera gymnorhiza (assembly GCA_020883675.1). Lineage (NCBI taxonomy): Eukaryota > Viridiplantae > Streptophyta > Magnoliopsida > Malpighiales > Rhizophoraceae > Bruguiera > Bruguiera gymnorhiza. The sequence continues at coordinate 7,651,189 of JAIRCJ010001062.1, read as the reverse complement.
AGAGAGAGAGAGAGAGAGAGATGCATTGAGTGACCTTACCAACGACCAGCTGTTTCTCTTTCTCTTGCAGACGGATAGAGAGTAAGAGAGAGAGAGAGCACTAGAGCTGCTAGAAAACGTGACTTTGCTTGCATGCCCGATGCGCACCCGGCGACCCACTATATGCACACGGACGGACAGACGGACAGACACACTTGGATTACATGTGTGCGAAAGCTGCAAGCAACTCGAAATCCAAGAGACCCTTCGGGTTTGGGCCAAAACAGGAAGGTGTTTGCAACTAAGTACATTACTGTTTCATCTTTGGCATCCCCGCGTTCCGTTGTTGCAACTTGCTCCATATTTATTTATTTATTTTCCTTTCTGTTACGTGACTTTTAACATATGAGGCGGCGAAATTACATTTTCCCCCTTATTCCATGGTATCCTATTGCCTGAAAATTTATCCCCTTTTTTGGAAGTTCATTTTTCTTGTTTTTTTGGCCTTTTTATTACTTTATAACTTCGCCGTTATAAAAAGGAAAATGATTTGATGAAAATGGGCCTATTTTTGGGCCAGCTGACTAGGTTACCCCAGTCATCAGTTTCTCAATTTTACCGATGAATTCAAACTTATTGTTATTGTTATTGGAATTGTCGATAAAGTTTAAAATCTCAGGTGTGAATTTAATACTTAAATAGAAGCTCATAGTGTAAAAGGCGTTACCGGCAATATGGTTAAATCAAGGAGACTTGTCTGTTCCCATGACCTTGGGATTGGAAAACCAAACAAATGAGGAACGGAGTTGCCACACTTTCCCGGCAGTGGCATCCATCTTCCACCGCCTAGTCTGTCCTGTTTTCACTTCTTTCTTTCCAGTTCCTATCCGATTATTTCAAACACCCATATCAGATAACGAACCTTATCCGATTTGACTTTATTTCTGGGGGTCTTCTGTGACCAGGGAGAGGACCAACCTATCAAACCCATCTTCTGAATCAAAAAGCGATGACTTAGAGAAATGAGCGAATCGTCGACCATTAACTACATGAATACAATCCCCTGAAGTTAAAAGAATAGACTCATCCGTGTCAATTAAAGCCTATTTTTAGAGGGAATACATCAGGGACATAGTCTCAAAATCGATCCCTGATACACAACAAAAGCTTTTTGTAATTCCTAGTCAAGCGACACTGCATAAGAGGGAAAAATTGTAATCCAATAAAAGAACTACAAAATTGGTACTTCACCACAACAGGAAGAACAAATATTAATATTCAGGCAGGAGAAGAAACTCGGTCTGTAGCTACTCGTCCGTCAACCTTGCCCACTCTTTGTGGAGGCCACACAATATGGGTAACCCTTCCATTGATTAAGCCCAAGGGAATCTGCCACAAAGATCTCTTCAGATCAGCTAGAAAGCAAGGATAATTCATTCCCCTCCCCCCCTCTTCAGATAGGCAACAAAGCAAGGAATATTAGAACAGTATATCAAATACCATTTTGCAGAATGGAAAGGTTCTACACAGTTATGTGCTCAAATCATTTAACAAATGATGGCAAATTACATAAGCAAGATCTAAGTTGAGGCACTGTTTAATTCAGCCCAACCTGAAAAAGCTGTGGCATGTGACTTACTGGGCCAAAAGATCTTGAATCCATACTAAAACTTGGATTGTCTCCCTCAACCCAACAGCGCCCATCGGGGATCTTGACCACATCATGTGAATGAGGAGTTCCAATCCAGTCACCAGGTAAGCCGATAATTCGTTTTACATATTTCTCCTTGTGATTAATTGGGGAGCTACAAAAGGATGCAACTAAAGCTACATCAGATAAGAGCATGAAAATGGGGCATCAATGCTACTCTCATGTGCCCAAATTATCTGCAATATCTTTATAGTTACTGCCTAAGTGAAGGCCCTAATATACCATAAAAGAGCCCATGATATGCCAGAGCTCATCCTGGATAAACAACCTTACTGAGTTTCCTCCTGTAAGCAAGCCATGGCTGATTTTAGGTAATAGTTGAGGGACTTCCAAATGATCTTAGCTTTTAATAAACCAAAGAAGCCACTTATAACATGGGCTGGCATACCTGAGGTTCACCTGTACACCCTAAACAAAACAAGAATAAAACTTGAAAAAGGAAGAAATTCTCCAACCAGCCTTCAAGATAGCATGTTTAACTAGATGGACTTTCGGTTGGAACTCCATTAGTTACTAAAAGGAGAGTCAATAACTCAATGTTATGACAACTGCTATTTCTACAGTCATGCAGAAATTGAATAAGATCAGTTAACATCCTGTTGACATATTTAAGTGAATCAACTGCCAGATGGGTTAAAAGAAACAAGATTCATCAAAATCTTCAATTTCCTTCTTTTCAGAGATTAGTGTATGGGTGCCCTAATAACTTGTAAATGAACAATGACATCTGTGACCTACAAGAATATGAGAAATGGCTTGGAGAACTACCAAAAAACCACCACATCGCCATGCAAGAACTTGTATTTTTCGAGGCATAACTTCTCTACCAGCACAAAATCGTCTGCAGCCAAAACAATGGTCAAATCACAAGAAATATCTTTGACACATACCAGTTCAGTTTCAGCAAAATGCATTACCCCAAAGAGCATTGGTTCCAGGATTAAATGTGGGAGACATAGAGATGCCCCGAACAGGAACAACAGTAGCATATCGGTCTCTGATGGTGAGACCTATCAGCCCAATTGTGAAGGACTTCTTCATGAAGTTCCACAAAAATTGGCGAGAACCCATTCTAAGACTAGAGGCATATCACATGAAAATTGTAACCATCTGCACCAAACAGCAACACCAACATAACAAATAAACCATCATACAATTTTCCAGTAATGACTTAAAAAGCACATCTAAAGATATGAATCGCAACATCTATGTTAAACCTTTAATATCAATAACAAGAATTTTTTTGTTAAGAAATCATGGGTAACTATTAACTTGCTATTACTTTGTGGGAGTTTACCATAACGACTTAACCCATTGTTTTAGGGACAATAAGCACTAAAACCAAGATGTCTTTCTTTTTTATTCTACAATCTATTAAAACACTGAATTCTTGCGTTTCCATCAATATATTAGGATTCGTATTCTAAATCTATTGTCAATGATAAGAGTAGAAATAGTCCAATAATATAGAATAATAAATTGAATAGTATATTAGATAGTATGTAATGGGAGTCCATTACATATATATATGTATATCAATACATAAGAAGTACCTGATAATGATTTAATTCAAAATTTTATTTTTTTCTTTTACTCTTTCTCCTTCTCTCTTTTTTCTCCAAAATCTTATTTTTTTTTCCCTCAATTGCTTCCTCTCTTTCTCTCTCCTTCTCTTTTCTTCTCTCACACAATCTGCTCACGCATCTCATTGTTTTCTGTTACGATCCTAACACAACACAAAGCTAAGGTTGAGGAACACAATACAACCGACATTTCTTCTTTTCCTTTTTGTTTCTATGGATCAATATTGAATGGGTATCTCAAAATCAATAAGCAGATGACTCTTAATGTTTCCAATAATCTTCAACGTCACTGATTCTTAAAGCAGCATTCCAAACCAGCCATTACACAGAAATTGAATCTTACTAACATTTCACATCAAACACCTGAACTGCACCTTTGTATCGACCCGACGAGAAAACCAGCGTCCACTTCACGCAAATGACAGAGACTTTAAATACTCGAGAGAATGAGAAACGCGGAAAAGAATACAGAGAATCAGACTATTTACCAGATTAACAGAGCTGATCAAAGAACAAGAATCAGACTATTTACTAGATTATCGTGAGAAAGATTTGGAGTGGGCTCATTTATCTTCATAAAAAATTAATTTAAAAAAAAAAGAAAAAGAAAAAGAAAGAAAGAAAGAAAGAAAGAAAGAAAGAATTGGAGCGAGATTGAAAGCTAACCGGTACGGAGAGACACACTGCTTCGGTCGTCAGCAAACTCCGTCAAATTCTCTAGGTTTTCATGGGGTTGTTCGGGAACTGGGAATCGCGCCCGCCACCTGGTTTACGTGAATTTTAGAAATAGCCCACCCGAGAAGTTTCCGACCCGTTGTCCGTGGGTAATCCGGGTTTTGGTTATGGGCAAAAATAACAATAAATAGAAAACCGGACTGCACCAGTCTGTTTTCTCTCCCTCCTTTCTTTTTTATTTTCTTTCGTTTTCTTTTGTGGGCTGCTGGTTCACTCCTATTCGGCCCAGGCTCGGTTAGCAACATGAGAGACCTTAGTAAAAGTGTCGTGGACCACCAACACCAACTAAACCCACAAAAAAAAAAAAAAGAAAAAAAAGAAGTGTCCTGGACCTCGTGGCCTGTTGGTAAACCAAAGTTTTTAGCCCCCTCCCTTCAACGACCCACCAATAGAAACGATCAAATTTGGGATAAATTTTGGCAATTCGCTCCTCTTGAAACATTGTTGTAAAATTGATATGAAACACCGGGTTTTTGATTAAAAAAAAAAAGATTATTACATCTAAAACTAAAATCAATCATTGGTTGAAGGGCCAAATTGTGCAATATTCAGATTATAGCACTTCAGAAAACAAAAAGAAAAATTGAGTGTACTAATAATATTATCTGAAATTTTAATTTTAAATTTTGAGTTTAACCAGTAATTTAAAAAATAAAAAAATTTAATCCTAAAATTCCTGCATCAATACACCCGTGCACCACGCACTTCAATAATTTCGTTAGCGGATATGCAAACCAGAACAAAGGATTGAATAATAAGTTAGACCGGCCACTTGCTCCAACAGTGTATGGATGGATCAAAGAAGAGTAATTAGTAGGTTAATCTGCACCGACAATCGTTAAACTTAATGACACTTTAAGCTGCTATTTCCGGCTCCCCTTCATTCGATAAGGTAACTGGCAAATGAGGTAACGAAAGCGCACTAAGATTGTCAAGGTTGTGATTTTTACAACAACAACAACGAGGCACATATTATTATATATCCTAGAAAAACATCTCAGTGCCGAATGACGACGGTAATAAGATGCGTAATTTAAGATGTCAAGTTGTCAATAATGGTTGTATGCAGAGGGTCACTCAAGTGAGTAGCCCAGTTGTTGAGGGGGCCCTTTCCAGTGACAGCAGCTTGCACGGCGAAGCCGAGGAAGGCAACCATGGCAAGGCGAGCGTGCTTGATCTCTGCCAATTGAAGGGTAGCCTTCTTCTCTGGGTCTGAGGCTAGGCCAAGTGGATCGAAGAACTTGCCTCCTGGATAGAGCCTCCTCTCGGGGTCGAGCTCTGCGTTCCTTTGGAACTCAATGTACCCAATCACCAAAACCTCGATCCAGATCAAAGTGGTCATGGAGAACGGTAGTGGCTGGCCAAGGTACGATGACCCTTCAACTAGCTCTACCTGTTTTAATTACCGCAAAACCCAATGACCCATAAGCATAAGCCACAACTGTTTTGCTCTTCCCACAATTAAACCCTTAATTAGCAAGATAATTCTTAGATAGATCCTTCTAATGTGCAAGAATTACAGGTAGATTAAACTTACAAATGTCATTATTTTTGGACAATAACTAACTATTTCGTTTTAATTTTTAGTTGTCACGTTTTAAGTAAGTTTTTCTAATTAGTTACAAACAATATCCCTGTACTAATATCACACATTCACTACATACAAAGCTGCAACCTTCAACCTTAAATGGCAATGCCGTTGATACTTAGTATCTTTTTGGTAACTGTAAGAGCGTACCTTTCCGGCATCTTGCCAGGTAACTCCGGTGAGCCACTCAACGGCGAGAGCACCGAGAGTAGCCAACATGGCCCATCTTCCATGGATGAGCTCACATTCACGGAACCTCTGCAGCCCAAACACCTCGCTGTACGGCTGGAACGGCGTTGACTTCACGTCAGAGAACTCAGTGCGAGTCCCAATGATATCGCCGGCCGGGTTCTTAGCCAAGTTCTGGTCCAACGAGTCCAGCTCGAACTGCAAATACTCGGCAGGTTTCCCCAACCCAAATGGGTCAAACCCGTAATCGCCCACCAAGCTGCCGTCTAGCCAATCGGGTGCCTTGGCTCCCGGGTACCACAACGGCCGATCGGAGTTGGGCTTGAAAGATTTCTTGGGTGGGGCTTTCTTTTTTCCAAATCCGAACCGGCACCGAATCCGACCCGAATTTGAGAAAGTGCCTGGGAGCCGCGTTCCCATGAATGAGGATGCAGCCGCAGCAGCTGTGGCGACAGCCATGGCTCGATTCCAACGGGCGCTGGTTGTGTGTTTTTTTTCTCTGTGGGGAAGACGGTAAGTGATTTGATCGCGTTCTGTCATGCTGGGGAAGCCTCAAGTTTTAACTAAAGCTTTGGGCGCTCTATCCAGGGTGGTGGCCGATAGCCGTTGGATCGAGTAGCGTATCCATCTGACGAATGGAAATGCATTTTCCTTATTCTGCCTTATCCTCATGTGGGGTCACGGGACAGGAGCATGAGCATTGCTGTTCCATTGTTTGCAATATTTTTGTGGCTGATGTTGCTGTAGCGAAATCTACTCGAAATATCTTTCTGGATTTTTTTTTTCCAGGAAGAGATGTGGGAATTTTATAATTCAATTGTCTAATTGGAGTGTTGGACACCCTTCTGTCCGAAACGTAAAATGTTTATTCAAAAAAACAAAGAAAATTTTTATTTTGATTTTTTAATATAATTTATTTTATTATTTTAAATTACATAATAAATATAATTTATTTAAAATAAAAATAATAAAATAAATTTATATAATATAAAATTTTAAATTAATTATATTTATAAAAAATATGATAAATACTCTCTCTCTCTCTCTCTCTCTCTCTCTCTCTTTTTTTAATAAAAAAAGGTAAGTAAAGCATTAAAAACAGATATTTGGACTATGTTCCGACAAATTGAAATCGGTGGTTGAACGTTGGACTGGTTCCATGTTTGTGGGCAACGATTATAAATTGAACAAAGTTACCACCTGGTAAGCTTTTCGCCCGTCTGTCAACGATCTCCTGGGCAGGGCATTAAGTTTACTCGCTGCCCATTTTGTTATTCGATATACATTATTGATTAGGTAATGTAACACGTCAGGACCCATTTATGTTCCCACCCTTTTTATTTCTATTTTGCATGCATATCTATATAGTTATTTAATTTTTTTGGTCCTTGGTTTCTTTTTGAAATAACACATAATAGAATTGCGAATCTCGTCACATAAAGGACGGACGACCATCATTTTTTTGTATTATTTTTTTTTTAAATTTATGCCATCAAGGAATTTCAATCTTTAACAACAACGGATGATCTCATTCTTTCATTCTGCTGTTTTCTCTACGATTCTCAACTCAGTAAGTTCCAAACAGTTATTGATACCAAATTATATATTATTTAGATAGCGAGAGCATTAAATTGGAAATATATGTTTACTTTTGAAATATAGAAAACTATTTTTCCTACATTAAATTCTTCTTTTTTTTTTTTTTTTTAGAAATATGTTGGGGCAAGTTCTGAACAAATTATTGTTACTAATTAATCGAGTCCAGAAGCAAGTGGCCATTAAATTCTTTTATTGCCATGTCAGTGATTGGTGGCTTCTCGGGAGCTAATTGCAAATCAGAAAATGTTAATAGGACGACTGACAGATAAATAATTAATAAAATAAAAAGACGAAAAGTAGTAGCCCGAAGAAAAATTTAACGAAAAATAAATCCCAAAGATAATTATCGCATCGGGGAATATCTGAAGAACCGGCTTAGCCCGTAACGGCGTACTTGACCGCTGGCTGAGTGGCTCTTGTTCCCGCAAGGCCCTAGATTTTACCGGCTGGTCCGGTCACTACACCGAGTTTGCAGCTCTCTGGGTCGGTCGTACTCCGCAGCCCTTCTTTTCTTCAATAGTTTCTCGCGAGAATTGATTCCCCTGTTTCGCTTGCCGAGCTCTGTTCCGCTTTCAAAAGGTACTCTTTGTTTTCCGTAATCTTTATTATTATTATTATTATTATTTTAATTTATGGATCTTTTTCTGATACCTTTTCCAATTGCATCTTGGTTTTATGTTAGAAAATTTTGGGGTTTTGGTTTTTTCTTGAATTTTCCACAGTTTGTGGATGCTCTGTTTTCCCTTTTTTTTCCTTTTTTGTTTGTTTTTTTTTCTTCTTTTTTGTGTTATGCGTCTTGGTGATTATGAAGTAGAAGAAATCACGAATTGGCCGCCTTAGTTAATCGTCTGCCGAAATTTTCCATAAAAAATTCCAGTGCTTTTGCATGTTTAATCAGACGGTAAATCATATTTCTTTTCCTCTTTCACAATATATGGCGAAAAAAACTTAAAACCCATGTTATTTCTTCTGTCTCTGAGAACGTGAGTGCGAACCGTTCGCCTTTGTATGTATGTTTAACCATAAAACTACGTTCTTATGCATTTTTGGGATTGTATAAGCGTGCGTTTGTAATCCATAGCCCGTTGACTTGTGTAAGTGGATTAGTGCTTCGGTTGATTGGTGAAACTTTATGGACCAAATTGAACTTTTCGGTCAATTTTTTTGTTTATATAGGCACCAGCAAATAATGAAGACCGCCAAGGGTAAAGGGTCAGCGAAGGTTTCAAAGGAAGCTTTGAAGCCTGTTGATGACAGGTTAGTAGGCTTGCCCTTGTGAATTTATTTACTTTGGACTTTGAGAATTGTCTAGAATAGGGCATATTTTCTAATTAAAGGAATTGGGGTCTGTGGTTTTTATTTGGTCAAAAGCTTTATTGATACTTCACGGTGATTACCAAAACATCATTGTGATGAATCAAAATGTATCCCTTTTTCTTTCAGGAGAGTTGGAAAGAGGAAGACAGTGGCTGTGGCTGAGAAAAGTAGCAAACGGAAAGCCAAGAAGGAGAAGAGGGCCAAGAAAGACCCTAACAAACCAAAGCGTCCTCCTAGTGCTTTCTTTGTCTTCCTGTATGCATCTCTATTTATGGAAGTTGATTGACCATTCTTGCTTGGATTATGGGAAATCTATCAATTTGTGTCATTAATGATGTTGCAGGGAGGAGTTTAGGCAGATTTTCAAGAAAGAAAATCCAAATGTGTCATCTGTTGCTGCAGTAAGCAATTATCTGTTTTGAGTTGTTGTTACTTTAGACTTAATTAATGGATTACAATTAAACTGTGTAATTGATATTGAAGGTTGGAAAAGCTGGGGGAGAGAAGTGGAAGTCAATGTCTCCTGCTGTAAGTACTCTATGTTTGTCAGTTATACTATCTTTATCTATTGTTGAATAGAGGATCCTTCGGTTTTGAATTATGGAAATGAACTTGTAAACAAGCATGGTTATATGAAGAGAGGCAATGTATTTCCTTGAATTGAGAGTAACATGTAGACTTCATGATGCCAAAGCAATATTAATGCAGCTGCAACTTATTTCTTCGAAAGTGACATGTCTTTGTAGTATGTGTTGTGATCAACTGTTGCATGATGTTTGTCTTTAGGGGCAACATTGGCAGCAGAAATTTGTCTTTAAGATTTTACTCTCTTGAGGAAGCTTGAGAGGGTCGTTTTCAAATTAGCTTATTATGCTATGACGGATATATGCATCCCCTTGAGATAACCGGCTAGTTTTCTTGACTTGTTTGCTAGGAAAAAGCTCCATATGAAGCCAAAGCTGCAAAAAAGAAGGCCGAGTACGGGAAGCTTATGAATGCTTATAACAAGAAGCAGGTAATAATGTTGGGTCAATGGTCTCAATTTGCGAGAGGTTATCTATGGGCTTGTAATGTCTTTGAATTTTCTGGTCTTGTGGCAGAGGAGTACAAGCGATGATGGTGATGAGGCGTCAGATCAATCAAAATCAGAGGTGAATGACGAGGAGGTAGCCTCTAATGGAGAGGTTTTCATTTAGTAGTCCATTTTTCAAATTTTGCACAAATAAGCTTCAGACACTGCCATTAAAAGTGCTTTGAAGGCCTTTGCCTTTAGGAAATGGTTGAGTTAATTCCTGATTTTGCAATCCTTCATTCAAGTCAGGCTGCAAATTGTTCATGAATTGTTCTTCCATGGAATACTGGAACTCAGAAAGGACAGACTTATATTGATTTATGTTGTGATTCTTTCTGTTATATCAGTGCCAATATTTATGTTCATTTTCCCTTTTCTTTGAATTAGGAAGGCGAGCAGGAGGATGAGAAAGAGGATGTAGAAGAAGATGAAGAGGAGGAAGAGGAAGAGGATGACGATGAGGATGATGATTGAAATGGAATCCTTTTGACCTTTTGCATCATGGTAGTTTAGGAGAACAATTCCTGAATTTTGTTTGTGAATAGTCTTTACTTAAACTGGGTACTTTTCTGAAGGAGTGGTAGAAATGATGTTTCTGTGAAGCAGGACGACATGTTTGAGGTCCTGCTACCGTGATGCCTTAGTTGCTTCAAGTTGGGCAATGGCCATGGTGTATTATGTCTTTGTCAAATATAGCACTTTACAGCCGCGCAATACAAAATTCTCATCTTATATTTTATCTACATCCATTTATTTACAACGGCACTAGCAGGTAGGTGACTGTAGTTTACTGGCTTTGAGCTTCTGTCTCTTGTGTTAGTGAGATGCTTATGTCGGACCACATCGCAGATGTGTCAATGAACACGTTGATATGTTCTTTAATGAGTTCTGAATGAATGCTTGCATCACTAGACAAGCCATTGTCGCCTCATTATGTCTATGTCGTCCAATATATTCCATAATGGAAAACCCTGTATTTGCCTCAAGTATAATCATCACTTAATTGCCTAAACGAAAGGGGCATTAGTCGCATGTTATACCAGACAAGGAACATACATCGCCCTTTATTAAAGTTAGATGAATGTTGCAACAGTTCAAATCCATCATGTCTGTGTGGGTTAATAATTAGAAACAAAGGTGTATACACAATTCTAAAAAACTCTCCTGGCAAATGACTCGGGACAGAGAGAAACAAGAATTATATACAATCAACCAAAAGCCATATACAAAAAGTTTACCACAGCCCTATCTGTGGATCTTCACGGTGAACGAGGATCACAGGAAACAAGCATTGGATTGGGAGCAATAAGAGGCAACTTTTCAATGTACATGTATAGTCTCTTCGAATTCTCCTGAGTGATTGAAGGCAAGTCAACAATGTCACGGTTGCAAGTGTAAATCCAAAGATCACCTGAGTTCACTCTCTTGAGGCTGTCCCGACAGAAAGGGCAAGACTGAGAGCGTGTGCACCTAAATCAACCATTCACGATGTGTAAAAACATTTTGCATCTACTCAGTTGATGTCTTACTTAAATGCAAACAGAAGACTTGGAACAAAACAAGGTGAAAAGGAATCAGCTTTACCAACTGCGGTAGCACTTCATACACATGGAATGACTGCATTTGGGCAATACAACCTTTGTGTTAATCTCCATGCAAATTCCACACTCTTCTTCCCTCTCCAGATCAAGTTCAGAGAGTTTTCCTTTGTCCGTCTCATCTTTCTTTCTATACTTGGCAAAAATTTCTCTCTGTTTTCTCTCCTCTACATCCGTAATTCCCCTGTGAAGTTGCAATAAAGAGGGAAATATCACCCCTGTCAACAAGTACCCAACGTGTGAATACAAGTTCAATTAACTTTGTCCTGGTTCTCCCAAAGAAAACAATGACACAATCAAGTGCACAGAATGCAAAAGCATCTTATTTCTCATGGTTGAAAGACAAACGCAGACTCCCTCAGGTATCCACTCACCATAGAACTCTCTTAAACTAGCTTTCCTCTCATGAATGGACATGGTTGTTTTTCCATTTTCGTAGGCCTGTAACATATCATAATGTCATTACTAGGTTATGATGAAGTAGAAAGCCAGTTTGCCAACCTGAATGCAAATCACCTTGTATACAAGAATCCTAAGTAATCCCAAAGAACCAGCAAGGTGACAGTCAGTCCACTGAACAAGAAAGAGGAAAAAATGAGCAGCAGGACTATAGGATAATCTCATTTGGAGGCAGGCACCATCATATTGCCTAGGATAATCAGAAGCCCTGTGACACAAAGAAAATATGATTAGATCAATCATGCTGCTGCACCATCATTTTCAAATTAATTAAATGAAACCCATCAATCAGGTTATTCCACAATCAGGATTTATTGCTTGTGATGTTGAAATCCAAACAAGAATGCACTTGGGATACAGGGGCACCACAGCTTCTTTTACATGGCTATTTGTGGACCTCTCTGTCTCTGTCTCCCTGTGTGAGTCTCATTCACATTTTGGTTCTACATTTTCTCTTAATCACCCAACAAAATTTGAGTGTCTGAAATGAAATCAAATATAACATTCCGTTGGTATTTGTGTGGAAGTGAGTTGCACAGGCTTGTCCAGATCATTCAAATACAGGGCCAATAGAAATAACAGAAAAACTTAGGTTCAATAGTTCAATAAGAAAATCAAGAACAATCAGAGCTTTGCACTCCCCCATCTGAACCAGCAGTGAACTGTTAGCCCACCGTACATGAAATACTCCATAACCACCAAAATCAATAAGGTTTTCAAAAACCTATATATATATATATAAACTTAACGTAATCGGCCACGAGGGAAGACAGATGAAAAAATCGCATCAGAGATACAGAACCAATCTGTAAAATTATTAAAGTTTTTCACTAATCCCCGATCTACCCAATAAAAAGAAGAAGAAAAAACAGATATCTCTGGAACAATATGCTTTAAGCAATAACTATCTTGTCGACAAGACACGACCATAGGAAACACAAAAAAAAACACACACAAACACACACACACACATACACACACCCACAAAGCTCCCAAAATTGAATCAGGCGGTAGGGAGATCAATATTTTTTTCTTGGATTTTTTGAACTTTTTCAAAAGACCCACAAACAGATGAAAAATAAGCAGTGAAGACACAGAAAAAAAAATTAAAAATAGGGGGGGGGGAGGAAGAAGAAATTACAGGGTATTGGCAAACTGAATATCAGCTTCGAGAGCCTTAAGAGAATCCTTGAACGATTTTCGCATTTCCTCCCTTTCTTGTCCTCTCCACCAACAAACAATTAACACACCCAAAAGCCACTCATTCACCAAACTCCTTCAAAGAACAAATCTTTAACAAGAAATTATCGCTCCCATCAAAACCAAACCAAAAAAGAAAAGCATTTAAAATTTATAAACCCGATAATTAGAAACTTTTACGGATTAATCTACCCAACTGTGGCAGGTGGAGGAGAGAAAGGGAGAGAGAGAGAGATGGTGGCGTTTGCCACTTTCGCTATTCACTTGGAGCACACGTCATCTGTTCGTATATTACTAAAGTTTAACTCTCTGTCTGTCTTCAAGTCCTGCCCATTAAAGCCTAGAAGAAGATTGGAAGAATAAATAAATAAAATAAATTTGATTATTTGCTAAACGGTCCTCGGTTTTGATTCGAAATTTATGCCAAGTCCCCGCTTCGGCGCTTCCCGAAATTTCCGTGCGCTCACTTGTCGGTGACACCTCCTAGCTCGCCAATTGGATACTCTACAGGGAAGTATGGAAAATCTGTGCAACTTCGACGAGTTAGCGATTAAAAATTCGCGTACGTGTCACTGTGGGGAACGTAGCGTTCTTGCAACCGTGGCGGGCGTGCACCGCACGATCTCATTGTTAACAGTGGGCTTCGTGATAGATGTCCCCGAAGAATTTGTCGACGTGAAGATTGAATGCGCATCGATTTCAACTGAAATTATAATTAATTTATTAAAAATATATTATCGTACATCAATTATGTTTCTTTCAAAGTTAATTTGAAAATAAAAAATTAATTTAATATATTTTTTATATAATTATTATGTGTTATATAATAAGTGTGATTGTATGCCGATCGTTTTTAACAAAGAAAAGTGCTCTTGCTTTTTGTCTTGACGGCAACTCTTTTATTAAATTCTCGTGCTTAACGTACGTTTTTATCAAGTAAAGTTTAGTTTAAAATAATGATGAGATTGGAGAGCTGGAGCTGCTTTAAAGATGGCTGAGAGGACGATGAATGAATGAGATTTTTCATTAGTCTGTACACGGCTCTTGTCACTAAGCTATAGTAAATTAAAAATATAATGTAATGTAATTCTACTAGATCGTTCTTCTGTGGCTTCTTCTCTGTCTTTTCTTTTTTCCTCTGGCGACTAGCGCTGCGGACTCTGGAACCCAATCATTCATTTATTTATTCCCTTTAAGCGCTCTCATTTCCTGTCCTTTTTTTTTTTTTTGACACTTGTTTACTTCCACGGCCAGCCGCTCGCGCACTTCGAGCGGTTGGGACTTGGGAGTAAACGGAGCCATATCATCGGTACATAATGGTCAAATCGCATTGCATACTAACGTTCATACACACCGTTAAGTCTTTTTTTGGCTTCGTGTCGGTCAAAATAAGTCCCAGTTCCCCCTTTTTTTTTCTTTTTCTTTTTTGAAGTCAAGAAAAAAAGTATAGTGAAAATATTAATCATCGGTTCTTTAATTAATTCAAACTAAAAATTATTAAGTAACATTTAAATTTAAATTTCTTAGAAAATAAACTTACAATTCAAATAATTATAATAATTCTAATTCTACTACGTCTCGCTGCTTTTCCCAATTTGACAGTTTTAGTTTTGGCCCAGGTTGCTTAGCGATCCATCCAAACGTACAATAGCAGTTTTACGAGAACACGAAAACACCATGTTTACCGTGAAGGAGAAAATTGTCTCCTCAATCTAGAATGACGTTTTCTATTTGCTTTTGCCAATTTTATTCAATTTTCACTTTCCTCATGTTTCTTTTAATCCTTCCAAAAGTAATGAGAGACTAAATCTTTCATATGTGAAATCGAGTTTTCTACGTCTGGTATGCTTATGGATGCCATCATGCCAATTTCTTACAATTTGCTGTGTTTTTCCGCCTATTCTTTTTGCCTCTGGTGATTGTGAATGTAGCAGATTATCGTTTACTATTATTTTCTTGTTAGAAAGTTAACGCGCCAGACGAACCCAGTAACCGGCTCATCCTCGAGGGAAGGAAAAAGAAGAAGGAAAAAAGAAGAGAAACTAATGATTGCGATAAGAACGATGAGATTAAACAATTCTTCTCTCCTCATAAATTTTAAATGATGGACTTTAATGATAATGACGTGCCAACCTCGAGCAAGCAGTTGTAAAATGAGAAGCAACCATTGGTTTGCAGTACCGACAGCCCACTTTCCGGTGGGCTATGGAGGGCGGCAGAGTTATTCATTTCATAATAACATGAAAGTGGCTTTACAAGCTTGACACTCAAGTTTCGGCTCCTCCACCCCGGAGCCACTGGGGCCAAGAAAAAGAGCGGTCGTTCCTCGTTATACATTGTGTGCTACTTGGAGATTTCTTTAAAAAATCTACGATGGACCTCGCCCTAAATTTAAAATAATTTAATAATATTCATCCGCGCGTTCAGTATGGCCATAATATCATCATGGAACTTCGACGAATCGTATCGTAATTTAAAGAAAAACACGAAATTCAATAGCGCCGTTAATGACAAGAAGGCCAGAGCATGGGAACCCAAAATGTACTATACAATCAACAAACATAGCTTTTGACCATTCGAAGTTCCATCAAAGAAATGAAGTAAAAAGGGTTATGCTTGTCGTGACTGAAAATATTAAGAGTTACATCCGACCATTCTGCTTTTGACCTTTTCTTCGTAGTTTTTTCGGGGTAGAGGTGGGGCTGCAACCCAATCCAGTGGCCCAGAAGAGAGCATCGTCACCGTTACACAAGAGAAGAGAGATGGTGTTTCTCACGGTATTAACAGGTGGAGGAACAATGGGCATGTTATCAGGCGTCAGCGTCCACGGCATTAAAGGCTGATAGACCACATTTGAAGCGCCGGAGACGTTTGCTTCTACGCTAGGTTACGAGAGTGTTGATGATTAATGACATTTGTGATCAAACAGGACCGAGGTCATTAATGGAAATTTCTGAAGGGACCTTCAGATTCAGTTGATGCGTGTTCCATCCAGCTAAATCCAACTGCTGTACGAAACCCTCAAACTTGACTTCCATCTCAAGTAGGCTTTGTGCAAGCTGATCAAAGACATCACCAGAGGGTTCCCAGTTCTCGTGCAGCCAATATGTTTGCCACACACTACGTAGGACCGACATACTTGTAGCACCCACCTGCACTGAAATTTTTAAGCTGTAAATTGAGTACTCACTTCACTTGTATCTTGTCAATCATCCCAAGCTATGTTCTTATGCGTACCTTATAAGAAACAAGGAATACAATGTCTCCTTTTTGTTCATGCACAAGAAGGAAATATTTCTCTGTTGCATACAAATGCAGAAGTCTCTTGACCTGTTCAAATAAAGAATGGAAAAATATTTCGCTCAAACGATGTTAGAACTCAAAATTTGGGCATCCGAAGGCTCAATTTGATTGCTTGAGCAAGATGATTCTCTTTTCTACTTAATCTGACCAAAGCTATCTTTTCTGAAATCGTAAAGACAAGATTGTTATAAAGTTTAGATGGTTCTGTTAACCTTCACAGCAGGCCTCTCTTTACCAATCATCTCCTCCAAGGGCACACCAAAAATAATCTGTGGCTTCATGAATCTCTCCCATGATAAAATATTTTCCTCCCTGTTGCAATCAGTGCATCCTGTAACAAACACATAAAACTGAATTGTGATCATTTATGTAAAATGAGATAGTCTAGTATGAAGAGGGAAACTATAAGTATGCCAATATTACCCAGAACAGTGGAGTGCATGATGTGTGATTTCACCAGCAAACGAGCACGCTTAAGATTTATCTGTACAAAAGTAGTACAGAATCAAATGATCAGTTGTTCATACACAAAAATCTATCTTGTAGCTTCTCATATCACATCACTCTCAGCAGACCATTCTCTTCCTTATTTACTCTCTCTGTTTTTTTTTTTTGAAAACCTATATTTTTCTCCGAGAGGTCCTCTAACTCAAGCCTTCAGCACAAAAGGAGCTGAATGAAACATCTTACTGTATCAAATTGTAGAACCGAAAGAGACAGGTAACGTAACCAAAGGTGCAGAAGTCGCACATTCGCCCACGTAAATGCCAATACTGGAAAATATTTTACGAGTCCAGGTGTATCCTGCATTCATCACTCTGGATTCAAACTTAATTATTAATTCGAAAGTCTATGCTGCTTATTAATTAACCAAAATCACTATCAACTGTGTTGACAAACCATAAAAGTACCAGCAGCAGTATGCCTAGAGCAAGGCCAAGCAACTGAGCAGCCACTTCCCAAACTTCTTCCTAAAACACATTTCGTAGATCATCAGGAAAACACTATTTTCCGCAGAGAAGTTTATATATTACCCATACAAGGCAGAATTTGTGTTATGTTCCCACCATTACTCAACTAGCATTAATCCATTAGTGCAAAAAAAATGAAGGTTCCTTCCAACTATCAACAGAAGGCTTATAGTTTTCTCCAACAAAAGAAAAACATTTGCAACTTTGAACTTTGAACGATTAAAAGCTAAGCTGATTCCAATAAAGTTGATATGCATGTAATGCATGACAAGAAATTAAACAGTGAAGCAAGTACTACAGAACACCAAATGTGCATGGCTCCTCATCATAAAGTATACTCTATTGATCAGAATTGAAATTTGAGTAAATAAAATGGTAGTACCTTTGCAGCCACCTCTCCCAGATTCCCTGAGATAGCAAAATGGTTTTGAATCACACGGAATGAAGGGTCTTTGAGGCCCCTTGCTACAGCCTGTTTAAGATAACCAAAGTAAAGAACTGAAAGCAACGGACCTTTAATATATGGCTATGTTTAACCCATCTGTCTATGAAAGTGAATGCTACATAGTGAAAGAAAGTAAAAACCTGAAAATTTGACTCCATTGCCCCACAAAAGAATCAAAAAAGAAATAAGAGATTTGAAGAAAAATCATGGGTGCAAGGTAGCAAATGGCCTGCAATGATGCATAAAGAAGAACTACCACTTCCTCTATTGAAACAAAACAATATAAAAATGAAAATTTGAGGTTACATGAGCATCAGACCTTAGCAAGATTTCCAAGAGAAGCCAATGGGAGGAAATAGGCAGGATACAACTGGGTGGTCAGATCAAAGATGCTGCATGATGAAATAAGAAATATCCTAGTGCTGTCTTTTTCAGACTTAAATTCAATGTTCCTGAACTTGAACAAAGACTGGTTAGACATACCTTCCTGTACTGCCAATGAAGTCTGCATACATGCGCCATTGTTTAGGATCATCATCAAAAATATTTCCAAATCGTCCCCCTGGACAGAAGCAAAGAAAATGTTGATAAATTTGGCAAACTTGGGTTGCGGAAGTTGGAGGGCAACAGGCCGGCTAAGATTTTCAGACCAATGATTAACCGGCCCAGAGCTCCAATGCCATCCTTTGACACCCATCTGCAGAAATGATCATACTTATAAGATTGATAAAAGAAATGACTATTGATTTACATTTCAAGAGGGAAGACTTCTTTGACATAATTTGTATAAAACTTATGTCAAAGAAGTCTTCCCTATATATATATAAAACCTGATGGCAGCGGCAGAAGCAGCAGCAGTGGTTCCTGTGAAGGAGCCAACACCAACAGCCTGCAATGACAGTGGACAGTTATTGAAATGAAAATATTTTTAAGAAGCTCTGGATACTTTTTTGAGAAATATTTGGAAGTAACGGAAACTAACTCATAAAGAACAAGCATTCTGGTTGAGCATATACAGATGAATGTCCATCACAATGTTACCGGTCAAGAAGAGGGTTGAATCATACTTATCACAAGCACACCAAAAAAAATAAAACCTTGATTCATAGAAAACACACCCAAGCAGAATTAATCGCCTCAGTTAGATTGACCTGCCTTAAGAAGGCTTGATGTGACCAACGTGTGGCAGATCCATCCAGTAACATTTGTAGGGAACTGTAAGAGCATATACTGCAAGTAGTCATCTGAAACAGATCCTGCATTTGGAGAGGCAAGAAAGGTAAGAAAGTCATTGTTGCCATTGTTCACAAGCATCTTATCTATTAACCTAAGCCCAATGGCATAACACTGCTTTAAAGGAAACCAAAAGACAGCAACATTGTTTTTAGACTTATATCACACAGACAATACCATGTTTTGACAACTCATGAAATCACAGGAAAGTTCTTCAAACACTGACAGAATTCAGTGGCTTGAAAAAGTTGAAGAATAAGGTAATTTAAGTCAAAAGTGACTTTAGAAGCTCAAGATGTACAATAACAGAATCACAAGATTTTTCACATCTATGAACTACATGTTTTCACATTTATAGACACAACAGATCAAAACTAGAAGATTGAAAAGGAATTTATATAACAGAAAAGACGATCAAAATTTTACGGGCTGAAGAATAAACGTAGATAACAAAAATTAAATGAGAGTAGAATGATCACCTGGGAAGCCTGCAGGTAGGATAAAGTCTTCCATAATATCTGGAAGCCAGGATAGATTTGTGTCAGATGGTAATTTTTCAGATTGGCTGTCTCCCGAACCACATTCTTCAAGGAAAGTCTTTAATGTCAAGTTATCATCTAAAATGTACCTGGTGGTCAAAAAACTATTCAATACTCGGGAAAGAAAAGCAGATTTTAAGAAATAAGATTTGGCAGCACTGTTAGTTCATTTTAGATAGCATGTCACAATTTCCCCATATTGATTCCATTAGCCCAAATGTAGTTTGTGTGTGTGTGTGTGTGAGAGAGAGAGAGAGAGAGAGAGAGATTGTTCAATTTTCATGACCTTTTAGCAGTTCCATTGCCATATCGTTCCACCAAAATCACTTGTTGATTACATTGGCCACTGCAAAAGAGCGGAAAATCCAACAAATGCAGCATAAGACTACGAAACTACAATCCAATGATGAATGCACTGAAACTGAAATCAGATCCTTCACCTAACCGAGTCTAAAAATTCCGTTCGTTGCTACTAATCTCCTTCAATTTTCAGAAACAGAAACCAGAACAACAACAACAACATCATAAGGTTCGAAACTTCACACGCCTCACATTCTCTGCTGTTTTCTATTAAACCAAACGGAGTGTTATGTTAAGGAACAAAATGGAACCTCTCTTTATCGGCATCCTCGTCTCCTCCTTCGAGGTCGGACCGTGCGGATGAGCAGAGAACTCGAAATTGGCATGCTCTCTTTCTCCCGCCGCTTCTCGAACATTCAATAGCACGCGCAGGGACGGAGAGCTGAAGAGCGCAAGACATTTGAACGAAGTGTTTGTGGTGGGGCCGCACCGAACAGTGCGGATATATTCATGCGAGTTTGCCCACCTTAGAAGCAGCGCTGCCCGAGCCGGTCCGGAGAGAACGATGGACTGAGTGATGTATCGCGTAGCTTCTTTACTTCTCTGATTGGATTAAGCCGTCTCGCGCCTTTCATGGTTCGAGATAAATTGACAATTGATAAAACCAAGCGGATCAAATTTGGAAGATCATGAAGGGCACGACTGGGGCCCCGCGAGTAACTTAATGGGCTTTCTTGGCTGTAGGCCCATTTTAATAGTGGGCCATTGGCTATGATTTACATGGGGTGCGCAACAACGTTTTGGGCTATGAATAGTTACATGGCCTTGTATCGGCCCGCGGGATTAAATAACAGAACCTCCCCTTGCGTCCTCACACATAAAAACGAGACGCCCCAGTGGCTTTTTCCGCCGAGGAAACGCTGGACCAACTCGAGTCCGCGAGTCATTTCCTATAGCAGCATATTTCATATTCATAGAAACCTTAGCTTACAATGCTTTATTCAAAATAGACCTCCGTTGCCTACGAATACAATTGGTCAGTTGCTGCGACTAACATCAGTTTTGACATTGTATGCAACAGTGCAAATATTTCTAAAATGAATTGACTGCCCAACTGGCAGTACGAGCAAGAACAGACAAATTGCCTGGCAGCTACTACATCATACAGGTGTCCGGTGGAGGATATAATTGCCACAGAAAACATAAATAAGTGGGCCTCTGTTTGGGGGAGACAAAAGGTCGAAAGTAATGTGGTGTCTTGAACACCAGTACCATTCAAGTATTGGCATGTTGGCTCTGTTTCTTGCGGTTTTCATCCAAGATTATCTGCAACTCTTTCTCACTGGCTGTGATCAGACGCTTCACGATGTCAAAGATGGTAAGCCCAATGCTGCAGCAGAAAAAAGAGTGGTTAAGGAAAGTGCCAGAGAAAGCAAAGCGAAGCAAATTAAGTTAATTTTGCGGTAAGTGCCAGTATTTTCCACATAGAGAACAAGAGGAGTGAAATGGGAGATTCCATATCCAAAAATGACCTCTATTACAAAGCCGGTATACCTCGTCTTCAAACCATTGTGTTTTTCAATGTTCTACTCGACATGGGATTAATCTTAAACTAAGTTCTGATGACCATCAATTATAGAATATATTCTTGCAGGAGAATATTAGAACTAGAAAATCTTGCACGAAAATTCCAAAGATCAGCATTCTCCGGCAGGATGAAATTGTGGAATTTGAGGCCTTAGGTTCATCTGTATCGAGCAAACAGGTCATCACGCTGGATCATAGTTTTCATTCCCATAAATGAAGATAATGAAATGGAAATGAAAGAAGACCTGCTATTTGGTAGGTTTTTCAATGCATTGGGCACAAAACCTCTATACAAGCCAACAACTCCATCACGCTGCACAATTCCTGCAATAGCAACATTAAAATTATACTAGGTATTTCAGTTTGGATAACCTCAGCATGAAATAAAAATAATTCCATACATATCTGCAGCTTTGATATCAACAATTACCAGGAAAAGCGTCCAAGACTGTCTTGTAAGGTGTGCCCTTCATTTGCATTTGCCTTCTTACTGTGTCCAAGGGATAGCATGTAAGTGTTGCAAAAGCAGCAGAAACAACAGCTGTTAATAGAGATGACTGCGCTTTCTCCTTGTATTTTTCTGGCAAGGACTTTTTCACCCTGTTATTTAAATATGCTTAATAGTTCAAGACATCAGTGTTTGATTTTGTATGTTTTTTTCCCCAACTAAAATTCTCAGGGCATGAGAGGACTCACAAATCAAAGATGCAAAGGTTCAGGGCAATATATGGAGCAATGCAAAGAAGAGAAGGCCCGAGACCATAATAAAAGGATCCTATTCCTTCCTCTCTTAACATGTTCAAAGTCATCTGGAGAATTCAACACCCACCTTTGCATAAACAGATCATCCAATCAAAAACAAAGACAAAGTTCCGGTGGACAATCATACCTCAGACATAGTCCGATACCCAGGTTCAACTGCTAAGCGTAACCTTAGGACATCCAAAGGGTATGTTATCTAGACATAGAAGCCGAAAGATGTGTAAGAGTGAAATGGAAGCATATTGCATGCAATATTCATAAGTGAATGAAGCAGCACAAACCCACGAAAATTTTTGTGGCTGATGTTTCTGTAGCGAAGTCTACTCGAAATATCTTTCGGAATTTTTTTTTTTTTCAAGGAAGAGTTGTGAGAATTTTATAATTCAATAGTCTACTTGGAGTATTGGATACCCTTCTGTCTGAAACGTAAAATGTTTATTAAAAAAAAGAAAATTTTTATTTTGATTTTTAGTATAATTTATTTATAATTTTATATTACATAATAAATAAAATTTAAGTAAAATAAAAAATAAATTTATATAATATAGAATTATAAATAAATTATACTTAAAAAATATAATAAATACTCTTTAAAAAAAAGGTAAGTAACGCATTAAAAACAGATATTTTGACTATGTTCCGACAAATTGAAATCGGTGGTTTTGCAACAGCAGACTGTAGAACGTTGGACTGGTTCCATTTTAGTGGGCAACAATTATATATTGAACAAAGTTAACCACCTTGGAAACTTTTCGCACTGTCTGTCAACGATCGCCTGGGCATTGAGTTTACTCGCTGCCCATTTTGTTATTCGATATACATTATTGATTAGGTAATGTAACACGTCAGGACCCATTTATATTCTGATCCTTTTTAATTCTATTTTGCATATATATATATTTTGGTCCTTGGTTTCTTTTTAAAATAACACATAATAGAATTGCGAATCTCGTCACATAGAATCAGTTGTCCAAATTCTACCCTTTTATGTGTTTGGAAAATTCTACCAGCACTTGAAATTGAAGGGCTCAAAGACGGACGACCATCATTGTTTTTTTATTCTTTTTTTAAAATTTATGCCATCAAGGAATTTCAATCTTTAACAACAACGGATGATCTCATTCTTTCAATCTGCTGTTTTCTCTTCGATTCCCAACTCAGTAAGTTCCAAAGAGTTATTGATACCAAATTATGTATTATTTAGATAGTGAATATTATATTGGAAATACATGAATAAGTATGCACGCATGTCACTAGCACAAACTGAAATGGTACAGTAAGACTCAATTTCCTTGTTGGTCTGAAGAGAAACTAAATATATTTTTGGACAAGGCCAGCAGTCAACAGATAATCAACAGAGGTTTCTGACTCGCAGTTACTGAATTACTTACAAAAGTTGATGTCATGCCTGAACAAGCACCTGCTGCAAGTCTTCCGATGACAGAGAGCTCACCATCCTTCCCTCTGAACAATTTCTACTAATTCAATAGTTTAGTTAAACATGGCATCCAAAAACTGTTTTTCTAATACCTTCCAAATGACTGAATTTTGGGAATTACCTTGTAAGTCTCATAGGCAAACAGCTGCACAGCACTATAAGGTATTATCCGAATTAACTGAAATAATTAGCAAATTAGAAAACAAAACATGGCCACAAACATTTGGGGAATCAAACTGCAAAATGAGGACAAATTCTGAATAACGAACAAAACCTGAGGCACGTTTCCTTTCCAGTAACCTTTAATTCCTTCTTCTTTCCCTATCCTTCTGATAGCCTGCAGTTTAGTTACAGATAGACACAACATTAAGAGAGGAAACTTTAACGGACAACAGACAAATGAATTTAAGCGGACAGAAACCTTTGCATCTCATGCAAAACATGTCCCACTCGGTGAGCTGTAACACACCTCAACAAAACCAATTGCTTTCTTAGCATTTTCTTGCCCAACACGCACGCCATGAGTCTGTAAAAACACATCAGTTTATTTCACAGAAGTCAGTAATATTCCGAGCTTATGAGCTGCAAGCATTGCTGCAATGTATTCTAGCCGCCCACACAATAAATTCACCGAAACCGAAGCCAGCACGTACTTTACCAAAGATATTAGACAGAATGTTCATGTCCTCTATCCTACTCACGAAGCAGTAAGTTTCATGTGATAATCAACAGGGAGCCCCAATATTTCAAGCAAGATAGAGGAGCATACTCCTCTCCTGCCGAATGACTTCTGCATTATAGTTCGCCTTATTCAAACAAAAGGTCCACAGCCATTCTTAGATCTAACGATGAAGAAAAGAGAGCCCCAAGATATGCATAGCAACCGAAATTTCTTGACATTGGTAATAGATTAAAATACACATCGAATATCCGCTTGTTTTGTGATCCATTAAAACATTGTCACCGCTGAGCGTTTGCAGCTGGTCTATGTAGTGGCGCTCAATAATTTTTTCCTTCCTTTTTTTTTTTAATTTCTTGAAATCGTTCATTCTAACGTAGCAAAAATGGATTTCAAATCCATGAGTCAAATGGTTGATTTTGTCGGCTGCAGAGAGTATCTTTCTTCTCTTCTACCAAAGTCTTCAATTCAACATAAAACATTTGCCTACACTTTCTCGGTCAACAAATACACGTACTCAGTAAAAAAGGTGCATCAGAATCTCCATTTATCCAGCGGACAACCAAGAGCATATACATTGATATTCACAGTCCCAAACGGTAGCGTTTGAACCAGAGTCAAAATAACAGCAACGAAAAGAAACATGACGGACCTGAGGGCAGGGAAAGGAAACGATACCTGCATAAGGAGCTTGACACGGTCGAGAGGAGCCGTGACGGTCTTCGCGGCGGCTCCAGCGATAGCCCCGGCTGCAAAAATGGCGACGTCTCTTGGCACGTAAGCGAGAGCAGCCAGCGGATGGCTCAAGAGCTGAGCCGCGCTCGGCGCGAGCTCACTCTTTTCACCCTTCTCCACCATCGAAACCGACGCAAAATTTCCAAAACCGCCACCACCGTCGCGTCCCCATCCCACTACTCCTCCTCCGCGGATAGTAACGCAAAGCTGCCCGGTTTTCCAAAGGGGCTCATGGTCCGTGCTCTGCACGAGACTGTCCTGCGAGGTTCTGAGGTTAGGAACGTTTCGAAACGATAAAACAGCTCTCTCTTCTCTCATGGTCTGACTTGAAATTTCAAATGTTGAGAGGAATAGGGGCTAAGGAATTAGCGGATCTCGGCAATTTATAGGCCCAATTCTTAGAACAACCAGCGTCAACACTCGGAGGTATAACAAAACAGATAATGGTTTATCATTAAATGATAAGAACTAACAATTTATTAGGACGATATCTCTAATTAAATTATATAATATTTTACTTGAATGAAAAAACATTTAAAAACCAAATAAAGAAACTAAATCAAGTCATTAAATATATTTAAAATATTTAATGACCAAGTATTATAATATAGTTTAATTTTCAACTAATTAACTCAATTATTACATAATTATCATTTAATATTTCATTTTCTTTTTTATTCATGTCCTGTGGATCACTAATTGACAGTGAACTAATAATTTTGACGTAAGAAGAAGTTAAAGACATCTTTTTTAGGTGCCCGTTTCTAAGGGGGAAGATGATCTACCAATTAGAAACGGATAGAACGACTGAACGGGTTGGTTGAATTGTTGAAACATTGATGAATTTGACAGTTATGAATATACCTGTAGATCATTTAGATTTTTCACAAAATACTAATATGATTTTTTTTTTTGGGTGCATCGAAAAATAAAGTATTAAAATGATATTTTGAACTAGAAATTTTTACGAAGCACCAGAACACATTAGCCTATATACTTGTACTTACTTACAATATAAAGAGACAATTATGTAGACCAGACTATGAAAGTCTAAACTATTTTATATAATGGTGCTATAGTTTTAATTGTTTAATGGATTATTGGGAAGAAGCCGGGAATATGAATCAAATTGCTTAATTCATCCCAGTTACATGGTCTTTTCTTTTCTTTTCTTTTTTTAATATTGTATTAAACTATGCTACATTTTGATGCAAATTTTAATTTATTCCAAATAAAGGTGTTCCTTTTTTCACCCTCGTCATCTCAAAAGGAAAAAAAGCAAGCAAATAAAGTTTTTTTTTTTTTTTTAATCTGGATTGTTCCTTTCTTTTTAGTTTTGACCCATCTTGTTCTCGCAGTGCAATCTCCAACACAAATTCTAAAGTTGCTCCCACGATATTGCGATATCATCACTTAAAAAGGGAAAGCAGGCATTTGCTTATAGAGAAAAAACTTCGTTTGATTCTTCGAGTGCGCATCCTATTTTTAACCAATTTTCTTAAGCGTTGGTTGGTGACTAATGAAAAGGATTTCCATATGTCCGCATAACAAATTTTAAGCAATTGAATACTTTTAAGTGACAAAATGTATATAGTTATCAATTTATAGTATTTTGATCCTTTCATACCTTTTTATTAATGTAAATTTATGATATAAATAACTATGTATTTTTAAATATGTGAATTTATTTGTATTAATTTTCTTTATTAACACTCATCCATTTTAGTATAAATATAAAATTAAAATTATAATAAATATTATTATTTTCTCTCTTTTTTTTACCCTTTTTCAAATTAAAATTTTTAGTTTCTTTTGTTATATTCACCATTCTCAAAGAATTAAAATTTTTTCTTTGCTTCAATTTTTCTTGTTCTCATTTTTCGCTTGCCTATTTTGTTACCTAATGGCGGATAAGTGAATCAGCACCCACCAACCAAATGTTCCTTTTAAAGAAACAAAATTTATGTACCGAGAAAAAAAACCAAGTTTCGATAATTTAAATTTAAAGTGTTGGGTCACAGTTAAATATTTTATTATGTAATTTAGAGTTTAAAATAATAATTATTAAATTTAAAAAAAAAAAAAAAAAACTCATTATGCTTCAGGGACTCACCCAACGCAGGGACAACTTGTCACGTTGCTCAGCTATACCGAACGGTTTTCGTGGGGACTCAACTACGCGTGGAGCTCGCATATTCATTCGGACAATAAGGATTTCAGAAGCCTTCTTCCGGATCAATTGGTGTCTCCGGAGAATCTTTAGTTGGGTCTTCTAACTAGTCAGCGAGGACATAGTTCGTGTTGTCTGGGTCGTCCATCGTTCATTACAGACTTTGACCCGACATATATTCTCGCAAAGTACTTTATTTTCTTTCTCATTTTTCTTTCTTTCTCTGTTACGATTTTCCTTTTTCGTTTTTGTCAGCGATTGGATTGTGCCATGAAAAGTAGTCAAAGGAGTTCATAGTGGTGTTCCGTGGGATAGCCGATTAGCCACTAAAACGACAGGGCTCAACCCTTTGGGTCCATCACTGTCAATAATTTTGAGAGTCGGTTGAAACGTCAATGGAGTTCATAACAGTGCTCCGATTAATGCCCATTTAATTGAATCTTTTTTTAATTGACACAGGCAGACATCCCGGTAAGGAATCCTCTAAAAGTTATTCATCAAGTTTTCCCGAAGCTATTTCAGCTAAAGTTTAGGATTCTATTCGTTGATTGTTGATGCCAAAAACGATATGAAACACCATATGCATGCATGTGTAGGAATAAAACCAAGTAAAAAATAGGTTAAAAGTAATGTTTTCCCTATTATATTTATTTTATTGTTTTAAAATTTTATTTATATTATTAATATATTATTAATATTAATTTTTCAAAAAGAGTAAAAAAATAAAAAATTAAAATATTATAATTATATATATTTTTTAATATTTAAAATATTTTTTTCTTTTTAGTGTGATAATTTTTTAAAGATAGTATTGGATATAATAAGAACTAGAGATTAAGAAAATATAAAAATAATTAAATTTTTAACATAAATAAATAAACAATATTTTTTAAATCTGATTGTTAAATATTATATAATTTATCAAAATAATATTTAAGAAAGTGAATTTGTTAAATATTTATGAAAAAAATTATAATTATAATATTTTAAAAATTTTGGCCCGAGTGAAGAGAAAAGGGTGGAAAAAAAAAAAAAAACAGAATTTGGAAGAAGGAAACAAAATTTCGACCCAATAACTTTATAAAGTAAGAGATTCGAATCCATCAGTCTTAACGCGCGCCGAAAAGGAAAAGATTTGAATCCCTGGAAAAATGGCATCTAAACTTATAAAAAAAAAAAAAAGCCAGAAAGGAGTGATACATCATATTTTTAAAGGATGACTTGCACTAGCTTATAATTTTCTGTTAATTCGAGCTGATAGTATGAAAAACGTTAAACAAAAAAGACAAAAACTATAAATAACTGTAAAATAAGAAAAATTTCTCGAGAATCCGTTCGTTGCTCAGTCGTAAATTTATACATAAAATATACAGAATATCATATTTAAGTATTTAACGCAAACTTTATCATCTTCTTATGGGCCTTTAGGGTATTGCTGGCCTTGGGACCATTACCATAACCCGAAGTCAAATCTGAAAAACAGTCGAAGTGTTTTTTCTGAGGAAGCATTTGCAAGATATGCGGAGAACTGTAACCGGATAAAAGAAAAATTAAAAGAAGAAAAGTCTGAAAGACGAAAAAGAAGGGGTGGGGGACCACTGGGTTTAATGAGTTTAAAGATCCTTGACTTGTAACATGAAAGTTCAATGAGCAAAGCAAAGGCAGGAAGGATGATATTCCATGATTACATGATGAATCTACTGGAAAAACCATCAAAAAATAATAAATCCACTGCAAAGTAGATTGATTGTCAAAAACATTACCCGGTGTGCACCATTTCCAACACAAGGCTGCCCATTAGAGAAGTCCCAACAACTTGGGAAGTCGGTTGCAGTTGAAGAGAGGTGCTTAACAGTGAAATCCACCTTTCCAACCAGCTCTGACGTACAATCAAAGGGCATAAAATCGAAGGAATGTGGATAACACGCATCCAACAAAACAAAGTAAGGACCTTCATTGAAGTCATTGAAGCAAGTTCCTCCATTGATTTGAAATCCTTGACTTCACAAGTAAAGTGTGTAACCTATGCTACAAAAATAAAAATAAAAATAAAAATAAACAGCTCGTATAAATTAACCATTCAACATAATTACTGAAAAACACTGACTAGAACAAAGGAAGCACAAGAGAGGCGATTTACCCTGTGGTTCTAAATGTTTAAACGGTAAACGTACTTTCCAAAGCATTTCCAGCTAAATACTCGCACACACAGCAAGCATGCCCATTACCATGGAGAGAGAGAACCAACTTAAAACACAAATTGCAGGAGAGAGCTAACCGAATAAAATGCCAAGCACAAGGCCGCATACAATGGCTGTTGTTATAACCCACAATATTGCGCTTTTAATCCTTTTCCCAACACTCCTGCAACCAAAAATCAAATAAAATTATAAAGTTCTTGTAGCTAGAAGATATTAATAGGATCATTGATAATTGGAAAACACCGAGGAACAGGAAAACAGACTTATCCTGGTCACACTCATAGTAGAACAATGCGAAGGGGATAATGAAGAATACGAGCACAGCATCCACAAGATATACAGCACTCCAAAGGTCCTTCATTGGCAAGCAAAGCTTGGACGGGCCATAGTACATAGAGTGGCCGCAGGCTTGCTGGTTCACCACCTCGGCTGGTAACATCAATATAGAGATGGTGGCAACGGAGAGGCCTAAAACGACAACGAATTTGGGGAAATACGCCTGATTCTTGTCATCAGGATGTTGGTAATTGATAAGAAGGTATACATTGAAGATAAATACAAAAATACACACAACAATGGCAACAATTGTTAGAGCGAGATTGAAATCACCCATAATGTGAGCCCTCAATTCAAATCTAGTTGATCGAGAGACTAAATACCATGAGCCTGAAACTCCTCCACACCTGGCCACCATCATACAGCATTAGCAGAGGGACTCGAATTTGAGTCAATACTAGAGGAAACACACCTAGCTTAACAAGCAGTTGTACGCGGCTTCTTAGCACACAAGCAGCTGTACGTGGCTTGTTAGCACACAAGCAGCTGTACGTGGCTTTTTAGCACACTTTCATTAGTCTGCAATATGCAGACAAGCATTTCTTGCTGCATACTCCAGAAATTACCGAGAACTCTAAAAGTAGACCTTTCTGTATTTTGCTTTACTATATCCAGCAGTTCTTTCTGCATTCTACAAAAATAAATATTTTTGTAGACAAATAAATAAATAAGATAACGAGAAAAAGCCTGATGACGGTCCCGAGGAAACATGAAACCAACTTCTACGACAACTTAACATGATATTTCCAAGCCACAAATTCTGCCAAAGTCAGCAAATTTCAAATGCATGATAGTGTTAAGAAAAAAACAAATTACCTAAAAAATGAGATCATTTGCTGATATCTTGGAACATAAAGTCTAAACCATTTTACAAATGAGAGTTGACAATTTGCTGTGCTCTTTAAGGAAGTGCATTCACCACAACTTTCCCTGCTTGAACATCTAATTGGTTGATCTCAAATCACTCAAGCAATGCAGATTCATCACTCTCACTTCCCTACAAGGAAATTTAGAATAGCAGCAATTATGGCCACAGCCAAAAACAATCAAATGCGTAACTTCTGACCTTGTTATGCAAATGTTACACAGGCAACATTTGTATGTAGCAGTATTACCCAGTGATAAAAAGTTGATCCACATTGGTAAACCTGACCAAGTACTGTATGTTATCAAATTGTTGGGAAGAATACCTGCACTTAAATGCTTGATACAGTTAAGAATCCTAAATTGCAGAGTTCCGAGGAGGCATTGTAAATTATTCAACTGAAAAACTTAACAACCCAGGGACCTGACCATTTGAAAGCCTTGTATCAGCTAATAATATTCATTTGTGGGTTTGATGTATCATGGTCTTAATGAAAAGGCCAATAGCTGTCAAATCCTCTCAATATTTGATGCAAAGGAAGCCTCATTCAGTTTCAGGGCTCCTGTTTGATTTACTGGGACGCCCAATGTTGACAACACTGAAAGAAAATTTTGCTTTACTTTGTCAAATGCTTGACAACATTCACTTGATCTGGTGCCAACAAAGTACTTTTCCAACAACCCCTGAATATGCTAGAAATGTAAGTACGTACTATATCTAGAGTTATATCAAGTCAAAATATTTGACAGAATTGTTGACATTGCTCATGTGTACAGAAGATGTTAATGAAGGATTATCTGTATGGCACCTGGAGTCCACCATCTTCACCAAATTGACCATGAATAACTGGTAACACTAGATCTAAAGAGGCAGCAAGGTGCTCTGTAGATTCAGCCAAAGATGAAAAACCTAGGACAAGGCTGCCAAAAAACAGACAGACAGCCATCTCAACGCTTATCAGTCACAACAACACATGTAGGCATTAAACAACTAACTCCAGAAATATAAATTACCTTTCAAGCCGAAAATCAAAGTCCAGAGGAGTATTGAAGTACACCTGAAAATCAAGAATAAAAAGGAAACTCCAGAGTTGCAAAATATTTGAGAAAAATATTATAGCAAATAACAAGGCAGGCCTAGCAAAATAAGTAATGGGTCATGCATGGGTAGGGTACAAACCTGTGCAGAGGGATTTAGCATAGGCATTGAGATCACAGTCAATGTAATGTAATACATGCAAATCATTCCCCGCTTAATAATTTGAAAGGATAATGGCAAAATTAAAAAATAAAAAAGTCATAACAAAAGAAGTCATTCTCCAATTAACCACTGCAACAAGTAAGAATAAGGAGCATCTTGCTATTTATACCCTACAAAAATCAAAATGGAAAGAGGAAAGAAACAAAAAAAAATATCTTGCGGGAAGTTAATCACCTATATCAAACCCAGTAAACCAACTGTGCCCATGCAGACTTTCCATGAGATCATTCATCACTTGGTTGTGCAATTGAGATGGTAATGCAGCACGAGCTGGTTCAATTACCTCTTTGCAAGCATCAAGGACTTCCTCCGTTGTGTGTCTCAGCACCAAAGAGTAACTGTACTATAAAGAAGAAGAGCACTGCATAACATGTACTACATAACTGCAATAAAAGAAGAGGGCTCAACCCACACAATTGATATCTCAAAGTAATGATCAATTGAGTAATTGACAACATTTGAGCAATAAAAAGTGATAATATCCATTTATCAACAAATCTGAGATGGTTGAGCAACTTCAAAAGGAGATGTATTATTGGCGGAGTCTTGTAATACAGCAAACACTGTGATTATGTGTGTGTGTGTGTGTGTGTGTATTCAATCGGGACTTACGGCAATAGCCAGACGGCTCTAGAACCTGCATCGGAAGCCTTTATATCTAGATGTTTACCAGAAGAATCATCATTCACAGAGTCAAGCAAACAAGGAGTTACGTCGAGCTGTAGAAAGCTGAACTGCGAACTGTCAGATATTTTTCATAAATGTAATTAGATATGAAAACACGAAGTGTTTCCAACAGTGAGCCATAAGCACTGCCATCCAATAAGAATAAAAAGCTGGATGGTGGCAAGACAACAGGCTTAGGAAGGTGTTACCCGTTTCCATCCAATGTTTCTTTCCTTCCTTAATCCAATGTAATAATTTCTAGGGAATTCCAAAAGAGAGGTAATTTCAATTGTGTTCACTACAGTCAAGGCTCCGTGTCCAACAAGACTACAAAATCTATTTCTAGTGATGATGGATACACATATGCCCTCCAGGTGTTCCTGATGTCCTCCCGAAGGACCATGACAAACTCAAATGGGCAAAATGCCCAACAATTTTGCAATCCAAGCAATCAGGTAGATATTCCTCAACTTACATCATCAAATAACTCCAGATTAAGCCCACTCATAAAGGACACTTGCATCTGTGAAGTATCAACTCAAAGTATGACAAAACTTTTAAGAGCACCTTCAGGTTTGCTGAATGCTTCCCTGGGATGTGAAGGCTTTCATCTCCGTGGTATCTGACTTGAGACATTACTGTGTGCTGCAAGATTGGTAAACCTCAAGCAAGCATGACGTATAATGAGTCAGAGGATGTTTGAATGAATCCAATCTAAAGAGGAAAGGGAGCCTTGTAAGAAAAGTAGTGACTTGGAAAAGAAAACAGCAGTCAGAGGCAGCAAGGTGTCTGGATTATTTTGATGTTGACGAAAGATTATCTTGTACTGCACCTTGGATTCCACCGTCTTCACCAAATTGACAATGAATAACTGGGAACGCCATTTCCACAGAGGCAGCGAGGTGCTCTGCAAATTCAGAAAAAGAAGAAAAACCTAGGGTAAGGCTGCGAAAAAACAAACAGTCAGCCATCTTAACACTTTTAACATATCAGTCACAACAACACACGTAGGGCATAAAACAACTCACGTTACCTCTCAAGCTTAAAACCAAAGTCCGCAGGAAGTAATAAAGTACGCCTGAAAACCAAGAATAAAAAAGAAAAGTCGAGAATTGTGAGATATTCGAGAAAAATGATGTAGCAAATAACAAGTAAGGACTAGAAAAACATGTAATGGCCGACGCACGGGTATGGTACAAACCTGCGCCGAGGACATTGCATAGGCATTGAGATCACCGTCGATGTAATAGCAGCACACATGCAAATCATCCCTTCGTTTGTTAATTTAAAAGAATAATGGAAAAATCTAAAAAAGAGGCATACGAAAAGAATAAGAACAAATGGAAAGAGGAAAGAGGAAAGAGACAAGAAAAGCCGAGAACGATATCAAAAAAAAAAAAAAACAAGAAGAAGGAAAAAAGAAAAAGAAAGACGAAAGTGCTGCTCAAATTCTAATTAGTTACCGGTAAATGATCAAGAACAGACATTCAAGTGCCACAATGTGATTGAGAACTGATCTGGCGGAGTTGAGAGAGATTCCGCGTTCGACAGAGGGGTCTCCACCTATAAGATTGACTCTGAGAACTCTGACGCTCTCCCGCTCCCTCTCCTCATCTTTTCGCGTCCGCTCATCCGCCGCCATCGGGCGCTCCAACTCCCAGACAATGCCTCTTCCGAGAGCAGAAGAACAAGAGTCAATCTAGGACATCGGATTCAATTTCAAGAATCTCGGAGACTCAATAAAAGATCCTCGTGCATCAAGATTCGAAACCAATCGAACGGGGCCGTTTCGGCCACGGAAAGAAAGCTTCGAAGCGTACGCGAGGGATGCCATTGAAAGAGAAAGAAAGGATAATCATTATGAAGCCTGAGCGAAGAAGAAGCGAGCGAGACGGCTTCGTCCATTTTCTTCTGTCTTCTTTTCTTTTTGGAAAAAATTGCGATTGTCAGGGCGGCGGAGCAACGCTATTTATACGGCTACAGAAATGGAACCGCCTCTTCCCCAGTAGCCGTTGGCCTTCGGCGCTGTCTTTTTCCCAATCCAAATATATTCTTCATACGAGTTTGCCCGAGCCGGTCCGGAGAGAACGATGGGCTGAGTGATGCATCACGTCGCTTCTCTACCTTTCTGATTGAATTAAGCCGTCGCGCCTTTCGTGGTTCGAGATAAATTGACAATTGATAAAACCAAGCGGATCAAATTTGGAAGATCAGGAACGGCACAACTGGGGCCCTGCGAGTAACTTAATGGGCTTTCTTAGCTGTAGGCCCATTCTAAAATTGGGGCCACTGGTATGATTTATATGGGGTGCGCGACAACGTTTTGGGCTATGAATAGTTACATTAAATAGCAGAACCTTCCCGTTGAGTCCTCACACATAAAAACGAGACGCCCAGTGGTTTTTTCCGCTGAAGAAACGCTGGACTCAACTCGAGTCCGCGAGTCATCTCCTAGTACCATTCAAGTATTGGCGTGCAAATATTTGACATTGTATGCGACAGTGCAAATATTTCTAAAATGAATTGACTGCCCAACTGGCAGTACGAGCAAGAACAGACAAATTGCCTGGCAGCTACTAGATCATACGGGTATACAGTGGAGGATATAATTGCCACACAAAACATGAATAAGTGGACCTCTGTTGGGGGAGACAAAAGGTCGAAAGTAATGTGGTGTCTTGAACACTAGTACCACTCAAGTATTGGCATATTGGCTCTGTTTCTTGCGGTTTTCATCCAAGATTCTCTGCAACTCTTTCTCACTGGCTGTGATCAGACGCTTCACGATGTCAAAGGTGGTAAGCCTAATGCTGCAGCAGAAAAAAAAATGGCTCAGGAAAGTGCCAGAGAAAGCAAAGCAAATTAAGTTAATTTTGCGGTAAGTGCCAGTATTTTCCACATAGAGAACAACAGGAGTGAAATGGGAGATTCCATATCCAAAAATGACCTCTATTACAATGCCATTATACCTCGTCTTCAAACCATTCTGTTTTTCAATGTTCTACTTGACACGGGATTAATCTTAAACTAAGTTCTGATGACCATCAATTATAGAATATATTCTTGCAGAGAATATTAGAACTAGAAAATCTTGCACGAAAATTCCAAAGATCAGAATCCTCCTGCAGGATGAAATTGTGGAATTTGAGGCCTTAGGTTCATCTGTATCAAGCAAACAACTCATCACGCTGGATTATAGTTTTCATTCCCATAAATGAAGATAATGAAAGAAAACCTGCTATTTGGTAGGTTCTTCAATGCATTGGGCACAAAACCTCTATACAAGCCAACAACTCCATCACGCTGCACAATTCCTGCAATAGCAACATTAAAATTATACTAGGTATTTCAGTTTGGATAACCTCAGCATGAAATAAAAATAATTCCATACATATCTGCAGTTTTGATATCAACAATTACCAGGAAAAGCATCCAAGACTGTCTTGTAAGGTGTACCCTTCATTTGCATTTGCCTTCTTACTGTGTCCAAGGGATAGCATGTAAGTGTTGCAAAAGCAGCAGAAACAACAGCTGTTAATAGAGATGACTGCGCTTTCTCCTTGTAGTTCTCTGGCAAGGACTTTTTCACCCTGTTATTTAAATATGCTTAATAGTTTAAGACACCAATGTTTGGTTTTGTATGTTTTTTTCCCAACTAAAATTCTCAGGGCATGAGAGGACTCACAAATCAAAGATGCAAAAGTTCACTGCAATATATGGAGCAATGCCAAGAAGAGAAGGCCCGAGACCATAATAAAAGGATCCTATTCCTTCCTCTCTTAACATGTTCAAAGCCATCTAGAGAATTCAACACCCACCTTTGTATAAACACATCATCCAATCAAAAACAAAGACAAAGTTCCGGTGGACAATCATACCTCAGACATAGTCCGATACCCAGGTTCAACTGCTAAGCGTAACCTTAGGACATCCAAAGGGTATGTTATCTAGACATAGAAGCCAAAAGACATGTAAGAGTGAAATGCAAGCATATTGCATGCAATATTCATGAGTGAATGAAGCAGCACAAACCCACAAAAACACACATATCACTAGCACAAACTGAAATGGTACAGTAAGACTCAATTTCCTAGTTGGTCTGAAGACAAACTAAATATATTTTTGGACAAGACCAATAGTTAACAGTTGATCAACAGAGGTTTCTGACTTGCAGTTACTGAATTACTTACAAAAGTTGATGTCATGCCTGCGCAGGCACCTGCTGCAAGTCTTCCGATGACAGAGAGCTCACCATCCTTCCCTCTAAACAATTTCTACTAATTCAATAGTTTAGTTAAACATAGCATCCAAAAACTGTCTTTTTAATACCTTCCAAATGACTGAATTTTGGGAATTACCTTATAAGTCTCATAAGCAAACAGCTGCACGGCACTATAAGGTATTATCCGAATTAACTGAAATAATTAGCAAATTGGAAAACAAAACATGACCGCAAACATTTGGGGAATCAAACTGCAAAATGAGGACAAATTCTGAATAACAAACAAAACCTGAGGCAGGTTTCCTTTCCAGTAACCTTTAATTCCTTCTTCTTTCCCTATCGTTGTGACAGCCTGCAGTTTAGTTACAAATAGACACAACATTAAGACAGGAAACATTAACAGACAACAGACAATTGAATTTAAGCGGACAGAAACCTTTGCATCTCATGCAAAACATGTCCCACTCGGTGAGCTGTAACACACCTCAACAAAACCAATTGCTTTCTTAGCACTTTCTTGCCCAACACGCACGCCATGAGTCTGTAAAAACACATCGGTTTATTTCACAGAAGTCAGTAATATTCCGAGCTTATGAGCTGCAAGCATTGCTGCAATGCATTCTAGCCACCCACACAATAAATTCACCGAAACAAAAGCCAGCATGTACTTTACCAGAGATATTAGACAGAATATTCATGTCCTCTATCCTGCTCACGAAGCAGAAAATTTCATGTGATAATCAACAGGGAGCCCCAATATTTCAAGCAAGATAGAGGAGCATACTCCTCTCCTGCCTAATGATTTCTGCATTATAGTTTGCCTTATTCAAACAAAAGGTCCACAGTCATTCTTCGGTCTAACGATGAAGAAAAGAGAGCCCCAAGATATGCATAGCAACCGAAATTTCTTGACATTGGTAATAGATTAAAACACACATCGAATATCCGCTTGTTTTGTGATCCATTAAAACATTGTCACCGCTGAGCGTTTGCAGCTGGTCTATATAGTGGCGCTCAATAATTTTTTCCTTCTTTTCTTTTTTTTCTTTTTAAATTTCTTGAAATAGTTCATTCTATCGTAGCAAAAATGGATTTCAAATCCGTGAGTCAAATGGTTGATTTTGTCCGCTGCAGAGAGTATCTTTCTTCTCTTCTACTAAAGTCTTCAATTCAATATAAAACATTTGCCGACACTTGCTCGGTCAACAAATGCACATACTCGGTAAAAAAGGTACATCAGAATCTCCATTTATCCAGTGGACAACCAAGAGCATATATAATGATATTCACAGCCCCAAACGGTAGCGTTTGAACCAAAGTCAAAATAACAGCAACGAAAACAAACAAGACGAACCTGAGGGCAGGGAAAGGAAACAATACCTGCATAAGGAGCTTGACACGGTCGAGAGGAGCCGTGAGGGTCTTCGCGGCGGCTCCAGCGATAGCCCCGGCTGCAAAAATGGCGACGTCTCTTGGCACGTAAGCGAGAGCAGCCAGCGGATGGCTCAAGAGCTGAGGGGCGCTCGGCGCGAGCTCGCTCTTTTCTCCCTTCTCCACCATCGAAACCGACGCAAAATTTCCAAAACCGCCACCACCGCCGCGTCCCCATCCCACTACTCCTCCGCGGATAGTAACGCAAAGCTGCCCGGTTTTCCAAAGGGGCTCATGGTCCGTGCTCTGCACGAGACTGTCCTGCGAGGTTCTGAGGTTGGGAACGTTTCGAAACGATAAAACAGCTCTCTCTTCTCTCATGGTCTGACTTGAAATTTCAAATGTTGAGAGGAATAGGAGGTAAGGAAATAGCGGATCTCGGCAAGAGGATAATGGTTTACTATTACCTTGTATAAAGAAGGTATTTATAACTAAAAAATTCTAATTAAAATACTCTGTATAAATGAGAAGATACATAATAATTAAATAAAATATAAATTAAATTATTAAATATTTACTTAATAAAAATATTTGATGAGTAAATATTTTACAATAATTAAATTAGAATTCTTGATTATATTAACACATTTTTAAATTAATTAATTAATTAAAAATAAAATTTTAAATATAATTTATAAAATAATAAATAATAATAACTTTAAAAAAATTGCATATCATTTATTTGATAATTAACAATAAATAATTTATTAGGATGACTTCTCTAATTAAATTGGATAATATTTTACTTAAATAAAAAAATACTTAATAGGTAAATAAAGAAACTAAATAAAGTTATTAAATATTTATCTAAAATATTTGACGAGCAAGTGTTATAATATAGTTTAATTTTTAACTAATTGATTTAATTATTACGTAATTATCTATGAGTATTTTATTTTCCTCTTGATTCACATCCTCCTTGATCAACAATTGATGGTGAACTAATAATTTTGATATAAGAATAAGTTGAGAACATTTTTTTCCATAAATTTAATGAATAAAAAATAAAAATTTAATTAATTTATAAAGTGTTCTAAAATTTATCATTATTATAAAATTTAAATACTAATCATTTTTTTATATTTACTAATAAATGAATTTTTGATTTATTAAATTTAAATCAATAATATTAAATATTTTTTATTAATTAATTACACTAAATTAGTTATATTATCTTAAAATTTGAAATATATTTGAATTATTTTTTTTACAAATTTTATTATATTTAAAATAACTTTAACTTTAGCTAATCACCTTATAAAATTTTTGATAAAAAATCTTCATAGAAGAAAAATGTATTTTTAAAATTTAAAATACTTTTACAATTAAATTAATGTAAAATCAAATATTTAAAAAATATAATAATTAAAAGTTAATTAAATCTTTAAGATAATTTTTCAATTCACTAAAAATAGGATAACAGTTCAAAGTAAATTTTCATATTATTTAAATGATAATTGATAATTAATTAAAAATTTAAATTATATACATATTTATAATTAAAATTTTTAATTAAATAAAAATTAAATCAACTTATTAGATGTTTACTAAATAAAAACATTGATGATTGAGTATTTGATAATAATTTAATTAAAATTTTTAATTAAATTAAAATATTTTAAAATAAATAAATAAATTATAGAATAAAAATTATAACTTAGTATATTATATAAGACAGAAGAAATGTCCCACGTCATTTCCTGTATGCCGGTCCATGGAATATGCTGACCGTGAATGTCCGATCAAATTCAAATGAGACGGCTGTTCTTTTTATTTTAACAATCTGGCAGCCTGGGACCCGCTTCTCGATACAGAAGTAGGCCTTGAAATTGAAGGGCTTTCGGCCTTGGGCACATCTATTTCGATCGCCAATACAGTTCTTTGACTTTTTCTCATAGGCCGAGGCTCAATTTGAATTTAGATTCCACCTCCTATATGCTTTGGGCCTGCATCCTATGTGAACTGTATCAGTTTATAATGTACTTCTTATACATAAAACTGTTTGTTTAAAATAATTAATTTATAAATTTTATATAAAAAATTTGAAATATTATATATATATATATATATAATCTTTTTTAGTAGTACCACATTATATTATATTTTAAATAATTTTAAATAATTATTATATATATATTTAATTATTTTTATAATAAACTTTTCACTATAAATTAAACATAAATCACTTAATTTTGATATTTAATTTTAAAAACTTGAGATTAGAAGACCTGTTTTTCTCATGAATTCAAAAATTATAATATAATTATACTAAATTAAAATTATAAAAAATAAATATTACTATATTTATAATATTTTAATTTTTAAAAAATTTAAATTAAATATTAAATAAAATTTTGATAGTAACATTTAAATTAGTTATATTTTGTATTTTTTATCTTATCTCACTACATTCTGCATTTATGGGTGATTATCGTTTGAGCAATGCTAGAAACACTTTGAATTATAGTAAAGATATACTCCTTGTTTTGCTACAAGGTTAAATACTCCTTGTGCCATGCCGACCATCATAAACAAAGCTGAGCAATTACCCAAAAAAGGAAAAAAAAAAAAAAAAAAAAACACCCGCAACATATGCTGTAACCCCGTCTTCAAGAAGCCCCGAGACTGACCATCCTTCGGAGCCCTCACAATATTATGCTAAGGAAACATAGCAAGATTGTTGCTAGTGCAGACACCACATCAGGTCTCCATTTTTGATCCAACGAATTTGCCAATGCTTTTGGGTCCACCCATGGTTTCAATCAAACTTTATTAACACCCGTGCCAGCACAAGGGGATGCGAATCCAAATGAAAGAATTAACAAATGCAACCAATCTTTTGGTGTTTCAATTCGACGGTCATCGACGAGGATCAGAAAGAGTGACAACTTGAAGGTGTCCAATCCTGCATACATAATTTCAATTTATGGATACAGTTCTTTTTTGGCAAAATAACAAATACTAAAAAATCTAAACCCACCTAATAAACTCACAGGAATCCAATTTCTGGCTTGACTCCCAAATCGGCTCTATTTGTTTGGTCTGGAGAAAACGAATCAAGCACTTTGTAAGGATGTAAATCAAATGGGACGGCAGGCTGTAGATTCAAAATTGTAAGCAAGCTAAGAAACTGGTTCTAGTCCTTACGGAATGATGTTTTCGACACAAAAAAGCATGCCCCAATAACAAGGTAGCACAGCAGCAGCACCAATCCCTTCAGGTAATGAGAACTACCATCCTGCAACAGAAAAAGAAATCCGATTTTTCAGTGCATGACAGACTAAGAGCAAAAGTAAAGGATGATCTTTTTAGTCAGATGTACTGGTAAGGAAATTTGTAATTGTACCTGTAAAGTGAAGGCCGTTGCAATTATTGATAAAGCAAGGGTTCCAGTCTCAACGAGATTGAAACTGAGATCCATGTCAACACCCACGATCCAAGAAACAATCACACACAACGGTACCTGTAAGCCATCACATTCAAAATACAGACACTTGGAGAAACTGTATACTTTTAATGACATCCTTCATGCTTCTGATATGAATTCTTACCACAAACATTGAAATTTGAGTTGCAGAACCCAAGGCAACTCCTAAGGATATATCCTGCAGTTATGCAAATAGTATCAAAGCTCAGCAAATTTTTTTGGTCCTTCTGCCTTGAAAGCTAAGAAATTAATAAAATAATAAGGAATCTGTTCTGATGCACCGGAGAAATATAAATGGCAGGGAATAGCTCACCAGCTTGTTCTTGAACGCAAAAATGATCGCTCCGGCATGTTCCGCAGCATTTCCAACAATTGGCAGCAAAATAATACTAATGAAGCTGATGGAAAGGCTCCAAGAATGTGAGGCTTCCTGATTTACCAGAAAACAATAATTTACTAAAAAATAAAAAGAAGCATTTATCATTTCGAGTACAAAGAAGAAAAAGAATTGACTAAGCTTTGGGATGCTGATATTCATTTCAAAAGCTATTGAATTTTGACATACTGAATTCCAATTGCTGTTCAGCCTGTTCTTGAAGGCAGAGTCTTTGGGTTGTAGTGAATGTATAAAGAAAGTTCCTATTTATGTTCCCATAGACAAATTAGCAGCTTTCAATTTGCTTATTTACCTCTATGGTGGCCACAACATATTCTGATAACACAGCAATGAAGGCAGTCATCCCAACCAGCCAAACAATCCCACTCACAAATCCAATCACGGCTGTTTCTTCAATTGTATCATCATCACCATCCTCTTCCTGAATATCAGTCCAAGGCATAAAACATTCAGTAAACTGTCATGCAGCCAAAAACCATGATATATATTAAGCTATTAAGCCACGTTACATCAAATTTATCACGGTTGGAAAACATCAAATTTATCACGGTTGAAAAACAACTACCCAAGACAAAAAAAAAAAGGGGGAAAAATCGGAATGCCACCTCTTGTGCTTCAAATATCTCCCGGTGTGTCACCAATTGGAAGATAATGTATGCACCATAAGCAATCAGCATTACAATGCTACTCGCTCTAGACAACTGGAGTGCTGGGACTTCTGTGACAGTGGTGAAGGGCCCAGCAATGTGAAACAAGAGTGGCAGAACGTGGCACAATAATCCCAGAAGCAGTAACAGTATGTTCACGTCTGCTTGTTTCTGTTCAATTCAACAGTCAGTATGGCATGCCCATAAACCTTAGCAATGAAGCATTGGCCTTAACATGATAAAATTGGAACTGAAAATTAAACAAATGAATGTGGAATATAGTGCTTACTCTTTCGTATTTTTGCTCCCTATTAATGTTGGCAATGCCACCGCATAAGAGAGAAGTCCCCAGAACTAAGAGCAAGTTTGAGAGAATGGAACCCAAGAGGGAATATTTCACCACCTCTAATTTGCCTTGGCATAGTGCAAATATAGCGATTATGAGTTCTGTGGCATTGCCGCACGTTGCATTCAGGAGACCACCGACTACACCATTAAAGCCGAAAAAAAAAAACAAAAGATTTCAGTTCATGAGCTAATATATATGGTACGTTTGACAGGCTTTCTGAGATTACATGGACAATTCAACATAAAAAAAACGTGCATATGATTGAATTAAGACAATACCTGTAGGACCAGTGTAGAAAGCAACTTGCCTGCATTCGTTCGCAGCAAAAACCAAAGAAAAAGCAAAAAACAAACATCAATTCCGACACTATTATTGCAAATTAAAGAGAACATTCGTTGAATTATAAAAGGGGAAAAGATACTATGTATACGTATTATATATACAACCCTTGGAGAATTACATATTTAAATATAAAACTTCCTTACTCCGTGAGAAAGCTGACACGTTCTGCAAGTGGGGTAAGTCCAAGTAAGCTCAGACCGAAAATCCAAGGCTGCGAGCAAGAAAACGTTAAAACCATTTATAAAGGAAAAGAACCCACAAAATCTGAACTATCCATATTTTATTTTATTTTATTTGTTTTTCACCCACGCAGGCAAGGACTCGGTGTCATTGGGGGAGGTCGGGAGTTCCTCAAAAACTCCCTACGGTGTTCTCATAGCTTGCACTCTCCATTCTCTCTAATATCTAACCAAGCTATCCATTGATTATTGTTTGTGTGTTTAAGGCGGTTAGCCAACCCCACAGACCTCTTTTTCCGATTTTAACGACCTGCTCGATTTCCCTTCATTGGTGGGTCTAGCTATACTAATTAACCCAAATAATTAACCAAGAACGAAAACCACTCACTCTTGCAAGCCCATAAAACTGGGCGAAAATAGCCAGTGGGATGGCAGGAAACAGAACCGACAGTTTGGTCCCTAAAATGACTTCTTGAAAATTGGTCAGCAAGTTTCTGAGCATTCCACATCGAATTTTGGATACGAGATTCAGGTCCGATTTTTTCCTCAAGGAAGAGGACGACATGTTATGGGCAGTCCGGCAGTGGCGCATCTCCTTGCTCAAGCCCTTCGGGTATCCATTCTCCAAGAGCCACGGTTCCTGGAGCGTACCCATTGCAGCGCAGGAAAACAAATGCCTACACCAACAACACGAGTTTCTTCAATTCCCCTGTGCCAGAAATGAGCAGGAGTGATGGTGTTATAGAGGGGAGTTATAGGAAGCTTCGCGGAAGCTTACATTTTTTTATCCTTTTGGGTTTTTTGTCCTTATCAATTCCTATCATTTTTAAAGTACAGAAAAGGTACATGCACCGGCTTTTGCTCGGTACATGTACTGAGAGTAATCAAAAAATGATTTTTTCCCTAGTCAAGAGCAAATGGGGCCCACCAAATGTGTGGCATTGAAACGCCCCTCGCCACCCGGGTTAGTCGGAGCAGTGTTTTTTTCTTTTTCTTTTTCTTTTTTAAGAAAAAAGAAATATTATGAGTATATCGATTGTAATTTTAACCATTATTTATTAATATTTTTATTTAATTTTTAATAAAAAACTATTATTTAAATATTATTAAATTTGAATAATATTTTTATATTTAATTTTAATATTAATAAATTTAAAATTTAACATTATATATTAATATAAATTTTATTTTTTTAAACTCATATGGATTAATGTAAAAAAAAAAAGTTACAAAAATCCAAAAAAACAGAATGTCTTGCTCACGTGGGTTTCACTCTCAAATTCTCCGGACACGAGCTTCGTTCTTCTATCCTTTACCAAAATTAGGTGTAACGGCTAGCATTTAAATTTTCGATAGACTTGTGCCAGCGCCGTTATTGTCTGCTTGTTATGATGACTACAAATC
This sequence comes from Bruguiera gymnorhiza, assembly GCA_020883675.1. NCBI lineage: Eukaryota > Viridiplantae > Streptophyta > Magnoliopsida > Malpighiales > Rhizophoraceae > Bruguiera > Bruguiera gymnorhiza. The sequence continues at coordinate 7,606,271 of JAIRCJ010001062.1, read as the reverse complement.
ACCCCGCATGCTCTCCTCGTTGCATTAATTATTAATTTAAAATTATCTAATTATACTGTTAAATTTTTATTATTAATATTTAATATTTAATATTTTAATTTTATTATTTATTATATATTTTTAATATTTATTATTTACTTTTATTTTTATTAAAATATTTTTAAAAATAATATAAATAAATAATTTATTAACAATAAATTGATAAAATATGATATATTTTGATCTTGAGTAATAATTAAAAAATTATACATTTACACAAAATTTATAATTTGTATAACAAAAATTCAATATAATAAATTTAATTTTAATATTAATATATTAATTATTATATTATTATTATATAAATTTATATAATATTATTTTAAATATAAATTATTTTAAGTAATCATCTCAAGTAATGGACTTTAATTAATAATAATTAATTCAAAATATATATATATATAAATAGAAAAAAAGAATAAAAAATAAAGATAAAGTAAGGAGAAAAAAGATGAAGTAGAAATAATTAAAAAAAGATAAAATAAAAAACACAAAATAGAGAGGAAAAGGCCAAATAGGAAAAAATATTATAAAAAAGAAAATTAAAGTAGAGAGAGAGAGAGAGAGAGAAATAATATAAAAAGAAAAAGAATAAAGTATGAGAGAAATAAAATAAATAGTATATCGTGATATTAAAAAAGTAAATGATATTATGAATTAGAAATTAAAATTATAATTCATTTTGTGTGGTTTTTTAAAGTTAATTTTTTTGTAAGAAATAATATCAAAATTTTTAAAAAAAATTATAAATTAATTAACAAATATAATTTTTATTATCTATTTAAAAATAAATTAAAAATAAAAAAATTACCAATATCAATCAAACCATCAAGTGAGTCAAAAGGATTTTTTGAATTTTACAAATATTTCCTTTTCAAGTCACTCAAGATATGATATATGGTTTTCCCAAATAAATGACCGGGAAATTAATAAGCAGCCTGAGTTTGGTAGTAATTATGCTATATAAGTTCATAGGATTTCAGTGGTGATAGCATTGCTTCTGCATTCTAATAATATGATTACAAGTCATTTTCCTTATTGTGTGCCACAAGATAAGAAGAATGAATAGAGAAACTAACCCGCGTTGCAATTTTTGTTAACATCCATGGCACCAAACAGATGGGGGGTACGACTTCCCGTATCAATGGATAGGAAACTTCTTAGAAATTTCCTTGACAATAACAAAAACCCGTTATTAATTTCCATCCCAAACGCAAAAGATGTTCAAAAATTCGAAACTAAAGAAAGTCCGAGAAAACAGAAAAAGGTTGAGTGCTTGTACCGCATTATGATCGGTACAAAGACTCAGACTCTTTGAAAATAGACAGTTACATCAGTTTTTTAACGTCAAAGTAGCTGATCCAAGTATCAACTTGAGCTAGTTACTGTTTATTTGAAAAAATTTACAGGCCTGCTGAAAACAAACTTCCCCACGACAAGTAAAACCCATACACAAACACATACTTCGTTGCAATAAAGACAAGACTGATCTACAGCATCCAGGGCAACATAACTGAGCCGTCCAATTGCTGGTACAAGTACGTACTGGTTTTAATTACGAAAATTGCCGATATTGGTTTGCTTGAGCATTAATTTTTAGCACCCCGTTGAAGAGTAAATTTCACTCCTGTGTCTTCTCTAAGATGTGGAGAGTGGATACATGATGACCCAGACAGTGGAAAGTGGATACCTGAAAGCTTGCCCTCTAGCTAGATGTGACTGTGCACAGAATAAAAGGCCAAGTTACGGAAGGTAGAAAGAAATTTCCTCCGGAGAATATGTTACAGTAACAAGCAACATGTCCTATAAATATTTTTGGCAACCGCAGTTGGCAGAGTTACAATATGGTGGTCGTTTTGCTGCTGAAGATATTGGTCTTCCAGAGTAGCTCATTTTGATTTGAAAACCATACGGAAGCGCAGTTGAGCTTTTGTTCACTATTATGTCCAGCCATCTTCTTGATCCTGAATGGATGTAGTTACGTGGGCGTGAAAGCAAGATGCTCTTGGATGTTACAGGTTGGTCTAGAAGGCAAATAGAAGATACTTTTGCAAGAAAGTTATAGTCTTTTAGCACACGAAACGTTGTCTCCGGTTTTTTTTTTTTTTTCGTTTCACCTGTCTTTTTCAGCTCTTCTAATCTTATTTCATCCCAATTATTGGCAATTAAAATGTTCTTTTTTACAATAAATTTGAAGAGCAAACCCCAATTTAATTACTCCAGAAAAACTTTGAAAGTTTACTAATCTGTATTAGTGCCTCCCAATTTTAAGCAATAAATCTTCACAAAGATGGGTCTTTCCTCTTTTTTTTTTTGCATTTTTTATTTTTTCGGCGAGGAAAAGAGAAGCAATGGAAATGCCACGATCGTGTTTCTATACCATTAAAGTGGTCTCCAGGCAGGCAATCATGAAAATCGCGTGAAAATTATTTTTGGTTTCAAATAAAACTCTTGCATTGGCTCTGTTGTCATCATAGTGGGGTGGTAAATACTCGTGAAGGGAAAAAGACGGAAAGAGTAGCTTTTACTGGTGGCTTCATCAATGCATGTCATGTTTCCATTGCCATGTGCACCGTCCGGCTTCCCGTAATATCTCCTCCTCCTATGTCATTAGCTTCAATCCAAAAAAAGCCACCAATTTCGGATATGCTCTCCCATGCATGCCAGTCCGGATAACCTTGGCCTCACAGTGGTTCTTGCGTACGGCTAAATCAACCCCACAGATAGCTTCCTGGAAATTTCTTGTGTTCAATTCGGCAAAATTATGATAATTCCGTAAGTTACAAGGTTCCAGAGAATTGATTCATGCGTCCATCTGTGTGTGGGTCTGTTAGAATAAGATATGCAACGTTTCGCGTAACCGAAAATGTATGATTGTCCCAAGTTTCTTGTCGCTTTCTTTTCAAAGATACTGGAAATCAAATTTTGGATGGACTGTCGAGTATTGTGAATCATGTTGATACAGCCCAACTGCCCGATGCAATTTCCACTAACTCTCTTCCGCCTAGTCGGGCAAAGCAAAGAATGGTTGAACGGTCCGGCCGGCGGCCCCATGTCTCTTTTTCAAGTACAGCTTTATTGTTGTCATATCCGATTGTGGTTGTGGTGTCGGAGTAGCATGATTCTTGTCCATTAACGTGCCCACGTGTGGTTAAAATTATATTCGGATGACCACTTGTTACACGAGAGATACAATATGTACCCATGAATTGGGCCGTGCGTACCCAAGAGTGGTTTGGGTGTCACAATCAACGAAGCCAACCTCAAACCTGCGTATTAAAGCTTGTAAAAGTTTGCTTACTGACTCGCCAAGTACCATGATGAAAATCATGGAGACCCAACGCAACCGAAATAAATATTATTGTTGTTTTCAAAAATCCTAACTGGAGGAATACTGTGCGGAGTTTCAGCAGACTAAACGCCAAAAAATCTTACTCTCCTGGTTGCATTTACTTGCGTGCTGAGAACAAAGAATGTTCAGGATGACTCCAAAGAAACCATTGCAATCGTGCGGGTTTGTAGGGCCTGGATGGGCACATGCATGAGTAAACTGGAGGGGAGGGCGTCATTCAGATTCATATCATTTGCGTACAAATTTTTGTAAACTCTCCTGCGTGCAAGCACACAATTATTCCGAAAAGCATCCCGTGAGAGTAGAACTCACTAATTTTGCCCTTCAACAAAGGGCCGAGGGTATCACTTGGAATTCTAGCTTAAGAAGGTTTTGCGGGTCCAGAAAGAGTAAGCAATGATCACATTTAGAATTTTTTCTCCTGTTGCAAAATAAGTTGGCGAATGGTAGACTCACGCCTTATAGGAGGAAGGGCCGGCTTAATTAATTCCATTCACCCTGCAGTTAAGAGCAATGTTTTCCCTAATTTCCTGATAATCATTGACTGATGTTGTGAGGTCAAGTTGAAATGATTTGTGGAGGAAAATGGACAAAGCTCCCGTACTGCGCCGAAAATATTAATTGTTTGTTAGACATATTAATTTGATCCATTCCGGAAAACTATGCCTCCCCCTCGACATTGCTCTGATGAGGCTCTGTTTTTTTCTTCATCTTGAATAGAGCGTGAGAATGAAGTTCCAAGTCCATTAAGGTTCGCAGTTGAAAGGAAGCGTTGGAAGGAGAGGAAAACGGAGAAGAGGAAATGATTCATCAGATTTTTTTTTTTTTAATAGAAAGAAATTTATTGATTTTTCTATTATTTTTTAATATATATATATATATATATATATATATATATATATATAATTTTATTGCAGAAAGTAAATTTAGCATTTTAATAAATATATTTTTTTCGTCACTTTCCATCTTTTCTCAAAGAAGGAATTTTTAGTTTTCCGCTTTTATATTACTTTTACCCAAACACAACAAATGATGAAAATTTTCTTTTTTCTCTTTTATTTTCTTCTCCTCTACCTTTTTTTTTTTTTTTTTCCCTTTTACTCTCTTATCCAAAGACAATGGTAGAGAAGAGCATTATGTCTATTACTTTCTCGGGTTAGCCCGACGACAGTATCCGATGGAGTTTGGATCAGAAGGATTCCATTTGAATTCGAAACTTTGAATTATTGGGGGGCTTCATGGCCCAGTGATGTGACCTACTGGGCCTGCATGGTTAAGGCCCATGTAACTAGGCCTCAATGTGGCAAGGCCTTCTTGGACTTTATTATGGAATCGAAAATTTTTCTTTTCGTTTCGCAATCTTTACAACCTAACCATATGGGGCCTGTATATCGGCGAACAACAAACCGGCCTGTATATGAGTCAATGGGGTAACAAGCTCAGCAAGAAAAACACCTTGTACTGACCAAAACCAAAAAAGGAAAAGAAAAACACCTCTCTGCATTACAATTTGCCAACAGATGGTGGCACGAGAAATGATACTCACATCCACCATCTTCGTCTATCCAGTGTAACTCTTGTATTTTTTTTCTTAAGAAATAATAAAATGAGGTATGTTACATCATTTACAATGATATTTGATATATAGAATTATTATATTTATTGTACCACAAAATTATAACTAAATTTGGTGACTTCGAAACCACTATAGGTTTCCCTTTAATCAACTACCTCGAAAAACTCTTCTTTGGAACCAAAAGTCCAAAAATTCATGGTCCATCAATTGTAAATCTGCACGTTTATAAGATGGAATATAATCAATTAGAAACGGACAGAAAGACTGAATGGGTTGGTGGAATTGTTGAAACATTAATGAATTTGACAGCTATGAATATACCTTATTTTTACTTGTAGATCATTCGAAGTTTTCACAAAATACTAATATGATATTTTTTTTTTTGGTACATCGGAAAATAAGGTATTAAAATGATATTTTGAACTAGAAATTGTTATGAAGCTCCATAACACATTAGCCTGTGTACTTGTACTTACTTATAATATAAAGAGACAATTATGTAGACCAGACTATGAAAGTCTAAACTATTTTATATAATGTTTGCTATAGTTTTAATTGTTTATTGGATTATTGGGAAGAAGCAGGGAATATAAATCAAATTGCTTAATTCATCCCAGTTACATGCTCTCTTTTTTTTTCAAATATTGTATCAAACGATGCCACATTTTGATGCAATTTTTAACTTATTTCAAATAGAGGTGTTCCTTTTCTCACCCCTGCCACCTCAAAAGGAAAAAAGCAACTTTTACTTTTCAGGCAAAAGCAACCAAATAAAGTTTTATTATTATTATTTTTTAGTCTGGATATTCGAAAAAGGTTGCTTTCACCAAGCGCAACCACATGTTGTTGCTTTCTTTTTTGTTTTTACCCATCTTGTTCTCGCAGCGCAGTCTCCAACACAAATGCTAAAGTCGCTCCCACGATACTGCGATATGATCACTTAAAAAGGGGACGCAGGCACGTGCTTATATAGAAAAGTGTTTGTTCGATTCTTCGAGTGCGCATCCTATCATCCATTTTATTTTAACATCTATTTTCAACCAATTTTCTTAAGAGTTGGTTGGTGACTAATTAAAGGGATTTCCATATGTCTGCATAACAAATTTTAAGCAATTGAATACTTTTAAGTGACAAAATGTATATAGTTGTCAATTTATAGTATTGTGATTGTTTCATACTTTTTTATTAATGCAAATTTATGGCATTTATAACCATTTATTTTTATATGTGAATTTATCCTTATTAATTTTTTATTGATATTTATTCATTTTAGTATAAAGATAAAATTAAAATTATGACAAACATTATTTTTTTCTCTCATTTTTTTACCCTTTTTTCAAATTATAATTTTTAGTTTCTTTTTCTACATTCACCTTTCTGAAAGAATGAATATTTTTGCTTTGCTTTAATTTTTCTTTTTCCCATTTTTCACTTGCCTATTTTGTTACCTAAACGGTTGAAACGTCAATGGAGTTCATAACGGTGCTCCGATTAATGCCCATTTAATTGAATCTTTTTTGAATTGACACAGGCAGACATCTCGGTGAGGGGATATGGGGGCTGGAATTCAAGGAATGCTCTACGAGTTATTCATCAAGTTTTCCCGAAGGTATCTGAGGTTCGGGATTCTGTTCGTCGATTGTTGATGCCAAAAGCGACATGACGTGTGAAGACAAAGCGAGTGTCGTATGCATGCATGAGTAGGAATAAAACCAAATAAAAAATAGATAAAAAGCAATGTTTTAATAATTATTTGATTATTTTCTCTCTCTCTTTTTATTTTAATTTTATTTAATATATTAATTTTATTAATTAAATTTAATTTATATTAATTTTTTATTAATTATTATTATTATATATCAATCACACATATATTATAAGTTAAATAAAATTTTATATTATTAATACATTATTAAAATTATTGATATATTATTAATTTTAAATATATTTAAAAATAAAAATATTATAATTATATATATTAAAATATTTTAATTTTTTAATATAATAATTTTTTAAAAATACTATTAATTTTAATAAAAATAAAAACAAGAGATTAATAAATTATAAAAATAATTAAAACTTTTAGTATATCAACATAAATAAATAATTTTAAAATTTTGTTATGAAGTATTATATATATATATTTTTTATTTTTATTTTTATTTTTTTTTAAACGTAGTGGGTGCTTTATTCCCGTGCACGGACAGAAAGAGTACATCCAAGCGGGACCAGTGGATCAGAAGTGCTGATTCTCTTAAAAGCATCAGCGTGAGGCCTGTTCAGTTTTTGGCCCGAGCGAAGAGAAAAAGTGGGGGGGGGGGGAAAGAATAAAAATATAAATAACTGTAAAATAAGAAAAATTTCTCAAGGAGCCGTTCGTTGCTCAGTTGTAAATTTATACATAAAATATACATAACATCATATTTAAGTATTTAACGCGAACTTTATCATCTTCTAATGGGCCTTTAGGGTATTGCTGGCCTTGGGACCATAACCATAACCCGAACTCAAATCTGACATACAGTCAAAGTGTTTAATCCGTGACCAAATTGAAGGACACAGAGGATTCGCACGGATTCTTGGGTGAGTAATAATAAATGGGAAACGGAATGATTGAGCGGAAAAGTTCGCACGTGCCAAGGAATATCTCAACAATGATGGGTGAATCCAATGGCTGAGAATGCCCCAAGTAAATGTTCACACATGCGAACACTTGCACGAGATTGAGACCCAAATAATTAATCGATGTCGAAAGCAACGTAAGACGGGAACGTGTTCGGGGCTTTTGCCAGCTACCCAACCATCGTAGAAATGCTTTTACAGCACACTATGAGCATGAGACCAGTCCGCGCCAAGCTGCATGGGCATTTAAATAGTTCGTGGAATGGAATGCCAAAGCAAGCGACGATTGAGAGCAGCAAGAGAGGGAAATTAGAGAGAGAGAGAGAGAGAGAGAGAGAGAGAAGGGTGGGGTGTTCTCAATACGTGAAGGGAGGGTGGAAATACGATGGTTGGACCAGCGAGACCTCAGATTGTACTATTTGGCTCTTCAATTGTTCAGCTCAGCTTCGGTAACCAAGGCTGGGGTGCCATTCTTGCTGATCTTTATTCCCGGAAGGTACGCACGGTGTCCTTTATTAATTTGTCTTCGTCTCTTGTGGGCCGTATTCAATTTCAGTAGTCATGTAATGTGAGAGCAAAAATAAAAAAAAAAAGGTACTGTTCCATGCACGTTCTTTCCTTTTCCTTGGCGAAAAAAAAAAACCGTTTTAGTGACAACTCTTGAAGCCTCGTCGCCTGAACCAAATGTGTAGTTTTCGGAGAAAATGGGCGAGTGAATGGGGTTCACATGTCAATGAGAGCCTTTTTTTTTTTTTTTGGTTATATATTGATTGATTGAAAACCTCCCTTGCTTCTTTTTGATAATGATCCAAGATGGTCAATATATTGAATCTTTGGTACTGCACGTTAAAAGATCTGATCCAATTTTTGTGAACTGGTGGCATCAGGCAGATGTACTGTTGCGGGGATATTCAGGTTGGAATTCGAGACGTGCTCTGCAGGTTCTAGATAAAGTTTTTCCCAAGGTAACGACGGAAAACATCTAATCAACTTTGCTTGCTCTAGTGATGCCAAGAGCACTCTAATGGTTAAAAACTATAACAAAAATTTAAAAAAAAAAAATGATAAGAAGCTTCAAAGGAACGTGAAATGATGAGATAGAGAATTAAAAATTTATCTCCGCTAACCTGATTATATTCCATCAACTTCAGGATGCTCCCGTGCAACCTGCCCTTATCATAATCTATTTTGGTGGTAACGATGCAATGCACCCTCACCCAAGTGGCTTGGGCCCTCATGTACCTCTTCCCGAATATATCGAAAACATGAGGAAGATTGCTAAATACCTCAAGGTAAAATTCCAGGGCTAGAGAGAGTATTGACGCGTTATAATCATAACGCTTCATCTATACTTGTTGTGGCAACTTATTGATATTATTCTTATTAATATTATTACTACGCATGACTTCTTGATTGGCAGAGCCTTTCAGAGAAAACTCGAGTCATCTTTCTCAGTGCCCCTCCCGTTAACGAGGAACAAATTAGTGAACATCTGAGGTGATCTATCAGCTTCTATCCTCTCTGCTTTTTCTGTACCATCCTCCTCAAACTACAAGGAGCAATCACATCATAATTAATCAATCCTGACAATATGGGTTCTGTTTCAACAGTGATGCGTTCGACATTGTTCGAACAAATGGGACCTGTAGAGTATATTCAGAAGCTTGTCTGGATGTTTGCCGCGAGTTGAACCTGAAAGCCATTGATCTCTGGACAGCACTGCAGCAAAGGGACGACTGGAAGAATGTTTGCTTCACGTAATTAAACCTTATTCTTATTTGCTTTTGACTTGTTTAAATCTCTGCCTTTTCTTTTCTTTTTTTTCTCAAATGTAAACTAGCACACCCAGAGTCTTAATTTAGCTCGTTTCTGTTATTTATTTATTTATTTTGCAGTGATGGGATCCATTTTTCGGCTGAAGGAAGCAAGATAGTGATAAAAGAGATCATGAAGGTAATTAGAGAGGCTGATTGGAAGCCAAGTCTGCACTGGAAGGATATGGCCACCGAATTTGCAGAGGATTCGTCATATGATCCAGTGGGTCGTGCGGGAAAACCTGTGAACGTCTCGGAAACTGAGTTTCACCGAGACATAGAATTTGATTAGAGAACCGAAACCCAACGAGCATTCTGTGCTCTTTTAAATTTGGGCCGCAATTAGTTGTGGATGTGATTTGGTTTTGCATTAATTTGCCAAGTTCTGAGTTGCTTTAAAACACCTGCATTATATATATATATATATATATATATATATATATATATATTTTTTTTTTTTGGAAAAAAAAGAAAGATTCCACTATGAACCGAAGTGGCTTCTTTCTCGTTGTGCGATGCATGCTTGGCAAAAAGACGAACCGTGCTTTTTACATCAAAAGAAAGAGAAATGCTCTCCACAAGTAAAGGTACTGGGCGGCTGCAAATGCTCAGCATTTTCATAAGAAAAGTGCCTTTTCTATTATTAAAAAGAAAAAAAAAAAAGAAAAAGAATTAGGGAGACGGGCTCCGCAGACGTGGGAGAGAGGGGAAGGGAGCCCCTCTACAGTAAGGGGAAAGATGGGGAGTCCGTCCAGCTAATCAAATCTTTACAAAAAAAAAAGAAGACCTCATTAAAATGCTCTTTTTTTTTTGGTTAAACTCAATAATAATTAGTAGTTAGCTAGTGAGTACAAAATTCTCCTATCAAATCTACATTTCTGCTAGAATTTTAAAGGAGAAGGGGGTCAAACTCCTAAACTCCGCAAGAGGTTGGTGGCTGCAGATTCTAACTTGAATGATTGTATTACCAAATGTGGTTTGAAACTTCAATGCTTAGCATTTGCATAAAAAGAAGATTATAAACTAAAGTTTCAAGTGATAAAATAATAAGTTACCTACTGAAACACGGTCTAGGAAAACACGAGGAAGGAAGTTTCTGCCTTTTTTTTTTTTTAATTTTTTGTTGTTGTTGTCGTTGCTGTTTCTCATTAATTAGTTGTTGAAGGAAAATTCACATAAAAAAAAAAACGCGTGAGATGTCAAAGGAGCAGATCTTGCTTAATTGGTCGGAAACTGTGTGTGTCTGTGCGTGCTTCCATACAGGCGAGAAGGGCTTTGTTTTGAGGGTTTTTGCCAGTTGGCGGATTATTAATGTTATGAGGACCATTAATAAGCGAAATTCCAAAACAATTTTCAAACGAGGCCATTACAGGGCATGAACAAAAGAACCGGATCTCCTCTATTTTAAAAATATATATTTTTTATTTTCTTAAAAATTAAGATTTATGACTTTCTTTGAATAGAAGCTTCTAACTCTCTCTCTCTCTCTCTCTCTATATATATATATATATATATATATATATATATATATTTTTTTTTTTTTATTTATTTTCTTTTAAAACTAGTAGATCGCCACTTGTACCCGCCATTAAAGAACAAAGTGATGACTTTTACCCATTGCAAGTGCCGGAAAACCGATTTCGCCAGCCGATTATTTAAAGACTGGATACTTCAGCCCAGTTGGGTAATTCTGTAGTTAATTTGCAGAGGATTCACCCAATTACTTTGTTTTTCTGTTACACGTATGATTAAATCAGGACACCGCACTTTGCAAATGTTTGGTCCAAAACAACTTTTTTATTTTCTTATTTTTTGCTTATTATTGTTATTTTTTTAATATTCATCAGTGCTTTTCAAAGCTCCATAATGGACGTGATGTATCATGTTTGGGTGTTTAATTCAATTTTTCCCTTCCAACTTTCGGCTAAAAAAAGACAAGAAGCTTCTCGATCTTACTCCAGTTTTCCTCCACGTCTTGTGTACAACCATTATTCGATTTTATCAACAAACCGCGAGTCACTATTGGAGAAAGAATTCGTTTAGATAGATTTGGGTGTTTCTCGCAGTCAAGGGGGGTCTTTTTCTTACCCGATCGAGGAAACTTGGTCGAGCATGGAACCCGACCATACTCTACTGGACTGAGTGACAATTCAAAGTCAGTCAATCCAATTGGAGACCCAAGCAGCGCAAATGCCTATATTACACTAAGCTTTGAAAAAAAAAATATATCATTAAATGATATATGACATTTTAACTTTGTCCATAAATAAAACTCACATAATTGTTGATCCGCATTATATGCCATGACATTGAGAAAAATGGATATAACAGAAGTAGTTCACTTTTTTCATGCTCTTTCCGTCCAATTTGAATGGTGAAAAATCATAAGAGGAAGGAAGTATTGGCTTCAATCCCTCCTCCCTTTGCATCCATTGTCCGTCCAGCACCTTCTCCATCCAAACAAACACAACGTTAAGCAGACATTATTTTAGGTCGTAAGGTTCTATTTTTCCTTTTCTTTTTGATTAGTGCGTTGAGAATCTACCGTATTTTCCCCGAAAAGAAAAAGTTTGGGTGTTCAATGAACCCGAAGAGCGATCCTTCAAAAAGGAGTGCTCCTAACCAAAATCAGCAAGGGTATCAAGATTGTTTTCTTTTCCCCTTTGGCATGGATCTCGAGACCGTCATACAAAACCAAATTTAGAACCGGAAGTGTAAGACCCGAGAAAAGAAATTCGGTATGAACATTTTTCCTTTTTTCCTTTTTCCTTTGGTCTATCGGGAGACCATTGGAAATACCAGTCGATCTAGTGACTTCCAAATAAATTGAAATTAGAAGTGCGCACAGAAGATTTGACAAGAGGATTTGAGGTTGCAGGAACAAGCTGAATATCCAATTGCGTTTCCCACGGGGACTTATCCAAGTCTTTAACTTCCTCAGTAGGTAATAATTTGCTATCCGGTACGTTATTTCTACGGAACACTTTGTCCAAATTGTGTTCAGTCTCAGACAAGAAAAACTGGGACAAAAAACCAAAAAAATCTGTACCAAACAAATTCCAAAAACTATTTGTTATCAGCGTGTAATCCGAAATCAGGGATGAAACAAATGCATCTGCGTTAATCAAAATGACCCTGTAAGATCCTTTTTGTTCTCAAAGTCTATTGTACATCTAACTACGTTCCACTAACCCATCTCCCACGCATGTGCTTAAAGATAACTCATACATGCTCAAGCCAGTATACGACATCAACAAAACAAGGAAAATTAGATCCAAAAAGGGAGAAATAAGACGGAGAGCAGTAGCACTCACCACTGTTCCACTTCCGCCATGGCTACCCAATTTGCTAGGATGATGCCTGCATGTCTTCTAGACCTTTCAACACAAGTAAACAAGGCAAAGACATCCGTATAAGACAATTGTTCTGAAAGATATGGCACAGCTGAAGCTTCTTAGGGCTCGATATAAGAAAATCGCTCCAAAAGATATGGCAGAGCTGATGCTTCTGAGGGCTCCGAAGCGGGCGCCGCCGGGGGGGGGGCGCGGGGGAGGGAGGGGTTGAACTATCAAAAATGCACCCTCGCTAGAAAGTTGGAACCTGCCAATGGGCTTTTTCCTTCTCCATCCCTAACTAATTCCCAATCAAAGGTCAAGATCTGATCACACCACAAGTTATGACAACACCATACCACTAATCAAAACAGAAATCACATTTGAAAACTTACAAAGGCAACATAATACACAAAAGTCAAACCCGCTAAAGCAACAAATGCAATTTGAAACACATTATACCTGCAAAAAATTAAAATCATGTCCAAGAGATTAGTAGAGTTTATATGCCTAACCAGAACAGATAAAAGACATCTTCATAGATGAGACTCTCACACTATCGAATATGGGGAAGGTCATATATTAGCAGCTTTATCATTGCTTTAACAAAAAAGTTGTTTCTAAAATTCAAACTTATAACTTTCAGATCACAATGAAATAACCTCACCATTACACTAAGGTGTGCTCTTTCTAACCAGAACAGATGAACGAAAACCAAATTATCTCCTTATGGCAACTCACTTGTACAAATTTCTTTGATCCCTGGAAGAGACTGCAATGTTTGGCCAAAAATTTCCTGTGCTGCAGTTGCTTGAGCATAGCAGCCAAATGGCAGGGCGCAGAATTGTATCACGCTGAAATTTGAAGAAATCTATGCTGTTTATAACATAATAACGGTGACAATTTAGTATGATTAAGGATAAGATCATCATCATCACATAATCTTAATAGTTTTAAGCATCAGGTCCCAGATGATTACAACATGACCACTTGCTATGTGAGACCATATCATAAGTTAGCAACACAGACTTAGATTGTACGGAAAACTATAAAATTTCAGGGGTCAATGATGCCAACCTAATGGAGCATACGAGAATGAGTCCCAGTTGAAAAGAAATGAGTTCATTAGAGTAGCTCCCCGCCTAGACGACAATTTCACACAATCAAGGAGTTAAAAGTTATTACTGCAATAATATCTGGTACAAGTGATAAAAACACACAAACACATCCTCCAACAAGATTTATTACTTCATGGGATGAATGGTAATGAAAACTAATCTGAGACCCAGTATCACTGCAAGTAGAAGGTAGAAGCAGAAAAATGCAAATGCGGCAGTACCCAGAAGACCTGACGAGGTGGTAGAATACACCAGAAATAAGATTCTTCAAGTTAAGGAGGACAAAGAAAGAAACAGTGAACAAAAAGATCAAAAACATAAGAACTTACCCCAGACACTATCCAACTTGATGAAAACCTCATTCACGAAAGGAGAAAGAGGCGGGCCAATCAGCAAATATATGATAATGTGAGCAACCCAGGCCATAAAATTATCAACCTAATAAACTATTACCAAAAGTGTCAGAAAACAGGCCAGGAACCTAGAAATCAATCAAGTCAAAGACTCAAAGAGGAAAAAGAGATCTCAAATACGCAAAATTATCAGTTTGTGAGATTAAATATACACAATTTTATTTTTATTTTTATAAAAAACAACAGTCAGAGGCAGCAAGGTGCCTGGATTATTTTGATGTTGAAGAAAGATTATCTTGTACTGCACCTTGGATTCCACCGTCTTCACCAAATTGACCATGAATAACTGGGAACGCCATTTCCACAGAGGCAGCGAGGTGCTCTGCAAATTCAGAAACAGAAGAAAAACCTAGGGCAAGGCTGCGAAAAAACAGGCAGTTAGCCATCTTAACACTTTTAACATATCAGTCACAACAACACACGTAGGGCATAAAACAACTCACATTACCTCTCAAGCTTAAAACCAAAGTCCGCAGGAAGTAATAAAGTACACCTGAAAACCAAGAATAAAAAAGACAAGTCGAGAATTGTGAGATATTCGAGAAAAATGATGTAGCAAATAACAAGTAAGGACTAGAAAAACTTGTAATGGCCGACGCACGGGTATGGTACAAGCCTGCGCCGAGGATATAGCATAGGCATTGAGATCACCGTCGATGTAATAGCAGCTCACATGCAAATCATCCCTTCGTTTATTAATTTAAAAGAATAATGGCAAAATTTAAAAAAGAGGCATACGAAAAGAATAAGAACAAATGGAAAGAGGAAAGAGACAAGAAAAGCCGAGAACGTTATCGAAAGAAAAAAAAAAACAAGAAGAAGAAGAAGAAGAAGGAAAAAAGAAAAAGAAAGACGAAAGAGCCGCTCAAATTCTAATTAGTTACCGGTAAATGATCAAGAACAGACATTCAAGTACCACAATGTGATTGAGAACTGATCTGGCGGAGTTGAGAGAGATTCCGCGTTCGACAGAGGGGTCTCCACCTATAAGATTGACTCTGAGAACTCTGACGCTCTCCCGCTCCCTCTCCTCATCTTTTCGAGTCCGCTCATCCGCCGCCATCGGGCGCTCCAACTCCCAGACAATGCCTCTTCCGAGACAAGAGTCAATCTTGGACATCGGATTCAATTTCAAGACTCTCGGAGACTCAATAAAAGATTCTCGTGCATCAAGATTCGATTCCAATCAAACGGGGCCGTTTCGGCCACGGAAAGAAAGCTTCGAAGCGTACGCGAGGGATGCCATTGAAAGAGAAAGAAAGGACAACCATTATGAAGCCAGAGCGAAGAAGAAGCGAGCGAGACGGCTTCGTCCATTTTCTTCTGCCTTCTTTTCTTTTTGGAAGAAGTTACGATCGTCCGGGAGGCGGAGCAACGCTATTTATACGGCTACGGAAATGGAACCGCCTCTTCCCCATTAGCCGTTGGCCTTTGGCTCCCAATTCAAATTCTTTCTCTTTTTATATAATAATAATAAAAAGAAATCCTAATTCCCGATGGACTAGGGATTCCTCGTATAGGATAGTGGCGTCAGATTGAGTCGGTGAGGAAACCCGACCCGATCTTGCTGATCCTTAATACAATTAATACAACGTTCAAAGAAAAAAAATAATAAAATAATAATAATAATAATAATATATATACTTGGGCTCTATGAGAGTGCTTCTTAACATTGACTCTACCAGGCCTATTATAATTGGGCTTGAATGACAACTTTCAGAATCCTTAGTGGCTGGAGGGGTGGGGTTTGTGGCTCGCAAAGTAATTGGATAAGCTGAAATGCTTATGTGTATTGGGCACATCTGTTATAATTAAGAGAAGACATCAAATTCTATGGATATTAAGAAAAACAGAGAACAATTTAAATTGGCCTAAAAATGTATGGTAGGAGTGGTTTAGAACACTTATATTTATATTATATTTAATTTATTATATAATGAAATGGTAAAATAAAATATTTCAATAAAATTTGAAACTAAAAATTTTTTATTATATCATGTGAGAGTAAGAGTAAAACTATATTTCTTTCAAAATAAAAATAATCAATAATGCATTATATATTATATATATATAAAAAAAAAGAATATACAAGAAAGGGTCTGACGCTCTTAAGTTTTCATTTGATATTTGATTATCTGTATATCCACACACACATAGATATATATAATTTAGGCACACAATAATATTTTAAATTTATAATTTATAAAGAGAAGTAATTTATATATACATATATTAGTAATATTTAAAGATGTCAATGCTTATAGTAAGTGGTTCCTATTGATTTTTTTTCTATGTTCATGAAAAAAGTTTTCATATCACGTTCGCGTTAATCGGGGAACGAGCACAAGTTAATGCCTGCAAATGCCAAAATTCTCTAGCAAATGGTTCAATCCTTCGTCACTAACAAAGTATTAAGAAAATGAAAAATACTCGTCGCACAATTAAATGAATTAGCGACTTAGGTAAATCAGAATATTTTCATGATATTTACTAAAAGACCAACGGTCGTCGGACCATGTCGTGCAAACCGACAAGAACAGACATAGGATGCATGGAACTGCCCCAACTACCATTCCCTGCAAGAGAGAAGACTGATCGGTGAGTTCATCGGTTACTCACCTATCCCCCTCGATGAAGCCTACACGACAGAGAAGCCAAGGTTGTATTTGCAACTCTTTTCAATATTAATATTATCGATATCATCTAACTGTTTCTTCTCCACGCGTTACTGCATCTAGAATGTCAACGCCTGATCAAAGTCCAGCTTCTTCTTCTTCTTCTGCTACTCCGTCAAATAATGGCGATGCCGGGGGCTCTTCTTCTTCTTCAATCAATAGGGAATCTTCTGGTGCGCCGTCGTCGACGTCTACTTCTCGGCTTCCCGAGGAAGAGGAATATTTTGAGAGCAATCAAGAACAACTCTATCCTCGTCAATTTACGCAACCAGAGATGGAGCAGCAACAGATTGGCGTTCATTTCGGAGGGAGTTTGCTTTCATTCGACCACGAGTTGGCGATTTCGGATGACACTTGGTCTTGTGTCATTGTTGCACTCACCTTTTGGTTCTTCCGTATGAATTTCAGAAATCTCTCCCTTTTTTCACTTTTGTATTTATATAATTTCCTGAAATCTGACCGTACGTTTTTCATTTTACAGTGTCGATGACTCTGATTTTGGGGGTCTATGGTCCGGTGAGTTTGAGCTTGGGACCAGAGACCTCACTTCTTATTGAACCGAACCCCATTTTTGTGCAGAGTATAAAGGTATATCAGACCCCATCTTCTCTCTATTCTCCTTTTGATGCATTGCGGTACTTTCTCCTAATCTTGGGTGTTTCTGTAGGTGGTAGAGTTGGATGATAAAAATTCGGCGCCAATGCTATATGGGTTTTATAAGTCTCCTCCACTTGATGTTGTGGAGAACTGGTCTATGGTTTACAACGTCTCTGTTCCTGCTGATTCTCACAAGGCAAGTTTATTTTCTATAAAATTTTGTCTACAATGTCCATGGTATTCTGCTTCGGACAAGGTTTTCCTTTTCTGTTTCTTTCTTTGTTTTATTTCTTTTCATATTAGTTGGTTATAAAAGTAAATACGTACGTTGTTCTTTCTATTTTCTTTTTGGATTTTCATTCCAGGAGTGGGTTTTTTACCTAAATGAGGGGTCTGAAATTCATATTTCATACAATCTGAATTCACAAAGCTCTTCTATCTTCCTTGTGATTACCCAAGGTAAACATTTTTGCCAGTTGTCCTTTACAAATGCTTCTACTATTGTATCATCTAGTATCTATTTGCAAGTGCCATGTATTTGCCTTGTTGGTTTGAGGAATT
Organism: Bruguiera gymnorhiza; assembly: GCA_020883675.1. Lineage (NCBI taxonomy): Eukaryota > Viridiplantae > Streptophyta > Magnoliopsida > Malpighiales > Rhizophoraceae > Bruguiera > Bruguiera gymnorhiza. Next base: position 7,588,172 of record JAIRCJ010001062.1, on the reverse strand, counting down.
TGAATACTTTCTTGTCCATGAATGGGAGAATTTAATGGCAATATGTAGCCTCATGAAAAAATCTTATTAGTTAATCGAATGAATGCTTGGTTTGATGAGTTGAGGTGATTATTCCCGTCCGAGTGTGGTCTTGTTGCAAGTAATTCTAACACTGAGGAATTGCAGGGAACGAAGGCCTTGCTGAATGGCTTGAGGACCCTACACATCCAAATTCCGCTTTATCATGGAAAATCATTCAGGGTGAGATAGAAGTGAGAACTGTGCGCATTTGTTTATAACCATTTCAACTGATGCTGCCAATTTCTCATTGGCAGGAAGTGGAACTACCCAACAGAACATATGGAGATCTTCATTTTACTATTTAGCATTGGGTAACTTGAACTCTGAGGAAGTGGAGGTAATTGTATAAATTATTCTACCTAGTTCTGTATCATTAATATGTTACTCTATTTATGTGAATTTGTAAAAGTATTGTTTGTTTCCTGCTCCCCTTTCTGTTATCTGCATGGCATCAACAGGTTGGTTATAGGTCTTTGATTTCTCCATATATAATATTCTGGTGTTGTGCAACAATAGAGTGACAAGGGGCGAATAAAAGAAGCTATCTCCATCTGATTTGAAACTTCATGCCCTGCTTCTCCTTTTTCTTACGTAGCATTGCTAAGAGATTTGACGATGAATAACACCTCGTCCTAACAACTCCAACACGAACCATGGAAGTTCACCATGTGATCCACTGGCGATAGTATTCAAGATTCAAATTTGATCATTGCTTGAATACTATTGCTTTTGTAAACATGGTTAATGCCATACAGGTCAAAATGGTCTCTGCAATCCCCAACATATTTTCTTTCAATTCATGCTCAAAATTTGCCTTGCAGAGATTTATTTTTTGGCAAAAATTTCAAAAAAGTGTACAATTTGGTAAGCTGATAATGATAGTTACAGCAACACATGACGTTGCAGGATCTTGGTAGGAGGCTGGGATCAGTGCAGTACATGCTATACACAATTTGAGATTCATGTATAAATTGTTGGTTTGAGCTAAGTATTTGACTAAACTTGTTAAGTTTGTCACTGGGAAATTAGACACTAACTTGAAGTCCAAGTGCAAAATCTATAGAATTGAAGGAATGGCCATTTTTTCTTCGTTGAGCGTCCTCGATCCCATTTTACTTGGTTGATTTTAATTGAACAGGTGGAATTGAACCTCACAGTAAGAGCCTTGCTATACAATACTACAACGGCTTATAGCAATTGTAATTTCACTGAGAGCATGTGCAGTTTGAAAGTTTTGTTTCCAATTGGGAATGCTGTTGTCCTAACTTCTCCTCGTCCAAGACAGGTATATCTGTCATTCCCTTGTGCCTACTCGCACTCCCTTGATTAAACTCAAAAAATTTAGGGGCTGGAACTGGAAACAACTTTCTAAACATACAGAATAAGGCTATAATTTCTACATTGGCCTGCCCATATGATCGAAATTCAAAAGTTCAGGGGCACTCACACATTTTGTAATGAGACTTTTGGTTGTACTAATGAGACTACAATTTAAGATTTCTCCACCAAGTGGCTACCTTACAGTGCTCATCAATGACTAAGTTTTCTATCTATTTTTTGGTACTTTATAGGGTTCACTCGGTAATAAGTGGAATGTCAAATTGTCCTATGGACCAAGATGGGCCACATATATTGTTGGCACAGGTATACTCGTGTTTTTTGGTACATTGGAAAAAAGCATAATTATACTTCACTCTTCTGTTTTTGGATCGCTTTGACGTTTGTATTTACTTGTTTTATGCATGCAGCTGGAATGACTGTGCTCATGGTGGCGGTCTTCAATTCCTTGAACAACTGCCGATGTATTCGGGAAGAAGGTACAGCAGGCCAGTTCAGTGAGACAGCACCCGAGAGAGCCCCCCTGCTTTCTCATAAAGATGATGATCTGTCGAGTTGGGGCTCATCTTATGATTCCCTCTCAAATGATGAGGATGATCATGAATATCTTCTAGGAGGAGGTTCTCTTGAAGGGAAGACGTCAAGAGATGGTGAAGATGGGAATAATACCCGGCGGCTTTGTGCGATTTGCTTTGATGCTCCGAGGGATTGTTTCTTCCTTCCATGTGGGCACTGTGTTGCTTGTTTTGCATGTGGAACAAGGTAATGACCCCCGATGAACTCCATCTTTTCTAACTGGTAATGAATCTATGGTTGGCCCTGCTACAAATTAGCACATAATGAATAACATATGTATGTAAACAAGGTAATGACCCTCGACGAATTATCTTTGCTACTTAATATATACAGGATAGTGGAGGCTGCTGGTACCTGTCCTATATGTCGTAGGAATATGAAGAAGGTGAGAAAGATTTTTACAGTTTAAGCTACAATACGAAAATTTTCAGAGTTTTGTACAACCGGCTGGAACAAGGATTTAAGCGGGCGTACCTCGCTCGGCTGAGTGCCCTCGGCCACTTAGCGTTGATTATCCGGGAAAAAAAAAATCAGAGATGGGGACGCAAGCAGATGTCCATAATAAAACCATTACACGATCCAAAGGTCTAGATTTACATTGTTGTTTTCTTTTCTACTTCATTTGTTAACTGAGAGGTCAATTTTATTTTAAAAGCCTCTTTTAGCCATGAGTACATTTACTATTACTGTGCTGACATTTTTTCACTTTCTCCTAGTTACTTATAAATTATGTTCTTTCCTTTGCTTGCAAAGCCTGCAAAACTGAACGTGAAAAAATGAGTTTGGTGCTCATTGGGCTTTTCTTACTTCGAACGATGACCCCGGTGGCTTGTGAGCAACACAATAAGATCCTCACGCGATCCCAGCCAATCATCTCAAACTAAATCGAGATTTCCTTGATAAGGGTAACCAGGAAACTATGCTCTCAAGTCCAACTATTATACGGGCCAGTCCTTCTCAGCCCAATACAATATCTTGGGTTCTGATATACTTTAATTACGTGAAAAAAATATAAAATGTATGAAAATAAACAATTATTTAATTAAAAAATAAAATAAAAAATTATTTTTACGAGACTTCTGGTTGCAAAAGTGAGCAATCTAAGTGGTTTAGTCATCAGATAAAACTTGTGGCCTATCAGGCCGAAACCTGCTGGGCTCGAATAGTCAATGATGTCGTGCGTATCACTCTTCTTCCCTTTCAGTCAGTGGGTGTGGACAGTTAAATATTGAGGATGAAATGGGCTCAAATGGGTAAAGCACAAGTGTGCTAAGAGTTTCCGCTTGTTATGTTTATGGTGGAAGACTGGCACGGGCGGTAGAAATTGACCCGCAAATTAATAAGAGCGCATAACAGAAACAATGTATTCGGTCATAGAAGTAGTTGGATTTTTAATTGTAGAAAGCAATTGAACTCTTGCATAAGCCTTAAGAAGGAGACACATTAGGAAAAAAGGACGGTAGACCAAGGCCATTCAAATAAAAAAAAAAAAAAGGTAATTTTTAATATATAAAACGAAGAAGAAAAGTTGAAGTCACTTTCTCTTCTCCACTTTCTGTTTTGTGAGGAAGGGAATTTTTGTTGGGATTGGAAACGAGCGGCGGCCTTCGTTTCCCTTGCCCTAGCCACTTAAATGTACATTATCGCCAGTTCGTTGAAAGAAAAAAAATATAGTAAAACAATCCTGTAAGGCTAAACCACACAAGGAGGGTTCATAAATTAAGCTGAAGGCTAAAAAGATAACAATTCAATTATTATTCAAAGTGCTCTCTACATTCGCTGTCAATGAAGCATTGAACTGAACCGCATTGACTAATGAAAATGGCAAAAAGAAAATAGATTCGAGAGAGAGAGAGAGTAGAGAATTCTAATTTTATTTCTTTCCTGATTTGTATAAAATATTTGTTATTTATAAGTTGTAAAAATGTAATTTAAAATATAAAACACTCACTTTGATATTTTTAAATTTGCGTTCTCTTTTATTTTTAATATTTAACTAAATTAAGCACGGATTAGGATTACGTTAAAAAAAATTTAAAAAAAAATCATTGAATTGAATATTTTCACGAAAAAACTTGAAGCCACCGAATCATGTCTTCCCACGTCAACAGATTGCTCAAACCGAGGTTTCGCTCACCAAAATTGCGCAGCCCCCAATCTTCTTTAGGTAACTACTGATCACTTCCACGTGAAACATCCTAAAACTTCTCTATCCACCGTCGGATCTGAAATCTGCTAATATTAATCAACGGACTAGGGCTTCAACGTTATTGATCAACGCTTCAACGTTGTCGCAGGTTAAGCAAAAAGCCCGCGTCACCCTGCTTTCCTGAGCGGCCACTGATAACAATTTAAGCCGCAAACCACAGGCCACCGTTCTCAAAAAACCACATCTGCTCCTCTCTCTCTCTCTCTCTCTCTCTCGTTCTCGGTGTGTGATAGACTGGGCTAGGATGGCAGGAACCGGAGTGGTGGCGGTGTATGGCAACGGAGCAATCACCGAGACCAAGAAATGTCCCTTCTCCGTGAAGGTGGGGCTCGCCCAAATGCTCCGGGGTGGCGTCATCATGGACGTCGTGAACGCCGAACAGGCCCGTGTCGCCGAGGAGGCCGGTGCTTGCGCCGTCATGGCCTTGGAGCGAGTCCCAGCGGACATACGCGCACAAGGCGGCGTGGCTCGCATGAGCGACCCACAGCTCATCAAAGAAATCAAAGAGGCCGTCACCATCCCCGTCATGGCCAAGGCTCGCATCGGCCACTTTGTGGAGGCCCAAATACTCGAAGCCATAGGCATCGATTACGTGGACGAGAGCGAAGTTCTCACTCCCGCCGACGAGGACAACCACATCAACAAACACAACTTCCGCATCCCTTTCGTTTGTGGCTGCCGGAATTTGGGCGAGGCGCTCCGTAGAATCCGCGAGGGAGCCGCCATGATTAGAACTAAAGGTGAAGCTGGTACGGGAAACATAATCGAAGCGGTTAGGCACGTGAGGTCCGTGATGGGTGATATCAGGGCTCTGAGAAACATGGACGACGACGAGGTGTTTAGTTTCGCCAAGAGGATTGCTGCCCCGTACGACCTGGTCATGCAGACGAAGCAGTTGGGGAGGCTGCCGGTGGTGCATTTTGCGGCGGGAGGGGTGGCCACGCCCGCGGACGCCGCCTTGATGATGCAGTTGGGTTGCGATGGGGTCTTTGTAGGGTCCGGAGTGTTCAAGAGTGGGGACCCAGCAAAGAGGGCCAGAGCAATTGTGCAGGCTGTTACTCATTACAGTGATCCCAACGTGCTCGCTGAGGTGAGTTGCGGTCTCGGTGAGGCTATGGTGGGCCTCAATTTGAACGAGAAGGTGGAGAGGTTCGCAAGCAGGTCAGAGTGAAGTGGGCTATTGGCCTCGTTAGGTCTTGTCTAGGAGGTGAGGTTTATAGCCCTTTCCTATCTTGTCAATTAGTTTCGTTTTTACTTTTAAGATTGTTTCTTTTCTTGCTTATATTGGTTTTGCAATTAAACAATTTGCTAGTCAATGTTTGTGTTGTCTTTATTCGTTTTTCTATTTTTAATTTGGCTGTTGCTTTCAGTCGCGAAATGCCTAAGTCCATATCATTGTTTGGTAAGTTGGTGGGTATTATGAATCTTGTTTTCAATTGTGGCGCATAGTTTCTTACACGTGCACTGGAAACATGTCTTTTGTAGGTTTCACCCGTTGACAGTATGGTTTAACTCGATTAATTTGTTAGCTGCTTGATGGCTACAGGGCAATTTGATATACGTTCTCTTAGTTCTCCCTGTTCCATGGCTTGTATGATTGTGGAACCTGGACTACTACACTTAAAGATGAGAAAAATCCTTTAGTGGGCTTACACTTCCAAGCAATGAAAGAGATAAATTTTAACACCATTTTTGTTTGCTTGGTTTAGTAGTTGATACCTTTGTTTTTGGTCAAATCAGCATAGTTGGAATATGATTCAATCATATTTGGCAATTGCAAACTTTTCCTGCATAGGCTGCATATGGGTAGAGTTTAAGAATTATTGTCTTGGTGGCCGCATTGTGGTATGTTTCATCATGGTATGTTTTTCCATCTTCCTTTTGTTTTCGTGACATTTCTCCTTGAAGTCAGCATGAGGCACAGAGCGAGTTGCTTCATGACCCTTGTTTCTGTAGATTTTGCCATCTTTTTGGTAAGTGCTGGATGCTGGTATCTACTTGAGTAAGAATAGTTGTTTTTAATTTTTATGATAAGTAGATTTTCACTTTTCTCATCTATGAAGTTGGAGAAACTTGTTCTGTGAAAGTTCATTGAATTTAAGATTTTTTGGTTGAATAAATTTTTAACATGAGATTGGAGCCTTTATCATCAAGAGTTTGAAATACATTATCTCCATGCATTATGAATTTATGTACCAGGTAAAGAGGAATTGTGGTTTGTCCACATTTTGAGCCTGATGGGCTTGTATGTAAGAGGATGTGTTGAAGTTAATATATGATTCATACTTTGGGTCTTGCTTAAATTCTTTGGTTCAATGGTTTCTTCATAGGAGGCTTCAAGCTTGGGTATCTCAGTTGTTGATACTTCTTGCCTAGGTTTGCTAAACATGCAGTATTGCTGATTTTTCCAAGTTGTTGCACAGTTTGCTCTGTTAAGTTTTTAGGCTAGGAATTTGATAGGTTTGCTAAATAGTTTTTTTATGTACTGCTGCAAAAGGTCCTCGGAGTGCAAATTACATGGATGCCAATTTACATGGGATGGGCTTCTTTGATTTATTTGTTTTCCATTTCACACATTTGCTCCCACCAGTCCTACCCCCTGTTCTTCCCCTTCTGCTGTTGCCCATCTTTTACGACAATCTGCTGACACATTCTGTTATTCAATATGAAGACTGCACTGTTTGAGTATTATGTTCAGCTATTTACCTAATGAAGTACTCATATAATTCCGTTTGGGTGTAGTATCACAGGGGTCGTCTTTATTGCAGTACCACAGGAGTTCTGTGTCACAGCCGATGCACCGTTTCCTAATTATCCAGGATTACTGGGGCTACTTGGTGTATAATAACAGCCAAAAGGAGTAACTTTTCATGGCACTTGTCGTTTGTTTTAGATAATAGGATGTGCCAGAGGCAACACTCTGAAACGTTGCTTTAGTGTTTGCTTTCTAAGATTTTTGGTTCATTGTCAAAATAAAATTTTTGCTTTTGGAATTATATGTTTTGTCTGGGCATATTGATTTCGGTACCGAATAACAATTCGTCGGTATTGGTGCTTGCTAAACCCGTTTCTGCAGTTGTTTGGCATATCTCTTCAAAATGTGATAGTACTAAGAAAGCCAACGAGCACAAATTCTTAAGACCTGAGGCTGATGGCATCATCAGTTATTCAATTACGCTCGCCTATAGCCTGTAAGGGTATCAGCAGTTGAAGTTCGAAAAATGGGAATGTCATCTCAGTTACTCTAGAGTGGCGGTGGAAAATCCACTTTCTGCAGCGCGATTGAATCCTGCAAACCATCCAATGTTCTTCTATCCGCCGTCAACAGCTTAGAAGCAGCCATTATTTGACCCGAGTCATTGCCCGAAATAGTGCGTGCAGAATCCTGGCAGTTCCCTTCGCGATTGGTTTTTTTTTTTTATATATAATATTTTTCGTTTTTTTTTTTGTCTCAACTCGCCTGAGCTCCTAGAAAAAAACAGAAACAATTTGATGGAGATGTTCCAATAAGTGATTTATCTTGATTTCTTGTGATGTTCTCCACGGTGTCCTTGATTTGACTGGGACAATTTGTTTCCTCGTCAACATAATCTGCGAATTTAAACGTCACGTGCACAGCTACTCGGAACTCATTTTCAGTGCGTGTCACCGTACGATTATAGGTGTTTCGTGGTGTTTCTTTGTTCTCATCAACCTAATCTGCGGATTTAAACGTCACATACACGTAGCAATTCGGAACTCATTTTCAGTGCATATCACCGGGTGATTATAGGTGTTGACAGAGCATTCTAATTCCATTAATTGTCATTAACTACAGTATTTATTCAACTTTCTTATAAGGTGGGTCATTCGAAAAGAGTTGATAGAGAAAAAATCACACTTGATTATCATTAGACTACTTGTCCCTTATAGTAGACTTCGTTCATATATTTTAAACTGATTTAGTTCATTGTCAAGTTAGATTGATATTTACGAGAATTTCTAAAAACTTTTGTTATTATATCAACATATTTTGGACCACCTGTTGCAATTATATATGGTTCTATGGCCATTTTGATATATTGCAACTTCTTCGTAATTTTTCGTAGTCTAACCAAAGTAATAGAATAAACGAACAAAAAATCCACCTAATGACGAACCCGATAGTTCTAATAAACCATATTTATACGTGTGCGTTCAACTCCTACATTGACAGCATTCTCCGATTTTAATTTTTTCTTATATAAAAAAAAAAACACATTTGTTATTAATGTACCCAATGAAGTCCCTACAAAGAAATGAACAAAAATAGATAACCAGTTTTGAAAGGCAAGCTCCGAGCCTGCCCACAACGGTCTGAAAGATCAAATCTCTCCAATAACAGACCAAAATCCGAAGGATACAAGCCTTATCAGAAGTGGTAAAGGTCATTTGCGCTCCAGTCCAGAAACCAAATAGATTCGATATTTAATTTCCCGATTTGGCGTACACCTCCGACGACAGCCTAAATCGAAATCCCCAAAACAGGTTCAAGTATTATAACTACCAAACGGTCACTCCCACACCCACACGCAGTGTATTATCTGAACCCTAAAAACTGAACATCCCCTGATTTCCCATTCAAGCATCCCTCTCTCACACTATAAAAGAAACATCCCTCTCTCGCCAGACGCGCCCAATTAGAAAAAAAAATAATAATAATGGACTAAGCGTGATCTGCGATATTAGGGTTTCTGTGGCCCGCAAATGGTAGGGACGATGAGTTCGAGTTCAAGAGAGAGGGTCGCCAGACTATTGAGTTCCGCCAAGGCGGCGACCGACATACCGTCGAAGCTCGAAAACTTGCGTCGATTGAAACGAAGTTTGCTGAAAGAGGACAGCGCCGTTTCGATCTCCGATTGTCTTCCTCTTCTCTTTGAGTTGCAGGCCGATCGACACTCCCCGGTTCGCAAATTTGTGGCCGAGTATGATTCGCTAAAACTCTACGTTAAGAATTGTGTCTTTAATTTTCTCGATTGTTCGTGAAAGAAAGTTAAGAGCGTTGGTTCTCTTGGCGGTTTTTTGGTTGATGTAACTAACTTCGTTTTTTTTTTTTTCCTTCGTTTCTTCCTTTTCTTTCTTGGCCGGCTATTCTGCGTTTCTTGCCTAGGATTCTTGGAGAAATTGGGCTGAATCACTTGGAATTTGTGCCTGAAATTGTCCATGTCTTATGCGGCGTTCTGGAAGATCAGACGCCCGCTGTTGCTAGGCAAGCCATCACTTGCGCAATCAATTTATTTCGTTCTACTCTTGAGAAAATTGCGATTCAGGTGCTTCTTTTTGCCAATCCATATTCGAGATTTTTAATGTATCTAGAATTACCTTTCTTTTTCATGTCACTAAGACTCGGGGACTTTGTGGTTTGATTTTCTGGCCAGTGTCAGTTGGCAATTGGCACATACCTTATGGCATTAAGATGTTTACATGAATGCCTGCTTTGATTCTGTGTTGCCTCTTAGGTACTGAGTGGAATGCAATGGCTTGTGTGCTTGTTTCTCTAAAATATTTCAGGGTCTTTACACCAGTGGTTTGGATGATATGTTTAAGTTATCATGGTCGTCAATGTTAGAGTTCAAGGAAAGAATTTACTCCATAGCTTTTCAGGTAATAGTTAACGGTGGTGATTGGTTGCTGTTTGCATTACACTTCTTCGTAGTCTGATTCCTTGTGTTTACATGTTTTCAAGCCGGAAGGTGGCGGGGTAAGGCTGTTAGCCCTTAAGTTTGTTGAAGCAGTCATCCTTCTTTACACACCTGATCCTCATGGCTCTGCAGTGCCTCCTTCACATGAAGGTGATTGATTTTAGCTTTCCACTTTGGGGCGCATACAACATCAATGGGAAAATTAATTCATTTAATAATGCCATGGCATTGACATTTAGATTGCCTTTTTCACTTATGTACCATCATTATCATCACTTATTTTATAGGGGAGGTTGCGCAATTTAACGTTTCATGGCTTCGTGGGGGACATCCTTTACTAAATGTTGGGGATTTGTCAATTGAGGCCAGCAAAAGATTGGGTTTATTGCTTGATCGGCTCAGGTCTCCAACAGTGAAATCTCTCAGTAATTTAGTAATCATTGTGCTTATTAATGGGTAGGTGGCCAACTTCGGTAATCTGAATTTGTATGCATTTTCATGTCATTATGCAGCTTTGGGATGGTGAATTATATAAAATAAGTTGTAGATGTCCAGTTGTTGTACTGGTTGATCCTTAGAACTATGGACTCATTTATTATTGTGCTAATTGACATTATCAATTTGTGCTTCGATAAAAGTCTTGCCAAAATTGCTAAGGAAAGGCCTTCATATTATGGACGCATCCTGCCAGTTTTACTTGGTTTGGGACCCTCAAGCTCTGTTATTGAAGGAATTCATTCTCCTGGGACGCATCATGCCTTGAAAAATGCCTTCATTACCTGTTTGAAATGTACTCACCCAGGTGCTGCACCGGTATGTCTCTAATTGTAAACCTTCATCTTTTTTTTTTTTTTTTTGCTGATTTTTTGTTAGGCATGGTATTTGTACTCATCTTCCTTTCTTTTTGGGTTATCGCGTTAATCTTAGATGGCTTTTCTAGGTTTCAACTGGTTGATGCTTTTTATACATGCATTTGAAAATTGTGGTCATTTTCCTTTGTTTCTTGAATATGGCTTGAACTTGCTTTCAATTCCTTCACCAATGCATGAATGCTGAGAGTTTGGTTTGGAAGGGAAAAACTGTCTCAAACTTGTATATTCTGAAATATAAGTTATTTTTCTCTTCTGTGCTCGGCATTTTCTTTGTACCTTAAGAATTTTTTTCTCTTGACATCAAATTATAAGACACTAATAAAATATTCCTTTTTGCACATAACAAATTGGTAATGGCTTGCCATACTGCAGTGGCGGGATCGCCTAGTTGATACCCTAAAAGAGATGAAATCTGAAGGGTTTGCAGGGGAATCCCTACCCCAGATTGTCAAAAGAAATGAAACTGTGGATGAGGCAAAACAAGATCTGCTGGCTGACAAGGTATTTGTTTCCTTATTTTGTATGTTCCACGTCCTTTAAGTATATAACCGTTGAAGTACACTCTCACAGGCATATCTTTAGAGCTGCTTTGATAAGGGCTTAACATTTTGTAGGAAGTGCATCCCTCAATTAGAGCAGAGGACAGCATAGACAATAGACTGGGAAGGAAAAGGTCTGGAACAGAAGGCAGCAACGATTTGGGAGATGATGATGATTTATCTGGAAAACGAGTCAGACTGACGCCTAGTGTCTCGGAGGAGTCAACTAAAGAGTTCAGCAGGAATGTTGCAGTATCTCAGGATGACATTTCCTCGGATGGGCCTCCCACTAACAGACAGATCGATGATGGTGGACCTGTTCAACAACTTGTTGCTATGTTTGGAGCCTTGGTAGCTCAAGGTGAAAAAGCTATTGGTTCTTTGGAGATTCTTATTTCAAGTATCTCTGCTGACTTGCTAGCGGAAGTTGTGATATCTAACATGCGGCACCTCTCTTCTAGTCATCCTCAAGCTGAAGGAAGTGATGAATCACTGGTCAATATGACTATTGTTGGAAGTGATAGTCAAGCCAAGTATCCTCCATCATTTTTAGCAGATGTTCTTTCACTTTCAAGTTCTTTCCCACCTATAGTTTCACGTCTAAATGCCCCTCAGTCAGTGTTTGGCAACTTGGCAGTAAGACTTTACTTGATTTAGCCCTTTTTTTCTATGTTTCTTTTACTTTTGCCTCTTGGTGGATTTTAGTATATCTTCTCCTTTTAGACTTCTTTCCGTCACCTTTTACCTTTTCTTTTCTTAGGCTAAAGGTTTTGGCTATGAGATGTTTTATTCGTATTTACTCAAACTGCAGGCACTGCAAGGTGAAGAGGATCTTCATGTGGCAAATCCAGTTGATAGTGGTGCTGTAAATGGTGGAATAAGTCATGGAGCTGAAATTGAAATGTTGCATGATGGATTACCTGCTTCTTCAAATGTCGATGAATCTCAAGTTGAGATGGATGATTTGGCTATTCCATCTGATGTCCATGATGTTGGAAACCTAGAAAGTGAGATACCTGGTCTTGACTCTTTTTCTGGTAAGGACGGTTTTTCAGACAACGTGGTAGGCTCTTCAATGGTCTCTGCTGATTTAGAAGATGCTAGTCAAGATCAAGTTACAAGCTTGGGTGAAAGGTCTATGGTGGATTTGCTTCCATCGATATCAACAGATCGGTCAGAGGAGCTTAGTCCAAAAACAGCTGTTACAGATTCCAGTAGTATGATATCTTCAACAGCAACTTCTGTGAGTTTGCCTCCATTTGTGCTGCCTAAGATGTCAGCTCCTGTGGTTGACCTTACTGATGTACAGAAGGGGCAACTGCAAAACTTGGCTTTTATGCGCATTGTTGAAGCATATAAACAAATAGCTGTTCCTGGAGGTTCCCAAGTCCGCCTTTCTTTGCTCGCTCATTTAGGAGTTGAGGTGCTAATTTTAACATTTTAATGATATATATTCCCTCTTTTTTCTAGTTGTAATGTCCATAGTGTAGCCAATGCTTGGTTAGTTTGATTAGATGGTAATTAGGGACCATAATGGTTGTTCCTTGTTTAGTCTATCTGCATTTTCTTTGCTGCTTAGATTTAAGGAAGGATGTTTTCTACATTATGAAAGGTTTGAAACATTTATTATCTTGTTGAGATACCTAGCTGTTTATTATTACTCATGTTCAATGTTTTGGATCAAACTCTTATTATTTGTCTTAGATAATATTTGAAGAGTCTGTAATGCAATACATGTTATGGACTCACCCTAATTATTGTGAAATGTCTATAAAATATCTGGTCTTCTAAACATTTTAATTATTTTTTATCTCTATCTTTGTGTAGTTCCCTTCAGAGTTGGATCAATGGAAACTGCTGAAGGAGCACATATTGTCAGATTATTTGAATCATGAGGTAACTGGACGCTGAAACTCTTCTTGTTGCTTAGCTTGCTGAGTGGAAGCTGCTTTGTGATCTTTCAAGCTTGAAAATGAATTATTTCTCTCTCTCTTCTCTCCGTTTGTGCACTCTTGTGGTCTGTAACAAAGTACTACTTGGTGTATGATTTTATATGGGATACACATTCCTAACCTTATTTTGTTTGGGATCTTGAGATGTCTTAATTTGAGGCCTGAATTTAGAAGATATCTGGTTGCTGAATGTTGCACAATACTTTCTCTGCTATGGGGCTAGAGAATTGGCTCACACATTGCCTTGACTCTTTTTTATGTCAGCAATGGTGTCAAAACTGCCCTTTAATGCAACAGGAAAGCATCACAATGGAAATTCATTCTGATCTCAGATAATAACTTTGGGCATTTTGCCAGTGCACACGCTTACAAACTCTCTGGTCACCATGCTTCTAGCATTACTAAAGATTTTTTCCATTAATATATGCTCTTCTTTTAGGTTGTCAACAACTATCATTAGGACTTTGCCTTAAATAATTTTGGCCTTACTTTTTTATTGATATGTTTTAATATGTAGTCTCTGACAATAATTTCTGGATGTCTACAGGGACATGAGTTAACATTGTGTGTCCTCTACAGGCTGTATGGTGAGGTAGAAGAGGAACAGGACTTATTTTCTTCCACAGCTGCTGCTTCTGTCTATGAAACTCTCCTCCTAACTGTGGTTTGTGTTTTCATTTCCTCTATGCCTCTACCTTTGCCTATGCAGTCTGTAAAATGGCGAAATTATTGTGCAGGCTGAAACGCTTAAAGATTCCTTTCCACCTTCTGACAAATCTTTAAGCAGATTGCTTGGTGAAGCCCCTTATTTGCCAAAGTCTGTTCTAAATTTATTAGAGTCCTTGTGCTTTCCTGGAGACTTTGATAAAGCTGAGAAGGAGGTTCAAATTGGAGACCGAGTTACTCAGGGCCTCAGCACCATATGGAACCTGATTTTGCTGAGGCCTACTATGCGAGAAGTATGCCTGAAAATTGCATTACAGGTATTACTTTTTCATCACATATTTTGTCATATTGATGTCTTAATCACAAATTGCATTTGCACATTTTCCTTCAACTGTCTACTTTTCTTATGTCACTGGGAGTTGCATGTTTTCATCTGCAATTATAGATTCCATTTATGCATGCTTTAGTTGTTAAGACCTCTTTACTTAATGGGTTATTTGGTTGTATCCCATATATATATATTTTATTATTAACAGTGAATTTTTCCTTCTTATGATAGAGTGCAGTTCACCATTTAGAGGAAGTGCGTATGAAGGCAATTCGCCTGGTACATAGACACAACCTGCTACAGAAGGAACAAGATAAGCTGCTATTTGGAATCTGCTTTACCATTTTGAATGTTGTTTCTTTACAGGTAGCAAACAAGCTTTATGCTCTTTCTCCCATTGCTCAACAAATAGAGAATTTTGCAAAGGAAATGTTACTCTCTGCTGTAAGCATAGATGCCGAAGGATCAGTCGCTGAATTGGAGAAGGTATATAATGTAACACACACACTTCCAATCTCTTCTGGTGGTACTTATGTTGGATGAAACTAAAACGTTTTGCCAGGATTCACTTCTCCATAACTTGGAGAGGATCTTACACATTTGTTATATCCCCATAGTGTAGATAAACCAGTACATGGTTGAAAAAAGCTGCTGTGAGTAATTAGCAATCTTTTAGCTGTATCATGCAGCATCATAGACAATTTGGTCTACAATATTTGGCATCAAAGTCAACAGCTTTGGTATCATATTCATCATTCTGATGTTTAACATTTGTTAGGTGTCTGTTATTTCTTTTGTCCAGTGTAATCCCCGTAACATCACGCCTTTATTATCTTCTTCTTTGATCACTGATTCTATACTAGGTGTCTCTGGATCACCATTTTTAGTTTTAGGATGGAAGCACATCATTTACTTAAGAGATGGAAGTTGTTTGTCTTTGGATATACTGATGGCGGTAGTCCCTACAAGTGCTGCTTATTTGCATGTGCTTTGTAAACCCTGTGCATTTTTCTGATAATTGTAGCAGTGCCTAGTTTAAAATATAGCTGGACCTGAAAACAGGCATTGGTGTTGCCATGGTTGTTTTTCTTAATTATTACTGTGATACAACATGATTTATTGTATGGTGACTGCTTATTTTCTATTCCACAAGAATCACCAAATCACTGGTTGTGCTAGATTCCTTATATGGATATGGGTATGAGGAATAGCCTAAATATGATGATGGACCAAAATTTTTTTATCCTTTACTGTTTCTTTAGTCTTTTCCTCTTTCCCTTTCTGCTAAGCTGGTCTGTTACTTTACTAAGTTGTGGTTGCTACTTTTACAGGAAGACAGTTCGGAAAAACCGTCAAATGAGCTTCAGTCAGTGAGTGCCACTAGTAAAGATAGCTCTTCTGATGCTCATCAAGTATGCGCATCTGAAACTGTTTCATCACTCTCAGTAGCTGAGGCCCGGCGGTGCATGTCACTGTATTTTGCCTTGTGCACAAAGGTATTGCCTTAACATTAACTTGGATTCTACTTCAAGCATGCAACTATTGAAATTTTGTTGATCCTAAATGAAGCACTATTTTATCTGTGTAATATGATTGACAGAAACACTCTCTGCTGCTGCAAATTTTTGTCATTTATAAAAGTTCATCGAAGGCAGTTAAACAGGTTTGGCTGATTTATGCTATACTGTATTTAAACTATGTTGTTCTCACCACTACTATGAGCTTAATTTCCAGTGTTGTAGTGCAGGCAATTCATCGTCACATTCCCATTCTTGTCCGTACTATAGGCTCATCCTCTGAGCTTCTTGAAATAATTTCTGATCCTCCCAGTGGGAGTGAAGATCTTCTGATGCAGGTGCATTGATTGGTCAATCATGCATTGTGTTTGAGCTCATTACATTGGTAATAATAAGCAATAACTCTTCTGACTTTGCTTTCCCTGTTCACATTTCCTACTTTTACAATAGGTATTACAAACGCTGACCAATGGGACAGTTCCTCCTCCAGAATTGTTATTCACTGTTAAAAAGTTGTATGATTCAAAACTAAAGGTATAAAGAACATATTTTTTGAAGAGTAAATTGACAATTTATCAAGGGTAACAATTAATCTATGTTTGCTTTAAATGTTTCACAGGATGTAGAGATCATAATCCCTTTACTACCATTCCTGCCTAAAGATGAGGTTTTTGCCTTTTCTAAGCTCTCCATGTTTGACACCTTTGGGTGTGTTTGGACATATTTTCATAGATCACCTGTTTATGGGTTAGTGATTTCATGCATGGTTGGCCATCTTGGTCTTGAATTTAGTGTCTTTTTTCTACTTTTTCTTACGATTGACTTCCATTTTATTGAACTGTTCCTTGATGACCATCATTAGAAATCTAATTACTGATGGGTTGGGATTCCCCTTAATTCAAGGCAGACTTGGATGATAGTAATTTCAGGTCTGCAGATTAGAATTATAGACGCCTGTAATTGTTATGAATAATGTTTAAAGATAACACAACTTTGTGAAATCCATGTTGAGTGAGGTAGATTGCATGGAATCTTGGACGTAACTTAAGAGAATGGGAGATATATTCTAGTTAAGCATTTAGCTAAATATGGCCAGGCATATATATGTCCGTTTCAGGACTCTCTCAACAAGCTGTTTGTGAGGATGGGACTGTTACTCTGACAACCCCTGTGATGTGTACAGCTAAACCCCACAGAAATAAATGGGCTCATAGGCCTAATGCTCGTTGACCTCTATGTGTATTTTTATGGGTGGATAAGTCCATGCACATGTACAGTATCTACATCCTCACCAGTGTACACAAGATGACCTATTCCTAATATCTGATGATATCCACAAGGATCTCTAAGTGCATGCCTACTGAATATGATGTGATGTCTTTATGAAAAAGTAGCCAGTGCATAGATATGGTGGATTGACTTTAACATGGAAACTGATGAGTTTCATTCAGTAGATCAACTGTTTATATGATTGTGTTGGAAGCTAAGATTGCCATTTTGCACAATTTTTCTTCTTCATCTTCTCCACCTTTTTCTGTTGTATTTCTTTCCACAAGCTAAAAAGGTTACATGACTTCTCTTTTTTGCATTTCTTTTTTTTGTACTTATACAGTATCCAAATTCATGGTTCGGCAATTCTCCTCTTTTTCATAATTGAGAATTTCTCCTTTTAGTGGATTGGACTAATATAAAGATATTTTGTATGCTCTGAACCTTCTCTTTTTACTGCTGTCAATTACTTAAGTTATCTTTATTCCAGGTTTTGCTGATCTTTCCACATCTTATGAATCTTCCTCCTGACAAGTTCCAAGTTGCACTTTCTCGTATACTGCAGGTATCCTTCTTTTTTTTTTTCCCCCTGGGAAATACTAGTATTAAGTGCTTAAGTGTCTTAATGGTCAGTGCATCATGTATACTTTTCATGTTCATAGAACACTTGTTTGTGGCACTTAAATACAGTGTTATTAACCTTCAAAGCTGTACGTGATAATGGATGATGATTTTATTGCTCTATGGTGGTGCAAAAGAAAATTGAGGATTCACACTTATCTGAAATTCCTTTACATCAGATAAAATGTCTAGGAACCATTTAGTCTGCTTGTAGAGTTTGCTAGTGGTTTATTTAATGCTTTCTTTTGTTGCTAACTTCACTTATTGAACTTAATGCAGGGATCATCTCAATCTAGTCTTTCTCCCACTGAAGTACTAATAGCTATCCATGGGGTTGATCCTGACAGAGATGGAATTCCATTGAAGAAAGTACGTCTCCCCCTTTTTGTTTAACTCTGTTAGGATTGAACAAGAGTATAACTGTCCAATTTACTTTCCTATGTTCAGGTTACTGAAGCATGTAATGCTTGTTTTGAGCAACGACATATTTTCACTCAACAAGTTCTTGCAAAGGTCTTGAATCAGTTGGTCTGTATCATCCTTGGATTTGCATTGGGACAATATTTTAATATTCTGCAACTGATCTCACAGAGTACAAGGTTCTTCCTGCAGGTTGAGCAGACTCCCCTCCCTTTGTTATTCATGCGTACGGTATTGCAAGCTATTGGTGCCTTTCCGGCACTGGTAAGGAATTTACAGGCAATTCAAATTTTAAGAAAATTTCTTATTTTTTTCTGGTTGAATCTATGTTGATAATTTCGTTGATTGATTGAGGAACAGCACTGCATTAAATAGAGAAGTCTCTCAATATTTGAGGGATGCTTTGAGAATCTTTATCATGTCTTATAATATGCAACATGAGACCCAGACATGCACAAAGATTCTCAGAATTTGAATTCTGAGTTGAAAATCCTTTGATTAGTAACATACTTTAGTTTCCCTAGATTTGTATGCCGTTTCCTCCTTTAAGAGGAATGGGAATCGACCATGTGCAAATTTATTTTCTCCACATGGTTCATTTTTCTATTTTAGCTAACTCTCCAGTTATTAATGCTGCAGATGGAGTTTATAATGGAGATTCTTTCCCGCCTTGTTAGCAAACAGGTGCATTTCTTACCATGGTAAACTGATTGCCAGTTGTTTTGTGATTCATTTAGTTTAAGGTTGATGTACTGGCTCCTTGCAGATATGGAAGTACCCTAAGTTGTGGGTAGGATTTATGAAGTGTGCATTGTTGACAAAGCCACAGTCATTCGGTGTGCTGCTTCAGGTTTTTTCAGCTGTTTTTAGGTGTTCAGAATGCTTTCCATTTTGATTCATACTATTCGTTAAGCTGAAGGCACCTTTTAACTTTCGACACATCTAGCCTTGAGTGTGAGAGAGAGATTTGGAGGAGATCTGGGCATTCCATATTATAGTGCATTTGTCGTATTTATTCTTCAATTTTCGACAGCTTCCATGTTGATAATCTTTCTTTTTCAGCTGCCTCCACCACAATTGGAAAATGCACTGAATAGAACCCCGACTCTCAAGGCTCCTTTGGTTGCTCATGCTAGCCAACCAAACATCAAATCTTCACTACCAAGGTTCAAAATGAATGGCCAAGTTTTCTTACACAAAAATATTGGAGAAAAAATTAATGAAAATCACTTTATGTCTGGAGTAGGTTAGCTCGTGTATGGTTTCTGAATGGAGAATATTTGTTTTGAACCTTAAATTTTAGGTCTGTTTTGGTGGTTCTTGGAATAGCTACTGATTCTCAGGCTTCGAGTCAAGCCCAGAGTAGTCAGGTTCAAACTGGAGACACAGGCAACTCGGATAAGGATGTGCAGACCGACAAGGCAAAAGAATCTTCTAGTGCCAGCTGACAATCCGTTGCCAGATGCCAATTCTGGTTTACCAGAAAATAGCCGGTCCAAAGATGTTGCTGAGCCTGTCAACATGACCACCTTTAGCATCTAGAATTCTAGACGCCTTAAGTTCTCTGGTTCGTTGATGCCCATGCAGTCATCTTCTCAGTATCTTTGGGAATTGGAGGATCAGAAGCGGCGCCCATTTAATTGTTTTCAAGCTGCCTTTGCAATGCCATTGTGGGGAACTCCTGACATGCTGAAAATAGTGATAATCAGGAAAATTTCAGGAGTTAGATGAAGTGAAAATGTGTAACATGGTCGATCGAAAATTTTGAGTTTAAGAAAGGCAGAAAGAGAGTTCGTGCCTGTAAATGTAATGTACGTTTTTTCATTGGCCCGAGGTGCCAGCATAGAAAATGTCTGTACTTAAATAAATCCGTGTGTCTATATATATTCCCCTAATACTATATGGCAGCCTCATTCTTGACTTCTTGGTTCGAGACCATCCTTCGGCCAAATTAAGATTTAAAAAAAAAAAAAAAAGTCCTCTTCTCTACTAGCATGTGTCTTGTATGTGTTTGTGCATGTGTGCATCTCTCTGGATTGCTGGCCGACAGTGGAAAGGTACTCCGCAAGCAAGTTTTATCCTTGATAACACCACGGCATGCGTCTACTCAGCTGAGGGGAGCTTGCTAATGCATTTCTCCTCGGTGTACAAACCATGAGGCTTCGAGCAACTAGGATGGTCCTGGCGCTCCCACAAATTTACAGGCCTAACTTCTTTGCAAGAGAAAGGTGGCATTTGAAAGGAGAAATGTAATTGAAGTGTCCGTGTTTCAAAATGTTGAATCTGAATTCAGTGTTTCTG
Organism: Bruguiera gymnorhiza; assembly: GCA_020883675.1. Taxonomy (NCBI): domain Eukaryota; kingdom Viridiplantae; phylum Streptophyta; class Magnoliopsida; order Malpighiales; family Rhizophoraceae; genus Bruguiera; species Bruguiera gymnorhiza. Next base: position 7,567,844 of record JAIRCJ010001062.1, on the reverse strand, counting down.
CTGAAAACAGACTTTAGGTACGCCATTAAAAGTGAAATCTTTGGATAAACAGGACGGGTCTTCCACATGTTCTCTCTAGTTGCCCTGATTTAGATCGATGAAAAAGGTTCTGCGAGGCACATGGTGAGATATTCACTTGAATTTTTAGGATACAGCTCGACCAGAAGGGGAAGGAACTAACGGCGATCAAGTGCCACCGTACCAGCTACAGGTGACTGCCCTGTAGCGTTCGGAATTAACAATCCTATTTTAGTAAGGAAACGCCCTGCTCCCCTGGTGCAGCCTTCAATCAAAGATTAATATAATCAATGGAGTCAGGACCATCGTGCCCCGAAGACCTACACAGAAAACGGCTAATTAACCTGAATGAAGTAAAGGCAAAAGAAGCTGCTACTTAATTTGGGCCCAAATTCTCACTGGGCCAACAATATAAGGAACATGGGCTCCAATCCGCTAAAAGCGATGATCACTGTTGATTGCTGTTAAAACAGGAAAAAAACTGACGAGGACGGAAATAGTTAAGAGAACCATTAGAGAAGAAGATAGGAGGTGGGAGAAAAGAGGTTGGAGAAAGGAGGGTGGAGAAAGGAGAGAGGAGGAGAGGAATGGGTGCGGACTACTACAAGATTTTACAGGTAGACCGCAATGCTAAAGACGATGATTTGAAGAAAGCCTATCGTAAACTCGCCATGAAGTGGCATCCCGATAAGAACCCTAAGCAGAAGAAAGAGGCTGAGGCCAAGTTCAAGCAAATCTCCGAAGCTTACGACGTACAACAATTACTTCCGAATTTTCTTCAAATATTTTTCATCTTTCAAATTTTGAGTTTTTCTTTTTGTGGGTTTATTGATTGGTGATGAATTACAGGTCTTGAGTGATCCTCAAAAGCGGGCAGTATACGATCAGTACGGGGAAGAGGGACTGAAGGGACAGGTGCCTCCTCCGGGCGCGGGCGGGTTCGGGTCGGAGGGTGGGTCCACCACGTTCCGGTTCAATCCGAGGAGTGCAGACGATATATTCTCGGAGTTTTTTGGGTTTTCGGGTCCTTGTGGAGGGATGGGTGACCTGGGTGGTGGTGGTTGTGGTTCACGCGCCGGCGCGTCTGGATTCCCGAGGAGTATGTTTGGGGATGATATCTTCTCTTCGTTTAGGGCCGCAGCGGGAGAGGGCTCCAATGTTATGCGGAAAGGTGCCGCTATAGAGAGGCCATTGCCGTGTAGTTTGGAGGATTTGTATAAAGGAACCACCAAGAAGATGAAGATTTCCAGGGATGTTGCTGATTCCAGCGGGTAAAAGCTCTTTCTTTTAACTTTTTTATTGTGTTTTCATTGCTCTGTACAATTTCGATTGGGCGACGGAAAATGAATTGTTGTAGATTGGTGTTCAGAATTTTTGGATCGATTGCAATAATTGGCGTATTCTGTGTTCTGGTGGTTTGAACACAGTTTGTGCCATTTGAGATGACAATATCTAGAGGTGGTGTTATTGCCTTTGATTTGACTTATCGAAACTCCGGGTACAAATGCTTAATAATTTGATTGGAGGCAGCTTTACAGTGGCAGCAGAGGAAGGTACATAGGAGGATCAAACCCAAATGGTCATTCTAATTGTGTTTATGTTTTAGTGTGGTAGGAGGCCTTTTTTCTGACAGCTCACAAGTCTCCAGAAATTAACTGTAATAATAGTCATGCATCTACCAATTGAACTGAATCTGGGCAAATAATGCATTTTCTGTGGCGTATCTTTTATCCCCGTGCTATGTATTCTTCCTAACACATTTTTAGAGATTGCATTAAACTTTAGATAGATTCTAATGGATTATTGGGATAGACGAGGACATCATGACTATCAAATCATTTTCATATCATAAGCTTCTTTGTTCTTTTTGGACTTTTGAAGTTGTTTGTTTTTGCACTTTGCCTTTTGATTATGGAATTGAGCTCAACACTGCTCTTACGCTATGCATTATTTAATATTTGCTTGCCCCATAAGATTCCTTTGAAATTGCTTTAAAATTGTTAAATGTTGAAACAACCCTTCACAAGATCTGTGTGTCCATGTGAATAATAATCCTTTTCTAAATTTGGAGATTTCTCAAACACTAAATATGTTGGCCTTCATAGTGCATCCACATAATGACTTTGCCAGCTATTACAACTAAATTTGTGATGAATATTGTGTCTGCTAATATGAATATTTAATTTCTTATGTGCATGAACTTTATTATGAATTAGTAGCAACGAACTTCAATTTTGGCTATGGATAGGAATATGGAGTAAATTCAGCCTTGGAAATTTCTTTCCTCTTTGGCATGTGGAATTGTAGGTACACATCATTTATGCTTAATATAAGGAATTCTATAAGACTTAATAAACTCATACAAGGCAATTGATTTATCAATAGCTAGGTGTTTGTCATGTTACAGATGGGAACTTGAAGGATGGTATTATGCTACATCCGTGGGAGAACAATTATTACGTGTAGGTTAAGTTACACTCCATTATTGTGATAATGGTGAAAATGTGTTGTATTGCATCCGACATGGATTCTCATTTTAAAATCTTTTCTCGTTGCATTCTGTTTGCTGAAAGCATTGGAGTTAGAAGAAGCATGGTTTATATCTATGTGTTTGTTACACTGGATTCTGGATAATGTTCATTCATAGAATGTTTGTGCTGTGTGTTGGGTTAATACACTTGCTGTAGGATTGAAGGATGTAATTATGTTTATGCAGATGACCAAAAAAAATGTGTGCTACTGTAAGGAAATACTTTTACTTGAGATGTAGAAGCAATTCTCCGACAATGGTGTAATAATAGCAACTTGCATGCAGATGGACTAGAGAATTCAACGTGGTATCTAGATTGAGATATATTGAACATTTTTATTATATTTCTTTATTTGTTGTGTAGGAGACCCACCACAGTGGAGGAAATTCTTACAATTGAGATCAAGCCAGGTTGGAAGAAAGGGACGAAGATAACATTTCCAGAGAAAGGAAATGAACAACGTGGTGTTATACCCTCTGACTTGGTCTTCATAATTGACGAGAAGCCTCACAGTGTCTTCAAGAGAGATGGCAATGACCTTGTAGTCACGCAAAAGATATCTCTTGTGGAAGCTCTGACAGGATACACAGCACAAGTGATCACACTTGATGGGCGGAGTTTGACAATCCCCATTAACTCCATCATCAGTCCCACTTATGAAGAAATTGTCAAAGGGGAAGGGATGCCTATCCCTAAAGAACCATCCAAAAAAGGGAACTTGAGAATTAAATTCAACATCAAATTTCCCAGCAAGCTCTCCTCAGAACAAAAAACTGGTCTGAAGCGATTAATCTCAGCCTCATGAAATGGTGATGTTAGGCCTGCTTATAATCTTTTTTAAAGCTGTGTAATATTGCATTTATTTTCTTTAGTAGTTTGATATGGAAAGGAAGTTTCATGGGTGAATTATGGGTACATTGTAACGTTATTTAGGTAGTTGCATATTGCCTTCCATTTTTTCCTTCCAGCCCCATCTCTTGGCACAACGCCATGAGTTTCGAGTTTTGTGAACGTAGATCTGAGATACTAAAAGTTCAGTCAGTGTAGAGAGACGGGTCTTCTTCTTGAATTGGACTGCCGCAGCCACATTTGCATCCGCCCGTTGGAATTATCAAGTTATCAGCCTTGACGTGTGACTTTACTCATCCGAATTGTAGTATGCGAGGAATGCTACTTCACGCGACGCAAAACCCTACTCTTTTAAGGAATTAAGTTGTGAAGCAATTAGCCAAGCCCACGACTTCCTTCTTCTCTTTTGTCTAGTTGGAGTGGAGTAGTATTTTCTCATGAGCAAGATATGGGATTTGAATTTTAGGTCTTATTTTTAAATTTTAAGTTTGATAACCACTAAATTATATAATTTAGTAGTTATGCCTATATTTTCTATTGCACTCGAAAAATTTTACCAAGTATTTGTACGAGGGACTGGGTATTACTAGATTTTTATTAAAATGCGTAAATATACAATTTTAATCTAAGTAAGAAAAATGTTTAGATGAATGTAAAAATAATAAATTCAAATGAATATAATTATTTGCAGCCCAAGAAGATAAGCCTTCCATTTTTGATGCAATTCTGAATAGGACACAATGAGTTAATGATTCTAACGTTGTTTCTCGGGTTCAAATCTTAATAATAAGTGAAAGGTGAGGACTTGGCCCGAGATGAAATATTAGGAACGATCGTAAAAGTGCAACAAGCGAAGAGTCCATGCTTGGTTTCTTAAAAAGTGAAAATCAAGAAGTAAAATTGTCGCGTAACCAGGCAGGATTATTTTTCCTATTGCGGCAACGGAACCAAAGCAATCTACTGTTGATATCTATGAATTGAAGTCGTTGTTAATAGCCGCTAGATAGACCGTAGAGTTCCTTGAGGACAAAGCACCGGGGGCTAGATATCTCGTAAAGGCTCCAAATGGATATTATTGCTAACTCTTCGAACACGCATTAGGAGGCAGAGGAGAGTAATCTAAAATGTCAACAAGTTCAAAAAGTGTCCGAGAAATTGCAGAAGATTCGAAAAGTGTCCGAGAAATTGCCAAACGCAAGCAAACAGCGAGTGTTTTACGTTTCTCGTTGCCCAGCAAAGATATTTGGTCTTTGTTTCTGAACCTAAGCAAGCAGTTCCAGCCAATGCTTGCTTAAGAAAAGAGCAAAACTGACCTCTCTCTCTCTCTCTCTCTCTCTCTCTCTCCCTCCCTGCTTTGCGTCTCCGGCTTACACTTAATGCTTCGTTGACCTTCTCTGCTATTCAAAATTGCAATGCGGGAGTTGAAGTTAATTTTCGAATTTTCTCTATTCGAGATTGTTGAAAATCATACAATTGACGGTGGCAGTATCGCCTGCCTATTTCAAACAGTAGGTTTTTTTGAAGCTTCTGTGAAACTTTACGATTAAGATAATGTTAGCCAAATATATTTAATTTAAATTGATCTCTCAGTTGAAAATAGTTAATGAATGAACCAATGGAAATTTTATTTCTTTAAGAAAATAATATTTCCACTTAGTAAAAGTTTGATATGTCAGAAAATTGATTTGCTAGTTTTTTTTTTTTGGGCTGTTTTTAATGTTTTCATAATTTAGGTGTTGGTATACTAATTGATATCGTTGACTCGAACATCGGAAGAAGTCTAAACCGAACTCAGATCTAAAATTTTAACTGATTTCAAAAAATAAATAAATAAATAAATATATATATATATATATATATATATATATATTTTAATTTTTAAGTTAAAATATATTATTATGTGATTGATTTTTATATTGATAATAATTATCTTTTTAATTATTACATAAATATTTTGAATTATCGTGAACAATATTACTTGTGTAGTCGTTTCCCGACTTGATCCACCGTCAGGTTAAGGTCCCGATCCTATAGTCACTAAGCTCGATCCAAACTGAACGGGTTGTCCTTAGGCTCCTAGCAAATAGCATAATGGACGCCATAATTTCTGGGCCCCAATTCACCATTGGGGCTTGGGTCTCGAAAACGCAAGTCAGCAAGCTTGATCCAAGTGGAAACAGGTTCTGGCCCAACAATCCTTGTTTGGGTCAGATGCTTTTGCCCGAAAAGTAAAAAGCCCAACCACCTCAGAGTTATGGGTGGACAGGTTGCGAGCGATATTTCCGGAGACATTTGTCCGGGCCCGATAAGGGTCAAGACAGTTCTAGGTGGGACAAGACCAACTAACCACAGGATATTCTGTTTGTTGAGCTGTTACCTTTGTGGACGTCTCTCTACATTCGATTTGCCTTTTGTCAACGCGTTCGCAATTCGAACTCTTTCGGACATTACTCAAACTCTTTGTTGATCCCGAAAGTAATTGGCATTACCTCTAAGTGATCCTAAAAACACATACCTAGTACTAATCGGCCAATATTCTATTCTTTGTCCCTTGCATTTGCCCGGTGGCTGCTCTCTATAAGACTGCGTACAAAGACGCGCATTTGTTCGTGCATTGCTGGAGCATTGCCGACCCCCAATATCATTATTCGTGATAATGGCTTCCCGTCGCTCCGATGGCTCCGGAAAAGAGCGTTTACGTTGGACGCAGAAACTGCATGATCTGTTCGAAGAGGCTGTGACTCAACTCGGCGGACCAGATAGTAAGTGCAGAGATAAAGATAACATATATATATTAATGTTTTGTTTTCCTATATTGATTCCGGGAGAGAGAAGAGGAAAGAGGAGTACATGCATTTATGCTATTTTCCTGCATGTTCTCTGGTATTGAATGAATAGCAAAATAGATTTTCAGTGATGATTGGTACATTGTGCTTTTATATATGTATCCATGCAATTGGCAGGGGCAACACCAAAGGGCGTCTTGAAAGCTATGGCCACCCCTGGACTCACGATCTACCATGTCAAGAGCCATTTGCAGGTCCTCTTTCCCTCTCTGACCCTACATATGCAAACAAAATTGAGTCATAAAAGACTGCATCAATCTTCAGCCCTTTCCCCATATTCGTAAGATCAACTTAGCTTCTTGCGACAACTTGATGACTAATTCTTGAAACTGCAAATAAAAGAAACTTTTTGATCGTAAGCAATAGCAACGGAAGGTATTCCATTGATTCCTCCTGACATCTTCCCACCTCAATTTTGGTTGTCATTGGACGTCGCTGTTGGAGCTTCCTTCTTCTAAGCTGTAGGCATTCTTTCCATTCGTTTTACTCGACTTGTTGATGTTCTAATATTATTTGTGATTTCTTTTTTTATACATCGTCAGAAGTACAGGATCTCAAAATATATCCCGGAAACAACCAGCAGTAAGTGTAGACCGCTTATAGTTCATAATTTGCCAATTACTATACGTTTGACTTGAAAGTGGCAGTTGGTGAATCTTGACCTAAATGAATGTTATGTTATCCTTCGGCAGGAGGCAAGTTTGGGAGGAGAAGTATTTCGGAATTACTACCTCATTTCAGCACAATGTCGTAAGTTGCAAACATTCGTTCGTCCAAGTTGATTGCAGGCTATCATTTGATGCATTGATCTAAGTTTTCAAATTGACGCTGTGATTACAAAATTCTCGCAGAGGGTCTCAACTTAATGAGGTACTACAAATGCAAGTGGAAGTTCATAGGCAACTGAGCGATGAACATGAGGTGCAAACATACTTCTGAAAGTTATTTGGCTAACGAACAATTTTCTGTTTTTAAATGTTAGGCTGATTTATTTTTGGGTGGTTCGTATTTATTAGTTTCAGAGGAGCCTGAAACAAAAAATTGAAGCCCAAACGAGATTCCTGGATAGGATCGTGGAGGAGGGTAGGAGTCGACCCACAATTTCAAAACCATGCAAGCCTTTTTCACCCCTTTCGTTGCCTCCCCTCTGCGAGGAATCAGAATCAAATGCAAAGGAATTTGAATCAGATTCAGACGGCAACCGAACCGAAATACAGTCTCGAGAAGATTTCCAAGCTCTGAAGAGGCTTAGAGCAGAGCACGATGTCTGCTTCCAGCCGCAGTATAGATATGAATCAGCAATCAACCCGGATCCTTACGGTCCAAGCATGGTCCTTCAAAGAGAGGTAAAATTCTCGTACCCAACTAACGACATCAACTTCTCCTGGAGTATGATGGCCTGCTCATCGCCTCTAGTGCCCAGCTTTTTCTAATACAAGCTTTTATCTTTTGTTAATATTGTGTGAAATAAGACAAACGATTGCGTTGTTTGAGATATTTGGCCGCTTTCACAGTCATTCAAAGAAATTGATGAATTGTGTTTAACCTGGAATTGAAGACCTTGAAGGCGACCAAAACATCTCTAATCGTTGGTTTGAATAAGGCTGCATCACCATCATGTTGATGCGTGTGATTATGATGTGTGACATTTGCTTTGTTCTTTCTTTGTTCATTTTTTCGGGTTGGCATACGGCTGCGATATAACCCACTATCGGGTATTGTCGTCATTTGAGCAAGCGTTGCTCAAGTTTGTATTGTACGTTCTATCTAATATCTGCTATCCGAGTATGTTTCATTTGTTAATTGATGGTGATAATTCATACACATTTACACAAATTCTCACTAGCCCACATAAATTCCAATCTTCTATTCTTCCTGTTCTTAAGAGAGTCTCCTATGCTTTTTCAAGATTTCTTTCTCTTTCTTGAGATGGTAACACTTCGGAGTATGACCTCCTGCATGCCAAGTTTGGTCGAAGTCCAAAGGATCCTCCATTCCGTCTTCAATAGGATTTTGCTTGGACCATCATATAAAAATACGAAATGCGTAGCGCTTCGTACTGGCTGACTTATTATCTACCATAGTCTTTCTTTAATTTAAAATTTTAGAACCATGGAAAATAACTTCGTTTTTTCTCATTGAAATTACTAATGATCTTTCTACAGAAATCTTTGTTGAAAGAAAATTTAAAGATCATAAAATTTAGGTATGAAAGGATATTTTTCTGATATTGTATAATTCATTATGAAATTTTAAAAATCATATTACCATTTCATGCAAGAAATTATGGGCATTTTTGCGAGTCAAGTCATACTCCAAAAGACATAAATTTGACATCTCCATCTAATTCCTATGGAAATAAGTTCGACCAGAGAAAATATTTTTCCCAGAAAGCATTTTAAAAAATATTTAGGCTTATTAATTATTTTTCTTTTTTCAAACAAGAGAAAGTACCTAAGCAAAACGAAAGTACCTTGTAGTGCACATGTAAATCACTCGAAAAATACGAATGAAAAACACGTCTATTATCTTTTATGGGCGCAGCGAGAATCCATGCGCCTTAAGACGAAGAAGGGTAAAAGGAAAAGAAATTAGGGATTTTGCGTGTGAGGCTGGGTGCCTAAATATTTTTTAAAATGGTTTCTGCCAAAATAATAATAATAATAATAATAATAATAGCAGAAGAAGAAAAAATGGATCAACACTGATGGCGGGGTCACGAGAATCAAGCTAATTTAGACTCCAGATAAATTCACTGCTATGATCAAAGTGTATTTCAACAGGTAACCCCACAACAAATAGCATACACACCGAAATCAAGGTTGTCGTATAGCAGCTTCCCTAGTGCACCCCGCAAAGCGGTTCGCATCGATGACGACAACGATTGAGATCGCAATGAAGACCATAATTAGCCATTTGCCCCAAAGGTCCCCAGTGTCATTAAGACTTCAATCCTTGGACACGATCGGCCCAGATTCACCATCGAACTGCGGACAACCGGCCCAAAACCCTGCTTTCTGCTCTTCAACAGTGTAATACATCTAGGAGAATCAGTTAGTACCTGCACAGCTGTATAGTACACAGGTCACATCAACCAATGTACAGAAGCTTTAAACACTTCGTTAAGAGGTCAGGAGTTACAAGCTATCACCTCTCCCTCTCGAAAAAGGGTGTCAGATTAGGCATAGAACACAAGCATATCACATACTTAACAATAACATAGGACAGCCTCCACGAGCAACCAAAACAATTGCGAAAGATTGAAGAGATCTACAGCTGATGGAGTCGTGCATGGCACAAACACAGCTGGAAAGTACATTTTTACCCAGTTACGGTTTGCAGATACAGATGCATGTGCTCTGCTACCATGATCCTTTTAAGCTTCCAAAACAACTAGGGCCACTAATAATTAAAATAAAAAAATAAAAAAAAAAAACCCAACAACCCCCTTCCCTCCTCCCCCTCCCCCCCCGAAAAAAAAGAAGTCAAAGATGTAAGGCAATGATCTACAACTATGCTTGCATGGCATAAATTAAAGACAAACCTTGTGTAGATGTTACTCATTCCCCAGGTTTAGGGAACCATCCTTCATCAGCTTTATGCTTAAACTGTTGAATCTCCCTCTAGAGTAATGACGAGAAGCTTTCCTCCAATCTGTGCCTGTTTTCATCATTGCAACAAATTCATCGTAGCTGATTCTTCCATCCTGCAGCAAGCTCCATGATGTCACATCAAAATTTTCTGAATCAGAACCATCCAATACCAAAAATTTGACTGGCTCTTCACCTTGTCTGTGTCCACTTCCTGGAAGATGTCATTTGCTACATCTGTACAATTGTCTGCTCCATCTTCCAGTAAGGCATCCCCTAGTTCATCTGGTTCAATGAAACCATTGCCATCCTTGTCAAAGTAGGAAAATGCCTTGTGAAGATGCTCATCATTGGCCATCCTTTGGAGATGAAGGGAAACAGCAACAAACTCCCCGTATTCCAGGGTACCCTTCCCATTGGTATCTACCTGTTGCCAAACAAATTTACCATTAAGAATCACAAGAACATGAAATAGAAACAGAAACAGAAACAGAAACAGAGCATTATTTTCTGGCCACAGCATGGTTGCAATTGAATCCTCAAGATTTCAAATAAAAACCATTTACTCCCGAAGGTTCCGTTGTACTTGTTCAACAGAAATGCACTTAAACTTCAGTCCTTCATGATCAAACTAAACATCTAGGCAAAATTAATCCTAGTTAACAGCTCCTCGGTGGTCAAGAAACTTGCTCATGGAAAGCACCTGGAACTAGTGGGCTGCCAAAAGGAAAGACTAGAGTATACGCTTTTTTTTTTTTTTTTTTTTGGGACTAGAGACTATCTTACAGTACGGTGATATAAAGGATTAACCAGACAATTAGAGAAGTCTGATGCTACTGGCACAGTTGGTATAACTCATTCATGATGTAAACCCTTTGTTTAACCATACATAAGAAATTCTTGAGAGGGGAAAAAAGTACTTTCAGATAAATTCATCAATAACGGTATGGAGAAGAAGCCAATTAGCTTACAGCTTCAATAAGCATTTGAACTTCTGACTCTGCGAGCTGGGAGCCAAAACTTTGAAGGCCGGCTTTCAATTCCTCAATTGAAACAATCCCATCACTATCAGTGTCCATCTTCTTGAACATTTCTTTGATGTCTTCAACTTCTTCAATGGATAAGAAATCAGCAATCACCTATTTGAAGGTCAAAATTCAAGTATTCAGGATGGAAGTATAAAATCAATAGACAATATAAAAGATCCGGTAGGAATAATGAACTAACCCTAAGGGCTTTTCTTTTGAATCGATTCATCATGGAAAACTGCTTCAATCTTGATTTAACAACATCTCCAAGAGGAACATTGGAAGCTTTTTTAGCATTTTGGAGCCACGGATGCTCTGCAAGTCAAAAATACATATTAGGTTAAACACAATCAACACTCATGCACAAGACAAAAGACATAATTTGCAAAGCAAAATACTTAGCAATGAACATAACACTGGCATAGAATAACCAAAGCCTGGTTTATGGCCAATATGTTAGACAGAGATGTTTTACTAGATAATCAGAGCAAACCAGTAAAGCCATCTGTAAACAAACTAACATAGATTCCAATTTGCAGCAATACTCTCAAAGAAGAATTAAATATTTCCAATTCCTATAGAAGTAAAGTTTTCTGGAAGTTAAGTTGAGCCCAGAACATTCTAATGTCGGTTATACCAAACAAAATAATCAGCCATCTGTCATCCTCGTAGAATGAGAAAACATTGCCTCTTTAAACACCTAAAGAGTCATCTCATTTGATCCTCCTTTTCTGCTTCTTTCTGATTTATTTCGTCATTCCTCAGAGGTGGGTGCAAAGGTTTGAGAAGACTTAGTGCCACAGTTGGTTTATATCACCAGCCAAAAAGATGATAGTACAAATAATTTAAACAAAAAAAAAGCAAGAGAAAAGCCAATTGTATTTAAACCTTAGATCAAAACACTACACATCCAGAGATGCAAGCAACTGCCAGAAAATGCATAACATGAGACAGCAATCAAGGACAAAACAGTATGCCTAAGAAAATTTCAAGTAATTCAAACAAAGAAGAAGAAAAGGTGCACAATGTTCAAATGGTCTAACAAGTAACAAGTCATGTCATGAGGTGCACAAAGAAGAATAAAAATTCACGTACCTAGCACTTGCCTTGCAGTTAGTCGAAGCTTCGGGTCTGGCTCCAACATTTGCCTGACCAGACTTTTGGCACTCTCAGAAATATTTGGCCATGGATCCCGTTTGAAATCTATAATCCCCCGAAGAATTGCCTGAGCAACCCCTTGCTCAGATTCTGCGTCCAAATACAAGTTAAATCGAGAAACAATTTCGCCTTTCCCCCACAGAGAGAGACAGAGAGAGAGCATCAGTAACGTCATTACCAGCCCAAAATGGGGGAACTCCACATAATAAAATGTAGAGAATAACCCCTGCACTCCAGATATCAATTTCTGGCCCATAGCTTCGCTTAAGCACTTCTGGAGCCATGTAGTATGGACTTCCAACGATTTCTGAAAACTTCTCACCTGTAATGTTCAACAGTTAGGCATTAGATGCTATAACCAATAGCATAGGAACTGACAACTTACTGACATGGAGAGTACCTAAGAGCCTCATCCTGTCAGCTAAAAGAATATATCAGAGACTGACAGCAATGGTGGGAACAACAAAAGCATATCTAGAACTTAAGAGAAACATTCACTAAAATTCTCCAATGACTAACCCTCCAGAAAAGATAAGTGCTCTTGAACAAAACATCTATCCAATCTTCTTCCCAATATTTTATCATGAGAGTTTTGCATTCTAGAATCCCTTTACTTAAGTTTAAGAGTGTTTTTCAGAGACAAAAAAAAAATTTGAAGTATCAAAACCCTTAGATACATGCCATTTTATGCTTCGGCCTTTGTATACCTTGGCCTATTGACCCACCTCAATAGATCATAACTCACCACCAAACAACCACTGAGTTGCTTGCATGAAAATAAGAACAGAACCAATAAATCATTGCTAAACTAATGAGGTTTTTCTTCTCTTAGTTTGCAACTTGAAATAGATATATTAGCTCAACATCTAAACCCAATCTTGGAAATCAACTCAATTTCCCAACTCACCTTGAGCTGAAATTCAGATTGTTTCTTATTATATTTAAAAAATTAGGCAAATCAAGCAATGATTGGCATTTCAAATTTTAATATTTAGCACAAGCCAAACAAGATAGCATTTCAAATCTTAATGCCTAGCACAGGACAACCAAGCCAGTCAAAATTAAGCAAACCATGCTATGACTGGCATTCACTTCTTTGCAACTGACACAATTTGGAAACACCTGAGAATGTAAGATGGGTGAGCCTTAATGTAACGGTAAGGTTACTTCACCATGACAAGAAGGTCATAGGTCCAAGTCATGGAAAAAGCTTCTTTGTAAAAGAAAGGATAAGTTTGTGCCCATCTGACTGTTCTCCCACTGCACATCCCACAATGGGGGAACTCATGTTTGGGATGCCTAAGAATGTAAACCAGCAGTTTTCTTTATGTGCAAAACCAATGTTCTGGTCCAATAACTCCCAGATCAAAACTTAAATGTATTTTTTTCATACTCAATTCACCGTCATAAGATGAATTATTCAACACTTTAACTCTTTTTCTTACTCTAGCTGCTGCCATGTCTTTCCCTTCATACTCTCAAGTATGGAGTTGCAATCTTAAGCATGAATCATGCAGAACAACCTCCATTACCGATGAAATGGAGCTTTACCATATAATAAATAGGCACTCTCATAGCTATCTACATTTGATAAGCTGATAGACTGGGTAGACAAATCTTGGGCACTTGTAATCGTAGCCTGGAGTCCCACAATAAAAAATTTTTCCCTTTTGTATTTCTAATTAAATCTGGTAGGAGCTTGGGAAATGCAAACACAAAATGAAGTGGGTGACTAGCCTGTAGAATCTGATTAGGCTAAGAGGAAATCTTCAACAGAAAATTGCTATATAAAAGTAAATGAGATAAGCTTCGTGTGTCTCTACTCTCTATCCCCTTTGTTTGTCAGAAACGGAGCCTTGTTCGCAATCAGATTAAATTTCGAATGTTTACCTGGCCTGAAGAATATAGACAAGCCGAAATCAATTGCCTTCAGAGGAGAATTCTCCTTCTTGTTCGCAAACAGAAAATTCTCTGGCTTCAAGTCCCTATGAATCACTCCATGCTTGTGGCAGAGCTGCACAACATCGACAATCGTCCGTGTAACTGTTGCAGCCGCTCTCTCCGTGTAATGCCCTCTGGCCACAATCCGATCAAACAGCTCCCCTCCCTCGCACAATTCCATCACCAAATGCACCGCACTGTCGTCTTCGCACGCCTCTTTCAAGCTCACAATGCTCGAATTCTTCGGCAAGTGCCTCATTATAGCCACTTCACGCCTCACATCCTCAATATCCACCGCGGTCCTCAGTTTCCGCTTGGAGATACTCTTGCAAGCCAGCAACTCTCTGCTGCTCCGGTCAATACAGAGGTACGTTACGCCGAACTCCCCGCGGCCAAGCTCGCGGTCGACGAGGTACTTGTCTTCGATGTTCTCTTTGGGGACATCAGCGAGGACGGTGATTGGCGCCGCCTTCTTGCCGGCGGCACCTTCTTTCTTACCGTGATTATGGCCGGAGAAGTTCGATTTCACGTCTTCCCTGGCGACGGCAGCCGGAGATCTGCAACAATTTCCCATCCACGCAAGCTTTACAAAAAAAGAATAAGAAAAAGGAAACGCTTCGACTATTACAGATCTAGCAAAAATAGCTAGCTACCGTTTCACTTTCACATCCTTCGAAGTAAAACCCTAACCCCCAACACCTAGAGAGAGACCGAACGAGAAATGAAATTATCGAAGTAAGTAAGAGTGGGAATGACCAAGTGAATGCAAAAGAAGTAGAGAACAGGCTGTGAAATTGGCGACTCGTAGGTGGCTTTTGGGAAGAGTTCGTCTTTCGATTTTCTTTTTATTATTTAAAATGTTTTTTTTTATTCTTCTCTATTTCAAGAATATTTATCGGCGTCTTTGGTTCTGCGCCTTTTGTCGGCCAACCGAGGTCGGAACGGGACGGTGCGGGCAAGAAGCATTGAACAGAGGGGACGGAAAAACGAGAGGTTTAACCGTTTGGAATGGATTCGCACAAAAACAGATTTTTTTTTATTATCATTGTATTCGTATTCATTTGTCAGCCTTCAAAGGGCACGTCATAATAAAAAATAATGAATATATTTATGAAAAAGGAATGTACTGCGGCAATATGTTTTTTTTTTTGTTCGATCCTAATTTTAGTAGGAAAAAATTTCCAGTTCACGGGGCACTAGTGCGACCGTTTCGTGATCAGCGTTATCATTTAATTTAATCAAAATTAATTCTGCTTTCAGGTACGTTTCCTCCCGCTGTATCGAAATTTCAAGACAAATTCACGGGAGGAAGGATGATTATATGATATATTGATTTGTTTATTGTCTACAATGAGACGCCTCAGCTTTTGCGTTATCTCTTTTTATTTTTTTTTTTCCTTCCTCTATCACAAATCTAAACGCAATTAACACATCCCACGTGGAATAATTTTTTGGAGGAAAAAAAACACTTAAATAACTTTATATACAATGAATGCAGTGCACGATATATCGTCTCTGAATGTGTTTTCTTATTGGAGGTTGTGAGAAAGAAACAAAGAATAGATTTGGTAGACAGCATTCAAACGTTGGGGTTGGACCTTCTATTGTTATCCTAATTAATATTTTGCTCCGTCAATTAATTACTACCCTGAAATATGTTCTCAGTGTAACTTAAACTTAAAATCCAGGTAGGATTAGACAAATATTATATTATTAAAATTTTAAATATAAATATGTGAGTTATATAATAAAATTTTATATTAATTTTAAGTTTGTGAATAACTACATTTAATTTTTTATTGGCTCTATACCATTCAATGTTTATAGAAAATAGTGAATCATGTGAAATGCTAAGCTTTGTTGGTATAACACTGAAATTTTGAAAACCGACATGCAATGATTTCCTTGATTTTTTTATTCATTATTCTATTTTATTTCTTCTATATTCCTGATCGTGGCTTCAGGTGGTGAATATGCTGAACTGCTCCCCCATCTTATCAGGAACGCAACTCAAAGAAATACAATGAATGATACTGGGGTCTGTCAAAATAACTTAATGGCTAGTTATAAGGTGAATGCTCAATTACAGAGAGTGATGAAGCCAGCGTACAAAAAGCCCATTTATAGGAGGAAAAGTTTGGGAGAATTAAGAAGAGGGCACGCCATTTGTTGTCTCTTTTATTTGCAAACACTTCAATTCAGTGGGCACCTGTTGTCTGCCATCCCCTTGTGTTAGTCCAAAAAAGAGACAGCCTATCATTCGGTTAGTGTTTAATTGGTGCTTTTGGCAGCCTATCATCCGGCTTCCTTCTTCCTGCACTGAAGCTTTGCATCTGGTTAGTGTTTAATGGGTGCGTTTGTCTTACGACAAGGACCATATTTGCTATTTTGCTGTCTGCAGTAATCAATCGTGTTTCCTGTGGAAGGTGCAGTTCTGTGCAATAGCTAAGCCAGATGTCTTCAGGATTAAGCTGCTAAACAAGACAGAAAACCCAAGACTTTTGTCAAGGTCTTTGATTATGAATATATGTATTTAAATGCTACTTTTTCCGATCCAATTGGCCAAAGCTTTTGCCCAAAGGAACATTACTAGTTTTGGAAATTGTAAATTAATTCAACTCAGAAAACTTCTCACTCTCTCTCTCTCTCTCTCTCTCTCTCTCTCTCTTTCTCTCCCTCTCTCTCTCTCGTAAATTTAATGCTACGAAAAGTTCCTTTGCAGAATATATGGTCGCCTTTGAGGCTTTGAGACAGGTCATCTCTCATGTGTCGTTGTTGCTCACTGGTAATCATATTCCACATGAAAAATTATTTAATTTTACCGGGAGTCTTGTTGCATGATCTCTTGGGCGACCTTGGTCAGAAAGCTTTCTCGTCGATCCTGCGTCAAAGGCTTCATGAAGTACAGAAAGTACGGTCGCCGAGCGGGGCCAAAGGACAAATTGACCACGCCAGGTGAGACAATAATCGAATTCTGAGGATCTTGCATCCCTGTATTGCTCACTGCGCCCATCAGCCATTTGGACCAAATAGAGAGGAAAAAAAGAACATTTTTTGCGGTCGAGGATTTGGGGTTGAAGTGTAATGCTGTTGTCCCGTACAGAACATTCCACAGCTAAATTACCCTTTTCCTATCTTCTGTTTCACTATCAACACAATCAATTTATATCCAGAAGTCAAAACCTGAGCCGTTTTGGTGCCAAAAATAATCCCAACAATCTATTGCTTTTAGGGTTAAAGCGTAACGCTTTCTTACTCCCGACAAAAAATATATACATACTTAATTTCATCTGCAACATGCGGGGGTTTTAGGGTATCCAAACAAGGCAAAATCTTGGTAGCTATCAAACTTATTTGTCGTGCCAGCACTGACCAGGTAACAAAGAGAATCAAAAACTATAGCAGCACGCATCAAATGGCAACAAACTAAGAAAGAAAAGTATGGTGTTCGGGTTTGAGAAAGTGGGATATGCTAGCGAAATCATCTTGGTGTTTTCCTTGTATTTTGTTGATACATCTTGTATAGTTGTAAGATATTTTCCAATCCAAAAGTAGTTTTTCAGCTTAATATGTTTATCATGCTACACTAATTTGATTTAAATACATATAGTATTGATTTATTATGCGTATCAAGGTCTAACAAGATTGGGTATGAAAATTTACGTTTTACAGTGAATGTGCCCAAAATGTCATCATCCTTCATGGGCTACAGACAACGAGATGACTCAATTGTGGAAGTCTAGAGATAATACAGGCCCACAGCATTCGGGCTTCAGCCTTCTTCATCTTTCCACTTAAGCAAATGTCAGAGCTCCCATCAATTGCCTTTCGCAGGATCTGCTTTTATGATTTTAGTGTAAAAAATGGTGTGGCCTGTGGAGTGCCTTTTCTTTCGAGGGCTTTTTTTTTTTTTTTATCATCAATTTTTTCAATTGCAAACCACTCATTTCGGCGCATTAATAAATGTCCTTCGTTAAATCTATATGCGCATTTACGGTTACTGTGAAATTACTATATTCAAGATAACAAACCATGCGGTCAAGCATTTGCGGAAGGACCTGGGTTCGTTGGCGGTCCCATGGTGTGAACGTAGGAAAAATGGGTCCCACGTTTTCAAGTGGATCCGATCGCAAATCTCCGCATGTATGCCACGTGGAAAAAGACATTTCGCATCCACACGTGGCATACGGCTGATCGAATAACGCGTAGGCATTTATCAATTAAAAACAATAAAAAAAAGGATTTTTTATTTGGCCATGGGTCCAGTTGCGTAATCGAGGAAGATTTGACGGGAGCACTCGGCAACGGTAGATTTTATGTGAAATTTTTAAACATGATGCGCAACAATGGGCTGCACATTATATAATAATTATTTTGCAATTTATCTTATTTATTATGCATTTCTTTCTTCTTCTTTTTTTTAACTACTTTTAAACGCGGAATTTCGGCTGCCAAACTTTTTCGTTTGGCTATTGCACGGTTGCGCCTTTTGGGCAAGGAATTCCATGCACAATTCAGAGCGTTACAGCCCAGCCTCCGCACAGAGTCGCGAAGCTTTTTAGCTTCCTTGCGACCTTTTTACGCGGTTCAAAGGAGGAGGACCAGAAAGTTGACAAAACAATCAACAAAACAAAACAAGAGCTTAATAAATTAATCCAAAAAAGAAATCAAAACAATATTTTGAAACGAGAAAGAAAAATCTTAGCTTGTGTTCCATGTTTTCTAAAATGGGTCGCAGAGAATAAAGCCCCCACCAATGGAGGCTTCTCGTAAGCCTGACGACAGCTGAGCTCAATGTGAACAAATGGGACCAAATATTAAAAGTCTCGAAAGGGTTTTTGATGGAAAACGAGGGAGACAAAAATAAGTTTCCGCGTAGACAAACAAAGACTGGGCAACCGGAAAGACTGTACCGTATAAAAGAAGATAAGAGGTGTGAGAAAAGAGGAAGAGGGAGTTTGCCTTTCATTTTCCAAAGTCTGAACGAATAATAATAAAAACGCTCTTCTTGACACCAAAGCAAAAGAAAATATTTTATTTTCTTCCTTTCCTTCTTCCATCTTGAAGATATTCACACTTCTTGTTTTGTATTCACACCACCCCCTTTATAGATCTCTCCCTTTCCCTTTCTATCTTTCCTTCTTCTTTCATCCATACGATTCAAATCGATATCGATTTTCCTAAATTATTATTGTGAATTGCGTGTATGGTGTTAGTTATGGAGGGACATCATCAGCATCACATCAGTGTCACTGTTGACGCGGGTACGGATAGGTTTCCTCAATGGGGTATTCAGGAAACAAAGGAGTTCTTGATGATCCGTGCTGAGCTGGATCAAAATTTCATGGAGACAAAAAGAAACAAGCTTCTCTGGGAAGTAATCGCTAATAAAATGAAGGAAAGAGGTTATCATCGCAGCGCGGAGCAGTGCAAATGCAAGTGGAAAAACCTCGTTACTCGATACAAGGTATTATTATTATTATTATTATTAATTGAGGCATTTTTTGCCTATACTGATTCAATTTGAAATCAAGTGATGCCTATAATTACCTGTTACCTAATGATAAATATATAAATTGATGGGTTGTTGTCTTTAATCAGGGATGTGAAACAATTGAACCTGAGTCCGTGCGGCAGCAATTCCCACTTTACAACGAGTTGCAAGCGATTTTTGCAGCAAGGATGCAAAGAATGTTATGGGCAGAAGCCGAAGGAACAGCGAGTGGGTCGAAAAAGAAAGCGGTGCAGCTATCTTCTGAAGACGAAGACGATAATGAAGAAAGTGAGGGAGAGAAGGGTGGTGCTAGCTCTAGAAAGAAGAAGAAGGCCAAGAGCAGTGCAAATCCTGAAGTTGGTAGCAGTAGCGGCGGGCGAAATTTAAACAATTTGAGAGAGATATTGGATGATTTCATGAAGCAACAGATGCAGATAGAAATGCAATGGAGGGAAGCCTTCGAGGCAAGGGAAAACAAGAGGAGGATAATGGAGATGGAGTGGAGACAGAGAATGGAAGCGTTGGAGAACGAGAGAATAATGCTGGACAGGAGGTGGAGGGAAAGAGAAGAGCAAAGAAGAATGAGAGAGGAAGCTAGGGCTGAGAAGAGGGACGCACTTATCACGGCACTTTTAAACAAGCTCAATAGAGACGACGTTTAGCCTAGCCCAGCAGCATTTTAGCATGTATTTCGTTGTTTTGAACAAGAAGAAGAAGCTTTTGAAGAGGTTTGTCCTGAAACTCTCTTTCTGGAGGCGTGAAAGTTCTTTAGATTAGACATTGCCTTTGCTTTACTTTGATCCCCTCCTTTAATATTTTTCCATTGTAGCTTCTTTTTGCTTCTAGAGACCAGAAAAAAAGCCTCAATATCCCTTTTTGTATGTGTATCTACCTTTTTTGTTATCATTGGGTTGGAGGACATTAATATAAAGCGCGTCTACATTCCACAATCCTCCATAGTCGGCATAAGCCCATCGAATTAAAATTAAAAGTACAAATACTCTTCAAGCCAACAAGCTCTCCGCGTGCACAGCTGTAATGGTCCGTTCTGTCGGCAAGAAGTGGGAGGATTTGAAACTTGAAAAATAAGCAAATATCTTAGACCACATGTATATAGAGAGGTTTCTTGCATGGTAAAACAAGAGAGTTGCTGCCAGTTTGTCAACAACGTTTAAAGAAAGTAGAACTAGCAATTTCTTTTATTCATTTCTTATGCTGTGTATATGTACTTCTGTAGTACTTGTTTTCAATGAAGTGGTTGTTGCGATGTTGGCAAGCAACTTCATTTTCTAACGCAGGATTGATGGAAGTCAACGAATGTGCATGACTTATTTTCACTTCCGGAAATGTATTGCCGAGGGAGCGGGACAGGTTTATGTTAATTTCTCTAAAACCTAAAATGAAATCTGACGATTGATTTATTCCTCCCATAGTCTATCTTCTGGAAGAGTGGATGAACTAAAAAGGTCAGCATGCTTTTCTTTGTTCGTTTGTTTTTTCATTTCTTTTTTTTTTTCTTTCTTTTCCGAACAGCAAAGTTAGCATGCGTGAAACCAAATTCCAAAATGCCATGGAATAATTATCTAGGAGGCGTTGTCACAAGCTATTATGAAAGCACTATGCAGTCATACGATGGGCAACAATGACACACACGCACGTCGGTTCTTAATGGATGTTCTATTTTATATAACGGGCTTTTGGAAGACAAGCATTTCTTCAAATTTTACACTGGGAAGCAACCTTTTTCGTCAATTATTAGAAATTGTAGCTCTATTTTGTTCTTGGGGATCGGTGAACTCGATCTACTGTTTGGTCAAGCATCCAGCCCATGAACGTCTAACAAATCTGCTGAGTACGAAATTTTTACTGCTTCAATTGTTTTTTTTTTGGAAGAAATGATAATAGTCATTTACATGGATAGATCATGTTGACCTGAATTTTCCTCCTTTATGTAAGTTTCATGGCCTCGTTGTGTCATCAATATGAAGTGAGATTGATTCTTTTGCCTTCTAATTTGATTGTCAATAGCTGACTTTCCTTCTCCAGAATTGAATATTCAATTGAACTTGTCATTTTTTTTTTTTTGTGTTGCTAATATTTTTTGGCGAGATCTCTACAATAACAAAATATGAAGTGCGAAGTCGTTTATGTATCTTTTATGAAGTTTAAGGTCCTGAATTTTGCTTACTGCATCCCATTTTTTTTCTGAATGTTAAGTACAACTAAGTGGCGTACAATCTTCCAAGCTGATGTTACCCTTTTTGATAATGCCCGAAATATGCAGTTATATGCAGGAAATTTAGAGGACATCTCCTGTGGAGCACCATGTACTTTTGGCATTTTTGGGATTCAATTCCAGTTGAGGGCTCGCATAGAATATACTTTCGGCATTTTATGGCCTTTTTGCTCGATTAGGCAGGCATCGTGCGCTTAATTGAGAAGCAATGTTATTATTTCACGTCGAATATGCATTTTCTGTTGCATATCTTTGGCACTTGATTGTTTTGTTTTCTCTAATTTTCTTTTTATGAGAAAATGCGAGGTCTTTTATTACTTTTCACTGAGGACAAGTTTCCATAATATACTCTGGTTCTAGCTAGATAACCTAGCCAGTTCCACTTCTGTGCAGCTGGCAATTGAACAGCTCGCTCCATTTTAAGGTGATCATCATCACCTTGAAATAAAAGAAGTGAGTGCTTGGAGCGCTATTTTGGATACCTCTCTAATTTTTGCTGCTCATATCCGAACCCGCTCATGCAGATACGCGTAATTAAGGATTCGACGCGTGTTTAAGGCTTATACAATTGTTGGGACGTGGGACCGCCAAGCCCAAACGATGCATGTTTTATTTTTATGTTTGTTTATTTATTTACTTTTTAATTTTTACTTAATTCTATATGCTTTTGTACTTCTTCTTATTCAACAACAGTATATAATTAACCTTTGTCCATATTATAAAATATAAATCCAAAGAAAAAAAAAAAAAAAAAGCCTGCCAAGTTAAGCTCTACAACGTATAAACCGTGATTCTGGCTGGATTTGGCTTTTTACGCCGACATGCCGTGTTCCGCGCCAATTGAAACAGTCCGTTTGATGTACCAAAAGAAAAGGTTCAATCTCGCAACCTAGAATTACTGCTAGCCGAAGAATTCCAATCGGGTTAAAAATTTTGCCCATTTTCTCGCAATCTTGAAGCTGTCAGTCCTTGTTTAAAGTTTTTTTTTTTTTAATTAAAATTGAATCATCTTCTCTATTTCATTTTTTTTATTTATTTTTAAGATTCACATAAAATGAGGCAAATTTGAATTAGATATCAATAGCACAAGCATGGATCACGTCTCCAGCAATACCCCAATGAGTTGCCGTGGTAGACGGGTCTCCTCTAATGTTATGGACATGGGGCGGTGGCCCTACGAATCTGCGCGAGACGCCGACTCCTAGCACCAGGTGTTGTTTCAGTGGGTCCTACCCACGAAGATGTGAACGCGATAATCTCCCGTTCATTATCATTGCAGAATGCAAGGGATCCGCTCGACTTTTGGATCTCAGAGGCAAACATCGACAATATAAATGTTTTGGTTTTTTATTATTTTTTTAATTTTTTGTTTATTTTCGCCGGGAAATTTAGTTTAGTGGATATCACTATAGTACTACATCTTTTTTTTTTTTTTTAGCAACACTATAGTACTACATCAAATAGCAAAATTTACAGGAAAATTTTAGTTTATTGGTTTTTGTACAACAAAATATTTACCCGTTTCTCTTTCTCTGTATGTGTGTGTGTGTGTGTGTGTTTGGACCTCACAACGTTATTTTTATTTATTATTTTTAATTAATTGTACGTCTTCGTTGGGGATTCATGGGAGAGGAAACCAGTTAGCACCATCAAGTTTGGGCCACGAACGGACCCAAAAAATGTTTGGGCCGTGGACTTTATATGTTTGCGTGGTTGTATATGAGCCTACTGTTTCTTGACCATTAAGGAAAACGAAAGTCCAAAGTCAAAGCCTCCTGGACCTCCTTCCTTTCTTTTTACCTTTGTCCTTTCACATTATCTCTGTCTCCTCCTCCCTCTCCCCGCGGGTTCCCCCCCCACCCTCCAACGGCCCGGGGGCCGATCTTTTCTTTTTTTTTTTTTTCCGTGCCTTTATACAATCAGTTGGTTGACGTTAAAGATTCAAATTGTGAAATATTCAATTTACGTAAAAAAAAAAAGAAAAAAAAAAAGACTTACAAACGGCAATTGCTCGGTCTTCAAATTTTATTTTATTCCTTTTGTTTTATGGAGTTGTCTGCTCAAATGTTAAAATCTGTATGCATTGTTTACGGCCGGTTTGATCCATTCTCTCAGAATTATTAATTTTTCAGATTGTGTAAATTATCTTCCGAAGAGCTAAACAATGATTTCCACATTGAAGAAGATTGAGTTGATTAGTTTCTTAAACGGCTAAACAACATGAGTTTGGGGTGGGATTTTCATTTGAAAGGGTCTAACCTTAATTGGAAACGCTAGAAATGTCAAAATGCCAGTCTAATTAATCAAATACTAGTTCCCATTTACGAGACTCTTGGCGGTCAATCGTTCTAGCTAGTTTTCCATTTGAAGAAATCATTTGTTCATGTACCCGAGTGTAATATATTTATATTCATAATAACTACTTTTGTGTCGCCTCAAGAGTCATGGTGCCAAGACTCATAACCTCTTATAAAAATATATATATTTTTAATATTGCGGTTGGGTTATAAGTTAAAATTGTTTCAAACTAGTAATTGAAGTGGTTGGCAATTGAAACATGAAAAGTCTGTAAGGTTGTATTAGGTAACAGGTGATGAGGAAGACGCGTAATTTGCTACGTTACCATCTTTGTGGAAGGGCTTGAGTGCGACGTCCTTAGGGGGAAGACTTGGCATTGAAAAAGACCTTTTCTTTTCAGTTGACTTGTGGCATTGGAAGAAATTTCATTGACCGTACGAGCTCTTACGCGCATTATATAATGAGTACTCGCTTAATTAGTCGTTACCACAGGTGCTATCCAAGAACTTGCAGGAATTATAAATCAATGTCAATTGTTGAATTAAATAGCAGAATTAAGATACCGTCCGCATTAAAAAATAATAATAATCTCAATGTAATTACCCTTATCTAATTATTGTATCCACAACTTTACCGTACAAATATTCGAACAGGCCCAAAACTTAAATTTTCCAACTGGCCCAGAAGCCAGAACCAATACATAAAGGAGTATTGTTAGACGGCCCGACAATAAAAGAGTCGTTGTTGAATTGATTGTGCGATATCGGTTATTTATGACGACACAAGTGTGTCTCTCTTTCCATTAAAACAACAAAAGGAAAAAGAAAGTACGCTCGAATAAGAAAGCGGATTAAATTGCGTTTAGTTCAACCGAAAGAGCTTGTCTGCCGAACTTTTAGGGAAATAAGCTATATAGCCTCGATCTGTTTTGCAACAGCTGTTGATATTTCTTCGTTGTCGTGCCTTCAGTAAATGCTTCGATGCCTGGCGCAAAACGAGTAGGCCCAGAAATTGCAATTTCCACAATCAGCGTGCGTGGCACCAGTTTTTCCCATCCACACGTGCTGATGAGGACAATCTTAAGCCCGCGTTATTGCAACTACTTTCTGCATCCAATGTGAATACATAAATTACACCTGTGTGCGAAATCGGCTAACGCATTCACATTTGGATTCCAAATAGAGAACGGGTTTGGGATCAAGACAACTGTTGAAAGAAACTCTCGCACGGTTTACACATTTTCAGAGATTCTCATCTACCAACCGAACAAAAAATTCCGTGTGTTATTCCGCAAGACCTTCTACCACTTGATTTAGAAGCAGGTCAAGAATTGTCTGTCCCAACTCCGCACAAATCTCTTCAAATTCTCCATGCCCAGACACGTTCTTCACTCTCCAATTTAACACTGTGATGTCTTCTTCAGTCATCTTGTAGAGCTTTCTCGCCAGTTCAATGTAGTAATCCGCATTGAGAATCTCTGATGTTACAGAATCATGTTTCACTGTCACTCTTGTGTGAAGCCCACCTGGGGTAGAAATCCCGGTGGGGTGCGAAATCGGGAAGCCAGTTTTGGCTGAAGATTTTTTCTTTGATTTCAGTTTCATAGACCTTGTAAGTGTATTATCTGTTTCACAAGATACTAGAACCAACTATAAGTATACCAAGTTACTTTGACATTGATAACACGCATAAGAGTTACGAACTAGAATGTTTCTGGTGACAACAATTATAAGGTTAAAAAACTGACCGTATGATGAAGTCTTCTCCTCGTGTAATTCACTGATTCCTAGAACAGAAACTGGACTTGAATCTTGCAAACCACGATCAGGAGACTGTAGATTTTTAATTGTGTGCTTATGCTTAATTTTCCTCATGAATTTTGATTCAACCAATACTTCCTTCTGATGATTTCTGGGCCTCACTGGACTTCTTGCATTGGATTTTTCATCAGATTTTCTAGAAACCTCTTTTCTAGAAGGGGAAGCAGAACTTGGTGAAAGCTGAGCTTCTTTGCCGCTAAATACTAACCTTGAAGATTGCTTATTAGACGTCCTCCTTGGCTCACACTTTAATTGGGAAATCTTCTTCTTGTGTCCATGATTCATCTCCTTCTTTATGGCACAAGCCTCCTTTATATGTATCTTTTTCTCGCTTTTCTCTTCGTTCTTAATTTGCTTCTTCTCTGCGACACCCATTTCAGATTCCTTCTGTACGGGTCTCATTTTGTTCGCATTTTCCGCAGCATTCAAGCAGACAACGAAGAAATCATGATTTTGTTGGTTCACCAAGGCCGGCACTTCGCGAAACGACGCCGATGTTCTCACGCGGCGATGCTGGCCCTGTGCCAAGTCAAATTCAAGCAAGTAATCCATGAAATTCACTGACCTACTTCGTGTTACAGAATCTGGGGTTCTTCCTTTCGGACACCAGTTGTCAGCTGGCAATGACTCCAAGCCCATTAGCTTCGCCACCACTCCTGGAGTTCCCGGAGCTTGGGCCTTAACTTGACCGATTGGAATTGAATCATTCGTCACATGAATGAACCCGATTTTGTTGGGCTCTGTAATCTGATACGAGGAGTGTGTTTGGAGCTTGCCTTTACACAGAAGCAGGCGCGCAATGCTTGAAAAGCACCCAGAACTTCCATCTTGGGATTTAGTCATGGCTTAGTTTAGAGGGAGGAAGAGCTCTTAACGCAAGAGGCAGACAGAAGCTTTAAATTGAGGGATAATGTAAATTATGACAGGCAATGGCTGAAAATTATTGTCAGCAGAAACAATAGTTAATAGAAAGGACTACATCAATAACACAGTCGGAAGAAGGCTAGAAAGAGACAGATAGAGGGAGGCGGGCTTTGGATTTAAATGCCACTTTTGGACTAAGTCGGTGTATAGAACCCATTTGGTCGTTGAATTCACGTTGGAATAGAAGAAAATTGCCATAGGCCTACGCGCCATAAGACAGCGTCACCAAAACGACTGTACAGAAGAATATATATATATATATATAGTATTTGTTATATTTATTTATTTTTACTAAACATAATTTTTATATCATATAAATTTATTTTATTATTTTTATTTTAAATAAATATTATTTATTATATTATATAACATTATAAATAAATTATATTAAAAAATTAAAATAAAAATCTCCGCGACACTATATGACCCTCCTACGGACAGAAAGTAAATAAGACAGCGTCACTGGACTGTAGTCCGTAAAACGACGGGTCATTCGTCCTCCTCAGCTCCTGGGATTTGCTGGTTCTCGCCTTCCATAATCTATGCTCTCATGATAGGATTATAGGAGGGATTTTTTTTTTTTTAATGATGAGATTTATTAAATTATAAATTATAATATATATATATATATATATATATATATATATTTAATTAAAATTATATTTTTTAATTATCGAATATTTTTTAGAAAACATAAGAGAAAACCCTTAGCAGTTTTTATTGACTTTTAGGGGTCGAATGTCTTGATCCTCGTTCGTCCACCGTCAAAAAGAAAGGTCGGGACTTGGGCAGAATACAAATTCTACCCACCAACCGACGCCCCCAATCTTGACCAACTGCCCTCTCTTTTGTGAATAATTAAATAATTGTCGGTGATAACTAGGGCTCAGTTGTGATGCTAGGACTAAACTGTTCTAAAAATGGGCTTCAGTCTAGTTTCTCACCCTTTTAATAAGATATAAATAAGACATAAACGGACCTCTCCTTTTCCCCTCCTCCTGGCGCCCGGAGAGGAAAAGAAAAAGACGTAAAAGGTGAGTGAGTTGCATTTGGATTGAATTTTTTTATTTCAGATTATAGGGAGAAAAATCCAAAATTTTCTTCTTGGGCCCACAGATTTCGTTTTCTCGAAGATTGGGAGGACAATTGTTGGTTTCTCTGATGTATTTATCAAAAAATTATTATACTTGATGTTATTTTTACCTATTCATAGTTAAAATATGTGGTTGTCTGTTTGTCCTTTTTTTCTCATTAAAAATAGTGTAAAGAATAAATAATAATTAATGTTTGCACAGTAAAAACTCACTGGCTGACCTTTTTGGTTTTTTTTTTTTTAAATTTTTATTCTTACTTGCCTTTCGTTTATTCAAAAAACCTGTCTTCTTCTAGCATAGCATTAATATGTATAATATAATATTGAATAGTGGGTAAAATTGGTATTATAATATATATTATTTTATTTTCTTTCACGTTTTATTTTCTCTTCAAATAAAAAAAAATTGATTTTCCTTCCTCACCTTATCTTTTGTCAAATACGGAGACGATGAAAAATTTATTTCCTCTCTCCGACTTTTTATCTTGTCCAAATCCAAGCGTGAAAGCTATAAGCGTCCTTCGGGGACGCATGTGTTGATAATGGGCTTCACTTTTGTGGTATACTGAAGCCTGATTATACACGCAGATACTTGCATTTAATATTAAAAATTAAAGTTTTTTTTATAAAAAGTAAAATTAAAGTTGAACTTGTAATTGTGTGAATAGACATATGGTTTTAGGTTGAAATCCTTTTTGTGTGCATTCATGAAACAGGCAGAAGATGCTACTGTGAAAGTTGTGCTAGCAACCCGCGGTTTTCCTAAAAAGACATTTCACAATATCAAATATCATTAAAAAAAAAAAAAGAGCATTCTTAAAAAGAAACCAGATAAATGTCTTACTCAACCTCCTCGGGCCTGAAAAAAATAATTCTATGCTCTTGCATGCGAAAAAAGATCCACCTAGAAAAATAATTCTATAAAATTGGATGATATAAACCATTACATACACTGCTCCGTGCAAGCAGAATGACAATTGAAGACAATTATATAAATAGCCCATGTAGTTTTAGGAGACAGTCATCCTTCTTGGCGTTCTTCCATAGCGCAGATGGGGAATTTTTTAATAATTATAGTACAAATATGCAAACTACAAATTTCAATACACTATAAATTTTTGCAGTGTCCTTTCATTATATTTGTGACGCCATAGAGACGTGTTCAGAATTAACACAAAGAACAATGAGGAAAATCCGAAGTAACTATAGTCGAAATTAACGTAAGGGAAACAGAGTAAATCTGTAGAAATTTAGGTCTTATCAAAAAAGCAAGTAGAAAATGATAACATCTGTGGAAATTCAGTCGGTATGATTTGAAAGTTGGTCTGGGAATATCATAGTGACATTTAGGAGAATGATGTTCAACTAAAAAGTCTGCATGGAATAATTCTTCTGTAGTTCTGCCCCTTTTTATCAGGCGCTTAGGGGACCCCCTTCTCAACACGAACTTGGGAGCGCGTGCCAGCCAAATCCACGCTGAAGGAGGACGTGTGAAGGGGAGAAATTCACTGCAAATAAGACTTTTTTTATTTGGGCGTCAATTTTACTTCCAATATTCAAAGAATTGAACAATACATGATATCTCTTACGATGGGACCATTTTCTTCCCAAGAAGAACGTGAATTTACATTATTTCGTCCTCTGCCACAGAACAGATGGGAAAATACCCCGGATGAAATTTCTTGCATGACCAAATTCCAGGCAGCCGCAGCAAAGGTAAAATGGACACCGATACCAGTCACACGCTGTAACAGTGCGCCATGCACCAATGCCTGCTCGAATAAATGGTTTAGGCAGTGTTAGACAAGTCTTATTCTGTCGACGAGTTGCTAAAGTTAATGGTCGGTCTGGTAGTACAACACATCCCCAGCGTCACTAACATAATGGTCTTTCTTCAAGCTCCTTGTCAAACTTCCTATCAGGTGAAAGGGTAGAGGCCCTGATTTCTCTGGCTTCCGGTAATATTTTCCCAGCACTGGCTTGACAGCCTCAGTCTGGATGGAGGGTGAACACACAAGATCATTGGGAACAAAATTCAAGTAAATAGGACAGTATTAACTCTCTCATAATATGAAGAAATACTCACTGCTTCAATTAAGTGATAGTGTGGGATTTGAGGAAAGAGATGGTGAATAACATGAGTTCCAATGTCGTGATGGATGTTATTGATCCATCCATAGTCGCGATCTAATGTTGTCAAGCCTCCCCTCAAATAACTCCATTCCTGTCCAATTTAAGCAAAGGAAGAAAAAAAAATCAAGAACTCAAGACTCGGGCTTAACAAGTCAACACTTCTCAATAGACATTTCTCCTCTTCTATTCCTCGCTAGTAGTTTTCTTCCAAAATTTTGAACTTGAATTTGAGGACAGCATAACAGTTTGGACATGGATACCTTTCCGCGATACCAAGGAAGTTTATCTTCATGGCCATGGTGATGCAAGTACGTAACAAAGTCTAGCCACATAACAAAGACCTACATTGAAGCCACACAGTTTAAAAAACTATTTCTTCAGGAAATAGGATATATGCCTGTTCAATTTTGACAAGACAGAGTGCAAAGCAAGATTTACCCAATATGGAATTCCGTAGAGTTTGAGCAATTGCATTGGACCCATTACAGTAGATAATCCTACAAGTAAAGCAGTCATGGCCGCCCAGCATATGGTGGAAGTGATCACGTCTTTCCTTTCACTTGGTACAAACAGGTCACTCTTTGGGTGATAGTGAGAACCAGTCTTCCCAGGACTCCTACTCCACTGAAATCTCAACCATGTCAGCAATAAAACTTCTGCAATTATGAAATCAATTTGCACAACAAGGCGGCACAAGCTTACAAGATAGAAAGGAAATGCAAGCAGGGGAAATGGCGCTGTGAAACGCAGGATTTTTGTGATGGCATCCAAGTTCTTGTATATCTTCTCAGACAGCTGCAATGGAGAATAGAGAAAAAATACATAAATTTCAGACACCCGAATGCCCAAGCCCAACAGATATTGTCAGGAAAAAAAATAGAATGTGGGGATGCCACCTACCGGGTGCCAGGATTCATCATTCTCCGCATGCCCATGGTTTTGATGGTGAGTCCTATGGCTGATCCTCCTGCAAAATAAATTGAATTGCCATGTGCTTCCTTGTTAATATCAAAGTCCAGACCACAAAATTTCAATAAGATAAAGGGAAAATTGACAATGAAAAAGACAGGAGCCCAATGAAACAAGGCCAATATATCAAAATACAAGATATAACCTTACGTACCATCCATGATAAGGTACTAGAATTGAAGAGTGCAGGAGATGCCCAACCACACTATTCAAATTGGGATCATTTGAAAAGCTTCCATGTCCACTGCGTAACCAGATTCGCAAAGCAAAATCAACTTATGGTTCAAATTCACTTAAGAAAATTACAAGAACTAGCCAAAACAGAGATAGGCCAGATTCTAAAAGATGAAAGTGATTACCAGTCATGGCCAAGAACAAAAAGAGCCCAAAACATGGTTCCCTGAGCA
Source organism: Bruguiera gymnorhiza (assembly GCA_020883675.1). Lineage (NCBI taxonomy): Eukaryota > Viridiplantae > Streptophyta > Magnoliopsida > Malpighiales > Rhizophoraceae > Bruguiera > Bruguiera gymnorhiza. Next base: position 7,536,509 of record JAIRCJ010001062.1, on the reverse strand, counting down.
GCCCAGTAGAGAGGCCAAACAAGCCAATTATCCAAATAAGCAGCAGCCGCAGCCAAACCGAAAACCACGAGGACATCCCTCACCACATAGCTCACCGACCTCCAAGGATCCTTAACCCAGCAATGCTTTGGTATGGCAGCTCTAATATCGGCCAATTTGAACGGTGGTGGCGCCCCTGGATCGAATTCCCCCTCTTCTTCTTCCTGTCCAATCCCACCGACGCCATTGATTTTCTCTTCTTTATTCTCTTTTTCTGTCGATGCAACACTAAATGGGGCACTCACTTTAAGCCCCCAGTCTCTCTCCCCTAAACACCCACCTGAGAATCCGTCAGAGCGAAGGGTAATTAGACCGGCCCAGGCCTTTCTTGTGCCCAAAAAGCTGGGCTTTGAAGGGATGGCTCCGGTTCTGGGTCCAGGGAATACAGGAGGGAGAGGCTTGAAGCCACATTGTGATGACACCCAGCTCGCCATTAGAGACCCGGTTGGAGACCAACGTAACGTATCTCGCCTGCGTCTCGCTCTCAGGCTCACGGAGCAGCGAGAGAATAAAAGGAAGCCAGAGAAGCGAGGGAGTATCAATTAATCCAGAAACACAACAGAGAGATATAAGAAAAACATACGGGGAAGCTGCCTAACGGGTCTCAGTAAAATCAATTGGGAAATCTAGTCTATTAGAGGGCAGAAAGATGAGAACCCTGCGGCCAGATATGTAATTTTTAGTTAATAATGTGACCGTGTCTTTTATATCTCAACAATTTATTTTAATAAAAGAAATTAAAAAAAAAAATGAGGCGTAAAAGAAGTCCACGCAACCCATTGCAGGCCTCTGACTATTCTTCATTCTTGCAACCACCGCCTCCCGTTTCGTACTGTCATAGGTAGAGTCAACTGATTTTTTTTTTTTTTAATAATAATAGACTCAACTGATGGCTCTTTGATTTTATTTTTATTGTTTTCTCACAAGAGATGACTCGTTGGTAAATGTCACGTGGACGCCTATGATACTGGAGGAAACTATAATGGATAACCGAGAACGAAAAATCAACACAAACTTAAATAAAAACAATTAAATAATAATACTTAAAAATGAACATTATAATTATATAATTAAATTAAATTATAAATTATTATAATATTTTTTATTATTTTTATATTACTTTTTATGTATCATTGCATAGTAATACTTCTAAATATACCATGGTCTTCAATTTTTGCATGTGGGAGATAAGGTTGCATTAAATGCAAATATGTAAGCAGCCAAATCCATAGAGGGCTTGTTAAAAAAGAAAAAAAAAAATCCATAGAGAACACTTTATGATCGAGGTGAAGTTAGAAAGTTTATCTCTTTGTGGGCATAACTGTATACACGAGAGATATGCAGTGTTAAAAAAAAAAAAAAATTTTGTTTGAACCAAAAAAAAAAAAACACAAAAAGAAGAGAGAGAGTTGCACATAATGTGCAGCAAGGGTGCAAAAGGTTGAGAATATTTCTGGGTTTGAGAGAGACGCGGGAGAGATTTTTTGGGATTGAGGGATTTTGTGCCTCTATATTTTAGAGTTTTCTTTTCTTTTTTTTCATGTTAGAAAATATTTAGACAAAGATTTGCTAAATTACATAAACATCATTGTGCTCGTGTATTCCATTAAGATTATTTTTCTTTTTACTAAGCCTATATATTTGCATATTTATAATTGAATCATATTTTTTGTAGTGTATGATTAAAATTTTGATATACCATCAAATAAATTTCACTTGGCTATATTTTCACTAAATTTTATCAAATAACATAATTTTAGTATCCATGTAAATTATTCCATTCTTAAAGAAACTCGATGACCTCTTCAATAGATTGGCAAATGCATGGTTTCTCCTAGGCCGAACAACCAATCTTGACCTATTGAGTGCTCAATTAAATCGAATTGTAAAATTAACAAGAATACTTCCCAAAGTTGCATTAAGCTTGAACTTTGTTTCAAAAAAAAAAAAAAGAAAAAAAAATGCTTGTGCTTTATTTTTTTGTTCCTTTTTTATAGGTCGCGATTTTCCCTGTCGAGATGAAAGATACTTACAAGCAGATTTGTCGTATACTTCAGGTTCCCCCAGTGGTCTGTCACTAGGAAGTACGGGAGTTCAGCAGTGCTTTGTCTGATTGATAGGTGTAACAATTACGTGGCATTCAAGGGTCGGTGTTACGATGTCGCCCGTGTTTTCACGGCGACGTTGACTGCTAATCAAAATCAATTGCACTAAAAATACTTATTTAGGCTCAGAAGAGAAGCGATAGGTATAATTATATATAATTAATAAAATAATATAAATATTATTATAATAATATAAAAAAGAGTTAATAAAAATAGAGATAAATAAATTATATATATATAAAAAAACAAATTGTGTTTTCTTTGCGGTGATGCTGATTGCAAATTAAATTATTTTTTCATGATTTTCAATTTATGTCGGGTATGTTGGGATGGGTCACATACATATCAGATAGCACGTGACAGACAGTCTGACGGGTATCTTGGGTGGCTTGTTCGAATTGCATCCACATATTTGGAGGGCCCGCCCCGAAATGTCAAGGGCCGGTGAATGTCGTTGTCCAGATGATAGGGGTTATAGGCCCCGCCCGCGGGGTTATTTGACTGGCTCTGGTTCTCCGCAGTGATTAGCACAAAGAAGAGAGTCTGCCGTCTGGTATATTAAATTTAACCATGGAAGAAGTTTAACAATATGTCTAGAAAATAAAAAATAAAAAATTAAATGAGTGGAAAAAAAGTAATAGGAATGAAGATCAGAAAATAAGAAAATTTTCTCAATTTAGATTATTTATTTTTAGTATTTGAAAGAGTGTCAAAAGGCTATTTAATATAAACATTTAGTAATAATTCAATATTTCTATGCATTAATTCAAATTTATTTATTTTTTGCGTGTTCTCTCTTGAATAGACATGACATAAGTTAAACTATATTATTTAAAAAATATGAAAAAATTTATTTAAATTATTATTATTTAAATAATAAAATATTTTTATGAAAAATATTAAATCAAATAAATTATTTTAATTTAAATTTATAAGAATAATAATTAATATTATTACGTTATTTTTTTAATAAAAAAAGTATAAGATGAAGAAAATAATGAAAAATAATAAAAAATAAAATTAATTGTCTCTTAGGTGAAAAAATGAACTACACCTTTTTAAAATTTAATATGGATAATTTATTTTTTTAATTAAAGTCAATATTGGTAATATCAAATTATATAATTACGGCCATCAAAAAAGAAATTTATATAATTATTGAAAATTCAGCCCTGGCCCTATATAGTTTTTGATCGACCATGAGCATGACCTGTAAGCATGAAATGGGTCCGGCCGGATTCCCTGTATATGCAAGATAGGCCAGGACCGGCCCGGTCAATACTGGCCCTTTTAAATAAGAAAATAAATAAATAAATAAATAAAACGCTTTCATAGCATCTAATTAATTAATTAATTAATTAACCTCCCGAGCCTCCCTGTCGCCCGCCTCGACTCGCCTGTCTCGGCGGTATACCGATCGAGGTGAAATGGATCGATCTCGGTTTCTGCTATCATGGCTACCGATTTTCCTGTTTTGCTCAGATATTATAAATCTCTTCACCGTAGCGCCACCTCCCACGCAACCCACTCCGCAACGCCACGGCCATCCCAACCCCAACAGCCCCTTCAGTTTCCCTCGCAGGTTCCGTCACTTTTAAATCTCGTTTTTCTGGGGTGTATGTCTGCCCATGCTGCTTCTAAACGTTTCTAATTGTTTTTGTTCAAATTGGAGAAATCGAGCGCCATTGGAGGATTAGGCGGCAGTGTTGGCATTGGAAGCATTGTTAATATCAACTTCTGCGCTTCTTGTTCCTACAGGTTTTCTTTTCATTCTCTTCTTCTTTTCCCGCTTCTTCTTATTTATTTATCTCTTCTTCTAATTTTCTACACGTTGCTGCCTCAATTACTATCGAATGATTGTTTCTTTTTTCCTTTTTCTTTTCCTTTTTTTCTATTTTGTTTTGGGGTATATGTGTACTTAATTGTTATGGCTTTCAATTTTGCGATTTTCTTATTGGGTTGTTGGGGGAGTCAATGGTAACGCGTAAGCTGTGTTGGTTTGGGCAGAGGAACTGCCGCGAGAATGAAAAATATGCTGGAATCAGAATTCCCCGGTATCGATGTTATGTTGGCGAATTTTCCGCCGGCACTTCCTAAACGCTTACTAGGCAAGGTCGTTCCCGTTTTCCAGTTTGGAGTAATCGGGATGATAATGGCCGATGAGCAGATTTTTCCGAGGTTAGGATTTGCGGCTCCCCCTCGTTGGTACTATTCCTTGCGCGCAAACAAATTCGGAAGTGTTGCCAGCACTTGGCTCTTTGGAAACTTCATCCAGTCTTTCCTCCAGACTTCTAATGCTTTTGAAGTATATTGCAATGGTGAACTGGTAATCTCCTGTCCTGGCTCATATTTTCTTTCTTATTAGGCAAAATGTATTTTGGAATGTGATGCTTTCAGTTATTGGTTGTTAGAGATATTTGCTGAACATTATATGTTTTCTGATTGTTGTTATTACATGAAATTGTAGGTTTTTTCTAAGCTGACGGAGAATAGGTTTCCTGGTGAAATTGAGTTGAGAGATCTCGTTGGCAAGAAGCTTGCTAATCCTGGAATTGTCCAGGGCAATGGAGGTGTCTGGTCCTAGTGCCCTGAACAGGCTAGCCAAAGTTCTGGTTGAGTACAAGTTACACTTCCTATATGACTGGAAACATGTACACTTCTGATGTAGAGTGATCTAGCTTCTTCTGGTCTTATTCTCTCGCAAATCAGGCTCTAAATTGTGTCAATGACTTTTAAGTCCCCCTGGAAGTTCTTGTTTTTTGATTGTTCCCCTTTTTCCCTATTTACCGTTAAAGGAATTTTGCTGGACTCTGACCTTTTATGCCATGCTGATGCCCAGGGTGTATAACACTATGGCTACATGTTCCTGATATGCTTATATGCATTATGTATACATCACTATTAAGGCAAGCTGCCGGCATTATCAGCGTTATGTTATACATCTCTTGTTTGGCATGTGTTAACAAATGTTTCACATCTTTTTGCTGGGTCATCTCTTGTTTGACATGTGTTAACGAATGTTTGGTGTGTGGTAATTGGGTGGTTTTTTTTGTGTCTGTCGGGAGAGTGAAGATAGAGAGAATATTATACTTAAAAAATATACCCCTGCCCTCCAGAATTAGAACCTATGATCCACTGGGATCCTTAAAATAGAGGAACGTCTTAAGTCCAACTGCGCATAGTTGGGCACCTGGGTCATGGGCTATCGATATATAAGCCGACACTAATTATGAACTTTGAAAAGGAAGTCTTTTAGAGTTGAAAGGGCAAAAACGAAAAACTACTTCCTAGAGAAAATGGAAGCTCCAATTTTCCCGGCATTGACCCATCTAGTGGCTTTCGATTAAACCTTTCGGAGACGAAGACAATTTTTCCGGGCATTGACAAGTTCAATCAATGTATCGGATTTTTTCTTTCTATTGGCATTCGTTTAACACGATGTCCTGGGATTGGATTCCTGCTAATGGGCATGTGGCTGTGTTGTTTCTTAAAAAGGGATTTCCTGCTTGAACTAATACGAAGATACAGGTCTCAGGATTACAAAAAGACGGTGTCTTCTGGAATATTAGTCTGTCGGCGCAGAGTTATCAGACCCTAGAGTCATTGAATCAAGAGTGGGCAGGTTCGACGACGTGCTCCATGAATCTGTTTACTTGTCACATTTACAAATGTGTAGCACCACGAAAAAAGTAATCTTATTCTATAACCAAAATTGCCAGCTACAAGGAATGAAGATTATAGTGGATTATTTGGGCAGCCTCAGTCCGTGTTTCTACAATCCTATAAAAATATTAGAGCTGTGGCAAAAATAAGCTAATCTACATGAAGAAAGGGTCAGAATTACCCATAAGTGAGCTTTTAATTGCCTGCAAAACTGCCCGCTGCTGATGCGTGACGGATGCCTCAGGCCTCCATTAAATTCCCACGTGGCCAAATATGAAGAGCAAATTGGGGCGGGAGGGCAAGCAATCAAAATAGATACAAATTAAAGCCAGACATCCCTTGGTTCATATTTGCCACCATTTTCGATTCTCCATTGCCTTGACAAGTTCATTGGCCAATGATGCAAAGTCTTCAGCCCCACTCTGCAGCTCTGCAGTGCGTCTGCTGATTCTCTGGTATTTGGGTAATGAGAATAAGCAACCTTAGGATTCATCTTCAGGCAACAGATCTAGACAGCAAACTAAAGTGTGGTACACTTTTGAGGTTCGACTACTTGACAGTGATGAATAACCAAAAATACTACGAAAGCAATATAATGACGTTCCATTTGTTTGTTTCAGATAGAGATAAAAAGAAGGGCATCATGGGAGGGAGACCAGGCAACAGATCTAGACAGCAAACTAAAGTGTGGTACACTTTGAGGTTTGACTACTTGACAGTGATGAATAACCAAAAATACTACGAAAGCAATATAATGATGTTCCATTTGTTTGTTTCAGATAGAAATAAAAAAAAGGGCATCATGGGAGGGAGCCCCAGCATTTAGGACACCACAAAACTGGCATCCTTTTTCTCTTATCATTGGAAACTTACATTTCCAAACATGGCATGAGAAAAAATAATAAACAGGTTCAGTCATGAAAATCTTACCTCCAACTTTTCCTGTCTTTCTGCAAGCTTGTTTCTCGCATCAGCTGCAACTGAAGTGGCATCCTGAAGTAGTTCCCACAACAGACAAGCCAACAACTTAAACAACTGTTTCTATGGAGAACAAAAGTTCAATGCAGAAAATATCACGCAATATTACCCCAGCCTTTCTATATTTGGCTCTAATTTCTTCGGGTGTTCTGAGTCTGGGCTTCATATCATCATCACTCATGCCTAACAATTGTTCCCTTTCAGCTCCCTTTACTGCAATTTAATAACCGTGATCTTCAAAAGTTATAAATAGAAAGAAGTGTTTTGCACTAAAAGCCAAATTTACCTCTCTTCATACTTCTCACATCTTGTGATGATGAAGTTGCAGTGTGTGGAGGAGGTTCATCATCTATCTCAATGTCATCTGCACTCAAAGAATTGCATCAAGCGATACACAGAAAACTGAAATGGAGGGGAAATATAGTAGTAGAGACAAAAATGCATGAAACCTATGTCAAGTTCCGCAACTTCATTACTATCTTTGACAGTTGGAGATGAGTCTGGGAATGGGGGCTTTGCAAAAATTCCTTCTAGATGAGCAACACTAGATTTAGGATTCAGAATAATGTCCACAGTTTGGTTGACCTTTTGCCCTTTCAAGCTTCTCATGAAGCCATTTATAATCCCAGATTTAGCACCCTATCAAAACACAGACACAGTTAATTTGAGACCCGGGCCACAAAGATTTTAAGACAAAAGAGTACTAATAATCTCTCTTGATTTTTCTTGTCCAAATTACAAAATGTAGATCTATGAAAACTGGTACTATTAAGTTGAACCTGCTTTTCCTTCTGATTTAAAGAGAAACTAAAGGCAGCATCTGCAGCAGCAGCTAGGACTTTATCGTGAAGACATGGAAAAGAATCCGGAATGCTGGAAAGAACATTTCGTACAATTAGAAATTATATTAAGGATAAATATGCATTGGCTTAAAATAAAAAACTAACTACCTGAAAAAATTGTCACCCGATAAAAGTGAGATGAAAACCAACTCACATCCGTTTGCCTATAAACTTCAGAACATTAGAGTGGCACATCATGTGCACAAAAGATACAGACAGATACTGCAACATGAGGAATTAAGAACATGTCTAGAGCTTAAAAAAAGGAACTGTGCTCTGGGCTAGTTTTAAAAATGCATATTAAAGGAAATAAGAAGTGACTTATAAATAGGATTTTCTGACAATTTTAATAACCATAAAGAAATGATACCAGCGTGATCTGCCCATCTTCAGAACTCATTATCTTCTCCATGTTTGCTTTGAAACTCCACCTTAAAATTGACATTAGAGAGCTTTCTTTCACCAATTCCAAGTCTGGAAATGATCTGAGCAAAGAGGGGAATGGCCTGCATTAATCACTCAACAACTAGTAGAGTTCACTTGACCTACTCTCAGAAGCATTAAGACTGCATTATGCATCACTAAGAAGGCAGTCGATACTTGCAAGTCAAGTTACTAAGTGACTTATCACTCTAAGCACTTTACCTGATTTCAATCACTCCAGTCTGAAACAGCAATACCACACCAATAACCATGTCATCTTTTGTAAAAGTTGTAGTCCAACAGCAAAGTTTTGCATGCTTCACTTTACAAATAGCTTTCTTGTTTCCCTGAACAGAGCGGGGTTAAAATGAGGACTATCATTTTGTTGGCCAGTGAAATATAATTTGGTTGGAAATGGGAGAGAAAGGGAATAAAAAGCAATAGAGCTACCTGAATGATATTTTTTGCAGAATACAAGCACAATGAATCCTCACAACAAAGCAAAACAAGTGAATCCATTGATCCTTCTGCAGTGATTGCCAAATTTGAACAGAACTGCTCTCCGCTGTTATGTGAATCAATTCCTGTTGAGGTAGTTTTAAGAAGAGACTCATTTTTGACAGCTGTATCCTGCCCAGAATCCTCTGGCTGCTTTCCATCATTTAAGCCAGAAACTGGTGTGCTTCCCTCTGTGAATAAAAAAAAAAAAGAAATCACAAAATTTTTGACTTGTAAGCCCAGCCATGATGACAACAAGTGTGTTATTGCTTTCTGATAAAGATTATACTTGCCTATGACATACATGGAAATTGCAGTTGATTTCTTTCTTGGACGAAATGGATGAGAGCTGATTAAGCCACCAGAATCACTGTCAATGATAGTAATAGTGGCATCCCTTGTTAATAAAAGCATGATTTCGTCCTTAGAGTTGGATAGGAAATTAGGTTCTGAATGCTTTGGGCTTCTCACTATGCTGGGAGTGTTTGCATATTTTATCGATGACACTGCTATGACTGGAGCATTTGAGGGAGAAACAGAGTCTGTAAAGAACAGAACTGATGGTGAAGTCATGTCAAGCACTGCAACCTGAAAAGAAAGCATCAAATTCAAGAACCTATCTAAAGAAAGAAAGCTTAAGAAGTCGCATACAGCCTGACATAGCATGAAAATAATGAAAATAAATAACCCAAACAAATAGAGAGAATACTTACACGGCCACATTCAAAACCCACAGCAAGTTTGGCTCCAGAGTTACCAAACTCCAGTGCATGAATTGGGGAACAAACCAAAGAAATAACTGCACTGCACTGGGATTCCACCCCTTTAGGAAAACTGTGAACTATGAAGCAGAAAAACATATTAGTTTGGGAAAGTGAACCAAAATATAGAATCTCAAGGCAAACATAACAGTGATGTCTGACAAAATCAAAGAAGAGCCTTAGCAGTAAATGCACCTTGCAAAATGAAGAACCCATCAATTTAACTAGGAAAATAAAGCAATAGATTTATTGAATTAAGCTCGCGTTGACCCTTCCAAATTTAACTCCTTATTTAGAATTCCCTTATGAGTTACTGTCCACATGAAAACTGTGATTAGGCTTCACCTAAACCAGTTCTAGAAACTTAAAAAGAAGACGTTCTAAAGTTAACCGCTCAGATTTTTAGCAAACTAAACATTTTTCAAGAACCTGGAATATTTTGAATAGAATTTGATCACGTTATAAAGCCAATCTGCTTCAGTTTTCTGCTAATAAATTTCTGGTTTATGTCCCATTGAGTTATTATCTGGAGAGGAAGCCGATAAATAATGCCAAAACCAGAAGTTAGGACCTGGTCACAAAGTTGAAACTTTTGCTTTGAAAAGGTAAAATTGCAAGAAATTAAAAAGTAGGTTGCTTGCAGAGACAGCATATCTCCAAACTTACCTTCATTTTTGGTCTCTGTCAAAATGCAAAAGTTTTTCTCATGCGAGCTGCCATTCAAGTTATATATCCGAACCTGAAAATTGAGCATCAGTTGCAACATAAATAAGACGATAGCACTTTGTAGCAAAATGGTAGAGAGAGAGGGGGGTTTGACAGGTGAGGGGAGCAGGAAGAATTAAATAAACATTACTTACCAGCCCATGTGTATTTCCAATAGCCAACCTTAAAGTGTGGGAACAAAATTCCAAATTTGATACTGGAGCACTAAAGCCTGCAACGTCTAGATTTTGCATCTGGCAATGCTTTGAAGTCAATAACAGTATATAAAATGCATCATAACAGAACCAGATAGTTAACTCTGCTGATATAAAATGCATCACACACACAACCAAATAGTTAACTCTACTGATCTAACCTCACTTTCTAGTATGTAAATAAGCGAGAGAACTGGATATGTGGCATTCCATAACCTAACAGATCCATCTTCATAACCTGCTACATACACTCTCTCAACAGTAGCATGTTCTGCAAATGCCGACTGACTAGGCACACCTCCAGTCAATGGTGGCCGCTTCAAATTACCAACCTGGGCAGGTGTGGCACCATTTTTCCTAGCTGTGGCAACCTGAGACATCACTCGAAACAGTTGAATGATATGATGATAAGACATTAACAAAGAACTGAGTGATGTCAATAAGGCAGACATAATTATTCAGGCATACATACCTCATGGAGAATTTTTGATGAGTTTCCTCCAGGGGGCAGCATTACAAGTTTTGCCACTGTCATAATTGGATCAACTATGGGAACTACTGCAGGACATTTCTCAGCAAAAAAGGGGGTCTGCTTCTCATGCTGTGATGGTATGACAGACAAGCTACCATCGCCATAAAGATGCAGCTGTCCTGGATTTGTCAACATAGCAAGGCCAGATTTATTCTTACTCCCTGCCGGCCCAAAACTTGGTAACAAAATCATGTCGGCAAAAGAGCCATTCATTGTAAGGTCCACACGACCAGCACATCTTAGTGTCTCCATCTTAGATGACCATTCTAGATTCAGAACCTGTCATATCAAAATTGCATTAAGGGTTCTAATAGATGGAGGAAAATTTTCAAATACCACTTGAATAAGAAAAGATTTGTGAATGAAGACACTGAGGTAAGATGTGGTTGGACTTGAGTTTTTTCATTAAGTTACTCCTAATGCTTAGAATCTTAATAGTTTCAAATGAGTGTCACTTCAGGGGAAAAAGGATTTTTCTGACTAAAAAGAAATAAAATTTGATGAAAAGATTAAATTCCATGTGCAGGAATGTCATCTAAAGGCTTTATTACCTGGAAAAGATACTAAAGCTTCATTAAGTGAGAAGAAAAGACTTCTTACAACCAAAAAGCCAAAACAATCCAACTTTAAAAGCATTCACAGACTCTCCTGATCAAGTCTAGCCACATACGTACCACTGACTATGGTTGTACTACATCACCTCTTTAAAATAGCAAATGCTGGCGGGTGAAACAGGGGCAGAGAGAAGAGATCAAACAGCAATGTCATCTCTATACCAACAGAAGTAGTTGAATAGTCATGAGATAAATAACTAACCGTCAGAACTTCATCAGACCCTATTTCATCGCCACCATAGATAAAGAGCTGCCCATCACAGTCATTACTTGATCTATGGCTTTTGGACCAGTCTAAGACAATAACAGGCAGCCTCTTTTCAGTTGTTGATAATTGTAGCCTAACAATATTGCTAGAAAATTCATTTTGTTGAGTTTTAGTTTTGGAAGAAGTGGGTATTTTCCAAAACAGGATGTCGCCATCTATATAACCAACTGCAAGAATAGAGCCACCGGAAGATGCCCAGCAAAGGGCACTTATCTCTTTCTCTAATAGACTATAAGATGTCTTGTCTTGGATATTATCATCAACCTTGCTTATTGTGTTGACAATTCCATCTTTCAGTTGGAGATCATTACCACCTCCAACAAAAAGAATTTGAGATTCAGAAACATCCCAAAGGATCATTAATCCATTCTGATAAGCAATCAGCACTCTGCAAAAGAAGTAGTTTAAATTTGATACATAGAGGAATGAAATATAGTTTTAGGTATTTTGCCACAGAAAAACGTCATAAGGACATAAAATTTGATTAGTTGATGGTGTTACACTATGGAATAAAAGCCTACTGGACACAAAACGATTCATGTGACCAGAAAATCTTCTTGCCACTTTTTATTTTCATGATCTGATCAGAATAACATTTGGGAGGAATGCTGTTTGAGAAATGAAATAGGCGGAGTAATTCCAAAAACTTAAGCTAATATGAGTGAAAATAAAGTTTTTCTGCGCCCTAGGAAGGAAGAAAATTGGATCACAAACAATTTACCAAAAGGGCACATTTAAAAGGGAATCAACTTGGGAAGATGAGAAATAAGGGATGATCATGCCATAATTCTGTGCAATTTTGAAAAGTAGAAGAAATAACATGAGTCTAGTAATTGTATCTTGCCTATTTCCAGAAGAACAAGGTTGAGGAAGAATTCCAACAATAGGTTGGTGATCAGGAGATGGGTATCCAGCAGCTTCTGTAAAATAGCCCAAAATACTGGAATTAATTATAAGAAGCAAACTGAGGAATAGCAAAAGACACAGTAACAGACTGAAAAATCTAGCAGTCTTACATGTCCTAAATGATAAAGAAAGAGACCAATATCATCTATATTCATCTTACAATGAAAGATATACAGGCATCTAAACAGAGTAGATTCATCTGATAATGAATAAAGTTCTAGAAAAAAAGCAGGCTCATAAAGTGATATCATTGTAGACATACTAAAGGTTTCATATTCATTATGGTGCAATGGGAAAAACGAAAAAAATTCAACTTGAAGGTTTTGTCACAGCCAACTTAAAGATGGCTTCAAATATATGAAAACCAAATTTTATTTAGAACTGCAAGCTTTCTTGTAACTTATATAAACACCCATGCTAGACTTATCTGATATGTTACAACAGTGAGATCATAGATCACACAATTACTGAGTGCAAAACTATTTTGCAAACACATAGAAATTGTAGATGTTTCTTAAATTGTCTTATGCAATTGAAATTAAGCCTGCACACCAAGTACTAGTGCACCCACAACATGCAGAAAATTGGTAAAAGTAGAAAGTTTCCCACAAAACAACAGAAGACAAGAGAGCCACATGAAAAGACATAATCATATGATTTATGCAACTTTGTTTTTCAGACAAGTGTATGAAAGTTCCTGCGATCAATTTTTCTCATTGTAAACTAGATAAGAAGCAAACATGAAATCATATGAGGGTAATAACATTTAATGTTGTATTTTAGTAACAGAGTAGAACAACAATTAAGTGAAGGATATCAAGTGCACAGATCCATGCATCCATAGTAAAGAAGAAATTACCTTTTAAAGAGTTAGCGGGTAAACAATATGGAAGCTGCAAAAGTTGAGGACCTTCATTGTCATACTTCACTACAGACATTGTACCACATTCATCTCCTATGAGCCTGTATTCAATACAAATGCACTGCATCATTTACACGGTACTATCTTTCGATTACCATTCGTTAAGGAACCTATTAATATGATCAATGTGTGACATTTTATATGCTATGTACGCTACATTAGGTAGGAGCCACTGATTAAAGAGAATGCAGTTATATTTGACTCCCATTGCAAACTACATGCTAGGCATCTGCTCTCCAGATTCCAAACCTGCAGAGATAAATTGAGATTTAAGAGTACAGACAAACTCTGAACAAAACTACATTACAGCCTATGCAATGCCTTAACAGAAACACCAAGAGGCTAGAGAGAATGAAAACCAAATTTGGGGTAGTGATATAAAGTAGGCGAGAGTGATAGGGAAAAAAACTGACCAAGAAGGAAGAAAACATGCAAATGTTCAAGATGCTTTTCATCCCATTTTTTGAGAATATCAGAACAGGGAAACATTCAACAAGAAACAAGAATTAATACCTGAATATCATTCTCGTTTGTAATGGTGACTAAGAATCCCTGGTTTTGTAAAAACTGCAAAAAACTAGGAATTAAATTTCCAGGCAAAAATAAGCAAACAAACGAAAATTATTTACATATAATAAGTATAACCTCTATGTTTTTAAAAGGTGATTGCTTTGGAGATATGAGAAGCCCTTCAATACCATCACCACCGATAACTTTGATTCTTCCATCCCTACAGTAAATATGAAACAATGCGGCATCTTTAATTCGTGTGAGTGAATTACCCATTTATGCACTGCAAATTAATAAGTTACATTGCGATGCAAATCAAGGGTGTTCTATGTCATATAATTCATTAAAAGGGGGAAAAAAAGAAAGAGATAAAATAAATAAATAAATAAAAGGACAAGAGCATAACTTACAGTGTCCCAACGGCCAAGAGGCCTTGAATTGGGTCAAAAGCGAGAAGCGATGACGTTGAAGGAATGCCATAGTGGATAGCAATTCGCAAATCCAAGTCTTCTGGTTTCAGATTGCCACGTTGCGCATTTTGCTGCATCAGAGAGAGAGAGAGATAGATAGGCCTTTTTTTTTTTTTTTTTTTACGGATACACTGGAATTTCCACTAAAGATATGCAGTTTAGCAACGTTCTTTATTCTTCAGGAAATTTCTTTTCGTTAACAATTATTCAAATCGTTGCCCGAGAAAAAAAAAAGGAAAGATATTTTAAAGAAGAAAAAGGAACAAGATAAAGAAACGGAAAAGAAAAGGGGGGGGGCAAGACAACGAAGGCGTATTACTGAACTTTTCAGTCAAGAAATTGAAACCTTCGATTAACTCCACAAGCATCTTGAAGAAAGAAAAATAAAAGATTCGTGTTAATAAGTAATACCTGATGATGATGATGATGATGGCTTACGGCTTTCTTTATGAGTCGCTTCGCCGCTATCATGGCGATTTAGATTTGATTTTCTTGATCGAATGGCGGATTTAGATATTTCGATGCCTGGGAAAGAGAATATCTGGTTTAATTGAGTATTTATATTGACCAACTCTGGGACTGGGAGGGTTTTTGACCGTTTGTTCGTTTCCACTTCTAGGGGTTAAACCAATGCTCCATTGCCGGACTTGTTCACCCGCCCCCCCGGTCAACGAGATGCAAATAGATTTTGAAGCCGTTGTTAAGGGCACTAATCTTCTACAACCAATTCTTGCTAAAAACTCTCTGAATCATTGTCTTGAGACAATCCTTCTCCTGCCACGACATCTGACGGGCACTGCTTTTGCCTCCGATCCTACGTAACGCGGAAAGTAAGCGAGCATCCGTACAAAACGCAGTCGTTTAAACTTATGTTGGGCTAAACTTCCTTTTTTCAATGTGGGCCGTTTTAAGAAATATTTTAATGGGCTGGGCTCGTATAACTACCGGCTCTTTTTTTTTTAAATACTTAATATTAATATTAATATTATTTTTTGTATAAGGAAACGGCATAGTTTAACACAAAGTATCTGGACGGCACGGCAGAGAAGAAAAATGGAAATCAAACTTGTCATTTCTTCTCTCTTTTAGTTTGCGTATGTCAGTTGCTTTTAACATAAATCTGTGGGCCAAAACTTATCCGTCATATTTATTATTTGGAAAATTTCAAATAAATACAACAAATAGTACATTTAAATAAAAATAATTAATTTTTATAATATATATTTTATATTATATTAATATTTTTTATATAATATAAAAAATTAATTATTTTTATTTAAATCTATTATCTCTGAGTCGCTTAGTTGAAATTATCTGTAAAAGTCTATTTGTTGGATTTTCCCTCTAATGCTCTTCAAAAGGCGGGCATCGGCAAGCAGCACTGTCGTTTAGTTTCTCTCTATACGGTTTTTCTGCTTCTTACTCTTCTTCTCTTTCCATCCAATCCATCCTCAATCATGACCGTCAAGGCTCCTAAAAATCAAGGTTCCCTCCGATTCTCTATTTCATTACTGTCAAAATCTTCTATCTCGTCTTTCTTTTGTTTTGCCAAATGCAAATTTCTTGTTAAGATCCGAAGTGAAGTGTTTATGTGATTATTTCATTTTTAACATTGGTTGCAGTACGATTTCGCTTTGAAATGTTGGTTTCAGTTCGTTTATAATTGTTCCCTTTGCCTGCCTTACCTGGCGATCGAATTGTAAATTGAAGGAGAGCCTCGATATCTTTATCGACCTCTTCTTCGTGTCTCTTATGTTCATTTCTGAGTTATAATTATAAAATTTCGCTAATGTAAAGTAAGGTCACGAGTTCGAATCTCGAAATAACTTCTTGCTGAAAAAAAAAATGATAATAAATGAAATAAAATGGCGTATATCTAACTTTTACCAAAACTCGTCGGAGCTTTGTGCACTCGAAACGTTTTAGTTGAATGAGTCGAATGTAATATCGTGAGAGAAGCGAAGATCCTTCTGTGTCTCTAAAGGTAACCCTAGTCAACCTGTGGGTCTCTTCTCTTATGTTTGGTTAGTTAGGATTGGGAACTACAAGCTAGAGACACATGTACTTACGGTGGATTTGGGTAGAGTTGTATATGAATATTTAATTTAAACTAATCCAATAATTGTAGCCGACCCTGATATCTACTCTGTGTTGCGAGCTAGCTGAATGTTTATAAATTGTTGTTCTTGTTTCTGGTTTTCCCTTCAGTGATTAATCATTTTCTTGCATTTAGTTGGTTACTTTAAATCCTGTTGATATTATACCATTATGCGACCCATTGATCTCTTGATTGGCTTGCGCAAAATGTTAAAAGTCTGCCTTTTCTTACTGTTCACTTCACTGTTTTGCAGATGATTTCACTGAAAGGAGAAGGAGTTCTTATTTTAATTTACCGCCTTTAGATGTTTCTGTTGCATTTCCTCAAGCAACTCCAGCATCTGTATTTCCTCCTTGTGGTAAGAATTTTCTCATTTATGTATTTTTGGTAAGATTTTATGTTGATGTTTTCCATTATCTATCAACTTCCCATTGTTAAGTAATGACTGCAAGAAATTTGCTAAGCTAAAATTTAGCTGCAAGTTAGCGTTTATAAGAATTTATCTTTATCCTTATGTTCAAAACAATTCCAAATCAATAACTTTTTTATTTTTGGTTATTTCATTAGGGATGTGGGTTGTTTTGTTCACTGATCCTTATGTGTTGATGTGCAAAAATTACAGCTTCAGACTATTATCACTTCGATGATCTACTGACTCCTGAGGAGCAATCAATCAGAGTGGAAGTAAGAAATTGTATGGAAAAGGAAGTCGCTCCTATAATGGCCGAGGTATCTTGCTGATTTTGTGCTTTACTATCTCAGCAGTAAGAAGTTTAGTTACTAAGCATACGTGATGCCTATATTTTGCTTACTGTGCCATGTATTGTTTCACGGAAAAAAGCTAATGTTCTGTAACCCTATACTTTTGCCCAGTACTGGGAGAAAGCGAAGTTTCCATTTCACATTATTCCAAAGCTTGGTGAACTGCATATAGCTGGTGGCACAATCAAGGTAATTTTTGCATCTATCTTATCTTTTATTTTTATCCAAGCTATCAAAAATGTGGACAATCAGATGATCAACATTCACTGCAGGGTTATGGGTGTCCTGGTCTCTCTGTCACTGCAAGTGCTGTTGCAACAGCAGAAGTTGCTAGAGTTGATGCCAGCTGTTCTACTTTTATATTGGTGCATTCATCTCTGGCAATGCTCACAATAGGTGCAATCTTGGTTGAGCCTTGTTTCCCGCTGTTGATACCTGTTTTCTTGATTTGCTCCATTTTAATATGTTCCAAGACAATTAACATGCTGCTATTAAATTAATTGTTTTAACTGTCATGAACAGCGCTTTGTGGGTCTGAGGCACAAAAGCAGAAATATTTACCTTCTTTGGCACAGTTGAACACTGTAGCGTGTTGGGTAAGCAGCTCTTAGTGTAAACATGCACCTATGATATTTATTTCTGCTGCATTCAAGTGATGTGGGTACGTTCTTCCGCATTTTAAGGGGTTGACTGAGCCTGACCATGGAAGTGATGCAAGCTCTTTGGAAACAACAGCAACAAAGGTCTGAGCTGTTGAACTTTGCATTTTTTGGAATTTTATTTATCTTAAGATACCTGGCTTCCTGTCTTATCCTTGACAAAAATTTTAGCAATGTATGATTTCTTCTTCTTTTTTTTTTCTCCTTGGGTAATCAGGTGGAAGGAGGTTGGATACTTGAGGGGCAAAAGCGCTGGATAGGGAATAGCACCTTCGCAGATTTGTTGGTCATAATGGCACAAAACACATCGACAAACCAAATTAACGGGTATGTTGGATGACATATCAATTGCAGGGCACTGTTCTCTTTATGATTGGCATTGGGGGGAATTTCTTCAACTTGACCCTGTATTGAAATTTGATACATACACAAAGCATTATCCACCTTCTTTTAGCAGATATGTCTTCAAGGCAACCAAGTCCTACCGGACACGTGCACATATGCAGTGGGAAAACATTTGTTTCCCCGGTCTATCTAAATGACTAAATCTTTTCTCCCGTATGGTAAATAGGTATGGGATTCAGCCCTTTTGTATCTAGCTGTAAAACAACTGGGAAAACTGGATGTCTAAACTGTGAAATTCTACACAATGGAACTACCAGTTATGTGTTCTTAATCCAAGCACATCTTGATCCACCATATAATAATTCCTGCTTGGCTTGAGAATCTGACCATGTGTGTTGGAATTGATAACTAGGAGTAAAACTAATGAACCCGGTGAGATTTCCTATTGAATGCTAAAAAGGGGACTTAAAGCCATTGTACATGCCACTATGTCTAATGAGGGAGTGGAAAAGCATTATCATGTAGAGAGTTTATCCTCTTTCTATAACATCTATGGGACCATTTATTGCATCTGCAAAGAATTGGAATGAATCATTGAATAGAAAGTGCCTGTAGCAGAACCTGGTTCGCAAGAAACAAACTCTCCAAACGTGTGAAATTAGATGTTGCTCAAATAATCAGGCAAATTGGCATGCTCAGCTCATTGTTATATGGGCTAAATGGAACTCAAAATGGGAAGCATAAAGCTCTCAATCAAAGTTTGAAAAGGTGATAACTGCGGTCAAGGTTATGATCTGCACCCATATGTGACTCACATTATCCGTAATAGGACTTTGCTATTGTGGATTAATCTCTTTAAGTCCATATTTTATTAGTGTCATTCAAGCTTGAAGCCTGAACATTGTATGCGGTAGTATCCTTCAAGCTTGAAACTTGAACATTGGACAAAGCTTTCCCTGTTGGCTTTCTGTTCTAATACTTAGGTAGATTGCTTTGTATTTGGTGTCAGATTTATCATAAAGAAGGATGCCCCTGGATTAACAGCTACAAAGATTGAAAACAAGATTGGCTTGCGGATGGTACAAAATGGAGATATTGTCATGAAGAAAGTTTTTGTCCCTGATGAGGACAGGTTGCCTGGTTTGAATTCTTTTCAGGACACAAATAAGGTGCTGTTATACCAGTGTAACTATATTTTTGTCAGGACTGTCTCTTCTGCCTCCATATTACTAATTGTTGGTTTATCATGAACTACAATGTGGAAGTCAAAAAAAAAGAAAAAAAAAATCAATGAACTAGCTTAAACACTTCACACGGGTTGGCTATAAATATCAATCTGAAGAAATCTCGGGTGCTGGCTTTTGATGGTTAAAAATTTTTCTTGACTGTATATTCAGATACATTTTTCGTTGCCTTATATTCATGTTGGGGAGATTTTAATACCACTAGTCTGGTTACTGCTGTTAAATACTAGGTGCTGGCTCTTTCACGGGTAATGGTTGCTTGGCAACCTATTGGTATATCAATGGGGGTCTACGACATGTGTCACAGGTATCATATGGTAAAAGTGTTTCCTCCTGTATACCACTTTAATTTGGCATTTTACATGACACTTTGGGGATATTCACTGATCGAAAGGTATCTAAAGGAGAGGAAACAGTTTGGAGCACCACTGGCAGCTTTCCAAATCCTCCAACATAAACTTGTTCACATGCTTGGAAACGTTCAAGCCGTGATACTTCTTGGTTGGCGCCTTTGCAAATTGTATGAAAAGGGTGAAATGACTCCTGGTCATGCCAGCCTGGGAAAGGTACAACAAAAACAGAAAAATCATTGGGACTTCGTCGGTGATTACTTTTTGAATCTGATCATAGCACTTTTTTGGTTTTTCCTTAAACACAACTATTCAGGCGTGGATCTCTGCAAAGGCAAGGGAAACAGTTGCCATTGGGCGGGAATTACTTGGTGGGAATGGAATTTTATCTGATTTTCTGGTTGCCAAGGTTAGTCCCTGTTGAAATATTTAGTTGCTGCTTGGGCATTTGAAAGAAATATGAGAATGCAATTGTCTGAAGTGTAAACACGATCCGCAACCTCTATCCCTATACTTGCGATGAACTAAGAACTTGATTTGGCTTTGGCCATTGTTATATATGTGGCCTTGACAAATTTCTACTCATTGCTTCAACTGGCCTGTATTTACTTTCAAAGCTCTGACCATGTAATAATTTTAATTTTAAATAGCTGAAGTGATCACTTCCTCATTGAATATCTCAACTAATATCGTGTGTTAGACATTACTTTTGCATTGAAACTACCAATTGAGCTACTGTTTAACCTTTTCACGTTTTTTAACTTTGTGATCATTCTGGGTGACATTTCAGGCATTCTGTGATTTGGAACCCATCTACACCTATGAAGGCACCTATGACATAAACAGCCTGGTGACGGGCAGGGAGATCACTGGTCTTGCCAGTTTTAGGCCAGCTGCATTGGGCCAGCGAAGCCGCATGTGACCACGCAATGTTTTCCCTCGCGCATACCTTCTGTCATATAACTTAATGTCACACGGTTTGTTGCGGTTGAGGAAACTTCACCCATAATTTTCTAAACATGGAAACTGTATAATAAGATTGTTTATGTACTACATTTCCAATTATCTAATAAGAGCTCAGAAATGTAGCATGTTGTCATATACATCATCGCGTTGAGCATTCGTAACCTATCCTTGCTCGTTCAATGGCAACCAGTAAGCTAGGAATGAAAGCAGAGAGAATTGGAAATTCTGTTAACATTGTGCATTCTTGCTTTGTTATATGAGATACAATATTTCAGTATTGTAAGGGTAAAAAGGAAGTTAATAAACTGGGGCATTATCGGTAGTCAAAAAAATTGAACCTTTAATTTTAAAAAGAAAGGAAAAAAAGAAAATTTTAGAGAGCACAATTTTATTGGCATATATATGGACAAGTAAAGGTATGGGCTGAATTCCCAAAAAAAAAAAAAACCAAAGAAAGAGAGAAAAGAAAAGCCTGCTACCGCAGTCATTGCATCTATTAACACGCGCTTGGCGCGCCTCCCTAGACGGTCTTCCTCTCAATTTATCTCTCAGCATCTCCGGGCAACGAGATGCCCCAGCTCCTAGTCCTGAGCTGAAGCTGCGCAATTGCAGCCAAGAACTGAATGTTCTGTACCGGATTCAGTATCTTCACCACTTTCGCCACCGTCCTGGTCCTCAGCATGTCCGCGCTTACCACCACCGACTCCATTCGCGACCTAAGCGGCTCGAGCGCTGCATCCGCCTCCTCCGTCAACAGCGCTGGCCGTCTCGCCAACTCCAGCAACGGTGGCGCCGCCACGCTCTCTTGAATCTTCGCCAATTCGTCATTCAGCATCTTCTCCTCAAATCGCGTCACCTCCGCTAGCCTGTTTATCCTTATGCATTGATGCGGCGACAAATCGGTGACTGAGTGGTCGAGGACATGGAAAGCGGGCGCCGGTTTGAAGCCGGCGACCCAAAGGAAGGATCGCTCAAAGGAGCTGAGCCGCATGGGAGAGAACACCGGGAAAATGTCTTGGTGAGCGAGTCGGGATTTTTCTTCGTAGTATTTGTGCGAGGACTCGAGCAATCAAGTCTCGGAGGTAATCTTCTTGGGCTTCGTGACAACGTTGCTCTTGCCGCACGAGCCAGCCTCCGAGAAAGGCCTCGAATGGAGCCGCAGCAATGCCGTTGCCTTCTGGCATTGAATCCAAAAGCTCAGACCACGAATGCAGAGCCAGGCTTAGAGTGTGAGAGAGAAGGTGGGCGTATAGAGGCGAGTGCTTTTTCGCGGAGGTAAGGGGAGGGCTTTTTGGGTGGAGTTGCTCTGTTGGGAAGTTGATTCTGTGAACGCCTCAAGAAGAAGAAGAATCAATGGTTTGATGACGTGGAAGATGGACAAGGCGGTGTGGAGACAAGAATAAACGGTCTCAGGTGCGATTTTGCTTCAACGGGCCACGGCCGTGTGGGGGAAGCGCAGCCTTGGATGGATGCCGGGCACGTGTCTATCTCGGATATCCTGTTCTGGGCCCATCAATGGTGATGGGCTCAGGACATTGTTAAACCCTTTTCTTTTTTTTTTCGGGTTGGGGGGGGGGGCAGATTTGATTGTGGACTTGGATTTAGATGTGAAATTCAGTTAAAGCCACAATTTCTTATGGCGTTTTTTGTGTGTGTGTCTTTTTTACTGTTTGCACTTGGCAGCCAGCTTTGACCAATCAAAACCGGCTTAGAGAGGAAAAGTCCCGAGGCTGGGACCCAATTCAAACAAATTAACATAGTAGCAAAATTCACCGGGAAGAAAGAAAAAGATGTCCCAAATCTGGGTCAACAATTGGGACATTCAACGCGAACCAGACCACAATGCAAGGGAATAAAATAGTAAATTAGTTCACTAAACAGAAGTATGCCTGGATCAATTTGAAACGCGATCTCCTTCCTTTGCTCTGCTCATAATGCCCTCGGGATTTTTCGCCTTAATAATTTTGCACCGAACCCAGATCACGTCAATCCTAGAAGCTTTCGTACTAATAGACTGCTACCGTAAATATATGGACGCTTTAATTTCTATGCTCACGAGTAGTAAAGAGAAGAGGGGACATTTTGGTTGTCATCCTTTTCCCTTTTCCCCCTCTCTTTCTCCTGCCAGGTTATTTAACATTCATTCAATTTCATGAGAAATGTACAGAAAAGAAATTGCCGGGAAGGACAGAGCAAATACATGATGACACCAATGAGCAAAACAGGAAACAAATGGTGAATGCAGACAAGATGTCCACATGCCACGGTTGGACCAGAGACGACAGATAGAGTTGACCTGTTGAAGAATTGTGCAAATGTAGGGCTATTGAATCGTTGAGTTTTGACAGCCTGAATGACTCCGAATTTCGAGGATTATTGAAGTAAGGCCATCTGCATTAGACAACAATCAAAATGCTTTAGAGTTGATTAGAATAGAGTGAAAACTGCACCCCCAAACGCGTTGCATCAATTAGATTTGTTCGATTATACTTGCATATTTTGAAACGTCTTGGCAGCCCTATGATGCCCATCCGGCCTCTTAGTAGATGAGCTGGAGGCCAGCGATGACACCTAACGAATTTTCAAATATTGTAAGCCATAACAGGAAGAAAATGGAGGGCAAACCAACTTAAGAGAGAGAGAGAGAGCTTTTGATGAAATGAAAAGAAAATTTATCTTCTATAAAAACATCTACTTCTTATGGAAATACACAAAAAATAAATTTCATATTTTTATCTGTCAGTAACAAGTCAGTATTATTAAAAATTAACTATCATTAATTTTTTACATTTAATTTTATTTATTTATAAAATTATATATAATTAAAGTGTTTAAATATAATAATATAATACTTATATTTTGTATATAATTAAATTTTACATATCAATATTTTTATATAATATAAATAGGTATTAATTTTTTATATGTTAAATATTAAACATTAATTTTATTGATTAAATCAATTAAATACTAAGCTTTTTGAATTTATTGATTTAATAATCTATTTAGTTTTTAAAAATTTAATTTTATATTGTGTTTGAATTATGAGAAGAAAAGGATGACAAAGAAAAATATTGAAAAAAAGAGGTAAAGAAAAGGGTTTAGAATGAGAATAATCCCTTCGTTGGAAAGACACCATAGAAAGAAAATGGTTTGAAAGTAGTAAGAAACATTGGCACGGGACCATATAGTTTTGGTGACAAAAGCCAAGAAAAGTGATGCTGTCATTAATTCTAATGATAAAAAGACAAAGGCACCCCTATTTCAATGGAGAAGAAGTTGACTAGCGTGGAGTTTTACCATGTTACTTGCATGAGAACCACGTAAATGTCCATAAACTGTTTCAGAATGTTACTAAGGAGTCCACCACAAAAATACCCTAATTGAAAATTTGGGATGGGACCACCTAAATATTTATAATATGTGATTTTCTTATTTTGATGTTGAAAATAAAGAAAAAAAGGCATAAATGTTATTTCATAGATATCAATTTTTTTCTTTTTAATTTCTCGCCAAATTTTCTATTTATTTTTTTCAATTATTTTTATCATATCCAAATTATTAATTAAAAAATTTTTTTTTCTCTTTATTTTTTTTTCCATGACTTTCTTTCACACTTTTCCTGGAGTGCAAAGCGAGCATTACTGTTTGCCGCCTATATAAACGGTCAAAATTTATGAATGTTAGCAATAAATGCATTGCGGTTGGACAAAACGCCCTCCTCCGACAACTGTGTGCGCACTAGTTATTAAGGGTAAAAATGTCATTTCCTAAGTTGTGGGGGTATAGAGATGCTGACCAGCGATTTCCCCCATCTATCTGACGACTTTTTCTTTTTCTCGTTAAATTGAAAAAAATTAGTCTTTACAAATAAAATTTAGAATTTAAAATTTAAATTTAACTTTGAAACTTTTAAATTTGATAGCCCATTAGATTGTACGTCTTCGTCAGCTCTTTTTTATCTGATTATGATTTAGGAGCGTGGTGGGCCATGACGGTGTGAGCACTTCTGGATTGGAAGGAAGGCCCATGCGAGTGTTTGGATTGGAAAGATGGACCAGTGAGAATCTTTCTATAAAGCCGACTCTTTTGGGCTTCTACTGTTGCTTGTTATAATACAAAGGCCCAATATTAATTGAACCCAGAGACAGGCAGGGAGTTAACGAAGTTATGATGACGTTTGGCTCGACCTCATCTTGCTGAGGCGACCAAAAGATAGCCCCGGTTATTGGAAAGGATCATACCTTATAGATTTTGCCTTTTTATGCCTCGTACTAGATTCTATTCCGTTTAAAAGTAAATTCAATTCTAGATGATGTTAATTAATTCTTATCCCTCCAATAACAAGGTAAGAAGAGAAAGATATAAATAAAAAAAAAGCTCAACTTTCAACTAGCCATAAAAGAAAAGCAAGTAAAGAAAGAGTTTCTTAAAGGAACCCCCGTCCCTGGGAGGAAACGAGCACTCTCTTAAAATGTAATCAGAATGAGATTCTTCAGAGCCAACGAGAAGGAGGCCCCTTGAGAAGAAAAACGGGAACAAGAATCACGCGAAGCGTCGAAGGCATGAGAAGTGGTATTCTCGGGATTCAAATGATACGAGGAAATATAGGAAGGACGGGGAAAAAAGAGACGTGACTTTGATTCTGATTCAACAATTTAACTTTTGATGCTGCGCTGTTATCGTCTTTTTCTAGCTAGAGATTGCCTATTTCCGAGGAAGTGGAATCAACGTCTGCTATGTCAAAAAGAATAAACAACGTAGTTTCCCAGAATAAAAGAACAAAACATTTTGCAGTCCGGAATAACTCACAGAAGGCCACACAAACGAGGCCTAGAACAGAACTGCCTTCCATTCGTTTTAACAATGGCCATTACTCCGGCAGCCACTCCAGCCCAGAGCACAGAAGACAAATATTGCTGAGCATTTCGCCCCGCTGTTGAATGAACAAGAGAATGTATATCAGCTTTTCTTAAAATAAGAAACTCTTATTCCAGGAAATTAAGAAGAGTTGAGGCCGCTGGAAACAGCAGAGGATGACTATGATATATAGCATAACATAATAAAACTTAACAACACTAATACCTTGCTGAAGTGTGAAGGATGTAATAGTCAGACCTCCAATCACCAAAGCTGATGCTACCGGGAGATACTGCAATGTTTCATTTTTCCCCATAAAAACAAAAGTACCAAACAGAATAATGGTCCAACCAGCATATTCAATTGATGCATGTTTCAGAAAACAAATCAAGCAGGCAAATAAACACACATACTGTTGGTGATAATCACAAAACACTACTACTGTTCAACTCCATCACCAAGATTATTTGTCATGCTTTTACGTCTAATAGTAGAGGTACCAAAAATGCATGAAGCAATATCAAGCCAGAACTTGAATTCTTAAACACAAATAGAGATTAAATGTAGTATACATACAGAAAGTGAGTCAAATCCATTATGGAATGGTGAAAGACTGCTTCTGTTGATGGTATATCGACCACTTATAAGATCCAATGCATCCTGAAAATATTTGATATATGTTACTTTAATGTGTGCAGCTCTAAAACATACTCTTTTAAACTGGGGGAAAAAAGAATATTTGGTATTAAAAAGATTAAGAAGTGGCTTGCCTGCCGGACTCCATCTTGAAAATTATTCAGATAGTATCTTGAGAGAGCACTTATCCCATCTTTGATTACTCCACCTATAGTCTGTCTTCCATACCTGCAGATTACACTTTCAAAATGTGTGGCAAACAGGATATTAATGAAGCAACCCCAGAAAACGCACTCAGTCAATCTTGACATACCTGACCAAGTCCCCTTTAAGGGCATGTGTTCCAGCATATTCAAGGCTTATCTCATCACCGTGCTCAGCCCATACTGATGATAGTTACAAAAAAGGAGGAATAAAATGTTACACAGGTAATTGCAGTGACAGAACAGGGCAATGACCTGGAAATCACATACATATTCTGAATTTTCCATAATCTTCACCAAACACTGAAATGCATTCTGTGGATACAAGTACTCCTACTCTTTGTAATTGTACAGCCAAAGACTTCTGAGCCAGATAACTCTGTAGAAACAAAAGATGGAACTAGAGTAGGTAAAGGACACAGAGCAACAAAAGTAAACACCAGAAGTGAGTTGAAAAATCAGACAATACTTTCCACCAACCTGGGTCACATTTGTTCGATCAAGGCAGTCAATGCAGTTGCATCTGACGATTCCTTTCTGCTCCTCTAGTATGTTTCCTTCTACATCTACTAGGAAGTATCTGCTCAGCTGGAATAGTAGCGATTATAAAATGGTATCATGGATAGCTAATATCGCTGGGTCATCAACTAATAAAATTATTTATCTGCGTGATTTACCCTTGCTTTTCAAATTCTTCTGATATTTGATCATACAGTATTTGCAGATTTTCCAACTTCGAGTTGCCACAGAGATGGTGAAAGTCGAATGAAACATATCTGCAATGAGCACATGCCAAGTATAAAATTGATAATGAAACTATGTTGTCTTATAAGCAGAAAAGTATAACAACAAATGGTAAAATATGCAGTCCATAAATTGTTACAACTGTTTAAAAGGGGAACATGAAAAGGCAGACATAAACAAAATGATTTAAAGAAG
The DNA here is from genome assembly GCA_020883675.1 of Bruguiera gymnorhiza. Taxonomy (NCBI): domain Eukaryota; kingdom Viridiplantae; phylum Streptophyta; class Magnoliopsida; order Malpighiales; family Rhizophoraceae; genus Bruguiera; species Bruguiera gymnorhiza. Next base: position 7,508,996 of record JAIRCJ010001062.1, on the reverse strand, counting down.
GTGGTCAGGCACCAAAATTGCTTTCATTAAATTTGCATATGCTCAAGAAACTTTACAAGTAACTACCCCTTGCAGACTTCCATTAATTTTCCTATACATCTCTTGTGCAACATCTTTATATGCTTTACTGCATCACTGATTGTCAACTCCAAGAAAGCCAAATAAGACAATTTGCTTTTCCTTACACAATAAGTGAGCTTTTCCCCCACAACCTTTCTTTGTAAGTAAGATATAATAGCTTACATATAGCTATCCAGTAGTTCTTTTATCAAAGCAGGTAACCTTGTCAACTTCAGAGCTGATTTCAAAGTCTCATATTCACAATATTTATGTACACACATAAGTGCAGAATGTCACCTCACATTTGGAAGCTTCTGCATTTCAGTGGCATATGCGGAGCTTAATTGACCTTCATCACCATGCTAAAATTGAAAAACAAGCCAAACGTGAAATATTTCTTCATGTAAAAGCACATAAAACTATGTGAGCCTGTACGTTTAACTGTCATAACTTGTACATATAGAATGCCACTATAATCTTTTGCTCACAAACATTCCCCAATGGAGCAGTTTGTAGCACACCATCAATGGACTAGCCAGGTAAGTGCAATTAAGAGAGAGTCACAGAAATAGCTCTTACTTTGTCAGTTAAGTCAACTGCCAGGGTATCCCCATATCGTTGGAAAAGATCGCGGAAATGGCGCTCTACAACATTGGACTGGAGAAAAAGGGCCACAATAACCAAAAATATCAGACTCAAAGCAAAAAATAGCCATATGCTTCATGTTATGAGCATAACGCACTCTACAACATTGGATTGTAGACAAAGGGCCACAATAACCCAAAATATCAGACCCAAAAGCAAAAATAGCCATATGCTTTGGGGCACAAGCATACCGTTTGCTCATGATCAATAATTTGAAGATGTGGTTTATAGCTCAAATCAGCAATCTGCTCCCAAAGAAGTGGAATGGAACCTCGAACCTGAAAAAAGTAACCACAAAAAGAAAAAAGAAAGGAAGTCAGACCTGCAAGCATGCATAAGAGAACCAAGGTTGACTTGCACATAGCAAAAAAGTGGACCAAATCATGTAAAGCCGAACACTAGATACACAATGTTGAATTGCGGTGAATATAGGATGTGGAAAAAAAAGTTTCATCATCTATAGAACCTTAAATAAGACAGTTTTGAGGTGAATAAATTAATAAATTTGTGATTTAACAAATATGCATAACCTGACATGCAGATTATCATTACTCTTATAGAAGGGGTTGATGCCTTAAACTTGAAATGGAAAAACTCACCATAGTAAGATTCATAGCTGCAAAATATGACGATGTCAAGTATGAATTAATTTCTGGATACTATCAGAAAAAATCACCTGTAACAGTGAGGACCTGAAACCTTGAACCTCTAATAATTGCTCAGTTTCAATAAAATTAGCCGCATCTCCATTAAGGTTAGCTCCTCTTCTCCACATTCGTGTTCCTAGACCACCATACAAGCAGATAACATGCAGATAAATATATGTAGACCGTTGACATGTAGACACATATATAACAACAAGGAGCATTGAACTAAAAATAATTATACCTAAACGCCGGGTGCACCTTCTTGACAATAATGTTAGTATGGCATGTGACCCCTTTACATTTAGTTGTGCAGCTCCAAAACATAAGCTTTTGTTAAGTGAAACAGGGAGAAAAACTAAAATTGTGTAGACACTGAACGTATTTACAGTTTCAATGTCCATTAAGATACACAACATGATTCAATAGGAAGGTAAGGGAAAAGACATCCCAATGCACAAGGCTCCCACACTGTGGGGTCTTGTGAAGGATCAAATGAGCACTGCCTTATCCTTGTTTTGACAAAGAGGTTGTTTTTGCCTGTGATCTCCAGATCACAATGGAGTAACCTTACAGTCACACAATAGACAGAGAAGGGGAAAAGCAAATAAATGACATAAGACATCAGAGACTGAGGATATTTCCTTGCAGAATAGGGATGATGAACTCATCAAACTGCCAACAAAAATTTAAAAAAAATGTGTTAGGAAAAGGAAAACATTTTATGATTCTATTGGTTCTAAAAACAATTAGGCTGCATTTGTTAGAAAATTTAGACATCCATCTTTCCTTTCTCACAAATGAAAAATAAGCCAAAAATTCTAACCCAGTGATGATATCATTTGAATAAATGAAACATCAAACCTTAAACTCAATAAGTTCCTCCAAAAGATTTCTGTTCCAAACAAATCGAGGGTCAGCCTGAAATGCAAAACTTGAAGTTCAATGTCCTCAGCAAACTTCAATGAGTGCAGATCATTTCCATAGCAGGTAAGCATCAAGCAATCATGACTCATGAGCACTGTTCAATGTGTAGAATGATAGACAAAAGCCCAAACTTATAACAAAACTATTGAACGACATTGCAAAGCATTTAGGATGCCCTAAATGTGTGCTTTCAGTATATATTCAAAAATTTAACCATAAAACCAATATTTGAAAAGGAGGAGTTCTCAAATTTCCTCACAATCGCTTTTAAACAAAATTACACCATGCAACACTAGGCAGTGCACAGGCTTACTGTAATAAGGTCAACACAGAGAAACTGGAATCAGTTGCCATGGAGTTCCAGAAGTAATGTATTGAAAAACTACTAGATCTCACATTTTTCAAGCATGCACACAAATAAGCTAGAGAAAACCCAAAAGTGAAATTGTTATTAGACACAAAACTATTGCCTTATCATTTATCCACAGAAAATGATAGAAAAACTCACCTGCTTCCAGATTGGTTTAGCCATCCACCCTTCTGCTAATTTGGATCTTCTTTGTAAGCTGGAGACACAAGATTCAACATAAACCATATTTTAACTAAATCAATAAGCAGAGTTAGCCATGGACCATAATGCTAATAGAGGGAAATAACACATTGTTAGATGAAGCTGCTAAACAAAAGAGATTACTTCACTGTTAAATCTGTTTCATATGAATAGTACAACCCAGGAGTTGACTCCACTGTTTTCAAGAGATTCATCAAGTACGCCTCGTCTTTTTTCTGCAATGGACATGTTACAGCAAGGTTTGAGGCACAAAAGTTACATAGGTGGCCTAAAAAGATGTGGATATAGAATTTGAGGTATGAATGGAAATGGTAACTTACTTCTTGCAAATTTGAAAATTTCAAAGCCTCATTGCAGGACAGGAATTTCATGGACATTATTCGGAAAACGGGAAAACCAAGAAAATTTCCAACCTCCTTCCGAGACGTTATTACGAGCAAGTATGTCCCTGCATCAATAACAGAGGAACATAATGCAAAAGCCACAAGTGACAACACACCATGAATTCAAGAGTATTTAATATCATCCAAGTACAAAAGAAAAAACAAAGAAAAAGAAAAACGCCAGCGTATTACATAACCTCGACCGATTCACAGAGAAATAAATGTTGAAAATGCATATTTACATGCAAATACAAGCTCAAGCGCATCCATCGATACGCCCTCAAGATGCATGTCCACTTACTAAAAGAGTTATCATCAGGGATTACCTGCAAGCAATCTTATGGTTCCAACCACCCCGTAGATTACGGAGGTTTTGGACGGACTTCCAAAATTGTCGTCTTCTGTCACAATGAACGCCAGCAATAAGAATTCCATTACAAATACGTACAGAAGAAGAACTAGTAAAAATCCTTGGGTCTTTATTTTCCGGTTTGGGGCTGTCCTCTTTAAAAAGGCTTGTCAAAGGAAAAATCAAAATATCTTAGAATTACTGCGATTTAAAGCGCCGTTGATGAAAAATTTCCGGTGAAAAAAAAGAGAAAAAAAAAAACAAGAGTCCTACCGTTAAGCGGCTCGATGTCGCCGCCGCGACGGCTAATCAAGAAGCCTCTACCGGGAGATTCAGCGGATTTGATCACGTACTTGTCCTGAAATTCCTGCAATTCTAACTGCTCATAAAGCTTGAACCTACCTGAAGAAGAAGGAGTAGGAGGAGGAGGAGGAGAAGACGGCAATGAGGAGGAGCTGCTTTCCATGATCGAAGGAAGATGAACCAGAACGTATGGGACGCTGGCGAATTCGACTTTGATTTATTGACCAATTGACGAAATAGAAAAGTCGAAGGGAAACCGAAACGATGGGCCATATGACCCCTAATTATTTCTCTTCGGCTCAAGTCAGGCCGCCCATTTTGGGATTTCCAAACGCAAACGACGTTACTAACCCCAATCCTGCAGGATCAAAGAATCTCCATCATTGTGACATCATGGTTAGTTGGGGCAGTTTCTTGTCATCATGAAACGATAATGATGTTGTTGTACCTTATAACTGTGTCGTACGAGCAACCTCCCGGGCTCGCCCGTTGACCCGAACCCGATTCTTAAAATGAGAGACATTCTGCCCAACACACTGTTGGACAGTCCACACACGTTACAAGCCCCAATTTTTGAAAAAGGATAGCCGTGTACGCAATTCCTTGTTGATTTGAAAACGGACTGGATCCTGGAAATGATATTGTCAATCGCATGGGTCAATCTCTTCGTAAAATTAAAAGAGTTTCAAGTGTACGTGTTCTACTGCATGTCTATACCACTGTAGCAACAACGTTTATATTTCATACTAGTATTCCAGGTTTGCATAAAAAAATTTCTCTAATTAAATAACATCGTTGTTAGTTGGACTAGACAATGACAACAGTCCTTCACTGATCTCCCAGTAATTCGATGAATTCCCAATTGTTTGATATCCAGAGTTTGTTATGTAATGTTTCGAGAATCAGGAGGAAAATACTGGAAAAATGACCACAAACCTTAGCGCACATTTTAATAACCACCGAGTTTCTATCTACAGACGAATATTGTAAACATGGATTTGACCCATGCTATCAACAATAAGTACGCCTTGAAATTTTTTGAAATATAACAATCAGCTCATTTTTTTCGGTATACACAACAATCAGTCCATTGAATGTATTATATATGTCATAACTTAATGGAAGTATTTATCATTTTTATGGTTTTTTTACACAATATGTGTCCAATTATACTAGGCGATTCCCGCTTGAACGTGCCCAGCTTTTAGCCGCGTCCAATTACAAAGTTGATAGACCGAGGCCCATTGGCTACGGCCTAAAGTCCGCGTAACCCCACGTACTCGCCGATATAATCCTACAGAAGCCGTCTCCAACTAGCATGCTGTTTTCATCAGGTAGAACCACAAGTGTGGTCCCTTTTTTTACGTGGCAGAAGAGGAAAACACAATCTAATGTTATAAGCATGACAACTACCTGACAATCTCCATCGCAAAGCGTTATCGTAAACAAAATCTAATAGACCGTGCATCTCTTATAGAAAGAGTTGGGAGAACTAATGAAGAATTTACTTTTTGAATAAACCGGCAAGCTCTCCTTTTTCGAGCATGGAAGTTAAGATATCACAACCTCCGACCAGCTCACCATTCACAAAAATCTGTGGGAACGTCGGCCAGTTGCTATACTTCTTCAGTGTCTCTCTTAATCCGCCGTTGTGCTCTTCATCAAGCACATCAACACTCTCATAATCTACTCCCACACTTTCAAGAATCTGTACTACCCTTTGAGAGAATCCACACAATGGGGCAGTACGTGATCCTTTAATGAAGGCCACCACCTTGTTCTCCTTTACCAATTGATCAATCAGTTCCTCTAGTGGAACAGTTAGCTGAACACTGCGGCCTGGTGTAAGCCGTAAGTCAGCCTTCTTCTTTGGTGGCTGCCTGACCCATGTGATGTTCCCTGACTCATTACCTGGTGGAACTCTTCCAGTAGCCTTTATATGTTCTTCCATCCATGACTTCCAGGCTTCAGTTAGAGCCGCTCTATCAAGTTTATCCACAACCCCAACCTACAAGACGTATCAGAAACAGAATAACATGTCTGCAAGCACATATACACAATTGGAGTATAAAGGAGACAGAGATTGGCTAGCCAGTCTCTACGCATATCCATCAACCATATTTGGTAACAAGAAACTACCATAAAACTCACCTTACATAGAGAGAATTATTCGCAAAAGAAAAAGATTTCAACAACCAAATCTGACAACAAAAGGCTGCTATATCACACCCCAAGAGAAGGCATTTCCACAAGCACAACAAAAATCACCACAAGAAAACGTATAATGAAGAAACAACAAAAAAAAAATGGCAGTTTTCCATTATTGCCTTGGATGGCAAATGAAATGATGCTAAAATAGTTTGCCGTGTCAATTTCACTTTCCTTAAAAGGGTTTTTAGTCACAGCAACCACAGATTCAAGTAGTAAAAAGCCAAGTTTTGAATGTCCAAGCAAGTTTAGAACAACTCAGGCACTCAGCATGCTTACAACTATAACACTAGTTCATGGAAACATCTAACTCCATGTGGTTAAGGTGTAGCCTTACCACCAACCTCACTTCTCTGGAAAAGATGATCACTACTTCAAATGCTTCCTTCCTACAGCTATTTACAAAATGATAGGGGCTGATAAACTCCTCACTGATAAATACTCAGTCTCGTTCATCGGAGGTTTGACCAACTAAAGATTGTTAACTAGTACAAATTTTGGAGCGGGTTATATATGTGCAGACCATCAAATTCTTCCCCCTGGAATCAATACAATATTCGTTAGTCATACCCCCGGAGGGAGGGGTTGTTTGGTCCATATTCCCCAAAGTAAATGGCTCCTCCGCACAACACAATGTCCAAATCTGAACGTTTACACAATTTAGTGGTAAAAGATTTCTACCAGTTGCAGACTTGAGTAACACAGTATGGTTAAATTAAGTAGAGGTCAGTTGCAACAAGTTTGGTTAAACTACTCAAAAAGTGCCTCAAAGCTAAATTTCCTTCAGCGCCTTATTCTAACAGTGAACAGGCCAAAAGTCGAAAGTAATAAGGCTCGAGCTTAACAACACTGCAGACAGCTAACTTCAGGCCTAAGGCAAAATCCAAATGTTCAATATTAAGAGGGGGTAAAACAAAAGGAAGAAAAGCACCTTAATGGAGCTGCATAGCTCTGGCACCGATTTAAAGTGAGAAAGAACGCTGGCAGCAATGTTACGCGATATGCCGATGAATTGAAGATCACTGTTCTCGTCGTAAACGGCATAAACGCCGGAATCGGACGGAAATTGTGAGGAGAGTTCCTCCGATGGCGACGGAACGGAAACTGAGACCGTCTCCGAGAGGGTTTTGACAGCTCCAGCTCTAATCAGCGAGCGAGGTCTTATTCCATTGCGGTGCTTCGAGGAAATGGACCTGAGGAAGATGGATGGTGGTCTAGAGAGTAAAAAGAAGGGAAATTTGGGGTTATTTTGGGGAACACACAAATAGAACGGAGAGGCTTGCAGCGGAGAGTGGCTGATCGTAGCCATTGAAGGCAAATGGGAAGAAGTTAGGGGAAAACGGAGATCAAGCAAAAGAAGTGATCGGGCCAGCACCATCTAAATCTGAAGGAAAAGTCTAAGGTGGAATTAAAGGCACAAGTGGGCTTAGTTCGGGTCCACCACTAGGCCCAGTAGTTCGATGAGAAATTTTCATTAGTGGACCTGATTCCTCGTCTAATTACAAAAGTTTACAGGCCCGGGACCATGGGCTTCATCTAAACGTAGGCCGAACCCTACGTTCTCGCTTATATAAGCCCCAAGGAAGATAGACCAATACTCCAGTTCGTAGGTCTTCGAAACTATCGGGCGCTTCTGTGTTCAGGTAAATCGACCCCTAATCTTTGACAAGTTTATTCAATTCATTTTGATTTGCTTTTGGTTTCTTTTGTTTTTTTTTTCTTCATGGAAAATTTTAGGGATTGGAGATGTTAGTACATTCTTAGGGTAGATTTGATCTGTATTTTGGATTTGATTGGCTCTAGGGTTTTGCGAAATTGACTAGTGATTTGTGTTTGTTTGGTTTCAGTTTCGATTGAATTTTTTAATAAAGGGAGGACGCAAGAAAAGGAAATAAAAGGGCAGGACTTAAGGAAGGGACGATGGCGGGTGGGAATTTCATGCAGAGAGTCATATCTTACGTTGTGAATGAGGTCATCGTCGATAGTCTGGCCAACAGGTCTTGACTTCTTCGATCTCTCTTCATCTTATAGTTCTTTGTTTCTTGCTTGGATCGCTTTTCTTTTCTTGATGATATTCTTTTGCTTCAATTTTGTTTCTTTCTTTCCTTGCTTCTTTCTCTGACCGTTGAGGATAACGAGTTCCTCATCGGTTCGTTCATTTGAAGCTAAAGTGACTCATGTCTGTGTAGTTTGGTCTGCAGCGTCAGAATTTATGAGCTGCAGCATTTCAATGTGAGGAAATGTCACTTTTCCTTATTTCTATATACCCTTTTACCTTATGTTGTAAATCCTATTCGATGATGTGTCTTTCGGAGTCATTCAGAAATCGCTGTTGGTGGATCCCCTGCTAAGCTTTATTGACCCTTTAGATTAGTCTGCTAAAAGTTTTTTTTTTATTTTTTTATTTTTAATGCTCGTGGGACTTGCCAATTCTCATGGTTTTGCTCCCTGAGTTGAAACAATCTCAGCACTTCCAAATATATATTCTGCTTGCAGTGTTAAGTGTAGCCAAGGAAGCTGTGATAAATTTGTCGTCCACCTCTGTTGAATCCCCGTAGCTACAAGTTTAGGATAAATTTTTTTGCATTTTCTTGTGACTGATATATATCTGTTTGCCTTTTCTTTTTCCTTTAATTGCCTGTGATGACTCCATTTCGTAGGCTTGTAATGATTGCGGTGATGAACGCATTAATTAAAATCTTGAGGAGCTGAGGCTTGTATCTGTTTACTATTTGTATTCCTTTATTTTCCTCTCTGATTACCCATGGAGACTCTGTAGGCTTTTAAAGATTGCAGAGGTGACTGCATTAATTGAAACCTTGAGTACCTGAGGCTTTTTCTGTCTTTACTACCTTATCTTGTCTGGCCCTTACAAGTTATTTTTGGTCTAGCAGCTTCAGATCTTCAATGATACTGGTGGCTCTTCATGTGCATCAACCTTGGTATTTCATTAAAGTAACCCTTTCTTTTGTGGTTTGCAGTCCTGCATTCCAGAGATTTGCAGTGAGAACATCAAGGAAGATTGAAGACATTTCTAAGATGGGTATGTTCGTCTAACTCTTGTAGTTGCAGATGCTGTAGCATTTGCATCATGCTATCAGTCCTGATGCTGTTGATCGATTCATATGTGAATGCAGCTGACAAAAAGAAGCAAGAAATTGCTGAACAAGTTAAAGATTTCTCCAAGAATCTAGAGGTGAATTTTTTTGTGTCATTTAATATCTGATGAGTTGTCTTCTGTTGCTTGCTGCTAATTATGTTGCAATTTTCTTCTGCAGTCTTTTAAGAACCAATAAATGAATAACAGCAGTGGATCTAAGACTGGTTTAACTTCTCCATCAAAGTAGCAGATGGAGCCTGTCACCAAAGCAATAAATTTCATTTTTTGATGTAAAATATTTTTCGGTGCTGGGGGTATATAGTGAGAGACAGTTGAGTTTTTAAGTATCTTAATGTTTGTTCTAGCAGATGAACCAAATGGGATGTAATTTTATAGCTCCCGGGTAATAGTTTCTTTATTACTATTGTATTACTTGACGTGTTCTTTACCAAAGCTCAACTACGGGCATTCCTCTTTTTGGCTCTTGGAAAAAGTGGGAACACTTAGATGATTGGGAAAGAAAAAAAAAGGCTGAAAACCAGTCCAATTCATTGGAGCTCGAGGCTGTTAATTCGATCATTGTTCTCTAGTCACTTACTAATGCGATTGTAACCTGGCGGGTTGGGCCAAACCGGGCCTCCTAACTAATAGAATATTTGGAGCCTAGCCCACTTATACCCCAAGTCAACTACGGAGCCGAAGAATTTGAAAACAAAACGGATCTTGAACACTTCGGAATCGGCCCCGGCCTGACCCACGATCAGCAATGGTGACTGCTCTGTCGAGAAACGCGCGAAACGCCCATTGCTATTTCTCTTTTATCTCTCCCAGCCGATGCAGATCGCTGATGACATCATCATCATCATCCCCTTCGTCAACGCCTTCTTTCTCTATTATTATCTTTTTCTTTTTCGGCAGTTTATGCCTGCAGGTCTAAAAACCTAGTGGTATTTGTTTTTCAGTTAATAAATCAAATTTATTTAAATTTAAAGTATAAATAAATCAATAATTTATAATTAAATATAAAAAATAACAAAATTTAAATTTATAATTACTTTAATTATAAAAATTAATATTATATTAAAAAATTTAAATTTATTTATTATAACGATTATTACTATTTTTTAGAATTTAAAAAATTTTGAAAAAATTAAGTATTAACCCTTTTAAATTATTTAATTTAAAAATAGAAATATTTTGTAACACTTTATCCTAATCCTTGATATGGAGAGAGTTAGCATAAAATGAACAAGTCAAGGAAAATAAGATAAAATGGAGGAGATTAGGTTTAGACTATGGCATTAGTAGTTTATAGAACTAGAAGTGGAGGTTGAAATATGAGATGAGTTGCAACAACATGTAATAGTGTTGGCAATAAGCGAGGGAAGTGTTGGGTTGGTTGATTAATGTTGTAACACTCAACAAGGCATATTAATATATTATTGGTAAGAGTGATAGTTCAAGTACATTAACATTTTTTCCTATTAAATAGACAAATAGTATATGCCTTTCAATAAAATATAGGATGGAGCTGATATTATAAAAATTTGTCATAAATAGTTAACATGTATTTTTTAAATTAGTTATAACATCATGAGAAGTTGGGGTAATAGTCAGGAGTTCAAGCCAATAACATGTTAAGTAACATAAATGCATGAGTTAAGCATGCATTAATTGACATACGACTTTAAAGTGTAAAATAAGTAAGTATGATCTCAAATTTCACAAAAATAAAAAAATAATGAGTAATATTTCTTAAAAATATAAGCATGTGACTCATGAATAATATGTATATTGTTTAAATCATCTGTGGTATCCATTTACCCTCAAATATAGCCCAAATTGGAAAGGTTATTAGCTAAAAATGTAAGAATAATTGTGGACAATTTGAAATGGGCAAAAAGTGTTATAAAGGAATAAAAATTAAAGAGTATTATATAAAACACTTGAATATAAAAAATAAAAATAAAAAATAAAAATGAGAGATAATGTGATATTTTTTAAAATTTCTAACTTATAATCTTATATAATATATTGTAATATAATTTATTTAAAAATTATATTTAATTATAAATTTTATAAATAAATAAATATCTAGAAATTTACAATACAAAAAATAAAAAAATATATATATACATGAAATATTTGAGAGTTTAGCACTAAGTTTTTGTGAGAAAAATAATAAAAGTTGGAAAAAAATTTATATTTGGTTCTCTATTTTTATATTAGTATGTAAATATTTTATTTATATATTTATATATGAATTTAATTAATATTAAAATTTATTATAGTATCGTCGTAAAAAATTTAGAGTAAAAAAGTTAACCGCGTGAGACTAAATCTTCGCGTCAAGGCAGTGATGCTGGAAAACCTGTTCATGGAACGGTAATTTCCTCTCTCTCTCTCTTTTTTTTTATAGTTTTTTTCATAAATAATTGTTATTTATAATTTTGTTTTCTTATGACCGAATTTTGATTTTTCTTCTTTTTTTTTCCCTATTTTGTTTTGATTTGGCTGGAATTTCGTATGGCTGCAGCCAGTTTCGTGGTTGGGTTTTACCTTTTTGATTTGACCGTGCTTGTAGATATACAGGTTATATACCCTGATGTTCATCTAGTTTATACGGTGTCCGGCAACTTTGGCCGACTCGTTGAGTCATTAAAGTTCTGTTAAAGAGCGATGCAAACGCGGGGAATTTTACAAAAATATGCTTTTCGGAAAACAACTGTATTTGTATATGACAAGAATATTCTTTTTTTTGTTTTTGTTTTTGCATCACTGCTTTTCGGAAAACAGTTTAAAATCCGCGAGTTAGTTGTCAGTTTTGACAGTAAAATGAGAACCGATTTCGTATTTATTCTATGCAGCAATAGTTCTTGTTATTGTTGTTTTTAGGGAAAGAATGTTTCTTTTTCTTCGGTTCTTATTTTCTTTCTATTTTTTGTGGTTGGTTGGCGCTCAAGTACCTTTCTTTGTCGACTTTAAAGGAATCTTGATCACGACCGGACCATAAAAACCGTAATAAATTCAGAAATGTTCGATTGACTTTCTCTTAAATTTTATGAGGTCGTGGTGGCCATAACATCCATTTAGAAGCTAACCGCCCGTAGCATTTGCCCATAAGCTTACGGGTTATGGACTCCTCGCCGAATGAAAAGCCCACAGCGATTCGATGGTTGCGTGGACCCAAAAATTGCAGACTCAAAGTAATAATCAGCGGTCCAATAATAATTGAATCCTCACGATTGATCTGGAAAGAAACGGGTTTAATTAAATGGGTTCTATGGAGATTAGAATTACTATGATTGGTGTTCTTCGGAATTCTGGCTTCTGTTAATGGGTTGCCTTTCGGGGTTCAAGACAGAGAGAGAGAGAGAGGGATGAGCTTCCAAGCAAAGAAGAACAAGAAGAAACTGAGACGCAGAGTTGCAGACACGGGAGCAGAGCAATGAGCCAGGCACAATGCAATAAAATTAGGTAAAATAATAGAAAAGGTGAAATGTTAGGCAGGCTGAAAGACAAAACAAAACTACAATTTCTCGCTTCTCGATTGATTATTTAGCTGATCCGGTGCGCAAGAATCACTCGTTTCTGGTGAGGGGCAGAGTAAAAACCATCAATTACAAATAATCGAACGAGTAAAACATGAAGCGCAGCTAAACAACCGACATTACTCCGAGTTGCATCTTGCAAAATTCAAAGAGATATTAGACATCAACATAACAACTAACTTTTGCAGATTCCATAAATATCTGCATGATCCAACATTCATTTAAAAATGATAATTAAAAAAGAAAAAAAAGCCCTCATTATTTTAATTATAATTTATACGTAAAATTTGGATTCAAACCCTATATCTTATTCTAAATTTTAAACAACCACTACACTATAAGTAGTGGATTACATCAAACAAAATTTGAGGCAAAATTCATCCTGTGATGTATTATACTATTGACCTAATCGGGCTCTCACTATCGTAAGGAGATCATTATTAGCTACTTGTAGGGATACAAGGTTGGAAACTAAATTCTTTAATCTAGATTCCGCCTCAAGTGCTGCGGGCCTCTCTTGAGTCGATTTTGTATGCTAGACTCGGTTGCCCAACATAGTTTGTCTTTGCTTGGTCCGTTGCTTGCACACTAAGCATTTCTAAATTTGCGTAGCCAAAAGTATACAGTGCTTCTCTGGATTAATGAGCAACAAAAAAAATTTTCACCTCTCGCAATACCTCCTGCAATACATGACAGAAGCCCCATTTTATCAAATTCAATTCCACAGAGAAAATGATCATGAAAAGATAAACCGAATCAATCACACCTTCATATTCATTCAATAACGTGAGAATGGGCAAAAACCGATCCCTTGCTATTTACTTAATTTACTTCTCCACTTCCTTAGGGATAACAGCCTTGCTGAGATAAACCTGCTGCATCTCCTCTCTCCAGATCTATGTGAAAAATCGTTAGTTAGAAGTAATATGTTCCAACAGAAAATCTGCCCATAAGAATAGCATTCTGATTATATAACTGCTCTGTATTCACCAGAGCAATTTGCATATCACCAAGGCGCAAAGATGCCAAAGCCAGAAAATTAGAAAGAGAAAATGGAGAAGAAGCAAAGGAAGCTCCTGGAAGTAGCCTTCTTTGACAAAACCATGGGCAGAAACCATGGGTTTCAGACCCTATTTCTCCAGAAGATTCATGCATTTGTCATCAATTTCATTACAGGTAAATGGTATCTGCAGACAAACGATTCAAGAAAAAGCTGAAAACAGGCCCTTACTGTCTCACGAAATTCGACCCGGATATGAGGCACATTAGTCTTGTGAATATCATTTCCATCCGGTCCTCTCCTGTAGTACTCTTTCCCAATCCAGTGTGACTGAAAACAGGATATTCAAAGGCTCCGCGCATAAATTAGGGAAAACTTTTCGTTACAAAAACTAATATCAACAAATTATATATTTTAATAAGGAGTTAAAGCTTGGCATTAGTTTATTATTTGAAAGTCATTAAAAAAAGTATTCCTAATAGGGATGATAGGCACAGTTAACCCTTAGGCTGCTTTACATGATCACATCATTGCAAGGTAAGAAAGGCAATAATAAACAAGAAATCGGGTGACACAAGCAAAGACTATCAACTAAGGAGTTGGCCAAGTCAACAATGGCCATCGCATATTCTAGGTAGCATCAATCAATAACCAAAATTCAAAATTCACAAGAATAATTCATTTCAATAATCCAGGATTTTCCAATGGAATTGCAACATCCACAGAGAATTAGCTACCTTCCAGAGCCAACCAAATCAGACTATATTTCCATCTTCAGGTATCCCTATGAAAGGTTTTCATTTGGCAATAAGCTAAGTCCATTTTTTCTAATATTTAATAATAATTTGACACCAATGGAGGTCAAATCATCTAAGACCAGCAACAGGCTCTTGGAATCTTCCATATAGCTAACAATAAAGTTGCATACCTTCAAAGCATGTGAGAAACCTGATTGGTAGACTGAATTCCTAGCAATCTCACATAGGTCACAGGAACTCAACTTCCACACCTGTTCACAAATGTATTAATTATTCATACCCAAAACTACAAATGGGTCTGTTTAGTTTTAGGGAGAAAAGAGAGCTCACAGAAGCAGCTATGCTATATTCTTCCACCAAAGGTTCTTTTGTTAGGTGGATTTGGAGTGGATCATCCGTGGAAAGGGAAACATTGAGACCCCTCAAGAAAAACGTAGGAAAAGGGTTTCGATGGTAGTCTAAGAACAGGGAATTGTTGCTCAGAGGAGACATGGCCAGACCAATCTGTCAAAAGAACCATGCCATCAATGAAAAAAAAAAAAAAAAAAAAATATATATATATATATATATATATATATATATATATATACATTATTATTATTATTATTTTATTTTTTTTTAAATGGCAGTAATCAGTGATGTGAAGTGGAAAGGAAAAACATCAGCATCCTCACCTGTGCTAAATAGTACAAATACTGAAGTACAGGAGATTTTCTCAAATTTATCCCATGTGCAATATTATGAGCAGTAAGAAAAGTGGCAGCAAGGTGGTCAATGTCACCAGCCTGATAATAACATGAATGTGAGGCAGCCAGAAAAACCAAATATTTACATAGAATATAATGAAGCCTCTGAATACCTCTCCAGAATGTGGACGGAATTTGATAGTTGTCATGCCCTTTGACTCGCGAAGCTGAAAAAGAAGTTTCATATAGGTAAGTACATTGTGCATCAAACATAAGGCATTTTTCTAACCATAAAAAGCAGGCATTCATAACATGGTATTATCTCATCCAAAACAATAAGAAGTGATAATAGACCATAAGGCCACATAGCCTAGTTTGCTAACAACTAAAGTGGAAAAGACACCATTTTCAATCACAACAAAAAATGTTTAGAAATTTTAATTGATTAGAGGTTAATAATCACACAAGTGAGAATAATGATCATAGAATGTTCAACACTTAGCATGAAAACTATTCTAGTAGAATAAGGTGATTAGACTTTGATAAAAAAATTGTTTATGAAGATGGATACAACAGACCTTGTTTAGAGTGTAAAGGTTGGCATAGCAGTAATACACATAATATGAGTATGCAGGGTTGAATACATTAGTCCATTGAGCTGGTGTAGGCATGTGTTTTGTGGGCCGTCTTTCAGGCTTGCTCTCATCATCAACTAAATCCAATCCAACAACCTGAGTATTCAAACAGATGAGAAGTCAGATCAGATATTGTTTTAATAAAGGCCAACATCATGGGTGCCTTCTGAGACTCCCGATGGAAAGAAAAAAAGTCAAACAGGAGGGAAAAAGGTGAACCCCCTCCGAGTCATATTTTACACCCTTGGGGGAGTGGACATATTATAAAATTTTCCAAAAAGAATATGGCAAACCTGTTTCAAAAAAACATGCAGCTGAGGATGTGAATCTGGGTCCACGGTAACCTCAAAAAGTGGAATAAAAATATTATCAAGAATGTTCTGAAATGATGTCACAATCCCCATTTCCTTGTATACATTGTACAGTCTTGGAAGCTGAAGAAACAAAAGATAAACACAAGAAAGAGTGTAAATATCATGATGAGCTTAAGAAAGTTTCCTCTGTGAAAGTACAAAAGATGACACAATTTTGTAAATGCCAAACTGTTGTTGAGCCACATACGGAGACCAAAACATCTACCTCAAATAGATTGTACACAAATGGTCAAGGGTTTAGGGTTTTAGGTTCTAGGATTCAGGAATACGACTGTCTGTACCTGGATTAACCAAACAACATTCTCACTATACAATTCATTATTTACTATCCAGCTAGCGAGTTGGTCCCATTCACTTTGCTTCCTGCCATATATTGAGATTCTGTATTCAGTCATCTGCAGCAAAGACCAAATGCATAAATAACTCCCTCAAAACTTTTTATAAACAAAAGCAGACAGATAAATGTGGCTCAAAGAAGCAATAAACATATATCTTTTTGCTGAATGCAGATATTAGTTTCATTGATTTCAAAACTTGGATGACAATACTAGACCTCTAACCCATTTTGTCAGTAAGAACACACATCATGCTACCTGGAAAATGTTGTGCCTTACGCTCCCTTAGTGCCAAATACAAATTCAACTATCATGTAAATTGAATCAGTCACTTCCTTCAGCAGTAAAATAAAGTATTTATAAGAGGCACAAACAAATCCAGGTTTTACTATCATGGTGTTCACAAGAGTTACCTAACAAAACACCCATGGGAAATACAATCTACATCTATGCACCAAATTCATACAGAAAAACCAAAAAAGAAAAGGAAGCACCTGATATTTGCTGGCAGCAAGATCCAAAAACACTTGTTTTGTCAGCTCAGCAAGAAAACGACCTGCTCATCAGCAGATAGAGATAACTGCTGATATAAGATTCCTTATCTAATAGTTAAGTAAAGAAAGGCAATGCCAGAGTCATTAAAACAGGACATTTTGACCCAAACAACAATGCAGTTAGGAAAGGAGAAGTAAGCATGCAAAGTGAGAATTGACCCTGGACACTTATCAGGGAAAAATGGAAGAGACAGAGAGAACTGAATCTCAACAACTGTGATAGCAGGATCTGAAGATTTTTTTTTTTTTTTTCCAAGGAGAAATGCTTTGCATCTTCTTGATGCTCTCTCTTTCAATACTTGACGAGTCAAGCACACAGAGAAGTGAACATTCTTCTCTACCCACATATCCCCATCCTCAAAGGGAGGAAAGAAGGAATAGAGACCTCTAAAACAAACACTGACACACATGGCCACACACAAAAGAAATCAAAAAGGAGAAAACTGGATGTTTGAAAAGCTCAGAAGAAATCACTACTTTCAGGTTGCTTCAGCATCTAACCCTGCTGCATGACCCATAAAACAGAACGGAAAAAGGATATACCTTGGATAAGATTGTCCTGCTTAAGGAAAATCTCCCTGAGCCTACTCTGTCCACAGGGATTATATTTAAGGTTGAACTTATCAAAGCGATGAAAAGTGCTCTTGTCCGCATGAACATCCAAGAGATCAACATTAAGGTCATAGCTGTCTAAACAAAAG
This sequence comes from Bruguiera gymnorhiza, assembly GCA_020883675.1. Taxonomy (NCBI): domain Eukaryota; kingdom Viridiplantae; phylum Streptophyta; class Magnoliopsida; order Malpighiales; family Rhizophoraceae; genus Bruguiera; species Bruguiera gymnorhiza. Next base: position 7,491,212 of record JAIRCJ010001062.1, on the reverse strand, counting down.
TGTATTAGATTAATCCTGCTAACTCAACAATCCAGAAAACCAAAAATAGGATGAACAACACAAAATTCATTACCCAGTCAAATCCAGGCTCTCAAACACTTCTTTCAAAGTCAAGTATGTCCCATCTCTAAATATCACAACCTGTAGGTGATACACAAAATTAAAGACATGGAAAACATTCTATGCATAATTAGTATCTTGCCATGTTGCATATAAGTGTGCTCATGCATGCATGCATATAACAAAAATTTCAGCCAACTAATGAAGTGAACAAGAATTGGCTTCCTTAGCCAGGTAGCCAGAAAAGAAGAGTGGAAAGCAAGGCGAGAGGGTGTTCTGCACAACTCATCATCACTGAAATTCAGTATATTACCTCATCAGGCTCTTTCCTCAATTTTGACTTTATGAACCTCAAGAGATGTTTCTGGTTCATGCATGCTGAATGATGAACGTGTGTATCAACTTTCCTGACATTATAAAAGTCACGATGTGGAGCACTCTTCTGAGCAAGAAACTCCCTATCCGCATTAAGCATCAAATGAAGGTTGAATTTCTGAAACATATCCAAGAACACAGTGTCAAACTTCTATTGTCAACAATATAATTAGGTTGTTCACCAATGCAAAAAATATCTTACCTGCTCCAGGAGATTCAGCCGGTGATGGCACAAGGTTCTCATATTCCCCAGTGCGATGACTTTAAGTATATGATGTAAGTCAGTGAAAAATGTTGTTGCATCAGCAACAGGAAAAAGCTCTTCCTTAACTAGAAAATGCACAAAAAAGAAAAAACTCACATACATTAGCAACTAATCATGAATCATCATGAACAAGAAAATGAATAGGAGGATCTCTGAGCTTACAATCTTTACTCAGATAGACATGAATAACCCCATCTTGCATCTCAAAAAAATGCTGTGGAAGATTACACAAAAACAAAAAATAAGTAATACTCCTGAGTAATTGACTCTACTTATCAAAGGGAGTATATAAACTCACATCAGATTTCCCCTCAGATGTATAGGCAAATGGCTCTGGATTAGGCTTCGGTGTGCTGGGATCAGCAATGACTTCTATCTCCCAAGGAGCAGTTGCTTCCCTGAAAACATACCTTTTTCGCATTTCGAGGCATTCTTGAAGAACTACATAGGCCTCCACTTCATCAGGTGATGGTACCTCTGTTGCAAATCATGTTTCATTAAACTTTAAATCTGACTGCATATGCCTCTACTTTTAGAATGACCTCCTCAAAAATTAAAAACAAAAGATTCTGCTCCAATTAAACTCTTTTGCTGAATGTTGAGATTAAAAGTACATTATAATGTTAAGATTAAAAGTACATTATCTTGTAGAAAATTTCATACATGCAATATGAGCAAAACTTGAGATGTACACTTCCATATTTTAAAAGAATGCAGAAGATAATTATCTGCCATATAAGAGTGAAAGGCAGTAAATACCAATAGGGGTAATCTTAAGTCGTGCAAAAATTTCTTGCTCTGGCTCTTTCCGCAGAATATCAGCTGCAATTGGGTCAGGCTGGACACCATGCAGGTCACCTGATATGCTGTGGGATCGAATCATGCTTGAAGCTGCTATAGACATTTGCTCCCCATTAGCACTAATTTGTTCTTGGCCCTGGATTTACAGAGAACCCAAAAAAAAAAAAAAAAAAATCCAATATATACTCAAAAATGCATTGAATTGAGTCACAAGTAACGGAACGAGTATTGTGTGGATGAAAAGACAGATTCACGGGCAGTTAATTAGCTCACAGCATTTCCATTTGTATGCAGAAAAGTAGTATCTAGTTTAGAATTTTCAGTCATATTATCTTCTTCATCTGATCCTTCCATACTCTCAAAAGCACTAGCACTAGCAACAGGAGACTTTGGAGAAGTTGGTCTGATAAGAGCTCCAGCTCTCTTAGCATGCCCAGTAGATTGCCCTGCAATAGAAGGCTACTGCATGAGAACTCCTACCAAAAAGTTAAAAATGAGATAATTATGAAGAACAGTCCATTTGGTGAATTAAAGCTAAAGCCAGTGCCCTTTCTAGGCAGCAAGAAAGCAGGTAAGAATTAAATTCAAGAAGAGAGAGGTGCAAAAGTCCATATGTTGTTGATTAGCCACAATGCAATTAACTAAATAAGGAAAGCCTATAAAGACTCTGAAGCATCTTCACTTTGCATATGAGATGAATTGTCTCCACATTTTTTATCAATCCTTATCTTTGGATTCCTAAATCATCTTTGTGACATAAAATTATTTAAAATCTACCTCGAAACTTCAGTGCATACAGTACTCTATGTTTATTTTATTTAGATTTCCCATTAGATTTTATTTTGCTGGTTTTTTTACTTTGTAGTTAGGAACATGCAATTCTTTGCAAGGTGGTGGTGTTTATGCCCACAGACATGCCATACCTATTGCTAGTCATCGAGGTCCCAATCATTTGCCCATAGAAAGATGAATGTCATAAAGGGAAAGAGGAGTGACATGATTGACCAGTATCTTTGAAAGAATACCAAAAAAGGGGAAAAGAGTGGCATTTGCTGTGGTTGGACATGTCCAACCACACCTAAATCCAGGTAGTGATGAGAGCAAAAGTAGAAGACAACTTAATGAGAATATTTGGTTAGGAAGAACAGACCCCAATTAAATTTGGGATTTACAATAAAACATTTATCAAACAGCAGATATCCAATTACCAAACCAAATGTAATTTTGCCCATCAAAAGTCAAATTCTCCCTTCGTATGGGTACCACGGTATCTAAAAACTTCTCTAATATCAATAAGCCCCAACAATCTTATATATTCAATATGGTGTGCGACAGAGCATATACGCGAGGAAATTTTCTTCATATTCGGCTAATTCTGACTACACTAATGACTTTTTAATGCAAATCCTAAAAATAATTTCTCATCATCCAGCAATTTGACAGTATTTTTGTCCACCTATATAGAGCCGTCAATTCAAACCAAGTTTATCACTCCGGCGAGAAGTCCGACATGCCCATACCTTCAGGCTGCATGTGCAACCACGGCAACCCAGGCGGGATTCCATCCACCTGTACCAGTCCATTCCGTTTCTCCTCTCCATCAATCCCGGGCCCAGAGATGGCCGCCACGTCTGGCAGCGACCCCGGGCCGCGCCGGTAATAGCCGTTCCCCTTCCTCCGACCGTGGCTGCGCCGCTTCTTTAAATGCTGAGGCAACGGCGATTCTCCTTCGGAGTTGTCGTCCCTCTCCCTCTCTCTTTCCTTCTCCACCGTCTTGGCAAACTCCAGCAACTGAGTTAGGGTTTTGCGGTGCATATAGTAAGCAGATACCGCCACCAACGAAGCTCCCACCAGAGCCGCCATGGCCAGATGCACCGCGTACGTGTCCATCACACCCTCTCTCCCCTCCGATCAATCTCTCTGTCGCGCGCTCTACAATATCAACGTGTTTTAAGGCAAAGAAATAAGAGAAGAAAAGCCCTTGCTTCCTAGACAGTTAAGAGAGTAAACAGGAATACTGAGGAAGCTCTGCTTTCTATTCGGGACAATCGCGGCTAGTTGCACTATTTATAGGCGTAAACGAAAGAAAAGAAGAGAGCGTATTCCATCTCTCTCCTCTTCCTTCCAGGTCACATATTTTTGTAACCAAATAACAAAAAATTATAAGTAAACTCAACTAATTTTTATAGCATAAAATATAATATTTTAAATATAATATAAAAATTAATTATATTTACTTAAATTTATTAATTTTATATTCGCACAAGCCGAGCCCTTTCGTAACCCCGAGCCTTTGGTCAGGCAGGCGGGCAGGCGAGGGTCTTTTGGTCTTTCGCTTGTGTTGCACTTTAGTTTTCTAATTTCTTCTTCCTCTTTTATCAAAATAATAATAATAATAATTCTTTATTTTCTGGAAAAAATAAAAATAAAACGCACCTTTTTACTGGTGTTGGCACAAAAAAAGCGTCTCGTCGGTGTCTTTGTTCCCTCGCCGCTTTTGTTCCTTTAATCATTGTTTATGTTTCGCTTTCTTGCTTTCTCTTAACTAATGATTTACCTAATCTATTATTTTGTCTTATTAACTTGGTAAAACGATCTCCTGATTGTTCTATAGAATTTTCGTTGATCTTCCGATACTACATAAATTATTAAATTCTTATAAACTAAATAGGCGCTTAAAATCTTCAATGTAAAAGTTTTAAATCTTCGTCAGATATAAAAGTTTCATTTTAAAAGGTTCAACAATGTGGTGCTTTCTGAAGCTGTGCAGTTGGCATTTAACAAGCTGCTTATTCAAACGCATCGATCCCACTTGTTGACCTTCAGTTTCAAGTTTTTTACAAGCCTTCAACACAAATTTTCCAATGCAAGTAAAATAACAAAACATTTTGATACTAATGCGACATTCCCTTCTTCATTATCAGGTGCATTTATCAATTAAACCATGCAATTAGCCGACATTTAACGATGCAAAACACGCGGATATATTTTATTATTTCACCCACGTGGGAGATTTATATGCAGTCCCCAATAATCACCACGCACACAAATTAGTGTTTTTTTTTTTTTTATAGCAAAGTGGCACTATGTTAGGCAGACCTAATGCTTGCAATTAAAAAGCACATAATTTTTTAAGTGCACATTGTACATCAAATTAATAACATTTTGATGGTCAATAATATATTTTGATTGTGTTAATATGTCAAGTTATTATTGGTTTGGTGTATAATTTTAGTATACCCGTGCGAGATTTTGTGCCAAACCAAACTTGGTAAATTTTACACATGTTAAATAAACTTAAAGATGAAATTTTCCCTTATGCAATTTGCTAAAATTTATGAGAAAAAAATTAATTCTGACACTATGATGTGTTAATTTTGTATAATCGAAAAAAAATATATCCTATATTAAAACTAAAAATTTTATTTCATATATTTATAAAAAAATATATATATTATATATCTTATAAAAAATTTAAGAAAAAATAATATTCATTAATTTTTTAAATTTAAACTTAATATAAAACATAGAATATAATCCTATAAAATATAACAACATATTTTTTATTTTAATTACTAAAAAATATTAAATTTAATAAATTAATGTTATTTTTATTATTTTATTTATAAATACACTGTAACAATATATGTATAAAAATATAATTATCTTTAAAATAATATATTTATTTATTTTAAATTAATATTTGTTTACATATTTATTTTTTTCATTTATTTACAAATTTTTCTGTATTTTGCTGACACCTTTTTCCCTCGGGGGTGGGCGGGCCAGGGACCTTCCAAAGTGCGCGTTCGTGTAAGAAGAGGCGTGGGTCGGTACGGTAGTCATTATCGTTACCCATGTTCCTGTGTTGTGCCAAAAATATGCCAAGAAGATGCGGCGTACGCCCTGTTGAAGAAATGTACGCTTGTGATATTTAGTGCATCGTAAATACAATGTTCCATTCTCAGCTGTCCAGCAGATGCGAGTACGATGATGCAACTAAACCCCGGCTGGCTCTGGCTTCTTCAGTGAATTCCGTAAGTTTTCAATTTTTTTACCAGAGTTTAATTTATAAGGTTAAAAGAAGTAACAACGAATTTACATCTTGTAAATTCTCTAACTTGAACCTAAAAACGACATTCTTTTTGGCTGAACTAGAGAGGAAGACGTAAAAGTTAACTTTTGATATTATCAACACCATAACATTCAAAAGAAGATTAAAAAAAAAAAAAAACCTAGGCCTGTAAGTGGGAACCTTTTCCATTGTCCACTTTAGTGCGTCTGGCGTTAGATTCCCGCTAATGAATTGTACATCCACTTGGGTGACTTCCTTTATTAATCTCTTTTATTCGTTTTCTCCTTTTTCCTATCAATTATTGTTTTTGATCGTGAGTCTACCATTTAATTGGATCCAAGTCATCTCGTTGGATTGATTGTTGCCATTATACTCTTTTCAGTAGCTGCGAATGTGCACAGCCAAACAAAACCAGCTAAAGAAAAAGGTCAGCTTGTTACAAGGAAAAAAAGCTCGATGCGTGTACTGGATTAATTAAAAAATTAATTTTTTTAATCCTCAATTTAACCCCTTATTTCAATGGGCCAAAAAAAAAAACCTAATCCCCACCCCCACTCGTTGCTGTACCGAGCCTTTACGTCATTGGCTTTTACTAGCAATAGAGAGTCTGACGTGTCTCCGATCGAATGGATATAAACATTTCTGTCTCTGTCTGGTTAAAAAAAAAAAAAATGAAAGCTTGGCAGAACAAGACCTCCAAAACTGAGTCACAGAGGGATTCAAATGCACTGGTACTTGGCAAAACCTCCAAAACCGAGTCGCTTGGGGATTTAAATGCACTGGCACTTATGTGATCTTTGTACTTGTCGTTTATCAAAAATAGGAACAAAATCCTCGTACGTGTTAAGTGGATCGGAATTTGAAGAGAACGTTATGGAGATCTTCCCATTCACCTTCAAGGTGGATTTGTACTTTTTTGTTCTTATGATTTGTTTTTAAATGGAGACTCGATCCAAATGTAATTTGTGATTTTTGTCCGACTTTTTTTTTTTTAAATCGTTTTCCTTCCTTTTCTTTCTTCCTGTGGACAATATAGGCAATTGCCCTCACGATTTTGCCACTTTATCAAGACTATGAAACCTCCGAATTGAATTTAAGTTGAAAAGCTAGAAGAATTCATGAGGTTATTAATATATGTTTTTCAGTTTCACCATTTTTTTCTCTCAAAGAAAATGAAATGATAATAAATTATCGTGTATAATCTTCTTATAAGAAGTTTCCACTTGTAGATCTTTACCTTCATTCCGCATTGATGTTAGCCTGTTAGGCATGGGAGATGATCAAATTATTAGACTCGTCCATTGCCACTTCTCGGGATTGAAAGGTACATAAGCACAAAGTGCTCCTCTTTCATTTTCTTCCCTTTTTATATTTGCATTCGATAATGATTCAGACGATTGACATTGGTGACAATCTATTAATCAATCCAGCGGATTCCAATATCCTACGGCTAAAACAAATATAAAGTATTTGTAACACTCTACCGCACGATATGGAAAAACACATTCACAAATTTTGTCGAATCACTTTCATCTAAGTATTTTATTTGAACAGGTAATTGATTTTTTATGCAAGGCTCTCTCCTTTTTTTTTTCCTTTATCTAATCAATCCAAAGCGAAAAGAGATGACATTTTTCCTCTTTTATTCATGATCTACAGCAATATATGACAATGTTTTCCCGCTTTACAAGTCACAGAGGTCGGTCTTGAGTTCTTTACGATGGGCCTTTATCCCCTTTCTCAAGAAAACTTCCATTAGGCGTTGGGATAGTTTTTCTACAAAAACAGTCAAGCGGTGTTCATAAATGGCAAGATAATGAGATATTTCTTTCTAGTTACGTATGTTTATGTTCAATTGACGACGACTCCAAGTGGAAGTATATCAGAATAATAAATTAATTTTTAAGTACGACTGGACTCTTATATCAGATAAAAGAAAAAGATTTTGACTAATATAAATACGAATATCGCACACTTTAATATATTAGTTTTTAGGGAGAAAATAATGATTTCATGATAAATAGTATCAAAATTAATTAAATTCCAACTTTATTATCTTCTACCAAGTGTTTTATATAGAAAAAATAGGTAAAAGAAATCTCAATTCTCGACGTCAATAAATTTGATATGAAAAAATATAATGAATGTATGAGGGTGATTTTGGAGATATCGATGGATTTAGGGGCATATAAACAAATAGAAAAAATGAAATTTTTTGTCCTATAAATATAAGTAGTATATACCTTAATAAACTGTTTTTTAAGAAGAGAATAATCAGTTGCGATACTTTGCTTTGTACTCAATACATTAGCCTCGTGAATATGCCTTCATTCGATCCTCCGTGGACCGGTGTTTGCTGCATACGGGATAAGATCTTCACGTGCATCTTATGCTCTCATCAGTATTCCTCGCAGAAAAAGGCAATTTACCGAATGAGAAAAATGGGTTTGTTACTATATATATCAAATTGGAAGCCTTAATGCTCGCCAATACAAGTCCACTTGACGATGGGGACAGAGGCCTGTTATTTTTTCTCACGAGAATCAATGGTAGATAAGAGACATTCTACTCGGTGGGATTAGGAATCGAATTCGCTGGAATCGAGGAATATGGATGAGCCTGACGCTTGGAAGAGGGTGAACAGAGACGCGAAGTGGAGAATTTTCCCGAGAAATAGGTTGGCGCCTGGAGCATTGACTAAGCATTGTTCCCAGCTAGGTAGATACGGCGAATATCGTTCCAAATATTCCCCTTCCCCCTCCCCCCACCCCTCAAAAACCCAAATTTTAAGTGAAAAAAAAGGAAAACTACATCAAGCAATTTCCTACGAAAATACCATGAATGACCCAAGTTCAACACATTATTATTTTACATAAGCTGATTGACAATACTACATGAACTAAAATACACGCATGCATATTTGTATTTAATAAGAACTAGATTAGACTTATCACACCTTAAAGCTTGACCCCTTTAAAACTCATACCAAATAATTGGTCCGAAATTTAACATATAATCATTTACAGGTTTCATGACTCCTATCATTAACACACGAATAAGCGATGGAGTTACTAAGTTGGGTGCTCTTCCAAATTTTAGAAATAAGAGAGTTCTTGTTTTTCATAAGACACCTCTCCCTCGCACTTCTTCTAATTTTTTTTTTTTCATGCTATTTTAGCTCCCTAAACTCCTACTAAATTAAGGATGAGAGTGTCACATCGAGTTGTGCCCTAACATTCCTCAGCTTCCTGCCCTTTACGGGTGGTGTGCCCTAACATTCCTCAGCTTCCTGCCCTTTACAGGTGCTGAATCCGGGGCCCTCGTCCAAAAGCCCATCGTTAGTATTTGTTTATCACCGATCAATAGGCTCTTGTCTTGAGACAGATAAGCACGTCTATTCACTAGCATCTCGACTTGGTTCGAGGTATTAAAGTATGATAAGACAAACACCAAAATTTTTTAATAATTTAGTGTTTTTAATATTAATATAAATTTAAAACTTTTATTCAAATAATCTTCCTGCCCTTTACAAGTGCTGAATCTCGGGCCCTCATCCAAAAGCTCATCATTAGTATTTCTTTATCACCGATCAATAGGCTCTTGTCTGGAGACAGATAAGCGCGCCTATCCACTAACATCTCGACTTGGTTCGAGGTATTAAAGTATGATAAGACAAACACCAAATTTTTTTGATAATTTAATATTTTTAATATTAATATAAATTTAAAATTTTTATTTAAATCATCGTAATAAAAATAAAATTAAGTATTTAAATCTATAATAATAATATTTTAAATTTATTAATAATAAAATTAATTTTAAAAAATTTATTTAAATTTATTAATATTTAAATAATAATTTTTTATAAAAATATATATATATATGATAACTGATATCAATTTATAATAATATAATTTTTTTTATTACCTGAAAAAAGCACCAAGAATTTTGGCAAATGCACACCACCAAAGTCGGATTATGGTTTGGAACTCATTATCTTATTCTTTACATGTGATCTAAATTAAAGATCCAAAAAGTTCATAGCATAAAGTTCAAATACTATATCTTTAAAAATTATAAAAAATGGAACATAAAAAATAAAATCGTACCAGTGATCTGATAATTTTTTGGCAAATTCGCACCACCAAGGTTGGATTATTGTTTGGAACTCATTATCTTATTCTTTACATCTGATCCAAATTAAAGAACCGAAAAGTTCATAGCATAAAAATTCTAGTTTGGAAGGTGATGGAGGAAGCAAACAAAAGAGGGAGAGACACGGAAGGGAACAGACGCGGTAAAGTAGGAGCAAAGAAGCTATGTCCTAAAGACGCGTGGTTGCCCGAATGAACCAAGAGGATGACACGAGTACTAGCTTGCGGGTAAAATTAGTAATTTAATCGGGCGAGAAGGTTAACATCTCCCACGTGTACTTTAGTCTCGGAATGTCCGCCTCCAAAGCCCCTCCCTTTGTCTTGTTCTCCAATCAAAGGTAAATGGAGCAACATAATATTTCCTAACAGAAGAGGAATCAGATAAATAGAAGAACGATGCTAAAAAAAAATTAAAAGATTAATGGAAGTGTTGGGTATTTTGGGATACAATCCAAAATAGGTATAAATACTCTTTTTTTTTTGACTAAAATAAACTTAGAAAAAGAGAGTTGGTCGTCAAAATGAAAAATAGGCTGCCAAAGAAAGAGAAAAAAAGGGAGGAGAGCTGATCGTGAGAAAGAAAAAAAGACTGTTGAAAAAGAGAGAAAAGAAGGGAGGAGAGTTGATCGGCAGAAAGAAAAACAAACTGCCGAATGAGTGAGAGAAAGAGTGAAAGTGAAAAATAATATTTTTTAATCTTATTTTTAAAAATACTATTAATATTTGATTAAATTAAAATTATATATGATATTTAATTCTTATTTTTTAACAATGAAAATTAGATTTTGAGTATAATAAATTTTATTTGTTTTCAATTTTCATAAATATGTAATCTAGATAATTTTTTGTGTATAATTTTAATTAACTATATAATCAAAATATTGTTTATAACTCAATTAAATTGAATTTTGGTCAGTAATTGAAAGATACATACATTTTTTTTTGTAAATAGTTGGATTAAATTTTTTGAATTATAAGAGTAGATTTTCCATTCGAACTGAAATCTTTTAATTCTGATAATTTTCTATTCTCTTATATGAGATAGAGTTGATAAATTACGTGAATAATTATTAACTCATGATTTAATTAAGTTGAAATTTGGACAGTTGATAAGAGACATATGAAAATTTATTTTAAAATTTATCTGTTGAGTTGTAATTAATAACATATATTTAACCTGTTTTATTTAATTCATCCGTTTTTCATTTAATACAAATTAAATTTTGTTTAATTTATTTAATATAATTGAGTTTATATATTTTTATTATACTAATATGATTATAATGAAATTGATATTTTACTTGGAGTGCCAAGTATTTTTTTTAACTTGAAAGAATTTTTTATATAAAAATTAATAAATTTTTTTACATAATTTATTTATATTATTTATATTTTACTTCCCCTTTCCCTCGTCAGGAAGAACTATGTAATGAATTAGAGGGGAATTCGGTTAAGAGGATCGCGCTAAGCCCAAAAAATATGTGTTGTGTTTTTTTGTTATTTTTCTTGATGCCAAAAGTTTAACTCTAATTGAACTTAAAGTATAATTATTTTACCCTTAAACTAATAGCTATAAGATGTGCTATTGTGAATTGATATAGTGAAAGATAAAAGACGTCTTTTAGAATTGTTTTAATAGTTAAAAATTTAAATCAATTTTAATTTCGAGAGATGGGTTATGGAGTTGTAACGATGAGAGAGTTACTTTTATTATTATATAGATAATAATGAGAGAGACTTACAAGGCGAGAACCGGGTCGGATACCTGTCCGAGTTAAGACCTATATCATGCTCCATTTTCACTGAAAATTCCTTCATGCGACTTTCCTTTCCAGAGTTCAAAACGACGGCCCTTGATTTCAATTCGATTAACTCTCATCAAATCGTCCGCGTGGCTCTCTGCTGTCCCCCTCATTGGCGGTTAGTTAAAGAAAGTCACAGGTTGACCACACATACCATAATTCCTCTGCGAAAAAATAGGTAGACGGAAGGCATGCACGGAACATGTAGGCCCGTGCGCACAGTTTTTTTTTTTAAATTATTTTTCATTAAATTATAAGATCTATAATAAATAGTGTAAAATATAAAATAATTATTATTTAATATAAAATGTGAAATAATTGTCATATTATCTATAATTATATTTATTATACATTTACACGTAATTATTGTATATTTTATCAAATTTGATTATACATCATATATTTAAAAAGAAAAAAGATATAACTTTTAAACGTAGGCCCACGGAATTCGTTTATGGTCCATCCACCTTACCCGGTCCATGTAATTGGGTCCGGTATGCGCCGTCACTGCGCAGACAAGCAAGCAAGGATTATTTTATTTCTCTTGATTTTTGTGTCACCTGTATTCAATCAATTGAGCTCCCATAAAGAAATGAAAGATTCAAAGGGGCAAAAGCCCGCCGCGCCTACCAGGAATGCGGCGATCCCGCCGTACATGAAGGCGGTGTCGGGCTCACTGGGAGGGATTGTGGAGGCGTGCTGCTTGCAGCCGATTGACGTCATCAAGACCAGGTTGCAGCTCGATACGAGCGGGAACTACAAGGGAATAATCAATTGCGGCTCCACCATAGTGCGAACGGAAGGCGTGCGGGCCTTGTGGAAAGGGCTGTCCCCCTTCGCCACGCACCTTACTTTGAAATACGCGCTTCGCATGGGGTCCAATGCTGTGCTACAGGCTGCTTTTAAGGACTCCGAGACTGGGAAGCTCAGCAATCATGGGCGGGTTCTCGCGGGGTTCGGCGCTGGGGTTATCGAGGCTATTGTTATTGTTACTCCATTTGAGGTTAGCATTTCTCATTTTTACCCGAAATTTCACGTCAGAAATTTTATATTTGATAAATTGTTGGTCGTTATTGCCGCGATTTGGACTTGTTGGAACAAAATGCCAATAGAATTAGGGTTCTGTGAAGTGGCCGATTCTGGGCTCTTAGACGACGAAGAACGAAGGAAACATGGAAAGATACTGGGAAGGAAATCGTAAACAACAATTGGGTTTGAATTGCTGTTTGAATTGGTATCAATCCCAAACTCTTCAAGTTTCTCTTTTTCTTCTCTAAAGAAGTTCCCTTGTTTCCATGGCAATAATTTTCCTTCATTTAGCTAAATCTATTTTAAGGCAGTGGTAGTGCTTAAGCTGGAATTAGATTGGCATTTCCTTATGCAGGAGATAGTAGGGGAAGCAAATCGAACAATGAAAAAAATATTAGGTCTTCATCATGGAATTGGAGGCTTTGACATTGAAAGAGATAATAAGTGGTTTCTATAGGCGTAGGGTGGTCTCTCTTTAGGTTCACTTACTTGTGGGTAGCCTGAATGGCTATTTCACGGTTGGCTTTGTTATATATTTATAATGTGAGATTAGGTAGTGTGGTTTCTATAAGACTTTTCATTGATGGTCAGCTTGAAGAGCCACTTAGCTTTGTTCGATGCATATGAGGTCAGCTATGCTTAGAGGATTGGAACTCTATCACATCTCCTCATGGCATTCTTTCCTTGTTGTCCAGAGTTATTTTCTTTGTACATAAAAGATGAATTGTATATTTGAATTTAATATTCAGTGCCTCTGATACACTACAGAGATTGGTTTGGCTTCCCATGTGATGAACATGCAACCAATCCTGGGCAGAACTAGAATGAAATCAAGGTACTGACCATTACTGATGTAAAGATGAGGAAATAAATAGACAAACAACACAAAGGGCTGCCAGAACGTTTAAAAAAAAAAAAAAAAAACTTTTTCTATGTGTGTGGGCAGCCGTTTTCAGAAAAAAGATGGACATCATTTGATAACTGGTCTAATTTTGGTGAGTGTAGGTGGTGAAAATCAGGCTACAGCAGCAAAAAGGGTTGAGACCTGACCTTCTGAAGTACAAGGGTCCCATACATTGTGCTCAGATGATTGCCCGTGAAGAAGGCCTCCTTGGGCTTTGGGCAGGGGCTGCTCCAACTGTCATGCGGAATGGAACTAACCAGGCAGCCATGTTCACGGCCAAAAATGCTTTTGATGTAATCTTGTGGAGTAAACATGAAGGGGATGGGAAAGTCCTCCAACCATGGCAGTCTATGGTATCAGGGTTTCTTGCTGGAACAGTAGGTCCAGTATGTACTGGCCCATTTGATGTTGTGAAAACAAGGCTGATGGCTCAAAGCCGAGAGGGGGGAAACTTGAAATACAAGGGCATGATCCATGCAATTAGAAGAATATATGCCGAGGAAGGGCTTTTTGCCTTGTGGAAAGGATTGCTTCCCAGGCTCATGAGAATTCCTCCTGGCCAGGCCATTATGTGGACTGTGGCTGACCAAGTTACTGGTTTTTATGAGAGGAGATATCTAAAGAATTCACCCTTGTAGGATTTGGTAACATTCTTTTGCTTGTTCTGGTTCTAAGTCCATTGCAAGCACAAAGTAATAAAGTTTTTGTTCTCAAGCTATTTCAGATTCTCTGACTGAGAATTGCGTGGAAGACATTATAAACATTTTATTTGAATCTAGGACAGTGCATTTTGTTGCTAATGGGGATTATTGATCAAGAAGGATTTTGAAATCTGCAATGAAGTTGCCAAAAGTTATCATCAGTCCATAGGAATACGTAGCTGAGATTCCATTTAAGCCTCCATAACAGACATGGGTTTGCTATGATGATATCTTGGTAAGCCACCCGTGGATTTCCTGGCTGCTTGATTGGTTGTTCTTACGAGAAATGACTCTCAAGTTTGGACCCGTGGGTTTCTCATCTTGGCAACAACATTCCATTTTGTATTAACGACTGCATTTCTCTGGAGCATAAAAACAATGCTACTTCATTCTTATTGAAGGTTTTTCATCTTATGTACCCACTTGACTCAACGCCTTCGAGGCAACTATGCTTTAGGTATGAGTTCCAAATTCCAATAGCCTCCATTCGAGCGGACAACTTTGCTGCTTCTCTTTTTCCCCTGCATAAATCGTAAAGATGATTTTTTTTTTTTGTGGGTTTATTAGCTCTCTCGATCTTGAATTTAAGACTTTCTGTTTTAAAAATGATTTCAGTATCAGTGAATTAAAGTTCATTGTTGAAGGAAATCAGTGTAAAACATTCACGCTACTAGGCGGGTATGGTCCTCCAAGTATTGGGTAACTGCGCGAACTGTTGCCGATGGCTCGATGCGTATACCACGGGCCATAGCTGCGTAGTTCACTTCGACTGAGCTATCTTCCACACCAAAGCTACTGTGTTGTCGTTTGTTAGAGAGATGTCTTAGTTCTATTTGTTGCAGTTATGTTCCTAACGAACAGGAAGTTCCAGTTTTAAGTTTTAATTGCCAATTTGCATCTTAGCACTCAAATACTATTCAATTTAAGTGACCCACCATTTAAAGTAGATGCTTGGAGTTTAAACAATAGCGATAACAGTACTATCCTTCTGGGCCCAAAATACGTTTAGCCCTAAATAGATTGCCGAAGAGGCTTTGCTCTTAGGTAAAGAATTTTATTATTCTTAGGCCCAAAAAAAAAAAAAAAGAATTTTATTGTTCGTTTAGATATGTGCCAAACAGAGAATGGCTAAAAAAAAAAAAATGTTAATTAAAACGCATAAGGCACACGCGGAATCATAAATGACCAAAAACCCAATCTCCGAGTCAGCGATATCAACACATATATTAGGTGCTTCGTGTCTTCCCTCTTTCAGGTCTCCTGTAAAACCCTACAGTTCTTTAACTTATACTCCCAACACCTCCCTCCCCCCACTTCCCCTTTTATATACATCGCCGACAGTTCCATTTGTGTGAGTCTTCCTTTCCTTTCCTTTCTTTCTTTCTTTCTTTTCTTATCGATTCTTTTTTTTTTCCTTCAATTTTCAGTTGCTTTTATTGTCTATATTGCTCTTTGGTTTAGGGCTCACCGGGCCGGTGTTATTGATTAATTAGGAGTGGTGAAGTTGTTGGAGCGGCGAAACGATGTCGGACGACGAGAGAGAGGAGAGAGAGTTGGATCTCACTTCTCATGAAGTTGTCACCAAATACAAGACCGCTGCTGAGATCGTCAATAGTGATACCTCTATCTCCAATCTCTCTCTGATTCTGTCTTAAGATGGGATACGACCGCGTCGTCTATGCTTGTCGGACTTGTATGATAGAAATACACTAGACGACTGACTTACAACGTTCGATGACCAAATCGCGTTTTTTAGTTTCAATGAATCAATATTAAATTGGTGGCGTCTTCAATGGCATGTCGTTTTAGTTACCTTTAATTTTTGGAAATTACCAAAATTAGAGTTTGCATTAATTGAGGAGTGATGTTAATTAACTTTGTCGAAGTATCTCCACTGTTAGATTAGTGTGGTCCGAATGGGGTGGCACAACCTTTAGATTGGATTTCTACGTGGACACCATTGTCCACTTTAAATCACCTTAGTCCCCCATTTGGGCCCGAGCTACTGTGAATTTACTACTTTCATCATTATGTGGGTGCTGTAAAGTAAGCAAATGCTGTAGACTATAAGGTAACCTTATTCAAAAGCTAATCGCCGTCCACCGGGAGAAAAATGGTATACAATTATATTGTTATGTTTCTGCCTTATCTTTTGTTGGTTTTTATTGATTTTGTTCTTATATGGCTGTTAACTGTTTTTTTTTGTTTCTTTGCTTGCCGGTTGAATGTGATATTGTTGCAGAGGCATTGCATTTAGTGATATCCGAATGCAAACCAAAGGCCAAGATTGTTGACGTGTGTGAGAAGGGAGATGCATTTATCAGAGAGTAAGGCCTCAATGTCTATGAATGAAAACTACATCTATTTGTTCCCTCGCAGATTTGTTTGCATTGATGGATAGGCCCCTTGTCCTGATTGTTACAAAATTATTGGTTGTGTATATGTGAGTAAAGGCAAACTGGTAATGTGTACAAGAATGTGAAGAGGAAGATTGAAAGGGGAGTTGCCTTTCCTACTTGCATTTCTGTAAACAACACAGTTTGCCATTTGTCTCCACTTGCAAGTGATGAAGTGGTATTGGAAGAAGGAGACATGGTTAAGATGTAAGCTTTCTACTCTTCTTTTTATGGATGTTAAGGATATAGTAACTTTGACATAATTACATAATAAAGCTTTTTTTTTTTTTTTTGGGATAAAGTGACATGGGATGCCACATAGATGGGCTCATTGCTGTGGTAGGACACACCCATGTTCTCCAGGAAGGGCCAGTTACCGGTAGGGCTGCTGATGTTATTGCAGCAGCAAATACTGCTGCTGAAGTTGCCTTAAGGCTTGTAAGGCCAGGAAGGAAGGTAATTTTCTTCTTCCTTTTCACTTGGATTCATTTTCTTCTTTGAATGCAATGTACAGTTATGTGCTAATTCCTTATTGTGTCTTATTTGGGATAGTTCACTGCTCCTTTTCCTTTCATGTTCTGACACCTTTATCTTATATTAGTTATGCCAGTATGTGGTGGTACTCTTCTTCCCCCCTAAATGATGAACTAATTTGATAAGCTATGGACTAAAGTCCAAATGAAGCTTTTGTCATAGTTACTCTGATAGGGGATTTCTATATCTCATGGCACATTAAGCCCATTTTTCTTACAAGTTGTTGGTAATAAACAAGGCCATCTCTGTTTTAATGCATGCTAAACATTAACGCATGTACATGCACAGTCACACAAAGAGATGAAGATGGGAAGGAAGGGGATGGAGAGGAGTAATTATATAAAATAATTGTGGGATTTGAAGGCAGGAAACTTTACATATTGGGGATTTGACATCCTTGCATTGTTATCACCCCTTCTTTTTTCATGTTC
This sequence comes from Bruguiera gymnorhiza, assembly GCA_020883675.1. Lineage (NCBI taxonomy): Eukaryota > Viridiplantae > Streptophyta > Magnoliopsida > Malpighiales > Rhizophoraceae > Bruguiera > Bruguiera gymnorhiza. The sequence continues at coordinate 7,473,685 of JAIRCJ010001062.1, read as the reverse complement.
TTTTGTTAGAATTTTTAAAAATTACTATTGTTGGCTTGATCTCTAAATGATGAGAACTATGATGGGCTACGGATGAAACTCCTATGAAGCCTCCTTGTCATAGTTACACTGATAGAGTGTTGCCTCTCTTCTCCATCTATTTTCTATAAATGTATGGACAGTAGCCTCATTGAAATTTGTTTGTAATTGGCATATTGCATAGTAAATAATCTCACTTTCCATAAAATTCTTATTGTCATAACCCACGTGATTGCCAAATTTCACCATTTCTCTGAGAGGATCATGTGCCATTCCTTCGAGTTCATTTTTTTTTTTCTCATGCAGTTTTTAGATTTTAAGTCTTCAATCAGGAAACTAAAAAATTAGTAGTTTTTGTTCTTTAAGTAATTTATGTTTTGGGGAAAAAAATGCTGAGGGGAGTGATACTGAGAAATGGGCCTGCCTAGGTAGAAAGAGAGGCAACTTTGCCGAGGTGATCAATGTCTTATTGATTTCCTCCTTTCCCTGTTGCCTATATTTATTTGGCTATGTTTGTGTGTTTGAGACCAGTCAATTAACTGCTGGTGTCTATGAGCCATATCTAGCCTATATTAACATTTGACAAAGCCACCCATGATTTTAGGTATTGGTGTTCTTTGGTTTTATGTATTTGATAACTTAAGGAGATAAACATGAGCACATTTTAAGGAAGTAACATCACACCTGCAGGCAAATGCCCACACCGAAGGGAGAAAATTGTTTTAGTTTGCTGTATTTTAATCTTTCCATGTGTCTCCAGAATAGGGTATCTTAGTAAAGTTGAATTTGTATTGGCCATTTTTGGTTTCATGAGGTACTGTTATTAAATCAGTCCCTGATCAAATCTCTTTTGTGGCAGAACAAAGATGTGACAGAAGCACTTCAGAAAGTTGCTGCAGCCTATGACTGCAAAATTGTTGAAGGTGTCCTTAGCCACCAGATGAAGCAATTTGTGATTGATGGGAACAAGGTCATTCTTAGTGTCTCCAACCCAGAAACAAGAGTTGATGATGCAGAATTTGAGGAAAATGAAGTGTATGCGATAGATATTGTCACAAGCACCGGCGAGGGGAAGGTAATTGTGGAATCATTATCTGAGCTACTCATTTGTTAACATAAGTTCTTTTGATACTTTGCTGCATGAATCCATTGCTTTGAATTTGGAGCTTTGGACTTGGTCTGGCAATTATTATCCAGCTTGTATCTGCAGATGATGTCTTGAAATTTCTCTGAATTGATTTTGCAGCCTAAGATGCTGGATGAGAAGAATACCACTATTTATAAGAGAGCTGTGGACAAGAACTATCACTTGAAAATGAAGGCTTCCAGATTTATTTTCAGTGAAATTAATCAGAGATTCCCTATCATGCCATTCACTGCAAGGTTTATGTTTTCATGATTTCTTTCAAATTTGTTCTTTTCTCTTGACTCTTGAGCACTTCATTAGTTGGGATTTTTGCCATAGGGCGTTGGAAGAAAAAAGGGCTCGGCTGGGATTGTTAGAATGTGTGAGTCATGAACTTTTACAGCCATATCCTGTTCTTCACGAGAAGCCTGGTAAAGCATTCCCCTTAGAAATGTCTATTTTTGAACTTACAATGTTACAATGGCATTGGATGGGGCTCCTTATCTTGGACATGGTCCTGTTTTTGCAGGTGATTTAGTTGCTCATATCAAATTCACTGTATTGCTCATGCCAAATGGATCAGATAGGATCACTTCTCATTCTCTGCAGGAGTTGCAGCCTGCAAAAACAGTTGATGACCCTGAAATCAAGGCCTGGTTGGCTTTGGGTACAAAGACAAAGAAGAAAGGTGGTGGAAAGAAGAAGAAAGGTAAGCTTGGCAGATTAATCAAGGAATTATGCTACTGATTTACAATGAAATGACTTAATCCGCCTTTTTTTTACATTTATTGTATTTACAATCTATAATGAGATGAAAATCTTTTCAGTTTGTTTTGCAATTAAGATGTGAACCCAATTTTCTTTATGTTGCAGGTAAGAAGGGTGACAAAGTGGATGAGTCAGCGGACACTGAGCCTATGGATGCAACAACAAATGGAGCTGCATCCCATGAATGAGACTTTATATGTCTACATTTTGTTCAGTTTTGGCACTTTGTTCACCTTCTTGTATCTGGTTGGTTATGAGATGATTTTATAGTGTCTAGACATTGATCCAAAAGATTTTCTCTGCATGATTCTCATCACAACCCATTCCTTTTCTGTTCCCTATTTTCATGTTCAATCATAAAATAACCTAGTCGAACTTGGCATTTCAGATTGTCCATGTAATGTAATGTATCATGTTCCTTAAATCTCCTGATTGTGGCGGTAACCCTTAAGCCTGGGTCTGAATGCCTAAGAAGATATTTCGGCTCCTAGGCTGGTCATTGTCCAGCCACGAGGAACGGCGAATGTTAAAGAGCCGAGAACAAAGATTACTGGATGAGCGAAAACTCTCGTTTCTTTTCTCTGCTGTAACAAAATAGTACGGGTCTAGCTAAAAATAACAGTGACTCTGAATAATGGTGGAATTTTGTCGTGGGCTTCGAGAATAGTCGATGGGCCTTCTTTTTCTTCAAGAATTAGAAATGTTATATTTATAGAATAATTATATTTGTCTCCACCTAATATCTTGCTTTATGTAAACAACTCGGATCTGACAGAATAATAACATTGAAAGAGAGAGTTCTCTAAATTAGCGATATCTCTTTTCATTAGACTTGAATCATTTTTTACTTTATGTAAATAAATCTGATCTGACAAAATAAAAATACTAATTTTTTTTTCTAATTTAACTTTAACTTTTTCTCTTCTAGCATATTCTTACAACTTAGTTGGAAAATTACGTTGAGAAAAATAGCATCACTCATAAATAAATCATTAGAGGACTAGTTAAAATTAGCCGAGTTATAGCATATTGTGTATTTCATGCTCTTTGAGCTAAAGCCACGAGATTCTTAAGTTGGGTGGGCATCTAGGAAGCCTTAACCACTGTTGTCTTAGTCTTCTCCGAATGACGGGATTTGCTTTTGGGGATTTTTATGCTTGCTGGAGGAGAGAAAAAGTTCAGATAAATAATTAAGGAAATCCAAATGCCCTTAACATTTTTTAATGCTAATAGTATTATTATTATTATTATTATTATTATCATTTTGATTAGTATTTTTTTATAAGAAAATTATTGGTGTAATTAAATTAACTAGCATACTACCAGTCAATATTCGACGGAAAAATCGATTGAATTATTTGAAACGCGAAATCGAGGGGAAGCAAGCAAAGATAAATATTAATGGCGATCTTGATATTATGTTTGGTGTCGCCTTTTCCTTCTCGGTTTTTTTCCTCTTCAATTAGAAGTTCGAGGACTTAGCGCGCTCAGTTTTTCTCACGCGGAACCTTGTGAATGAACGACTAGTCGATGATCAAGCAAAACAATGAGTTCTTTGTTGTTGCATTTATGGTCCATTAGATTGCACAGAATGAAAAAACACCATAGAACTCTCTACCTTAGCTGGCTGGAATCAAAATTTATAGAAGAGTTTTCTTGATTTGTCACCGTAAATTCTCGACGTTTTTCCGGCGAGGATGAAACCCTGAAACCACATTTCTGCAACTTGCAGATGCATGTGAACTATCTGTGGAAACGGTCAAATTCAACGTAAAATGAGTGACCTCTTGAAATTGGCCATGTCACTTTCATCGATGAATGAATGCTCTGAATAAACGAGATATAAAAATAAAATTAAAAAAAAAGCCCCAAGGAATAACTTTTTCAAAATGAAAATTATTTAAGTACAACAAACAGCATTGCACAGAACTCAAAAATTGATACCGAAATGGAAAACATGGATAGCTTCCAGACTGGGTCGACAAGATGCACTATACATTCATTTTCCTTTTCTTTTTGGTGCTCTCCTTTACTTACAAAACCTCCACTTCGTTCTTGATGGGTGCAAAGCCTATGAACTCGATGCTGTGGCATCTGAGTCTTTAAAAATCTAGACAAGACCAGAAGTAACAATCTATTTACGAAAATTTCCTATTGCCCAAAGAGGCACGTTCAAACAGATTATACAAACAATGTAATAGACACCCACCCGGACTTGCAAATTCAAAATCCAAAGGATGTCAAAATAATCAAGACCACTCACCAAAGAACCACGCCATCTGGAGGAACAAACAAACTACAAATATCAGATGCAAGTCACAGAGAGAGAGAGAGAGAGAGAGAGAGAGAGAGAGAGGTCACATTGGACAATTCATATTGAAATGTGCAAAGACACTTACCCGGTATTTTCTTGATCTACACGATGAAAGGAAAATTGGAGGGGTGCTGCGCCAGATATCATCAGGCAACCGGAACAGCGAAATTGCACCCTGCTATGCCATCTTTAAAGCCTGTTTCAATTGTGCAAGTGCTGAAGGATGCATTCTACTAATAGCTGAACTGAAAGATTCCCCATGAAGCGTAGCACAAGTTTGAAGATTGTCTCGGACTGCGTCCTCCAAGGACAACTGGTTGATGGGATCTGAAAATTTGATCTAAATGGGAGAAGAATATTAAAGGATAAATGACACAAAATCTTTGGGTTTTATAAGAATGCAGTGGTTCACAGGCAAGTTTCAGAAATCTTCACCTGTCTTCTTTTGAACTCTTTACTTGGAACAATGCCTTCCCCATTGCGCTTGATAAAGTTCATGTTGTCACCACTGCCATTAACATGAATAGATTGAAACTAACAGTTCTAGGCAAGCTGAGAAAAAAATCAAAGTCGAAGCAAATTCAAAAGGATGCAAACCTGGATTCCTCCTCAGATAAATCATCATTTCCACCCAAAATTACACTCGTACACACACTGCATGAATTGAAGAGGAAAAAAAAATCACATATATGGAAGGGTCATTCAAAACTGTCCAAGCAAATTATGTCAGAACTTATAATTGAACTTGCACCTAAGGATCTGATCAAGTTTATCAATGACTTGAGGCAGTCTTAGTGTCAAGATCATTGAAAGGGCTAAGCCAAAGGCCTTTTTCTGGTTGGAAGACACATTGTCAACCTGTACACAAATATTTAAAAATAAGCATGTAAAAATAAGCACGGGCATCGCCAACAATAGTAAGATTCTCATATGGATATCTCTAAATATATATTTCACTTAAATCCAGGAAGACAAAATAATAATAATAATAATGATGCTGCACAAGAAAATCTACCACTGATGAAGTCAAATCAAGAATTTGATAAATAAAGAGTCTTATGGATGATGCTCCTACACTGTGGGATATGGAGAATTTGATAAATCACAAATGCATTTAAAATGTACTGCAATTCCACATTTTCAAGACACTTGTAATAATTTAAGTGATTTGACAAATGAGCAAAATGGCAACATTCTCCTACCATCCAAATTCTAAAGAATAAAGATTACGGACCTTGTCAAGCCAAATGTCAACTAAGCAAAGAAGTATATTTCCCTCAACTGGAATGCCAGCCTGCTGAAGGAGAGATAAAAGCGATGGTTCTGCTGTCAACTGGGCAAGGTAATTGGTGTTCATCACCAAAAGCCTTGCCAAAATTGCGGCCGAAGATGCTTTAACTGCAGTCTTGGAAGGATCAAAGTCATCTCCTCCACTCAAACATATTAGTATCAGTTTCTAGCAATACAACATAAAAAGCAATTAAAGACCTCCACAAACCACTTTCAGAATCATCAAAAGAGTCAAAGCATGAAAAGAACTGCACTTACTTCTAAGGTACTGCTGATAAGTTGTGGTGCTTCAATGGGGAAACACTGAAATGGTAACAGAATTAAGTGAATGTCCAGTATTTAAAATTCCAGAAAACCCAATTATTTATTTGTGTTTTCCATGACATAAAGAAGAATGATAACTTATTTGGTCCTAGGAATGTATCAATTAAAATGACCCATTGCCAACATCATAATGAGAAATTGTACTTAATTCATAGTTTCATGGTTTCATTAAAGGAATGTATCAATCACAGTAGTGGACACAGCAATCTGCAATTAATAACATCAAGAGTCATTTACAACATATGAAAAGCAATGCAAATAGCCAGATACCTCCCCTTGGACAAGAAAAATATATTTTCCCAAGCACAATTGCAGATATTTTCATCTTCATGACTTTTACAAGAAAGCCTATAATGTTGTGAGTGAGGGCAAGAATGGCAAAGTTTGAAGGAATATATCATATAGTAAAAGTTAACACTTACTGTATTCTTCTGGCATATGATAAAATAACCAAGTTATGAACAGCTGGAGAATAGAAAAAAAAAAAAACACACACACACACACACACAAAAGGAAAAGGAAAAAGACAAGGAAACATGCAACAGTCAAGGAAGGGCACAAAAATTATATGTGAAACAAAGAATAGGGCAGTGCTTCACCACAAGACAATAGCACAAAACAAATTTAAGGACATGAAGCCAACAAACTGCCCTTTTTTGTACTTCCTACTCACCGTTGACAACAGAAAATGCAATTCTGCACTTATGCTCTAAAAATCATTTATTTAGCATGCCATTTCTTGTGTGTTCAGAACCTCTGCTTGTCTACTTGCAATATGCTCTACTTCTTAAGATGCTCATGTATGGAATTGAAGTACCTGAACCAATAAATCGATGACGGGGAGAGTTGAGAGTAGGCCTCTATCATTGACGTTTCCAACAATCAGATCAAGAAGTTTAGCAACACTTGCAGCATGCATGCTTAGAAATCCAGTTCCACCCAGTATTATGTAACCTTCCATAATATTGATAGCAGTCTGCAATTTCATTAAAGCTAGTGAAATTTGAAAGCCTTTTAGTTCTAGGAGTGGGGCTGAGATGGGGGTTGGGCAGAGCAGAGCTGTTTGGAAAGACGCAACTTTGAAATAACCAAACATAGCACCCCAAGGGTATCCACCGATGGGATTACTGATTACTGATTACTGTAGTACATAATCAAAAAGCACAAGCCAACAGAACTGAAGATTTTGCCCTTAGCTTGAAAGCAGAAGATCAAAAAGGAAGCCAAATTGTATTGAGTTTCCAGTACAAGGGAAAAAAACACCAAAGAATAGAAGACATTATCAGGTCACTGATCCAGTAATCTGACCTGCAAGTGGTCAAAACTTCTTTCCACAATTTCTAGTAGACACGGGAAGTAGGCTAATAATTGAGGTACCATTGTAGGAGCATGAGCAAGTGTGGCTTCCCACAACTGCAAAATTTTGCATATAAATGAGTTATGGTCATTCTTCCATTGCTATTAATGGCATCTTGTTGATATTCCTTTCTAACATAATATCATAATCAAAGAGTAAGCTGACCAGTATGCTATCTTCCAGAAGATTGATTTCATCTGGGCTATTTACATCAATTCCCCTCTGCAGAATAGGCAATACCACATTGTAGCAACTAGGTGACTGGTAGGCAAGTGCAATAACAAAATTCCGCAGAGCAATGAGAAGCTGAATCTGCAGGAGACTTTCACCAGAAGATTCCTCCCAAACCTTTTTAGAAAGCCAAAAACCAAAAACTAATAGCATTAAAGACCAATATATGGTATTTGCAGTATATGATGCAAAGTGAGAATTGAGAAGAAGTTCCCGCATAATAGATAAATAACTTGACAACTCATGAAGAAACAGCTAGCTCAAAACCCTTCAAGTGTTATATTCTTTCAATGCTAAGGCTGCAAAACATTGGAACAAGAAATATATGACTTTATACCTTCTGAAAAAATTGCACCAACTTGTCAGCGAATGGAAGAATTTCACTGGTATGTCCAAGGAGAACAGAGATAAAATTCAGAACCTGAACCTGGAATCAAATGAAGGAATGAATCAAAAAATTGTAACATGGCACCAAAACTTTTCTTTTTTGGCACAAAAACTTAGCTACATACATAAAAGGGCATCACGTAACATTCACCAAGAGATGAACAAAGCTAATAACAAACAGTGAAAAATGACTATCCATCATAATTGATTATGCATTTTGGCATCCATACAATACCAGTGTAAATTGGAAAGTATCTTACTTTTGAGTCAAACTCCTGAACCTCCTCAACCAACTTAAAGCATGAATCCCAACAAATAGGAAGAAGATCAGTAAATTGTCCTTCCAAGAAATTTGCATCTTCAACATGCAGACACAAAGACCGACAAGCTGCCAGCTAGATCATGAACAAACAACTTCAGTAATCAAACTGCCAACGTTGACAGGATTGAAGAAGAAAACTGCCCAAGAATTGAAAGAGAAGGAAGGGTTGTGTTTTGGGGCAGGGAAGGGAGTGACGGGGAAAGTGATGCACATAATAGAGGTAACTAGTGCACGATACCCTAACAGAGAGGTCTTTGTCTTGTAGCAATCTGATCAATCCACAATAAACTGGCCTTCTTGTATCGTCTTTAATCTGTAAAGAAATCAGTATAAGCTACAATGTAATCCGCATAACTTTCAAATACAGAACACAAAGACTATATGCCTTTTTCAGACAGAAAACAGCACTGAAGTAGTATAAAAGCATTCATAAAAGTGCATACATTGAGAACATGTTATTTTCAGTGGCAATGTAAAGAAGAGATATAAAAATTTAGACCTACATAGTGATCAGCTCAGAAAAAGCCATTACCTCAGAAACCCATTGTCCAAGTATTAGAGCAACCTTCCGATGGATGATACGCATATTTGGATGGTCATTTGAAAGTTCAAGGGATAAAGCACCATTAAACCTGCCATTCGTGGTTTAAAGGGCATAACAACTGGATTTATGACTGATAGCTAGATATCCAACAGGCCTAAACAATTAGTGCTTGAATGGAAACTCTAAGAAAGAAAAGTTTCAACCCTGTGGCACAGTTGTACATACAGCTTCAAAACACTATCCCAACTACTTTTACAAAAATTAATGAGACCTGCACATTCTATCCATGTTCTCCTTTTACTTTCTGACATAATGTAAGCAGCGCAGTGCTGAACTCATTTCATAGAAATAATGGTAACAAAGAAACAAGTCCTTAGAGCTATCTGGAAATAATTTCTCATCCATCTGACCACACTTTGGCAAATTCATACGTTCATTAACCCTCAAATCTTGTACTTCATTAGAAATTGCAACAGGAATGAGAACTATGTCCAGGATATTAACCATAACATCTGATTTCATAATTTCAGTGCTAGTTTAAAATGAAAAAAGTGTTGAAATGAGACCTTCCCCTAGTGACAGCAAATAGCAAATTTACAAGCAAACATAGGAATTGACCAAACAACAAAGACAGAGAAGAATGGATATACCAATCTTTGAAGCTTAGATAGTTAGAAAGCTCATAGTAAACATATGCAGCGGCACCATAAGCAGCATCTTTGAGAAGCAACCCTGGAGTGATTTCAGAAACCAATGCTGGGCAACCATTCATTGCCTCTTGAAGAGTAGCCACCACAACAGGACCAAGCAGCTAAAGGCAAACAATTAATAACAAATAAGCCTGTGTGCCTCTTGAGAAGCCTAAATAAGACATGCTAATTATCAACAAAGTTCAACTCCACCTACTTGGCTATAATTCTCAAACAAGACAATGTACAAAGCTTCAGCACAAGGCCGCAGTTTCTCAGTCCACTGAACCATATCCTGCTCATGGTGAAAAGATTCCGAGTTCTGGTACAACTCATCTAAATCACTTGCTGATAGCACAAAATACCTGTCAAAACATCAATATTACAATCTTACTCATTTTTAAAAAATCATACATAACAACAGGAGGGGACAATATGGCAAATTCTTCAGCCAAAACCAAAAGGAGATTCATTTTAGCACAAGTAAGTCCCAACAAAGCCAACTTAACAGATGCCTAGCTCCTGCCAACTAGTTCTTGCAAATCATGAAACGAGAGATTTTCCCTCATCCGATGGCTAAAAGCTGTTGCCCTAGTGAAGAACATCACTGCAAACATATTCAGCTTATATCTAGGTGCTATTCTGGTTATACATAACTTATGGCCAAGAACTTTGATATAGATGGATAGAAAAAGTGAAACCCACATATGAAGACAACAGATATTCCCTTCAATCTTACAAAGAAAAATTCCAATGAAAATTAACCTTACATTCAGATGTGACATTGTGGCGTAAAAATCAACTGATAATGCAACAACTGTCATCCTACCGCACACCAATACCCCCAATAGCAGTTTTTTTTTTTTTTTGTTTTTGATAAGTGAAACCTCAAGAGCAGTTTTGAGGAAGATCAATGTCATTGTCACAGATGGATGGAACTTGTGACAGAAAAAATGTAGTGTTCTCTCAAATTTTTTAAAGTATGCTACTATATTCAATCAAGTTTAAAAAGTAACAAAGTTTGAGTGCCTCACATGTGGTATCATAAGAAAACTAATAAGTGAAACAGAGTTGTTCATAAAAGGAGTAAAGTGAAAGGAGAGTCAGATTATTATTACCTTCTTATTAATACATTACATAAGAGGATTATACGGTCACTTGGTAGAAGGGAAGTCAGGACACCAACAACAACACTGGAAATGTTTTTCTTCATCTGTTCCAGTGTAATCACAGTTTCATCCATCACCCGACCGGTAAGGTTTGGCTTATATTCTTTACATTCAAGTACACTCTTTACCATAACCATACATTGAATCAGGAATTGCTCGAATGATAGTAAATCTGGCTCAGGGTTAATTATTTTGTTTAGACAGAAATCCAACACAGGTGGAAGAACAGACTTATCACCAAATGAATAAGGATGTCTGCCCTGGATTGTAACCAGAATCTTCATCAATTTGGTACATGCCCTCTTTATTAAGTCCCAAAATTTAGGATGCTCCTTCTGAAAAGTTGAATCTGCAATGAAAGGCAACATAGCCAAGCAATTAGTTTCTTCTGAAATGCAGCCTGAAAGAGGAGATATGGGAAGCATGTAAGGATACTCAGCTACTTTTTCTTTGGTTTAAATATGCAAGCATCATATCATTAATTGATGACAGTTGAGAATCTGTAAACAAGTGAGCTAACTCACAGTATGGGAGAAATGATTGAATAACATTCAAGAGCACAGGAGAGACCTCCTTCACTGGTTGGACCTCCTGCTAGATATGAACAGAAGAAAACAAAGAAGGTGCTTATCAAAAAATTCATTTTCCTGAAAAGGCCAGAGAAAATCTTAAATCCTAAAAATAAATAGAAATAGCAGAGAAACTAACAACTACCTGAAAACATTTTGCATCACTTTGGAAGCCAGAAACAATCAGTTGGCGTATGATTTTTAGACACAACAACCATCTCTCACATGTTAGATGAAGTTCTTCATGATGCTGCTCTAAAGCATTTGGATTTTGGGCAAGTGTAGAAAATCCACGTAATATGGTCTGCACATCATTCTGCCAAAGGCGCCAGGTATAATCAAAGAAGTGGGATGATATCTGCCAAAAAAGTTGAGTCATCATCCATAGATCATGTGAACCAATGACAAAATGCCTGCCAATAACTAATATAAATTCAAAAACAGCATGGGTGGCCATGACCGTTAATCAGGTCAATTTCAGAAAAGATAGTATGTGAATGATTCTAAACCTGATAAACTAAAGATGTTGTGTCCTATTTCCATGAGGCTTGTATCATGTTGCACCTTGTTATGATGATAGATATAATTTACCTCTCAAAGCAATGAGCATAAAAGCACATCAAGACATGAACAAATTATGGAAAGACATCTGCCCCTGTCCTCTAGCAAGATGAAGGTGGCAACACTTAATCCAAATATCACAGACCAGACTTACAGAAAAGAAGCAGGAATGCTGAGTAGTTATACCTCTGCAAAGTTCCTTTGGTCAGCGGTAAGACGTTTAGTTGACAATTCTTTCAAGGTTCGGAAGAGAATTAAAAAAATCCTGTGAGAAGTTAGAACATCTGCTGATTGTAGCTTGCGTGCTAAAGCTGAAAAGAGCTCTGGCCTAAGTAAGTCATTAAGTCAAGAGTTCAGTACGTATATTTAGTTAAACCACAAAGACTTCTATGAATGGTGTGCTCTAGCCCATAAACTTGATTTGAAGCAAGTTTTGGCAGGAAATGCTGAGAAACTTTGAAAAATGATACTTCCTTGCACTTAAAATGACACACCGTTTTGGAATGCTTAACAGCACAATTATAAACTGATAAATAACAGACGCCTTGAAAAGTAAAGCTACAGTAGGGAGATACCATTCTTTTGGATAATCAAACCGAGCAATTTTAGAAATGAGAACAGCCAACATCACAGCAATCTGTGTTGGATATGAGCAAGAAAATTAGCAAAAATAAAGATTAAATTGAGGCACTGCAAAGACATAATAAAGAAAAATAAACCCATGACTGACTCCAATAGGAACCAGAAGAAGAAGCACCAGCAAAAGACTAAAAAGCTTTGTGCGAAACCTTATAGTTCTCTTCTCTCAAGTGTGACAACAGCTTTTGCCTTAAGTGGTTTTTCTCCTCACTGCTTATTCCTCTGGACAAAAAGCAAGCAAAGAATAATAATAATAATAATAATGTCATGTACACTGACAAGAAAAACTTCATCTACAGCCAAAAAGGATAAAATCGGCAATGAGTAACTTACGAAGAATCGCGTCTGCTCCTCCAATACCGGCTGATACTATTCTTGAAATACACCGAAGCCATCAAACGAACATCTACCTGATATGCTAAATCCTTTGCAGTTATCACTTCCTGCATTAACATCAATTCGAGGTTTCACCAAAGCAAATTCTTAACAAATACATGCACGCATGGTCATGATTCAGAGACATTAACATGAAACAGAAGGAAAAGCTTGTAAATGAGGGAATCCAAGAGAGTACCATCAGGCAAGAGCAGAAACCGGGCCTACTCTCTGACTGAGACAGCGCCGTTTCGGCTGGCTTTCGCACTCTCTCGTCGCCGCTCAACGAATTGGTCAGCAACGAGTATATCGCCGGCAAATCAGAAGCCGAGAGCGCCATCGCCGCGCTTGTTAATTTCACGCCGGAAATGGCGAGTAGGAGTGTCGATTAAACAAGTTAGTGAATCGAATCGGAGAATCTTTTGAACCGATTTTATGCAGAGTTTATTCAAAAAGCGATGCCAGTAGAAAATGAATAATTTGGTGCGTAAATATTGAACGACTGATAAATGCGAATTTATCAAAATCTAGTTGAACGACAAGGGATGCAGAGGCCAAAGAGCGAGAGAGGGCTGGCCCTTTGTTCGCCTGTGTCCAGTTATACCGAGCTCCCTCCGCCGCTGCCGAGGAAGCTTTAAGATGTTTGGTAATGTGTGGCCGAGCCTAGGTCCAATACCTGTGCCTGCTTTATTAATCATGAAAAGGTCGGACTAGGAAATGCATCACACTCGGTTGCCTGCTTGTCAAGAAAGAAACACCAGGACCCACAGTTTGAAGAGCTTACAAATTCGATCGTCGGATTGTCCTTTGATGTACTGATAAAAAAAAAAATAAAATAAAATTATCATCAGATTGAGGGATCTGCACTTGTTTTATTTTCTCCTGTTGGATTTAATTTTTGTGTTCCTTTTTTCTTCCATGTAAAAATTAAAACCCCTGTTACGCTGGCAGCCTTCCCAAGTTCCCGCAGATGGCTTAGCAGGACTTTTGTGCGAATGGAGGTCCCTAGCCACGGTCTTAGTTTGCTGGCAAGTGCAAAAAGAGAATCTATTGGTCTCAGGGGAGTGGCAGTGGCCCTGAAGCCCAAAACTTGAACACACCTTAGTTGGATTGGTGAGGGCTTGATATTCGGTCCAAAATTATTGACCGTAGAATCGTTAATGAGGTTACACCTTATGGAGTTCTCCATCTCTCTGTATTAGAATTGAACAACTACATTACGTTGAAATGACCTTTTCTTCTATTTTTTTGTTTTCGTTAGAAGGCTCATTGGCCTTTTTTTTTTTTTTTAAGTCTTTTCATTAGGAGGAACCGCAATTCTTTCTCAGGATTAAAACCTGAGGCCAACACATCAAGGATGTCATTAGAGCATACACCCTTCTGCACTTGCCCGATTGTGACAGGCTTTGCAGATAGCATAGCAGGGTGCAATTTTTCATCTTTTTCCGGTTAGCTGGTGATACCTGGCTCAGCTACCCTCTAAATTTCTTTTCGTCGTATAGAAGATTAACAGAAGAGGCTTGAAAGTAAGCACACTTGCATGAATACATAAACACTGGCTCCAAAAGCCCGAGTTACTGAACAGATTACTGATGGCATATCTATTTACGCCAACAAAAACAAATAATACTGAGGCGATGGAAAATATCAAATCCACGTCTATAAACACGATTCATGATCAGCTAGAATTATGGCCATACGGAAGCCTAATGCCAAAGCAAGAAGTCATAATTAGCACAACAAATCACCCGGAAAAAGGAAAATTTTGATACCGCAGTACGCTGTTTGCGAAAACTCGGTAACCTCTTATGTGGGAGAGCTTAATTCCATTAAGCATCACCCTTTCATAACATAAACTGAGGCAATTGGTCACAGATTGGATAGATAGGTGAATCGAACACAGGGCATCCAAGCATCGGCCATGATCACGTTATCCCTTGTACCAGGCAATCCAGAACGACCAAAAATCACAGACAGCCGGAATTGCATTTTCATTCAAAGCAGAACCAGATATTCTCACGACACTATCAAGTGCGTGCCATCTTAATCAACTCTCCAACAAGATAAGGACGTCACAATTTGCATGCCTACCTGTTGTCCGATTGGGTCCGCATGGTAAACGATGAGCCTACTAATTCCACAATTATCACTAGACTAAATAAACCATTTTAGCCTTCCGCAACAATGGAATCTAATTTTCTCTTGATTCCCGCTTCTCGAAACCATTGTTTTTCATCGATGATCCTCCTATTAGAAGGATAAGTCAAACAGTGGACGCATACAGAACACGGAATTCCAAAGATTGAACGCATCGGCCAATTCTACACGAAACGCAATCAAAACAAGATTCAAAAAGTAGGAGTCAAGTAAATAGAATCTCGGAGATGTTAATCAAAACACAACAGAGAATTACACACTCGACTGTCCGATTCGAAGCAACTTAGGAGAAAAAAACAAAGAAAAAAAAACCTCTAAAGAAAAGAGACAAAAGCTAAAACAGAAGCCAAAGAAGGACCGCGGTTTGCGACGAGAAAACCTAGGAAAATATGAGGAGGTCCCCTGTCTACTTAGATCTCTGCCTCATCTTTCTGCGTTTCCTCTTCAATCTCCTCATCCTCTTTTTCTTCCACTGAAAAAGGAAAAAGGAACCGAACCATTCACCCGTAGAATTAGAGAAAAGAAACGAAAATTAAAAATATCCGAAAGATTTAGATTTTACCTTTGCTCTCATTGCGATGGCTGTCAGAGGAACCTTTTGATTGGCTCTTTGTCGCTTTTTTAAACCCTAGTTCGTCGAGAAGCGTAAAATGGTTGTAAATAATGTAGATTGCTCAACAAGTGCATGTACACGGAAAAGGAAATCCTATACTGAGCTGGATTGGCCCGATATAGTTAGGGCCGGTTCGACGTCCCTTTTGCTTCTTTTGATCGGCTAGTTTTCCTTACAATCGGTAAATTACTGAAATCTCCTTGCCCCCGGGCACTGGGTCTAGGCCTGGGCTTGGGGCTAAGACTAAAAGAACACGCAAAAAATTGTTCCTTTTTCACCATATAAAAAAAGAAAAAAAGTCCCTTTCGACTTGAAAAAATCAGACAAAATAATAATAATAATAATAATAATATTGTTCCTTTGACTCCCTGATTCACGCTTTCCTCCTGACTCTGTTCTTTTCACTGCGTCACGGATCTCTGAGGGATGCAAAAGGTCAAGTCCTTGTGCGACATCCCAGCAAATACAATACAACTTGCGTTTTGGCCAAGTCAGTCTGTCCAAGATATACAATCTATAGTCCTCTAATATTGGAGTCATGAATCCAAAAAAAAAAAAAGTCCATTTTATTGGATATCCACCCATAAGCACTTGCATAGAGGTCCTTTTCATTTATATTGAAAATTCATTGGGAAATTGATTAGACAACGGGACATGATACCCCCCCCCCAGCTACAATCCAATCCACGACTTTGTCAATCTCTGGAGAGGAAATTAAAACATAACCAAGAAACTGGATTGGCCACAACAACGTTACTGTAGCGGGAGGAACGACTCTCACCTCTCTCAACATTTTTTACTCTATGACGATTTTAATTAAGGTACTTTACATTTTTTGGTGTTCTCGGACTTCTGTTTTCTTTGTTCTTTAATATCTAACAAGTTAATTATTACAATTATTGTGTTTAAAAAAAAAAAGAGGGAGAGAGAGAAATAAAAACATCTAGAGTGGAGATAATCATGCTTCGTGTTTACTGAAAAATAAAACATTATAAATAAATATTGGTCAAGTAAAATATAATAAAGCATCTTGCTAGAGTTTTGTTAGAAATTTTTGGCAGGTCAGAGAAGTTGGAAATGGCACGGAACGCATGCGACCAATACCCGGAACGGGGGCCTCGTGCGTAGAAAATCGAACCCTAGATTCTTTTAGCAGCTTCTTGTAGGACCGGACTATCAGAATCGCGAGTGTCGACATTCGGACCTAAGATTCTTTTAGCAGCTTCTTGTACGATCAGACTATTAAGATTTTAAATATAAACAATGTAGTTTAAAAAATTTATATTATAAAAATAATAAATAAATAATTTACAAATTAAATAATTTTAATTTTTTAATTAAAATATAATATTAAATTTATTATTTATTTAAATTTTGTTATAAGACTAGAGTATTAGAATTTTAAGTTTTGTGCGTAGAAAATCGGACCTATATTCTTTTAGTAGCTTCTTATCCAATCAGATTATTAAAATTTTAAATATAAATTATGTGACTTAAAAATTTTATATTAAAAATAAATAATATATAAATAAAAATTTATAAATTATTTATCTACTTTTTTTGTTTTAGATCTCTCGTGATAAGGTGTAATTTAAAAAAAATAATGTAATGTTAAATTAGTAAATTTATTTTAATTTTAAATTTTTATATTTTTCATAAATAATATTAAAATTAATAATTTGATAAAAGATAAATATAAATAATATATATTTTTTATAATTATTATAATTAAATGAAATGATAAAGTGTAATTTTAAAAAAATATTTTAATACATGTTCTTATCGTGATTCTTAGAATATTAATAAATATATATTTTAAATTAAAAATTTTAAATATAAATTATATAATTTAAAATTTTTATATTAAAAAATATTTTAAAATTTTATATTTAAATATTTTATTAAATTTATAAATTTATTACTTAATTAAATTTTTTAAAAAATTTTAAATTCTCCTATTTCTTTTAAATAAAACTCTATAGCACATAGAGTTGAAAGAGAAACTTAACAATGACAATTGAGTTAAGGAGATACATAGCCTTTCAAATATCCTTGAAAGCGAATTATAAGAAGATTTTTTTTAATTATTTTTTAACATAACGAAAAAATTAAAAAAAAGAAAATAATAGTTATTTCGGTAAGTTAAAATTGTGTTTTTTTATCAATATTTTTATTTAATTAATTTTATAAAATAATTTATTATTTAAATATTATTAAATTTAAATAAATTTTATAATATTAATAAATTTAAAATTTTTTCACTTAATGAATTTTGTTGTATACAAACACAAACAAAGGGTTCGAAACCTGAAGTAATACAAAAGCATGCGCATTAAATTACTATAAGTTATCACCTGGGTGGTTAAAGACTTTTCTTTTTGGTACATGAGAAAATTAAATATGTACAGAGACATTTTAATTTTGGGTACAAGACTTTGAAGTCATGAAGTCCAGGAAATTGCAGCCAATTGTTATACATTCGGGACTAGTTTAAATGTAAATGACACAGGAACACGAATTGCTAGCCTTCAAAGCAAGATTCCAAGAATCACCTAAAAAAGCAAAGTTATTAGCTTTACCACTTTAAATTATATGGTTGTCTCGAACCAGTCTCTAATGAAACTCCCATTATTTACCCGTCTTCTCTTTATTCACCTTATAACAATCCATGCAGCTTTGGCGTCAGGCCAATGCCAGAGGTATCAGCAACACTTGTTGCTACAGTTAAGCAACAGTCTCATTTTCAACAGAGAGGGGTCCAAGAAATTGTCGGGGTGGAATGAGAGCATAGATTGCTGCCAGTGGAATGGGGTAAGCTGCAATGACATTGGTCATGTCACTGGCCTTGACTTAAGCGACGAATCAATCTCTGGCGGAATCGAGAATGCAAGTGGCCTGTTCAGTCTTCAATATCTCCAGAGCCTAAACCTATCTTCATCACTACTTCAATCTAACTTGAACAACTTCAACACAACTGTGCCAACCAGCTTAGGCAACCTCAAAGAACTGCTTTATCTGAATTTGTCCAACGCCGGCTTTGTGGGCCAAATTCCAATTGAGATTTCGAACATGACAAAGTTGGTCAGTCTTGATTTATCTTGCCTTTACTTTCCTGGACCTAGTTCACTGAAACTGCAGAAACCAAATCTAGCAAAGCTAGTTCAGAATCTCACACGGTTACAGGAACTTTATCTTGATGGTGTAAATATCTCCACAGATGGGAATAAATGGTCCCAGGGTTTATCACTGTCACTGACTAATCTACAAGTATTAAGCTTGTGCAATTGTTTTCTTTCAGGACCTATTCATCCTTCCTTTACAAAGCTTCAGTCTCTCTCCAACATTCGCTTGAGCTATAACAAATTTTCAGCACCTTTCCCCGAATTCCTTGCAAATTTTTCCATGTTGAACGCCTTGCACCTCCGCTCTTGCGAGCTGTATGGAACATTTCCAAAGAGTTTATTCCAGGTACCAACACTAGAGATTCTTGACTTATCGTGCAATGAATTCCTTCAAGGTACTTTACCAGAATTCCATCAGATTCTCCCTCTTCAGGCGTTGGTGCTCAGTAGCACAAAATTCTCAGGGACACTACCAGAGTCCATTGGTAATCTTGGAAATTTGTCGAGAATAGAGCTTGCAGATTGCTATTTCAGCGGGCCAATTCCAAGTTCAATGATAACACTCACGCAACTTGTTTATTTGGACTTCTCTGTCAATTCATTCACCGGTCCACTCCCATCTCTTCGAAATTCCAAGAAACTCACCCACCTAGATTTCTCCAACAATAAACTATCTGGTGAGATTCCATCCACTCACTTGGAAGGTCTTCTGGATCTTGTTTATGTCAACTTGAAAAATAATTCTCTTAGTGGGAGCATTCCTCCATCCCTCTTTACAATATCATCATTACAAAAGATTCTGCTTTCCCACAACAAATTTGGCGGCCATGTTCCTGAGTTTCCAAGCGCACCTTCCTCTTCACTTGAGACGCTGGATTTGAGTAACAATAAATTAGAAGGGTCACTTCCCCAATCCATCTTTGATCTCAAAGGACTTAGTGTTCTCTCTCTTTCATCCAACAAGTTTAATAGTACTGTACAACTAGATTGGTTTTCGAAGCTTAGAAGTCTCACTGAACTTGAGCTTTCGGACAGTAACTTGACAGTGGATGCAAGTCCTAGCAATTCCACTTCGTCTTCCTTTCCCAAGTTCAGCGCATTAAAACTTGCCTCTTGCAATCTTAAGATATTTCCCAATTTGAGAAACCAATCAAATTTGATCCGTTTAGACCTTTCAGACAACAAAATTAGTGGGGCAGTACCTCATTGGATATGGGAAATTGGTAACGAGCTACCGCTAAACCTTAATCTTTCACGAAATCTGCTGATAGATTTAGAACAGCCCTATTCATTTCCCAGTCTCAGCGTACTAGATCTGCATGACAATCAGCTCCAAGGGAAGATGCCACCTCTTCCACCTTTTGCGACATATGTTGATTATTCGAGAAATAAGTTCACTTCTTTCATGCCAGAAGACATTGGGACTAACCTGAATTTCACAGTTTTCCTTTCTCTATCAGAGAATAACCTCAGAGGTGCTGTACCGGATTCAATATGCAACGGTTGGTTTCTGCAAGTTGTTGACTTATCTTACAACAGTTTGGGTGGCACAATACCAAGCTGTTTGATTCAGATGAGCAAAGCACTCCGAGTCCTTAATCTAAGGAGTAACAACTTCACCGGCAACATTCCTGATGAATTTGAAGGTAGTTGTGAACTAAGGACGCTGGATCTG
Organism: Bruguiera gymnorhiza; assembly: GCA_020883675.1. Classification (NCBI taxonomy): domain Eukaryota; kingdom Viridiplantae; phylum Streptophyta; class Magnoliopsida; order Malpighiales; family Rhizophoraceae; genus Bruguiera; species Bruguiera gymnorhiza. The sequence continues at coordinate 7,453,435 of JAIRCJ010001062.1, read as the reverse complement.
AGTGGAAATCTGCTTGGGGGAAATGTTCCCAGATCCCTGGCCCATTGTAGAATGTTGGAGTTTTTAGACCTTGGGAAAAATCAAATCAAAGATACCTTCCCTTGTCATTTGAAAAAAATCTCCAGCTTGCACGTCCTCGTTCTGCAAAACAATAGATTTTTTGGTGGCATTGGATGCCCAGATATTCGTGTCACTTGGCCAAGGCTTCATATTATAGACCTAGCTTCCAACAATTTCAATGGCAGCCTGCCGCAAAGTTGTTTCACTGACTTGGATGCAATGATGAGAAATGTAACAGACGTCCTTGATCACCTCAAGTTCAGCCCACTATGGCTCAGTGAACTTTACTATCAAGATTCAATGACAGTTACCAGCAAAGGCCTCAAGATGGAGCTGGTGAAGATCCCAACTGTATTCACTTCCATCGATTTCTCCTTCAATAATTTTGAAGGATCCATTCCAGAAGTTCTGGGACAACTCCAAGGGCTCTACGTTCTCAACCTGTCGCACAACGCCCTCAGCGGCTCGATTCCATCATCTGTTGGCAACTTGTCGCAGCTGGAGTCCCTAGACCTCTCAGATAACAACCTGAATGGCTCAATTCCGCAGCAGCTTGCACAATTGACATTCCTGTCATTCCTGAACCTCTCTTACAATCGACTAGTTGGACGGATACCAAAGAGTACGCAACTCCAGTCATTCACATCGGCCTCTTTTGAAGGTAATGAAGCCTTATGCGGCCTTCCTTTAGAAGCGAGTTGTGGGGTAGATGAACCACCAAGTCGTGAGGACATTGACTTGGATTCTGGCGAAGGGTTTGACAAGACTATCTTTATAATTGCTGAAGTGGGATTTGTATTTGGTTTGGCAATCATCATTTGCCCAATTACTTATTGGAAAAGATACAGGATTTGGTATTGGAAGCAAATTGATTACGTTATTTTCAGGATCTTTCCTCGCCTAGGTGAAAGAAACCGGAACCCCAGAAGAAGAGCTCACGGAAATCACGGAGGACAGCAACAGCAAAATTGAAGAGCATGAGAGAGGAGTGCTTTCTTCATTCCTGTCGTTATCTTTCTCAACCTTCTTTGTATTTCCCTGAATAGCCCACCTCTGATACAAAATGTAATGTCAGATCAAGAAAGGCCACAAATTTTACGAGAAGTTGGGGATTGAATTGTATTATAAACAAGTTAATCACATTTATTTCTCACCAATTTTAGTACCCAGATTAAGGTCAACTAAATCAAGATAAACAGTGGTTCCGTGGGCACATGGAACACAAATAATAGAAATGAGTAATGATGTGCACAAAATGGTCAATAAGCCCATACTACACTGGATAACATTGTTAATTTTTACCTTTTACTTTGACATTCAGGGAAAACGGACGACAAAGACCCTAAATTTCCAATATCTCACAGCCGACATCACCCAGTGACTGTCAACCTCTGTTCTTTTCTTACTAATGTTTTCCGTTACTATGTGCGATCTTCGTCATAAGTAACATTCAATTGTATCAATGCTTCAGACGGATGTCGAAACCCAGCTGGGTCTACTTCCGGGGAAAAAAAAAATTGTTATACCATTTGGAGCAGCTCATTGCAAAGGAGAGGAGCCCAGGTCCGAAACCTATGGGCCCCCAACCCAACCAAAAGGAAGGAAAATAAAAGAAACGGATTTATGTGCGGTTACTTCCCGTCCTTGCCTATTTCCTCTTTCCTCTTTCTTTCTTTCTCTCTCCATTTTTTTTTTTTAATTCCTGTTGAATTTGATCATCTGTCTCTGTCCTGAAATCTGAAAATAAAAAATAAAAATAAGCTCAACTTTCATTTAAGCATAGAACATTTTTCCAGAAGAAGGCTCGGCAGCAGATGTGTGCTTCCTTCTCTACTGAGATCGTTAACTAGCCAGGTCAGAGATTTATTACTAGCTAGTAATAATATTTTTAATCCGGAACTTGACTTAGCCATACATTAATATAATTACGAGCTTAAAGTACAACATCATAATCAGCTGAAGGGGAAGAAAGAGGGCCAGATACGGAGGAGGAAAGAAGAATAACTAGTCAGTTGTTGTCGAGAAATGTGTCGAAACATATATCTTCTTCACATTGGAAGCAAGAGTCAGGGAGGAGCTGCGAAGTCGACGGCTGCACTTCTGGCACAAAGTTGGTCTCAAAGCATAAAGGTTGCTGGGGAGGATTAAGAGAACCAGGAAGATTAACAGATGGATCGTCGTCCACAAAGTTCATTATGGTCTGGTGGAGCAATATCTGAGTCTTTAAAAATTTGACATAGTTGATGGCCTCCTCCAACATGGAGACCGTATCCATCTTAGTACCCCCCGGAACCAAGCTCTGCAAGATTTTGAACCGGTCACTGATGCGATGCCTTCTTTCTCTGGCAGCCACGCTTTGTGGGTCAGTTGATAGCTTAACCCCGCTAGTGTTGTTTCTCTTGCAGCCCTTCTTCTTCTTTTCTTTGCCATTATTGCTTGGCTTTGAAGAAGAGCTAGGGTTTGCAGTTGTAGAAAAATGGTCCATGGGGAAGATTCACTACTCCGTGAACTAAGTATAATTTAAGAACTTGGGAGGGGGAACGGTTTTCAATTGGTATATAGCTTGTGCGTATATATATATAGGAGGAGACATCCTATACATTATGTTTGTTCGTTTCCAATGACTAAAGGAAAATGTCGTCATGTGAGTCAGCTAATCTTTGGCGCAGGATACGGGTGTCTGCACTAGGGGGCCTAGCTAGACCAGGCAAAGATATTATTGCTTTCCCTTCTTTTTATTGCCTAGTTTGCTCGAACTTTATTAGATGACAATGGGCAAATATGCCACCCTCAGGGCCCCCATAAATAAGGAAACAATGCATTAATTAACTATAGTCGGCAGCATGAGAGAAAAATTGTCTTGGCCATTCGATCAGGCTAAGGAGAGAGACGAAAAAGAAGAAGAGGGTAGGGGCGGGGTCCTGCCTCTGAAATCGAAGTGGATGTATCATAGAGGTGTGTCCAAATCCAAAGTCCAGATCGTTTGCCTGGCTTTTGATGTACGAATGGTGCCTTTTTCCGCCTAAGGTTACACACTGTTTGCTGAACGAGGAAAACTATTCATGTTCGGTTGATTAGTGCTCTTTATGGTGAAGAAAAGGTCTCATCGGCTCTTCTTTTCAAGAGAATTTCGATGTATAATTTGTCCAACGAATCAATCGAGGTCCATCTTAAAAGTATCGTTGAGATTTTCCTTAACCAACCAGGTTTAATTTAACTGGTTACAACAGTAAAATTTTCTCGGAGAAGTTGGGGTTCGAATTCTATATATCTCTCTTGAATTCTCACAAAATATAAATTTAAATTTAGATAAACCCAGTGGGAAGCTGATCGCTTTGGCAATGATTATGAAGCCATCATGAACATGACCCCACTCCCCGCCCCCTCTTCCCATGCTCTTATTTTCATCCACGCCTTTTTCTTCGCGGCCTTGATGACTTGCAATTGCATTATCAATGGATTTTGCGTGATCATGGGAGTCCCGAGTCCACACTAAGATTTGTTAGTGATCTGCTTCTTTGGGATATCATCAAGAACTAGTAATATGCAACGTTTTTGTCATATTCTACGAATTAGTTGTGTGCTAACTATAATCGGCTATCTAAACATCCAAAATGAGGCTTTAGTCTTAATCAATCTTAAACTTCCCGCATGTACAAACTAACAATCTCGAGACATTCAAGGCAAGAGATTTTTTTTTTTATCTGAATAATAAGAAGAATACTTGGTCACATGACTCATTTAATTTTGTAATCGTCATATTATAATATTGACATTATATCCTTCAATTTGTAAATGAATTAGGAATGTTTAATTCATATTGGTATCGTTTCGACTAATAAAAAAAGAAAAGAAAAAACTTGATATTATCTTTTCCATTTACCATGGATGAGATGTGAGAAAAACCAAAGATTACAATTGATTTATTAGTTCCTCACGATCATCGGACAAAATTGAACTGCGAAGAATTAGACATGTAAAGCAATGATCATGATGGAAAGGTTAACTTTGTCGATGCTATCCCATGAAGGTTGATAAACTTTTAGAAATTTCATCATTAGTTTCTCTGCCAAGGCTAAAAATATGAAATTAGTTTTCGATTGACAAAAAAAAAAAGACTTTGGCCAAAGTCACTTGATATCAGCCAACATGCTGTACGCAACACAGTAACTCAATGAATTAATTGATCATCAATCAAGTGGTCATGGCTTCCTATTCAATTTTCATGGAAACAAGAAAAATCAGCAGGGTGCACACGCGGGGAGAATGTGTATGTGATATGTCAATAGATGGACAAGAGAAAAACAGAATCACATGTGACTCCCAGCTTTCGCGTTGAGGGGGTGGGTAGAACCCTAATTATGCGTACTCTTCAATTGAAGTAACCCGCTTTACGTGTCCATTCGAGATCTCTTTAGCTTTCCCTTTTGTCAACGCACATCAGTCAACACTTCCAAGCTGATGTATATGTGACACTGAGTGATCCATCATTGCTAATTTTAACATAATTAAATTGCTAAAGAGTAAAGACCGTATCAAATTACAGCTTTTGACTTGGACTGATTAACAAGAACGTATCAAAAGAAGATAAAACCATAACAAGTCTACAGTGCTGGGATGGGAGCAGGTGGCCCCTGAATATTTGACGTAAAGATTGGGACCAGGCCCCACGAGTTGGGTAGCAATGTGTGGTTACCAGCGGCACCCCCAGTAATGTGGAAACCTGGCTCAGGTTTTTCTTTTTAATAAAAATTTCAAAAAAAAAAAAACCAAAGATCTTCTTTTGGTGAATGCATGATGACTGTTGTTGCAGTTTTTTGAGTAACAAGAACGTTAACGAAAGAGCCCATGCCGTGCGGCCGTTGCTTTCTAATGCCCCATGGCCATATTCATTACCTAAAAAACAAAAAACAAAGAAAAGAAGGAGAAATATGTTAGCTTCATTGTGCCAGTAATTGGATCCTGGAATTTTTTGTTCGAGTGGGTCATGGGTTGAACTTTGCACGATTGGCTAACGCAATTTTGGGTCTGCCTTTCTCGGGCCGCGATATCTTCTCATTGATGGGCTGAGGCCACAATCAAACTTTTCGTTTCTTTTTTACGTTTCTGGGCAAGAGAGTCCAGGGCTCATACGTGTCTCAAATGAGCCCCGTAAAAGCCTGCAACAAAGAGGATAAGGAATTCCCATATAAAAAAAAATTAAAATGTACTATTTTTGCCGAGAAAATATGAGTTCCACTTTTTCCAAGACTGCATTGTACATGAACGTTAATTAATGTGAAGGGGTCCTGAATCAGTTTGTGCCATTGGAAAGTCCATGAACTGTCATCATTTCTTCTCGATTACATGTATGTTTTTAGATGGGAAACGGTGGTTTTAATTTGATTTTAGAGACTTTAATTTTTCATTATGCAATGCCTAGTAATGCGTTTTACAATCATCAACGCTCGCCTTGGGACTCATCCAAAACCTTTTAGGGGGCTAAAACTATTTTGGAAAATAATCAATTATTTGTCTATAAGAAGAAATTTAATTGCCCGCGTCATTATTTTTTATTCTGTTCCATAATGTAACACAAAACGACGTCGCATGAACTTAAAAAATGTCCCAATCGCCCTGTCCGATGGGTCCAGATCATCATCATATCTCGACGTAATGTTAACCGACCAACCGTTTCCTCTTAGACCTTATATTGAAGGAAAAAAAAAAAAAAGAAGTTTAAAACCCAAGGAAAGGCTAGCGCGCAGCGATATATCAAAACCCTTACCTAATCGGTTTGCCTTCTGGGGAGGTAGAGGGTAGCGAGTAATTCCTTTGCAAACAAGATAAACCCAGAAACTAACCTATCGCAACCTCTCCAGTTCGATCCGACGATGAATTCAACCTCCAGGAGCGAAGCAATGGATTGGGAGAAGCGGCCGCCCGGTGGCTTGCTTGTCCAGAGAAGAGACGCAGATCATCTGGACAATTTTGGGCCTTTGATCAGGATCCTCCTCTCTCATGGTCCCGCACAGCACGAGGTCCACGTCCCTGCTCAATCTACTTTCGGTATTTCCTCTAATTCGCTTCCTCTTCTCTTCTGTATATCTTGATAAAATTAAAGGGAAAAAAAAGGGGTTTAAATTTCTTGGCTTTTTATTAATCTGACTATTGTTTTATCTGACTGTTATTTTACTGCGTGATTAAATTCAGCTCTTTGAGAAATCTCGTTTCTTGATTAGTAGTTCCCATCGTTATCAATATCTGGTAGTTGAAGATATTTCAGTTGCGCTTTAGAAATTGATTCTTTTTTCTTTTTACAACTTTGTAGATTTATGTAGCTCTGGTTGGTTTAATCTCTATTACTTCGATCTTATGTTATGCAATATTGCATCCAGACTATAACAGGATAAGTTCATGCTCATCTGGGTTTTTTCTTTTTTCTTTTTTTTTTTGTTGGAAAAAAAAGGGCAAGATCTACTATTTGCTACTACTAAAACTATGTTTATCATTACTTTGTTCATTTTTCTGGCCAATGGCCATTATATCAAGGTAGATATTTTCTGGTTCAGATTTTTCTTGTAACTGCTATTAGATTTTTTATTGTTGTTCTATGTGCTAGTGTTTATTTTTGGTGATTACTTTGGTGTATTAGTCATACTTTATGCCAACCAAAATTGATGCGCGTTGACATCCAGTGTCTCTTGATGCCAGGGTATGTGAAGAAAATTCTTGAACAAAAGACAGGTTTGGAGCCTGAGTGGCAGAAAATTTTGTTTAGAGGACAAGAGAAAGAAGATCGTGAATATTTGCATGAGGCAGGTGTGAAGGATAACTCAAAGCTTTTGGTTTTGGAGGACACCATAAGAAAAGAGAATAAGTTTGAGCAGATGAAGGAAGGTGAGGAGACGCCAAAAGGAGGGTCAGAGGAAAATGAGGAGATGACAAATGGCGCAAATAGTGGAAACGAGGGGCAGTCTGAGGTGGTGAACAGTGAGACGGCAGAGATGTCAAAGGCATTCCAAGCAATTGCTATTGTCCAAACTGAGGTTGATAGGATTGCAGAAAGGGTAGGTTTTCATGTATGTCATAACTTCTAACTTTGAAAGACATTATTATGTTGCATAATCAAGTAGAACACTTATGTTTTTTCTAGGTGGCTGCTCTGGAAGCAGCTGTGAATGGTGGGACCAGGGTTGCAGAAGATGAGTTTACTGTTTCATCAGAGTTACTCATGAGGCAATTGCTGAAATTGGACACTATTGAGGCTGAGGGAGAAGCAAGGATGCAGCGAAAGGCTGAGGTTAGTTTACTGTGCCACCAGAACTAGGTTTAGCCTTCATTCTGTTCATTAATCTATTTGAAATAAAATTCAATGCATGTGATATTTCAATAGGACCAAGGTTCTATTCTGGCTATTAGAAATATGTGGTAGCCAAATGTTGGGGTGGCTATGTGACCAAAATTCATGAAAATCCTTCTGATAACTAGGTTTCAAGCTTAACATATTTAGGTGTTGCATATTTCCTGCCATTGAACTTTCCTGCATCAATTTATTTGTCTTGAATAGGTACGCCGGGTGCAAAGCTTTCTCGAGGTACTGGACATCCTAAAGACGAGAAATTCCAAACCATTTAGCAATAGTGATAATTCTGTAACAGTGACAACCAATTGGGAAACCTTTGATTCTGGCATGGGAAGCTTGACTCCTCCACCAACAACGTCACCTTCAATTAGAATGACTCAGGATTGGGAAAGGTTTGATTAATGTAAGACCTGCTTTTTTATTTGAATTTATGAAATTGGCGCTGTAGTATAAATTATCTGATGGCAAGAAGACACTTTTATAGTGTTCTTGCCTCAATCACAGCTCAATTTCAATCTCTGTAGAGAGCTAATTACTTGAAAAGAGCTGAACTCTGCTCCAAACTCTGTTGTTATTTCAGCACTTATGGAACTATATTTAATTCACACCCGGTGGTTATTCTCCAACATTTTTTTGTTTGTTTTGTGTGATAGCCAAAAGGACATTTCCTTACTGATTCTTTTTAATAATTAGCCCTCAGAACTTGAAGCTCGGCACTGTTTATCACCACCCTCATAGTTGTAAGCTAGAAACCTGAAATTTCACCTTGAACTGAATGGTCATGTAACTTTGGAAAAGCTCATAGTGGTAGCTGCAAAAGCGAAGTGGAGACAGACCATTCAGGATGTGCCTTACAGTGGTTGAATTGTTGTTCTTGTTGCGGCTTTACAATGTTCTTAAAGGAGAAGCGTGTGAGGGATCAAGAAATCCAAGGGAACAGCAAGGTTGGCTGTGCCCACAAAGAATTAAGTGACTACCAAAAAAACATCTTGGAAGCCCAAAGGACCCAACTAAGGCATAAACCACCATGGATGCTGCAACGGAAGATCACTTCTTGACAGGTCCATCATGGAGGATCAGTGGACCGGACATGCTTAATGTGCTAGACCAGTGCTTATGTGCCATAGTGCCGCCTGGTGCAGGACCTGCAGGCCCTGCCAGGCTGCCGTGCTCTTATGTTGCTGGAACCACTGAACCGACAACAATTGGAGGTTGGAATCTTTACACACATATACTTGTTTATATTGCAGGTTCAAGCATTTGCTGTAACGTTTTTGCTCTGTTCGGAATCCCTTCCCAGGATTTTATTGATTCTCATGTACTACCACGACAAGAGACTCTCATATCGGGTGTTTTCAATGAGAATGTAGCACAGGCAGGATCCATAGGACGCTTGTCGTCCAAGCTGTTTAGTTGACCATACTGTTTTCCATGAAACATCTTGCTGGTACGTTCTTGGACTGTTCTCAGCAGTGTGTGCTCGGTTAGCTGTGCTATGGCTGCCATTGTCCTAAGCATTACAAGGTGGTGGAATTTTAACTTTTAACGGGACGAAATAACTCGCAAATCTCAGCTTTGTTAAGGGCGTATCCTTGAAGACTTTTACGTGGGAGCTAGAAGGCTTAGCTGGAATGAAACGTTCAGTCATCCTTTTTTTTTTCCTTTATTTCTTTTTTGGATGAAAATTGATTCGAGACGGGAGCAAGGCGAGTTGATTTTCCGTGATAAAGAAATCGTCTGATTACTGAAAGAAAACGAATATCGGCGACCTGTTTACCAAAAATTGAGACAGGGAGAGCCCATTACGGAAATGACATTAGGCCGAGCTTTCGAGAATCGACTTGATCGTTTCTGGGCCTTCGGTGAGGTCAATTATGCCTCCGGCATCCAGCTACGTATCTGGGGACACCAGCACTTGGGTGAAATCTAAGGCCCAAAATTTGGGCAAAAGAAAACAAGACCAATGCAATGTCGGCAAATGCATGACACGAGTATGGAAGACTGCCATGTAAAGCTTCTCACTCGAGTAAGTCTCGAATCCGAAATGTTGCCCTTGTGGTAGACTGAAATGGGTGTCCCATTACTCCTCCTAATTTTTTTACATGTATTCTTGAGTTGCTTTATAAATATCTCATTACTAATAGAGAAAAACTATGTAGCAAGTAATGTGTTAGCAACCGCAAAAATATAAATTAATTACACCTCGTTTAGTTAAATAAATAAATAAAGAGAATTGTATACAGAAAATTACTATTACACCTTTTTATTGTTATTATATTGCTTACTTTTACAAATAATTGTTTCCTCTAATGTTAATGTAAAAATCCAAACAAAGAAGCAAAGTGTTTTCAAAACTTCCCTTAAATTTCTAGGACAAGTAATATAGCCTAATATCGAGTATCACTTACATCTACAGCGTTTGAGTTTATATCAAGAAATTCAAAAGAGGCTACTTGAGTGCGATCTCTGTATAAAGTTTGTTTGTGTTAGACATGGCCATTGGCCGTCATGCTTACAAATTGATGGTTACACCTCTTGCACGGCTGACGTATGGGGATGGTGATACGTCTTCTGTATATGAAGAGGTAAGCCAACCGTGTTTAGTTGGGTCATATTTTTCTCCATCTCCCCAGAGCGCGTAAGCTTCTTCTCCATGAACCGCATCATCTCCTATTGCAAGTTGCTCCTCCGGCATTCTCAATGGTATAAATAGCCTTATAAATAGAAGGATTATTGTTGTGGACACTATGTTCCATCCTGTCACAAACAAGGCTGCAACAATTTGCTTCAAAAATTGCACCCCACCTTTTCCGCCGTAAATTGCACCCCTTGTATCAACCGGCAGTATGAGACCACATAGCACTGGCTCTGCAAAAAGTCCGGTGAGGAGTCCACCCAATAGGCCAGCCACTGCATGTGTGTGAAACACACCTAAAGTATCGTCCACCTAAGCCAAGCCCCACAATAACGCAAACACAATATACATATAATAAGTTCTTTGCGTTGGACGATTGTAATGGTGTTGCCTTTTTTTATTCTTATTTTTCATCAATCAAACGTTGATTTGATTGCAAAAACTTAACTCATTCCTAATCCTTATAATAGAAGAAATAAAAAACCCAAGAGGCCAAGACAGGATACAATGCATAACTTTTTTTTTCTTTTTTTTTTGGGGCAAAGTGCATTTCTCATGTGAAAAGCCGCAAAATTCAAGAGAATATTCTGATTTCAGGACGAGGAGAGGAATGAACTGTCGGTGGTGTCATCTTCCACCCATGTAAAGGAGGAAATTTCTTTTCCTCTGAAAATGATTGCTGAATTTGAAATGTCAAACCCTCTTGCTAACATTTAAGATAAGAGACCTGCTTAAAAGTGGCAAGAATTGTCTTGATCAATGCCCCTTTTTATTATGAGGCCGTCAAAGTTGATTATTCCAACAATTTCATACCCACGTTGCGCTAACTTTTTGGTTTTCTAGAATGTATTGCGATTCTTTGTATTTTAGGGATATCATTGCCTTATGGCTGGCCGAAATAAAATATGTAAAGAATTTTTTATTAAAAACGTGACTTTAGTGGCTTTAATCACATACCATTTAGTGCAAATGACGACCTAATTTGTTGCAGGTTCTTCGTAAAGTCAAAATCTTAGACTGGAATGGATTGCGAGGTGAGAAAAAGAAGTGATGCATCATTTCATAGGTGATAATTAAACAATGATACAGTACCTTCTGCAGGAGTGCAAACTTCTTGTGAAGGACCATCATAGACGCCCATGGAATGCTACCAGAAAGTATCCCCATGATTATAGCCGCCCAAGATTGAACTAGGCCTGGCAAATGCAACTACTAATCAGTATTGTTTATTCTAGTCGATCAACGCATACCAAAATATTTTGGTTGACCAATATGATCCGCCATTTAAGTTTTAACCAAAGGATTTCAATTGTGTTTTTGGGAGGCGTAAAACGTGCATAAGACCCTCTTGATTACCCTCTTGATTAATTGGTCAACGCGAGCATTGCATTCATACTCACGCGTAGTAACAAACCTGCTCCTGGAGTGATGCAAACCAGTCCCGTCATCATTCCCTGAACAGCTCCTATCACTGATGGTTTACCAAAGAACACAACGTCTAGAGACGTCCACACAAGCAGGCTTGTCGCTGCACATACGTTTGTGTTTAATACTGCAATGGAAGCATCAATATTGGCTGCATATGGTGCCCCACCGTTGAACCCCGACCAGCCCATCCATAACAGCCCGGCACCCGCCAGCATCAGCAGCACATTGTTTGGTGGAAACCTCTCTCTATCGCTCTTTAACCTTGGTCCAACCTATGACTCAATTTCAGTATATCATCCACATACAACCAGCTTGATTGAGAAGACAAAATTAACGAAACAATCAACTAGCTAGGCAAGGAACTTAGTTAACTCATACCCAATAAGCAGCAGTCAATCCTGCTGTTCCCGAGGAAAGATGAATAACGTAGCCACCAGAATAATCAATTACACCCCACTTGTAAAGAAAACCACCACCCCAGAGACTGAAAGCACCAATTGTGTAAGAGAAGATCAACCAAAGTGGCACGAAGGCCATCCAGGCTTTGATATTCATACGACCCAGAACAGAACCAGCAAGCAAGATCACCGTAATAGCAGCAAAAGTGAATTGGAAGTAGACAAGTGAGGCCATGGGATAGTAAGGCTCGATGGTCTCAAGTGTGCCATCTTCAACTTCATGGGTACTTGCGGGAACTCTGGCTCTGCCCAGGAGATACTTCTGGCCAAGCGCTGGTGCACCTTTGCCCCAGAGAGGGAGTAGCTTGTCGCCGAAGGCCATGCGGTAGCCCACAAGCACCCAGCAAATGAGGACAGCAGCGAAGGCGTAAAGGGCCATGAAAGCAGAATTGACTGCCCATTTCTTCTTGACGATGCTGGCATAAAGGATAACAAGCCCTGGCATGCTCTGCAGGGCAACCAGAGTCGATGCCGTCAATTGCCATGCGTTATCTCCCTTGTTTAGCCATGCGGGTACTGCTGGCAGCTCCTCCCTGTAGGCTATAGAAACATCGCCCATGGCGACAATTTACGGTTCCTAACTCTTTTGACTCTTCAGCTTAATTAACCGATGAATAGCTGTCAATATATACCAATCTTTATGTGATGTTTGTGGGTGGGTGAAGGCAACCTCTCTCACGAATTTTCTTCGTGTGAAAATGACCTGTATGGGAGAAGTGTCAAACCTTTTTATTTTTGAGGAATCTTCCCTTTATTTGTTTTTTAAACATATGGCCCCATTTTGGTCGGTAGGCGGCGTATGGCCTCCAACTTTTCACACGTTGATCTAGAACCTAGGTCTTGGTCTGCGTTTGTCAGACATTTTGTCCGACCTGATCCGCTGCCAACTGTACTTCTACGGTTCTACTGCTTGGTCAATGTGCGTGACGCGTGGAATCTCTTGCCTGGGCCGGAAAACTGTGCACAGTATCTATCACGAAAATGGAGGCCTTGAAGACCCCATTTTCATGCTCGTGGAACTGGATTTTTTTTTTTGGGATGATTATCCATATATTTGGTTGATAAATTGAGGAATTTTAATTAATTTTTTATCGTGAAAAATATTATTAAACTTAATTGTAGGCAGATATAGTATCTGATATATCATTGCATTTTATTATTTTTCTAAACATGAATTCATCCGTCTGTTCGAATTGCTAATTGCAATCTCTTTGTGGTCCTTATTTAACAATTATGTGTGACACTTCGACCCACTAGCGTTATGTTGACTCCCGAGGATAAAAAAAAAAAACCAAGGAAAAATCATGACCAACGCGCTGGGCTATTCAAAGTCAGAATTACAATTTTGAACACAACCTGGCCGGCGACCGTCAGAGCATCCAATGTTACGCGAGTTTTTCCAAAATGATGCTCAGAATTTGGTTGATTTTTCTGTGATCCATTGCTGATTGGTCGTGGATCAGGGTCATAGAACAAGAACCGCGCGAGTCATGAATATTTAACAAAAAGGCATTAGTTTGAGACCATGCGAAGTCATGTCGGTCTCCTACATCGCTAGATCATGATATAATTACATTAAAATAATGGTTAACTCCCGACTCGCAGACAAAGCCTCGTGGTGCGATAGGGTTCGGGTACGACGGGGCTCTCACTCTCTCTGGCGCCCGACGTCGCGCGGGTTAGACGTGTTTGCGGGTCGTTCTGTTAGGCAGAGATTTCGACAATGATCCTTCCGCAGGTTCCTATGAAAATCTTGTTACGACTTCTCCTTATTCTAAATGATAATGTTCAGTGAAGTTCTCACAAAGTCACCAGCGGTGAACTGCCCACCTCGCCGCAATCGGAACACTTCACCAGACCATTCAATCCGTAGAAGTGAAGGGTGGTGTGTACAGAGGGCAGGATGTAGTCAACGCGAGCTAATGACTTGCGCTTACTAAGAATTCCTCATTGAAGAACAACAATTACAATGATCTATCTCCATCATAATAAAATTTCAAAGATTATCCGACTCGTCGGTCGAGGCTATAAACTCGTTGAATACATCATCACATACCTTTTATTGGCTCAAACTTCCTTGGCTCCTTGGCCTAGAAGGCCATAGTCCCTCTAAGAAGCTGGCCACGAAGGATCACCTTCGTATAGTTAGTTAGCAGGCTAAGGTCTCGTTCGATAACAAAATTAACCAGACAAATTGCTCCACCAACTAAGAATAGTCATGCACTAACAATTATAAAATCGAAAAAAAGCTATCTGTCTATCAATTTTTACTATATTTGGACCTGATAAGTTTCTCCGTGTTGAGTCAAATTATGCCGCAGGCTCCACTCCTGGTGGTGCCCTTCTGTCAATTCCTTTCAACCTTACGACCATACTCCCCTTGGAACCCAAAGATTTTGATTTCTCATAAGGTGTCGGCAGAATCCTAAAAGCAACTTCTATCGATCCCTAGTCGATATCATTTATGGTCTAGACTAGGACGATATTTGATCGTCTTTGAGCCCCTAATTGTCGTTCTTGATTAATGAAAATGTCCTTGGCAAATACTTTCGCAGTTGTTCTCTTTTATAAATTCAAGAATTTTACCTCAGATTATTAAATACAAATGCCCCCGAGTATCTCTATTAATCGTTACTCCAATCCTAAAGGCCAACATAATAAGATCAAAATCCTATGACATTATCTCATACTAATGTATTTAGAGCCTAGTGTCACGGGATTAGATCTTATTCGTACTAATTCTTGCGACACTTGGTTAACCTTGCGGAAGAATATGAATTAAATAAACTTTAGAGAGTTGAGAGAATGAACGGAAAGTATTAAGAGACAAATAAGAGACCTTGAACAAGAGAGTTATGTAAGTGAGAGTTTTATTAAAATAGCAAATCGAATTATACAAATGAAAGAGGATGAATTATTTATACATCTCAAAAAAATATCTTAAAATAATATATCTTAAATATTTACAAATAATATTTTAGATATGTATTTAATATAATTCTTTTTAGAATTCTCTAATTAGCTATAACAAATTCTGCAGTAAGTTTCTAGATGAAGACATTTCTACACGCTTCCAGGACCTTTCGTAGGCAACAAAGGGGCTGGGTAATACTCGCATCCATAAAAGCTCAATTTTGTCCCTACTTTGCACCTCAAGGATATTTGAATGGGCCGAATCAAAATATCCCTGTGACATTCTCTCTTATTTAATTTTGTGACGTCCTCGTCTCCAATGTAATCGACAAATTGTCAAAGCATCCTAACTAACCTCTTTATTAGGCAAATTTTTTCATTTCAACTCTTATTGACTATAAGGTGGATGAAGCAACCCACCTATTCTTAAAAAATGTGATGAAATTATGGGGTGTTTTTAAAAGCATAATCAACAATATGAACTCTTACTTTACGAGCAAATTTGGGCACGAGTAGTTAAAATTACTAGGAATTGATTTGAACTTTTTTACGAGTTTCTATCCTTAGAGTAATGGACAAAAGGAGCAAGAGAATACCTTGATAGAGTAATATTTAAGTCATTATGTTAGTGCCCACCAACAAAATTAGGTAGAGTTATTTAACGTTACCCAATTCTTTTCTTCTAAATCTCCAGATAAGCAAGGCAATATACAAAAATCCTTTTGAAGTTGTTACGGGACAACAATCTCCGAGTACTTACAAGTTGTCACCTTTGCACATAAATTAAAATTATATAATATTTCCCATTAGATGAAACTTGTCTATATTTCATATGCAAACTCATAATAGAACAAGAAGCCAGTTTTTAGAGGAAATTTTATTATATATTTCATTCTCCTTTTATCTTTTTTTTTCAAAAAAAAACAAAAATCCAAGTCATCGCCTAATAGTGACATATAACATTATTTTGGCCAACCGATGAATAAAAATTGAAAAAAAAAATCGTTATGACAATTATGAGCGTAAGTTCCGATCATGTCATCAAGAACCAAATTTCATTTACTTATCCAATATATATATATATGTGTGTGTGTGTGTGTGTGTATTACTATTACTAAAATAATTAATAATGTTGGCATCACCCTTTCCCTTTCGATTTCATTTGCTCCGTAGCTTACCTTGCCTACGAAAATGTCTTACGAAGAGTATAAAAACCCTCTTTGACGCAGATATCTTGGAAGAGTCAATAACGTGTCTTCGAGGGTCTGAATGCATATATCGTCTTCTTAAAATTTTTCCACAAGTTTGGGGTCCACTCGAGGCGAGGAGTCGCAAGTTGCATCTATTACATCTCCAAAAAAAAACAGAAAACCTTCTATAAATTAGTTGTGAGTAGTTTAGTTTCGTATAGAGAAAATGAGGTTCGAGCTCAAAGTTTCAACGATAGTGCTAGTTGTTTTACTAGGAACATCCCATGGCTGCTTGGAGCATGAGAGAAATGCTCTCTTGCAACTCTTTTCATACTTTAAAATTAATTCCTCAACTATTGCGAATACTCCGAACTGTTGTGATTGGTCCTGGGATGGCTTTGATGGCACTGAAGGGAATACTGCGAACAGTTCTGATTATTCGTTGCACATTCAATGCAATGACACTGAAGGGCGGGTTACTCGTCTATATCTTTTATCCGGGAAGTACCGGCATGGGAAGAAAGCAGATTTGTATTTAAATACCTCTCTGTTTCTTCCTTTTAAAGGATTGAGAACTCTTCTGTTGTGGAATCTTGGAATTGTTGGTTGTTCTGAGAATGAAGGTTGGGGTCCATGTTTTGATTTTTGTTTTTTACTTTGTTGTAATTTAGCCAAAGATGTTTGAATCAAATGGGCATGCTTTTTAATTCAAAGTTCACGGTTGATTATGCAGGTTTCCAGAGATTATCCATACTTGAAAATCTGGAATCTCTCAGTTTGTATAATAATTTCTTCGATAGCAGTATCTTTACATCTCAAGGTTCGTCCTTTCGCCTTTGATGTCACGAGGTAAATGATTTATGTTATATATTCTTCACAAAAGCGTCGAGGAATAACAATATAATTGCAGGTCTATGCGAGTTATGGCATCTTCGAGACCTCGATCTTTCCTACAATGACCTCAGCGGCTCCTTACCTCGGTGTTTAGCAAATATGACATCTCTCCAAGGATTAGAGCTCTATTCCAACCAAATTTCTGGAGATATCGACTTTTCTCCCATTAAGAGTCTGACATCTCTTCAAGATCTAGAAATTAGTGGAAATAGGTTCAAAGTACCAATCTCACTTGCCCCATTTTTCAATCATTCCAAACTCAAGTCGTTGGATGTTCGCGGAAATGAGTTGTATGCACAGACAGAGGTCAAGAATTTGTCACCAAAGTTCCAATTAGAGACCCTGTTAATGTCTGGTCCAGTTAGAAATGCAGCATATCCTGAGTTCCTATACCATCAGTACAGCCTTCAACATGTTGATCTCTCAGACATCCAGATTATGGGAGAGTTTCCATATTGGTTGTTAGAAAACAATACAGATTTAGGATGGCTTGATCTGAACAATAATTCTCTTTCAGGAAAAATCCAATTGCCAATTCATCCACACAGGAGTTTGTACATCTTGGATATCTCCATGAATAGCATCCATGGCCCCATTCCAGATAGTCTGTCTCATTTGTCTAATTTGCGCAGGCTGGACATCAGTGATAACAATCTCTCTGGCAGCATCCCGACGTGGATTGGTAGCCTTTCTTCCCTTGATACTTTAGATCTCTCGGATAATAGTCTATCTGGGCCTTTACCACCTAACTTTTGCTCTCCACATATAAATCATCTTAAGTTGTCCAATAATAAGCTGTTCGGATCGCTCACAGAAGTATTTTGTGATTGCTCGAACCTGACAACATTAGACCTTGGCTACAATCGTTTCACCGGTAGCATTCCAGACTGGATTCGTAGATGTTCTCAGTTGGAGTTTCTTCTTCTCAGTCATAATGATCTCCAAGGAAAGATTCCAGTTCAGTTATGCGCGTTGGATCAATTATACTTGATTGATCTTTCTCATAACAATCTTTCGGGTCATATTCTTCCTTGCCTAATGTCTCGTAGCAATTCGAATATCCGAAAGGAAAATGATCCCGATATATATGGGAATCAGCCATATTTAGAATTTACGGAAAAAAATTTAAACCAAAGTTATGGAGCAAGCATACTCCAATACATATCTGGAATCGATCTTTCCTGCAATAACTTGACAGGAGAAATTCCTCCAGAAATTGGAAACCTTAGCGAGATTCATGTGCTAAACCTGTCTCATAATAGCTTGAAGGGCCCGATTCCATTAATGTTTGTGAACCTAAAGCAGATCGAGAGCTTGGATCTTTCTTACAACAAATTGTATGGAGAAATCCCTTCTCAGCTCACCGAACTGAATTTCCTAGCTGCTTTCAGTGTTGCTCACAATATGTTATCCGGCAGGACCCCCGAATGGGCTGGCCAATTTGCAACCTTCAACGAAAGTAGCTATGAAGGAAATCCTCTGCTTTGTGGGATGCCATTGCCAAAAAGATGTTATGAAAGAATGCCAAGAACTTCAACTGAAGAAGAAAGCGAAGAGGACAATGGCTTCATGGACATGGAAGCTTTCTATGTGAGCTTTCTGGTGTCTTACATCATGGTCTTGTTGGTAATAGTTGCAGTTCTGTACATAAATCCATACTGGCGAAGACTGTTGTTTGCGTTCATTGACGCCACGACCACCAAATTCTACTATTTTCTGTTGGACAATCTTCCATTGTTATCCAAGTTTGGGCTCTCATAGCCCTCTAGTGCTCCATGGCAGTAATAAAGCTAAACAAACATCCGAGTTTACCTGTCGTTTATGGAATTTACTGTCTTCTTGCATTAACTAAATTTCAGTAATTAATGCATTTTTTATGTTCTTTTTTTTCAATCATAAATTAAGACTTTCAAATTTAATCAAAATATGATAAAAAGAACAATACTATAATACAAAATTGATAGAAATTAAATAAATTAAAAAGAGAATTTAATAATAATATTCAGATACAAAACCACAAAATAAAGAAAAAATTTAGCTAACAACAATTTAACCGCAATAATGTATTCATAACACTAATCATCAAATTTTTATTTATGAGAAATGCCCTATTTAACTTATGAATCTAGAAGTTTTAACATTTAAAATCAATAAAGAATTTATTAACATTAAATTATTTCATATCAAATTATTTTCTTGGGTAAGAAAGTGATATTTCCTTGAAAAAGTATATGGGTCTATTTTTATAACTCTTTTTTTTTTTTCATTTGTTAACTCACTCAAGTAATAGACAAGTTAGCAAAATTCATATCTAAATAACAATTTTTTGCATCAAATAATCAATGATATGAATTTTTTTATATCAGTGTTAAATATGGATATGTTTTGAACATTCATGCAGTATCATTTTTGCTGTATTTTGGTTTTGGTGGGACTTAATTGTAATACTAATTAGTCAATAGATGAAGGAAGATTCATTAATTAATGGGCACCACCACAAATAGAAATGGAATATGCGTGGCCCTGCATTTGAGGTTTCTTTACAAGGCCCAAAGTTGACTTCATTGACTTGGACCCTATACCCTTCTGGGCTCTGGTTCTTTGATATTTATGTGACCATTTATTTATAATTTTTTTTATCAAAAAGAAAAAACCACAAGTATATTAGTTATATATCTATGAGTCGAAGTCAAAAGTGACGCGTTGATGTCTTCAATTGGCATATTGAGAACGCTATACTCAATTGAACTCATGGTGGGATCATGTCTAAGGAAAATTAGAGAAAATATTAATTTCTTGACCACAATAAAATCAGAAATTATCAAAGTGGGATTAATTTTTTGTAAATTGAAATATTAGTTCTGTTTTTTTTTTTTCTAAAATGTTTGCATATAGATATCGTAGAGAATAGTCATGATGACATTTGCTTGTACTCTAATTAATTTTATTTTAAGGATAATTTGTGTCAACTGAGAAAATAGTCCGACATTATAAGATAAAAGGACCTAAGCCGAAATTAGATAGAGAAGAGGATGAAGTGAAGGAAAGATGAGTGGCATGCAAGAATAAAGGAAAAGGACACATGTTATACAATGATTAGCTAAAAATTTAGCTAGTGATTATGAAAGTTGCTTATTTGTTAGATACTAGGAGTTTTACTCCGAAAGGAAATTGTAAATGAGATGGAGGGAAACTATAACTCTCATCATTTTGCTTGGGTCATGCACTTTGACATGATCGAGTGAGTCTATATAGACTAATAGAGGGGAAAATGACAGAGGTGCGATGTATTAAGCCAATTTTCAAATTCAATACAAACTTTCTATTCTCTTCTCTTAATTTCCAACTTAGTTCTCTATTGCACTAATTCCTTCTCTTCTTTCATTCTTCTTCATCTCATTACTTGCATTTGAAACCAATTCTCTGCCTATTCCTTGGTTTCTCATGTGAATTCCTTAAGTTGCATTAAGTGGTATACCTCTGAAGAATAATGACATACCTCAACTAAAAAGACAATCAAGGAAAAAGGAGTGAAGAACCATCTCCGAAGTCACTATCATAACTCTTGGCCAGGTATCACGCTGCTTTGAAAGAAATTAGTTCTTAGATCACGAAAATCACTGTCCAATAAAACCATATATATTCTCAAGCTTAAGCGATAAGCTCCTTGACAAGTAAGATAGGGATCTCATTGTCGTCAAATGGTACCGACTCTAGCACTTATATGAAAAGGACATGAAAATCAAATTTCTTCACCTGTTTGGAAACAATCTACCACATTGGATCTAAAGATGTGAGGATTTCTTCGATTTGAACAACATTCTAGAGGAAACTAAAGTTAAGCCTGCAATTATGCATCTAAATGACATAACGCTATAGTGGTATCATAATCAGGTAGAATTGCTTGGTCTCAAACAAAAGCAATCGATGTTGGAATTTCTGATTCAGTTTAATATTCTACTTAGCAAAATAGATATGCCAGGAGAACGTGTTGTGAGTATCTTCCTTAATAGATACCGTCAGAGCATCCAATGTTAACGCGAGTTTTTCCAAAATGATGCTCAGAATTTGGTTGATTTTTCTGTGATCCATTGCCGATTGGTGGTGGATCAGGGTCATGGAACAAGAACCGCGCGAGTCACGAATATTTAACGAAAAGGCATTAGTTTGAGACCATGCGAAGTCATGTCGGCCTCCTACATCGCTTGATCATGATATAATTACATTAAAATAATGGTTAGCTTCCTTTTCTTTTGTTTTTTTTTTTTTCAAATTTAATTGAGACTCAATTCAAGATCTTCGTTCATGAAGATGACTCCAGTTTTATTAAGTTAAAACTCTTTATTATTATTATTATTATTATTATTATTATTTTCCACTGGAAAGAAATAAGATCAACTTTGCAATTTACGTGGTAGGACCGTGGGAGGGAATGCGCCCCGGTACCATTCAGCACCAGTTTTTTTTTTTTTTTTTTTCGGTACACATACCGTTAGCACCTTAGGAATCTGGATTGCATGATTGTCTAAACACGATCGCAGGTCCAAATGATCGTCTCTAAATTTAAAGCATCCATTTAATAATAATTTCATTAATTTGTATATAGCCAGAAATTTCAGTGAAAAAAAATATTTTTTATGATGCCATCATATGTAAAACCTCGAGACGTTGTGAGATTAATTAGATTCTGAAGAATTTGAACAGCCTTTGGAGGAGGCTGCTCGAGAAAGAAGACTCGCCGTTGAGCCTCACGCGAGGAAGGCGTCTTGCTCCGATTTATAGTCAAATAGATGCATACTTTTTACCCGTCTAGTCCCCCTCTTCACATTGATAATTATCCTCCTACAGAAAAAAAAGAAATTAAAAATTGCTCTTTTTTCGTGAAGAGAAACAGTTGATGGACAGAGAAAATGATCCAAGTTAGAGTTAGAGTGAATTGGCATGTAAATTTTATGAAATGAATTTTTTTTAAAAAAATTAATTGTTTTTTGATAAAAAAAAGTTTAAAATATTTAAAATATATATTTTTAATATATGAGGCCTACGTATTAACTCACATCACAAAAAGATAATTACTATTGCAACATAATGACAATTTTGGAAAAATGACAATGACAATATTCAATGAGCCTTGCTTCAAGGATCAAAAGGCCTTGGTACTTGGTAGCATGAAAAAATGCACATAACAACAATAGTCCATGGCTAATTCCGTTTCCTCGAACGTGTTCGGTAAAAAATTTCGATTTCCCAGAATGAGACGAAGCCAAAGAAGGGACTTCCTGTGATCTTTTCTTCTTTCTCGCTCTGATTTGGCTTCGTTATACAAAAACACAAAGAATATAAAACTCTGCAGGGTATATGCTGAGCAGTTTCTAATGGAGGATAGGTATTGCGCCTGCCCGACTCGTCGGTTAACCGGGATATCTTTGTCTTCTGATTGGCTTCATATAATTATTTTAATTTTATTAAAAAAAGTTATAGCAATTATATAAAAAAAACTATAAAATAATGCATTTATAGTAATTTCGCTATTTCTTTTGGCACCGATATGTTTTTATTTTGCCATTATCGATATAAGAGAGCTATAATTTGTTAAGATTAATTTTCCCATACAAGTTGTGAGACAACTTTGTTATTAGACTTACTTCGTTTCCATTTATTAAGCGCATCACGTCATCACTTACATGTTCGTTTCCGTTTCTTTGCATGACCCAGTTCGTAGTCTCCTGTCTGTTAATAGTTGTCTAGTTTGCGTTGGCGTATTTTGGGACCTCGTGATCAGTACTTTTCTTTTTCCTTTTAGTGTGATATTAACTTGAAGTTTCGTGCGACAAGAGGGGCAGGCAACCAAAGCAGGACTATTTTAAACCCTTCTTTGAGGACGACAGGAGGTGCCCAACTAGTGACCAGCAGTTAGGCATTTGCTCTTGAATTGGCATACCTTCATAATTTCGCTTCAAGGGCAGGACGAAATCATGCTCTAATTATAACGATGTAACATCTTATATTTTTCTTAGAAGATGCTATAACCAACTTAGTGGCTTGTAGTGACTTAGTCTTTGGATAAATTTAATTTACTTCATCATTTGTTACTATTAAATATCATATAATACGATAAGCGGTGCAATCTTTTTGAAAATAAAACATGTATATTTAATAGTTATTAGCACAAAGTAATTCTACTTTATCAAAAAAGAACCTCATCATGGAATTTCCCAAGGAGAATAACTTGGAATGAGATACTTATCCCCTGCCCTCCAAAAAAATAAAATGAAACAATCGTTAAGGGGAAAAAAGAAAATGTAAAATGCCCGAGAATCGTAATGAATCTTTGTGTATTTGAAAATTAAAGCTGATTTTTCTCTATTAAAAAGTTAAAATTAATTTCCATATAATATTTTGTTATTAGATTAGGGTGTGTGCGAAAAGGACAATAATTTCGTTCACTGTCTCTGATACCAACGGGGCCAGAGGCTTATCAGCAATGCCATGATTTACTCCGGACGAACCGCGTTTCTATGTAAATATTGGCTGCTTTCTGTTGTTGATCAAGTGTGAGTTAAGAGAACAAACAAATCCCACATGAAATAGAAGTAGAAGTGCAAGTGGCAAAATCCCATGACTGAATATCTTAAGATCTTGAATAAGAAGCCTGCTTCTTATTAAATGTAGTTTGCTCCTAGAATTGCTCTCCGTCGTTGGGAGAGCAAGCCCAAATCACACAATTAGCTTGCTACGCAAATATCAACAGTACCATATCCCAATTAGCTCTCTCTCTTCCGCATCGCAGATATCAACACTTTCTCCAATCCCAATTGGCTTTATCTCAAACCAGTTGTCCCGTACCATATCCCAATTGGCTCTATCTCGAACTAGTTGTCCCTGGCATTCTTGGCTCCATTCCAGCGAATTTTCACTTTTTCAATTTCTCCCTGTCACTCATCTTCCGAAGGCCAAAGGGACACACATCATATTCTCTTTTACGATATATCGTAGCTTATTCTTCTAAATAAGTTACATTGGTTGAAGCCAGCAATTTAGTTTTTCTTGAAGTTTAGGATCAGTAGATGGAAACGTCACTGATGAGCAATTCCATGGCGAATACCAGCAGTGTACTGCCGGCAGCTTCATTGGTACCTGATTATTCTCCAGGAAAGGAGCTTTCGTTCTCTGATGACAGCAACTTTCGTGTCCACGGCGAGATTATGATGCTGATTCTAGTCCTGCTGCTGCTTTTCTTTTTTCTGTTTGTTATATATTTTCTTTGCCTAAAGCGGCTAAATGATGACCACTAGCCGGGGTTATTGGAGCTTGTGTCTCCGAGTAATTGTTCACATACCGCGGTTAAGGATCTGATTACACATGGGTCGAATCGATTGAGCCATTATGAGGAATGCAGGAGAATCCAGCGAGTAGGATAGCAATAGCCAATCGTTGCAATATGGACGGTGCTTAACTTGTGCTTTGCCTTCCCTAGTGTATCAACGCGAATTGTTAGTTTCTTTAAATGGATCTGAGTATATGATCACCCTTATTTGATTCCGAGTCCTGCTACATCAGGACGAAAAATTTGGATTTGGAGGGTTCATAGAAGAACTACTTGTACTATCGTTCTTTCGTTCTTCGGAAAAAAAAAAAAAAAAAGTTATTTTCAGTTCTTTTATTTTACCCTTTATTATCGAGCTGTTTCCCGTGCATTATTCATCACTGAGAAAAGCAATTTTGTCAGTGACAGATCACCGTTGGGCCTGAAATTGGAACTTTCCCGTAAGCTAAAGCTTCATTAGATTATCTATATTTCAATGTCTTGCAATAAGAATTTTTGCTCCAATTTTTATGCTTAAACAGGGCTAACATGCCATCACTCAGTCGTAAGCCCATGGCTCAAATATTTAGTATCTCTGGCTCGTAGGTAAGACTAACTTATCACATTTGATTGGTCATGTAGACGTCTAATATGTCTTTAATTAATAAGTGTAATATTACCACGTAAGTAGTGCGGTAGAGGGTACAGTTGTTAGCCTCTTAATGCCAACGGTACAAGATCAAATCCTGATAGCAAAGAATCAAAGGAAAAATGTGTTTTGCGTATTTTATTATTAAAAAAGAAGAAGAAGAAGAAGAAGAAGAAAGTGCACAAAAACAGTTATCAAATATCAATCATATCCTC
This sequence comes from Bruguiera gymnorhiza, assembly GCA_020883675.1. Lineage (NCBI taxonomy): Eukaryota > Viridiplantae > Streptophyta > Magnoliopsida > Malpighiales > Rhizophoraceae > Bruguiera > Bruguiera gymnorhiza. The sequence continues at coordinate 7,428,342 of JAIRCJ010001062.1, read as the reverse complement.
TAGGTACATTTAAAATTCCTAGCAATGTTTTCTTGACACGTCTTAGTTACAGTCCCCTGTCGTATCAGGCTCCGTTACGTAAATGTGAACATCGCAACGCGTCTTAACATCAAGAGACAAAATAAAGGGAAAAGATCTAGACCCCAACATATAATTGGCCCATGCAGGTCTCGAACCTGCGACCTTCGCGTTATTAGCACGACGCTCTAACCAACTGAGCTAATAGGCCATCACGACTTGATCATATTTTAAAAATAAAATATATTTTAATAGCCAACGTTGAAGATGGACCCAATCGGATCTTATTTAGCCTGGTGGAGCAAAAGATGGAAAAAGAAATAGAAAAGGAAAAAGAAAAAAAGTGCCGATTTGCAATGTTTTCGCCTTGGAGTTTCCCGGGACATTTACGTAGGAAATTCCCTTTGACCATCTTTGTGAAAATTTAAATCCCGTCATTTATAGCCACAATCACGCTCCAAATGCAGGGAAATTTTAACCCAAAAGTCCTATATGCTTAATCTCTCTCTCTCTCTCTCTCTCTCGTCATTTATCTTTATCTATGTATGCATCTGTACTTTTGTACAGCCCTTCCTTGACATACTATTTTATTTTACTTTTAATTTATCCTATTTCCTTCTAAATTTCACGCAAATAATCATATATAGCTTTTTAATCTTCAATACGTAGATTTTTTAATATTCCACAAAAATTGTCGTTACACCTGTATTTTTACAAGGTTTACCAAACATACTTAGAAAATTTAGCTTTACACTTATTATCACACCTATAAATAATAGTATTTCGCCCCATTTTTTAATCCGATATCAAACGCTTCGTAATTCTTACTCTTCAGGCCTCAGCTATTTTGGAGTTCTGCATGCGGCATGCCGCAATGAAATGAAAGACCCACTCCCACTTAAAAGTGTTTTTATGCCTCCTCAAGAGCATACTTGACATAAAATAAAAAAAGGACCCATGCTTGCGCAACCTCTTCAACTTTAACACGCGATTATAGCTCAGATATGGATTAAGGAGGACAATAGAATCTTAAACCTCGTTGGACCCCCAGTAGAGGCCGCTGCTTTGGGGCTTGGGCCCACGACACCCACGTAAGTTAGGGCAAGACCATGTCGCCCTCTATCCCACGGATGACATGGTGTCAAAGGACAGGTAAGCCTAGTGGATAGTGGAGCGGCTCTCCTCTTCCGACCGACGAATGACGATGTTATTGCTACAACTCACGAGGCAAACAAAAACAAGCGAGCGCACACACATCTTAGACTGGTTTACCTTAATGACAGACAAGAGTGTCTATATGTCGGATAGATTGCTATAGAATACAGGACATTTGTATTAGCAACACACCATTAAAAAAGTATTTTAAAAAACAAAGGACAAAAGGAAAAAAAAAAAAAAGAGAAAAGAAGAACATAACATAATCGGCAGTTTAGGAGAGAGAGAAACTGAGTTATACGTAACATATAAGTATAGGAGGTTAAAGGAGACAGAGAGATCGGGGAGAGAGTGGCCGTTTTAACGGCCAGCTCCACCTTAGCAATCTGGCTGGCCATCAGCGTGATCAAGTCACATTTGCCTTCCAGAGGAGGCCAGGCCAGGCCACCACCCAACCCCTTTCATTATCCACTTTCTCGGGAAAATCTAAAAATCCTAGAAAATTTCACTTTGGCCTGCATTTACCATCGTATTTCGCCTTCCTCTTTTTTCACGGTGGTTTTTGCAGGCTATAAGGCAACTTTTAAGAATTTCGAAACTTTTTTTATCCAGAGATTTCAACTATCAATATTTGGACAATTGGATCGTTAAATTACACAATATGCAGCACAATATATTCACGACAATGCGAATCTTGAAATTCATGGAAGGGTGCAAAGGCAGCCAGGTCTATGCCCTTAATACCAACGGCACCACCACGGGCGACGCCGGAGGCGGAGGTGGCTGCGGCAGCATCGGAGAAAAGTTTCTGCAACACCTCCAAGATCTCAGAGTCAATTCGGTTCGAGCCAAATCGGGCCGAAACTACCAACCGCCACCTAACCAAACCGCAGCAATTGCAGCGGTTGAAAATCTACTTCCTTACGGCCTTCCCGCGGCCGATCTCCTCGAGCCACACATCGAGCCCTGTCTCAGATCCGTCGATTTCGTTGAAACTCTAGCTGGTCTATATCGTAAAATTGAAAATTGTCCGCAATTTAAGAAATCCAGGGTGTATTTAGAGCAATGCGCTGTATATCGGGGCTTGCTGGATCTAAAACTTTTCCGGAGGAGCCTCCGGTCGGCAAGACAGCACGCGGTGGACGTGCACACGAAAATCGTGCTGGCATCGTGGCTGCGGTTCGAGAGGAGAGAGGATGAACTTATTGGTACATCAGCCATGGATTGCTGTGGAAGAAATCTAGAATGTCCTAGGGCCTGTTTGGTATCCGGTTATGACCCTGAATCCGTAAATGATCCTTGCGTATGTTCGCGGTCTCCTAGAGGGGAACTCAATGACGATATATCTATGGAGGATGAGGAATGCTCAACATCGGATGAAGAGGGTGATATGTCATTTTGTATTGGTGAGGATGAGATTAGGTGTGTGCGGTCCAAAATGGCGTCGCTTTCCAGACCTTTTAAAGCAATGCTGTATGGTAGTTTCAGGGAATCACGTAGAGAGAAGATTAATTTCACGCAGAATGGGATATCTGCAGAGGGAATGAGAGCTGCAGAGATTTTTAGCAGGACAAAAAAAATAGGTTCTTTTGATCTACCGGCTGTGTTAGAGCTTCTTTCTTTGGCAAACAGGTATTGTTGTGAGGAGCTGAAATCGGCTTGTGATTTTCATTTGGCATCTTTTGTTCGTGATATGGAAGATGCAGTAGTGTTAGTCGAGTATGGATTGGAAGAGAATGCATATCTCTTAGTGGCTGCTTGTTTACAGGTGTTTTTGCGAGAGCTTCCTAGTTCAATGCACAGTACTTGTGTATTGAAATTGTTTTGTAGCTTGGAAGGTAAGGAGAGATTGGCTCAGGTTGGGCATGCTTCATTTTTGTTGTATTATTTTCTGAGCCAGATTGCCATGGAGGAAGACATGAAATCCAACACTACAGTAATGCTCTTGGAGAGACTGGCAGAGTGTGCAACTGAAAATTGGCAGAAGCAGATTGCTTATCACCAGATTGGCGTTGTGATGCTTGAGAGGAAGGAGTATAAAGATTCCCAGAACTTTTTTGAGGCTGCAGTTGAAGCAGGCCATATTTATTCCTCAGCAGGTGTTGCAAGGTCTAAGTACAAGCGTGGACATAAGTATTCAGCATTCAAAATGATGAACACACTGATTTCTGATTATACACCAGTTGGGTGGATGTACCAGGAGAGGTCATTGTATTGTGTTGGAAATGAGAAAATGATGGATCTGAATACAGCAACTGAATTGGATCCAACTCTATCATTTCCATACAAGTGCAGGGCTGTTTTGTTGGTGGAGGAGAACAAATTTGGAGCAGCAGTTTCAGAACTCAATAAAATAATTGGTTTCAAGGTCTCTCCTGACTGCCTTGAACTACAGGCTTGGATTTTCATTGTTTTGGAGGATTATGAAGGAGCTCTCAGGGATGTCCAAGCGCTCTTGACTCTGGATCCACACTACAAGATGTTCCATGGGAAGATGCATGGTGACCACTTAGTGGAACTCCTTCGTCCTCTTGCTCAGCAGTGGAGTCAGGCTGACTGCTGGATGCAACTGTATGATAGATGGTCCTGTGTTGATGATATAGGCTCTCTAGCTGTTGTACACCATATGTTGGCAAATGATCCTGGGAAGAGTCTTCTACATTTTCGACAATCTCTCCTCCTTTTACGGTATGCAAGCACTCTGGCTTGGCTGCTTCTGCAAATTCTGTTACTTTCTGGCCATTTTGTAAGCTCAAATAAGATCAATCATATTTGAGGCTTGATGAATAGCTTTTATGACTGCATAATATTTTGCTTCAAGTTTATATAAATGTGCTAATGAAGGGACCTTAATGGTTTATTTTTGAAGATAAATAAAATAATTGATACATTATGATTGAAATTTTTGACACTAATGTGAAGATGATGGGGGATCTATGCCCATTGGATCTACCTACATGTAATGCAGGGAACCATGACATCAGAGCACCAAACCTAATCCGTGTCTGACTTGATTCCTCTTTTCTTCATATTCCTTGCTAGGCCGGATGGGAAGACAACCTATTTTGTATGATTATATTCAGCCCGTAAATTGTGCATACAAAAGAAAAAGCTATTGGAGAGGATTTGACCCATACAAAGTAAGTAGGGTGCTCGAAATAGAGAAGTCCAACTAATCCGCTGCATAATTATAGGTTCCTACTAATGTATTGGTAAGTTTACAAAAGTTTAGTTAGGCTTCTACAAAAAGCACAAATGAGAGTTCTTTGGTGATGCAGTTGGATGTCTTTGAAACCAGAATAGAGATAGGAGCAAAGACAACAATCTGGAAATATGAGAAATGGCTGGATAAGAATGAATAGATTCAAAGGAATCCAATTGGTTTATAGCATTGGGCTGTATTAAAGGTTGTTGTAGTTGAAACTATTTTCTTAGCAGGCAACAACTGATAGAAATCTTTATTGTTATTCAAGAAGTTTAGGGCTGAATTTATCAGTAAGGATCTCATATTTATGCTGCTATGTTTGTGTTTTCAATTCAGCATCCTTGCCTTCTAGAATTTATGCTCTCTAGAGGTTTTCTGCTTGTTTCATGGTTTTCTTGAATTTTTTTTTTCCTGTACCATTTTTCATGAAACTTTCCAAGTGGAATTGAGGAAGAAGAGAAGCTTTTATATATGGATATCAAGAGTTTTTAAATTATGTGAATTAGCACTCTCAGAACACACCAGAATATGTTATTGACCTAATCTTTTTTTCTTTTTTATTGCATGATCTGTAGTAATTGACTTCTTTATTACAATGAATTCCTCTTGCTTCTCAATTTTGCAGGTTGAATTGTCAAAAAGCTGCAATGCGTAGTCTGCGATTGGCTAGGAATTATTCTACTTCTGAGCACGAAAGACTTGTCTACGAAGGATGGATCTTATATGACACTGGCCACCGTGAAGAAGCACTGGCTAAGGCTGAGGAGTCCATTGCAATTCTGAGATCATTTGAAGCCTTTTTCCTTAAAGCTTATGTTTTGGCAGAATCAAGCATTGATCCTCAATCCTCGATGTATGTTATTGAGCTTTTAGAGGAAGCTCTTAGATGCCCTTCAGATGGCCTACGGAAAGGACAGGTGAGTTTCACCTTGGAAGAAATCCTGTTATTTTGAATGCATCTCAATATTCTGAAGTTAACTTTGTCATGCTGCAGGCACTAAATAATCTAGGGAGTGTATATGTTGATTGTGACAAGCTTGATCTTGCTGCCGACTGCTATATGAATGCCCTGAATATTAAGCATACAAGAGCACACCAAGGTCTGGCACGTGTTTATCATCTCAAAAACCAACGCAAAGCTGCATATGATGAGATGACAAAACTGATAGAGAAAGCCAGGAATAATGCTTCAGCTTATGAGAAGCGGTCTGAGTATTGTGACCGCGACATGGCAAAGAGTGATCTTTGCATTGTAACACAGCTAGACCCCCTGAGGACCTACCCATACAGATACAGAGCAGCAGGTCAGATTTATTGTCTCCAGCTTCACGAAACTGTTTTGCTTAGTGTTTCAGAAATCTACTAAGATGTCTGACACTCAAAGTAATCTTAACATAAATTGTTCCAAAATTTCACTTTTCTATTTTCTCACTCTTTCTTTTAGTACCTTAAAAGTAAACATGCCATGAACATGGGCTGTTTTTCAGAATTTTACTTTTTCCTTTTTTTCTAGGAGCCTTCTGATCTCTGATAAGTGAATAAATTCCTGAAAGAAAGTGCTTTTAGGCATGCCATGCAAGTTCTTATTTATTAATTTTTTGCAAAAGGTTGTCTAGATATGCATGCTGCTTAGCAGAGTGATGTTAATAGTTGTACAGTTGGCTCAAGTTTAACATCCGCCAGTTTGGGAATCAAGCGGAGCTGGGACAGGGTGACCAAACATATGTTCTGTTTAATTGCTGTAGCCTGTAGGGATATGTTGAGTCTGTTTTACTTCAGTGAGCAACTTCCTTTGGACCTTATTCTCGTCCTCCTCCTTTGAAAATGGCTTGATGTTGTTGCTTTCAAATTTAAGTTTTGGGTTACGATTTAATTCCATATGGTTTAACTGCTCTGTATGTATACCTCTAAGCTTTGCTGCATGCCTGTGTATAAAGCTTGCACTACTAAGAGCTGTATTCTTCCCTTTCAGTTTCAATGGATGACCACAGAGAAGCCCAAGCCATAGCAGAGCTTACGAGGGCCTTAGCTTTCAAGCCAGACTTGCAGCTTCTGCATCTTCGAGCAGCATTTTATGACTCAATGGGTGATAATATTTCCACCCTTCGAGACTGTGAAGCAGCACTCTGTCTCGATCCTTCTCATGGGGACACCATTGAGCTCATTAAGAAAGCACGCGAGTGAATGACAAACAGAAGTGAGGACAAGAGATCCGTACTTTTGTGGTCTTAATCATGAAGGCCACCCGCCGATCGTTGCCACCCCATTTTTCATTTCATGGGATGAGAATGGTGAGTGCTCATCAGAGCGGCAGAGTATTTTCAGGATATTCATTCTTGAAGTTAAACACGGATGGTCGATGTCCTCCAACAGAAAAGGATTTTCACCAGCAAAAATAAGTCGACTCTTCGAAATGAACCGTAAAGTAGCGTGCCGGATCGCAAACATTGGTATTCTGCTTGAGAGTTGGAGCAATGGATGACACAAGTGATGTACACTGCTTCTGCTGCTACATACAGAACATTCCCACTCAAGGCAAAGATGGGGAAAGTAACACGCTCAAAAATGATGTAATCGCAGCAGTGAATATTCCCTTCTCAGAGTTTTACAGATGAATTGTTTTTGGCGTCGTTCTAATGCGTTGTTCTTTTTATTTAAAAGCTTCACAATCTTCCCAAATGCAACAATTGCTCCAGGAAGAGACTTCAATGATTCCCAGCCCTCCCTTCATTTCTCTCATTGAGTAAGGACATGTACTTTCCTTGGCATTGTATATGAATAATAATTAAAATGTATATGTTTTTCCGACGGCGTGGTCTACTACCTTCAAAAAATCATTAATTAAGTCAGGCCGCGAACACAAGCCAGTGGGCCGCGGAGGAGTTGAAAGGGGTCGTTATGGGCCGGCAACTTCTTATTCCTAAGGCCCAATAAAGCCCAATCCGTTGGTTTCGCTTTCACCTGGTGAGGAAGCGTCCCGCTTCTTCTGAGCATTTTGAAATCCGATTGCTATAAACTCGTGGAAAAATAAAGTGACAGAAATACGAAAAAAAAGCTTTCAAACGTTAAATTAAATCCACCGAACATCGGTGTCTCTCTTTGTCCCTTCTTTTTGCTTCGCTCGAGCAGCTAACAAAAATAGCTTAACAGAGAGAGAGATTCGGGGTTTAGGATTATTCTCTGCTTCTGTCAGTATCAGATTGTTCCTATAACGAGGTATGTACTTCGATCTTCATCTCCATCCCTGGGCTTCGATTTTGTTTTAGTCAATTAGATCTGTTGTTTTTGTCGGGTTTGGCGAGTTGGGGTTTCGCGTGAGGTGTTAGTTCATGAAGTTTAAGGTTTCGTTTGTGTTCCTTTGTCAGTCATGATCTTGTTTGTGCTTCTTGTCTTTCTCCCTCACTTGTTTGGCCTTTCGTTTCTGCATTTCTAGTGCCCGCTCGCCGGTTTATTTCTCTCTTTTGTGCTCTTGTTTCTTTTGTTCTGTTTTTTCTCTTTTTTTCTGTCTTGGTTGTCAACCCTTTTCAACTATTATAGTACCTGATGTTTCGTTTGATTGCTGAGGGAAATTTAAATTAATTGAAATAATAATCTGAACTTTCAGATAACTGAGAGGTTGATGTCCTTAGGAAATACAATTACTTGGTGCATCTTAGTTTTCTACGGTTAGTTAACTTTGATTTCCAGGAAGTAGAAAGGTTGTAAAACACCTCGTAAAGATTGACCTTGGTTCAATTTATATTGTTCTCACAATCTTTTCTCGAGCCAAATGGAGTAGGAAGAATTGCTAACGGAGTACTAGTCTGCTTGAACATAATGGGTCCTATTACATCTTTTTTTTTTCTTTCCTTTTTTGGATTGAAGATAATTTTATTTGCTTTGATTGCAAAACTATGTTTGTCAATATATCTGGGTCTTCCCCCATTCTTCTGTAGTTTCTTTCGTTCCTTATGGTCTCATTTGATTATTTTCAGCTATTGGAATTTTACGTCCTGTTTTGCTATTTTAATTTGCACAAATATATATTGTGTTTTCAATCGCAGGCTGTAAAGAAATGGCTTTGGAGATCACTCAGTTTCTCTTGTCTGCACAATCAGCAGACACAAAAGTCCGCACTGAGGCAGAGGTTACCCTTAGGCAGTTCCAAGAGCAGAACTTGCCACTTTTTCTTCTGTCCTTATCAGTTGAGCTTGGAAACAATGCAAAGCCTAATGAATCACGCCGTTTAGCTGGTATTGTCCTCAAGAACTCTTTAGATGCCAAAGATTCTATCAGAAAGGAACACCTGGTTCAACAATGGTTGGCAATTGAAGTTTCTATTAAGTTACAGATCAAAGACCTGCTCTTAAGGACCCTTGGCTCAACTGTGCCAGAGGCAAGGCACACTTCTGCACAAGTAATTGCCAAGGTTGCTTCCATTGAGATTCCTCGAAAGCAATGGCCCGAGCTAATTGGCTCATTGCTTAACAATATGACCCAGCATGATAGTCTGCCAGCACTGAAGCAGGCAACCCTCGAAACTCTGGGATATGTTTGTGAGGAAATATCACATCACGATCTTGAGCAAGATGAAGTTAATTTAGTTCTTACAGCGGTTGTCCAAGGCATGAGCCTTGCTGAACACAGTTCTGAAGTCCGCCTTGCAGCAACAAGGGCTTTATATAATGCCTTGGCTTTTGCAGAGACCAACTTTGATAATGAAATGGAGCGGAACTATATCATGAAGGTGGTTTGTGAGACAGCCTTGTCTAAAGAGATGGAGATCAGGCAGGCTGCCTTTGAGTGCCTTGTTTCGATAGCATCACTATATTATGAAGTGCTTGAACCCTACATGCAGACACTCTTTCAGCTTACATCAAATGCTGTAAAAGGAGATGGAGAGACAGTTGCTCTCCAAGCAATCGAATTCTGGAGCTCAATCTGTGATGAAGAGATAGAACTTCAAGAATATGGAAGTTCAGATAGTGAGGATTCTGGGCCAGCTTATTTCCACTTTATAGAGAAGGCCCTCACATCTCTGGTTCCTATGTTGTTGGAAACTTTATTGAAGCAAGAAGTGGATCAAGATCAGGATGATGGCCTCTGGAACATATCTATGGCAGGTGGGACATGTCTTGGCCTTGTTGCTAGAGCAGTTGGAAATCCTGTTGTGGACCTTGTAATACCTTTTGTGGAGGCTAACATCGGGAAGCCAGATTGGCATTGTCGTGAGGCAGCTACCTTTGCATTTTGCTCGATTCTTGAAGGCCCAAGTATGGAAAAGCTAAACCCACTGGTCCCTACCGCCTTGGATTTTCTGCTTAATGCAATGAGAGATGAGAACAACCATGTCAAGGACACAACTGCTTGGACTCTCAGTCGTATATTTGAGCTGTTGCACAGTCCTGCTGGTGGATTTTCTGTAATATCTGCTGAGAACCTCCACAGGATTGTGGCAGTCTTGCTACAGAGTATTAATGATGCTCCAAATGTAGCTGAGAAGGTTTGTGGGGCAATTTATTATCTTGCCCAAGGATATGAAGATGATGGAACAAGCTTTTCCCCCCTTACTCCATTTCTCACCAGTATCATTTCTCAACTTCTTCAAGCTACCGAGCGTAGAGATGGGGCTGAATCAAAGCTCAGGTCTTCTGCATATGAAACCTTGAATGAGATTATCAGGTCTTCTAGTATTCTAGAAACGTCCCAGATCATTGCAGAGTTGCTTCCAGTCATTATGAATAAGTTGAGTCAGGCTTTAGAGCTTCAGATTGTATCACCAGATGACAGGGAGAAGCAAGGCAACTTGCAAGCTTCCCTTTGTGGTGTTCTCCAGGTTATTATCCAGAAACTCAGCGGCACTGATGAGACCAAGCCCATCATACTCCAGGCTGTAGATCCAATTATGACACTTTTCCTCAGGGTGCTGGCTTGTCGCAGCTCCACGGAGAATGAGGAGGCAATGCTGGCAATTGGTTCATTGGCTTATGCCTCTGGGCCTGAATTTGTTAAATACATGCCTGAGTTGTACAAATATATAGAGATGGGATTACAGAATTTTGAGGATTATCAGGTTTGTGCAATCACTGTTGGGGTTGTTGGTGACATTTGTCGTGCCATTGATTCCAGGATTTTGCCATATTGTGATGGCATCATGAGCCACCTCATCCGTGACCTCCAAAGTGCTGAACTCCACCGGTCTGTTAAGCCTCCCATATTTTCGTGCTTTGGGGACATTGCTCTTGCCGTGGGGGAGCAGTTCTTAAAGTACATTGAACCTACAATTGCAATGATGCAGAGTGCTGCTCAGATCTGTGTCCAGATAGATAACAATGACGAAGAGCTGATGGAGTACGGAAATCAGTTGAAGCGTAGTATCTTTGAAGCTTATTCTGGTATTCTTCAGGGGTTCAAAGATTCCAAGCCTGAGGTGATGCAGCCGCATGGTGGGCATCTTTTGCAATTTATAGAGCTGGTATTCAGGGACGTTGAAAGGTACTTTCCCCTTTTCCCATTCCCGTTCCTCTGGTTTACTTGTTTTGATCTCAATTTTATTCTTTACAAAGTACCGGGGCCAATGCATTTCAGGGACGAGACTGTGACTAAAGCTGCAGTTGCAGTGATGGGTGATCTGGCAGACGCACTTGGTTCAAACACAAAGATTTTGTTTAAAGACAATGCGTTCTGTGTTGAATTTCTGGGTGAGTGTCTTCAATCTGATGACGAGCAGCTCAAGGAGACTGCAAATTGGACTAAGGTCGTGATTGCTCGCGTTATGGTTTCATGAGTTGGCCGTTAGATTTTCATGTAACATCCTTTTAATATGGTCACGCTGTCTTCATTTGTTTAAAAGCGTCACTTGTTTCTTTTTCAACCAACAGACCCCTCCCTCCCAGAAATAGTGGTCATGAATCCATGCCTTCTGTAATTTTTGTTTGACCAGCTGACCGTGTAGAATGTTGACCAGTGAGTATTTTTTAGGGCTGTTTAGTTTAATCCATCCACTGATCAGTGGTTTGTCAAGTCATTTGGATTCTCCTTTCCTTTTGAGTTTAGGGCTTCTAAGTTTTTCCAAGCTCCTGATGAATTTCATATCCAACTCATTGCACCGTCTGAAAGTCGAATAAGAAAACTAACGGGTAAGATTTCAAGTTGATAAATTGTTTGGGTCAAACTTTTTTTTCGGTACATAGGTCAACTTTCCTAGCTGAACCTTTTTTTCCATTTTTGAGGGTTAACTGGACCTTACAAACTGTACGTAGAGGAATGTTTGGATTGAGTAAATATGCAAACAAGAAATTTTGACCCATAGCCTACACCCTTCTACTTTCCTACCAAGTGAAGACTCATGGTTGCCTTAAACTTCTAGATGAAGTAATGACTCACTTTATTAAGGAATGTTTGGATTGAGTAAATAGGTGAACAAGAAATTTTGACCCATAGCCTACACCCTTCTACTTTCCTACCAAGTGAAGACTCATGGTTGCCTTAAACTTCTAGATGAAGTAATGACTCACTTTATTAAGGAATGTTTGGATTGAGTAAATAGGTGAACAAGAAATTTTGACCCATAGCCTACACCCTTCTACTTTACTACCATGCAAATACTCACGGGTGCCTTAAACTTCTAGATAAAGTAATGACTTTTCGAAGTAAATCACTTGAGGAAAACTCAAAACTGAAACCGGCTGATGGTTGTATTAAGTCGTTTTAGATCAAGTCAGACAAAGGCAAACCTATAAATTTTAATTTGCTTGATCTGGAAGAGAAGCGAGGACTTTTTTTGTTCATGAGGTGAAGACTTTCGTTGAGACTCTCTGGGAATTAGTCTCAAGAAGGCAATCTTGTTGCCTGAATGCAAGATGGTGAAAAAAGTCCGTTAATATTTTATGCCTCAAATAATTTTGGATCCATCGCTATTATGCACGACTAGTCAGACCACAATAGTTTAACCCTAATAAATGATAACGGGATTTTAATTTGAAAAAGCAAAAAAAAAAAAAAAGGAAAAATAAATAACAAGAGGCATGAATCTCAGTACTATCTGCCCACATTAATAGAATTTGCGGACTTGGCACCAATGGAAGATGACCGATACGATGTTGTAACCCCGTCGGCAGAAATCGCTTCCAGCAATACTGAGTTCACTTCACTTGCACGTCCGGAGCGAATGGAGGCCCAATCATAAGTCGCAGGAAGCCTGTCATCCGTGTAATTTGCTTCATGGATGGCCTAGCGTCTGGATTCTGATGGGAACAGAAAAGGCCCAACTCCAAAACAAACTCCATCTCTTCAACCACAAATCTTGAATTCAACTTTGCATCAGCGGCATCAAGAATTCTGCCCATTTGTTGGCACTCCATCCCCCAATCCGCCAATATGAAGTTAGACAAGTCAATAGGTCTCCTGCCGGTAGCCACTTCGAGAATCAAAACGCCATTTGCAAGCACATCTGAGCACGTAGAAGCCTTTTTTATGCGCACCATTTCAGGTGCAATATACCCGATTGTGCCAACAATGTTGGTGGTGTGCGACATTGTGCCATGATCATACAGTCTGGCAAGGCCAAAGTCCCCTAGCCGCCCATTCATTTCAGCATGACATTGCCAGATTTAATATCTCTATGTATTACCACCTGCTCCCATTCTTCTTGCAGATACAAAAGCCCATAGGCGATGCCCTTGAGGATTTTGAATCTTTGCTCCCACCTCAATACAAAGTTGCCTTTGGGATTAAAAAGGAGAGAGTCCAGGCTTCCATTTGGAATATAATCGTAGACTAGAATGAGATCATTTTTTTTGTTACACCAACCACGGAGATTCACCAAGTGCTTACGCTTTAATCGCCCAAGGCTTTCAACCTCTGCTGCAAATTCCCTCAATCCTTGGACAGAATTACGAGTTATCCACTTAACAGCAGCCTCATTTCCCGCGGTAGGCAACACAGCTTTATACACTGCGCCCAACCCACCAACTCCAATTATCTCACTTTCTTTAAAACCTTTAGTTGCTGCATACAAATCAAAATAGCTAAACCTGTGTGGACAATCCAGTTCCTAATCTTCAAGGTGCTCCAAATTTGCCAACTTTTCTGTAAACCATCAGAGAGCAATGTCCCAATTGGAACAGCAGCCACTCAATGTAAGGCAGCAATAAGAGCAATGATTGACTGCTGGAAAGAAGAGGATCTTCTTAAAGATGGTGGTAAAGGCAGTTGGGAGAGATTGAGAGGAGGGGCCTCCCCTTTCATAGAGAAACTCCAGCCCAAAATGTAATGAGAGCTTTGCTTTTTACCTGTGGACGCTGAAAAACCGACATACATCTCTTCGATAACAGAGGTCAGACTAAGGGGATAGGAAATGAGTGGCTTTTTCGGTTTCTCTAGCCGTATGGGGCAGATTGTTACATTCATTACTTGATTTGCACCATCATACTCAATACAAGCTCAAATTGGCTTGCCACTGTCCGACTCTACATGTTCTTGTGGGGTGTCGTCCTCAAAATAAGAAGCCATGTCTGTTACATTCGAGACCATGCTGTTAATATTGATTCCAATATGATTTCCTCTCGTGTCTGAAACATCGTTGAACCCATTAGTGGTGTCAAATTCAACAGCTAAAATGTGGTTTGAGAGCTGGCCATTTGTTGAATTATTGAAAATTCCAAGGAAATGATCAGCTGTAGCCCCTGGAAAGCCCTTAGATGGAGACAGTGTGAAGGCAAAGCCATATCCTCCTTCACCTGTGGGTGGAGGGACTATTACAAAGTCAAAGGACGTGCTAAATGAAGAAGCATTTGGATATGAAGGCGAAGCTTCATTGATCATTTGTACTGGATTGGATTAGAAAGCATGGCCTATGACACTTTCTGTTCTGTTGGTGAGCCTGAGTAGACCACTGGGCTTAACAATGGAAACTTGCTCAAGGGTGAGTTCTCTTTCGTGCCCATTGAATCCACGCTAGACACAACCCACAAACACCAACATAAAATGCTTTTGATTTTTTAGTATATACATTTGATGATACACTAAAAGATACACCACCTAAAATACCAAAGATTGTTAGATGCTTGGTCGCTTCTGTACACACACAAAAAAAAAAAACTTCACTTCTAATCGTCTGAGGCAAATTTCCTAGGGTCATTTTAATGAAATCAAAGCAGAGTAGTCGATAAGAAAACATAAATTCTTTACACTACAAGCCCAAGAGCAACACACCACATATTGCCCAATCTTAAAAGTTCTCTGTGATTGAAAAAAGGGATACTCTTAACCTATTCAAAGATCTACGATCAAATCAGAGCCTAGAGTTACTCTATCTAAAATTAGATAATATTGTGTTGATGTTTACCATTCATACAATTATTCCAAAAGTTACTATTTACTTGAGGCTCATATAATGAGTTGAACTATTATGCTAATAATAAGAAAATTGGCAGTTGAATAATGAAACAATGTATAAAGCTGACCTATAAATGTCAATTAAAAAGCAGACCAAATTCAGATACTTGGCAAGACCAAATTAACTTGGAATTTTTTTTGTTTTTTTGTTAGGAAAAACTTAGAACACCTACATCTCATAATAAACATAGTCGATGATAAAGCAGAATGGAGTAAACAAAATTCATGTGTCTAACCCAACTAAACTTGGATGAAGGAATTTGTTGCTGTAATTATTGTTACTAGCTAGACTAACGGATCAATGCAACCAAGGAAACCCTTCAGCACATGAATGGGAAAATTCAGCTACAGAAAAAGACATGTACTAGAAAATTCAAGAAAAAAGAAACGACAAACTTACTTGAGAAAGGCGTATTGAATAAGTGAGGTCATAAGGGCTAACCACCTGCTATCAGTTCCACGCCATGCACCAAAAGGACTAACCAGTTCAGCCACTCTCAGCTCCAGGCTCTACAATGAAAAGGCAACACCAGTTAACTGAAATGAGTTCCAGGCACCTAAATTACACAACCTGCCTCTCATGAAGCCATGCTTCCAGATAACAGGGTTTTTATAAATTTTTGGAGGCTTAAAGAATTTAATAAAAAATTATTGGGATTTGGTACCAGTTTTTTTTTTTTGCAGGCCATCTACTATTTTCCAAATTTATCATACCAAATATTAAAGGAAACTAAGGGAAGAGGGTGGCTTTTACAACGTCCAGCCTGTTTTCAAAGGACATAAATCAAAGTAAGCAAACTTGGGAGGAAGAAAAAAAGTTTAAGCATGCTGCATGCTATAAAAGACCATAGGAAATACCTACAAATTACCTACCATTTTAAATGCAGCAACTCAATTGTGGATGCAAGTACTCCATGTTTCAGAAATTAAGATTTAATTCAAGTATTGAAAATGCTCGTCAAGAAACATACCTTCTGGGTATTGTTGATAAGCCAAATCCTTCTTTTTTGGGCATGAAGCCCTTAGACATAGGCCTTGTTGAGCAGAAAGCTCCATTCAGACCAACCAGTCATAGTGTAACTGTTCACTTTCATCTCCAAATGAGCAAAAATCCATAACACATCTGTGAAGCCTATCAATACAACTCTTTGCCCCCTTGACAGAGAGATGGTGGGCCCTAAACCAGATACTATAAGAATAGCTTACAAAACTGATTAAATCATTTTTTATCTAAAAGGCTAAATCAGTTCCAAAAACTGTTGCCAAGTAGATAGTTTTTAACTGATCTCTCATCCCATTAATGGTCTGCTAATTTTGTGAAATGGCCCTCCAAAAAAGTCGGTTATAATATCCTGACATGGAACTCCACAGATGTGATACTTTTCAAAGTAAATCTGAAAGGATAGGACTGGAAGAAAAGAGATGGGCACTGCTACAACAGACAGAAACGATAATGTCTAACCAGCTCCTTCCTCACACACCATTCTTGTCCATTTCATGCTAATGCACTGGATAGAAAGTTGTAATAAATTTTTAGTAATACTTTGGGAAAGCCATTGTGTTCTCCTTCATGCACAACAAGAGAAACTAGGAAGCCTTTTGTGCTTCAAAACCTGATAAATTTGTCAAAGCTTGCTTGGGGTAGCAACTTGCACAACCCAAAGGAGATGTTTTCAATTTATCCTTGATAGTTGTAACTACCAGTTAGAGAAAATGATATAAAATGGCTGATGTTGCATATATCCCGTTTCTCACATTGAGCAGAATTCCTAATTTCACAACCAAAGCAAATGATACATGATTCATCTTGGAGGCATGAAATGTATTTGTGCTATGCAAACATCGTCAAATATTGGACAGACAGAACTACATGCTTAAAACAGTACGAAGAGAATCAGTGAGAATTTAGTGGCATTCAAATATATGCCCTAAGGAATATTGCTTGGAAAGAACATAAAAGTTGGTTTTCTTCCAAATGGGTGCAAGTCTAAAGTTTTAATAACAATGTGTTGCAACTCAAAGGATTCTCTCCAAATTCTCCCTATTCTTTATTCTCATCTGTAAATAGTGCCAGGAGCAGCCATGTATAAAATGTTCCAACAGGATAAAAGTTTATATCAAGGGATGTCACAGAAGAGGCCAATAAAGGTATCACTTAGCTAGAGACTTATTTCTCAGTCAATAGCACTAATTAAGCTTTCTTGTCATAAGAAAGCCTTATGAAAAGATAAACAGAAATACAATAAAGTCAAGTAATTGTATCACATGCATACTCTAATCAAATCCAACCAAATTTGACAAAAAGTTATCCTCAGATTGAATTATAGATGGTAACAACTTTCTTCAGTTTCACATGAATCTAGGAAAGCAAGGAAAATAGCACTAATCAATAGATAGAGATACAAGAATAGCAAATTGTTCGCAAAAGTTAGAGTCACTTGTTCCATGTGCAAAGGAAACCCATAGAGAAATCACATTTTAGCAACAAGTTAATGGTTTCTAATCCTCATAAAGTGTTTGTTACTTATGACACAGGAAATGTGATCAAGAAATCAATTGTAGACCTCTCATGGTAATACTTTTCAGTACCTGCAAGCCACCATGACACATCATTGAATAAAATTAACGACATGTAAAACCTAAGGAAACAATAGTCTTTCTGTTTGATTTACCAACAAGCTATTAAGGTAATGAGACTCAAGACTGGCCACCTAGGATGAATCAATAAATACAAAAGACTGTTAGATTACACTTGGTGCTTAATCATTATAGCACATTGCACTGACAATGAACAAGAAAAACCACTCTGTAATTCGTGCAAACTATACCTTTGGTACACAAATGGTGATTGTGCAACATACAGAAAGAAGCCAGGAACAGAACCCAAAGATATTCCTTATGATAATATGTTCTAGATCTTTTCTCCTATCAACATGATACAGATGGCAATACAGATGTTTAAAGAAAGAAGCCACCATACACGATTCACAATATTTCAATTAAAAAGCCCACAACTAGCTTCACCCCCACACAAGACAAAAAGTCCCACTGCAGGTGATCAACTGCAACCTATATGTAAATCAATGAATGGGTAGGATTTTCCTTCTGAAATGAATACAGTTCTAAGTCCCAAGTAGAAGTGAAGAATAAGTACAAACCAGTGCTTCCATCATGGTTTACATTCACAAATGTGTGGCCTTGCCTAGCATGGTATTGGCCACTCCAGTTTAAGAAACCATGTGTTTCACTTGTAGGCCCTCCTGAAAAATCTCACATTGTAGATAATATTGCAATTTACATACTAGAAGCAATCTGCCAAAAATAAAAGGCAAAATGCAGATCAATACTCAACGAGTTCAACAATTAACCATGAAAACCCACCACAATAATTTTCTTTCTGGCTCAATCTGCTTTAGGCAAAGTTCAACAGCTCAGGTTTCTGATTGCAACCAATATCACACTTCTTTGGCTAAAAAATGAAGAAAAATCCAACATGCTAACAGTTCTCTCAAAAGAAGGAACAAAAAGTGGAAAGTTCTGAACATCACATACCCCAAATACCTAGTCTTAGATAACAATCTTTTTTATTCTTGTTGATCTCCTAAGATAAGTAGGATGTTTTCAAACTTTGTAGACTGCTAGTAACAGCCATGTCTAAAAACTAAGAACATGTGGCACATGTCTCAAGCCCTAGCTTAAGCCAACAGCATAATATTTACAAGTCCAGAATAAAGACAGAAACATGGATATTGATATCTGATTTAGGAAGAATCCAATTAATAGACACCTAGTACCACAAAGGCTGTGATGTTAACAGAGTGACTGAAAATATAACAGGGAGGTGTGCCCCCTGCAGTCTACTTTCCTGCACTTGCAATATGGGCTACATTTTCAGGTTCTGTTAGTATCAAGTAAAAGTGTTCACAATTCTTATTTTTAGTACTATGGAACCATATTACCAGTTCCCAGTCCAATAGCTTAATAAACCATTAATCCATTTCCCTATTCAGAGAAACTCCCAAGACCATTCAGATGCTGTAGAATTCAGGATATAAATGAGACAAGATGTAGTTCCTTTTGAGGACACTAATAGTCAGTATATATTGTCTTCTTAAAAACCTAACCATCTCCAAGCAATCAATCATTTCTATCGATGAATACAAGCCTACAGTAGCTTCATATTGCCTCCTCAAGCATATATCAAGCAAGCAAACAAGAAAATGTAAAAAGTAGCCAGGCCAATCAACTGTTGCAGGTACAAGCTCAACATACCATGACTGTTCAATGACAAAGAAAGCCTTCCTTTCTGACTGCCTTTAAAATTGGAACTAGAAGGTTGATAAGAATATGAGTAGCTTCATGACCAGGAACTTCTGTTGGAATTCAATTAACTCTGGCAAGCCAAAGTAGAAACTGGGACCTATACTGTAAAATATCAGGTGAAGATGAACAAACAATTTGAAAATCTACTTTCTTTGGATCCACAGTCATCTAGAATCACCTGAAAAGACAGGAAAAAATTGCTAACTTTGACAATTACTGTCTCCTAGAATGAGTATCACAAGTATTGATGGTTTAAGGAAAGTAAAACAGAATAGAATATTATGTGGCACCTTGGCCATTAATGATGAATGCACTGCTTTGGGCAATGGTGACCTGGAGTCTGCATGAGCAAAGTTGCACAACTACAAGGACTACATAGGCAGGTAATTCAAGGATTTTCTTCCATGTTGCAACTTAGAAAGTCTGGGCATATCAAGCAGAGTTAATGATTTTGGGCATCATTCAGAACACCGAGATATGACTTCCATGCTGCCTGCTAGCAGAAGAAACACAAGCTTCAGTCACATTGACCTTGGGCATGCAGGCGTAAATATCCATCAGAAATTGCAGAACGAACCTTTATACAAAGGGAAGCACAAATTATGAATGCAAAGCCAATAAGCCAATTTAGAGTTACCCATAGCTGCAAGCAATTTTTTCCATCATCAATCCAAATAAGTTCATAGAATTGATGCCAATAACCTGCAGTTGTATCAGGAATCCAGAATCCAAGGAAAAGTAGTTTCATGCCATTCGCAGATTCAATCTGTTACAAAGTAGATGTCATGTAACCAATTCAATGGGTCCCAAAAGATTGCTGCCTGACAAGCTATCATCAATTGACCCATGCTACTGCTGGACAGTCAAAGTTTTTCCAACAGTTCCCAAATATATTCTTATGGTTGCTTAATTTCCCTTTGCAAAAAACAAGCTTAGGTCATTCCTCAATATCCGATGAGTTTTTCATGCTGCTATGTTCCAAATTCATCCTATCAAACTCCATGAAATGGTTTAGTCAACAAATAGAACATTTTTGGTTTATGGGGTTTGTCCACGTCATAGCACCAGTAAAATGTTTATCTTAGGAGTGGCTCCCATTACCTTCAACTCGAGTACCTGACAGGCCATTATATGAATAGTGAACATTTTCCTTAGCCAGCATGGTGAATATTCCTTGGTTATTTGTAGTAAAAAGCAATAATCTAAAATCAAATAGTCCCTCCAACAAGATTCAAAAAGAAACAGAAGGAAAAGAAAAGCATCAAGATCTGCTACACCACAAATTTGTGGGAGACATAAAAAATGTTAGTATATTATAGAGTAGCATAAACCATGAAAAGGCTACTTCACAAATTGTAATAGACAGGGTGGAATACTCCAAGTAAGAGGCCCCATACAAAACCAAATTATGATAAATGCACTGAATAATGGTTCTGCAGCTTTGTAACATAAAAGAAAATTCATGAGAAAGTGCCACACTAAAAGTCTGGAATAAAAAATTGGAACACTCCCTAAATATAAACCTTACCTATTTAAAGATTCCAAAATCCATTTTTGTCTATCAGTAATAAGGAATGGTTCCCCTGCATATATACAAGCAAAATGTTACAATTTGCAACAAAGAGTTTCAGCACAAACTGACCTTTGTCTGTAAACAATTCCAAAGCAGATTTCAGGAATTTGTCCCAAAATCAAACTTTGAAGTTCATACCTTGGATATCTGTCTGTAAACAATTCCGAAGCAGATTTCAGGAATTTGTCCCAAACTTAAAATTCAAAGTTCATACCTTGGATATCCCTGTCATTGAGGTCCATGACACAAAATCATTACAGTTGCACTGACTGCTTACTCAATGATCCTATCAACAAAAGAGGAAAAAACATATATCAAGATATCAATTTTCATAAAAAGAAACAAATTCATCTAACAGTATCCATAATTATACACCTTCCATTACAGCAATAAAATGGTTATAAGTGTAGATCAAAAAGTGTAAGAGAAAACTGGTCTGCCATAATCTGGTGTAAGTGGTGCAGAACCAAAATCCGCCATTACAGAAGTATCAAACATATGTGAATTGTGTGCAAAAATTAATCAGACCACAAAACTTTAATGCAGAATCCTCAATAGAGACTAGCTGTACACTACCTTAACTGCTTGATATGTACCAACAATAACTTACCCCCCTAATGCACAGCTTATACTTCATATGATACACCATTAGATTTAGCAGATAATGCCTAAAACAAGATCACAGCATAAGCGGTGGTAATTTCTAAATAATCCTTAACCTGGAAAGTGGATGCTGCTCAAAAAATGTTGAAGTGAAGGCAAGAATGAAACTAAATAACAGCATATTCAGAATTCACCCTCTTGAATTGGACTGCTGTAGAGCCTTTGGTCCTGATAACAAGAGAAGATTTATGGTGTCCCCTGATATCCCAAATGCCCTGCCATCTGTCAGTAATAGACCACCTCCTCCTTAAGCTTCAAATTACCTTGCCAGAATTGGGATTAGAAGGTGGAAAAGAATATGCATACGCTTCTTGACTAGGAACTTCTTTTGGGAATTCAATCAACTCTGGCAAGCAAAAGTAGTAACTAAGAACTATACTGTAAAATATCAGGTAAAGACAGCAAAACAATTTAGAAATCTTCTAACTTTGGATCCACAGTCACCTAGAATCAACTGAAAAGACAGGAAAATTGCTTACTTTGATGATTACTATCTCCTAGAATGAGTAGCGCAAGTATGCATGGCTTAATGAAAGTAATAAAGAATAGGATACCATGCAGCACCCAGCACCTTAGCCATTAATGATGGATGCACTACAGGTGCGCCCTCTAAATATAGGCAATGGTGACCTGGAGTCTGCATGAGCAAAGTTGCACATATGGGAGGACTTCATAGACAGGTAGTTCAAGGATTTTCTTCCATGTTGCAACTTAGGAAAGACTAGAGTATTTGAAAGTACTGTTTAATCAATATCTGAAAAAGGAATATCAAGCAGACTTGATGATTTTGGACATCATCAAGAACACAAGATGTGATTTTCCATGCTGTCTACAAGCAGAAACCAAAGCTTCAGTCACATTGATATTGGGCATGTTGGGGTAAGTATCCATCAGAAATAGCAGACATAAGCTTCATACAAATGGAAAGCACAAATTATGAATGCAAAGCCAATGAAAATTTTTAGAGTTACCCAGCTGCAAGCAATTAAGTGTTTCCTTCATCAATCCAAATGAG
Source organism: Bruguiera gymnorhiza (assembly GCA_020883675.1). Classification (NCBI taxonomy): domain Eukaryota; kingdom Viridiplantae; phylum Streptophyta; class Magnoliopsida; order Malpighiales; family Rhizophoraceae; genus Bruguiera; species Bruguiera gymnorhiza. The sequence goes on along the minus strand of JAIRCJ010001062.1, from coordinate 7,406,013 downwards.
TTAATAGAATTGATGCCAAAAACCTGTAATGTCTCAAGAATTCAGAATACATTTGGGAGTAATTTCAAGTCATTTGCAGATTCAATCTGTTACAGAGCAGACATCATGTGACCAATTCAATGACTCCCGAATGATTGCTGCCTGAAAAAGCTATTCATCAATTGACACATGCTAATTCAGGGCAGTCAAGTTTTTCAAACTAAAAATAACTGCTACCCAATATCAGATAAGTTGATCATGCTGCTATGTTCCAAATTCATCATCTAAAACTCCATGAAATGGTTTAGTCAACATATAGTTTATTGGGTTTGTCAATTTCATGGCACCAGTAGAATGTTTGTTATCTTAGCAGCGGCTCCTGTTGCCTATGACTAGAGCACATGACATGCTGTGAAATGGCCAGATGCATAGTGAATTTTTTCCTTCCAGCATGCTGAATGTGATATGGTTATCTGTAGTAAAAAGCCAAAAAAAAAAAAAAACATAAGACAAACAATCCCTCCCACAGGAAACAAGATTCAAAAAGAAAAACAAAGAAAAGAATATAACCAAGTACATAAATTCGTGGGAGACATAAAAATCTAAGTATATAACCAAGTACCATAAACCATGAAAAGGCTACTTCACAAATTGTAATAGACAGGATTACTCCAAAAGGCCCCATGCAAAAAAAATTATGATAAATGCACTAAATAATGGCTCTGCAGCTTTGTAACATAAAAGAAAATTCATAAGAATGTGCTGCACTGGAAGTTTCAAATAACAAATTGGAACTACCAAAACATACTCCTTACCCATCAAAAATTCCAAAGACCAATTTTCTATCAGCAATAAAAAATGGTTCACCTGCATATGCACCAGCAAAATGTTAAAATGTTCTATAATGTGCAACAAAAGATTTTCTGCCCAAAGTGACATTTGTCTCTAAACAATACCTAAGTAGATTTCAGGATTTTGTCCCAGACTTAAAATTTGAAGCTCATACCTTGGATATCCTTGTCATTGAGGTCCATAGCACACAATCATTTTGGTTGCACAAACTGTTTACTCAACAATCTATCAAAATAAGAGGGAAAAAGCCTATGTCAAGATATCAATGGTTCATAAAAAGAAACAAATTCATCTAACAGTATCCACGATTATATACCTTCCATCACAGCAATAAAGTAGTTGAATTGTAGATCAAAGACGCAATCAGTGTAAGAGACAACTGGTCTGCCATAATCTAGTGTAAGTGGTGCAGAAGAAGAATCCTCCATTACAAAAGTATCAAACATATGAGGATTAATTAACAGTGCAAAAATTCAACAGAGGCTGAGTAATGCACAGCTCTTCATATGGTACACCATTAGATTTACCAGATAATGCCTACAACAAAATCACAGCATAAGAATAGGTAATTTCTAAATAATCCTTGATCTAAAAAGTCTATGTTGATCTAGATAGAAAAAACTGTCAAAGTGAAAGCAAGAATGAAACTAAATGGCAGCATAACAGAATTCATCCTCTTGAATTGGACTGCTGTAAAGCCTTTGGTCCTGATAACAAGAGAAGATTATGGTGTCCCCCGATATCCTGCACGCACCACCATCCGTCAGGAATACACCGCCTCTTCCTTAAGCCTTGAATTACCTTGCCTACCAAAATAAGCAAACTGGCAGATTAGAGATCAAAAGGAGCTGGGAAAAAAATAGAAACAGAAAGAAATAGGGACATAGACAGTAAAAAATGAAACCACTTACTGATCTGAGAAAATCAGGAAAAAAGAAATCTGATAGAAAAGAATTATCAAAAAAGTCTTAAGTACTGGATTAACAAAGAGAGATGGAAGCCGCAATGAGGGAGTCTCCGACTTAAATATGAGCAGATGCAATAGCCGGTTGTCAGTGAGTAACTTCACTAGTCATTTGTTCGCCTAAAAAGGTAGTTTCACCATCCTCAACTGGACAATTTCAATTTCATAGGAGAAAGACATCCCCATCTGGGGGGGAATGACACAAGGGCACAGGTGATAAAAATTGAAAACAATTATAATATTGATTGACTTATAAAAAATTAAACCACTTATAGTATTTGTTGATTGACAAAAAGTTAAAAGATGCAGAAAAAAGTAATAAAAACCTCATAAATAGAGCAAATTAATGAAAACAAAATTGCAAAAAATCCATGAGTCAAATTCTCCCCACTTTTTCTCCATAGCCAGACAAAGAAAGATGAAAGAGGTGATCAAGACAAAAGGAGGAGAAAGTTAAACAGGTAAGGATAATGAGCGCCAATTTGGCTGCAACTGCGGTTGCTGGTGATGGAGTACAAAATGTCACCTCACTAGCCAAATCTGAGTCACCATGCCAAAAAAAGGTACTCTCATTAATCCTCTAATTCTTTCAGAAATGGGTCACCTCCTCTTTGAGCCTGGAACTACTTTGCCAACCAAAATATAGTTTTGGCAAGAAGAGATATTGAGGAGAAAAAAAGGAACAATTTTTCAAAGGGAGATAAAGGCATAAAGGGGGAAAATTTTGAGACTAGATACATCAAAATCAACTTAATATAAAATAAAAATTTGTGTTAAAGACATCAAAAACCAGACTGATCACTCCTTTTTCCAAGTTTTCTCAGTAACCAAAGAGAAAATTGAACATGAAAAAGAAGATGACAAGTTGAACAAGATCAAAATTTGTTGGTGTAAATTGAAGAGACGGGGGAACACCAAAAAGAAGGTCAAAACGCAATATGTTTCTCAAAGAAAATTAAGACACTTAGAGATTGGTCTATCCAAATAACACATTCCTATAAGAAAAGGCATTAGAAAATTCATAATCCAGAAATTTAAAGAACATGAAATCAGTTAAAAAAAAAAGACAGCCAGGGTTAGAAACTCCCGTATGAAGTGTGATCAGACACTTCAAAACACAAGGGTGAAGGACACCAATGGCTGCAACAACTGGTTGCCACCGAAAAATCCTAAAAAGACACTTCAGTGGCCATCGAGGTCACCCCACCACAATAGGCACCTTCACCAACCTTAATCGGACAAATTGGCTTTAGAAAAGAAAGATGCAAGTGAGTCTAAAAACTTTCTTGATCAAGATTTATGCTCAAAATTCATAGATATATTAAGAAAAAGTATTAGAAAATTCATAATCTAGGAATTTAAAGAACAAGATATCAGTTTAAAAAGACAGCCAAGGTTAGAAACTCCTGTATGAAGTGTGATCAGACACTCCAAAACACAAGGGTGAAGGGCCCCAATGGCTGCAACAACTGGTTGCCACCGAAAAATTCTAAAAGGACACTTCAGTGGCCATCCAGGTCACCCCGCCACAAAAGGCACCTTCACCAACCTTAATCGGACAAATTGGCTTCAGAAAAGAAAGATCCAAGTGACTCTAAAAATTCTCTTGATCAGGATTTACGCTAAAAATTCGTAGACATGTTAAGAAAAAAGTATTAGCAAATTCAAAACCTAGGAATCTAAAGAACACGAAATCAGTTAAAAAAAAAAAGACATCCAAGGTTAGAAATTCCCGTATGAAGTGTGATCAGACACTTCAAAACGTAAGGGTAAAGGGCACCAATGGCTGCAACAACTGGCTGCCACCGAAAAAATCTAAAAAGACACTTCGGTGGCCATCCAGGTCACCCCGCCACAAACCTTTATCGGACGAATAGGCTTTAGAAGAGAAAGATCCCAGTGACTCTAAAAATTTTCCTGATCAAGATTTACACTAAAAATTCATAGATGTGTTTACACTCTCAAGAAGCCTCAAAAAGAAACAAGAAAAACCCTAAAGAAAAGGAAACAAGAAGAAAACCCACGGGACAGTTTTTTGGATGAAAGCATGGCAAGTTTTTGAATTGTCTAAACGAAACCCTGAAAGTAAAAATAATACTTCTATAAAGACAACAAGAAACGCTGCAAATAGATCACTAGGAACAAAGATTTTTCTTTTTCTAAAAAAAGAAACATTAAAAAAGATCAAACAGTTAAGTCTCAAAACTCCAAGAATTCAACAATACGAAACATTAAAGTAAGAACACAAAAGAAAAGAAAAGGCATAAAAGCAATGGAATCAGAAAATCCCTGTATTCGACTGACGAGGCCTGTTGGTTGTTACGCAAAATCGCCGCAACTGTCACGCAAAAGATAACAGGAAAGATGCAAAAGAATTGCCTCACGCAAAACCCTAGATACCAAATGGACATTGAACATCCACACAAAAGATACCAAGAAACCTCCTAAACCAGATTCGAAGAAGAAGAGGGCACCCTGTGCCGAAACCCTAATGGCATCGGCCGATCAGGCGCGGAACTGGCGGGGGCCGGGGCTAATGGAAACTAGAGATTGGGAATAAAATATTACCGTTGGAAGGGACTATTTATAGAGGATGGAATGCTAGCCGACCTTAGTTTTTTAATGTTTTCGTGTTTTTTTTTTTTATAATTCAAAATAGAAACAGGCGCGTTAACAGACCAATTGACTATTTTACCCCCAATTTAATTTTCCACTGACTCCCGGTTAGTTTCTCTTTTGTCAAATTTGTCTGACTCCCGGTTAAATTTCGATATGTTGCAACCCAATCTCGTAACTATACGCCTAGTGTTCACGGGAGTCGGGCCACTTTGGGAATTAATTGTCCACGGAGGAAGTCCAATGCGCCACCCGGGCTCAACTTTACTAATGATACAACTCTAAACTCGAGAGAACATTTCCAATTTTTATGGATGAAACGAAAATCTAACAGGATCGCCAAACCATGCGAGGATAGTTTTAGAGTTTGAAGCTTGGCGCAGCCGACTCACCGGTCACTAAAAAGCTGGCCTATATCATAGTTGTCACTGCCATTGCCTCTGACCAACTGCAGTGAGTTCCAGAAATTGGAATTTTGGGTACACCCTAATCTTCAAAGACCTTGTAATGAGTACTAGGAAAAATTGGAAAAAAAAAAAAAAGAAAAGCCATGGAAAGATGTGATACCCATTGGGGAAATAAAAAAAAAAAAAGGGAAATGAGACTGTCATGGTAAGGAGGGAAGTGGATGGCCAAGGCTTGAAGCAAGGTCTATGATCTGTCCAATTCGTTCTACATTCATTTAGGAGTTGGTTCGGACGTCCCACTTATGTTAGTTTAATCTAAATATTTGTTCAAAACATATATTTATATATGTTGGATCAATATTAGTCGAGTTGGCTTGGGCTTATGTCTTAACCCAAAAAAGTATTGGATCAGGCCCAGCCCTCCAACTAGGGGAGGGGTAAATATACATGTTTATGCGCCTAGAACCCTCCAGCGTTCCATGATCCTGCGTATCCTATCTTAGTTGTTGGCCGTCTAAAGCAAAGGTGATCGCATTCATGTGCTATTTGCAACGTAATACCAACGTCACGTTTAACAACACCCTGAGGCATGATATTGAACTAAATCTTTCGATGAATGATTTTGCCACTTAATTATCAGAAAAAAAAAAAAAAAGAGGATCAAGTGGTTGGTTCGGTAAATCAATGTATGATGTACCACAGAAGTTAGTGTAGATACTATACAAGTTTATGCTTATTTCAACATCTACTCGACTTTAATTGGCGTTCATATGGTGGCGGGTGCATCAGATGACTATGATCAAAGGTCTAACATGCAATTTCTTATAAATATTTTACCAGACATGTTAACTGCTACCATTAGTTAATTCACGGTGTGAAAGCATGCATACATTAGTGGCGCCTTCAAAGCAGGGAAAACCATGTTCGTATGCCGTGATAACTGATACGACTCCAAATGGTACGTAGGCGGAGACATTGATGACTCATACCTTTTTTTTTTTCTGTATTTTATGGAGTTTAAATCCATAACATTAAGATTTTTTTTTCCTGTCCCAAGTTAAAAAAGCGTTTCACATTACTAGCGATGTAGGATCTTATTTCTTTGACCCCAAAAAAACGAAAAAAAAGGGCCTGTTTCTATCGAAGAAGTATGCTGCCGACAATCCAACGGGTTGGATCGAACGGTGTCATTTGATTGGATCCCATGGGAATAAACCATACGACACCGCCCTCATTGATTGGATAAACCATATGAGTACAAACTAATCAATAGTATTAGTAGCGCAACTTTTGAGTCCCATGTGCCGCGAGAGGAGCATCAGTATTTTCCGAAATAGGCGTAATCCATAGGCATCCTGCAAGTGCCATGTGTCGTACAAGAACAATTACGGAACATAGAGACGACAAAGCTGAAACCATATTGTCTACATACTACCGTTAACTGTTGAAGTTTAGTAATTAAGGGATTCACTAGTATAATATGAGTTCAAATTTTCATTAAGATATTTAGTTTAAGTAAATGTATATTTAGACATATACAATTATGAGAATAACAAAATTTTATTATTGAATAATATAGAGTTTGCTCATGTGTAACATGGTGGGGCTAAGGAAGAGCAAGGAGTAGAAAGCTTGTTAATGAGTTTCTAACGGTAGCTCGACACAAGCAAAAGTATTATAGCGTTTGGCGAGCTACTGTAGAAGACCTGAAAGATCCCGCAGATTTTGGGTCATTTTTGGAAGATAACATCGCATACTACCAAGCCCTGCCTTGAAATGCCTATTTGCAACGCCTTACATCTTCTCAGGCTTGGTTCTGAAAATGGACGGAGATCCAAGATGATTGCAGCTTTTGCCAAGGAGGGGGAGGGTGGACGGGTGAGCGAAACAAACGTGGAAGAAGCCGAGGGAACGGTAGAAAATTGAGGGCCACAGCCGGAAGTACATAATTTTGGAGCGGAAAGGCACTCCATTAGTGAGGGTATTCGAGTGGAGAAATCTTTTGTGACTTTTCCCCCTTTTCCAAGTATAGAAGATCCATACAGATGCGGGTTGTGTTACGGTTCATTCGCTGTAGACAGTACGAATTATCTGTAAATGAAAATGTGCAAACAAACTGCATAATGCTTCACACTCATTAAGACAAGCCGCTGGAGTCCTATCGTAGTTTACAGTGTTGGTGGGCTTGCCTGTGGAGTTACATATGATTCCCCAAGGCATTTTTCTAGATTCACCTGCAAAGATTTTGAAAAAATCTGATGTACCGTAATGGTTAACATGCATCACATAAGGAGGGGAGAAAGCCAGGAAAGGTCAATCTAGAAAAGCGGAAGTTCCATTCTGGCATTCAACTTGTAGACTACATTCAGCACAAGCACTCACAAGTAAACCAAAGATCAGACAAGTACGGCTTGTAATTGATATGTGAGATGAAAATGGTCAGCATTACAGATATCGTCTCCAATTGGTCATATCAACCAAAATTCATGACTAAATGAACATGGCTAAGCTATGGCTACTATTTCTCATGCTAAGATCAAATATTATTCTTCATGACTATGACCCTACCTGAAGTAAATGGAAATTTGCGGGATATCAATGTCATTCCCTTCATCGTCCTCACAAGCAACAACCACATCAAAGTGTCGTTGGTATGGAGGCAATTCTGCCTTGGCCACCTCTCTAGCCAGATCAACCAATTTCTTGTCCATGCGCTCCTTATGCCTTTGAAACATGCTATTATACAGTAGACAACTTCCATGGGAGATGCTGTAAGCATTTAAGCCCTTACCTTGCAGCCATTGAAGGAGCTCCCTTAAAGTTGGATTCTCTCGCAAAGTCCACCTGTCCCACACTGTCCAGCTCATATCCTGATGCTTGATCACCTTAGGTGGCACCGGTTCAGCCATTGAGAAGAGGGGGAGAGCCAGGTTGGCAAAGCTGTTTCTGTAGTCCTCCAGTTTATGTCCATTAAGGACCTTATATAGCTCCAAGCAGACAAGCCCAGTTGCCATAGCAGTTGTAGTTGCAATTGCTGGAATGATCCTGCCTGCAATGAATTTTGCTTTAAGCTTGTCAACTTCAGGGATGCCATAGTTCCTTGCTCTCATGTTTGCAAGCCCAGCTATCAAATCCATATGATAGTTTGTGTCATCATCCTGCAGATGCAGAGCATAGAGGAGTGCACTAAGAGTTTAAAGAATGCATAATAAAGAGCTGCCCTACAGATAGACAAAATTTGTTGCATTAAGATTCGAAGACTATCAAAAATGTTTGTTCTGTTAAGACATGTACAGATAATACTAAAAAGTAGAAGAAATTTAATACATACTAATTACCTGAATGGAATGCAGGAAATTAGCAAAGCCAATTATAACATAGCCATTACTTGAAAAACAGTAAAATTCCTCATTTAGAGACCATAATTAGTTTACATATGGTGATTCTAATTAAAAAAGAGTTAAGCAAATTCAGCACAAGACCCATAAACTTAACGTATTCTGGCTAAATACTTTCATCGCAGAGAAGGACCTGGTCCACTAAGAACATCAAGTCTTGAAAGCTAATGTGAATGCTAAAAGGTTACCCATACCCAGTGGCAATGAGGTAACACTGCCAATCGAAAGTGGTGCCTAATCCTTTTGTATGAAGGGGGTAAGCAAAGCAAGTAGTTGACCTAATCTACATGAAATGCAAGTTAACAAAGGCACAAACCTTCTCAAATTGAATTGGTTTCATCTTGAAACCTGGCAATAGCTGCCCCTGGCATTTTTCTAATTTCATGATCAACTCCTCAATTACAACAGCATCATCAATAGATGAAGTAGAAACACTCGTCGCTTTTTCATCGGTCTCAATCTTTACACCCTTCCTGGGCTGAAAATCAGGGACTATCACATTGCTGATAGCATCTGCCAATTTCTTAGGAGACTTGACCCAGTCAGGAACTGGGATGCCAAAAACTTCTGCACGTAGAATGGATGCAGCCACAACAAAGTCAACGTGACTCCGATCATCAGTTGAGAAATGCAGTGGGTGAGGGAAACGCTTGGGAGCAGACCAGAAAGGTGTCCCGTTACTGGTCGTTGAATCTTCAGGAAAAGTGAAAGTCAACTGCTTCACACGATTTGAAAAGTAGTCTTCAAATCTGGTTCCATCAAAAGGATAACATCAGGAACTGGTTAAAAGAAAGATAGACACCAGAATAAATATAAATCAGAGTAACTGTAAAGACAGATGAAACTAGTACTTCAAACGAGCCCAGGTGATGCAATCCTGGAATTCCACACATCTCTCCTTGTCAAGGCATTCAAGGACACGTTCCAAGTTGTCCTTAGCCTGGGCATCACCAGCATTTTTCATTGCAGCTGCATATTCCCTTGGACTGGTTAGATAGGCATTTACTTCAGCAGCTGTCTTCTCAAACAAACCCTCAAACTCTGATCGAGCCCAAGTCAAACAATGATCTATGTTATGTGGGAATGAATGAACTGTGCACATAGGTGCTTGCTTTTCTGGTGGATCTCGTGAGGCACCATAATTTTCAGTCAGATGAGGAATAACCATCTGAGTGTTGCACTTGGCACCCAGCGTTCCAGATTCCAAAAGCGGCTTCTGAAAATATAAGCATCTCCCATCAATGTAAAGCCTAGCATTGACATTATCCAGAGCATTGATGACAACACTGAGATTTTCCCAGAAGGGATCATCAAACACATTCTCAGTCTCAGGGCTTGCACGATTTTGCAGAGCTTCAATATTGAGACCAGAATTTATCAAAGTAGCAGCTGAAGCAGCAACGGTTGATTTTGCCTGCCCAATATTCCAATCTCGGAAGAGAAACTGTCTACTAAGGTTACTCTTTTCAATGACATCATCATCAGTAATTGTCAGCTTCCCTTGCATACCACAACTAACCCCCATCAAAGCTATATTCTTCAAAAACTCACAACCCAAGGCGCCAGATCCTACAATGAAGACTTTAGCATCTTCCAGCTTTTTCTGGAGCTTTGATCCAAATACTGAAATTTGTGCATCATAACGACTGTTTACAGGCTTTAAGTCATTTGGATCAATGGGTTCTGCGGGGAGGGACTCCACTGAATCAAAGTAGAAGAACTGTCCAAAAAAAGTCCAAAACATACAATTTAACCTAGCATTACAATGATAGAACATGCTGTGTCTAATAAATAAGCAGTACATCAATTCACCAGATTACAAAATTATTGAGGTCGTTGTCTATTTCAAAGAAATCCAAGATTGCCTATTTACCTGAAAGAGAGGATGGAACTTCCCAGAGCAGGCTTTTACAACTTCCTGTCCAACAATACCACCAAACATTGCAGCCATTGGATTCAGCACAGCCTTAGCACCAAATGCAAAATGACGCAGCACTTTTTGATCAATCTCTTCAAGCCTCCCGTCTGCTGAGGTATCATTGATGTTTGTGACCAAAGACATAAATCGCTGAGCATCCTCCTCTGATCCAGCATCTGGTAAGTGTCCCAGCTCAGCAACAAACATATCCAATGCCTGAAATGCCAAGTGTAGAAGAGGTGGACGATCGAACTTGGAGAAATCACTAAGGAGGAAGTCTCCAGGATCCTTCAGTGCATCACGCAATGGCTTAAAATTCAACACCTTAGGTTCCTTTAATTGCGTGACAATACCACCTTTTATATATAAAGAACAGTTTGCTGTGTCCTCCTCAATGTTAAATGAGTGTGGTCTGGCATTCTTAACCTTCCTTGGCTTCCCATCATTCAGTTCTGCCATTCCCTGGACTTCAGAGAACACAACTAAATCCCCATCCTCAAACTCAAGCCTCTCATCATCAACACAAGCCACGAGGGCAGGGTTATCATTGCTGATTGATGCAATTATGCCAGTATGGGGATCCTCACCATCAACATCCAGAACTGTAAATTGAGGACCAAAGTCACAGAAAACACTACCAAAAAGACCCCGCACTTCAGATTTGATAAAGGCAATAGCAGGCTGATGATTATGGCAGTAGTCATCAAATTCTATTGCTTTCTCCAAGCTAATGTCAGTAAACACTGCAGCCTGAATCACCCAAACCCAAAGGTAATGAACAACGAAGACATTTTTTTTTTGCATAACAACAAAATCTTAAGATTGCATACAGGAAAAAAAAAAAAAAAACCAAGTACATGATAGGAATTGATGCTTTTGCACCAAGCAATAAAGAAAAAAAAAAACAATACAGAAGCAGATATCCATAGATGAACTCATTAGTCCACATTGAGTCCAGAACAGTTTTAGTGATGGTAGAAGCTAAATTCTGAAAGAATATACAAATACAATTCATTTGCTCAAAATGCTCAAGTGAAAAATAGAACTAACAGTGTTAGTCATAAGCTAAAATTAAAGAAATAGACAAGACAATATAGACATAATGTGTAGAGTATGGTAATATCTACATCAAAAAGTTAGCAGATGACCATGGACCTTTATACACAAGTGAAAGTCAATCAAACAAAGCATTTACATTGCATACAAGTAACAACAGAATACCTGAAAATCAGATAGCTGATCCTTAGTCAACTCATTTGTTAAAGTAGAAATCACCACAGAATTATTCAGTTCTTGCAACTTATGGACAGAAGCAAGAGCTCGATTCTTCCCCACATCATCCTCTGTAAAGAGGAAATTACTAGACAAGTCCCACAATTCAACAGCTCCCTCATCATGCAAGGTCACAGACTTGACCCCAGCAAGAATCAGGTTCTTGGCTGCAAGAAACACAAGCGCCTGCTTTGTAAGAATCGGTGAATTACAGAAGATCAGATCCATTACAATGCAATTGACATCACAAATTCTTTACAAATTACGATACAAAATGCCCAATGTTATCAATTCTTACGGTACCCTCTTGCTTAATGGATGAAAGAAAGCCTTGGGTAGAAAAGACCTAGAACATGTACTACTGCTTCGTTCAGTTTTGCATATAACTAGCTTTATTTTATTTTGTTTTGCAATTAAGAGCCAAACAAAAACAGAAAACCAACAGATCCACACTGCCCAGAAGATTTAGTTGAATATTCTAAAGAAATCCCAAAAAAACACAAACAGATAACATGCGCTCACAAAATTCCGAAATGAAGTAGGCAAATGCTACTGAAAAAGCAGCGTTCATAGCAAGTCACTTAATGCCACAAGGAAAAATAAAAAAAAGAAAATTGGGAGAAGCTGGCATACCAATCTCAGCACCAAGGCCTTGCAAGCCCGATATAAGGACGTTGGAGGCAAAGAGACGGCGCATGGTCTCGCGGCCGTACACGGCAAGCTGGCGGCTGTGCAGATCCTCATCGATGTCCTGCGAGTTGCCATTACCCAGAGTCATGATCGGCGATTGAACGCTGTGGCTACTGCGATCGTCGTTATTAGTTGCTGTGGTTGTGGTGGTTTCGGTGCTTTTACGGTTCCCCATGCTTGCGGGTGATCCGGCAGCGGCAGACTCGATTCGGCACTTCTTGATCGGCGATTCGGTAGCGTTGTGAATTGGTCCTCCTCCTCCTCCTCCTCCAACTACAACCTCTCCTCCGCCAGCTCTCTTGCTAGGAAGCATATAGTACGGCGAACTGTTCATATCGATTCTCAATTCCATCAAGAAGGAATTTAAAAAAAAAAAAAAAAACCAACAAATTCTCTATTAAGAAACTACACCGTTTTGTTGTCCAGAAAAATCTTTGTAAAAAATTTTGTTTTTGTCTATAAAGGAAAACACCGAAAATGAACGAGGAGACTCTGCCGAGCCTGATTTTAACAATCTTTAGTATCGCCAAGAGACAAAAATGAAAAAAGAAAAATTGTTATCGCGGTTTCTTTCACTTTCCGTTTCTTGTTATTATTATTTTCTGGTGAACCAAACAAGAAGCAGCGACACGGAACCCAATGGGATCTTGAGGTGTTTTTAGGGTTTATTATAAGAGAAAAGAATATAAATTTGGAAGGCAGATACCGAGTGGAACAAGGAAGCAGATGGAGCAGTCGCAACAAGTTGTGGACTTAGAGAAGCACCGAATATTCCTTTTTTCTTTTCGGGCTTTGCGGGCATTTGTGGTTAAAGCTTCGCGAGCTGAAGGCGCGAGTAGTGGTATTATAGAGAGACGCAGGCAAAATGGTCAGGTCGGTGGATTCATTTCTCTCCAGGAGGGAGAGAGAAAGAGGGAGAGAGAGAGAGAGCGACAAAAACGGCAAGCAGAGAGAGGTTGGCGTGAGCCGAAAAGTAAGGGATGCTCAGGTGGCGTAAGCGGTGTTTCTCAGGCGCCGTTTGGCTTTTTAGCGTCCCAAACTCTGTTCCCGTATTGAGATTATCCTAACGTGCCTTGTGTGGCGAAAAATGTGATTGTCAATTTTCCCTCTTTTTTTTTTTTTTTTATAAAAAAAAGACGCCTAAGGGAATCTTCATATTAATTGGTCAAACTTTTGTCATTCCAAGTTAAATTAAAGTTCGCCCAGCCTAATAGTTTGAATTCGAAAAACAGAAAATACAACAACGATATCCTTAGGGATATGCTAAAAATTTTTACTAAATTTTAATTTTGTGAATTTTTATATAAATTTTAAATATTTTTTAAAAAAATTTCGAATAAGTGTTTTATGGACAAAAAAAATGATTAAATTATTAATAGATTTCTTTTAATGAATATAAATATTTAATGATTAAACCAATTTTCTTTTTAAACAAATATTTATTTGAAAATATTTTAAATATTATAACTACTATGAAAATTTGAAAAGATTTAAAATTTAATTATAAAATTTAGAATTAATTATATATATATATATATATATATATATATCCTAATATCTTTATGATAACATTACATGGAGATGAACAATGTGTCGCAAAAAAGTAACTCTGGTGCAGACTATATTTAGGGGAAAAAATAAAAAAGTGCTAATTGTGCGGTTAATGAAATTTAGTTGAATCATCTTCATGTGGGTTTGCAGTTACTTTTAAAAGCAGACAGACAAAATACTGTTTTCTTTAACCACTATTTTCTTTTCGTTTTTACTTCTCTTATGGACCAAAAAAAAAAGAAAAAGAAAAACATACGCATGGCGTCCGCAAATAAATCTAGGCATTTTTTTCTCTTTATTTATTTATTTATTTTTGGGAAATAGGGGGTGTCTAAAATTTTCTCATGAATTTTTTTGTTTGTAATTACCTGATTTCAATTTGTCGTGCTTTAAACGGGGTGCTGGACACGGGGCATTGAGAGATGTGAGAAGTGAAAACGACGTCGTCTCGAGAGCAGGACAGGAACCTGCGCGTACTTGGAACAGAATTGCACGCAATCCCAAACGCTGCTGTTTTAAAAGAAACGTGGAGGAAACACGCGACCATCAACAAAACGACGTTGTATTATACGTCATCCATTTCCAGAATTTAATTTTCAATTTATTTATTCAAAAGAAAATAAAAAACTATGGCGCTTCCCTCTCTCTCTCTCTATATCTCCCACGCGCTTAGCCAAAATAAAAAATACGCCGATCTGCCCATCGCCTCGAAGATTAAAGGGCAACCAGAAAATCACAGGTAAGTTCCATGGTTCTCACTTTAAGCCTTAGACTAACAGATCCTAAATTCCTGATTATTATTTAGTGTTTTTAATTTTCTTGACCTTAGCTGACAATTGAAGCGCGAGAATCATCGCACGAAACGACACTGGCCAGGACTTGGTTGATGTCTGGTCGGTGAAGATGGGGGATTCCGCTGGAAGCATCGATGTGGAGAGGCTTGTGTCGTACAGTGACGATCTCGTGGCGGTGCTGAAGGACAAGAAGGACATTGATAAATTGACGCAATGTGTTGAGCAGTTCAAGGTTCTAAAGACCTCCTGTGACGCCGATTCCAACGAGGCTAGAAGCCAGCTCCAAGGTAATCTAATTTCTTAACCTATCCCGTAGGCGGACGTTCTTCTCTGTTAGTCCGACTCTAGTTTCGATCTCAGTTTCTCTGCTTTGAGGTGCATCTCTTTGCAGTTTCAATTTTTATGTATACGAGTCAGTTGTTTGCTCCATTGATTTAGGTTCAAAACTTGCTGTCCAGAAACGAAAAATTTAGATAATTGGGACCTCAATAATCCATTTATTTGTTACCACATGCTAAAGAGGATATAATGTAGTTGGCAAGACTGTCAGCGTTGATGTATTATGGTATTTCCAAGCGCCACCATTTTATTTGAGAGTTCTTTCTCGCTAAACGGTTGTATGATATTGCGCTCCCTAGACTAGGCCATTCCTAGCATGAGGTTCATGATATTACGGCTACGGTTACAGCAAGATGGTGACCACAGTGATGGGTAAGGTGTGTTTATATTTGAAGTATTAACATTTGCTCAGTTTTCCACCATTGCCAGGAAATTGGTAATACACTCACTTTCATAAGAATGCATTGGCTTCCCTTTTCATGATTTAATTGTGATTATCTCTTGTTTCTCCTTCACTACTTTGAAGCTTCCGAAACATTGCTCACAACTCACGAGTGATAGATACATCTATGGATGGTTATTTCAAACTTCATGTTTCATCCTGAAGAATGTTTTAAAGAGTATCTTTTTACTCTATTAAAAAAAGAGACATAACATTTCATGAGAGCTTATTGCCATT
This sequence comes from Bruguiera gymnorhiza, assembly GCA_020883675.1. NCBI lineage: Eukaryota > Viridiplantae > Streptophyta > Magnoliopsida > Malpighiales > Rhizophoraceae > Bruguiera > Bruguiera gymnorhiza. The sequence continues at coordinate 7,390,554 of JAIRCJ010001062.1, read as the reverse complement.
ACTTTTTCTTTTTTTTTCTTCATATTATTTTTATGGAAGTGGTTAAGTTTGAATTAACCGTATAGGTTAAGGGGTTTTTTTATTTTTTGTTATTATATTGTACATATAAATGTTGTCAATTTTGCACCATGTGGTTGATTGATTCATATGTCTAGCAGAATATCAGAAAAAGATAGATGAATACAAGCAGAAAACCGAGAAGGCAAAATCTGAAGTCTCTGCAGATGCTGAACTTGAGCTTCTGCAGAAGGAATTGGAAGCAGGGCTTGAAAACGAGCGTGTGTTGGCAGAGGAGCTCAGATATGTATATATTTGGTCTTAATTTTATACGGGTCAACATTTTTGGTTGTTGCTGTGGCATTGATTGTGAGTCCATCACTCTCTTTTTAAATAAACACAGTAATCAACAGTGAGATCAATGATATAGAACGTCAGAGAATTTCTGTAGAAGAACTAAAGCAGACCCTGAAGAAAGTTGAGCAAGATGAGCTGAGAGCACAGTAAGTACATAGACATCCGATGATTTTTTTGACCTTTTAATAATGGGAACTGCCATGATTAGGGAGTGGATGTCAGGTCAGTTGAGTTCTTATATTTCTCCTTGAGCTTGCAGGAGGAAGCTTTCAATGTATGCTTGTGTGACTAATATCATACCAAACTTTGATGATCACTCCAAAATCTCAGGCCGTATCCTTTTTGACTTTTCTGATCATAAGTTATAGTCATTTTTGTTGTAGTGCGTTTGTTCTGGTTCATGGGTGTTTCAGTTGTTCTTAATAAAAACCACAGATATAGTTGACAGAGATAAACGGAGAGTTGAGAAATTTGAAGTAGACCCAACAGAAATGTCCACTTTTGACACATGCCAAAGCATCTGGAACATGGTGAATCTGCGATAGATTTTCGACGCTCGTCCCGTGCATCTGTGATACATGTTTATTCTTGATTTATGGCTTCTATGGTAGTCTTTTTGTTGTCGGCACTGCTGCTTCTGTTGTTATGTATTTGTAATGGCTTTTGATATTGGAAGTTATTTGGTGATTTCTTCCTTCAATTTATTCCGTCATTAGATACGGAAATGTCAAGTTAAACCACAACATTGGCGTGTTAGGAAATTAAACTTCTTCCAGCTGTTTTCTGATACATGACGATGTCTCGGCAATAGTTAGTACCATATTCAGATTCCAAGAACAGCAGCACCTGAAGCGATTATCATAAGTGGGTATTTGTGTTTTGCTTAACAGCAGGGTAGGACAAAAACATGAAAGTTCCATCGAGGGAATGGTAGAACTTTTTCTCCCTAGAATGCAGTACCCATAAACTCATGCTACAAGGGCAATCTGGTGATTTCCGCGTAAAAGAGTTCAGTCAACTGGTCCATCTTCCTAACAGTAAGATACTAAGATCTGATTTTTGTATGCCTAACCATATTGCCAAACAAAAAGTAAGCCAATTTACATTCCCTCTGCAGAAGTTTTCAACAATTTAGCCAAAATTCCCATTCAACTGAGACGTGCCCCGCCAGAGGCCCTACGCTTTTCCAAATTTGAAAAAAAGATGGAATATTTCAGGCAGTTGTAGATCCTTCCTTGCCGATCACCACATAACCCAAAGGTTGGTCATTCTACAGTTTCCTCCTGACAAGGCAACATAATGCAGACACCAGAGAAAAACAAGAAAATCGATTGACAAAGATTAAGATTATGGACAAACAAATCAAAAAGGAAACTTGAACCCAAGGAAAAAAATTCAAACATGAACACAAGTAAGGCCTTAGTTTGACAAGTAAATAAAACTTGAAAAAGCGAACCCTGAGGTAAAGAAAGCCAGAGTAGACTGTCCTCCATTTCTTTGCCCACAAATTCTCATTCATTGAGAAAACCTACCAGTAATTGGTTCAGAATTCTTTGACAACAATTTTCCTCCACTTATCCCTGAGATCATTGGGAGTTCGAGTTGCATGAAAAATATGACGACCAAACTCCAAAATTTTCCTCCACGGAATATTTTTGTTTACTTCAGTTGAAAATTTCTGCACTCCTTCCTGTGGGACAATGAACAGGTGCCAACAAGTTAGGCTTATAATAACTCAAGCGCATCCCCCATTAGCTTGGTCATGCCAAAGTCAATAAAGTCCTCCAATGACCATGAATCAACACAGGATGAAATGATGGACTTTACTTATTAGTCAGTGTACCATAAATATATGCAATTAGAGAGACACATAGAAAAAAAAAAAAATTACACCAAAACTTTATATTCCAACAAATTGCAAGGACCATATGGCAACTGAAAGTTCAGCTAATCAAGCAGAGCATCTAAAAGCTCACACAGCTAGTTAATGTAGTTTATCACGATACAAAGTCCAGGATTTATCCCTTGCAACACAGCCAATTTTTCAACTATTTCTACCTCAGGGCATCACACATATCAACAGGGACAACCAATAAACAAAGCCTTTGATACCTTTAGCATATCTTCCTCTTCAGGTGTCCAGTATAGCCTTTTACGCTTGTCTTGTGCAAAATGCAGGTTTGGGCTGTAAATTGGCAGGAAAAAAGGTTAATTGGCTATCACAAAATACTCAAAAGGGCAATGATCTAACATTACTATTGTAATCAAATAAGCCCAGAAAGACTGACAGTGCTGAAGCAGATTCTTGGGGGCGTCTGGAGTTTTCAGAGGAGCTAGCTTTCTTGTATTGATTGACAGTTTTTGCCTCCAAATTGTTGTGTGTTTGGATGGATACTTTCTTTGGTGAACGAGCATTATAAGGCTGTGTTACCTTCTTCTTACATATATGCTTGAAACGTTTTCGGCGCACCGCAACAGTCTCAGAATCCATATCAGACGTTTCAGGCACCTTTTGTGCAGCTTCTTCTCCCCTTGATGTCTCCGGTGCATCCTGATGCAATTGTTCTTTGGCTCCATTAGGTGCATCATTGAGTATAGTCTCTTCTTCTACACAGTGAGCATTAGGAGATTCTTCCACAGTTTCATCATCACCATCACCAACATATTCATCATCCTGTTCTTTCATCCCTTCATCATCTAGAACCTGAAAATTGTAGGGATGTGAGATTTTTTCATTATTCCTCTGTTCTTCATGCATGGAGTTGTTGACCGGCTCCACGCCTTGTATTTTCTCCTTTTGACTACAATGCATGTCTGTATTCCCTTGACAATCAATTTCAACTACCCCTCCAAGAGGATCATGCTTGTCTATCTTTTTAGATCCCTTTCCATTTTGATGATCCTTCACTTCACCTGAAATTTCGCCCTCCTTGCTTCTCCCAAAAATTGGTGGTACATCAGTTGGAGATTTTCCATCAGCTCTCCCATCATTCTGCTTCTCTTCATCCTCACCACTTGTTTTAGAATCCATAAAATCTAAAAGTGCTTTCTTGGCCAGCATAGCCTTCTCTCTCAGAAACAAGGTCCTAGAAACTTGCAGTTTGAACCAGCAATAGGGGCAATAAAACATACCTTTCTCATCAAATTTTGGCTCAAATTCCATACATTCACGATGAAAAGCCAATGGACAACCTTTTTCACTACAACAAACCAATTTCCCATCTCTATTGCACCTTAAACAAGCATCGTTCTTCAGCCAGTCCACCTTCTTCCCATCTAAACCACTCCCCTTTCCTTCAAAAACATCCGTCTCATCACTCACTTTGTGTTTCTTTCTACGACCATCACCTTTTCTTGACTTCTCCTGCAAAATCCCCTCTATGCTAGCTTCTGCTTCTGCGTTACAATCATCCTGTACAGAGATTCATGAAAAGATTCTCCTTAAACTATGCTTTCGGTTATTCAAAAAGAACCAGAAAAAGAAAAAGAAAAAGAAAACTTAACACGAATTTAAGCATCATAAACGCTAAGATTGGGAGACAGAGAGAGGGAGGGAGGGAGGAAGGAGCACCAGATTGCTGGGAGGAACTGGCCGTGCTGAGGTGGTGTGCGACGGTCTTTGTGGCGATTTAGAAGGCCGAGCCCTAGGGCAGCGGGTTTTACTTCTCATCTCGTGAATCGGCGGATTCCGGATCCAACCCGTCGTCGAATTTTCAGATTTTCCTTTTGCTTTTTTTTCATCCTGTTAATTAAAGTGATTTCCATGTTAATTTTTTTAATAGAATCTTCCACAGTATAATAAATAAATTTTATTTAAAATAAATTTATATAATATAAAATTATAAATAAGTTACACACTCCAACATAATTAAACATAAACGAACACTTGTTATTAATTAAGATTTGAGAGTTGGGATATAGATACTGCAGCTGAGCGCACTGACGCCAGAGCGACGGCGGGGGGCGGCGTCTGGACACTTGGCCACCTCGACAGTCGAGGGACGGAAGTGGAGGCGGTGCAGAAGCAGAGGATGATTTGCCCCCATTCTCTTGGGCCTTTTGGGCCGCTTGCCAAGGAAGTTTGCCCTTCTCTTGGGCCCTTTGGCTACTTTTTTTTTTTTTTAAATATGAAAACTAGAAAACCCTTCTCCTGGGCCTCTTGGGCGACTCTTGCTGTTATAGAAACTAAGCCATCGTTATAAGTTTCTTGAATACAAAAAGCCCACGAGTATTATCCTGTGGACAGGGCATTGTTCCTCCTTCTGAGGGAATAGGATTTGTGGGCTTTTAGGACTCGGAACTTCTGGGCTTGGGCCTTTCAATTCATTGGATGAAACTATTAATTACACGATAACGTATTGTAGGATACGCTATTATGATACAGTGGTCTATCTTGTATTACTCTATCGTGCCCCATGCAGCAAACATATCTTATTGTCTAATCAAGAGAGTATGTGGTACAGTCCAAAAGGTAAATTATAGCATACTGCAATATGGGAGATTCCGGGCAAGGATACTTTACGCCCATTAGCGCATTCGCATTAATGATATTGAGAATTTCATCCATTGGTTAGATTCCTATTGAATTCTTCAATCTCCTCGAGTATGGCCTGAGGCCGGTGCTTTTGTTGGCGGGGCAGACGATGTGAAGTTGCTCGTGTTATCATTCTGCTCTGCATAGCAAACTTGTTGGTTGATGTGATTTTTCTTCCCTGATTTGCAATGATGAAGATAGATGGGGGTTTCCTTCGCTAACGAATCGTTTTCTGAACGAAGTGATTTGCAGGCCTCAGGGATTTGAATCCCTTTGTAAGCCTTGCAGACGTAGCTTTCAAAATTCTGGTAGTCCTGCACCCAAAGAATTAATTAGAGACTTACGGTTAGACGCTTGAAAAAGGAGTCATGTGCAGATGTGCACATAACTAGAAGCTTAGAGTCCTGGACCAGGACTAGCAAACCTCTTGTAGTGGTTGACCATTCACAACCACCCATGGTACGAATCTATGTGGTGGATTAAGCTGGGCTGTTTCATCTGCGAATTGTTGTTCGATCTGCAGCATCCATGTCATTTTAAGGAATAGTAAATGCCAGATACACAGACGAAGAGAAAAAAAAAAAAAAAAAAAGCTGCCTTGTGTAGTATTAGAAGATGGAAGTGCATATTCGAATCATAAGTTCAGCGGGACCTTTTGTCCTTGTCCACTTGTGTAGCAATCAATTGGTTGTTTAGCCGCCAATCCAGACATTTCAAAACAATTGACCCATTCATTGAGTTTGTTCCCCAAGGAGAGGCGTTCGACACAGCGTATAAATTTGAAATGTCGATCCTGCACCAGCAATAAATTATAAAATAATGGTTTCAGACTTAATTATGTAAATTTTTTCAATCAACGTCTCCTTTCAACGCTTAATAGCAATTCCCATATCCAATTCTTGCATATATACATATAGATCTCTAGCATGAGAACGAGCGCATGCAGTATCTGAAACCCCACTAAATAGCAGGGCCATGCATTTAATCCCGTTTTGCCTAAAAGGTTTTCAGAATTGGTTATTGTAAGGTAAGCAAAGTTGGTGAAAACTTCATGTTTCAGACTTTATTAGCATAAGTTTTAACTCCAATTTTCCCCTTCTCTTCAACTAAAAAAATATTGATGGTGTATAGCAGTTAGGCTGCAGCTGAGTGTACCCAATATTAACAGACTGTTTGCTACTAACGTTGAGATGGGAGAAAAGGGGCTTACAGGATAGACAGCTATGGTGCAGGCTTCCATAGCATTAAAGAAGCATTCGTCTGGGCCATGCTGCAACATGTAAAATATGCATGTTGTGAATTAGAAGAGCGTTCCAACGGTAAGGCAATTCAAATTCAAACCAAAAAGATCTATTCAGAAGGTTAACGGACACTATAGTACTATTGAGCCAGAAACAAAGAAACCCCACAAGTTAATATCAAATGTGACGATAAAAAATGTTAAATATCAAATGGACAGTCCAATTCTTCACCAAAGTATAATTAACAAAATAGTTAAACGATGCCGTTAGGTAGATTGAGCAGTAGAGCGTCGGTTGAACTTCCGTGTGAAGCTTCTTACATTGTAAAATTACCTTGATATGAATGTAAACGAACTGATTATTATCATAATTTGAATAAGCCAGAGTGAGAAATGTAAACCTGACAAACGAAGGGGCCGTGGGGCTCGAGAAAAGCATTGCCCCAGGGGATCATCCTGAGATGGACGATGGAGATGAGTCTTTTATCAAACAACTTGACCAGATGGTTCACTATGAAATCCGCACAAAACGGGCACAAAGCCTCGTAGTAAAGAGACAGCGTGACTTTTTCAGTAATGGAAGGAGAAGTAAGACAGAACGATACAAGGCAAGTGCAAAGAAAGCAAGCGGTGAGCCATGGTCGAAGAGAAAGAGAAGCCATCCCCCCTAAACCCAAATTCCAATACCCAAATGGCAAAAGAAAAGGGACAATCCACGCGAAGCTCTTGATCTGCCACTGGTGGACTAGCTCTTGATCTGTCCCGGAGGTAAGCAGGGAAGATAGTTGAAGCCAGATGTGAGAGTAGGCCCCACTTTTTATCTGGGGCCCTCTGGCAATTAATATGTGCTATGCTCTTTGATTAGCTTTTGAACCTTTTCTTTTCCAGCTCTATAAGAATCAGAGATTGTTTAAAGATACGGCGGATTAGTGAATAGGATAGACAAAACAATACCAGCAACAACAAATCGTGTTATATTCATTTTCGTTGTCTAAATCGATTTCATGTTTTGAGGTTTTTTCTTTTTTGGTCTTTATTCAGTTTTTTTTTTTTTAATATATAAATAGAGGCCAATTCCCGAGCCTACCAAGAAAGGCTCCTCTTACAAATTTCAGAATTTCAGAACGATCCATGCTTCTTAATGGCATAAAAGGCATATTTTGGGCGGGGCCATAAGCAATCATCCGCATTAATTCTTTCTTTGCCACGAGAAACAAAAACAGAAAGAATTACCACTTTCGCTTCATTTTTTTTTTTCTTAAATAAACAGCTTCTTTCTGTTGAAAAACTCGACAAGGTATCACATTATTATAGAAATGATTATCAATTTTTAAGTTGTAACGAAAAAAAAAAAGAAAAAAGAAAAAAGAAAACTGAAGGTGCCGGCTGAATCCAGTTGGATGACAGATAACGTCAAAACCGAGTTTTTGGTCTGGTCCAAAATTTACATGAACTGAACTCCGCAGGCCCGGCAAGAGAAGCCTCTGCTTTTTGGGCTAGACGCAGACGGAAAAAATGACAGAAAATTAAATTAAATTTTTGGGCCTCGTTTAGGCTTTCAGGTCCCTGCTCTCGGTGGCGCACCACCATCGACGTCGTTTAGGCTTTCAGGTCCCTCCTCCAATATCAACTGCCGTTCTGCGTCGGAACCAAAGCCCCACCTAGACCCCAATCTTAAAGGCTCCAGCTCTTTTCCGATGGCATCGATCAATTTCAATTTCTTCGATAATTGGTTTAAGAAGCCCCCAAACCCACTTCCTCCCATTAACCTTCTCTCACTCGCCCACTCTCTCACTCCTAAAACCTCCCGGCCCCTGAATTTCGCTTCCATCAGCGCCGCCACTAATCCCCAGAATGAGCCCAAGAAAGACGAAAAGGAGCCGCCTCTCTACGAGCAAATACTGGAGCAGTACTTCTGGGAATGTGAGAACCTACCCGATTATCGTCACACACCTGAAGTCGAAAAGATACTGAACGAAGATCCGGTTTTCGAGAAGAAAGAGAACCCGACTGAAGAGGAAATCAGAGAGAACGAGGAATGGTGGGCCGGGTTCCGGGCCAGCCCGGTGGTCAAGTTCGTTGCGCGGGCAATTGAAATTGCGGATAAGATTAACGAGATGGAGCTGCAAGAGAACTCGATTCCGTACAGATGGGAAGACAGAAAGTTGTGGCAGGCGGTGCCCCACGTGACCGGGCTGGACGGCCGGCCAATGCCCAGAAAGGCAATAAAGACGAGGAAGGAGAGCGATGACAAGTTCTGGGATTTTGCCAGGCAGTTCTTTTTCGGGCTTTGGGGATATAGGCAGAGGCCTTACCCACCTGGCCGCCCTATCGACGTTGCTCAGGCTATCGGCTACAAGCGCCTGGAAAAGCGATACTATGATTGTAAGTTTGACTGAATTGCTACCATTCGTTATAATTAGACCTTTTTTTTTTTTTTTATCATAATCTGATTACTGTGCAAGTCTTGTTTCGTTCGCTGATATTGTTAGAATTTTTTAACTGTAGTTATTATGAGAAGTAGTGGCTTTTACTATAAGGATCGATTGGGAAGGACACGAGGACCCATGGAGCTGATTCAGCTCAAAACTGCATGGGGTGGCGGGATAATTGATAAGGACACTTTCGTATGGATGGAAGACATGGATGAATGGGCTCCAATACACATGATCTATGGCATGGAACGCGCAATTGCCACTTGGGAAGGTCTGTTAAACATATCATTTGGACTAACGTTGAATGAATGCTGTGTCTGAGTGTCTACTCACTAAGAAACTGCCTACCTTGGGAGTGTCCATATTATTTTAAAGAGTTGAGACCTACTTCTTTGTTTAGGGGAAGATTCCTGGAGTGTTGTGACTGAAATAGGAAACTGACGAAATCTATATGTGCAAAGCCAACCATCCAATTTGGGAATGCCCAAAACATGGGGTTAACTTTGCCAGCTCAATAAGCTCATTTCATGCTTTATATTTTTCCTTCTCTTTATTTCTTGGGAACTGTAATAAACCTGAAACTTGACTCCAAATGAAGTAACTCAGCTTGTGGTTTCACTATTTCAGTTAGGCTTGGTGCTGCAGCAACAGCTTTCCTCCACAAACTGCAGAAAGGCATACCTCCTTGGGTTCCACTCAAGGGACGTGAACAGAAAACCTACAAGCAAATGCAAGAAGAGGCCGTAGAGAGCAAAAGGCGTGACTTAGCTGTCTTGGAAGCTAATGGTGGGGATTGGCCAGGAGTTAGGATTCCCAGCTATGCACTGTTTCTTTGGGCTAGTGGCACTGAATTGACAACCATTTTGGAAGAGGACCATATGCCAAACAAATACATTCCAAAAGAGCTCAGGTACTACAGCATTTGCATGCAATACTTGTCTGCAAATTTGTGCCGTTTAATTAGGCCAAGGATTTTGCCCATTTCTGTCAATTTTTTCAATTGTGCCGATTTTGAACCAATGTATCATATTTTAGAATGTCCATATCAATCATATAATGATGATTTTTTTGTTTTTTCCCTTTTTATCTTTGGGAGTTAGGCTTCGGTTGGCTAAAATTATCCCTGGCTTAAGGCCATGGGAGGTTTTAAGTGTTGAGCAAGCAATGGATCAGATAACATATGGTGGAGAGTGGTACCGAGAACCCCTTGGCACCTATACAACTGGTCCTCCATACATCCAGCATTGGAACAAGGATGTTTTGGTACAATCTTGCTTCTTACTTGCACTTTTCTCATTTAAGCTTTTCCCATGCCGGTGTCTAGGAGATTAGGTGGACTTAAAATTCTCTGGGGAGAATACGTGCATAAATCTCAAAGGGAAACAAGAGATGAGCAAGTAGATTGGTGGTTCATTTTACATTCTATAAAAGAATGCCACCAGACATTATGCTGAGAACCCCTGCTAATATAGGACATGGGACATTACTGAGACAACACAGTATTGTGATGATTCTCAATGGTTATTTTCTTTTGCATATTAGTGACAAGCGATTTTGAGTTTTCCATTGATCTTTGGTGTATTTACTTGCTGAAACCCTGCCTTCAGAGCATATTTGAAATTTTTCACGACCTCAGCACTCAAGTTTCTGCCAAATTGGAGCGGACAATTCCTGGTTTTGATGTCATAATGGAGAAAGTCCATGCTGACACCAAGGCAAGGGATGCCAGACGTAAGCAGAAGAGGGAGGCACAAAAGAAAGCTGAGCAGGAGAAAGCATTGTACAATCAAATTAAGTACGGTTGGTAGGATCACTGTGATCTCAAAGCCACAGGAGCTTGAAACACGAGATGGTAAATGTGCAGTTCAACTATCTCATTGACCATGTTCTGCTTGTGTCAACTTGTGAATGACGATTCCTTATATTTATGCTTTTGACTGTTGTGTAGTTCGTGATTCTTTGTGGTGGCAGCCTTTAATCAATTGAAGAAGTTGGGTTTGCCGCTGTTTATAGCTGATCTACTCGACGATGGATTGATGCCTACACTGATTGAAAGTTGGTGCTATTTGTTTAAGTGGATGTGTTTCTGGGGCATATGCATTGTACTGCCTGTGTTCAGTGTGCGCACACATTAATAGTGGGGAACGATGGAGGGAGTAATGGGTGGAGTTCGTGCTTTTCAAAATCTATTTGGACATGTGTTTATCCTCATCTCGTTGCAACCTGCTTTCTTATAAAGACAAGGATTGGATTGATGAATCCAAACTAATTTATCTAAAAAAAACCCTGCTGTTTCGATAGAATTGATTGCCATTTAGCTTGGGCTAATAATATGCAAATTATACAGTGGTGCCTAGCTTCTCAATTCGAATGTGTAAAATGCTGCTGCTGCTATTTTCCATTTCTGTGGATTGAAATGGTTTCCCAAAATCAGTGAATAGCGAAGAAAGGCCGTTTATGTCGTGGCTTTTTAAACAATTGTGCAAATTCGTCTACGTAAGCCAACCCACGTGCCATAAGCTAACTCGGACGTAGTGCTGGCCTGTTGGGTTTCATGCACTTGGATCTTGGGCCAATGCCCAATGACAGCCTAACTCGGCCACGGAAACAGAACCCGAGAAAGTAAGGCTTGGCATCATGATCCACGGTCAGGACTCAGTAGGCGGCACCGACCTTGCCATCTGTCGAGTGGATACCAGACAGCAGTGGCGAAACACTTGTACCGAAAAAACAAGCAACCGTTCGGACGAGGTCGTTTGTCCCCTGCGGCCTCTCGTCTGTTTTGTTTATATATGTAGGCGGTGTCTAATGGGGCTGGATTTCTATGGTAGAAGGTGAAGAACGTATACTGTCGAAAAGCAAAATTAGGCGAAAATGGAAAATTTTGTTAGCATGAACGAAGCCGGAAACTTGGTCCATCCTAAAGAAGGGAACTTGGTTGAATCAGACGATGATGAGAAGGGAGAAGATAGGCCAAGTAGATCACTCAATCATATACCCACTAAAAACTCGGTCTCATGTAGAGGGGAACCTAGTGATCAGGGCGAAGACGAAAAGAAGGAAGAAGACAATAAAGAGGCGAAAAATCAGGAAAAGCCAGGGTTCGGTCTTCTTGACCGTCTTATTTCCAACTTGGTCGCTCCTTCAAGTCCGAAAGCAGGAGCTGAACAAGAGAAGATCGATAAAGAAGGGCTAGTGAAAGTTGGAGAAGAAAATGACCAAGTGAAGTCTAGAGGGGGGAGTTGTGCTGGAAGCATCATTGAAAACATCGTTTCCCACTTTCCCAAATCTCTTCCCGGTATTTTCTTTTCACCTCCCAGAGATTTTTTTGCCCATACTTTTCTACAGTCTCTCTTTTTATTTTTCGTAGTGAAAATATATAGATTGAAACCCACGTACTTTCTGTTTATGGATTAGTTTAAAACTTTCATTTTGTGTTTTGATGAGCAGACGATGCTGCTCCGTCAACTGACGAGGCCTCCATTCTAATTCACTCCATCATCCGTGATTGAGGATGGAAAGATTTTTGTTATTAGTTGTCCGGGAGACTTTTCTGTTTTGAAGTAGATGAAGGGATGCATCAGTCAACGTTGTTTTTATTGTGAATTTTCAGATTTTCCGTTAGGTGTTAAATTCTGTCTCGATTGTACCATTATCTGCTGCCTCTTGTGATGTTCTTATTGTCTTGTCCATATTCAATGGAAATTTAATGGCTTCCAATGTCTCAGAAATGAAATAGCGTTTGTTCTAAAGTTTTAGTGTGGTCATACCTAGGTCAGAATATATTATCTGGGTCTGCTTGAACGCTGACTTGACCGTCTCTCCTTTACAAAACTCCGCGCCTGCAACTTTTGATTCCATTTGCCTGGGTGTGCTAATGCGGGCATCTTTTGGAGTAGTCGTTAAACATAGCTGGGAACAATAAGCATTGGGAATGTGACACCAGGAGCAGCTTGTTTTGACTTCAAGGCTAAAAGATATCCATCTCATGAGCAGAGCAGTTATATGCACCTTCAATGTGGAAAACGATGTTAGTAAAATCATAGATAAGAAGGTGAACTAGCCAAATTAATAACAAGAGCACTACATAGGGGAAAAAAATGATCGAGCCAAAAGCATGACCACCGAGTCAGATTAAAGACATCCATGCCACGAACAAGAAAGACGATGAGTGACTTTATAACATGCAATAAGAGCAGTCAGCTTTACTGGACAAAGACAAAAGTTGTGGTATGGTCAAGAATTTTTAGCATCATAGTACACAAAGCTGCGTAAATGATGCAAAAGATGCACATGAAACATAATAATAGATTGCCATCACTATGGATCGGGGAAACAGCAAATAGATGTAGATGTTACCTGAGCAGAGAGAGCATTAACAGTACGCCTTCAAAAAGTAACAGGATGAACAAGGACATTTCAATTTCATCGAGAGACTATACATGCGACTAGAAAGCCATGTTAAAATGTATGATTTCGAGACTGGAGCCACGCATTTAGCAATGCCAAAAACTGCAAAGGAAACAACTTATGTGAATCCTCTGCCAGAGGCAGTTATACACCCCGTGATGACACAGATTAGTCCTCCTGTATTTTCAAGGATTCAGACGAATGATGATCATAAGATACTCCTTTAGAGGCTTCAAGCAATTGTCGAAGCGTTCACTTGCCGATTGTATGATAAATTTGTAACCAGGCAGCCCTCCTTGAAAATGGGTGAAAACTGAAAATGCAATTTATGGATACAAAATGGCATTTGTTCTGATGTCTCAATTTCACATAACCACGAAAAAGTAATTTCCTTTGTTGTTTCCCAAAAGCTTAAGCCCATAGTTTAATAATTCATCGCATGAAAAGATTATTAAGTGTTAGCAAGCAAGTACCAAATTCACAAAGCCTCGAGCATCAAGACACGAATCTTTGTGTCAATGACCAAATTATACAGTACAGCCGGAGGGAACCATTTCTTCAAATTTTTCAGCACCCAACAGTGTGATCTTAAAGTAGGGCAGTGAGTAACCAAAGGATTTTCCTCCTTTCATTGGGCACATATGTGCTACTTTATGGCCTCACTTACAAGTAAGCCAGGCTGAAGAATTACCAAAGAAAATCTTGACAGCCATCTGTTAAGTTGTCATATAGAAGTCAAGCTTATCAAGGCCATGAAAAGTTGCGTTTCTTTCATTCATGCCATTTTCATAAGTCAAAAAGAGATACAATATTGTGAGATGAACAAAAACAACAAGGAAAAGGAAAATTGCAACATCAAAGATCAGAGGCAACAGCAAACTGAGCTTGTTATCTGAGCACAGATAGCACTAGCAAGATGACAAGGAAAGTCCATAGGATGAGTAATACCCCAATATCATCAAGGAGATTACCTGATATGGAGTTTACAAAGCATTCACTGCCCACCAGAAAATAGAAAGTGTGCCAATGAGAGCACTGTACCAAAATGAAATAGATCATATTACTAGCCTCTCTCATCTCCTTACTCTTTAAATCAGAACCATCCATATTAAAACAAATAAAGACTATTGAGAACGGTGCTACAATGATACCATGTGATGACAGCGCATAATCCAGGTCTATTTGTGAAACCAATATGTTAAACGATAACAGAAATTTTATTTAAACACTACATGCAACCAAATGAAAGCCTCTAGAACCAGATTTGCAAATTGGGATATCCTGGCTAGGATAGTTCTGAGAAAAAAAATAAAAGGGAACATGTGCAAACTGCAGCTTGAGTAGGAAGAAATTTATTTATTTATTTTACTTGATGATGATAAGTTAGAGTCCAATAATTTTTCGGTAATAACTTGCATGGAAGGAAGGATATGCTTGTAGTATTAAATCCCAGGAACTATTGCATCAAGCTTCAACATTTAGCAGCATAATGTCAAATGAAGCAGTACCACAACACAAGTCCTTGCATGAGATCCTATCCGTGGATGAGGGAAACCATTCTTTAGTTTAAGTTTGGCCATTCCTTTAACTGCTGCAACTGGGGCTACATAGAAAGTTACAAGGAGTGATGTTAGAACAATTTCAAATTCAGGGGAATGAGTTCTGTATATTAAGGGAGAAGCCTAATCTGACCCAAATTTTGTAAAGTTTTCAAAATTTTAACACGAATTTCTATCTGACTCCTTGTGACATTGCTTAGTTCTGGAGCCATTTCCATGACGTGAAGGGGGTGTGAGTGCTGCAGAGATTGAGCAGCCAATGAAGAACCTTAATGGGACTTGAATATAGAGAAACAACAGACAGCTCCTACAAAAGAAATAACATAAGTCAAATGTGAGAGATAGGGTATAGATTATATGAAACTTTACGCAGTATGAACCAAAAGCAACAATATTTGTCTAAATTTGTACAGAGGCATCGCACACCTTTTCCAAGTAGTAAAGCAAGTCCATCTTACCATCACGTCATATGGTCCTAGTTGCTGTAGAAGTTAACCTTTTTGATCCTACTTCCTAATCGAACAATTGGAGCAATCAATGACATCACTTCCTAAGCATATTCAAAAATCAAACTCCATAGCTTCAGTTAAAGGATAGACAATAAAAAAGACATTCATGATAAATTCTCTCTCCAAAAATAACTTGCCTTCGGCACATTTTCTCCTAGTAGTTAATGAATCTTATGAAAAGTTTCTGAAGCTTTTCCTCGTAATGGCTGTTTTTCTCTTCTTGAGATGAGCGTTCAAAAGTAAGCATTCTGCCACATTTCTTGACAGTGAACCCCTGTCTCACCGTATAGAAATCTTTCAAGTCCTCTATCCTTCCCATGATATTTTTGACCCAGTAGTACAAGTATAAAATCATAGAAAAATGAAAAAACTAGCTTCTGCAAAGCCAAACACAGCTTTCTTAACATGCATTAATTTCACATATTCAAAAAGATACAATCTTTATCTTCCATTTTTATGGATCCTATCTTTGAGCTATTGTTATAAATTTTATGAAAGTCAAACAAAACATTTACCCTACACACAATATGGAAGAATCTTATTGTTACCAATAGATTTCCAAAGTCTGTGTACAGCATAAAGCATTTAAGAATAATGATAACTCTTGGGATAATATTTGGGGAAGAAATAATCAACACACACAAGGACCTTGTATTCAGTTCACAACAGAACTTGTCAAACAAGAACAGTGAAATTATCAGGTTAATGCCTAAGTTCCATAGTTCCATTTTTGGGGGCAGGGTGTCCTCAAGATCCAAAGTTGTTCCATCCACTTAATCAAATTTGCGTCATATTTGTGGAGAAGAACCTTAAATTCTGAAACTAGTATGTCTTTCAATGACTGCAGTAAGCTTAACGGTCTTTGCTTAACCAACATTTTAGTTATTCTTAGGTGAACTCCTCGCACTGAGAGGGCAAAATGAAGATAAATGTAATTCAAGAACATATGTTGCAGCACAAGTGCATAACAGAAATACGCCTTAAAGACAGAAAGCTTTTACAGCAGTGTTCCATAGTTAAAACGTACAATTCTTGCACAAAAGTTGATATCATGCAAACAGGTCTCTCATAGCCGATGGCCATAGAAATTTTGTCAATGTATAGCCACATCAGATCAAAACATATTTAATCAAACATAACTACATCAGATCAAAACATAGGCGTCATAAGCAATCACAGTCAGGTTCTATTCTCCCACTCTTAGCCCTAGAATATAGGAGCAAAGAACAATTTCTAAGATTGTCAATTATCAGAAAATAAAGGTGTAGAAAAGAATAATCTCCATTCTAAGCTCTTTCTTCGATAGCTTGTCCAGTTTTTAAGGTAGAACAGATGCAAGTGGCAACTACACATTTTTATCTAAGACATTACCGTAATATAGATTGAAATGCTGCATACATGAAGTTGCAATCATGAAAAAGTAAAGCATACATAATGATGCTTCTTTTCAACCCTGCTCTGGCGCAATTAGCTTGAACTTTCATCTGGCTATCTATGAATGGAACTAAGAAGATCATAAGGTTAATACATGTTTCAATTTCTTATAGTAACCTAGTCTCATGAAAGCTTTTACACAAAGTGGGCAACATGTAATTCCTGAAGAAGGAAAATAATCATAAATCTTCATCTGTACATATGTTGATAAAGAGACATATGCCAATTATGTGCATACAAAACATGAACAGTCCTATTTAGCAGCCAAGTTAATTGGCAATAATCTATTAACTCTAAGACATGAGGCCAGGTCATGGACATGAACAGGAGGAAGAATGCTCAGCCAATTGTAAGGCATAAGTGATATGGGAAAGAAAAAGAAGAGAACAGAAAATAAACAATTAACGTGACAAGGGCCTGGCTTGCAACTGGAGGCTGCAAATCATGTCCATCTCTTCGATTGCGTGCATGCACAAGGTGTCTTTAATGCATAGGAAAGATAGGTAGCTCGGTTAGGCTGCATACAGAACTGAATTTCAAAAGAAATACTTAAGATCATTAGCCGGTCAACAATCAACACACTATCAAGTTCTATACTCTCCTTTTTAGGCCCGGAAGGTCAATATCAGAGTAGAAGACCATTTTTAAGATGATGATCAAATAATGGAAATAATAAATATATGAGAAAACGCATAAAAAAAAAAAGGAAGAGAAAACCTGCATTCTTAGCTCTGCCTTAAGTGCATTGTCTGTCTTGAACTTCCAAATCCTTGTCTAATGGTGTGGATTATGAATTGAAATAAGAAGATCGCAAACTTATGAAGTGGGCTGCCTGAAGGAGGAAACAAATGACATAGTATCATCCTTCCATTTAGTGATGCTAGCATCTCTGTATTCAGGCATTAAGTGTGTATGCTAAAGTTGAAATCACCTAAAAATCACAACTGTTATGGTACACCAAAATAACCTTAATGGCAAGAATTTTGTGCGTTTGCATTGCCTCCATGCACATTGAAATTTGTTCTACAAGGCAAGAGAAAATCTCATTCAAACGCGGGGCCTTTTACAGTGACAATCACAGCATTTTCATCAGCGCATCGAGACATCGGATGGAAAGCTATTACATCAGGAATAAAAAAAGACGTTAAATAAGAAACAGGAACCATGAAAATTATACTATCATATAAGATTGCAAAAGCAAAAGCAAAAGCATCGTGTCTGTAATAGAAAGAGACAGACTGGAGAAAAACGTTCAATTGTAAGGGATACATGATAAGGGAAATATAAAAGGGAGAAAAGAAGGTGTCTGGCCAATTGCAGTCGGCTTGCAATTGGAGCTTGCAAGTTGTGTCCATTTCTTTAGGCACAAGGTGACATGCGCGCAGAAAGTATCTCTTATGCACGCGGTGGCTCTAAATAGCTGAACCTCAAAAGGGACAATTGAAAATTGAGATCATTAGGGTTTCAACAAATCAACATGCTTGCACAGTAACCAATCATACATTTATGTTTGCACACTCCCACTGTTAACTCCTAAGAGAATCTCAACATCCCAGTAAAGAAAAAATTTATAGTACAGTTATAAACCGCCGAATGTATGAAATTGCGGTCTTCCAAATTTCAAGCATATTTATTGGTCCTTTCTAATTATGCTTCCAACCCAATTATGTCGCTTCTTTGTCTAAGTTCACACAAAAATATGTGCATGAAGCAGGCAACCAGAAGAGGGAAAAGAATCATAAATAGCAGTCTTGCTTATGTAGACAATACATAGAGGTGTATTCCGATGATGTGCGTGCACAACGTAGAACAGTCCGATTTGAACCCAACTTAATCAGTGAAAATTCAAAATTTACCTCAAGCAACGGGGCTGGATTTAGGTTATTTTACCAGAATCCTCATTCTACTTTTCACGATATATATACTCCGCGAGAGGATTGCGTTGGTATCTCATCTTTCCACATCCACTCTCCGCATCCCCAAACTGTCGGAATGCACAGCACATACGGGAACGTGAATGTATCGAAAAACCCCACCAAAAAAATAAAAAAGGAGTTTTGTCAATGCTAATAAGCAAAGTGTATTGCTTGCGGAACCACGAAAATATATTGGCATTGATACCAACAATAATGGTAAGCAAAACAGAGCATATGATACCAAACCAGTTCACATCGAGTGCACCAAACAATTCACGCCTCCCATTTTCTTCACGAGGTGCTCTCTTCAAGCATCGCATCACTTGGCACAAAAAGAAAATAATTGAAATTAAGGACAACCCCAAAGTCTCCAAGAACAGAGACATGCCTTAAAAAACTGGTGCTTTTTTTAAAGAGAAAAAAAAAAAAAAAACTAAAATCTACCCTCTCTATAGGTCTCGCAAAAGGAAATAGGCCCAACTAGAACCGTTACTTTCGTAGGGTAACTCCAAATCAAGGGTTTCAAACTTTGGCGTTAATAAACGCACAGAGATTAAGATCTATTAAAAAGATACCAAGAACAGCAGAAAGAAACAAGAAAGATTTTCAAGAAGAGTGAAAAGAACGCACGCTTGTTTGTTAATCAGAAGGAAGAACAGGTATTTTAGAAGACCGAAAAAGAAAAGGAACATTTGCGCTCGTTAAAGAAACAAGAACGCCCTTTCAACTTCAAGAACTCGGCAACATTTTTCCTTCACCCAATCGGCGAAGAACCGCAGATCAGCTTCGTCGCACCTTCTTGACGATATAAAACACGAGAAATTGAAAAACTTATCTAACAAAATTTGTTCCAAAGACCGCATTGCTTTCGCTAATTATAACCGAATAGAAACTTAAACTCTTGGAAATCGAACGAAGCAATGCATAGAACGCGATGTGAACGTAAAACAGAAAAGAGAAACAGATGCAACTCTTGGGGAAAAGATTGAAACCAGAAAAAAAAAAAAAAAAAAAAACAAGAAACGAGCGACAAAGATTTGACGAAGGAGACTGGCGCGCAGAAGAAAGATTTACACTGAAAAAACAGAAAAGGAGCAATAAAGAACAAAGAAAGATTTGACAAGAAAACGCACAGGCGAACTTGCGCCAACCAACATGGTTTCTCGCTCAACACCTGTTCGTAACGGTAACACTCGGCTCGGCCGGGCTAATGTCCTTATATATAGGGATTAAGAGGCCTAAAAAGAAGGTTTCTTGGGAGTCAACGCAAAAAATCGGTCAATTTTTCTTTTTTTTTAACCACCATAACCTTTTATTATGTTATATTCTATTTACTTGTGATTTATAAAAAATTTTAATATTCCAATTAGCAATGGATTTTTTTTTTATTTTTTTGGCGCAACCAGTTAGCGATAGAAATATATATATATATATAGGTTGTTACACTTGCACGTCTTCGTGTTGCCTAAATTATTAAAAAATGTATATAATTTTCTTTCCCAGTGATGGAAAAAAAGGTTCCCGTACAACAAAATATATTAATTAAAAAAAAATGTACCGCAATCAAATAAGAATTTGTATATTTATTAAAAAATAATTTATTTATAAAAATATTTATAAAGAAAATTTTGTATTAAAAATAAATTAATTTTTATTATTTAGTTATATTGTTAAAAATATTTTTAAATTTTAATCGTTACATAACAAAATTAAAATAATAAAATTATAAATTTTAATATAAATTTATTATTATAAACAAAAATTTTAAAAATTAAACTAATTTCTTACCAAATAAGATAAATTCTGACATTAAATAACAAAAAAAATTATGAGTTGCAATCGACTTATAAGTGATTAATAAAAATAATTAAAAAGTTAACTAATAATTTGTAAAATTGATAATAAATTAAAAGTAATTTTTTATTCTTTTAACTTATAGTTTAAACATGTTCAATTATTTTTTAAAAAAAGTTTTTATATCAATTGTTATTTTTTATTAATTTTATGATTATTTTTATTAAATATATAATTTTAATTTATCAAATAAAAAAAGTTAAAAAAAAAAACAAACGAACCTAAATATAATACACGAAATACAATTTTCAGAAGGAATTATCGTCAATAAGAGGAAGAAGAAAAAAAAAAAAAAAAAGAAAAAAAGCCCAGGGCTGAGTGCTCAGGCGCTATGAGTGTGAGTCCAAAATCTAATGGACCGTTTTCGGCAGAAATCTAAATTCAAACGACGGTTACGTGTTCGCTTTACGGGCCTGATACAAAGATCCATCTCTCTTCATTGGGTTACAATCGGGTGGCCCTTGCCCATATCGCCATCCAGAAGGTGAAACCCTAACAAAGGGGGTTATAAAGCGGCGTCCCCAAAATTCCAAGCTTCATCCTTCTTTACTTCCCCCAGCGGCCGCAGCGGCTCTCTCGTCTCTGTTGAAGCCCCCCGGAGAGATATCAGTCTCCAAAATGGTTAGCGCCCTCGCTCCTATATTTTTGTTTTCCTTTCTTTTGTTTCTTCCGCTAATGTTTCCCTTAGATTCGGTTTGCTTTAGGCACGTACGGTGCTTTGGGTTCCGTAATAGTATCTGAGCTTGGTATATATTTGTTTATTTGAATTGGGGTTGAGGTCTTGATGCATGTTTTTTAACGGCCAAAAGAGATGAAATCTTTATATGTCTTTAGAGATCGTTGAGTCTTGCTAAAATTAAGAGCTTGTTTCTGGGTTTCTCTCTGTTACGCGAATACAATATTCACCTCTGGGGGTGTGTGCGAGTACTTAAGAATTCAGGAAATGATATTCTTTTTTCTGATGTATGACGCTGTTATATTACTTTTTGGTGAATTAATTTCTTGTTGCGATATGGGTCTTTGTAGTTGTCTCTGCTAGTTTACTCGTTCCCGCTATAAGGAATATAATAACCACATTGTTTGTAAACTACTTGATCTTTTTGTTTCTTATTATGTTATGATCTACTGAATGTCTGCTTATATGGTATGCTTGTATGACAGGCGAGGGGTTTGAAGAAGCACTTGAAGAGGCTCAATGCCCCGAGTCATTGGATGCTCGACAAACTTGGTGGTGCATTTGTACGTCCATATTCAACTAAAATAACACTTTCTGATTTTGTAATTAATCATTTCAACTTTTTTATTTTTTTGATGCGTCTCCTTGTTCTGTTTGTGCTTTGTTGTATCTCTTTGTGTGCAGGCACCCAAGCCATCCTCTGGGCCTCATAAGTCCAGGGAATGCTTACCTTTGATTCTTATACTGCGAAACAGGTTGAAGTATGCCCTGACATATAGAGAGGTTATCGCTATTCTGATGCAGCGACATGTCCTTGTTGATGGAAAGGTCAGGACAAATAAGACTTACCCTTCTGGTTTCATGGGTATGTGCTCATCAAAGTATGATTGATTTATGCCTTTTTTCTTCTTGCATGATATGATTTCAGTTTGTATTGTTCACCGTGTTTTCTTGTTAACAGATGTTGTGTCAATTCCCAAGACAACTGATAACTTCCGTCTGCTTTATGACACCAAAGGCCGTTTCCGTCTTCATCGCATCAGAGATGATGAGGCAAAGGTTTGTTTGTGCTCTTTTGCATTGTCTTAATTGTTTTGCAATTTAAATAAGTGCTTCTTGATGGGATTCTGGTGATTTAGTTGAGATACCTTTATTTCTTTATTGGATTATTTTGTCCTTGTGTTGTCTTGTATCCTCATTTTGAGTTCATTGTTCATGTTGAGTAAATTTGTGGGTTAATGCTATGCAGTATAAGCTTTGCAAAGTTCGATCTGTTCAGTTTGGTGACAAAGGCATCCCATACCTGAACACCTATGATGGTCGTACAATCCGTTATCCAGATCCCCTCATCAAGGCTAATGACACTATCAAGCTGGACCTAGAAATCAACAAGATTACCGACTTCATCAAGTTTGATGTGGGTAATGTTGTCATGGTTACTGGGGGAAGGAACAGGGGCCGAGTTGGAGTCATCAAAAACAGAGAGAAGCACAAGGGAAGCTTTGAGACCATCCACGTTCAAGATTCTTTGGGTCATGAGTTTGCCACTCGCATGGGCAATGTCTTCATTATTGGAAAGGGGCCCAAGCCATGGGTGTCTCTTCCCAAGGGGAAGGGTATAAAGTTGTCAATCATTGAGGAGGCTAGGAAGAGGCTTGCAGCCCAAGCTGCCGCATGAAAATATTGTGGTGATTTGTCTTGCCATTTATTGTTACAGGAGTCACTTATGTTTTACTCAGGTGCTAGTCGTCTTTCTTTATGATGGAATGGGTTGGTACCAGAATTAATGGGTTGCTTTTATCATTTATCATCAAAATTTTGAACAAAATGGTTGTTAAATTTGAACCTTTGGCTTTGTTGGTGAAAATTTGGCTTTTAACATTTTGAAGCTAAGAATTGTTCGTCTAACCCTTGTCAATTTCCCGTAGTTTCTTATTCTTGCGACCCTCTGAATCTACCAAACTGGATTTTTCATGATTACTGCGTCTTGTTGAATGTCTAGTACCATGCGAAACGATCGTTTGTTATTCTGTCTGTCGTTCTTTTTTCATCTCTTCTGGGGATGTGTTATCCCCTTCCATTTCCCCTTTTAGGAGCAATTGTTTGAAGAATGAAGCTTAAATCATCTCGGAAAGTAATTGCTACCAAAATTGTTGTGTAAGGAATCGCCGAGGAGTGGAATTTTCATTTCACTGATGTTGCGATTTCCTTCAACGGAGGTTCTTTTCTTAGCAGAACTGTTGATGGAGCTTAGTTGAAGGTCAGTGGCGGGTGCCTCTCATTCGGTATTATTCTTTTACCCTAGTAGCTAAAGGCAACATGGTGTAAGAGAAATGGGTGACTTATGCCAAAAGCATATCGGAAAAAGAAAATTTTAATGGGAAAAAAAAAAAAAAAGTGCCTCTTCGGCCAGAAAGAGAAAACAGAGCTGTTCCGATTTGATGGCAAAATGGCCGGGAGGCGAGGCTAACACGACCGACCCGTAAAAGTTAAACTAGGCTACCGATCCAGAAGTCAACTTAACGGTGATACAATTTAGAAATAATGCTCCCACCGCCCCACGCAGCACGGAGGATTTTAACTCTTAACAGAGAACAAGTTCGGGTGGAGCAGAGTTGGTAAATATCGTTGCAGGCAGCTCGATACGGACCTTTTCTACCAGAAACGATTGCAATGCAAATGCTCCGGTTTTCTTACTACCGAGCACAAACAGTGATAGTAGATTGAGCAGACATTGAAAGCGATGCAAATAGGATCCAAAATGTTCTCTTACCTAATACAAGAATTTTATGCCAATCATATCTCCTATTGGATATGATTAATCTCATAATATAATCAATGGCCCACGCGAAAGAGGGAGTTATAAACACAAAGGCACTGAAGGAAACACCAACCAACCGTTTGACCAAGGCCCCACAACAAACGTTCAATATGTGCAGTATAAATCAGAATCTTCGCCAAGAACAAAAGTGCCATATGCATAGCCCCAAGAGGCTTTGCCTGCTCAGTGTCCATTTCTTCATAGCAAGAGAAGCTGCAGCGTGTCCTCGGGACAAATCATTTGCTAGTGCTGTTTTCGATCCTTATACTTGGTTTAAACTTTTCCTAAGAAGCCCCTTTATATTTAAATGGCAATTATCTCCTTCACCTATTGTGTAGACATTCTCGAAACCAAATTACCAACGCGTGTTTCCCAGAAATTAATCCAGGGAAGATCTGGATTACATAGATTGCATCACTGAGTTGTTTTTGCTCCAGCTCCTAGATTGATGTAGATAAGGAATTTTGAACTTTGAAACCTTAGGTTTAACAAAATAGGTGCCAATATATCAAGTTGTAGCCTGGAAGGTCAAAAATGTCAAATAAAAATTGACCATGAAGTAGGCTCGTCTCTTGTCCTGATACATGTTGCTTTGTGGAATGTCGAATTCCTGCGGCATCTTGCCTAGTCTTAAATTATTAGGATGGGAAGGTGGGACTAAAATGAAGAATGGAGATATAAAAGGGTATCAAATAATGAGAAGTAACCAAGTGACGATGAAGTGGAGAGCCTGGCAATGCTTCAGACAGATATTTCTCTTCTCAAAAGACTATATGCTTCAGAAGCTCACTTCGAGCTTTAGACACGAGGCCAGAGGTAAGAGCCCAATTCATTTGTTTCTGCCTTCTCCTTTATGTAGGCATATGGATTGCAAAGTTTTCCAACTACTTTATGTTCTTTGCTCTTATCTCTCTTTGCTGATGATAATTGCAGGAAACAATCATGGGTTGACGATGCTCTACAAGGATATGGAATCCTGTGGAGGATATGAAGATATACAAGTGATGTGGAAGATGCTTCACTCCTCTTCTCGTTCAGTCGCCCATGGTCCCAGGAGGAAGAGGGTCTACCGGAACTTCTGTTTCAGGCCAACTTAAATCTTGTCGTTCATTGTCAGAGAATTTTCCCAACATGAACTTACGCAAGTCCTTGCTATTCTTGCAGTTTTGATCACCCTTTTTTTTTTTTTTTCTTGTGGAAAGAAATATTGGCAGAGTTGAGAACAACCAAAAACACATCTCTGTTTTCTTGTAAAGACCAGCAGTGTGAGTGTTGGCCACATCTATATATTTCCCCTCTAAATTTTTTTCTGTTATCTTCGATACTCTTTTTCTGGGTACTAAACGGCTTTCAGATTTCTGATAATCAAAAACACTTAGCCAAGTAACGTCTTCTACCTATGGAATCTTTTGATTTGGCCCGAACATGAGGTCGGTCTGGCAGAGATCGAAGAATAGAATCTTGATTAAGCAACATCTGAGTACACGACGTTTCGCATTCTGGATGGTGAAGAAAAGGACACTTCGCATTACACAGAGTTAGCTTATGCCCTAAACACCTTTGAATGAAACTTATTTTTTAAAAGTACGGCATAATCCCAGTGGATAGAATTGATATTTATTATAGTTTACTCCAAATGCAATCCATTTTACAACTAAACGAGAGCTGCTTAAGAGGGAACACTCTAGAATTTCCAAAGCGAGGACAGCTTCGGCAAGGAACAGCATCATGCAGCATCATGCTCGTGGAGAAGCATCTGATCAAAATGCCACACTCCTGCAATTAAAAAATAGATGTTAAGACCAAAGTTTAAGGTATAGCCGAAGAGTTGACTAGGAGACTTTAATCCTACCGTGGCCTTTTCCAACCATCCTCAATTGAGTGACATACTCTGCTATCTTCTTAATAGATTCGACCTGTAAAGTCCTTCAATAAGTCAACAGAACCTTAACAAGTATCTTTCACATGCTACTACAAAATAGCATCAGCTATTAGGTCGTAGTTAATTTGGACAGAGCAATTAAAATGCAGAACAGGGTCACTCAACTTTTTCCATTTTTCATTTGCTATATTACCACACAGCAGACAAAACGAAACTATATTGTTGACACATAACTATCTCATGTCAAAGTCTATAGCATCGGATCCGGGAGGAGGGAAAATAAATTTGAGCTCACCTGTTCTTCCAAAAACTCACCCTCAACGAAGTCTTGCATCTGGGGATCACTGTTTTCCTCTGCCACCTGTTGTTCGTGAAGAACTTAACTCAAGTTAAAAAACACAAAAAGTGGCTGCTTTAAAAGTAGGAAACTACCAACTACTCCCGAGTTTTAAGGAATAGAACGCGGTGCAGTGCATTACCTTGTGCAAGTTCAACAGCTTCTCATTAGTCAACTTTTCCAGAGACAATGCTAATTCCATAGCTGGAACAAATAATCAAAGAAAGAAGAGATGAGTGAAAAACGGATAAGTGGAAATACTGTCCACTATAAAAGCACACCTGACAGCCTGCCACCTCCATTTAATGGGGGTAGAAGAAAACGAGAGATAGAGGGCACTAATGATAAAAAAGAAGAGAAATTTGTGCAGGAAGACAAATCGTGGATGAGTTGCAAGTGCATTGACATGTAGATCAAGAACAAGGTCGGGAATGACAGAGAGGTTGGCAAATAGCAATACACTTGAAATGAAAAAAAAATTGGGAGGAGAAACAGAATAAAAAACTAAACACACGTAATTAGCAAACTCAATTATGCATTTATCGATAACAGTTATAAAAAAAAAAGAAGAAAAAATTAACAGTAAGCACTCTGCAACATTAAGTGTGTGTGTGTGTGTGCATCGCTCAATCAGCAACTCTGCAGCCAAAAACATAAATAACAAACGCATCACATTTTCTCATCGTCAAGGCATTGGTATAGAGAGTACATCTGACCACAGAGATTAAACGCCACAACAATGTAACACCAAAATTAGCTAGCTTAAATTTTGAGAGACTACAATTATAAGCACAGATTGTTACCACTCGTGCAATGGGTCGCCTATTTTGTCTGAAAGTGAAAAAAACAGTCCAACGAACTCACCATACAGAGCGTCTCCCTTTTCTGGGTGCTCAAACTCAGAAGGAGGATTGA
The DNA here is from genome assembly GCA_020883675.1 of Bruguiera gymnorhiza. Lineage (NCBI taxonomy): Eukaryota > Viridiplantae > Streptophyta > Magnoliopsida > Malpighiales > Rhizophoraceae > Bruguiera > Bruguiera gymnorhiza. The sequence goes on along the minus strand of JAIRCJ010001062.1, from coordinate 7,363,678 downwards.
TAATAGGATACAGTTTCACTCTCCCTCCGCGAATGTTCTAACCACAAATGGAATACTATTAGACACCAAAATTCATAATATGTTCCCAAACAAAAATCCAAAAGAATATTGCAAGGAACCTAAATAATATTCGGAATACCTGATACTTCATGAGCTTTTCAGCATGTTCTCTCTCTTCGTCGCTAGACTCCTTGAAGAATCTAATTGACAACAAAAGACCAAAGATCAGCCATCCCATAAGAGAAACGAACGTCAGAGAAGAACCTAGAAAATTTTAAGTTTTTGGTGTGATTACTTGGCCAGGCCCTTGAGGGCAATATTGTCCCTGTCAAAATACGCAAACATGGCGTGGTATACGTACGAAGCGCCGTACTCCACACTGTTATAGTGACACCGAAAGACAAAAAACACAAGGTCAATCAAGAAAATCAAAGAAACCCAGATCTGATTCACAAGAAAGAAAATAGAAAATAAAGCAAATAAAGAAGCATCAGAATCAGACTGACTTGATCTGCTCGTTTATGGCAGCCTCGCAGTCATCCACGTAATACTGGCGAGCAAGAGAGACCTGGGGGGTCATGGGAACTAAAAAAGCCTCTTTCTTGATCTCTTCAAATGGCTGGAAGATTAAACCAGTAAGAGCTGGGCTGGTTTCTCCGGCGGCAGAAACCACGAGGCTGCCATTTCTTGGCCTTCTCGGCAGCGAAAGCAGCGGAGACGAGAAAGCAGATGAACGACCAAGAGCGCTGCCTTCTCCATGCTTGATCGCAGGAGCAAAGGCTGTGGCAGATTTCACCAACATTCTTGAGAAAGAGATATGAGAAGAAAACTCGGATTTAAGAGATTAATTTGCTAATTGCTGGAATGGAGAATGGAGATGATGGGCAGGGCGGCTGTGTCGGAGTCGGGGTGATGCATATAAAGAAACGGAGAGTTCCAAAGAAGAAGGGGTTTATTTTGAACCGTTAGATTCAGAAGCAGCGAAGGGTGAGATTTTCAACACGTGTACAGGCGTGTGGCGAGCTCGTGGCTTATCCAATGTATATGGAATCTTGCACAAGCCGTCTGGTCCACGTTGTCCCAAAAAGCTTTTTGTCTTTTGTTTTTGGACCATTAATGTCCCTAAAAGCTGTCTCTCCCTTTCTTCGCTTCTAGTACTTTCCACCTTCCAATCGCTCGAGTAGTTGTGACTTGAATACTCGCCATGCAAAATGGACAACGTTAGAGATTTTTTTTTTTTGTTTTTGGGCCTAATTCACCGATTTGCCCATCGGTGTCCCCAACGAGATATGTGCGCGTAGATTGCCCCAACCAGAAGTAGAAGCGGCCCGTATCTTCTGGGCCTCGCTGGTTTGCTTTCTCCAATTTTCCTCAGTGGGCTTCTTGCAATTTAACTGTTAAAAGCCTAATCTTGAACCAATTGCGACTGTCGATGGCCTCTTCTTTGGGCTGGTATTCGTTGGAGTATCGCAAGGCAACTTGATGCATGATGTTTCGGAAAGAACACTGGTCTAGACTAACTAACTGTTACTCTCAAATAATGTAGGGGTTCAATGGTCCGGTAAAGTACTAGTGTAGTTTTTCCTATTTACAGGCCTGAGGCCATCTACACTCGGACCCAAAAAAAAAGAAAAAGGAAAATTGGTTGTTTGATTCGAATCCCTGAAAAGTTGCAGGTTTTCGGTTGAGGGGCACGTGTGTAAGTTGAATATATAGGGACATGGATTACAGTGAATGATGAAGCAGGAAGTGGTAGAAGAAGAGCCCAATGCAGTAGATTAATCGGGTGATAATTTCTGTTTTTTTGTTTTTTTTTCTGAATTTCTTGATTCAATTTCCCCTAGGTTCCATTTTCTTAAGCCAGGCACCCTGTTTGAATCGAGAGAGAATGATGGAGAGCATAACTGTGAGACAAAAGTGTTAATTTTTCCTTCAATTGAGTCACTAAATCCACTTGGAGGCTCGGAGTGGATCTTTGGAAATACGATTGAAGCTTAAATGGATCCATACTGAAATATCAGCCATCTTCTTCGAGATGAGAGATCATAATATATATAAAAACAGCATTAAGGAAGAAAACAAATACTTGTCTTTTCCCTGTGTCTCGTTACAAATTTCTTTCTAATCACACGGGGGGGTCCGTGGTTGCGATTGATTTTCGAGTAATTCAGTCGGTCATGTTCTGAAAGCTGTCGTGAAGAAGGATGGGTACAGTGCGCTTACGAGGCGATGGATCCCCAGAATGCTCTTCCATGCTCCTGCTGCTGCAATTTGTTGGATTAATGCTAGTCTTACGTAATTGATTTCTGTTCCTGCATATTGTATATGGACAAGGATTGAATGTAGACTTTTTGGTCTACATCGAATGTAAATTTTTTTATGTTCCACATTGTGCAAGGGCGACGAGCTGGGTCTGGTCAATTCTCCGAGTTAATCAAGTGAATTAGACATTTAGACTTCGTTACCCGAAGGACCAGTGGTCTGGTGGTTGAATGATACCCTGGCAAGGTGCAGAACGCTTATCCGGGTCCCATTCTCGGCGGAGGCAAACTTTCAACAAAAATGCCTACCGTGATTTCTCGGCTGATGCAAACCCTCAATGGGCCTACCCCAGAAGGACCCCCAGTATCGCAGAACACAAAGAGCAGACCAAATGGGCCATGTGGTAAAGTAGCGAGTGTGTCCCATTAATACGCAATGTTAAATGCCCACTCACCCCGAAAAATAGCAGGAAGTTTTTGAGTTCTCAAACAATTGACTGCAAGCGTGCACGGGGATGGGGCAAAAATTTCATCATTTCCAAATTGGTATCAGCATGTAGGCGAGAAACGCTTCAGGAAAGAGATCCTTGACGGCAAGAGTAGGAAAATCAAATGTTGGCTGAAATCTTTTCCCAAAGAGGGTTGAGAGGTCTTGTGAAAAACCGAGAACTTCGCTTTTGCATCTTACCCAAACGCATATGAAATTTCGCTCTTACGGGAAGGTATCAAAACAGTTTTTCTTTTGCTAGTTAGGCATTAAACTGGTGTTGCATATGGTGTTTCTGTTTATGATAAGGTAATATTATCACGAAACCAAGCACACGTTTTGGAATGAATGATGACATGCCCTAGTTGCAAAAATACAGTGGACTTGCAGCCACATCGCAGTATTTACCATTCTGCTCTAGAAGCCCCCGCAGAATGGGGATGCCAAAACTTAAAATGGGGTTTTACAAAGAAAAGAAAGTCGCGTTCAAAGGACGGCGACAATTAGCGACGGAAGTCACGGCTATCACACGTTTCGGCCTTTGTCCGGATAACCAGTGTCTGGGTACCCATATACACGTGAAATTGTGAGTGTTGCCACGACAAAGTAAGCACTGTCAGCATCGAGAGAAAGGTTCCTCTGTAATTTCTCAGCCAGGCAATTTATGTTCCCAAATAATGGAAACAGAGAAAGGCTTGAAATGGCTAGCATCAACTAAGAATCCAACCCACCAATGCACTTCTCATAGATACAAGCAAAGAGTTAAAGTTCACCACATTTCACAATTTCGAACGCACAAGTAGATAACAACTTTAGAACTTGTCTACACTTACACCATTTCTAAGAACCTCATAAGCCCCTCTATTCCTGGTTTTCTTCATCCCAGCCATAAAATGAAGTTTGGGGCCATCTGATGTAATGCAAGTAACTTTCACCCAAATCATGACCTTTGTTTTCATCCCCTCAATGTCCACCAGTTTTCCTTTCTCCAAATACCCAGTCACAGCATTTGAGAAACGCAAGACAGATGAGTCCTTGTAGCCCACTTCACAGATTGAAGGAATGAAGACTGTAAACTTTCCTGTCTCTTCATTGAACTCGTAATTGGTGGCATCACGAGGGAAGATTCCAACTGGCAAATCATACTCCTTAAGCAGCTCTGGCAACGGCTTTTGCATCTTACCTGCCCAAACAGTTTCCATTAACAAAATTGATCCACAGGAGACACACTGTCAGACGTTAAAGAAAAAACCTGTGACTAACAAGTTCCAATGATGGGTCATGTGATTAATCCGAAAAAAAATTGATAGAAGGACCCATAACCATTTATGTTAAGAAAACGTTGAAATGAAAATGTGAAATATGGAAGTAGTCAATTATGTATATTTTCTTGTTTGGCTCTAAAATGGCATTCTTCGTTTCCAGCTTCCAGAGAACCTGGTTTTGAATTAAAGCATTCAATAATTAACTATCCAAATCTGCTAAATCCCATCGATGCTGCCAGGATGTCAGTTTGGATGTCCATGCTTTCAAATCAGGGTAATTTCTTATTAAAAGAATTGCCATTTTACCACATCCCTCAACAAATATGTGATGTAGAATTAGAAGTAACATCAAAATTGGTCATCTGAGAGCCAGAATTCAACTTTTCTTTTGGCGTTTGAAATATTGCAATGTAACTGTATTTTTCCAAAGTCCCCACAAACAATTAATGTTGACCCAAAGCAATACAACTATTTGACCGTCAAATAGGGCCACAAGAGACTTGGTGAAACAGTTACCTCCTTTTTTTGGTATCTCAGAATTAAAGTACAATTTTGTGAGATTAGCGGGAGTTAGGGTTTGAACCTCAAACTTCCCCAAAAGCTTTGCTCTTGTGGTGAACCAGGCTAGCCTAGTCGGTTGACTACTATAGAACAATTACTTGGTTGGCTACAAATTGAATATTGTAAGGAACAACCGAAGTACCAATCTCCAATATTGAGCATGACAATAATGTACAAGGTAAAAGAGTAAATGAAGTAGAACCAGAAACCCACAAGCTCTACAAAATATGTCATACAAAATGCACGTAAAAAAGAGAGAACAAACAAAGAAAGAAAACAGACTAACCTTTCATTTTATTGACCAACCATTTAGCTCCTCCTTCAATGCTGGAGGACAGGGACTGATTGAGGAACAAGGAAAGACGCAAGCATTATAAATATGTTTAAAACTTAAATGAGATAAGATTAACAGAAAATGTTAAGACACCCATTTACCTGGGCAACTCGTATGTAGCACAAACTAAAGAACCTCCAAGCTCAGAGGCAAACAGGGTGGATAAAATTGGACACAACAAAGTACCGATCTTGAGCTTTTCCTATTTCCTAATCTTTAATTACAATAAGTAAAAAGTGGAAAGAAATTCCATTTCCTCCAATACCCACGTTTAACGCCATCAAAATAGCCAGACACCAACTCATTTCTTCAAGTGCACATTGCTTTTGATTCATTTTAGTGATATCAACAGTCATTCATCTTCCTTCCTCAAGATGCTTTCAAACAACCCCACCATCTTCCAAAAGTGTAAAAAAAAAAAGAAAAAGTTCATCCATTTGAATAAGGTTAGTCCCTCTGCGCCACAAAGGAAAACATTTCGCATCGTAACAATTTCATTTCCAGACGCACCAATTACGGGGAATCAATAATTATCCTTGACATTGGTACGACCTCATCGACAATTTTACAGTAAAACAAACAGAATTATGACCAGATCTTACTTTCGAAACAGAAATATTTTCAAGAAATAATTAAAATTGAAGACAAAGAAGACACAGTGTGAAACGTACGTTAATGTCGTCGCCGACGGAATTGAGCTCCTTGTTAGCCCTCTTGCCTAACCAATAGGAGCCAACCTTGTTCAGTATCTGATCCATTGATTTGTTTGGGCACTCTTTATCTCTCTCTCCCCCTCCCTTCGATTGAGCGGCTCTTGCCTTCCAGTCGAGTCCTCTTTATTACCGAGAGAAGAGATCAAAGCGGACGATCTTCTCTCTCTGGCAATAGTGAGAGCGAGCGAGAGACAGCGCTCGCGCTAGAGAGATGGGTTCTTCTCCTTGTTGCTCGTCTCCACCCAGCGTATTTTCGTGTTTTTTGACCGCTAAAATAAAAGTCCATCTTGTCGACTTCAAGACCAATTTCCAGCCAAGCCGAGGTTGATCGTACGACGGCGGTGATTAATAATTTGTGGTAATTACGATATCATTATGTATAAATTATAATAATTACGCTCTGTCACCTCACCAGCTTTATTTATACGAGTGACATCAGCATATATTTTAATTATAATTATTAATTATAAATTGACGTTTAATCATCTTCATTTATGTTCATTTTTAAGAATCGTGCTAATTATTTCCTAATTAATTGATAAGCCGTTTTTATGGGGATAAGGTATAGATCAATTTCAAAGTTATAACATTTATAATTTTTTTTTTTTTTAAATTCCCGTGCCTTTCAAAGCTGCAATAATTTTCAAGCTCAAGGAGATGTCCAACGAGCAGAACTCATCGATAAGGTTGGTTGGCGTGTGGCCACTCACACCTCGAAAAAATCGTAGTTTTAGGATTAAAAAAAAAGTAAATAGAAATATTTAGAGAGTAATATAATAAAAAATATATATATTAATTAATTATATTTTATTTAATTATTTGAATAAATAAAATTACATAAAAATTTATTATATTATTTTTATATTATTCTATGCATATTATATAATATAACGATGTGTTGTTAGGATAATACTGTTTCGCTTCACTTTGATTGTTAATAATTTACTCGAATAAATGTTTTTGTTCGAGGGATAACCGACATGTCTCCTGATGCACTGGTGTAACAACACTTTGCAACTTGCAACTGGTTCCTTCTGTAGCAAAATAGTATAAGTACGTCGCGAGTATTGATGAATAGACTCTTCCATGTATGTTGTTCCATATCTTAAATTAAAGTTTTCATGAACCCTAAATTAAAGTTTTCAAATTTGAAGCCAATTTTTTTTTTTTTTAGCATAGGAAAAATTCATATATTATTTTTCGAGAATCTAGAAAGTTTTAATTTCCTCTATGCTTGCGCCTTCAAAGTTCAAACTAGATAACTAATCAAAAAACTTAATTCTAATTTTTATTCTAAGAATTTTTCTGGCAATAATTAATGATTTCCCAAGACATATTTTCTAAATATGATTATTAAAACTATAAATCCTGTTCTTGCAAATTTCTTAGTTCGATTTCCTCTTGAAAAAAAGGGCAATAAAGATACTTCAATTGGTGACTTTTTTTTTTAATTTAATTGATACTCATTGAAATTCATATTTAGTCATATAGATTATTCCAATACGCATGGAATATTTACAGAAAACTACCATGATTGAAGATTGTTTAAATATCTACAGGATGGAATAGACCCCGATGCCTGCTCTGATTTACTAATAAAAACATATAACCCTATATAGTTAGATACACAAGTACACAAATATATGAATCATAATAAGTATGACATTACAATTGCTGAACAAACATGGAATGGGATAGCCTATAAATCTCAATTACATTTTTTTTTTTTACTACGTTACATTGTATTCTTGCTACTAGAAATCACACGAATTAAGAAAATTGATTTTGTGCGCATCAACCCACATACAATAAAACATTTTTTCCAACAGATATAATAGGGGATTGAAAAATTAGTTGTATTCTTAGACACAGGGTCACGGATGACATAGGGTCACGGATGACATCGTGATGATGTTATTCATAAATATTTTTTTTTTTACAATTTATATTTTTAAAAAAATTATACCGTGTGTGTATATATATATATATATAAACTAATAAAATAAATAAATAGAGTGAAATAAAATGTACACAAAAATCGATAAAAAGTATAAAATTATGAAACCCAATCTTGTAGGTGTTTTTTTCAAGCGTTTTTTTTTTGAATATTTTATTCAAACACATTTAAATTTTTATCGAAAAATATATGTTTTTATTATTAATGACATGGTGATACGTCACCCACGCAAACCTGAGCCCGCGATTATTTCGTGATAACGGCGGGGAGACTCTTTTTCCAACGAGTTAGATGACCGTACCGTCTAACCCGATGACTACGAAGCTTGTGCATATAGGCACCAGCACACAATAGGTCGAGATTTGCGGCTAAAAGTTTGAAGGGTGAACGAGGGAATCTCATAATGGCATCTGATGGTGAGCCTCAGCCTACTTCTGATCAGAACTTACGGCTGGATCCGCCATTGCCCGAGAGAAACCTGGTGGCTCCACCGAAGTTCATACTGCTAATGAATCGTACCTGCGGATCATGTGCTGAAGAGGGGGCCCAAAAAAAAAAAATATATATATATATTCCCAAGTTGTTTTGTGAATAGAGAAAAGGTTTAAAAAATATATGGTTAGAAGTTGGGGTTCTGTTAGCGTTAGAGAAGAGGACAAAGGATCACGATAAAGGGGGCTAGAAATAGTAAAGAAATGGTAGAGCAAACTCAGCAAGTTGCCAGAGAAGAAAGAGTCGGCCCTTTTTCCTTCTCAAATTTTTCTTGGCAGTCTGCAAGTGGGTCATCCAATTTGTCTTGCTGGGACATTAACCTCATTTTAGTTCTAAATGTCTGTAGCTTTTTTTAATGTAATTATTTTTTTTCCTTTTTTCATTATTTTGACTTTGTACTTCTTATTTTCATTTCATTTGAGTCCAATCCTTGGTAAATTTTCTTCTAGAAGAATTCGAGGGAAATAAAGACAAGTGTGTAAAACCAAAGTGATAAAGAATAAAGTTAAAAGAACGCATTTAAAAAGTTTGAAACCAAGATAATAAAATTTCCACTCCCTCGCTCACAATTACAAAGCTGCCACACCCTTTGGCGAGAACGCCAGCCAAATTCATAGTCGGAGCCGAATGGCTGTAAATCCCCTACAGCGGGAGTTTTGGGTTGTTGACGTGACATCAGCAAAATATTTTTCGCCCCATCTCTTGCCTACACGGGGATCGTGACTTGGGTTGTAACTCTTTGGTTCCCGATCAATGGCGCAATACCAGTGCACAAAATGGTGAGAACACTCAAACTAGAGGAAATGGCACGGGATACTAGCTCAATTCGCTTATGTATTCGTAGGGACACCTTGGTAATTTAAGTAAAAGACAGGGCTACTTTGGTAATTTGATGAGGAACAACTCGTCAGTATTTTACTACTCGTCACATTCGAACTTTCTATAAAGCCTCTCTTTAGGGCCTTGGGCAAAAATCCCAATCACCACGCGCACGCGGAGTGGCCATCTTCCGTACTGTGTATATCAGTTACCGCCTCTCTCAGCTGTGCAAGGTCGCCATCATCAGCCTCTCTCTTCTTCTTCTTCTTCTCCTTCTCTCACGACTATATATGGTAAAATATGCACAACCAAAACCCGAACCCCATGTCTTGAAAAATTTGAAACGGGATCATAAAACATACCACCAAGAAGATGCCTTCTAATTCTCCAAAATCATCTGTTCTACTCCATCGAATCAACGACAGCCCAGCTGGTTCTGCCGTAACCAAGACCGCGGCGGCATGCCAACAGCAGCGATGGTCCCCCCTGTCCTGCCCCACCGAGGTGCCTGACTCCGTGGAACGCTACCACCTCCACGCTGTGGGCCCCAACCAGTGCTCCTCCGCCGTTGTACAGCAGATCGCCGCCCCAATCTCAACCGTTTGGTCGGTGGTCCGCCGATTCGATAATCCTCAGGCGTACAAGCACTTCGTCAAGAGCTGCCACGTCATCAACGGGGACGGGAGGGTGGGCACCCTCCGCGAGGTCCACGTCATCTCCGGACTCCCGGCTGCCAACAGCACGGAGCGCCTCGAGATCCTCGACGAAGAGCGACACGTCATCAGCTTCAGCGTCATCGGTGGGGACCACCGTCTCGCCAATTACAGGTCGGTCACCACCCTCCACCCCTCCCCAGTCGGCACCGGCACCGTGGTCGTCGAGTCTTACGTCGTCGACATCCCTCCGGGCAACACCAAAGAGGACACGTGCACGTTCGTCGACACCATCGTTCGGTGCAACCTCCAGTCGCTCGCTCAGATCGCCGAGAACTCCGCCAGACGCGATAAGCCATCCTCGTGAGTGACGTTTTCCCGTCATCAAGAAAACTTCGTAGTTATGGCTGCGTCCAGAAAATGAATGCCATACGCCGTCGTTTTTGTGAGTATCCAATGTGGCTTTGCCAACGGAACTTTTCCACGGCCAATTTCCCTGTAATATCATCGTTGTTTACTTATCAATTACCGTCTTGTTTTTCTTTTATTCTTTTCAAATGTAATTTTCATGTGAAATACAAGTTCTCCTAGAAGTAAGTCTCACGTTCATTCGATGTCTTCTCACAAAACTCTGAGCTGGCTTTCAGTGTTTGTCCCAGTTATTGGTCGTTAAGTTATTCAATTGTTTAGCGAAAAGAGAAATGGTTTCGGCGATTAACTGTTTAAAATCATAACAAACCGTGCGTTGCAATTTCTTGTTGCATTTTCTCGCGATAGCAAGAGGACGAAACCCACGATATCACGAGTGGTATGCTCAAATTTCCCACTTTTCCAGCTATAAAATTAAGTTTACCGTGTGCATGTATGAAATGCTATATTGAAATACTAGTAAAATGGGGTAATGGGAATCGATTCGGAGTCCACCTTCTGCTGGTTTTGTATTATTTTATTATAGAAACTGCTGAACAAGATGCTGGTTTTATGGTGTAAACATTGGGCTAAGAATCAACCACCGTTACCTCGCGTGGTTTGCCCTGTTTAATTTCCGTTGTAATTTGCACGAATGCACTGCATTCCATGCGGTTTATCAAAATTTGTATAAATATGAATGTTTCTTTTTGCTCCACAGTTTAGAGGGACGTTTTTTGTTTTGAACTTACAACTCTCTTTAAAGGAAACGTGTGATTACTGGGGAAGGACATACCTCAGCCCCACTGGTGCGTACGTATTATTGAACAATCGATTCGAGAAACATAAAATGAGTATACCATATATCAGACCCATGATTAATTACGGGGATCATAACTCTTATGCCACAAATAAATCGTTATGTATAACATTAATATGCTTGCTTTATTATCCAAATTGTTGGGGGCAGTCGCAAGTTTTTTCTGCATTACTCTCTTATTATTTCCAGAGAACGTAACACTTTCATATTATCTCATTTTTTTCATTTGCAAAGTATCAAAAATGACGGGAAAAGTAAAGGAGAAAAAAAAACAAATGAAGAAAGAAGTAAAGGAGGACAAATCGAGCTTGACGAGTTGGATCGGTCCTACTAAGAAAATTCCAGTTCAGGCATTGCAACGGGATAGGATCGGAGCATGTTGCATTAAAATATTAATAACGTGAGTGTTGAAAATCAAACAGTTTGCAGTGGCAAGTTGCGACTTCGATTATAACTAGCCGCTAAAAGAGCTGCAAGTTGCATATTTTGTTTGCCCATTTCGGCCAAAAAAGAAAAGGCAACCCGCTGGCTGTCCACGAGAATTTCAAGGGGACGGTCTGCAAGTTGACGTGCAAGTTGGTGCTCGTGTACTATTTGTCTTCTCGGTAACGCGTTCACGCCACCTTTCTTTTTTTCCCTTCCTTCTCTCGCCGGCTTCTTAATTCCTTATTTTCTCTTCCCTTTGCCTGTCTCTTCATCAAATAAAAATAATCGATATCCAGGACATGAATGGGATAACTGGGACTGCCATTCCATTTCATGGTTTGAAATGGATATAATCGGTGCCCTTGTTATTGGAGAATAAACTTTTTATTGCCCGGATGTGTTTACTTTACTGCCTGGGCCAATGTGGTTTGGCTCTCTGTGCAGCGTAATGGTTATCTGATCGATTTAATTAATGATCAATTTGTGATGCTCATATATTCCACGCAGATACACATTGCAAACTCTAATGTCCTGTCCTCCAATCGAATTTAGAATAAACAAATCTCCAAGTGGGGTCTAAATAAAACACTACGACTTGCCGAGATGAGCTCTAGAGCTTAATGAATCATATAATATGGCACTAGCAGTAATAACATAAATAAGTCGCTCGCCTACACTAATATATCGTGTCGTTGGTAGGTTTGGACAGAGTTTTAATTATTTAATTGTTATAAATTCGGGGGCATAGCACTTTCCTTGGATTAACTCTCTCGCATATGGTGTATGAACTTCACCTTCACCTTCACCTTCACCTTCACTATCAAGTATATATCATTCTATATGTAGTTCTCAATCACGTATTTTCATGTATCCAGTGTCCACTATCCATCTATGCATTCAAGAACTTTGTCAACTTGACTTCACAAGTTTAATGCAATTCTGGGAATCCATAGCGTATCTCGCTGGCTGCGCTGACTTTATTTACGCACAGCGAAGGCATACAAATTAATGTATACTGTGAAAAATACCATATATATTAGTATATAATTACAAATGGGACACTTAATGAAACAAAGCAAATGCCAGCGGCCTTATAATGAGGAAATTAATAGAAGTACAGTCATAAGAACAAATGTTTTGGGGAAAGTTGGGGGTTTAAGCCCCAACTCTCAAATTCTAACAAAATATAAGTTTAAATTTGAAGTAAAAAAAAAAAAAAACTAAATAGAGGCGTAAAGATTCATGTTCTCTAGAATATAACGTAAAGGGTTGTTGCATAATAAGAGCACAATGCATTGGAAATATATATTGGCGACAAATAATTAGACATTTAAATAACTGTGAGTGAAAAAAGAAAATTAAAGTAAAAATTACGAGAGAAACTCAAATTTTAATACACAAGTGGTGGTGAATTTACCTCAAAAATTTTAGCTCAATCTAAACTATCCTTTTTACTCAACTAGTCGTCAGCAACACGAGAGTCCGGTAATGAGTTTGAGGGAGAATGATAATTAAAAAAAAAAAATCAAATATAAATTTAGACTGATAATAATTAGAAAAAAAAAAAAAAAACATCGAATCATCGTGCGGGCTAGAGTCGCTAATCAACACAATGTCGTGCTTGCTTTGTGGCTTCAATTATTAAGGTCTTTTCCTCTTTTGAAAGAAAATAAGATTTCGTTTGTAAAGGTCACTTCAGATGGTGGTTAGTCGCTCATAATCATGATGTCAAGCGTCGTGAGTATGCGTCTTCACTCGGGGATGGCGATTTGAAAGAGGAATCCATCAACCAACCGTGGACTAGTCCAGTTGTGCCAGGGCCATGGCATCACCAGAACCACGCGGCTTAGGACACCGGTAAGACCCGTACTTGCAAGCAAGGTCATCGAGATTCGAATTAAATAACCTTTTCCCGAGCCGAAAGAATTTCCCCGTCCTTTGAGCAGGTTCAATTCGTTCCGTTCGGTACTGATGTCCTTGTTTTGACCAACCGGAAATTTATCTTTAAATTCCACACCGAAAAAACTGATCTTTAGAGAAAGAGACGTTGAAACAGACGAGCCAACTTCAAGGCAAAGAATGCAGATGTAGACACCATAGCAACCCCGGCCCGATGCCCATTTATTTATTTGGCCGTGGGATCACCACAGCTCTAACCAAAACAATGTCCGTAACTGCTAAAGTTACCAAACAGTCCCTTATAGGCTTCAACGCTTTAAAACAATACATGCCCGTCAAGAATGTGATAATTTGTTCCTCCTGGACGGATATATATAGCAACGTTCTGAACTTTACATTCTGCACAATTTGAACCAAGCCGTTTCTGCTGTTTAAAAGGAGCCTTGATTGTTCATACTAGGCAAAAGAAAAATGAAGGGTATTTTAGTAAACCAAGACAGACCGTTCGTCCAACTTTTGCCTGCTTGAAGCAACCATATTCAAATCCGTTTCCCACCACTCCTAATCCTGGAAAGGGAAACATGACAGATGATTTTGAAAACTTGTTCAAAAAGAAGAGTTAAACACAGCATGGAGACCTACAACCAAGCTGATCATGGCAAAGATCGCCCCAACACTGGGGATCCGCACCAGCTTCCAGTCTCTTGCCCTCCTTGTTGCCGTCATGATCATGGCCGTGATTTATCTAACCCAAAATAGTGGCGAGATCGTGGAAGATAGAACTACAAGTAGAAGCTCCGTTGACTTGCTGTCAAGATGCAATTTGTTCTCTGGGAAGTGGGTTTTTGATAATAGAACTTATCCTCTATACAAAGAGCAGGAATGCACGTTCATGTCGGATCAGTTAGCTTGTGAGAAGTTTGGGAGAAAAGACTTGAGCTATCAGAACTGGAGATGGCAGCCTCACCAGTGTGACCTCCCTAGGTATTTGATTTTCTGTTTCTTTATAAACTCCCGTGCGTAAACATACTTTTTGTGAGTTTAGTGGGGATTGGTTACGATTATATATAAGGATTCGGTTTCGCTTTGTGTTTTGATTTCTTGGAATGTTTTCTTCTCTTGGTTTTTTGCCATGCTAATAAGGTTCAATGCCACAACATTGCTGGAGAGGATGAGGAACAAGAGGCTTGTATTTGTAGGGGACTCGCTGAGCAGAGGCCAATGGGTGTCTATGGTCTGTCTCGTAGACTCATCAATTCCTCCGGTGCTCAAGGCCATGCACCAAAATGGCTCGGTGATCAGATTTGAAATCCATGTAAATAATCATTTATTACATATTTATATTAACATACATCTACAGGTTGAGATGGCCGAGTTGGTCTAAGGCGCCAGATTAAGGTTCTGGTCCGAAAGGGCGTGGGTTCAAATCCCACTCTCAACAAAACCATATTTTTGCATTATTTTTCAAATAAACGGGGCAGAGTGGCTCGCCCGATCCGACTTCCATGGGCCTTCTGACCAACATTCGTAACTTTTATGTGCTTGGGCTAGATTGAGAGACCCAAATGTTTTTTTCGCTTTTCATTTTGAATATTTTTCTCTTCTACAATGGCCTTTATATTCTCTCAAGTGTATGGCAATCTAATCCGTGTCAATCAATCAAGGAATACAATGCGTCAATTGGGTTCTACTGGGCCCCATTACTGGTGGAATCGAACTCGGATGATCCAGTAAACCACCGCGTAGCAGATCGCACCGTTAGAGTTCAGGCCATTGAAAAGCACGCTAGGCATTGGACTGACGCGGATATTCTCGTTTTCAGTAGCTACCTTTGGTGGAGAAGGTCCAAAATGACTGTTTTGTAAGTATATTTGGTTGACTCGGTCTCCCCCTCTCCTTCCTTGATCTTTCATAAGAAACTTCCTCTGTTTATGCTTGCGCATTACTAGAGAAAATGGACGTTGTCCTCTAACTTGCAATTTGAACACATCAATTGGCTAGGTGGGGAAACTTTAATGACCCAGATGGAATTTACAAAGAAGTAAAGATGCCTAGAGTGTATGAGCTGGCCTTACAGACATGGGCGGATTGGTTGGAAGTTCATGTCAACCGAAACAAGACGCAGACGTTCTTCGTCACCCTGTCACCAACTCATCAAAAGTACAGCGTCGTTATTATTTATTTGATGTCCTCTTAGCCCCATTTTGAGATAAATTTATAAAACAAAGTGGGACGCAATAATTGCAGTTCCATAACGCAACTATTTCATTTAAAATCCGCTCCAATTTAGGCCATGGTTTTCAAAAATATGTAATTGTTGCTGCAGGGCCGAAGAGTGGAATGGGGCTATAGATCAAAATTGCTACGGTGAAAGAGAACCAATATCCAAAGATGGGTACCACGGAAGGTCATCGTGCCCAGAAATGATGCGTGCAGTTGAGAGCGTGCTGGACGGTTTGAAATCAAGAGGATTAAATGTACAAATGATCAACATTACACAACTATCAGAATACAGAAAAGAAGGCCATCCATCCATATACAGAAAGCGATGGGACCCTTTAACTGAAGAACAGATGTCCAACCCAACTAGTTATGCAGATTGTATCCATTGGTGCCTCCCTGGAGTTCCGGATGTCTGGAATGAGCTTCTTTACGCGTACATTACCAATAGTTGACTCATCCTAACTCGGTAGATGTAATCCATATCAATGCAGAATTTCAAAATCTCAAGTTGGGTTCTTTGTCCAGTTTTTTCGATTTTTCTTTTCACGGGTTTTTATTATGTTGCAAGGAAACCCCAACAAATCTGGTGGCCCTTCCAAGTCAATATTAATAAAATAACGCAACACAGCGTTTCTTCTGACTCAAGTGAAGATTGCAAGTTGTATTTTTATATACACCAGGACTTTCTTCCTGCCGTGCCAACAGCTTAATTAACAATGCGCGCACGTCGTGTGCTATACGACAATTTATTTCCATACAAAATACTTTTCTAAGCTAATTTAAAGTGAGAGTACCAACCAAATCTCCGATTGTGGTGCATCAGTACAGGCAACGGATTCCAAATCCCTGTGAATGTTTGTTCTCTTTATTTTTGTTTTTTCATAAAAGAGCCTCCATCACCTACCAAACCATATTTAACAAATTAACAGAGATCGAAGACACACATTCCCTTGACCATTCTCATTGAGTTTGACCCATCCACTTGTCTGCAGATTTTTTTTTTTTCTTTTTAACTCGGGAAAATTAAGGATCCAATGTTTAATCTAAAACTAAAAATTTACGGGACAGCTATCGTTACACCGAGTAATTTAGCACGGCCGAGTACTATTCAGCCGGGTCGGACAGAAGTACTGTACTGGTACCCGACTGACCACCCGGCTCCTCCAGAGCGACCAGATCTTTGTTTACGTAATTCACCGTTTTAGAGTCTCTTAGTCAAAGGCCGACGGAGACAGAGATAATCCTTAACATCCTTCGTCGTAAACTCCGTCCAAATTACTCGCCAATGATCAAATCACTTACTCTAAT
This sequence comes from Bruguiera gymnorhiza, assembly GCA_020883675.1. NCBI lineage: Eukaryota > Viridiplantae > Streptophyta > Magnoliopsida > Malpighiales > Rhizophoraceae > Bruguiera > Bruguiera gymnorhiza. The sequence continues at coordinate 7,347,052 of JAIRCJ010001062.1, read as the reverse complement.
CTGGGTGGGTCAACTACTCCAACCGCTCCGATTGGCCACACGGGAATTTTCAGACTAATCATGGCCGTACACGTGCATTATTGTCAACTGTCACGGGAGCCCCCATGCCCCATTGTCTGTACATGTGAAGCCCCCTCTTGGCTGGGAAGAATCATGGACCAATCCGAGAGGAGCAAAACCGTCCTTAAATAGCAGTCAAGAGCTCTCAATGGTCCGCTGGTTTCTTCTGGAAGTAAATTATATGGCGAAGTTGTAGACTTTTTGTGTCTTTCGCTGTTTCGATTACATGTGCTGGACAGTCATGACTCCAAGATGGAATAGGAAGAAGTCCCATTTCCCGTTATTCGCATTCGTCTTTCTTGTCTTTGTTCTTTGCTCGATCCTCTTCAACGAAAGCAGCATTCGGAAAATCCAAGAAAACCCAGATCCTAGCGCCCCTCTCCACAAAGAAACTTCAATCACATACGTAAAACCAAATCTTGGCACCCACTCAGAACCAGCTTCTGGTATGCTTGTTATCTTTCCAAGAATCTTGGGTCTAAGTCTAAGTCTTTGCTGTTTTGCCCCCTGGTTTACTGAATCTTTTGTTTTTTTTTTTTGTTTTTTGTTTTTTGTTTTTTTGTGTTATACAACTTTCTTGGATTTGGCTTTACTTCTCTAACTTCTTTTGCTCTATCTTTCTTTTTCGTTTGAGGCTTCAGAGTTCTTGGATAGGTTTAGTAGATGCAACTCCACGGGGCAATACAGTGGCAAGAAGATTTTGTGGACTACCTCGAAACGCAAATGGGGTCGCCGGAGAGAGGGTTTGGAGAGTTGTGATGTGTTCAAAGGCAAGTGGGTGTTCGATAATACATCATATCCGCTTTACAACGAGTCGGATTGCCCGTATATGTCGGACCAATTGGCTTGTCACAAGCATGGGAGGCCTGATTTGGAGTACCAGTACTGGAGGTGGCAACCTCACAATTGCAACTTGAAGAGGTACTCTTCTTTTAATTCTCTTTTCCTCTTTTTTTTTTTTTTCTTCTTTTGTTTCTTTCCCTTTTCAAAAACTTTTCTAATTTCTCAGCAATGAACTTTCTTGAGGTTATAGTTCGATTTGCTTTGCTTGCTTCAAAGTGCAACTCTTATTCTAAGTATGTGATTGGAATTCTGTTGCTTCTTGTGGCTGGACATTACCATTGGGTGTGAGTTTCCATTTACAGTCAGGAAAGTAAAGTTAAAGTTAAATCTTGAAAAGGCTCATTATTGAAGTGTTGATTACGTATGATGAAAATAATTCAATGCAGCCTTATTAATGTTTTTGCGAAAGTGTGATGGAACTTATTTCAAAAATGGGATTTGGCTTAACTTTTCTTGTTATGTCTTTTTCGGATGCTACAGGTGGAATGTGACTGAAATGTGGGAGAAGTTGAGGGGAAAGCGACTAATGTTTGTTGGGGATTCATTAAATAGAGGACAATGGATATCAATGGTATGCTTGTTACAATCCGTGATTCCAGCAGATAAGAGGTCCATGTCTCCAAATGCCCCTCTCACTATTTTCAGGGCAGAGGTAAGCCAAACTGATCCTGAAAAGTTTGACTACTAACAAACCATTACTGTAACATCATGGTTTGTGTAAGTTTCTGCATCATTCTTTGCCAAAAATTGTAGGTATATGTAAATTTTGAAGTTCTCTTTGTTGATCTTTGTTTATATATTTTGCAGGAATATAATGCCACTGTAGAATTCCTCTGGACCCCACTTCTTGTAGATTCCAATTCTGATGATCCAGTAAATCACAGACTGGATGAGCGCATCATCCGTCCGGATTCACTTCTAAAACATTCATCAAAGTGGGAACACGCTGATATATTAGTTTTTAACACCTACTTATGGTGGAGACAAGGCCCTGTTAAATTGTTGTGAGTACAACCAATATCCAGATTAGAGTTAGGAGTATTGAATTGTAATCCTAGTAATATATCTATTACAGATTGTTAGTTTTTTCACACTCAACAAGTTTTGCAGATGGAGTGCTGAAAAGAACGGGATCTGTGAAGAATTAGATGGGTTAGGAGCTATGGAATTGGCCATGGGGACCTGGGCTGATTGGGTAGCTTCAAACATTGATCCCCATAAGCGGATCTTTTTTGTTACCATGTCACCAACACATATGTGGTGAGCATGAACCCTGTCTTCTAGCATTCTTTATTTCTGCTGCTTAATATGTAAACCATCTATGATGCAGATGCTTTTCTTGACTTCCTGACCCTCATTACACATGTATTTGCAAACTGCACCCACAATAGACCATCTATGTGTGACCTTCAGTTTGGTTTAGCTCCTGCAGTGTTAAATTGATTTTGCACTTGGACAATGTCATTTGGATTTTCTGTAGATTCATATTTAGTCTTGAACCACGATTCTTTGATAATGGATTTCTGATTCCTATTATGAGAGGGTTTCTTAGTTATTGCCTCCTAGTATTTGGTGACACCTATTCTTCGTTGTCTTAAACCATTTTATTTTTGTCATTGGCACTCTCGTATCTGCAGACTTTTTTTCTTGCGTAATATCATCTGCCAGTTTAAAAGAGGTTTGAAGGCATTTACATCTCCCCAGTTTGGGCATCTTCATGTGTAAGTAGAAATCTTTGGCTGCCTGACTGCCTCCATGATTACAAAGCATAAGAGCATACAGACACCAAATTAGGATATCTGCTTAGTATGCTGAAAGGAAAGTCATAGCATAGCAGAAGCAACATATTTTATACTTTTGCAACTCATGATCATCAACGTTCTAGCATGCCATAAACACATGGTTTATTCTTCTGGTCGAGGCCCTGCTGGCTTAGCTCTTTACCTATTACTGTGTTGTTGAGAACCTGCTTCTTATGTTGTCGTGAACCATTTTTTTCATGCTTCAGGAGCAGAGAGTGGGAGCCACAGAGTGAAGGAAACTGCTATAAAGAGAAGTTCCCCATTGATTGGGAGGGATATTGGGGAAGTGGCTCCGACTTGCCGACAATGTCCATGGTAGAAAGGATACTCAGCAGATTGGGTTCCAAGGTTTCTGTTTTAAATATCACTCAGTTATCCGAATATCGGAAAGACGGTCACCCTTCCATCTACCGTAAGTTCTGGGAGACATTGAGCCCTGAACAATTGTCAAACCCCAAGACTTATTCTGATTGCATACATTGGTGCTTGCCCGGTGTACCCGATGTATGGAACGAATTGCTATTCCATTTTTTGTAACCGGGGAAAAAAAACACCCCACGAGATATTCTTAGTGGTTTTACACAACAATTGTGATGGAATCAAAACAGAGTTAGTTACTTGTGAGATTCAATCTTGTTGGAGAAAAGACCGGAAGAGGAAGTAACGATTCTTGCGCGATGTATTAATACGGATAATCGATTTATTGGATTGGACCCTGCATGCAAGCATTCGCTGGTAGCAGCACGCAATCGTTTTCTTGTTTGCTGGCAATGTGAGAGCCTAATCATTTTCTTTCTTCAAAATAGGAATTACAAATATCTAACATAAATATATAGTGATAATTATATTAATGTGAATAAATAATTATTAAAAATATTAAAATATTCATGCAACAAGTGTGAGTGTAAGTACTAATTTACTTATCAATCACAGACACTTATATACTGTTTAATTCTTTTGGCATATTGATATCATCTAGTTACAATATATTGTTTTTTAAGATTAAATTGGAAATGAGAGTGATAATGAAAGGTTAATAACTTCAAGTGATTGGCAATCTCCAAATTGTGGGTTAGTGCATAATGGGTATGAATCCATCCGGTCACTGCACTTACAACAATCATCATCTTCTCCTCGAGCATCATAGGAGCTAGTGCTGGCCATGCTTTGCTGGCTGGTTATTGGATTCTATTGCAAAACATTTCCAAATTGAAAAACAAGAAACATGTCCTTCAAACTTCATAAAATATTAAGAAAGATAAACCAACCTTAATCTTTCTTTATAAATATAATGCTACTATAAAAAAATGCGAAAAAAATTAGAATTGAACTAGAAAGAAAATGGCTACATTTGCTTTTACCTTCCTGTGAATGGTGCCATCCTCCTCGACTTGCCAACCAGCCTCCTCGCAAAGAGCTTTGAGTAAATCATTGCTGTCAGCACGCATGGGAAGACTATAGTTTCCATGCTTGCGAAGACCTGTAAAAATCTTCTGGTGTACTGCTCGCCGTTTCCGCTCCCTTTGCTTGTTGTTCTGGCGCTCCATCTCCGCGGGGTGCCGATATTTGGTGATAGCAGCACCATCTTTGCTTACCCTGCGAACCAGCCAAGGCCCTCTGCTAGTCTTGATGCATCCTCTTACAGCCCTCTCCCTCTTTTTCTCGTCAGTCATGTTTTCTTTGCCCTATTAATTTTCTTCACTTTCTCAGATGCCGCGGAGTTGTATATATATATATATATATAGCAATAAAAAGGCAATCAAAAGAGACAAAGCAAGGCATACTCTGTCCAGCTTTGTGTTTATCTTGTGCCTGTGGGGTGTGACAATTTTTTTGCAGCCAAAAAGACAGATCGTACAAACTAGGACAGCATCATCTTCAAGACCTTTATTCTGTGGACGTCTGGAAATTTCTTGAACCGTAATTCACCAGAATGGGTGCCTTTTTTATTAGCTTTTCATCTATCGCTGCGAGGTTGTTTTGTTTGTTCGGCCTGCGGCGAAACTCGTCTTACCGTACAGTTGACAGGGACACTGATATATTCCATTCAAAAGTTGTACTTCTTTGTCAGTGATATTCCACGCCGTGCTTCTTTAAAGGAAGACACGGCGTAGACGGAGAGGGATTAACCCAGAAGTTTAATCACTAGCGGCCACGATTTGTATATTGGTGAAAGGTGTACTTTTTGAAGAAATAGTAGTAAGTTCACCCTTCCAATGTAAGCTAATTGCAAGCACACATTTATGGATATTTTTAATAATAGTTCTGATCTTCCAGTCGAAAAGTCAAACATTTGTGTTGCCTGATTATTTTAACTTTAGGGCCTCATTAGAATTCTAGTAGGGGAACTGACGAAACAAATAGAAGCACGATGTTAGTTGCATATTTCAATAATTGATTTCCATTTGGTAAGGAAAACCACTATGCATTTTTAAAATTTTCATTTGATCATCAGACGCAATTTCGAGCTAGAATAGAGAATCTACCACTAAATTGCCATATCCAATTTAGGTGAACAAAATAGGATGCTGAAACGAGTGGATGACTCAATTTACAAGACAGCCTGTAAACCACCTCTCTCCCGGGGCGGGTTTTCTCTCTGTTTTTTCTGACTCTAGGGGCTTTCATCGCTTCCCTGCAGTTTGTCCCTAGAACTTGCGTGAAAAAAACCTGAGAAAAATACTGATTATAGAGTTCAAATCAAAGCATGCCGCAGATCAGACACAAATCAATCTCATACAAATAAACATGTGGAACGTCCCCCTGAGAATCTGACCGGATAAATTATCAAAATATCCTCCACTGGTGGCAGCACATCATTTGCAACTGACTCCACATCTACCATTGGTCCATCGGTAAGAGTAAAAGTAAATCCATCGATATTTTCTACTCAAAGCGATTGAACGATTGAATTTGGATGGTAAATATATAAATCCAGGTTCCAGCTAAAAACCAAAACAACAGAGATCAGACGAAAGGAGCCATATTAACAAGAGATAGCTTGCCATTTTGATTAGCTATTGTTTACTCAGAAGATGAAAAAGAAGGGTATAATAAGAACCTACTGCAACAACAGACTGTTGGCAACTTATCAAAAAAGAGAGAGGGAATGTTGCAGCTGTGACAAAAGAAGGCTTACTTGTCAGTTCAAAATGACCCCTTCAACTTCTACCCCTTATAGTCTCCGGTAATAAATAGAATCTTCTCCTTAAGCTTATCAACAATCTGCATGAAGGAAACAAAAAAACATAAAGAATAGATGGCAGAGATCGTGCAATAAACTGAAACCAACCATCAAAATCCAGATTCCATTTTGTGTACCGAGCTAGAGATTTTTGCCCAGGTCTGCGTAGAAGCAGCAGCATTTTTAAGGTGTGAACAACTTCGCAAATCAAAACTCAAAGAATAAGTAGAATTTTCTGTTGCTTCAGCTATCCACAGATGATTCATCTGGTCCTTTGCTTTCTTGATGAGATTAAAGAAGCCAACCTACAAAGATCATATTTGAGACCCTTTAGGAAGGACCATGGGAATGGGGGAAACCTTTGAACTGAAAGTTAATATCATTTCTAACAAATGGCAAATAAATTGCATCCAAAGGGAATAGTCACATGATACAATTTATACAAGCTGAAATCTGACATCCAAGGTGAAAGATTAATAACCACTCTTACAATTGCATCGCAAAACAGGAAACAGCCTCAACGAGTTTCTAAAATAATCATAATTGACTGGGCAATGTCTTAACTTAGTTATCAAAGGAACAGAGTAGATAAGCACAGTAGTGAAGTTGATAGTATCTCAATCCAATCACGCATTATTAGTTGATTCCCCTAGTCATAAAGAAATTCTTTGATCTAGCATACAAGTGGACGTTTAGTTTCTGAAAAAAAGGACAATGCATTACTGCATAATAAGTTTAACTCAATCTGAATACAGGGGATCCTAGAATTGAACCAACTTGCTACCGTCAGGACTCCTGTTCTCCTGAAATTCCCCTAAAGCCAAGAAGGATGCATCAAGTGGTTATACAACAGATATGTCCTAATGTCTTATAAATAGAAAGTTCATGTCTCCACAACAGATATGTCCTAATGTCTTATAAATAGAAAGTTCATGTCTCCATGGGAGACATTCACCCTGAAGTAATCCACAGCTGAACTCACCGTTGATCCTGCAAGATTAGAGTTGACTAGTGAGGATCCATCTTTATCCATGCATGGTGAGCAGAAGCTGATGGCAAGCAAAGAATTTGATATGTCTTCTGATTGCAACATGGATATTGAGTTATCTGTCACAAACATCCACTGTTTCTTCCGCTGCTCAGCCATATAAAGTTCTCCCACGTACACAACAAAGGCAGCAATATCGAATTCACTGTACATCCACAAATCAATATGAGTTACCTCAATTATCTCCCTTTCTTAGAAAAAGGAAAAAAAGAAATAAAGAAAGAAGAAAGGGACTAAAAAGGCTAAGGTGTGCAATTCCACCTGCAAAGAGGAACTTCTCCCAAGTTTGACAGTGAAGCAGATGCCCGAGGATTAAAAAAGGGCCTGCAGAGAACAACCGTTAACTAGATTATACTGCTATGTTAACAGATAAAGTACAGAGACTTACTGAAAGTGTTGCATCTCTAAGGAAGATAGGGGTTGCCATTTGGCTGTAGGCCCTCTTGCTTGCAAGTAGAGCATATTTGAATCAGAGTTCACCGGTAAAAGTCCTTCTACAACGTAGGCCTGGCCCTCCACCAGCTCACTTTGCTATTACAATGGTGAGCTAATTTTCATTAGAGACTAGCAAAATTAGAAAGAAACAGAAACCAAATGTGCATTCACAAGTGCAGGGGAGTCACTGTAACATCATGAACCTATGCTCACAAACACACATTTGCAAAAAAGTGACCAAGAAAAATAGAGCAATTGAACAAATTTATAAATAAAAATAAAAATAATAAAAAATAAAAACTACACTCTTTGAATCACCTGCATCTCTGTTGGGTTCCAAATTGTTATTAAACCTTCTTTTGGGACAGCCTTCTTTTGGCCATCAGTTAATCCAACCACCCTAACCCTCATAAATGGAGCCACTTCTCTGTTCGCTAGGTCAGCATCTTGCAAAGCTTTTTCAATTGCTTTCTCCATGTCTGACAGCCTTAAAGCCTAAGATCAGAGTTACTGTAGTCAGTAATTACTTCCTTGTAGCACCCATGGATCAACTTAAGTGTTTGAAAGCAACCTCTAGTTTTGCTTGATAAGTGGCAAAAGAAGTCAGTTGCTCTGAACTCATCTCTGCCAATAGGACTTCTGGTTCAGCTGCTGTCTCAAGTAGTTTTAATAATTTCGCTCCATCTTCACTATCACTGTCATTATGGGGACCTTTTATTCTTCTTCGGGACTCAGAGATAACACCCTCCACAACTCTAGAGCGCCTGCAGCCCACATACGAATAAAAATGACCACAAATTGATTTCAGACCACGATAACAATACACCAGCAGCCCTTTAACTGAAACAGAGTACCATACCACTCACAATGCCGGACTTTGCAACCCACTAAGAAGGTAAATTGTTTTGCATGTGAATGTTATCTGAGTCAATGGAGCCCAAATATTTTTCCATGACTATACCTATGTTTCTTTTTATACGTAAAATTTCACATATCCTGTCTTTAATGCAAACATTTGTGCAATCAGAGCATGCATGTTTATTCTCCAGATCCTAGACCTTGCTGCTGGAATCTCTACTAAGCTACTTGAATCTGATGGGGCTATAAACCATTTTGGATATGTTACCACTTAAAATCAATTATGATCTAAACAATCCCAAACTTTTAAAGGTACTGAGACATGGGTTTATCTGATTCCTTTGTGTAAACTCCCTATCTATCTACACCTGTATGCCGTGTAAAGGCAAACATCTGTGAAATAGACCCCAATGCCAATGGGGTCAGGATTTACAAAAATTTTTAAGTGAAAATTTTAATTTTTGAAAATGCACAAGACAGTACTGCAATACATAGCCATATGAATCTAAAATAATTCAGATCAAGTATGTAAATCATATATCTGGATTTCTGAAAACAATTTTTTTTTTCTCATTAAAAGAATTTGTTCTCTCTGAATGTATAAGCAAATTTAAGAGAGTCCGGTAAGGAGGGGTAACCTTTGGTTGTACAACTGCATCATTTTGGCCTCCATTCTCTCTGACCTCACAATAGACCCACCATTACTCAATCTAGAGGCAAAAAAACAAGAAAAAAGGGGAGATTTAATCAGAGAAATCTCAGAATGTACGATACACACCTAACAGGCAGTAAAACAAGATAGCTTTTGAATTACTTCTCCTTATATAGGATAGGATATACTCGTGTGACTCCAACTAATGTCCGAGGAACAGGACCCCCATTACTCTTGACACACCTAAAAGCCAAAGGAGCACCAACAACCTTGCCTGCAAGGGATATTTGAAAATTCAGCTATGAAGACACCAGTAAGCAAGGAGATTAAACTAAAACTATGCCAAGGTGATGTAGAATTTGAATTGCCAAAGACACTTACAAAATCCAAGTCGATCAGCCCAATGAGCCCTGTATGTCCCATTTATGTGCAACGATAAGCAAACTGTCTTTGATGCCTGAAATGTAACCAAGGCATGTGAAAATTCATTTATGAAAGAAAATGAACCAAAAGAAACTTAAGGAAAATGAAAAGCTTCAAACCTCAAGAGGTGAAACAGGGCCAACCCAGCCACGCAGTCCTGCTCCCCATATCTTCATAAAGAAAAAGTTAAACAGTAAGCAAAAGGCAATCTGTCAAGAATGCTGTGACCATTGAACAGAAATGAAAGCACAGAAGGTAGCATCTTACGCGAAGCTTCTGCCCGACAAACAGCTTCCCAGCAGCAAGATGCTTTGTCAGCAATACATCCAGCAGGGCATCTACTGAGTACCTGCAAGCCATAGATACCTTTATACTTCCAAAAACAATTGAATGTGGTAAGAGCTTTAGTGCTGGAATCTTCTTACCACCCATCAGTTAGTTCCACTTTTGCAATGGCACTGATTTCAGCCCTATCCAATGCCAGAGGACAGGCCCCAATATTTGATTCACAACCAATATCTATGGCTGAAATACACAGAACCAACATTGAAGACGGCAGTGCATCCCCTTCCAGAATTCTCTTAATTGCAGAACGGTGACCATGATTTGCTTCTCTTTCGTATCTTTGAATATGAATTGTACTTTTTGTCATTTTTGTCTTTTAATTTTAAAAGCAAACATATAACTTGAAATATTGCTGATACCTATACTTCAGTTCTTCAAGCACATTGGAGACCGTCAAAAATTTTGCAGCAGGTTTCTTAGGATAACTTCTCTCGTAGCATGCCAGTTTCCAGACTATCCACTTGTAGTGATTCATGACCCATCTACATGGTCACAAAGTTTCAATTAAAAAAAAATGCCAGATTGAATACCTACCAACTGATCATAATAGAATCTGTTGCAACACAAAAATCCACATTTCTGTGTCAACTATCAGTATTGTGTACTGCTATAATTAGGTTTCCGTAAGTCATACACCAACAATTAGCAGTTATTATATGCAGCTTTCATGTGCTTCAAAAGGGCTGGAAAAAAAAAGTGAGGCCAGTTTCACATCTATTACCAAAGCATCACAGCAGGCTCAGAAACCATTGTAACTAAAAAAATTCCTTCTGGGGAAGATAAACAGACGAGGACACAAATGATAAAAAGATTACTCTTTAGAAGCATGTTGTACAGAAGCTCCACACTGAGCCAACCCTTGGTAAAAAGCTTCCACTCCAATGACATTCAGGCCAGATTCATCATGAAGCACGTATTTGGCTGCAGTGTCTGGTGTGATCCTAATTACCATTTCTGTATGGTGGCCCAACTACATACAAGATCTCAGGATCAGAGCATTGTCAAGTTTTAGAATGCAAATAACAGTGTTTTTGTACATATACCATGCTTTTGGCTGTCAAAGGCACACCAAAATATTCTTTGATATACATTCTAGAAACCCGAAAAGGATATCTAGCAGAGACTGTTCTTCTGCAGCCAAAATTTTCAGTTGGCAAAGAAGATGTACCTGATGAAACAAACACCTCAGAAAAGGAAGATGGTTTAGATTTTTTTTTTTTTTTTTTAAAGAAGAAGCAAGAGTAATTAGCTATAAAGCCTTGAAAAATTTACCATTAGGAACAAAAGAAATATTCTTATGCAAAGGGGTGGTGAATCTGGAACTGCGGGGCCTCTTGAATGGACAAATAGAACTTCCCCTCCCATGTTTTCTCTTTTCATTATTAGTCTGTCTGTTCTTTGAGTCATCCATGCCAAAGGTGTTTGAAATATCAACCAATAGACCTCGTGATGACCTTGCAACTGGATTAATCTTCGGACTAGTGCCATTTTCCTTGGCATTATTTGCTATTTTGGCAGGTCCATTGGTCCCACTGCATATTGGCTCCTCTATGGAAGGTATATTACTATTCGATCTACAAGCACTATCATCTTTGACTTCATCAAATTTCTTCATCAAGCTGTTCCCAGAAACATTACTCTTTGAATTGAAGGATGTCCAATCTTGGCTTAAAGATGATCTAAGAGGAGATATGAAGGTTTTTGAGATGTATTTGTTCTTTGAAGCACCTGGATGGGTGACAGCAGAATGGAAATCTTTTTCTTTGTTGGATGAAGCATCATCACATATACTCCCTTTCTTAGCTGAAAGGACTGGATTGACCATATTCCCCTCATTGAAGAAAGTTCCCAAGTCTGGATCACCAAGAAGGCTCTTTGCACGCTCTAATGCATCACAGGAAACAGATAAAGATCTTCCACCAGCTGTATGGAATTTGATTGATGATGGCCTAGGAGCATCATTTTTATTAATCTCAAATTCATACAAGCTTGGACTGACCTCATTTGTTAATTTGCTTCCTACTACTAGACCAGTCTTAGAAATCGAAGTTGCCATTGGAACTGAAGTTGCAACCGCAGCTGCCCCACTATCGTCACTAACCACTTTAATCTCTGGATGCGATAACTTCTGCTGCGTATGCTCTTCATCAGCAGCAGATGATGTCATTGGTTTTTGGAAGCTTTGAAAACCAGAATGATCATTAGCTTCTTCCAACCCCAACAACGTCTTGGCTTTTAATAGACCAGCAGAAGATATGTCAACTGATTTCCCAGACGCAGTCTGGAAAAGTGTATTCGAGGAACCCCATGTATTACATATTTTGTCTGTGAAAAAAGCTGTTTCAGCAGCAGTATGTATTTATCTCTTTTGCTGTCTATCACTATGAAAGGAGAAACCTTGGCATATCACCTCATAACTAAGACTAAGTATAATAAAATCTCAAGAATGCCCTAAAAAATTATGAAATAAAATTTAAGATTCAAGTAGAATATCGGATTGTTAATAGAATTACTTAAAAGACCTGAATCAACGGCACCATCATCGTCGAGAACGGACAAGGCTTTTGCGATTGAAGACTGTTTCAATACAACCGATTTCCCTGATCCGGTACGGAACATCGGAGCATTCCCACCATCTCCTCCTTCATTCTCTAGAATCTTCGAGCAGCCTGTACGAAACACACGAGACCGGTGAAAATGCACGAGTGCAGAGAGAGATGTTATTAGAGTGAAGATAAGTACCTTGCAGGAGAAGATCGGCCATGGAAGGGAGACGAGGAGCGCTGGAGTTATGCGAGTTAATAGGTGCACCGTCTGGTTCATCAACGGCTTTGCTATGGATTATCCGGCCAGATACCTCCCACCGGAAATTATTTCCGACGTCGGAAAACATCTGCCACGTCGACATTTCTCCGATGAAGGATTGAAATTAGGGGTTATTTTCCGACCAGCCGCGGTAAAGCTTTGGCATCCTTCCAATTGCTTTTACTTTTTCTCCTTTCTTTTGGCCTTTTTTGCTTTTGTTTTTCAAGAACCACGAATTGGCGGGAGGGAAACGTGGCGGCGGTGGGGAGGGGATTTCGAAAAGTGATGGGCCACATCTGGGCTTGTTCTTTTTTTTGTGGGTCGAGATCAAATGGGCTTGCTCTTGTTGTCATTTCAGGCCTTTTTTAAAATTGATCGATTCATTATATGAGGCCGACATGGGCTTAAATTGTTTTTGCGCGATCCTCCTGCAGGCGTCAGGCAACTATTGCAGCAAGATGCAACCATTTAGTTACACTGTAGTTGGCACTGTGCCTCCCTTTGTGATAAAATTATAAAAAAAAATAAAAAAAGAAAATTGTGACGGAAAAGGATAGTAGTCACTGTCACCCTTTAATTCGAAAGAGAAAAAATAAAACTAAATTTTGTTTTATAAATAAAAACTACATTATCTTCCATTTTTTCTTCCACTTTCCTCCCAATTTTTTTTTTTTTAAACAAGCTTCCAATTTTCCATCCTTTCACTTTTTTAATATCTTCCTAAAAACAAAAACCACAAAATCTTTCCCACTTTACTCCAAAACTGTCTTCTTAGAAAGATTTCAAAATCTTTTAAAGTTTTTTTTCAACAACTCGTTAAATAATAAATTACACAATAAGACAATTTTTTTTTTTAATTTTTATAAAATCTACACTTTTTTTTCTTAATATTAAAACTCAGATCTCTAAATAGATATATAAATTTTTAATTATTAAATTTTGATAACTTAAGTAATATCAAACTTTTATAATAAATAGTTGGATAATGCCTAATGACGAGGATAATTGTGGAAATTAGGAAGCACGGGGATCTCTAATGCACTTCAAAACCGTAAGGGGTGTTCTTGTGTAACATTAATTCCAAAGAATAAATTCGTAGAATATTTCGAGGCGCGAACCTGCCGAGTTGGCGCTCAATTCGTCAGATCGAACGCCCCCTCTCATCTCATCTTCGCATTCGCGCAGATTCAGCGCAGGACTGGTTGGAAGAAACGATCAGATTTGCCAGCGGACAAGCTATTAATTAACTAATGAGAGTCATGTCACGTTTCTTGATTTCATCAAAGTTATCTGGAAAGGATCGACGTCCAATGTCAACAAAATGCGCAGACCTTTTGCTCAATCAAGTCCCATCCCAAACGGAGAAACCTATTATAGAGCCGCTGCGTATCTTAAACGTTAAACAAGCATAGACAGTACACCCATCAAAGAAAGGTATGGTCATTATCGTAATCGACATACTGTACAGGTATCTGGATTCTTTTGAGACATGTTCGGCTAAAGTCGGTTCTTCAATCAACAAATTGGTCCATTGAACACGTACCACGAGAGTGAATGGGTACATAAAGCTTCTCTAATTACAGTTCCGATCATGTTCCATAAAAGCCCTTAATCACTCGTCGCTGAAGCTGGTTAAATAATTAGATGTAGTCGACACCAAAAAAGGGGGCCGGGGGGGGGGGCTAAAGGGTGGGGGCACGAGAGGACAGTTACAAAGTCACGATCGAGGTGGGGAGGTCCATTAAAAATTCATGTCAGGACGTAGGTGTACAAATGCAATCACATTGCCCGTCAAAATTAAAAGATCGGGGTGGGCGCCCTGATCCGGTTATGGCGTTGGGTTGCATTACTTGCAATGGGACAAGATCGAAATATAAACGAAGGATATGTCGGGGGAGAGTGGGGCCCAACCTTGTTATGATGACCACATTTATGCAGTTGCCATGATACGTTTCCAGATCCCCATCTTGACTTTTTGACCCCGCGGAATCGCTGCGCTTGCTTGACCCGCTCTGCCCTTGTGTCCGGTTTATGCGGGAATAAATTTACATCGGGTCGTCCTTCTTTCAGAGAAATTAATTATTCATATATGGTACAGATATCTTGGTGATTTTAATTTTTGTGTTTGGTAATCTTTTCTTTTTTTTCTTTTTTTTTTAAGGGTGAACCAATTAATGATATGTAATAGATATTTTGAAGGACCCATAACTACCACCGCGCCACTGCCGTCACCCTACATTTATGAACAAAGCAGAGAATTCACGTTGTGTGGTAATGAAAGGGGGATAATAAACAACCATTTTGCATCTATGAAATCGAATAATAGGCGAGAAGCATGTGCATGTGTAACACAGCACTTGCTTGTGTTTCGGATTTATTTAGGTCCAACCGAAAACAAGTTGAACTTCTTGACGTAAAGGCACCGACATTTCAGCCAAGTTAAGGATTTGAAAAAGCTATGCACAAGGTGTGGAAGAAAGATCCTCTTCTAATCATCCGTTTTGTGGGCTAATAATACCAAAGAAAAACTTGGCGTAAGAACGGCAAGGTTACTAGAAAAATTCCTGAAAAGGTAAATGCATCCGACAAAATCACATTTTGCTGAATATTTGATCAATCCTTGCTACTAAACCATTTAGTGGGGGATTGGGTATTGCCGTCCTATATTTTTGGGAATATTAATTGGATTTTCCAAGCAAAAAAAGGTATTAATTGGATTCTAAACTCTCCCGGGAAGGGACTCGCAAGGCCAAAAATTTAGCAGAAATTAACGGAAGATAAAAACAAGATTGATCTCAGATATTGTTGTTTACCAGAATTAACAGGAAAGCAAGAGGAAAAGAAATCTGGGTTTTTAGAATCACAATTGTTGCGTATTCCTCAGGTGATGTTTGTATAATTCATCTTTCCATGAGAGGTGTAAAATAATTTGCCACACAAATCCTCAAAACACTTGCGCCAGGGGAGTCATGATCATGTGGAATTCGAAATCCTGCAAAATTTGGCAACCATTAATGCTGCTGATGCATGCAGCGTTATGGCATTTGGTGTCATAAATTATCTTCCCGAAAACATGATGGCTACCCCTGAGCTATTGTTTTCTTCACGGAAGACGACTTATCCATGTTACGCCTTGCACTAGTGTATGCCCTGGCTTGGACCAGTCCATTAATTTGTTTATAGCAATAATTTCCTTGTTCTTGTTATTTTTACTTTGATATCCTTTTTTTTTTTTTAAGGTCCATTTAGAGGTTTGCCAGATATGAGTAGTTAAGTGATAATAGCTTCATCTATGTCACAGATTTCTTCACGGTCATTCTGAAAGACTCGCGCTTTAACATTTCCTCGAACTTAGGACTGTCAATTTGCAAAATCGAACTCTTAATTATTGGAAAACATGTTGAATTAATTTATATTAAAGAAATGTTGAATAAACATTCTATGTACATACATCAGTTGATGTGCTCCCATGTGAACCTGCCAATAGGGGTATTTTGGGGATAGAAACCAGAAAGTTACTTTGGCAATCGCGAGGAGGGTCTCGAAATCCAGGTCACTTTCTTGGGCCTCTCCCCTTCCTCTCTCTGGGTTACGATTGGGGGACGGCCCTGAAGTACCGAGTCATGAGGGGGGGGACCTGGGAGGATAAAAATACAACTGATCAGAGAGAGGTACAATTTCCAAGGCATTCCCTTTGAGTCAGTAAAAAGCTTTGTCCCTGGGTACCCCAGACAGTGGTGAGTTTGACAGAATTTGGGATATTCCCATAAATAGCATTCCTTTTCAGCCCCTCGTCCTGTAGTCAATTACTGGATTGCCACATTGTCCGATTCAAAATTTCTAGCGATGGGGCCAATGGCCAGCAGTGGAGTATTTTGTGGCCATTTTGAACGGCTGGGGATATTTGTATGTTACAGTGGAGTTTACTGCTTCTGAAGTAGTGAAGCATTTTAAGAAAGTAACATTGTTCTCGTAACATTTTTAATCATCGTTCATGAGTTTTCAAATGTCAGCTTTAGATTCGTTCATTGAGGCGGGAAAGCGGACGGGCATTGTCAGACTGAATGTCTTTGCAAATGCTATGCAAAGTGATATGGGAAATTTATTTCTTCGGTTGCCTTGCGTATATTTGTGAGCTGTGTTGTCATGTCAAGGACTTTAAAAATATGGCGTGGGTGTGACATGTCGGCAACATGGCTTTGTGATGTTAATGGCAACAGAGGCAAGCTATCTAGTGGCTGTGTGGCAAAGGGCAATAATGACGATGGCAGGCGTCTTCAATAGGCAATGACTCAATCCGGTTGGCGATGGAACCGTAGCAGACGGATGTTGGTAGTGGAACTATTGGTGGAAACCATCATGATGTTTCAGCAATGGTGTCAAATATTGGCCTGCACTTTCAATTTAATTCGTTGCATATATATATATATATATGCAAATACGATCATGTATACTCTTTGCAATTTCCCTACATCTCTTATTTTTACGCTGTGGTCAATTAATTTTTACATGACATTCCATCCGGTAGAGGTAAACAAATATCATCTATATATTAAGACCCGAGAATTTAATTTGATTGTTGGAATTGGATTTTATTCAATAAGGTAATAAGCACGCATTCTTTATCAATTCGGTGAGTCTATTATAGTTATTATTTTTTATAGACTTTTTACGGTATATGGTTAGTAGGCCATCATTTGTTTGCCCTCCTTCCCTTATTTTACTCTATGTAACTTTCGATTGAAAGTACCTGCTCATTCTTCGTCTGAATACATTTGTAATTATTAAGAACTTACCATCTTTGAGAACTCTGGCATAATTTCGTGGTAACTCATCTCATCTTTCTCTGAAGTGGACAAAAGTCCAAGACTCCTCACCTCCATTTATAAGAAGAAAAATGTACATTTACTATTACTTCAAGAAAGTAAAACTTTTGAAGACTGTACTATCACATCTCAGAACAGTTAAGAAATATGCTCCAATCCTTGGAAGATAATGTGTTCGAACTTTCGCTTGATGTGTTCATTCAAGCCTACAACAAACGCGACTTACGGAGCATGTGTATTTAGCATATCTTTCTCTGGCCACACTAAGAAATTTGGTTGTCTCGAGGCTATTCTGGTTGTTAATTAAGAGTTAAGACATTCATTTAAAGAAAATAAAAGCGTGGAATATATGAAAAAAAAAAAAGAAAAGCTAATAAATTACTTTAATTGTGTAACTTATACTCTATTAAGAAACTTAATAAGAAAAAAAAAATAAATGAAGAATTTGGTTAAGTATGCATCACAGGCATTTTGAAACAGGTAGGGAAAAAAAAATCCAGAGACGGCTTATTTATGGGGAACCCAATTTATGGACATGGTAAGCAGTACGGGAAGGCCTCGTTTGGTCAATGTCATTATAATAAAACAAGGATCTATCCGAATCAATGATAAAAAATGGTCGGCCCACAAGAAAAATTAGGAAATGGTACTTTTAGCGATGTTGAAATTAAGAGATGCAAACATGTCGGTCCCGTGAATTTAATTGTGCTAGGATCACATATTTTCCATTAATGGGATGGCAATGATCAATAATTTGAGAAATTAAAGGGAGGGACATCTTGGTATGATAGCGAAAGCATTGATATGATGTGAAAAGTTTATATTCGAACGAAACATAAATATGGAGTTGAGTTATGTTTCGGTGAAAGGATGGCACCATGCAAGAAATTAGAAAATAGCCAGGCACTGCGTATTAAGGTATAATAACGATATAGGGGATTGCGGAGCGTTAGCAAGTGGGCATATACATATCACGTTATTGAATGACCTTCTATTTCGAAAACACATTATCGATCTTTTTCTTTTTCTTTTATTTTCTTTTTTGTCAATTTGCTTTTATGCGATGCAGTCTGCTGCATTAAAACCATCTTTTTTCCACTTTTGTGTGCGTGTGTGTGTGTACGAAGCCTACTATGTAATTAGCAGGGAATGAAAAAGGAGAGAGCAGGACAAGGAAAGTAAACTATCCAGCAGACGGATAAAAACTCGGCCTTGGAAATTACACTAGACGGTTCATGCTAAGCAAGCAACGGAATTCCTAGCTACAGTTCTTATACACCAATAGAAAACACAAGATATTAGCACTGCATTATGCACGATTGTCATCATTAACCGGACGATTAATCAAAAAGCGGAAGCAATCATGAAGCAAAGAAATAATTGGGGCTTCTTTTTCACCAAAAAGAGATATAAAATTAGCCATGAAATACCAATAGCACAGGCATATAATATAAAAAAGTTATAGGTATGAGGAGAAAATCCTCGGGATACCTGCATATGTCGATTTCTACTCGTACCGTAGTCGGCAGCGCCACCATATACTATATGCATGTTGACCACGAATAAGGAAAAAGAAAAGGAAAAAAGTATGAGAAAAAAAAAACACAAGAAAATCCAAAATTTTTGGAAAAGTTAAGAGGATCTGACGCGTAAAACCCACATATTGCACCATCTTTACTGTTAATGACACGTTTTAAAATTTTTATTACATGATTGGACTTCACAAGTAAATCTAACGGTTATAATAATATAGACCTGTGATCTCGTTGATATAATGAAGACGTTCATTTTTTTGCCTCCGTAGCTGGAGGCCGCGACTTGTCAAAGAGAATGGTCAAAGCCATCCCTCAAGTTCTCATGGTTTCGGGGAGGAGGGTGACGTATGTCTGTATATCCCCACGTTCTCTTCTCAGTTGCTATAAATACAGCTGCCCTTCTCTTTACTTTCCCCCAACCCATTCACAAATATTAACTACTCCACACTTACCACTCACTAAACGGCTTGACTATCTTGGGCCACTCAGAAAACTGAGCTTTGTTTGATGATGGGCGATCATGTTTTCTATAAAAGTATGGATGAATCTGTTAAGCTCAGGAGGGATAGCGCCATGGATGATCAGGGCTTTCTTCGTGATAGCCAGCGGCGCTATCCATCCTGAGTTTCATCGATTCCTCTTGCTCTCTCTCGCTCGTTTCCCTGTACTGTCATTCCAGGTAGGCAATGTTTTATATATTTGTTCCTGTTTTTTTTTTTTTTTTGAACGGCACCTTCTTATATTTTCTTTTTTATATTGTGCCCAGCTCATTGATATTTTTCCAGGTTTTAGTTTGCCTTTTTTGACTTACTGTGCTTGATGCTAGTGGGGTTTTTTAATGCTTCATTTCCCTCTTTCCTAACTTCCTCCTCCTCCTCCTCCTCCTCCCCTCCTCTTTTTCCTAATAATTATACATGTGTTTATTGTCCACATGGCGACAATATTGAGTCGTAGCATTTTTGGAAACGGCGAAACGTTTTACGAATGGTTACTCAAAGCTGGATCTATGGATAGTGCGAAAATAAAAGTAATGGTTTACTTTCAGCTTTATTATAGATACTCATTTTCCTTTTTGGGCGTCCTGTTCATGCAATCTTGCAAATCTTTCCCCATCGACTGCTTTCCTTTAAATTTCCACTAATTTTTATTTCTGATCACATGCTTAATGGTTGGGTGGTGGAGCATATACTTTTGGCAAAATTATAGATTGTGCTCATACTTTTTAGTCTCCTCCTAACCAATAACAGTGATTCAATAACATTGGAAGGTGGACTGGGGAATGTTGACTGCTTTGCAAGTCCGCGTAAGTCAAATGTCCTAGTCACCTCAGTCTACTCCCTTTTCACTGCCTAAAATTAAAATAAATGTATCAATTCTGTATACCTAAACTCATTTCTAGCTATCGGACACTCCAATTATTTCTAATTTTGAATTTATGAGAATAAAAAAAATTATAACCCTCAATACAATGACCTCTTAATAAGAAAGAAAGAAAAAGAAAAAAGAGAAATCAAATCACGCGTTCAAGGGATGGTGAAGAAGAAGAAGTAAACTCATTTCCTGCTTTTTGATAATTTGCCCCCCTTCTCAGGTGATTGTATTTCCACGCTTCCTATTCCGCATCCACTAAAAGTATTTTGTTATATGGGTTCTTTTCTTTGGCTTTTTTTGTTATTGATATTAACATAAAAATTAAGAAAATACTGATCTATTACTATTAATAGGAAAAAAAAAGACGGCATATGACATGGGAGGCGAAGATTATATTGTTTTGCTGTTGTCCAAATGATTATTCAAGTCCAATTGTAAATTAAAAAAATAATAATAATAATTGACCAAGATGAGAAGAGAGAGTTTTGAGGCAAATTGTTCATCAGACCTAGTAGCTGGAATCTGGAAGTAATATCCATGTTTTCTATTTTCTTCATTATTAGTTTCCCGCAGAGTGCAATCCACCTGCTATGGGCTTGGCGGTTTAGACCAATTTACCCATGGCGACATCGTTAAACTTGCACAAGCGGCCGGAATTTTAAACGATTTTAACGATTACGCCTTTTTTTATTTTTTTATTTTGGGAGAGAGTGCAGATTGGCTGTAGTATCCTTTTTTTTCTCTTTTTTTTTTCCGAAAAAGAAAAATAAAAATAAAGAAAAGTCCACCGCCAAGTGGTCCAAGTCTAACAGGATAGTCTTCATTATCCCGAGATTCCTAACTTTCTGTTTGGGCCTGGATTAGACTCATCAATAGAAAAATATAGCCGAAAAGGCCCATGCTCTACTTTGCAGGAATTCGGACTATATTTGTTGGGCTGGATGAGTATCAATCGGCCCAAAGATCTACGCCTAAATAATGACAAACGCCATGGCCGAAACACAAACATTGGCCACTGGCTGGCGGCCAGTCAAGAGGTTGAGATAATGTCAAATCTCATCTGATCAAACCACAAATTTTGTCCCAAACTCGTGGATAAACATAACAAATTTTTTTTGGACTGGGTACAGAAACTGGACGGTAGAAACGAGACTTCCACGGACCTAGCCGAGGGGAGCTGGTTGCAAGTAGACCCATCTCGGGTCTCGCAGAGTCTACTAGGGACCGGACCCCAGAATGCCTCGCAAGCAATGGCAAATGCAGCGTAATAAGGTGCACATACTTGGGCAACGAGGCTTTCTTCAAGATGGGATCGGTAAAATGTCCGACATTCTAGCCTGCTTCTCGAAATTGTTTCAAATGTTTGTCGCCGATGGGACAATCTGCTATCGAAAGTTGAGGTTTATGAGACGATAGTCGTACGATAATGAAGAGCTCTCTTATTTATAACCCGTAAGGCTCTTGTCTTTTTTCTGCTTGGAGTGGGGTGGGGGATGTTGCATCAAATCTCTTTACTAATTTGACAAACTAAATAATAACAATTCTATGCAAGCAATGACAACTGAATACGGAGATCTATGATCGAGTAACAACAATATATGGAATCTAAAAAGAATTCGTAAGTAAAATCACAAATATTGATAAAGGCCTCAAGAGATGTTCATCGGCATCCCCTTCCAACCTACAAAAGTTGAACTGAACTGCGGCATAGTCCAGCATAAATCAGCAAAATCATCTTGGAGACGCTAAGGAAACGACGTGACAAGTGAACACCATCCCATGAATATATTATACGCATCACTCAATGCTGCAACAATATCTCTGTGCCAGAAGTCATCATTGATAAGAAGGAAGGCCAACATCAAGGCTCCAATATTTGCTACAATCTTGGTTCAGGGGGCCAAGGATCGAGCAATCCCGGATCCTCCACCAGGCTCCAGTTCTCGAAGTCAAGCCTTGGTAAATCACAACTATAATCCAGACCCAAATCTGCCTCCCCCATTGAATGATTCAATCTACCATGTAAACTGGTTCTGGGATCCAGCAATTGGCAAGAAATGTCATACAATCTTCCATTCTGCTGGTAGCTTGTAGAACCAAACTCCGCGTGGCCATAATCATAATCGTTCTTTCCTCCTAATGCAGGGCCATGGGTGCTTCCTGTGTGGATGTAACGCTTATAAGGCCTCTCACATTCTAGACTGTTGATCTCGTTCTGCAAGCAGTCATGTCCTTCATTCATGCCATAAGAGCAACAAGATTTCATAATTTCTGCAAGTTCCACATCCATTCCTTCCATTACTGTGGATCCTTCAGCTTCGCTGTTACAAGTCAAGGAATGCATAGTTGAAGTGGTCAATTTACATATCTCATCTTTCGACTCTGTCCAATCCTCCCGTGATTTCTCAAGTTTTTCCTTCCATTCACCGACGAAATGAATCCCGGAAGAGCCTGATTCTTCATTGTGTTCTTTAATTTCCCTAACCGGAAAGCAATGGTTCGTCTCTGATTTCTCAGCCTCGATGGCCTCACAACTATTCAATATAGTTCCATACTCAATTGGTGATGTTTCAGTAACGAGCAAATCATTCAACTGACCCTTCAATTCCGGCGAATAGTCAGGGAAGTTGAGGATGGCGTTAGCCCCATACATAGCCCTTGCCGCGTTATCATAAGCCAAAGCTGCTTGCAAGGCAGTATCATAAGTACCGAGCCAAAGTCTACTGCCTTGTGTGTTCATTACAGCGCTCTTCCTGACAGGTTGTCGAATTTCAGCAACCCACTTACCCCAAGTTCTCTGTCTGACACCTCTGTATCTGCAACTCATATTCTCTGGGCCTCCTTTCCCTCGCATACAGCCCTTCTTTGAACCCTTGGATGGAATTTTAGATATTTCAAACCTGTTTTCCGTTTTCCACTTTGTCAGCGTATCCTCTACTGATTCGGAAACATTGCGTCTCTTCCGTGATTTCTTCTTCAAACTGGTACTATTCACGGGAAAAGAACGCTCTTTTGACAAGTCCTCCATTTTAATCATGTAAGGTCTACAAGATTGTTGTGAAGCCAAAAAATTAAAGGGATTCTCGGACAACATCGAGAACTCAGCCCTCCAACGACAATCTGAAATTCCTTAAATATGCAAAACGAAAAAAGAGCAGAAAATGAAACGCTAACACAAGACGTTTTATACACGAATCGAAGCTAAAATTACAATAAGTCTTTTTCACCAAAGACACAAAACCAAAAAAGAACCTCTTGACGTGACGTGACGTGACGGGAGCACACAGTGCTTACCTGCTAACGCTGATTCTAGTTTCGCACCCTCGCTCTTTTCCCTTCTCTCTTGGACTTGTTCCAGGCCTTGCCTGTCTGTATACCTAATATTTTCAACCCCTTTATTGTGGGTTTATCTGGGGTTTATATATTAGTCAATTTCCTTTATTGTGGCTTTATCTGGGGTTTATGTATTAGTCAGTTTACATTGCGGGCGATGATGCTTGATTTTCCGTAGGGTATGCTGGAGTTGCCTTAGGGACGAAGAAAGCGAATGCTAAATTTACTCGTTTGCCAACCCGTGTAGATTTTTACGCGTTGCGTATAAAATTAATGACGCGGCCAAGGTAGGATGCCGTCGTGGCACAGTTTTGGCCGCTGTTTAATACACGTGGCAGCATCATATTACCCCGTCTTTTTTTGGTTTGTGGTTCCAGACTTGTCGATACTTTTCCTTCTACCCCTTCAAATGGACCCAGAAAAATATAGACCCACGAAACTTTGCGGCTGCTTCGTTTTATATCCCTCGCCAGGCCAGGGAGAATCTAGAAGATTTGGCAATCGTGAACAGCTGCGTTTTTCCTCTGCACATTGGCGAGATCCCGGAAGATTCCTAAACAAGCACAAATGGGAACAAGTCGTCTTGTGCGGTATCCTTTTGGACTCCCCCGTTTCCATCAAGCCTTCTTGAAATTGTATTTTTATTCCATTTCCTTTCTTTTTTTTTTTTTCTTTTTAAACCACATTCAGTATTTCAGAAGATACAAATTGGAAACAGCGAGAGGAGAAGATTAGCAAACAAATTTACTAAAAGCTGAGAAGTCTCGGTTTCGCCTTCTTGTTTTTACTTTAAAATGCACTATTACGAATACCATCATAGTACATGACACCCAAAAAGAGCCATTGACGAGCCATTCTTAAAAATTGCCTGAAATCCCAAGTGACACTCAGCATCGGCAGATTCAGCCATGGTTCCAAGATGATCAGTAATCTCTAGCTGAAGAGTGGCCAAAATATCCACCGAAAGAACCATCAGTAACATCTCTGGACCATGCATCTTCCATGCCATAGCACCAAGATAGGGCACTCGCTGTTCTAAAAAAATTCCTGAAAAACACTACGAACAGAAAAAGAATTGGTAGGAGCTTAACAGGTGCACTTTTGGCAAGTTTCTGCCATACGGGGTTCAACTTATCAAGTAACTTTGATATGTTATTGCTTGGGTTATGCAATGCAGTTATAGCTATTAATGCTAAACCTCTCTGATTCACAAACAGTGGCTTCACCTAATACAAACCTAACTTAAGTTCACTAACTTAAATAGGCTCACCAACCCCCAAACTGGTATGGCTAAAAAGATTTGACCGGGAGTTAATTGACACAATTTCATATTTTTATTGCAAATGTCATATAAAAGCAGAATAAAAATGTTTAGAACCTTTTCCATAGTACTGACTATGAGCAATGTCTCCAGATTGAAGCAATGAGAAGTCCCTCTATCCTACAGGCCACAGGACCAGCTTAACAAACCAATTCAAGGGAATAAGGCTATAGAAGGGCTGAAAAGTCTACCTGAAAGCAAAAGAATCTACCCAGGCATTGACTGTTCTGACAACAAAGCAAAAGAAAGTGGGGAAATATACTCCAGGAAACAGGGCACAGAAGTTTGAGAAGTTAATTTCAATTCACGGTCTCATATACTACAACACAGAAGCAGGAGCAGTGCAGATAGACTCTCACACCATTGCATGGATGCTGCCTTAGCAACATGCCATTTGATACCAAACAGTAATGAGTTAGGGATCCAGCAGCATATCAACTTGTTATTTCACGGAACAAACTAAAACTATGGCATGATACAAACATATTATAATCTTTCCTAATTTAGCTATCAACAACACCTTATAGCACAACATGACTAATCCACCATTCATTTCTAGGTGAGCACCTGAAGCCACCATTTATTATGCTGTGAGATTGTCAAAAATTCCTCTCTGTCAACTTCCCAACTGAAATCTTAAAATGATGGCCATATAAGGACGCCCACTTTAATTCAGCACAATAAACAAAATTACCTGAAAATACTGGAAAAGTGCAAGCAGTTATTCAAGTGCAGTCCGGGCAGCTTTGTATCTCAACTTCCTATTGTGACTTTCCTGCCAAAGTTTCAAGAGAAATATCAAATACATTTCAATTCCCCAGTGGAACACATTTGCCATTTAGTTCCTTTTTCATCAGAAAATACGACAAAATGGTATAATTGGCACATAATTCATCGTTCAAAGTTCATTAACAGAAATAATGATGTCTAACCAGTAACAAAGAGTCTGAAAAATAGCCGTAGGAAGACTAATCTGAGGAGCACCATCAGAAAGCACAAAATACAATCTACAATCAATCAGATACATTATGCCAAATGAACCACGCGATACTACAAATTACCAACTCAATTATCCCTACCCCCCCCCCCCCCAAAAAAAAAGCTAATTCACAAGCATACTTCCTATTTAAACAAAAATTTTCATGTTTTACGAAAACAGTGGAAGGCGCTTACCTGCTCGTCGATCATTGCCTTGCTTTTCTCCACTTGCCTGGCCAAGTTGTCAATCTTAGCCAACGTCTTCTCATACAAATCCTCCAAACTTGCTGTATAATTTGAAGCATCCGATCCAACCAACTTTCTCAAATTCACAATCCCAAAACCCTCAGCGCATATATCCAACTCGCTCTGGTCCCTCGATGATTGCTTCATTTCACTCAAACTCTGCTCGTTTCTATCCTCATTCATTGCCGTCAAACTCCTCACCTCGCAATGCAACGCCGGGAACGGGGAATTAGGGCTAAAGGATCCGTAATGTCCCCGAAAAGCCGGCCCTATATTCACTACATCGATCGGTTTGGGATCGAACGAATCATTCGACATTCGGAACTGGTACACGCGGTACTCGTGCGTGTGTATCAATTGCTCTTGCATAGGACTAGTAAACAAGAGGAACACGCAAGGAGCGAGAGTCATTGAAGTGTCGGAGTTCTCAACAGGGAACGAGAGCTCGGATTTGGTGGAGAGAGAACGGATGACGGAGAATTCGCGCATTGAAGGGCGGATAGGGGTTTTTCGGCGGCCGGAGAACCAACCGAGGAGGTGGTGGCGGTGGTGAGTGAGGGAGGAGAGGATTCGGCGGAGGAAGGGCCAGTCGACCCGGCCGAGTGAGTCGTAGAATGAAAGAGGAGACCCGAAGCAGAGAAACGAGGTAACGGTGGTGACGAGCTGAGGATAAGAAGCGTCGGAGAGAGTTTGGGGAGAGTCGTCGGAGAGAGTGGGCGTTATGTAAGTGACGTGGCCGAATAATAGGCCATCGGCGTCGCCGAGGGAAGAGGAGATCCTTTGCATCATGGCTGCTAATGTGGGACCCGATATTGCAATCTTCTGTAAGGGAAGGTCGCCCATGGCTCCAGCGCTCTCCAGAGAAAGAAAAACAGAGAGCGGGATCGCAAACTGGTAAATAGTCAAAGAAAGAACAACCAGAAGCCCAGAGGCCACATCCTCCAAGCTTCCCTAGAAAGTAAAAGCAAGAAGGAACATGGTTGAAAACTTGGAAGCGACAAGTCGTTCGCCAGTGAATGCCGCGGCAGAGGAACTTTCCTTTCGACACGTCGTTCGTTTGAGAACTGTTAAATTAATCATTTCTGGCGCTCTTTTCGGCAGGTCAGCAGTCACCCACAAATACAGAGCTGATGCAGAAGTCATAGCTTTTTATTAATTTAATAGAATTGAAGGTATGCATTATTTTCTTAGAGGTAAAGAATAATTTTGCTAAGGCAACTCGAGTACTAACCTCTATTTACAAATAAAACTAATCAAGAAGGAAAAAATTTGAGAAGTAACAACAAACATATGAACCATAGCTATTCAGTAAGGATTTGAGACTCTATAGGAGTAAGAACTCTATTCAGTACTGGATGGGACTTTGGCTCCATCATCTGTGGAAGAAGAACCAAAGGCCAGCTCTGGCTTAATCTCCCCCAGCTGCTGAAGAAATTGTTCAGCTTCTGGACGAGCTGCCGGAGTGGGGTCCACGCAATGGAGTGCTATTTTCAATGTGTTGAGCAACTCATCTCCTATGGTTGGTGCATCTCTCATGAGCTCCAAATCAAAGACCTCACTAGTGCATTCCTCCTTCACAATTGATGCCACCCACTGAGGCAAATCCATGCCATTGATTGGTTCACCTGGTGATTTCCCAGTCAAGAGCTCCAAAACGATCACTCCAGGGCTGTAGATATCAGTCTTCGTGTTGGTATCCTTAAGTTTTGAAAGTTCAGGCGCATGGTAGCCGAGTGCTCCAGCGGTTGCAATTACATTAGTGTTGGCAGCAGTTGTCATAAGCCGGGGGAGGCCAAAGTCTGCAATATGCGGCGCATTGGTGTGCTCGTCAAGTGGTATGTTGCTTGATGTGAGGTTTCCGTGTACTATAGTCTCCTTAGTGTGGAGGTGGTTCAGTCCTCTTACAATTCCCATGGCTATGTTCATCCTTGTTGACCAATTGATAAGGGTCTCTGGCCCACGAGCTGCAAGGGAAGATTGTGCACCAGAAATAGTTTCGCATTTAAAATGTGCAGTTTGTCTGGGAATCTATATATCAAGGAAAAATATACACAGTCTCGCATTCAAAAGCAAAGCCACACAACTTCCATTTGATCCTCTGTTTCTCGTTCAGTTGTTAGTCATGAAACAATAAGCATTAATTTTAGATGAATCAGCAAGAACATTATCCTAATTTATATAGAAAAAGAAACATTGATTACTTTTGCACTTTATTGGTCTTATGTCATTTTTACTCAGAAAAATATATGCAATTCAGTCTAGCCTCACTTATCCTAATTTATGCGTGGATGCAACAGATGCTAGTTTTCTTCAGCATAAACTCTATTTCTGCATTAGTTTCTATTCAAGCTTCCTTTTCTTTGCTTTCTAAGAATTATTCCAAACAAAAAACATAACAGGCGGCCAGTTTTCTTTTCTTTCTTTTTTTTCCGACTTATATCAGTTATGACGTAGATTGTGAAGGATCGGTTGAGTCCATACTGACCGTGGAGAAAAGATGCAAGGCTTCCCTTAGGCATATAGTCAAGGACAAGAAGCTTCTCCCCTTTAGGTCCCAAGTAATAAGCTCTCAATGCTAAGAGATTCGGATGGCGAATTCTTCCCAGTCTAGCTGTCTCAGTTTCAAACTCCCGCTGACCCTTGGTGGTCTTCTCTCTCAGCCTCTTCACTGCAACTTGGTTGCCGTCCTCTAGTGTTGCCTTATATGCTGTTCCAAAAGTGCTTTTTCCCATTATCTCCGCAGTGGCACACATCAGGTCATCAGCTGTGAACACAAATGGACCATCAAAAAGCACTAGCTTTCCACCCATTTTGCTACCTGTTTCTACTTCACCTGCAGGAACTGCCTTTTCTGGCTTCCCTACGGTTGCTTGGCTGGTAGATTTACCATCCTTTTGCTTCAAAGCAGCCCTTTTTCTCATCGAACAAGAAAGCAAAATGCAGCAGATTAGGAATAGAATAGCTAGCAGGGCACCAGCTGCTATAAGTATGATATCCTTGGTGCTAAGTTTGTGGCGATGTTCTTTCCGTGACTCTGGTGTAGGAGATGGAAGGATGAAAGGTGGTAGTGAAGAACAAGGGGTTTTAGCGCTGTAACCACAAAGCTGAAGATTTCCCACAAATGCACTTGAATCAAACTTTTCAGAGAGTTTAGAAGGAACAGAACCGTAGAGATTGTTGTATGCAACATTGAAAATTTTCAGATTAGCTAGCTGAACAAGGGAAGTTGGAATATCTCCAATAAAATCATTTTGGGAAAAATCAAGCTCATCGAGAGCAGAGAGGTTCCCAATGGTTTCTGGAATAGGGCCCGTGAACTTATTGTTTTTCAGGTTGAGCACCGAGAGGTTCTGCAGTCTGTCTATAGATTCTGGAATCTGATTATCAAGGCGATTGGCCTCTAGATTCAATGAAACTAGAGAGGAAAGGTTGGATAAGCTAGTTGGAAAGCTTCCATGTATGGCGTTGTTTGATAAATCAAGCTTTTGAAGGCTTGAAAGCCTTCCTAGTTCACTAGGTATAGTCCCAGAGATCTGGTTATGACTTAGAGAGATCTCTTGTAGCAAAGCCAACTTGCAAAGAGTAATTGGAATCGCTCCAGAGAAAAAATTATGATCGAGAGTCAAGAACTGAAGTTGGAAAGAATTATTTCCCCATTTAGGCCAAGAATCTGGGATAGAACCAGAGAGGTTGTTGTGTTGGAGAGCAAGGACAGAGAGAGAAGAGGAACGAGTGAGACTAACTGGGATGGTGCCCGTCAAGGAATTAAAGCTCAGATTAACTCTGTATAACCTGATAGAGTTTGCAACAGTCGGAGGAAATGTGCCGGTGAGTGAATTATTGCTTAAATCAAGAGTCTGGAGAACAGGGCAATTACCAATAGACGGGGGTACGGACCCTGAAAGCCGATTGTTGAATAAGTAAACCCCTCTAAGGTTGGGAAGGAAACCAAGAGACCAAGGAACAGATCCCACGAGAACATTGTCGTGAAGGCTAATCTTCCTAAGTGCCCGAAGTTGGCTAATCTTCTCGGAAATTCTGCCACCTAGCCCCCTCCAAGGAAGCTGGATGGCAATTACTTGTCCTTTGACGCATTTGATTCCTGCCCACCCACCAGAACAAGCTCCGAACCCACTGTCATTCCAGCTGCGTAGAACACCTCTGGAGTCAAGTAGTTCTCTTTTAATAGCTCGAAGAGCTTGATAATCCGCTTGCGCGATAATTATCCCCTCCCATTTCTGGCATGAAGCAAATTGAGTGGCTAAAGACAGCAGACACAACAGTACCTGAATATAAAGAAAGCACTTGTCCCAGAAGTTGTTGTTATGTCCCATGAACACCAAAGCAAGTATAAATGTTAGGGGTAAGAGATGGGATAGAACTGAAGGACTCCCCGGGATGCTCTATCCCTCCCCCCCTCGAAATCAGTTGAGAGAGAGAGATAGAGACGGAGAGATCGGTCTGGTTCCAGGGTGTCAAGAGTGTTGGAGAGCAAAAAGTTGAGAGGCAGATAGCGTCCGTTCAGCATCAAAAGTCCTTGTGGCGGTTTAACCCCTAACGGCTAGTTTTGCTTACAGGTTCTTGATTCTTGAAACGCCCTAACGTGACCCACGTCTTACTGATCAAGGACAGGTTTCCCTTCTCCAACGGCTATGTTTCTCAAACGGCTTATTACAAGCTTCGTCTACGACGGAAGTACGATACTTCCACCATGCGTAAACTTGCCGCCTCGTACTCCCGTGTCAAAAATACAACTAAAATAATTTGTTCTTGCTTGTCAATGTGTCATTTAGCCTGTTCTCCAACGGCTCTACTTCTTGAAGAGTTGAACGTAGTCATCGTCCGCATCAGGATTACAATACTGCCACCTTGGGTACACTAGCCGCCTTGCACTCCTGAATCATAACATTAAAACAATTTGCCCTTCTCCCGATGTCATTAAGCCTCTGTTACTGTTTCTATTCACCATGTCGCTCTCCGCTTCCCGGCTTCAGCCTTGGTTCATTACCTCACACGTCGCCTTTTCAATTTATCTTTAAAAAACCTTTTTAGTTTTCCTAAAGAGTATTACTTCACAACAGATTTATTACTTTATCTTAAAAAAATAATTTATTAAGATGCCTAATACTCAGGATGTGATTAAATCCTCTCTTTCTATCTAATGCGAAAGTCAAATTATATTTAATAACTTACTCATTATTTTAATAAGTCTGTCACAATTAACTACATTCCATTTCTCCCCTTTATATCGATTAGGATCTCATTTCTGATTATCAGGAAATAAAACTAAGACACATCACCTAGGGAGACAGGCTTATGTTAGACGCATTATGAATCCATTATAAGTCAACCAAAGAATACCAGACTTCTTGCGTGCCGTAAGTTACCATGATTTACCTATCCAAGCAAAGCAAGGATACACACGAATAAAAAAGGACTTCACTACCGCACTGTTTCGAAACAAAGAGTACATACTACTTGATGTTACGCATGCACTCGTACTTGATGTTTCCAATAGAACATTGAGCGCAGGTTCCAACCACACCAAAGTGAAATGGTTATTAAGTACTACATGCGTTAGTATGGATAAATAGATGAAATGAGAGCACTCATCCCATCAAATAGATATTGGGTTGAAACCAATAAGCCAAAAAAATGCCTAAGCACCGTTGGCATACATACTATATGACAGTATATCAACTAAACAAAATCAAACTAGTAAGAATTTTGTAGGACAACAATGTCAAGACCATCAATCTTAACATGCCATATATCACTGAAAGCCATGCATGAATCATCTGGAGACATCTGGAGACAAGACAAGTTTTGTCAACAAAACGCTAATTGCGCCTATCCAACTTAAATGCCTCTTAGAAAAATTAAAAAATGAGTTAATACAAGCATTGCAAAACAATGATTAGGAGCACTAGAAGGATTATCCCATTTAATCCAGAGTCTCAGAACATGCCTAGTTGATATCAGGAATGAGTTTAAGAACATTACCATGCAATTCATTCTCATAACTCCTTAACATTTTATGTACAGCACAAGATGGAAGGACAAAAAAAAAAAGGTGCAATTCACAACAATACCACAAGCAACTCTTTAGAATATGGCAAGGATTGATTGAATGTTGCCATAAGTATCAGTAGAGGCCATGGATAGTTAGATAAAATTATCTTTGAGGTGCTCTGAAATGGTAACTACAGCCTCAGCATCTCACCACTGTAGGCAGTGCAACTCAAAATTCAATTAACGGCTAATCATAAAAATTAATCCATAATACCGCCCTTGCACTGCAAGTGAAATACACATGTCATCACACGGTAATATCACACGATATTAGAGAGCCAAAGCTAAGTTATACAGCTAACTAAGCCATGCATACAAGAGATACCATAGATCTTGCCACTGAATGAAAAGTAGCTGAGGAATGATCAAGAACCAGTTTTCTGATTAATGGAGTAAAGGCCACAGTTAACACAAGCACGAGTAAATCAGAATGGCATTATTGGAGACCAAATCCAACATATGGTAAATCAGAAGCGAACAACAGAAGATCTGATTTCAGCCAATATCTCGCGTGCAAAATCCATCAATTGGTCATAGAAAAAGGGGCCATCTCTGGAATTCCAACACAAAAGAATTCACAATTTCATGGTATTTAATCAAAAATTATTGAAAGAATAGGACAAAGAAAAATTTTCTACTCCAGACTTTGTAGGAAAAATCAATTACAGATGATACCGAGTGAAACAAATCCTGAAAAGATAGGATCTGTAAATCCGTTACAGAGGACATAAAAGTAAATTCCAAAAGAATAACAGAGATGATTGATCCTCATAAAATTGAACAAATCTATTGATTGCAAAGAAAATTGTTCTCAAAGTATAAGTATTATTTTGTCTAACAGTAGCTAGAAAATTTGATGTACCGAACGATAGTTTTACCCAAGCCGAAGGGTTCCTAATCTGGCGATTAGCAGTCAAATCCGGATCTCAAACGCGCGGCGCCGCAGCCGCGGTTGCGACGTTGGGGGCTGCCCCGCCAAGGAATGACAAGAATCCGGTGGCTGCAGGCTCTTGCTCGTCCAAGAAGAGGTCCTCAGGAACCCTGAACGCACCATGAACACAGACAATCGCCACGCCCACCATAAGAGCAGAAATGAGCACAGATCCGACGCTAGTGAGGAATACCACGACCACGCTGAGGACGAGAAGGATCCCGAGGGTCTCGCGATCGGAGAATGTACGGCCAAATATGACCAGAGGCTGATCGGAGGGGCGGAAGAGATAAAGAAACAGCCAGGATGAGAGGAGTCCGACGAGGAGCAAGAGCGAAAATGGATTGGAGAGCAAAGAGAAGGCCAAGATCGCAGCGATGACGGTCAAGTAATTGAAACGGAAGTAGGAGTAGTTCTTGCGGACGCGAAGGGCGGCCTCGGAGAAAGACTCCGGCTTGGAGAAGGCAGAGCGATCGGCGAGTTCAGCCCAGGGGCGGCGCTGAGAGAGGCCGTGGCGTACAGTTTCGGTGATGTGGTTGATGAATGCGCGGAAGGCCGGGGTGGCGACGGGAGGCTGGGATTGGGCGGCGGCGGGGACGGTGGCAGAGGGCTGGGAGTTGGAGATTGGGAGTATCGGCGGAAACGGAGATGACATTGTGGTTGATGTTTGTTTGTATCTTTCTGGGGCTGTTGAGAGAAAGGGAAGAGTTTGAAGAGACGTAGAAAAATTAACAAGGGCCCAAGTTTGGAGAGGAACGGAGAGAAAAATCGCTGGGCGTGATTCAAGAAGTCGGTGGAGAGGTGTTTTTAATTTCAGCGAAGCGAGAACAGAATAGAAGAGAAGACGTTGGGTTGTCAAAGAGAGAAGCAATCCTTTATTCCCTTCTTCGTCACGATTTCGCCGACACGAGAAGAGTCGGGCAGGTGAATAACCCAAAAAAAAAAAAAAAAGATTAAAATTAGTTGCTATTGAATTTTTTGATCAATATTTGCTTCCTTTCCGGTAAAATTAATTTTACTTTTAGTTGACCTAAAAAAAAAAAACACATATCAGCAGCAGCAGCAGCACACATCGAAGATCAAGACCTTATGGCCTGAAGAACAAGGACACGGGCTCGATTTTGAGGCCCAGGGGCCTCAGCTTCAATAATTAACTCCTCTCCGTACGACCTTTTCTCCTAGTTTTGTATTCCACACTTACAATCAACAATGTTGTTTGTAAATTAATAACTCAATGTTATTAGAATTACCATTAAAATTAAAAATCTCAAATTTGAATTTTAGCTAATTTAAAAAAAAAAGAGGTTAACTTGCCCCATTGATTGGCTGTGGCCAGTAAGGTTGGACTCATCGAAATTTTAGTTAATTTCAAAAAAAAAAAGAAAAAAGGTATTGTTGGCAATACCGAGAGAGACCCATCGGGACACGCAATCGTTTCCCCCGTAACTCATAGTGGGCTTCATGCTCTACGCATATTGTGAAGTATATGAAAGAAGCTCCAACAATGGCTTAAAAGTATAAAAAGTTTTGACTTAACTCCCGCAAGGTGAAGCATGAAGAAAAGTCAAATATATGCAATTTTATCTTTATTTATACAAACAAAAAAAAAAATCACAATTCAAGCTGTGATCTTTAAAGTAATTTTACCATTACACTAAAACTTCTCCTTCATGGCTTAAGAATATTGTTAGTCCCGATACCAAAGAGCATAACGTTTTTTCATTCTCAAACCAGAATTATGCACAATGATGCATCATAGCAGTACTTCCAATTTCATGTGTGAACACAGTATTAGAGAGATGCATTATAAAAGCAGCTGAGTGTTCTATTTTCACCAGTCTAAAACAAGCCACAGGAAACACAAAATTTTGCATAATATTCAACAAAGACAAAGGTTTTATGAAGCCATATCACCACAGACACATATCTCTTTGAAAGCATTGGATCGGGTCTGGGAAGAATAAAACGAGAAGCCAGATTCAGAAGGTAGATCCATTCCATCCGAAGTTGGAACCCTGTAAGTAAAAGAACATAAGTAGTGGCAGAAAATGGCTGTTGGCATGAACATAACTAGAAAAATAAGCTAAATTATATTCTAAGAAGGTGGTAACTGTCATCACAACATGAAAAATGTAAAAGATGTATTTACATGATCTAGTTCTGGTGTAAAGCATGCAAACACTGTGCATATTCTTGGCTTTGATGGGCCTAAACAAACAGGAAGAATGCAATGAGAAGAAACATGTGAATGGTCTTGACCCATCTTCTTGTTCAAGTGCAAAAAGCTTGCCTTAGTATCATAAAATTTGAGATAGAATCGACCCTTGGGAACTGACAACTTTGACTCAAGAATTGAAGCAATTGCAGCACTCAGTTTCTTGTTCATGTCGGAGTTGAGACCACCTATGGACACCAGCTCACCATAAGCTGCCGGCTGCTCAGTTCCACCAAGTGCAATAGGTACTGATCCCTTTAAAACAATCATCACATACTGCAAGAGCAAGATGGTGGAGATAAAAATGTCCCGGGTGTGAGACAACATCGAGCAAAATACAAAACTTCCTTCTATCTTGTAAAGTGGCCCAAAAGAAAAAAATAAAAAAGAAAATTGGGGAAAAAATGTTAGAGGAAGCAAGCCAAGTTCAGGCTAATTTCAGGGCAATAGCAATCATATGCTTCAAATCTATAATGCATAAAGCCGCTTTAAAGAATGCATCAAAGTAGGTGCGGGGACAGGTGAGAGAAGAAGGCTACATAAAGCAGCTTTGGAGAATGCATCAAAGTAGGTGGGGGGACAGAAGAGAGAAGAAGGCTCCCATATAGAACATTGGTTAAGAACCTGGCGCTTTTCTGCAAGATAATTTTAATGTTTCCTGGAAGAACATGATGACAATGGGTTGACCGTGGCTTCTCCAACAATACTAAAATAAGCAAATCAAATCAGCATTAACAATACATAAACGGATAAAAACCCAAATTTTCTTGTCCATACAGGAACTCAAGCCTGCTCTAGCCTAAAGTTTCACATTCACTGGATAAAGAGAAAATTCCATGACATAGACAGCATTTGCCTGGCCTCTCAATCAAAAGATTAGTAAATGTAAGTCACACATCTGGGTAAAGCTGCTGTGAGATTATATTTTCAACTTTTATTAACACCTGCTACAAAAGTAAATGAGCAGGCACCTTTAGAGCCCCAGTTATACACACTTCGACCACTGAATCTAAAACAACACTAACTGTGCCAATATCATGTTCTATAATTACCAATTGAGCATGCTTAACCATTCACATCACAGTCTTATTGATATTCATATTTCCCAAATGCCAATATCATTTTTTAAGATCCCATATGACAATGGCCAAAACGATCGCTTTTACACACCAAAATAAAATTAGGAAAAGGAGAATTGAAATTGCTGCAAGTCCAGATTCTCAAGCCTGTAAATAGTTGGCAGTAGCACGGGAGGAAGGAAGTGGAACATCAAAAGAATTGAAAATGAAAGGAGGACGGGAAGGAAGAAGGATATTTACGCCAGGGGGTTTGCTGATGATGCTGGCGACGGTGGAGGTGGCTTCAGAGAGAATGGCGGAGCTGTCAACGCCGTCAAGGCTCACGTTCGTCGAAATGTTCAGGCAAGGCATCTTCCCTCTCACGAGTGGCTACCTATACCCAGTGCAACTAAAATCCCTCACGCTGCTTTTTTATTTTTTATTTTTTATTTACTAATTCCTCTATTTGCATCCGCCCAGAAACCCAGACCCGTTCTGTATTACTGGAAGGCGGGGGGGGGGGAGAAGGGATCGACGGATTCCCCAACATACCCCTTAAATTTTTTCTGTAATATTGCCTAATCTTCTTCTTTTTTTTTTCAAGAAAAAAATATCTCTAATATATTAGTAATTACAAAGTGATGATTGATATAAATTTTAGTCTATTAAGAAACAAACACCATCAAAAATAAAAAAATTAAATTACTAATTAAAATACCATTTAAAATGATAATTATCTTTATTTTCATTATAAATATATATATGTGTGTGTGTTCATTATTTTGAGAGATCCTCCGCATGACATCATTCAGTTGTTGCAGCTAGATCTTGATGGAATTAGCTGGCCCTGTTTATTAGCATTGTAGTTGTCTCTATGCTTTCCTTTGAGTGTGTATATATATATATATATTTTATTTTTTTTATAGAATTTTTCTTCTTATTGATAACCCTGAAAATTGTACATTTTGGGCCCCACACGAGTCCATATTGCTGGGCAAGTAGGCATTTTAGAACGTAAAGAGGGGTCATGGGTTGTCCCCAACCCAAACCCAATTGAATGTTCGCCTGTGGCCCATCAGTCCATAAATTTGTTTTATGGGGTTTAAAATTTTTATTGTTAATTAATCTTTACTTGCAAACAGGAGTGCGTAAATAGAATTTTATTAAAATAGAATTTTTGTTTTGTTTTAATCTTTTATAATAATGTGTTTTTCTTACGATTTTAACTATTTTTATTAATATTATAAATTTAAACAAGTTATTTATACACAGTTCAAAAAACTAGTTAGATAAAAATTCAATTTGTTAAAACATATTTTTTAAATAAAATTTTAATGAAATAAAAGTATTTTTAATTTGACT
Source organism: Bruguiera gymnorhiza (assembly GCA_020883675.1). Taxonomy (NCBI): domain Eukaryota; kingdom Viridiplantae; phylum Streptophyta; class Magnoliopsida; order Malpighiales; family Rhizophoraceae; genus Bruguiera; species Bruguiera gymnorhiza. Next base: position 7,309,349 of record JAIRCJ010001062.1, on the reverse strand, counting down.
GAATTCTTTTTTAAATTATATTGAATCTCGTTTTTAATCTTGTTTATTAAATTAACAGTAATAAACATGTCGGAGTGCAGTTCCACTTAACTCAATTACACCCATACGTCCCGATTCATTCCTTATTAGTCTCGATATGCCGACGAAATAAAAAACTCGAGGAAAGAACCTCCATTTAAAGCCCAGTCTGCAAGAAAATGTATTACAAACCGTACACAAACTTTTCTTATTTCCGAACGGGTTTAACTCCAACCGCTGGCCGACATAATGGAAAATTGCAGGGAATCTGAAACGTTGACTTCTGAGATAGTGTTAGAACTCGTATTGTACCCTGGTCCAGCAAGGCGCAATTTCGACTTGATGCATCCAAGGAAATCTAAACCACGAGTCTACAGCAACAGCAACAACAACAACAACGACAACAACGACAAATAAAATAAAATAAAAAACAAATTTAGATATTAACCCTACAATTCTTTTCTTGAACGAATAAAAAAGTTATTATAAAGATATTAATTATTATTTTTATAAATTTAGGTAGAAATTATTCGTTATTTTCTTGTTTTAATTTTTTAATAAAAAATACTGTTTAAATAATAAATAATTTTAAGTCAAATTTTTTACACCCAATCATATCATATCAAATTTAAAATTTAATAATATACTTTAAATTAGGCTTATACATTTTGATAAAAAAAAGTATAATGAAAAAATTTAAACTTGAATTATTATGGAAAAATATGCAAATTTATTATGTAGCTGATTCAACCTCGCAATTCAAACTTAAACAATATGCTTCCACTATTTAAATAAATAGGAAAGAAGTTGCAGTTCAAACGTGCCATCAATTACTGACAGGGTGGACCATATGGTTGCTGCTAAACTACTTATATGTTTGGTCCTGGTATCTTCCTGATGGTATCGATTTATTTAGCGTCGTTGTCTGCTGGATCCAGAAATTAGTGTGAGAGTATGCAAAATTTTTATGCATCTTTAAACAAAACTTGAAAATGTAATGTAAGGAAAATAGATGCCACTGCTCAATTCTCGTGATCCAAGGGGCTTCGGGCCTCTTAATAGACAAAAGTATAATTTAATCTCTTGGAAGCTTCTGAAATCTAATCAACTTGGCAATAGTTAAGTTCGGTACATCACCTTTTACGCCTCAAACGAGACGGTCAGAGAGTCACTTAGAGACGCGACACGGAGAGCCAGTACCGTGTCGATCTTAACGTTTATCAGAATTGAAGGTTACAGCTTGGAGTTAACTCGTCCGGCTGTCGTGTCATAAACCTTTAGAAAAAAACGTGTCCTGGGGATAGATAACTTGTCTTGTAGAATTGTGCCAAGTGTAGCAATTAAATTCCTCTTCACTTCTCTGTTGATGCCGCCCATGGATACGATCTCGCCGTACGCCGCTGGTTCTTTGTTGCCGTTAAACGATATGTCCACCGACCCTTTGAGTATGACCATCACAAACTGCACGGTATCAAGACCAGAGAGAAAAATAAAGGCAATCTAAATTGCCAATTATATATGTTCAAAAGGGTCAAAGGGCAATCAATAAGCAGTTCAAACTAAGATTCTAGGGAAGTGGAAGGATTGTTGTAGACCACATAATCTAAATCTGTCGGTGATGCTACCGATGAGTTATCTAAAAACGTGAAAAAGAAGAGATAGTGAGAGAACTACATGTTCGGATTTGCCAATGATCGCCGAAACAGCTTTCACGGCATCTGAGAATATGGGATCCTTGTCCACCGCATCGAGGTTGACGTTAGTTGTGATGTAGAGGGCAGGCATCTTCTGTCGTCCCTGCTAGTTTGTAAGTGGGATATATTGAAAGCACTTGAATAATTCGGGACTGGAGATGTTCTACACAAGATATCTACCCATTCGATCTCTCACCATATATAAACTAAAAGATTCTGGAGTTGAGGAAATGCCATTGTTGCCCTTTACCTTTCTTACTTTAATTGGATAAATTTTTGCAATTATGCCAAGACTCACTCTCCATCATATCAGGTTCTTTAGTAATGCGGGATTTAAGTGATATTACTCTTGCCGGCCTCTATATTTAACAACGAAATAATGCGAAAACGGGTACGATAATTATTATACACGATTTCTTTGTTTGCAAGTTGGATGGGGGGGCAAAGTAGAGACCCAAAAACAAGTGAAATTTGGGAAAAGTGTGTGGCTGAGCGCGGGGCATCCCCGTCAGGTAGCTGTTTGGGTGGCCCACTACATGTGGGCTAATTGACGCGCAAAATATCGCCTCCAAGGTTGTGTGGGGACCGCAATCACCCGCCAGCGAACAAGACACGTTGCATTAGTGCCAAATAACAATAATAGTAATAATAGCTACTTACAATACAAGGCTACGAGCACATGTATACATCCCCATTCCGGTGTAGCCAAAAATACAAAGGGGAGTTTTCCCCATTCTTAAAATGGAGGTAGACTCGTTCAACGCTCACATCACGTCGATTTTTTTCTTGGTTAAGCATAGGTGTGGTTATTCCCATATATGAGAGAATTTAGACGTAAATTTTGATTGGTTTGCACGGAAACCCAAACTAAAAGTAAACAAAAAATTCTGGGTCATCCCAAACATTATCTGTGTCCAAAGCGAGTCCACACATTGTCTGTATCAGAAGCGAGTCAAAAGAAAAAAAAAAAGGTGGGGGTGTGCTCAACAAACCAAAAAATAAAAAAAGAAATAAAAATGGGCTCAAACAAGCTCGGCCCTTGGTCGGAGAGGGAATGTGCCAGTTCAATCCACCCAGTCCTTTGGGTCCAAATACGGGATCGCCTGGCCCAAATACGATGGACTCAGCCATTTTATCAACACAGAAACAAGCTAGTTGGGCTGGATATGTAGGCCACAATTCTCCATTTCTCGATCCGTCAAACCGGCCTCAAACTCGGCCTACGCGGCCCGAATCCAGATATCCGGCCCCACAAAAACGGTAACTCTCCTCGACTTAATTTGACTGTTCCCCTGCTGCCGCGCATCGGTGCGGCCTCTGAGTCCAGCGTTTCTTGAAGTCCTCTTGCATCTGTTGCAGAGTAAAAGCGTGGCGTTCCTCGATGGAGCAGCGCTTGTGGAAGGCGTGCCAACAATCTTTCAGCACAGAAAGTCCCTTATCGTTAGAAACCCTAGCTTCTACGAGGTCTCTCATCGTCAACCCCCACACATCTGATTCCACAGTTTCTTCAATTCTCGAAACCCTAATTCGTTCTCTCCAACTCAGTGGCGCCGGCCCGAACATTCAACACCACATTCTCAAGCTGCTTGCCGACATCGCTTCCCACCGATCTCACCTCTCACCTCTGGTATTCGAGTCGATTCGTTCCAACTCGCTCCTCGCCACCGAGCCCGGCGTCGCCGTGGAGTCTCTCACCGCACTCGCTTCGATCTCAGAGGGCCATCGGAATTTGCGAAACGAGCTCGACGACCAGTCCTTCTTGTCGCTCTGTTTCGGTCCCTCTGTGTCCGTGCGGTTGCGGCTTCTTAGGAAAGCCGAGAGGTTGGGTATACAGCCACACGTGATGCTCTCGGTGTTCTTAGGTTTCACAAAGGATCCTTATCCTTATGTTAGGAAAGTTGCTTTGGATGGACTAGCTGGTTTATGCAAAGGTGGCGCGTTTGAAGATCGCAGCCTCGTTGAAGGATGCTATTACCGTGCTGTTGAGCTTTTACAAGACGCCGAATATTGTGTACGGTCTGCAGCAGTTCGCGTGGTATCAAACGGAATTATTTGCAATCTTTTGTCCGAATCTGTTCTAACTTTTCTTTTTCCGTAATCATTGTCATGTTTGTAGTGTGTGCCGACCTGCTATTTTTTGATCATCGTTCTCAGTGGATGATGATGGTGATTTGTTCATTAACATGCATAAGGTGCTCATTTTTTCCTGAGAACAAAGGGGTGTGGACTATTTTGACGCTTACGGGATTTGTTTTCGTGATGAATCCAGGTAAGTGAATGGGGTCAAATCCTTGTAGCGGTCAGTCAAGATAAAGATAGAAGAAATTGGTCAGATGTGGTATTTGTACAGGTACATTTCAGTCACATTTTTTAACAGATTGTTCTGATGTGATTACAATGGAGGGTAGGGGTAGTGAACTATCTTACTGTTTTTGGCTTCAGTCTTAAAAGATGATATTGGTCTAGTTCTGTCTCATTCAGGAGGTCTTTAGGCAATTCACTTCCCTTACCCTTCTGTAGTAGTGTTTGTGGTAACATAAATTCTGCACTGTTTCATTTCAATCTATCTGTTGAAATTTACAAGTGAGTAATAGATTTTTATTTTTTTATATTTTTTATTTTTTTTTGTGTTTGCAGCTTTGTTCTATGGTACGGGATATGAGTGTGGAGGTTAGAATTGGAGCTTTTAATGCCCTTGGAAAGATGCAAACGGTATCTGAGGAGATTTTATTGCAAACTCTATCTAAAAAAGTCCTTAGTATCATAAAAGATAAGAAATCTACTTGCCAGTATAATGCAGAAAATGCTGCTGGAGCTTTTGTTCATGGTCTTGAGGATGAATTCTGTGAGGTAGCTTGTGGTGTTTACCCTTTGTCTTTAGGACAGTAGTTCCTTTAAATTTTTTCTCGGTTCCACATATTCCCTCAACAAACACCCATGCTATGATGGTCTTGTTTTATACACGACTCTAACAGGATCATAGTTTAATGGGTCTCTTCTTCCTTCCTGCCCTCAATGTCTGTAATTTTGAGTCCCATTACCTGCTAACTCATTATCACAAACAACGAATCTTTCATATTTTTGCATTCTGACACTGATTTTGCTGGTCTTAAGGTGCGAAAAACTGCCTGTTTCTCTTTGCGTATGCTTGTCATCCTATCTTCTGAGTTTGCCGGGCGGGCCTTGAATTTGTTAATGGACATACTGAATGATGATTCGACAATTGTCAGGTTAGAGGCTTTGGAAACACTTCATCATATGGCAAACTTTGAGTGTCTAAAGGTGCAAGAGATACACATGCATTTGGTAAGATTTTGGTGCTTTTGTAGTTCTGGAAAGTTTTCAAATTTGTGGAATATAAGCTCTTTGATGTCTTCAATCTGCTAAGTAAATCTGTTTGAAGAGGTAGAAATTTTTTTTCTTCGTTGGGTACTTCAAATGAAGATCTTTGGTTCTTTATTTCTCATACATATTATCAACTTCACATCTCATTTTCTTTAGTGGGTTCTGAGAATTTAGAACCATTAAAATTTTGCATCAAATTGTTTCTATTTACCACAGTCATGTTTAAGTATAAGGCCTTGCTTTAAGTTCTTTTTGAAAGTCCTCTGAAAAAAAAAAAAAAAAGGTCAACAGTATATAGCAATTCAATTGTCACTTGTTTTTGCAGTTCCTTGGAACTCTACTTGACAGTAATGATCAAATGAGATGTGTAGCGAGAAGAATTATTAAATTATTGAAGCTGCCCAATTTGGATTTATTTAGACTCTCAATTGATGGCCTGCTTGGGAATTTGGAGAGACATCCACAGGTTGGCTACTCTTTCATTATAGTCTGTTATAAGTTTTCTAATAAACCCTACAACAAAAAGAATGAAAGAAAAATAAAGGAATTTTGTGACATCTCTATAACACTGTAGTATAATGTCTAGACAAGGAAAGAAACCCAACAATAAAGAGAATGAAAGAAAAGAAAGGGAAGCTTGTGACATCTCTAGAACCCTGCAGTATAATGTCTCTCTTAATATGCTGTTGGATTTTCCTTTTCCCTACATGTTCAAATTCTTCTTTCCAGGATGAAGCTGAGGTCTTCTGTGTCTTATTTTATGTTGGACGAAACCACGGCAATTTTGTTGTCCACTTTGTCCAGGAGGTTTCTCAAGAGGCAAGTGATCATTTGCACGTTTTTGTTTCCCTATTTGAATTTTCGTTATTTAAGAGAATGGACACTCCAGATGAATTTCTTACAGGGGTGAAAACAATCTTTGGCTCATGCTTCTAGAAACCTGCTGATAGTGTGAATTTTGTTTCTCTAGAGAAACCACATCTTTGCTAATAATCTTGGACATGGCTTCAATTGAACTCTTAAATCTTCGTTAAAGTTGCTACCGACCAAGTTACAATCATGCACTCATTTTATTGCAAAAACGTCAATTTACACATATATTAAAAAATATCAAGTATTCAATCAACGGAGACTATATACTCTCTTTTCTTTTTCTCCCATTTCCTATCTCTTTTTTCTTTTTACTTTTTTGGTCATCAAAGTTTTGATTTCTTTTGTTGTCATGCATATATATCCTTTTTTGTTTAGCTTTTGGCACTGTTATCTGTGTTGTGGGAAAATTTATGATTATCTCACTAGTCCATTTGATTCAGATGGAGCCAGTTGGAGAGGGAAGATTGAGCCTTGATAGTGCTAGAGTGGCGGCATTTCTTGTGCTTTCCATTGCAGCTCCACTTTCACAAGATCAGAATGGTCCAAGTATCCCACCTCAATTATTTTCTTATGCAGTTACATTTCTAGCAAGGATCTCTTGTGCACTTAGGGATCTTGTGGACCAAAATACGCTTTTGGAGTACTTGGCTCGGTGTAGTAGGTCCTCCAATGAAGGGGACAAGTTGTTATTACTTGGGGTTAATAATGATGTTCCAAGAGATACCGACATAGTTGCTAGTATGCCTTTGCTGCAAAGAGGTAATATTTACTCTGAAGCTCAGTTCCTAGGAGCATGTGAATCAAGGGATGTAACAACTTCAGTTGAATGTCAACCGGAAGAACAAGATGAAGTCAGGAAATCAATTAATCTTGTCCTCGCAAAGGTCAAAGATATCTGGCTATTGGTACAATTAAGGTCCACCCCTGATGCATTAAGGGCTTTGAGGTTGTATTCTCACTCATTTTCATTTTCCTTGATGTGCTTCATTCTCATGTACGGTGCTTTAATAATTTTTGCTCATGCAGGGCTTGCAGGAAAGAGTTGACATGGTTTACCCTAGCTTCATGTGAATCTACTGGTCCATTGGCATTTGCATTGCTATATCTCAAAGTAATTAAACTGCTCGCTAGGACATGGGAACTTATTATGTGGAAGGTACAGTCCTGTGAATCTGGAGAATTGGAGATTCTATTGGGGAAGTTGGATAGTAGGCTGAGAGAAATGAGGTGTAGGTTTATCGGGATCTCTATAGAAGCAGAGTTGCATATCTTTGAACTTATACTTGTGGCTTGCATACTGAGGATGTCCAATAGTGAAATCTGCTGTTACCGTACTACTTTTGACAGGTTGTCTGCTACATTATCACATTTAGAATTTCTCAACCGGGAAGGATCTTTTGAACCATCCACTTTCATAATTGAAGTTAAGAAAGCATTGCATGAGATTGACAGTTCTGTAGAGGATAATCCCTGCAGGCCCTCCCAGTTTGCAAACTTAGTAAAGCACTTCTCCCCTAAGCAATTGAATTTATGTAGCACAATAAGTCATATAAAAGCAGAACTGACTGTCCCTGGTAATGATTCAGAAAAACCTTTATCTTTTGTCTCAGGTCTACCTGTGGGTATTCCTTTGGACATTGCCTTGCATGGTGTTGTTTCAGGTGAGAACAGATTGTGGGTGAGGATTACAAGGAGTGAGAATTCAACTCAGTTTGTCTCTTTGGACACAAACCTATGTAATGGCTCTAATGAGGTTAATAGATTAACTCTCACGGCACCTTTTTATGGAACTCCAAAAGCAGGCTCCTTCACACTGAGAGTTTGCATAGGTATGGAGTGGTTGTTTGAGGATTTTCATTTGACCAAAGGCTGTGCAGGTCCGAAGCATGTGCTAGTGTATCTTTGCCAGGAAAAAGAAGTTCATTTGCGCATGGTTTAAGAACAACTGCGTACTGTTGTTTATAACAGTTCAAAGGATATGTGCATTGATAATAGCACTCCGGTATTATCTGCCAGCTGGATGTTGAGTTGATGCATAGAGGGCTTGTGGATGTCTACCTGTGGCCTTTGACCTTAACTTATCAACTCCTTGTTGACTCTTCATTTTTGCAAGTTAGGCTTACTTCATCGGGTTTCATATTGAAAGGCCTTTTTTTTTCACGGACTTGTGCCACCTTTCAACTAGCCAAGTGAGGCTTGGAAACCTTTAAAGGTTATATGGATCATTACGTGTATTTTCGGAGCTTGAGTGCATGGAATTTAGACTATTTTCTTCAGTAAGGATGGTTCTTGCGTATGGTGCACCCACAGCTTCATTTTTAGAAAGAAGTTAGTGTGAAACAAACGAAGAGCCTTGTAATCTGGAGGAGCATGCCGGATTCGTCTTTTCCTTTGGGACTCCAGAGGTTGAATTTAGGGAAGCATCATTCACTAGGTACCATCGGATCCAGATGTCTCTAAGAGCTTGACTCGAGTAGGGCCGATCCGCTTTTTAACCAGACCCGATCTGAGACTTTGATTGGTGTTTAGGTCTTTGCTTTGCTGCTTCCAGCAGTACAAGAGTACTTGGGGCAACTGCTACAGAAGCAAACCAGGAAGCTGGTTTGAGTGCGATCTAGCTCAAACCAGAAATGGTTATGACTGTAATAGTTAGCTGCAATGTTGGGTTTGAAATGTTCTTCAGACAGCGTTTGACATTGGAGCCGAACTTGAATTTGAACCTTGAAAACAAAACACAATACCAGTAGGAAAGCTGTCTCTCAATAATTGCCTATATCATAATGACACGAATCAAAGGTATAATAGACAATAGGCATACATATGGTACCTGTGCAGGATATGGTACTCTCTGGAATCCGTCAGCAGTCCATCCATAGGGGTCAATATTCATTTGCCCGGTGCCAGCAGCCTCAAAGATTCCATGAAGCTTTCTATTGCTGTAGTTGAACAGGAACAATGGCAAGCCAGGCTCAATGTTCCTTATATATGTACCTGATCAAATAGAAGTGGAAATTTTAGGGAAAAAAAGAAAAAAAGAAGGAAATAAATAAAGAGACACCAATTTTGCAACTCATTGAATTAAAATTAACAAACTTAGCAGAGAAAATTTTAAGTCATAATAGTAATCCAATCTTTGACACGGAAAAGCTCTTAACCAGTTAGCCCTAATTGAAGATTGAAACACTTTTTCCTGGCCATCCATAGAAGTCAGTTCTACACGGGTCCACATAAATGTAAAATACTTGCATGAGTTCACTGAAAGAAGAGCGAAACTTCTCGTTCCAGAGTCTCAAATGCCTAGTCTTACTGACAAATGATACAGGGACAAAACAGAAGGGTTACAGGCTGAACCGAAGGCAACAAACAATCAGAGCCTCAGATATAAACAATTGATGGAATGACGATGACTGACCAAAGAGCTGCTTGGTCAGGCATTCTTCTATGGTGCGGTGCTTGCAACCAAAGATGACACCACCGAGTTGACTCTTCTTCAAATTTCTGGCAACGTTCTTCGGGTTCGGCGGCACAGGTCCAACTTTCTTGCGTGTTTTCCAACCTGCCATCTTGTCATCCGAGCAAAATAAATATATATAAAAATAAAAATAAAAAGCCATCATGCCGCAGCAACAAGAGCAATGGAAAAATGGATTATAAATGAATTAAAATCCAAATACATAAACTCATGCCGACATTATGATCTCTGAAAGTTGAAGCGCAGAGTAAAACTTGCAATCTGATGATCATCAGACCTAACGCGCGCACTGAATACATAAAAATGCAAATATAACCCTAGGAAGAAATTGCACAGAAACAAAAAATAAAAAAATAAATAAAAACTGAACTGAACCTCTCTTGATTAATGACATTAACTCCAAAATAAATTTTGTTCCTTTTTTTTTTTTAAAGAAAGGAAAAAAGAAAAGCAAAGATGATCGAGAAAGAGAGGTGGAGAAGCGTTACTTTTTGCGAGGAAGAAGGATTCATGGCGGATGAAGACCGGAGGAAGCTCTCGAGCACAGAGACGGAGAAAACAAAACGCAGAGAGAAATACTGTCAGGTAGGAGCTGACACCCAGCGTGAAATCCGGACAGTTACAACAAAATAATAAAAGAGGTGGGGCCCCCTTCCAAAAAACAAAAAAGGGCAAGTTATGAACATTGCGATGCTTCCGTATAAATAATGCTCGTCGCCATTTTTTTTTTTAACTCTCCTGCTTTAAAAGTGCAAATTTAATAGAGGAGCGCTCTCTGTAAAGTAAAGTTAATGGCTTGAGGTAACGAGGATCGGAAGAGAACTATCCCGTGAATAAACGAACGTTCTACTGCGAGTAACCCCTTAAAAACGCCATGAGCGACAAACACTTGTGAGGAAAACAAAGAAAAACATCCGTGGGGAGAAATGAAATAGTCTTGGGACAGGTCGTTGAGGGGCAATTGGAGATTCCTATTGTTATAGACATAATCCAACAAACTTGAGCCATGTTACTTACTAGCACAACGAAAGTGTGCAACCCCCATCACGGTGGATTGAAAACTAAAGGGAAGGGAATTATAAGGGACTCGGGCTCGGCAGCTCTCCATTCCCAATCAATGTCGAGCTTGGATGGGTGAGAAGGATGGAAAATTTGAATATCGTTGAGCTCTTTTCTTTTTCTTTTTTTGAGTATTGACTGAGGACAAAAATGTGTCTCTTTTTCTTCAGTGCATATTTGACTAAATTATGTTCTTTTAACATATTCGTGTGTCAAATTTCTTTCCTGGTTTACAAAGTGTAACTAGGTGCAAAAAATATCAAAATCTCCTATTTATTAAGATGATTTTTTTCTTTATTTTCTTTTTGTTTAATTAAAAAAATTCATTAAATTATGAATTATATAATTAAATACTTTTTTTATTTTTATAAATTTTACATTCTTTTCTTAGAATTATAACTCAAAATCTCTAGATAGAGATTTAAATTGTTAAACAGTAAGATATCATCTTTTTTTCTTTTTTCTTTTTTTAAATTGGAATAAGTTTGCAAAACTCTCTTCACCTCAAGTTCGCTGAAGTCTAAATTTAATCACAAAATATTTTGGCCCAACCCAAAAAATGCATACCAGACAACTCCGGGGATGGATATGGCCCAATCATGTCAGAAAGGTCCCTTAACATTTTTGGCACCAACTTACAATACAAAAACCACACCTTCACAGTAGTATATGATGGTATTTGTCAATCAAAACGTCTTGATCAAGACCAGGCCCAAAAGCCGAAATGTTTGTTTGGGCTTGCACACTAGCGATTGAAGAAGCAACGACAGCGTCGAAGGGGACTGATTGTCTGCAATTAGCTTTCTTTTATTAGAAATGAGTGATGACAAGGTGGGGGGGAGTTTACTGGTAGAAAAAATGTATAGACCTTGCAGTCCGTGTACAGGTGGCTGGTAAAAAGCAATTCCAGTGTTCATGTTTGTTTGCAAAAAGGCATCTTTCACCCAAACCATTTAACCGTATGGAGAATGCATGGCATAATTGGGAATAGCTGTGATTGGATCCATTTTTGCTATGGAGAGATTTGATTTAATGTTCAAAAACCGTAAACCTTGGGGTTAAGATATAATGGTATTTTATCTGAACATTTACAATGCAACCACGTTTTCCCAAGTTATCAAACACTTTCCCGCATTATTCACGCCATTCTTAGCCAAGGACAAATCTGCTGGTACATAGAACACCAGTTTCCTGATAGATATTTTCCACCGTCTGACGCCCAAGAACAACCTCCTTCGGGGCCGTCCTTTTCTTCCTCCAGCGCCTGTTAGTGGATGCCAAGAAATCGCAGATGAGTCCCCCGGGTCAGGAAAATTGTTTCATAGCCTCCGTTCCCTTCACCATTCGGCTCTACTCCGCTCTGTGTTATACAACTAATAAGCATTACCCTTTATCTATCCGTGTTTCTCTTTTCAAAGAGATCATTCGTGCAAATTAACAATGAACATTGAACATGACTCGTAATTTGCTTGTTCGTATAAAGAATGCATGGGTTTACAGAAGGTTACAACTGATCTGGTTTCTCATAGTTAGTTGAATACCTGAATGCCCACAAGCTTAAACAGCTTCATCATCCTTGAGACGTCCGACGACTTAAACCACTGCCCAATCGAGAAGGCTTTGTCGTTGACTTTACTCTATTTAACCCTCCAAGAGAACCGACCTCTTCCTTTGGGTCTTCTGGCGTCATGGCACCAATGGACTTGCAGGCTTCCTCACTAGTCATAAATCTAGACCTTCTTGGAATTGCTGCAATTTCTGAGTGATTTATGCTGGCCCCGCTCACTTCAGAGTAGTTTTCTGCAAGCTCGGTGTGATTAGCACTTACTTGACTGACTTCAGAGTAGGATCTGGCCAACAAAGTTTGATTTTTCAGGAACAAGCAAACAGCTGCAATGTCATCCACCTTGCATCCAGGATATTTGTTTCTCCATGCACGGCCAGCAAACTTTACTAACATTTTAGCAGCCATTTGTCGCTTCCTTGTAGATGCAATTATATTTATAACCTCATAGTTTGTTAACACATCCCATACCTGTTAATAAGGACAGTATCCTCAAGTTATGCATGGAAAAGTAGTGAACAAGTGCCTAAGAAGTTACAATCACCAAAGGATAACTAATGTTTTCCTTATACTTTGGAAACTTTGCTGTCAACCATTCAATTAGTTAAGATGCTTGTTCATACGTTGCTTGCTGTACTAGAAGCCATTTACGAGTTAGCTTTTACCTACTTATAAAAAATCCTTACCCCATCTGTTGCCAAAACCACAAATTCATCTTTATTTGTAAGCCTTCTATAAGAAACTTCGGGAACTGAGATCAGGCCATAGTCCTTCAGGCAGAAATCTCCGAAAGCCCTCGCCATGGCTAGGCCAGGACAGTCATCATCGGGCATCCATATTCTAAATACTTCTGGTTCTGCATCCAATGCAAAAACTCTGCCGTTGCAATTTTTGATTCTTTCTAGTTCACCTGAGAAGACATAAAAAGAAAGTTATGTCTTATTCAGTAGTTTAGTTGTGAATTGAACAAAACATGAATTGAACAGCTAATGAGGGCACCACCTGCTATATTTGGTTTCATATCAACACTCAGTTGCACGGGAACGAGTTGGTTTCTGTTGCCCCTAGTGCAGAGAACAGCACGAGAATCACCCAAGTTGGCAATAATCAAGTGGTTTCCCTGAAAATTGGAAGTCAGGATGTGAAAACGGAAGACTTCAATTTAGTGTACAGACTATCTTGGAGTATCTGACATTACCTGTTTAACTACAGTTACTGCAGTGCTACCACTGCAGAAACTATCAATGCTGGAGTCAAGACTGAGTTCTTCATCCATTTCCTTAAAAGATTTAATGAAACCAGCTTCCCATGAAGACAGAAGCGGAATTCGCCTATCACCACCATCGTGAGTATCTTCCCTATCTTCATCATTATTGGCCTCATCACTTTCATCTTCATCAATAACATCCATATTACCATATTTGAAGCTATTCGACTGTGACATGTTGATTGCTGAAGAGAGCCTCAAGGGTAAGGTGTCACGTACATGACGTGAAACCTTGTGACCATATGGGCCATGGCCGTCAAACACTCCACAGAAGAAAGTATCTTTATCACCAGCAAATTCCTAAATCAAGTGTAAACGTCCAGCTTAATGAATTAGGTTGTTGAATTTAACATTGCTTGGCTATCATAAAAAATGAACCAAAAGTGGAAAAGATGTTTAAATAGACACAGAACCTTCATTATTTTAACTGAAACCTCATGAACTACCGGAATCGTATGCTTCCTGTTTTCAGATGTACATAAGATGCTTAATTGTTTTCAGCCCCCACTATACTAGAAGTGATGCTTATTATTTCGATATTTTCAAATTTATCTAAAAATGAATCACCAACTAATAACATCATGCTTCTATTTTCTTATTTTTTGAGGACAAATCATGCAATAAAATTATCCTCCTACGGTTTATGTTCTTTGGCTCTGCTGGATGGTCGTTATACAAATTAAAACCTCATAAACAGACCCACCATGGAAGTAAAGAAAACACAAGACGTAGCCTTCCTAGCCTGGGAGATAGAAACAAATTTCACAACCATGTTGGCGATGAAAATCAAAGGAAAATTTTGGAGGCAAATGCCACCAATGTGGAAACAGATTAAACCAAATGGAACCCAAAGAAGAATGAAAGAACAGAGCAACGAGAATCATAGCACGCAGCCATGTAAAAACGCCAACATTTTGGAGAAAACTTTCGAAAGAGAAAGTAAAAATCTTGAATTTCATGCACACGGAGGAGAACATTGATCCACAAATCGCATTCAATGCCATCGCAATGAATAGAGAAACCAGAGAGAAAATGGACGTTCAGGAGAAAAAAGAAGAAAAAAAAAAAAACAGGAAATGAAACGCAGAAAACAAAAGCAATGATGAATCAATGTTACCTCCCAAACAGTCATGGCATCTTGGTTGATACCTTTTCTACCTTGTTGGGTGTACATTGATACGAACCTCGAAGCTCCATGTAATCTGACACGTGCCCCAAAATCTCCAATGATGACATCGTCCTCCTCGCCAAAAACATCACATTCTCCCTCTTTCCTAGCGCCCTGCACAACTCCTTCCCCAACAAAATTGAGATCCCTACTACAACAGGCTCCCATTTCTTGAGCCCCAAAAATGTCTACCAAAACGAACCAAAGCAGACCCACCAAAATTCTATCGAGACCCAAAAGTCTTTCATTAAAAATATGAGGGAAAATGAAGAAGAAGGAGCTTCTCCATGGACCACCCAAGAAGGCTCACATTTAGAAAGAAACGGGGGCAAAGGAGGACATTAGATTCGAGAGGGTGATAGGCTTCATTTCGTTGCGCTTCGCTTGTCGGACTAACTACCATAAGATAGAAAACGACAAGTTGTTAGGTAGGACATAGAACACCAAAGGAATGTGCAAGAAATGTAATGTTAACTATTTTAAGGACTTAACGGTACAAAATAAATTACTACTCTGTTTTTTTTTTCTATTTTTTTTTAAACGTTTTGTAGGAGTTAGTTGTCCAAATTCTGTCGTCGTGTGCCTGTTTCTCCAAGAATGTACAGTCAAACGAGCACTTCTCGCCGAGATAATGGCCAAAATGAGATTAGATAACAATATTTTTTTCTCTTTCCGCTCCAATAAATAAATGTATAAAAATATATATATATTCTTTTCACTCCCCCAAAATGCCCTCCTCCTGATTCCTTCCTATTTTCTTAACTCTTTTAATTTGAGGAGATCATACGGGTAGGATCAGCAACCGTTTTCTCTCTTTCTCCAATTCTCCAATTCTCCATACAAACACAATGATTTTCTTTGAGGGCTCCTGCTACATAAAGATATGTTTTTGATGCAGACCTAATGCAAAGAATTATTATTAGTTGCATAAAAATGGAACCATAAATTTATAATTCAAGTTCTGACTATCATAATTTCATTTTTATGAACATGCATCACTTTGTTGTTTAGAACAAACATTCATCTAACATTTTTTTCGGTGAAAAAAATATTTAATTGTTTTTAGTGCCTTCACAATTGCTGTCGTGCCATTGCATCATTGAGTTTCGCGCAATTTCTAAATTAAACCTCGAAAACTGTCAACTCCTTTAAATTCCCATGAAAAAAAAAAAACAAAAAAAGAAGTGCTCTGTCCAAAGATACTGTAGGTCATAGGAATACCCCATGGCTAGTTTGTTTTAACAAAAGCCATTTTTGCAGCAACTCCCGCTGTTTAGGCCGATTTAGAAGAGGCATAAGAAGCACAAACAAAGACACGGAAAATTGGATACTCATGCAGGAAAAAGAATTGAAGCTGCCAAAAGGTATCTTGTTAATGGATAAGATGAACACGTGTATTGTTTATGGATTTTGGAGTAATTCGCTGCTCCCGTACAGTATTTAAAGATTCTGACATCAATCTCAATTTTATCATCGTGATTGTATTTGAAACAAGCGGAACATGGAGTGTTTACAACCTAATAATGATTCACCTCTGGATCTAATTTGCACCAATTTCCAAGTCATTATTGGCGAGGAGTCTGTTGGAATTGGCGCGAAAGTTATGATTCTATATTTTGCGTTCCATTGCAATAGTATGGATGCGAGTTGTGATATAACTATTACGACGTAATAGAGTTTCCATCGAGTGTTCACGTGTGCATGGGTTTCCTGCGAAGGGGTAGAGATGGGTCAGAATCTCCCCGGAGCCCCGACTTTGAACTCCGTAATCAGAGGGATTTTGAAAACAGAAGGACAAATCACCGAATTCCCAATTCGTCAATCGAGACTCCCACCCCAAGCCGCTTTATTTCATACCCAATTCACCTTTTATCTAAACAAAAGAAGCTATCAACTGCAAGCCACTTTGTTGTCACCTACTCGCCTTTTCTCCTCCATTTCGCACACGCATGCACACAACAATTTCGGACGTAATGATCAAGGCACTTCAAATCAAGAATCCGCGTTTCTAAACAGCAGTCTCTTGGAGAGGATTTACATCTATATCCGCCAGTTGCGGACTGGCTGGGAATTTCTTTTATGATTTCGAAAAGATCAATCCCGGAGAAAGAATTAAAAAGCCAGAAGGCGTAACGAGAAAGCCTCAATTCCGGACTACAGATAGCTCCTCCACAAAACCCGCAGCAACCCTCCCCTCCAGAAGCATAAAGAAAAAACCCCACTCACCTCCCTTACAACGGGGAAGAGCGGGTTCCAGAAGAATGCCAATGACATGAGAAGGAACTTGAACTGGAAACTGCTCCATATAATACCCACCAAGCTTAGCAACAAATTCTTCCACGTCTCTATACACTGCGTCAATATTGAGAACTCACCCGTTGAGCACAAGCATTGTCAATTCCTTAAGGAAATCAAAGCTTTTTCATGCATGAGAATCCGGAAGCTCAGAAGAGGTAGTTATATGAAAGCAATTCTACATTCGTAAAGCTGTGACAGTATCAAATAACTTACCTAATACGAATGCCTCTCGTTGAATTGAAAGAAGAACACACGGAAATTCAAACCGCTTTGCCAAATTTCATGTCAATTTGAGATCAGGATTTACATGTTTAGATAGGACAAAAAGGAATGAAACTGGTGACACAAATGAAGAAGACTAATGGAATCAAATATCATTTGCAGTCCCAATTCTGAAATTGGTACAAGAAAAGAAATCTGCGTACAGAGTAAAATTCAAAAGAAAAAGGACTAAAAAATATAGAGCAATTTCCTATGAGCAACTGTGGTTTAAGAGCAAGGAAAAAGAAATAAGAAAAAACATAAGTGTTACAAGAGAATTATGACTTTACTAACCATCACCACCACTGATGAACAAGAACTCCACTGTCTCTCAGGGAAGTAAACAGCTCCAAGCATTGACCATATGTCTTATCATACTTTGAACTCCTTTCTCCAGGGCAACATTTTTGCCACCTATTGTAATGACATTCGAGAAACAGTTCATCAATCAAACAAATTGCTCCCGTTTCAAAGAGCCTCGGTATCAAATCAAACTCCGTCCCTTCCACATCCATCTTCATCACAACAAAGTCCTTATCCGTCACAGTCTTCTTCAACCACTCAGCAAAATCAAACCCTTCAATCTCATCCACCTCTCCATCAAATCTCCTGATGGATGACTCCACCGACTGAATTCTTCCCATTCCTCTCCCTTTATCCACAACATCATGACCAGGGTCCTGATTGATTTCAAAAGTTAATGTCTCATTTCTCACCCAAGCTGCATAAGGCAACAAAGTGACCGCCTTTTTAATTTTATACTCCTCATAGAAAGTCTTATCGGCCTCAATTGCATAAACCTCAAAAGTCCTATTCTGCTTGGGGTACTGCTTCCTGAACCAACTCCCAATACTAGAGCCATAACTCCTAGATCCCACATCAACGTACACATACCTGTTCTTAAAGCTTATATCAACCATTGATGGTAAATACTTTATATTCTTTATATTCCGTTTCAACGTTATCCAGGGCTTCAACGGCTCCTCTGTAATCAAAGGCTCTGCATTCCGAACCAACTCCCTTTTGTGTCCCGCAACTGAGCACTTGTTCACCAAAATGCCATCGGATTTTGCCACCGGATGGCCCAGAATTCCACTCTGTTTTTGCAAAACTATTTCTCTAATGTCAGGCATGAACGAATCGTAGCCGTCTATATCACGCGTTTTAATCAATGTGCAAGAATTGAACAAATCAAGAAATGAATTAAAACTATACGCATCTTTAGCCCTCACGTGGACCACCACAAACCCTTCGGGTTTCAGCGTCCGAGCAATCTCCGCTGCCAAATACAACGGCCGAGATGCTTTTTCGAGGCGGCCCCCACCGGAGAATACGAAGTCAAAGGTATTATCGTTGAACGGTATACGATTCCCCTTAGCGGATATCACCAAAGGCTTTGAAGCTTTCTTGAAAATTCCAGTCGAGTCCGTAACGCCGATCTCCTTCAAAGCAAACACGTCCTGTCCCGTCGGCGTTTCCACGCACAGGGACTTCGCGTTAGGCGAGAGGTACCCCTCCGAAATCAGATCTTGAAACACCGAGGAGTAGAACTGGACGGCGTTAATCCAGTCCTTACTGGTATAGAAATCAGGGCGCGCTGGGCCCGCCGGCGCGAATCGAACGGCCTTGTTAGCAGTCGAAGCGCCAGAGCCAGTGCCGGCGGTTATAAAGCTGAAATTCTCCGGCAGAGAGAAAAAGCAGAAATTGCCCATATTACAGGACTCGCCGGCGATCGTGACGACGTAAGCGAATCGCACGATGACGATCAAAACACCGAACCAAAGCACCCGCACCAGAATGTTCCTCGAATAGCTGGGCTTCCCCGCGGTAGGCTCCACGGCCATTGCCACCCACTTTAAGGAAAACTGCGCGTCGTTTCAGCGGTGAGAAGAGAACAAAACCAAATCTCAGAGGGAGAGGGAGCGTAGAGCGCGCGTGGTCGGAGAGAGAACGGGGGAGGGAGGGGTGACCGCTTAGCGAGAGCAGAAGCGGGCGGATGTGTGGTTGGCTCCGATGAGGGTTCTTCTATAGGTGCAGACGAGGAAATAGAGAGGGACGGGAGGGGCAAAACGGGGATACATGATTTTTAGGCCTTAGATGGATGGGGTTTCGTAGGCGAAAGTTTCTCCTTTTAAGGGATCGGATGGTGAGACTCCGAGGCCATCTACCTCTCTATGTCTGGTCTGCGGCCTTACCGTGAGACTGGTTACGCAGTTCTTTTGGGCTGCGGGACGCAAATAAAAACGGAGTTCAGGACGCAGACGGCCAGGATAGTCACAGGTTAATGCGGCGTGGTGACCGGATTAGCCGGTTACAACGCGTAATGCAAGCAGATAGAGTAGCGTGGAAACTGAGGTGGTGTTGACGTCCATTTGCCACCGTGTTTTCCAGTTAAATATTAATCAAGATTGCCATTGCGTATAAGTTATTGGGATGTGAAGATTGTACACGGCGAATTTCTAATTTTGTTCTTAATTACATTTTGATTGCAATCCAGAAATATGACAGATACTATTTACACAAAAAAAAAAAAAAAACCTTCGTCTACGCACAAATAGTGATGTGAGCCCTGTTATTATTTTTTCGTTTATAGAGAATTTTTCTTTTTGTGTAAATATCAATACCCTCTTAATAATTATAGAAATTTCATAATGTTGATTAGGCAATATTTCCTATGTCCTTAACAAACTCTCAAAAGAGCGCAAAAACCAAAAAAAAAAAAAAAAGTTTTCCTAGGCTCTTGATTTGGCATATGGGATTCCGAGCCTCTCTTCCTTCATTTAATTATCTCAATTGATTCCAATTCGGATTATTCTCTTCACGAATCGCAACATGGCTCGACTATCCGGTCCGGTTCTTTCTTTATTAACCACGGCAATTGAGATTAATTAAAAAAATAAAAAAAGTGGTGATCAAGAACGTTCTTCTTCGTTAGTTGGGTGGGGGGTGGGGGGTGGGGGGGACTAGAGTTGCTTTTCCTGTGGTCCTTCTCCAAAAGCTAATCCCCCTCACGAGCTCTTCTTGGGGCAATAAGCAAACGGTCACGGGGCAAAGCGCTTGCTTTGTACCTGCGGGCGCAGCACCCCTGACTAGCCGTTGCCTGTATGTTGTAACCGGCGTAAAGAATTAAAAAACCCGCCATTGACCTTTAGCCAGAACCTTGATTGGGGTCCCACGTGAGCCGGAACAAAGAAACGAAAAAGAGACTGTCGTTTTGGTAACTTCCACCTGTGAAAGGATCCGGTGCTGCGCTGTGAAGGTGGTGGGCAGGTAGTGCAAAAACCGAGGGACACGTCACGCAGTTAGTTTGGTTGGGCAGATTGCAGTTGTCACCGCTGTTGATTATTTTGTAATTTTTGTAAGATAAAGGAAAATAAAAGACCTTTGATTATTTTGGACGAGGGCGACTAACAAACCAAATCACTAGTGAGGTTTTTTTTTTTTTTCTTAAAAAATAAAATCGAAGACAGAAGGAAAGAGTTCCCGTTCTTCTGTCAAAACTTTAAAGAAGCAATCAAAAATTAAAGAAGAAATCAGTGAGAGCCTTTTCTCTTGTCCCCTCGGGACTTCCAATTTGGGACAGAGAGACCCACAAAAAAAAAAAAAAAAAACAGGTGTGACAGGAACGTTTCTTTTTGGTTGTTTATAATTTCCCTTCCCTTTCCAGTTCTCTCTTCTTTTTTTTCTGTGTTCTTAAAAGGGACTATATGGGACCCTTACAACATTGACCTAGGATAATAGCCCACAGAACCAAAACCACTTTCCGGAAGGATGCACTTTTTCTTTTGACAATGCACTTGCTAAATTAAATAACATATTGATAATCCAATTAGAAATTAACTATAGCAACTATTGCTTCAAGGATAAAACAAAGGAACTCAGTCAGAATTAATTTATAAAAAAAAGAAAAAGAAAAAAGAAAAAGCATCCTCGAGTTTGAAAATTAAATGTGGTTTTATCGTTTGATAATGTGAATGAAATATATGAATAATTCCAAATTTTGAATTGGTGGAACCAATATGAAAGCAAGTAAGTTTCGAATCTTATCAATTATTCTTGAACATACTCAATCGTCTCACACTGTTGTAAAACAAGGATTTAGTGCTGGGAAAATATCTCTGACGAGACTCACTCGAATATGATGCCATAGCAATGAAGACACGAATATGTCTTGACAATTGGTTTAAAGCAGTATTTATATAATAAAAAATTGTCCAACAAATCAATAAAAAGTCAATACGCTTTCAAAATTTAAGAAACATTAATCAAAGTTGGTATGCAGTAGCGATTAAGGTAATGGGTCCCCCAATTAAATTAAAAGAATTACAAAAAATTTTAATTTTTCTAAACCTAGGAGTAATTATGATGAAGAGCTCCAAAAAGAAAAAAAATATATTTTTTAATTTTATTTACTCATAAAAATAAATAAAATATTATTTATTTATATATTTTGTCATGTCATTCTCGTATTGTATTCTAAACGTTGTTTCTTAATTTTTCTAAAAGAAGAAATCATATCTTCGGTCATTATTATCTGTCTGTGGTCAATCGATTTCTCTCTTTGCTCTGTCCATGTCGCTGTCTTGTCCTTTCCATAACGAAATTAGGACGATTCATCCTATCTTCCACGCCTTGTTGCTTGTACGAAGCAGAAGAATCATTGCTTCTGTCCCTTGCTACTTTTCGTATCTTACTGTTACTATTCTTTTATTTTGGGAACATATCTTATTATTCAGTCCCAGCCGGAATGTACTCAATGCAGCTTGCGTAGATTGAAGGTTACATTCCAGGCTGATTGTTGATGAGTATGGAAAAATGTGGTTATATATTATATCCATTTGTACCAATAAGAAAATTTTCATTTGTTCAAAAAAAGAAAAAAAAAAACAACTTATTGTCCAACCACTACTTGTTCAATGATTGATTTCATGTTAAAAATTTCCATGGCTGGTGGAACGACCCACTATCCACCGGGGACCTGTAATAATTCGATTGTGAAGAACTAGTTCTCAAATTTGAGCTTACATATATTTTCTACTAAATAGGTATGTGCGCACATATTTATATATGACCGGCTGTAGGTTTACGATGCCCAATCGAAACAAGGTTGCGAGAAACGGCTTCAGAAAATAGAAATAACTCCTCGTTTTTTCGTCGTGTCTGAGAAAAGAAAAGCTTTTACTTAATTTGTGACACTAATTACGATTTAATTCAAAGACGGAGCAAGTTTGGCAGCTCAACAATTAAATAGCGAATTATCGGGTGCTCACAAGGACAGCGAGTGATGTCAGCCGCTTTTGGCATGTATATCACAGTTAAGCATTGCCATTTATGCGAAGCGGTGAGGTGGCCTCCCACCAGCATACCAAAAACCGGTTGGATGGTGAGGGCCACTCTATGGCAATTATTGGATTGATGGTGACTTGGAACTCGAAGATAGGACAGTATAGCAAGATAGTCGTATGCGCACATTTGGAGCAGAGACGTGTGTACTCATGTCTTCGTGTTGAATATTATTAGGAAAACATGCTTTTGGACATGGAAAATTAAATTAATAATCAACCAAACTAGCCTAATGACACAATAACAGAGTTCTTAAGGAGGCTGAGGATAAATCCAAGTTCCTTTAAATTTTCGCTAAATGTGAATTTTAGGTCTAGATAAAAGAAAAGATATCAAAAATTAACTGAGAATGGAGTTTGAAAATTGGATATCATCATAGCCCATCCGGCTCAATCAGCATAGCCCATTGATGCTCACAAATCAAAAGGTAGTGTCCAGAAGGAAGACGAAAACCAAGGCAAATGGGTTTAATGTATGCACGACCACCCAT
Source organism: Bruguiera gymnorhiza (assembly GCA_020883675.1). Taxonomy (NCBI): domain Eukaryota; kingdom Viridiplantae; phylum Streptophyta; class Magnoliopsida; order Malpighiales; family Rhizophoraceae; genus Bruguiera; species Bruguiera gymnorhiza. The sequence goes on along the minus strand of JAIRCJ010001062.1, from coordinate 7,286,497 downwards.
TGGCAAAAATTGAAATTGAAAGGGATAAAGAAAAAGAAGAAGAAGAAGCAGAAGAAGAAGAGGAGGAAGACAAAACGAAAGAAGGATTGAAGGGTGGGAAAGAAAAGAAAAGAGGAAGTCCGCCGGGAGAACGCTACGTAAAGGGGTTAGCAGCCAGGTCGAGGGGCCTAGTTGAAGACAAAGCATGGGTCTTCCAAGTTAAGACGCGGTCCATCTCGAGAAGTCTTTGTACTCAGTTCTTTTCCTTTTTTTTTTAAGGAACTTTGTGCGCAATTGTCGCCTTGTTACGAGATTTTGGGATATTTAATAGTTGAGAATTTATATTTTTATTTTAAAAATATTAAATTTTAATCTTGATAATAAGAATATGAAATTGATGAAAATGAATAAAATTATCTGCATAATAAGTATTTTAATTAAAAAAAAATCGTGATGTCTACCGGAGCATTTTTAGGCTAGCTGTATCTCTCAAGATTTTCAACTCCTAAACAAGAGCCTTGGGTTTTTTTACCCTCACCGCTTAGCAATATGTACCAAAATTTTGCCGTGCGCTTGTAAAAGTCAAACGAATTGTAATTCGTAACCATTCTGGCAATGGGGATGTTGTGGTCAGGGCCGAATACTCATCTGATATCCTGAAAATATTCATAATTTACTACGCAGAAGATGACAAAAATGTAAAAATAAAAGAAGCCACAATCTTTCGCCGTGGCATGCGGGAGGCCGGCAATGTCGTATTCACAAAGACCAAAATGGCATGGACAGTTGACGAATTTTAACAGGTCAGGTTCTACTAGGTGCACTTTCTACACGAGATTCATGACCATCGTAGGCACCAGCAAAGTAAATAATTAATTAATCGAACGGATGAAAAGCCTTCTACTCTTAGCAGACGTATCTCCCATATTGATTGCCGAATTTTGTACCGTCTGGATTCGATTGTTTTATATTTATCATGCATAATATAAGGAGAGGGTGAGATATTGTGATCATTTTTTTTTTCTTTTCATAATTGTGTATTTTGAGTCTTTGATTAGACTAGTTCATAAAACATACAAATTATCTCTCGTATAAGGTGAAGCTTCTGGTTTTTGCTGGTTAGTCGTGGCCTCAAGATCAAGATCAATTCGTGTCCTAAAATATTGTGATTAATTATCATGAAACTTATCCACTGATCAATTCCCATAATTGATTCAAACCACAAACGATTAGTGAATCCATCAATTGTCATGAAACTTATCCACTGATTGATGCCATGTGACCCTTCTCTCAATTTGGAAGACCAATGTTCTCTTTCTTGGGTACGAAAAATAATCGATAACATTTGAAAGTAGGCTCACCATTTATTTATTTATTTATTTTGAAATAACTAGCATTCAAATTCTAAAAGTGAAATTAACAGTTCAGCAACTTTTACTTTCTCTTTGGGTTAAGGTATATATAGATCATTTCCAACAACCCCCCCTCCCCAAATGGGTCAACAACGATGATATTGTAAGGGTCGAATTATCTAAGATGGCAACCGATTAGAGCTGTCCCCCAAAAAAAAAAAACAAAATCTGATTAGAGTTTTCTATTCTTGTTGGACCGTAGGGCCTAGGCCCTCTAGCTGAAATGAAAAAACACACAAAGAATTGACATGCTAGCTCTCCCTCGCTGCGTGGACCGTAGTGACCGGGGTTAGTCACTGGGCTTCGAACTAATCACCAGGCAAATGATCTCATGCATTTGCCCTTTCTAGGTGCACAAACATATACCAATAGTTATAAGCCACGTCACGCTTGCACGCCCATGCATTTGTCAACTTGTTACCGGACTATTGTGGAAACTTCGGTATTATCTCACGCGCTAAATGCCCACGAAGTGAAGCTTCCTTTGAGACAAAGCTGAGTTGTCATTGTAACAAGAAAAATAAAAAATAAAAATACAAAACAAAACCTCCACCTATTTCTTCTTTCTTGCACATTCAGTCTATATTGTCTTGTTTCTTTTCAATTTCTCTCGTTTCTTGAATTCAAAGAAAGATGTCAAATTCAGACGACGCAGCGCATAAAAAACAAGTGGAGTTTCTTCGGGGTGAAATTCCAGCTCCGACGGCACCCCCGTCGGCTGCAGACGCTGAGGCAGGGACGGAGTTCGGGGTCGCCGCGATCACGGGGCGATGGAGGAGAGAGGATCTGTTGAAGAGATTGGCATTGGCTTTGAGAGGAGTGGCTCTGTTGTTCTCTCTGCTTGCTTTGATTATCATGGGCAGTAACAAGCACGGTGATTGGAAAACTTTTGACAAATACGAAGAGTATCGGTAATAACAAGATATGTTGATGACAATTTGAATTGGGATTCGGAAGTGACTATATATTGTGAATTGCAATTTGAGACGAGTTGTTAAATTTCGGTGGGTATTTTGAAATTATTGCAATAGGTACTTGTTGGCAATAGCAGTACTTTCGACTTTGTACACGGGAGCCCAAGCGCTGCGGCACGTTCACGAGATTTCCACCAGAAAACAACTGCTCCAACGACGAACTTCCGCCGTGGTCGACTTCTTTGGTGATCAGGTCCGAATCTCTTTGCAATCCTTTCCTTTCCTTTCCTTTCCTTTTTATTGAGTTCATTGTTTTTCGTAAGATTTATTCGTTGTGGGATTTGGGTTTTGAATTTATTGAAATTAGGAGGAACTCAATTGAACAACTGGGTCCAGCCCAAGGTTGTTTCAGTTAATAGGCTTAGATAGACACAAGCCCGCCATTTTTATTTTCAGAGCCAATTGAGTCACGCACGATTCATTGATTAATTGGGGAGTTTTTTTTCTTTTTTTTGGCTCTGCCTTCTTTTACCGTGTTCTTGTTCAAGAAAGCTTGTAGAGAACATTTGGCAAGAAATTGGACATGAGCTGGTGTCAGTCCTTTGACTAGAGATTGCCTTTATCTATAAAATACGACCTAGAAAAATGACCCCTTCCCCTTGCCCATCCAATTTCGTCTTAAAAATTAAAGGCTCCATTAAGTGAACATAGAGCTAGTTCCAGAACAGTCATACACTCTTTATTTTAAGGAGACTCCTTTTTTTTTTTTCTTAAAAGTTAATCTTTTATGACTCTCCCATAGCTCTCTCTTTATGGCCATCAATCTTTATTAAAAATTAAAAATGCGTTTGACTAGGCATGCCTTACATTGATGTGTTTGATCAAGAAATTGGCTAGTAACCCTTTTTTCCTCTTTTGGTTTGAGAGGGCTGATAACCTTTTAATTTTGCTTGGATTGCAGACTATATCCTACCTGTTGATATCTTCTGCTTCCTCAGCTATTCCATTGACAAATCGGATGCGGGAAGGGGCAGATAACATATTCACAGACGCCTCATCAGCAGCCATTAGTATGGCTTTCTTTGCCTTCCTAGCTTTAGCACCGTCGGCTCTTATTTCGGGATATAAGTTATCGTCTCAATCTTACATTTGATTTGGATTGTTCTATTTTGTGATTCTTCGTGTCTCATATTGTTATATCAACTCAGTAATTCTACTCTAAGTAAATTTACTTGTCTATAATATTGTGCAGTGCGAAAAGCAGCCGTTGCTTTTGTTATGATTTACACCCCTAATAATCTGTATCCAGAGCCAGTAACGGAGGAATGCACCAATTTTACCTTTCCCTTTTCGGTGTACTTTTGAGTAAAATGAAAGTTGGGTAATGCCTATTTGGGTGCATGTGGTTTTTAAAAACAAAAACAGCTGACTAGCGGTCAAAAGATCTGTTATTGACTGTGAGCCTTCTCAGAACCACATTTAGATGCATTCATTAAACCTTGGTGGTCAATAATCTTACGGACAAGGACTCAAAAAGATAAAAATTAGATGTACTTGCGGACACAAGGATAAAAAGTTTACAGTGAATAAGATTGTTACTTTATTCGATTAGACGTGTGAATCTCACAATTTTTTAACTTTAAACTTCATTTCTTGTACAACAAACTCCTGTCTGCAGCCCAAGCTGAATAAGAGTGGAAACAAACTCCTGTCTGCAGCCCAAGCTGAATAAGAGTGGAAACAAAAATAAGTGTGCCTAATACAACTGAAAGGGCAGTTCGGAAACAGGGTTGATGAAGAACAACTATGGAAGAAATTAACGCAGGGCAGAGGAAAACCCAACCGCAACTCATTCAAATGAGACTGCTTGATAAGTGAACATCTAATTCTTATGTTTTTAACCTGTGACAGATTGAGGCCCTCCCCGATGAGTTTGCGAGGGTCACAAAACAAATGAAAAAATTTAACTATATCTAAATAAGTATACAGGACTCCGAACATATTTAATTGGTAAAATTTCCTGATCTTGACTGCCTTCTTGGGTGGGCTTTCTTTAGCCTAGGAACGAATCAAGAAAAGAGCCATCCTCTGGTTCTTCCTTGGCCCCAGAGAAGGCACCTTCTGAGTATTGTGTCTGATTCATATAGGTGCTAGTCGGCCTCCCAAATCCGGAAAACCCAAAACTCCCTGGACCCTGCAACATTTCCAGGTTAAATGGTGCTTGATTTCCTGTCGATGGTAACCTTGTGCCTAGTAGGGAGTTTGAATAACTCGAGTGACTGGGATGGCTGGCCACGGCAGAGGGCCTTATAGGGATGTGCACCTTGTCATGGTTAGAACCACCGGTCGGTGGTTTGCTTGATGCGTAGCCGCTGCCACGTGCTGCCGGAACGTCATGATTGTGTTTTCCTTCGTAAGTGGTAATCACGGCCCTTGTGTCGTGGGATGCTCTCTCGACATGTTTCCTCACTGGACACCCAATAGTCGTACATTTGTAGTAGCTCCTGTAGAATACAGAAAGTTGCAATTAGAAAACCATGCGTGTAGCAACCAAAATTTAAGAACAAATGACTCCAATAATGCCCAATTCAATGTCAACAGTAATTACCAATTACCTAGGATTGGGATTTCCTTTGACTACTTTTTGTCCGTATTTCCTCCACCTATACCCATCGTCGAGTATGTCGATATCGCTTGTTGTTTGGACCACAATCCTAGGCTCTCTAACCGTTCTGCTTCCAGAAATCAAACTGCCCTCATTTTCATTCTGTCCCTTCCTGCAAAAGCACGAAGTGTTGTAATTGGCCTATTGGACTCGGTACAATATTTCAGTTTAGAAACAAAAGAATATTTTTTTAGCTTACCATCTTTTGGCCTCGGGTTCATTTTCATCTTCGTCTCCTCCTGAGTTACTAATTGGTGAACTTTGGTCGAAGTCATCCTCTCCCATTGAAATTGAAGAATCCTCCTGCACCGTGCCAGGATCCATTTGCGCAACTAGCGGTTGATCTGATATTTCCGAAGCAGAAGGTTGTATGGATTGAGAGGATGATCTTCTAGTGGACTGAGGCTTCGGATGGTTGTGACTTCCTTTATAAACAATTTCAGTGATCTGTCCATCCAAAGATCTTTCCACCTTTTTCTTTGTTGGGCAATTCGGATGCGTGCATTTGTAATAACTACGTGGGTTCTCACTCCCTTTCACTTGCTTCTGTCCATATTTTCTCCAGTTGTATCCATCATCTGACCTTCTTTGTTCTCTTACATATTGAGATGATTGATTCTGGTTGCTGTAGGTGTTAGTTGGCATGTTTGTTTGGAGCGGAGCCATTTGTGAGGAGAAGCTCTGAACTGGTTCAAATTCTGATTTTACTGCTGTCTTCTCTGACGAGAGGTCAGCTTGCTTTCCGGGCCTGTTGAAGTTCCATGCTTCTTGTTGCCTTTTCATTGAATCCTCCTGTTTTGAAGAATGTCAGCAGTTTGTGAGAACAAATTCAAAAAATAAAACATTTTATTCACTCGGTATTAAATTGTCAGGCTTTTTTGTTCATTTGTAGTACACAAGTATGATTTTTGAGTTGCATAATAATAATTGAATTTCATGTCTCCTATGTTAGAGCTTAGTTAACTTTTTTCTGTAAACAACAATAATTGAGAATAATATATAATAATATATATAAATATTGAGTTTTATTCACCTAATACAATACAATAAATTAAAATATTTAAATTTTTATATATTAAATTATATTTATTTTTAATTCAATATTAAAAATTATAACAAATAAAATTTAATTATTTAATTCTTTTTTACACTAATTTTTAATTTATAATAAATTTAAATTAATTTTAACATTTTATGAGGAAAAAAAAGCTCTATTTCTTTTTATACCATATTTTTGGCGAGTTTGTCCAAGCCAACCAGGCAAAACAGAAAAGAAAACGTTATATGTCCACGGGTGACACGCTGACTCCTCATTTAATTAGCAATAAAAAAAGCGTCACAGAACGTTTACAAATGGAAACAGCTTCACATATATCGGCAAGCACAGGCTAAAAAGGCCCAGAAAATAGAAAGAAAGACAAAAACAAATTATGGAAACAAAACGGAGGGATATGATGTCTGGAAACATACCACTGAAGCAATGGTTGACGAAGGCTGAAAGATGGATGACGACAATGAAGTTGCCGCAGAAGGCCCTGTTTGGGGTTGGAAAGAAAACTCAGAGTACTTTTCCTCTTCCCGAGACAAAACTTGTGGATTCTCATTAGGATTGCTCCTCCAGTTGAAGGTTTGACCCACAAAAGCCCCGCTGGTTGGAGACGGAGGAACCTGAACAAACACGACAAAAGGCAAACAAATGTTTTTGCTACCCATAAGAAAACGTGTCCATACAATTACAATTCAGACCATAAACAAGTCCAGAGTCGCGTAAAAACAGCAGAGTAGTTGCAAACTTACATTGGAAGTGGAGAAAAGTACGGAGGAGTCCAGGAGATCAGTTGGACTTAAACCAGGTGGAAAGGATAAATAAGAAGAAGGAGAAACGGGGGGAGGAGAGAGGGGAAGTGAAGGAGGAGGAAATGACTTGAATTTTGGTATATCAACACCAGTTGTTCTATCTGTTACATGGTCATAAAATCCCCAGCCAGTATTGTTCATTTCTTTGGTATTACTGCCAAGGAGACTAGTGAAAGAGGAAGAAGTCATCATGGACTCCGATGATAAAGAAAAGTTGCTTCGAGAATTTATAGAAGAATTCAAAGTAGAAGCTGAGGATGCCATGAAGATGAATTATTGGAGAAGGGAAAGAGAGGCTGTGTAAAGAGAGGATAAAAGGGTCGAGCCAATGTGTTTCGTGGAGGACCGTCTGGAGGCGGCTTCCATTAAGGTCTCTCTCCATTTTTTTTTTTTTTTTTGGGTCTGACGAAAGGGTCTCTCTCCATGCTTCTTCTGGGAAGCTAAAAGCGAAGTTTGACCGTGGAAAAATTGATCTTGGTCAAAGCTTGTGGCCTTGACTGGACTTGCTCTGGTTTTGAAGAGGGCGGCTTAATTTTCAAGCCTTCTATAACTTACGAAGCTGCTTTCGCTAACTAAAGTATTTAGATTCTAATATAAATTATTTAAATCAAAGGACTTATTAGGCATGTGCTAATGTCGTTTAGAGGAAATGCGATTAATAAGTACGGTAAAGGAAAACGAATTGTATTGCTGTTTATATTCTACGGATGCCATCTAACGCAACCCCTGTGTAAATAGAGGAATATCTATAGTCCTTAAAATTATGTAAAAAAGGAATAATGTTAGGAATAATAAGATTTTTTCTAAAAGTATCGTAGGTGAACTGTATTAAGTTCCGGTTGTTAAATTCGCAGAACTTTCTATACCACGTAGAAATTTCTAAAACTCATCGTAGTACATATAAACATACGAGTTTTTATTATTGATTTTTTTTTGTGGGAATATTGATGCTAATTTGACTTTTAATGAGAAACATGACATATTAGAGACACTTCCAAAAACCAAAAAAAGGAAAAAGGGAAAAAGGAACAGCAACAAAAACAAAATTATTGTAGTTTATTGCGTGAATTAATCGTGCTTTATTATTGTTGAGAAATTATCACACTCGATGCATTTGTTATTAACGGCTATCAAGCTCCCCATGAGCCGCCATTTTTGGGAAAATGTACAGATTTACTCCTCCCTGCTGTTTGACCCGGTCTGGCATTGACCAGGTGTTCTGGAAATTGATTTTAAAGCGCTTGGTAAATAATTGCCCGCAAATATATTATAATAGCCATCGCATATGCATTGTGTTATTATTATTTTCAGCTCCAACAGTATATATTTACATATAAATGTGAGAGAAAGATACTACTCAATTGGTTCCAAACCGTTGCACGCTGTACGGTTTATTTATTTGACAATCTGAACTCCGAATTCAGCATTTAATTGAGAGAAAACGGGAATTTTCTCTAAATTCATTGGTCATACGGAAGGCAAAGAGATGGAAGGGACTAGGGAGGGTAAAATGGTCATTGCCTGCCGCGGTTGTTTCCTTTTGGCTAGGTCTTTTCCAAGGGTAGGCGTTTTCTCCCAAAGGTATAATTGCAAAAGAGTCCTGACGCACATAAATTTAGACTTGGTCATAACCATAACCTAAACAAAACTAATTAAATCCTTCTACTTGAAAAAGGATTAAGAATAATAGCTGATCATTCTCGCATCGGCAACCTTGAAAAAGACTTGTTGCTTACTAGTCGTGAAACATTACCAAGAAACGTCGAGAAGAAACAACGGATCGGAAGCACGAGTTATTGTAGGGGCCTGGAGGGTCTAGAGCAGACCAATTAGGCCATCGCTGCAGCCCCAGAATGGAGCCCACGTTTGTCAACCTCTATGGAATCCATAAATAAATAAATAAATAAATAAGAGGAGGAAAAAGATTACGCTTTTTGGGTTTTTGTAAATTTACCAACCATTTTTTTGGTTGTCACACAATAGAGGAACAGCCCCTGATCTCACCTCAACAGGCCCATCCGCCTATCCTCGCTAGAGGATCTCAACGCCGGGATCTCTGAATTGAAGCCCCCCAAAAAGTGCAAAATTTGTGTTAAGGCACTTGCTTCTAGAAACATAAAATCTTAGAACTTCTTTGGGTCTGCGCGTCAGCACTTCACGCAACACAGAAGACCTTGCCGGTCTCAAACCTTCTTCAAAGCGTCTAAGCGGCACACTTCGTGGCAAGAGACGAGTGCACAGACTTGTGAACTCCAAAAATCTCTACCGAACCATGTCTTCCAACTGTAACTTCCAGCACCGTGGATCTAGTTCAGCCTGCAAAATGACAAGCACAAAAGTATTATGACTACTACTCTGCATTTATTTTTAACTTGGGCGAAAACTAAGATATTCTATTATTCTATAGCAGCACACGCCGAACAGATTTTGGTTTGGAGACCAAGAATTGTGGCCGTGGCTCGTTTTGCCAATTAGAGTATTGGCTAATCCAAAGGATATCTACCTGAAACTCTTTATCTCTCCATTCGAACACACAGCCACGAGCTTCAAAATGTTCAAACAGAGGATATGCAAAAAATGACTTAAAAGATGCATGGAGCTTCACTTTTCTTAGTCCGCCACATGCCGACAAGGCAGCTGCCAACCCATTTGGAGTCAAGCCCTTCAAGTGCAAGACAGTCAAGCTCTGCAGGCAGCTGATGCTTGCAAGGGCCGCGAGTCCCACATCTGTGACTGAGGTATATGATATATTAATCTGCAAAAAGAATGCATTCAATGGGAAATGCTGATATTAGCGTTTGTCTCAAAGTCTTACACTGGCGAACAGGTGAGAGAGAGAGAGAGAGAGAGAGAGTACCTGTCTGAGGTATTGAGAAAAATGAGCAAGTGGAAGCATTCCAGCATCATCAATGTTGTGACACTTCTTTATGTCCAGCTTAGTGAGTTGCTTGCATCCCACAGCAATGGCAGCTAGACCCAGGGATGTGATAAGTGGACATCCTCGACTTTCAAATGTGTTCAAATTTGAACATTTTGTTAATGATATTAGTGAACCATCAGTTGTGTCTTTACAATAGGACATATTGATCATTCTTAGTTCATGGCAACCACGAGCAATTGCCAAAATGCCTGAATCTGTTATTCCAGCAGACCTGAGAGAGCAACCAAAAAAGTTTGGCATTATTGTCTTATTGAGTGCCCATATCCTAATTTGTCTTTACTTAAAAGGTAAATTCCTTATCTCAAATCAAAAAATTTTAGCATATTAAGGTCACCTAAGAAACAAAGATTGTACTCTCCTTCATAGCATTAAAATATGAAAGCAAAAAATAGAATCAAGGATTGAAATTGCAACGATGCAACTTCACATACCTATATAAGTCAAGCTCAGTAAGTTTTGAGCAGTTCATGCCAATATGAGCAAGTCCCTTATCACTTATATTCATGCAAATCCCTAACTTCAAGCTTGAGAGCCTGGAACATTTAGAAATAGACTTCAGACCTGCAAGGAGAATGGATATAGGTAAGCTGATTAATTTAGGATCACTTATCCATTGAGCAGCAGAGCAAAAATAGACCTTCGTCATCTATCTCATTATCTGTCAAATCAAGCTCCTCAAGAAATTTGCACCTCTGTCCAATAAAGACAAATGCTTCTCTAGTAACCAGGATACATGATTCCATTCTAAGATAAGTGAGATTGGTGCATGAACTTGTAATATGGGCAATGGAAATGTCAGTTATCTTGCGGCAGCATGTGATGTCCAGCTTCCTCAGCTCCATATGCTTTGTCACAACGCAAGAAAGACCCTCATCTGTCACTCCCAAACATTTACTTAAGCTGAGCTCCCTTAGTAATATAGACCATTCTCCTATAGCCTTCAATCCATCATTGGCAACCACGCAACCATCTAGTTTGACTGAATGCAACATGGAAAGCTTTTTCAGACTGTTGGCAAGAGCTACAGTGACCTGGATCAATACCAGCATAACGATGTAATAAATTAGGTCAGAGAGAGTGAGGAACTGCTTAATGATAGAAAAATCTGGTCAGTTGAAAACAACTTACAGCAGAGCCATGAGCCAAGTTGAGTTGTTGTAATCTTTCAGTACTACCGATTAGAGATGATAAGCCAACATGACTGATGTTCTGGCAACTTGACAAATCAAGCACCTATCAAAGCAGGAAAATTGAAAAGCGTGAGATAACTACCATGTTAAAACAAGTTGATCTTCTAGTCTGTTGAACTGATATAGTGATGATTGAGATCAGTTGAATAATTACAGAGACATAGTCTTCCAAGTGCACGAAACTCCCACACTATGGAGTCCAAAGAAGGGTCAAATGATTATGCAAGCATATTAAAGAAAATACCGTATAATGCTATATTCAGCAGACTACAAATTGACTAATCTATTTGTCAAGAAATGCTATAGTGTGAGTTTTGAAATATCTATCTTTACATGAAATCAAGTGGATGGTAGACAAAAACTTGATCACTATGAAAGACAGAACTGTGGCAACAAATCAAAGCTATTCAGTTACAAGTCAAAACTAAATCACTGTCGACAGTAAGATAATGGACAACAGGCAGATAGAACAAGCAACCACTCGGTTATACCATCATAATTCATTGCCATTTGAACATGTCATCACTGTGTTCGGGAATGATACAACAAGCTATGAAAGAAACGAAATCATTGGCTAAACAATATACGTTCAGTGACTTGCATCCATGTTTGATGGCTGCAAGGCTCTCGTCATCGATACTGAAGCATCCTTCTAAAATCAAATCTTCAAGGTATTGTAGCTTCAAGATGGACGGTAAACATTTCTGTGTGATCTGCATCAAAAGAATAAATTTGACCATTTACATTCAATCGAAATTGACAAACAACATTCCAACATCCACCTAGTGCCGAACGAAACAAGAATTTTACCGACAAAGAAACAATTTACCACGGACTTAAAATTGCAAACCGATGTCGTAATATTATGGAATTCACTTAAAACAATAAATTCCGATTACCAACTTAAACGTGGAAGTCACAATTTATGAAACAGAGTTGTGAGGAAACTTAGACTAATGAGACCAAAATCGCCAATATAGCTTAAGCATGAGTAAAGCTTGATCTAATGATATTTGTCACAAATATTTTAAAAGAAAGACGCTTAGGAAGTGAAAAAAATTAAAAATTAAAACAAGAGTAATTCTTACCGGCAAGTAAGATAGATCCAAACTACGGACCTCCTTACACTTAACAGCAATTAACCCAACTCCCAGATCAGTGACACCTACACACCACTTCAAGCTAATTAACCTCAACTTCTCGCACCCAACCGCAATACAGCCAACGCCCATATCCGTAATCAATTTGCACCTCGCCAACCAGAGCCTCTCCAAATTCTTGGCCTCCGCCACGGCCGCCGCCGCAGCATCTCTCAGCTCCGTGGCGTTTGACAAGTCAATTTCGACCAAATGCTTGCAATTCAGGACCAAGCTTGTTAACCCATTATGCGAAAAGAATCTGGAACGCGAGAGATCTATGGACCTCAGAGAGTCGCTGCAGGTATTGGATATCACAGCCAGAGAACTGTCATCAACTCGAGGACACAGAGAGAGATCCATGTGCCTAACATGCGGGTACCTGCTGAGGATTCTGGGGAGGTGTTCTTGGCGCAGAGGCTTGAGAGATTTCCGGTGCTTGGTCTCTGTTACGTTAAACGATTTGCAGACTAAGGAGAAAGACTTTCTGTCGAGTGAGCTTGCGTTAAGCGAGTCTAAGATGGTGAAAATGATCTCTTCGGGCAGAAGATCAAAGACGTTGTTGTCTTTGTGTTTGTTGTTTACTTCCGTGATCTTTTGCCTCTTCATGACCTCGAGATTTGAGACAACAACACGAATTGCTTGCTTCTTTTTCTCTCTCTCTCTCTCTTTTTTTGGGTGGGTGGAGCTGAGTGGTGAAGGAGAGTTGTGATACAGAGAGGAAGGGAGGATTTGTAATAGATTTTTCAGGCCTAGGACTTCGGAATTAACCGTTAACAGAAAAATGGAGTCGTTGGCTTTGCGATTGCGCAGTTTTCTGGTTGGGGAGGGTGTGACGAAGAAAGATATTAAGATTACGGTTATAGCCTTATGGACCTTTCTAAAAGGGCCATCTTAGAACTGTTCGTTGTCCCTGTACGGACAAAACTGCCCTCCCAAGTGCTTAGATTAGAAATTTGACTTAACCCTTTCCCAAAATATTCATATGCATTTATAAAAGTAAAAAATGAAAACATGTAAAAACTTCATTCTCTTCCTCTGTTTTGAATTTTTAATTGATTCATTCACGAAATTAAGATCTTTTCAGTAACAAAGAATCTTCTACCACACTTAATCGGTTTATTATGATTAACATCTTCTAAAAGATAATTATATCATTTTAGAAAATTATTGTATGGCTCTTCTTTTATATATATCTACATATTTTTTTTATTATTTTTTATTTTATCATCATCAATGTTTTGTTGTTGCTTGTCCTGCTATAAGTGATCGAGCATTCATTTTTTACCATATGAATTTGGTAATTATATTTATTATGTGGATTACAATCTTTCCATTGTCAACGAAAAAGAATCTTGATTAGGTAGGCTCGTTGAGTGTTTTCTTTTATTTTAAAGACGAAGACAACAAACAAATGGGGACAGTGGTGGAGGGTGTTTCGGTCATTTGAGAAGGCAATGGTAGGTCCGTACGGTAAAGGACGGGAAGGACAAAGTGTAAAATTTGGGCGTTGACGGGGGCACTTCTGTCAATAGACATCTCACTCGGTGGAGGACTATCTGAGGAAGGACAGATTCAAGTGCAGTCATCACGTACGTAGTACAACATTATAGAAATTGACTTGAACCAAAAAGAAAAAAGAAAAAGAAAAAGAAAAAAGAAAAAGAAATATAATAATTTTAGAGCGATTAACAAATGGGGATTGTTGGTTTGCGGGAACGTGGAAATTGATAACGGAAAATTATATGCGAATAAGATATGTTTTTGCAAGGTAAGCAAATAAAAATTAATTAAACTCACTTATAGAACGTAGTATGGTAGATACGAAGAACTTGAACTGGTTATATATTTTTTAATATTATAAATAAATAAATTAAAAATAAAAAATTACTATATATTTTTTAATTTAATTAAATATTTTAATAAATATGATTGTGTAGTAATATTGAAGAATGATATCTTTTTTCTCGAAACAAAATAATGAATTATAACTTAATTAATATTAAAATTATTTTTAAAATTAAAAATTTTGAGTTTATGACCAATTAATTGAACGAAACCAAGAAGGATACTATCCTTGAAATGCGCCGTACTTATAGATGGCACTGCACGGTACCTGCCTCACTCAGATAAGAACCTTTCTCTCACACACACACACACATAGAGAGACATGCACGCGCACACGTACGCAGGTGGGCTTTGGTTTTGTTACTCAATACAAATGCCCAGGCAAAATCCCGTTGTCTAATTAATCACCCCTCCAAATTTTTCTAAAATTAATTGTACGTAGATAGAGAAAACATTATATATGAAAATTACTTAAATGTGATGTGATGCTCTTAAAAAAAATATATATATATATATATTTTTTTAATTTTTTGTGTCTCTGTTTGTGTCTATGCTTTTATATTTGTTTTCCTTTAAAACTGAGTTTTGAACTAAAACGTTTTAGGCTATACTCCTTTGACTACCCTTTTTTTTTTTTTTTCGATAAGGACTCAAATCAATCAAAATAAAACGGATTGGGTTAAGTTCCCAATATCTTGTAATTGTTGGGGTTTAAAAAATTTTCAAGTTCTATGTAATTCTTGTAATAACTTGTACTTTGCGTATAATCTAGACAATTTTATCTTAAACATATTTATACAATTGGGATATTCCCCTTCTGCAATTCACGATATTTGAACATGAATATTATATTTTTGTTTTGAAATTTTTAGCGTACTAAAATGCATTCTAAGGTAGATCATTGTTGGGGAAATGCAATTGCATATTTTCTTCTTTTAAGACCCGTTCTGCGTAATAAGTTTCACTGGCATTCATAACGATGAGCAACGTGTTCACTTAACAAAATTAAAAAATAAAAATAAAAAAAAAAAACAGCAAACTCCTTAAAAACTTTATTTTCCTTTTGCTTGGGAAACGGCTATTGAAATAGACATCAAATACAATACACTTTGCTGTCACTGATCCGGGCTCTTCAACAGTGCGGGTGAACCGAATTGCTAGGCTTAACTGTAACTAGTTATTTAAAAGATTGAAGTCGTTTATAATAAATATTATGGAACTTCCGAAAACTCTCTATGGTTGTAACCTTGTTTCGATTAAAGAGTCCCACAGATTCTTGAACCCCTCGATTACCATCTGGAATAGCATAATTAATTGTGCACGCTAAACAATTTTTGGAAATTTCTCTGTGCCTTTCTCGCTCCCAGCTGTTCACGAACAATTGAATTATCAATCACGTGGAGCCTTTTGCGCTCATTTAGACGGTTAATAACTTTTCTTCCACGTACTATGAGAATAATAATTTCTTTAATGAAAGAATCCAATCTCCGATTCCCTTTCTGAAAGGCCCTCAATTCCTTGCTTCTCATAATTAATTAAAAAGTAAAATCGAATCTAATCCCAATCGTGCCGGAGAACTAATTTTCGTTATTTTTCATGGCTACTTGCGATTGGAGATGAGCATTACTCGGCAATTGCCTTGATGATGAACCTTTGTGTGCCTTTTTGAATTGGGTCGAGAGTGGATTGGTTTTGAAACTGCAATACGCTGCTTATGGTGTTTGTTTGTTTGGGTTTTTTTTTTTTTGTGTGTATATTTTCTTAATTTTTCACAACTTATTTGAAGATATGCATATTAGGTAGTGATCCCACTTGCACCATTGAAGGATCGATCCCATTTTTGTGAGAGACTTTTTCTTTCTTTTTGGCACATTGGAAAAGTTTTTTTCTTTTTTTATCCCATTGGAAAAAAATTTTGTGAAAGATTTTGACTCTTCCTTTTAGAATTTCTTGCATTGTGGGACCTCTGCCCTTTTGTCTTGTACTGCACACAGAGCTTTCTGGTGTAGGCTCGTTCTGGGGTTTGTCCTTTGGGCGTTGTGATTCGAACGCGTGGCTCAGAAGAATGGGCATCCAAAGGACAAAAAAAGATTTTGTGAAAGAAGCAATCACGAGCAGCGATTCAGCTTTACCGACACGTGTTTCGATGCCGTTACAGGTTCATGTTATTTCCATGTGTCTATACAGTGGAGGTGGCTGCTGGGGTGAGAGGCTGTACTTGTCCACATCTGCATTGCTTAGCTGTTCCTTATTTTACTGGCGGAGTTTGCTTCTTGTATCTAACAAATGGAATATGGAACATATTACCAAGATGGGGGAAAAAAAAAAAAAACTTTCTCCCTGGATATATACATCTTGCAATTAACTACCTCAAAATCCTGCATCTTCTTGTGGAGCCTCAGCGGTAGTTGAGCATTCAAACTTCCAACTTCCATTAATATGCAACAATTAAGAAAAGCTTGATGCCTATACAGCATATGGAACTTCCACCAATATGCAACTTCTACCAATAAACAAACTTCAAATTGGCTTTGCTGCATTGGATATAATGGATGACTTGATGCCTATACAGCATATTCCTTTCTTCCCATGTTAAACCCCACACTGGATGTCAATAAAAACTGCTGTAAGAATGCTCTGCTACTTGCAATTTCGTGTATTGGATCAATAGTTGGCCATTTACATTTTTTTTCAGCAATAATTGGCCATTTACACTAGTTGACTATCTACTTGCAATATGGAATCGACTTTTTACTTCTGTCGAGCCAGTTTTACGGATTCAAAGTACATAGTCAAGGTTAGGTACCATATGGCAATTGGCCAAACCTCCGTTCCACTGTAAAATGGTACGGATAGACTTACTCTCTCTTTCTTTCTCTCAAAATATATGACGTTGACTACCGTCTCATTTATGGCAAAGAGACTGGCGAGGTACAACTTTGGCCCTCGTAGTCAAAAATCAAAATTCAATATCGGGCAGCGGTTACAATTTCTCTATCAGTCATCTAAATTAGGGTTAGCTAGTTGTTTTAGTTTAATTGATGGGGCCCTTATTTGAAAAGAGAGTTTCGGGGGTTGGTCTAGCAACCGGAAATAATATAGCACCAACACTTCATGAAATTCCTTAAACAGTGGAAGATTGATCAAGCAGTATTGCAATTTTTGGTCCGCAAAACAAGATGAATTAAACGTAAGGGTTCAGTTTAATTTACTCCAAAGGCAAACAATACGGTACAGCGACGACTCGAATTTATTTGGCATTGTCGCAAAACATGGAAATTATCACCACGAGTCGTTATCCTTGAACTACTCAACCGAGCACAGCAGGGTGTGTGTGCGTGTTCTTATCAAGCTTAGGAAACTACCCTATGCCACATAAGATTTGGCCAGTAGTTGTGGGAGTCTGCAAAGAAACACCCTTGATTTCTAAGTCGCAGTTTTCGCTAGAAACAATTGAAAAGGTGTCCCCTCTAGCTAGTTGTCAGGCTTTAACGGGGAATTAAGGTTCCCTCAAGGGCTGCCCAAGGATGTTCTTTGGCCAACGCTCGGAATTTTGCATTCGTATCAAACTACTACTAATGTACTACAACTCCTTGAGAAGAGAAGTTATACTCTTAGGACGTTTGTGATACCTTCCCAGTGGACCATGGAATCGAAATGGCAACAATTGTCTTTTTCTGTTGACTTACAGATGCTAAAGTTCGTCCAAGGAAATTAATCGTGACCAAAAAAAAGGAAAAAAAGCAGCTTTTAAAAAAATAACATTATCATATATTGATTTATTAACTGATGACAATGAAAGCATGCTGTATTGGGGATGACAACCGTTACTACTTGTTAACAAAATTATCTTCTTCTATTTTAATGATTTTTTTTTTTTTTTTTGGTCTAGCAAGGAGCAGTGAATTTGATTCGAGAGTGGTAGGGGTCCACAAATAGAATATTTGTCTACTTGGTGGTCAAGGAATTAATACCAATTATTTTCGGGGGTTATATTGGTGAGAAATTTTTATTTACTGCAAACGTTAAAATTATTAATTAGGCACTGGTCAGCTATGAACGAAAAGATTAGCAAGGAAAAGGATAACTCATAATGAATGTATTGCCAGTCAAACAAGGGAAGAGGCCCAGTGCCTCGAACTCGAGGACAATCACTTTAACGCACAATTAAATTTGGACAAGGGGCTCACAAAGTCACAATCGTCCGTGGTCTACCTATATAAACACGCACATTAGACCCACAATTGATGGCTATGCATTGTTTTCTCGCTTTGAGGTTTGATTGGCCGAGTCAGATTAACTCTATTCTCCCTGTTTTTACTTCCTCCTTTTTTCCTTTTTTCTTTTTTTTTTTTTCCTTTCGTGGCTTGTGATCGTCGCTATAAAATTTTCGTTTTATATATGGGCCCAATATGACAAAGTGGACGGTGATTTTGCATGTTGGGTGCTGGCTCTTGCCTACTGGGCTCGAAATGGGCCGAACATTTGTGGCCCATGACTTGATAGCATCCAAACAAAATTTAGCCTGCCCGAGAATAAGGGCTTTTCGGCTTTTAAGTCTGTCCATCCAGGCCGTCGGTTTATGGCTTTTGTACCGAAGGGAAAAACGTAGGGATTCAAATCCTGTCTCTTTTATTTTTCTCTTTATATATACACACACACACGCATACACGAGTGACATGATTTGTTTCTAAATTAGAAAAAGAGAAGAAGAAGAAAATGAGTCAATCCAACTTGTCCAAAAGCAGGAGCACGCCAATGCTGCTAACATTCAACTCCTCCTAGCAGGAAAAGCATCTAAAGCTAGCATTAATCACAATAAGATTACACAAACAATATCTAATTTTAGGGTGCTGACAAGGAAATCTATCTCATGAGACATGACCCAATGATCTGAAAAGAAAAACCATGAAAACACTTTTATCCTTCGTAAAAAAACATGACTAGCAGAGACAAACAGGACACAGCATAACCTGCATGTCACAATCCCAAGGCAGATTAGGCTAAAGGGAACATGTCGAGTGTGATGGTATGCCGGTTAATAGACTTGAGACATGACTTTCCCTGGTTGGTATGGAATATGTATTTTCAGATGATCTCCTTGCCCATTTTACCAGTGTAAATAACTTCTCAAAGTGGAAGAGATGCCGTCGAACGCTGTATAGATAAACAGTGTAGAGCAATGCAGCCAATGTTGCCGCCACGAAGGACATTAGAATCAACTCCCAGAAATCCTGAACGACAAGTCACGTCAATGCTAATCCACCAAGTATTCAAAGTCATAAATATGATATCTTAAAGCAACAACAGCTTCGATTTACCAACCCTGAATCATAATACAGATCACTTTGTTGAACAGGTGTTTGCGGATAGAACAAGTAAATTTGCAATGATAAATTACCCGTGGATTTGATATGATTATTCCCATCACATATCCCAGCAAGTCCAGAGTAGACTGAAGAGAATTCTGAACACCTCCCACGACGCAGCGATCCGATTCAGGAACATGATCCTGACGCACAAATTAGAATTTTTAAATTAGAATTTGTTACTGTTATCTTTCTGTCTCCTATATGTGCATAGAGCGAAGTAAGCCTGCCAATATGCAGCTGAAATTTTGTTATAAGACAGAGCTCGGTATCATTTCAATGCGGAGTGGCTCGTTATCTTACCTGCATTTGTTGGATGACAGATAAGTCAAACATCCACAAACCAAGGCGGGATGTTGCCACTCCAGCCATCAGCATGTATGCCGATAAAAGACGGTGTTCGACCCATATTGAAGCAACACATAGCACGAGGCAGGTCCACTGTACGGAAAAAATGACAGGTTAATTAGAATCTTCGATGATATTCCTGGCATTACTGAATTTGATTACTAATGACTAATGAGAAAATGGAGCTGAAGCTTTTTACTGTAAAAGGATATACCTGTGACCAGATTGACCAGAGTCCTGTTCTGAGAGTTGAAATACGAGATTGCAAGAATGGGTACACAACAGTTGCTCCAATTCCAATTGTAGCACTTATTCCACGTGCTATTGCAATAACGAATGCAGGTATACCTTCCCATTCTAAAGCAGCCGTCATCAAAGTGCCAAAGCTAAACAATACAATGAAAAAGGAACTGTCATGGAAACAAAGTTTAGGATGCCTGATCCAAGAGGAGATCAAAGCAGAATTTGGAAAGAAAACACCAAACTCATGAAATTGTAAAATCAATCAGAAGAAGATCAGTGTAACAGAGTCAAAATTTGCAAATTGCTTCTTAAAGCTATGGTACGAAAAGATTGGCGAACACTTACCTGAGGACTGTGAAATATAGCAGCGCCAGAGCTACTCCAGGGAGCACAACATCTTGCTGCAAATACACAATCCACGCACCAATAAAAGGAGCATTGGAAATCCATTCGTTTAAATTACTTCTCCATCCTCTTCTTGCCAATGCCGAATCTGTTCCAGTTTCGGACGAAAAGCTAATGTTTTGTGGGTTAGTGGATGCCTCATCTTCGAGGACCGTTGACGTAAGTCTTGAAGCCCTTCTTCGGTTAGTTTCAGCTAAAGCCGGAATTCCGTTATATACAGACATAAAAAGCCAATATTCCAACCACACTGCTACAGTGTTCCACAGGGCCATAGTTATAGCAGAGGCCTTAATTGATACGAAGCTGATGATGAAGCCTGCCACAACCGGAGCAAGAAGCTTGCAAGTCAAATCGATTCTTCTGAAGATGGAGTTCAAATGTGTTAGAACATCAACAGCATGACCTTCTGATATCACCACCACCCTGCAGTTTTAAATTAGCTCATAAAACCGAAAGTCAGTATTCATCTTTGAAGGTGTATATGTAACTAAACCAGGTATATATTACCAGTCTCTTTCTATTAAGATGGTGCCAGCAAGAGTGGAAAGCACACCAACAGCTCCAGAAATATTGGCCAATATCACCATGATTATGAATGCCGTGAAATTTGTGGACTTCAAGGTTGGCAAGACAAGTAAAGCGATCACTGTGCATCCAGCAATTATGAAAGATAGATTCTGAGTCGCCAACCAAAGTCGAAGAACCTGCTAATTTATTCAGAAAATAACTTACTATTTACGGAATTGCTCGTTACCGAAGCTTTGTCTATAAGATTTGGCAAGTTATAGAGAATCTCTAAAAGAATAATGATTCTTGAGCAAACCTTCACATATGTTAGCCTCTCCACCCATTGCCCAATGACAGAACCAAGCAATGCAGTAGAGGAAGATTCAACGGCACCATAAACAGCCGCAAGGATTAAAGAATTCGGCCAAAGATTGATCATATAAAGAGCAACAGAGAATTCCCACATTCTGCAGACAGCAAAGGGCAAACGGAATCAAATCCCGTAAGACATGAGAATGGTTTTTCGTACAAAAATAGAATGATCAAGCACCAGCAGACTCAATTTGCCGTTTCTGTGCACTAGCAAAACTTTGACTGAATTTATCTCTTCTAACTATCCAAATAATGAAATCTGAATTTGAAAATTGGCTCCAAAGGGGACCAAAAAAAATAAAAAATTATTGACAAAGGACACTCACACACATGCATATTGACTATTTGATACACGTGTGTGTGCATAGGAGTTGTCTTTTTGTCTTGGCGCAGAAGGTTTCCGCGATGTGTACATACATTTACTTACACTTCCACGTTCACGTTACAGTCTATAAATGATCACAAACACAACACTTGAAATCATTCCAACACATTTTCCCATGTACCAAAAAAAAAGAATGAAGAGGCTTCCAACAAGTGAATTAGGCATTATACTGCCAAAAAATAAATTAGTTTTGCATATATTAAATATGTTTGTAGAGTTCGTCAGCGGTCGTTACATGCGTTCTTTAACCCTATATAGAGTTGGATCACTTGTCAGAGAGACAAGTTTAAAATGTCTTTATATATATATCATTGGAGAGGGAAAGAAGAATTCATGCCTTGGCAGAATTTTTAAGGGCACGGGATGTTGAATCCTTACAAGGCCAAAGGTTTGCAAACTAGCGTTGGTTGAGATGCATGTTAAGAGTTCAAATCTTAACATTCATTTAATCAATTGATCAGATTCTATATGTGGATCGCATCTCCCATTTTTTGTTGGGGATTCAATCACCTACAAGTTAACAAAATTCTCATAAATCTACAATCCAACAGCTAAAGATAGGATTCTCTTGTGATGAAAGAAGGGTCCTTAGGACGCTGCCGCCAGTACATATTTTCTCTTTCGAGTGGAAACAGTCGTGTAGATTAAAACGTAAACAAAGCTTATATATATATAGAGAGAGAGAGAGAGAGAGAGAGAATAAAAAAGATATAACACCTGGCTTTCCCATCTTACCAGGAAATGAGAGAGAAAGAGAGAGAGAGAGAGAGAGAGAATAAAAAAGATAGAGCACCTGGCATCCCATCTTGCTAGGAAATGGCCAATATACAATTTTCTGATGAGAGACGTAGGGAGAGGTGGGTCTTGATCTGGGGAAGATGCTTCTTCATGTTGTTGTTGCTGTTGTTGTTGTAGGTCCAGAAGGGGCTCCATCACCATTGCTGTTCTCTAGGTTTCCTTCACATCTCCACCCACACACGGCGAAGGGTGATTTTCTTCTATGAACTAAAATTGCACCGGAAGAAAACGAAGACGATAATTAGTACCAACCCCGCGAATGCTGGTAATGACGACTTGAAAGAGAAACGCCTGGTAAGGCATATAACTGAGCGTGTCAGTCATATGTTGCAAACCTTTATGGAGAGTGCGGTTTTCCAAATGCCAGATGATCATGTTACTACTGCCGGTGGACCTACGCTACCAGACGAATGCGTCATTGTTGCGACTTACAGTTGAGAGTCTTTGTTTGGTTGGTTTTGTTAAAATATTTTTAATTAATAGTATTAAAATATTTTTAAATAATATTTTTATTAAAAAACAAATTATAACGTAATTTAATTAATAAAAATTATTTTTATATTATTTAATTATTAAAATTATAATTTTAAATTTAATTTAAATATTAATAAATATTTTAAATTTAATATATAATTATTTATTCTTTTATATATACAAAAATTTTATTTAAAAATATTAGTATACAAATTAAGAAAAAGAAATTAATTATTATTTTGAAACAGGTTTTTCAGTCATATTAATAATTTCAAATATATTATTTATTATGATATTTATGTAAAAATAATGAATTTTAAAGCTTAAAATTAATTAATATTTAATATGTAATTAATTTTAAGGTCTAAAAATAATTAATGTTTAATAACGATATTTTTGTTGAAGTAATATTAACAGGTTGACCTAAAAGACACAAATATATATTTTTTACATTTCAATTAGTGTTCACTTTTACCAGATTTTATAGAATAATAAAAAGCCCTGTTAAAGATAATATAATATTAACACCGTCAATCCGACCAAAGAAATAGGCTACGAGATAACCAAAAAGAATATCATGAGATTTCCAAATTGATTCCATTAAAAAATGCGTTAAAGCTAATTTAATATTAAATATAAAAAATAAAAATTAAAATAATATATATATATATATATATAAAATTTAAAATAATAAATTTATTATATTTAAATAAATAAATATAACAAATAATTTGTTGCCATTGCGCAGACCTTCGTCGCCCACTACAACCCCATCCGTTAAAAACTCAAACCTGTCGATGCTCCAAATCTCGTCAACATGTGGCTGTGAAAGTGAAACCCTCCGAGTCCAGACTCCGAGAGACAGAAATCCGGGTGGCGAAGTGATGCGCGGACAGAAATGTATGATTCAAGAGCCGCATCTATGGATTGGTAGAGTTTCTTAAAATAAAGCACCATGAGGTGAGTCTAATTGTAGGAATCCCTTTATTTTTCATCACTGCATTTTATAATTAATACAGCGAGGAAGATTCGAAATTACATTTTTTAATCCATAAAAAAATTCTTCTCTTTTTGAGTATAAAAAAATGCGGTATTACGTGCCGAAATTATGCAAAATGCCACGTATTAGCGATTAGAAGACCACAATTTGTGCCGGGCACGATGATATGTTGGCTCATAAAATTTCACATATGTTGGGAATGTGTGTGTGTGTGTGTATATATATATATATATATATATATAAACTATATGAATTTATAAGAAAGAAAAATCTGAAAAGAAGCGTTGATGGTACCCAAAAGAAAAAAAAAAAAAGACCCCAAATTGAGTTTATATACCAAGAACAACAATACAGATTACAGACACGAAACCGGACTTTCTTTTCCTTGTTTTAAAATCTTACTTATTTTCCTTTTTTGTTTGTTTTTTCTTTTGGTTTGTCTAGAGGAGAGCGCGATTGTGCGCCGAAGAGACGTGATTTGAGAATTGAGGAGGGTTTTACGCTTTCGAAGGAAAGGAAAACGGAGCATTGCCAAAAATGGCACCTTTTAGCCTTTTACAAGGAGTAGCGCCAGAGGAGACAAGGGCCCAAAGCTGCTGCCAAAGCGAACCCAAGGAGAACGGTGTCGTTGACCACTCATGAATCATGATTTGGGCTTTGTGACGACGTCGTTCTATTGTTTGACCGCAAATTGGGCTTTCTCCGAGGCCCATTTTCCACTACTATAAGGCTAATCGAACTCGTGGGGTACAAACCAGCTGACCTAATTTCTGATTTATGGTTCAGAATTTTGTGGGTTCTGGTCCTTCAGAATTTACATTTGAATATAATACCTCGATCAATGCAAGCCACGAGAGGATTAAGCTTGTCGGAGCAACATTCAGACAAGCGCCAACCGATCCAAGTGCTGAATTAATTGACTTCAACTGGTCCTTTTCAGATTTCTTTATTTAATTTCATCCATTGGTCGGAGAATAGAGCGGAGACCGCGATACAAATTCATGTTTACCATAAAATAAGTCACTGCTACTGGTGACAAATTATGCAATCTTCTTTGAGACTATCATATCAGGACATTGATTTTTAAAGGACCACTGTGTTGGGTGTAATTTGTGAAGAAATTATAAGTAAGAACAATAATTTTATAATAGTTCTAAATTGGTTATATTAAAAAAAAGTAATTAAATACTTTACATTTATATAAACTTTCCAATAATAATTAACAAACATGTCTTTGACGAGATGTTTACCGTTTGAGAAGTTAGGAGGATAAGCTATAAAGGCCTCAGCCGTGCCACTTGCGAGTTTTGCCCAACGCAAGAGAACCATAGGTCACATGAAAATCAAGGCCTCCACCGGCCAACATCTCCGGACAATAAAAAAGAGACAATAGAACTCAAAAAAGAGAGAGAGAGAGAGAGAGAGAGAGAGAGAGATTGCAGGAACTAAGCATTCTCCCGTTGGAAACAAGAATTCATAAAATGGCAGTTCAAGAGTATCCTGCTATGAATGCTGTAATTCCTTTATCTTGTCTACAAAATCTTTCTAAAAAGACCTGATTCCCTTCAACAGCAAAGTTAGAAACTTCGTGGGAAGTCGAAACTTTGGTTTTGATCGAGTCTATTTCTCAGAGCCTTTAAGTAGAATATTTATATGCAAGCCACGTTAACTTCAGAAAGGACATGGGAAAATAAGTAACCTACTAAGGTGTATTGTAAGCGGTTTTCTTGGACTTGTGCTCTGCTCACGGGAAAGCCAAAATTCCTTCTTTATTTCGCTTGAGTAGGAACAACTGAAATAGATCACCGTGGATGGGCAACTGGGATGCGTAATTCACCCAATTTTTCTGCTACTTTATAGACTCAGGACTTATTCGGCAAAAGCTACGCTCAAGTGAACGGACTAACCATGCTGACTTTTGTTAATCTACAGCCATCCACTTACGCCCATCAGACCAAAAGCAATCTTCATGCCTAGTCTCACCAGTAGTCTTTACACGAACATGAACCCTCGACAAAACAATGAAATCTATTATTATCCCTTACAATAATCTCTCTACCTGTAACTTGTGAAATGAGCTTTATAGCCTCGTGACAATCACCACACATGCGCAGGTTTTTCACTACCCTAAGTACAGTTTTTGGAGCTGTGCTTATTAGACCAAAAGCAATAGCTAGCTTCTCACTATGATAACTAATTAAGTGCCCCTTCTCCTCATCTTCTATGTCAAATAGCACGTAATCTGTTCTAGGAACATAGCCAACTGCCATCAAGTCCTTAGTCAATTCATTAAGTTTTGCATAGATCTTCTCTGACAAGGGATGATCCTTGTCACCCACCTGGAATCTGTGAACAACTCCACCCACTTCAATCCAACTGTATCCGCGTAATTTCTGGATCCCTCGCTCCTTCATAATCGACCTAATCTTTGCTGCATCACTCCATTTCTGACATGCTGAATATAAATTTGACAATATAACATAGTTTCCTGAGTTCCATGGTGCCAACTCTATGAGTTGCCTCAACACATGTTCTGCCAACTTGGTATCTTGATGCAGCCTACATCCACCCAACAAGGCCCCCCAAACAATGACATTGGCCTTCATCGGCATACTTTTGATGAGCCGATGCGCTTCATCCAATAAACCTGCACGGCCAAGAAGATCCACCATGCATCCATAATGCTCAATCATCGGAGTCAAGGCAAAAACATGACCCATGCTATTAAAATATCGACGACCATCATCAACCAGACCAGCATGACTGCATCCACAAAGCAAGCCAACAAAAGTATTGTCATCAGGCTGAATCCCAAACTTCTCCATTTGACCAAACAGTCCAAACGCAGTTTTCACGTGTCCGTTAATTGCTAGACCCAAAATGGCAGCATTCCAAACTATTCTATCTTTATTCTTCATTCCTCTGAAAACTTCCCAGGCTCCAGCCATGCTCCCACATTTTGCATACATATCAATCAATGCCGTGCCCAGCACAGGATTAGTGAGGAACTCATTCTTGTCCATCAAATTGCTGGCCCATTCCCCTAATTCTAGTGCCCCTAACCTCGCACAAGCACAGAGAACTCCCACAATGACATAATGATCTGGTTTCAAATTCTCATTCAACATCTTATAAAAGAGGTCTAGGGCCTCCATAGACATTCCATTGGAAGCATAACCCTGAATCATAGTACTCCAAGAAACAATGTCTTTCTCTCCAATTTTATCAAAAACAAAACGTGCTTTTTCCATGTTTCCACCCTTGGCGTACAAATCTACCAACGAAGTAGCCACAAAAACATTCCTTGTCATTCCAATCTCCATCATATATCCATCTATCCACTCCCCACTTCTCCAATCCCCGATTTGAATGCAGCCAGACAAAATTCGAACAAGGGTGAAACTATCAGGCCTCACGCCCATCTCCAACAACCTACGAAACATATCAACGGCCTCCTTAGGCTTACCAACACGTATATATTCGTTTATTATCGGAGTCCACGTTTCAATATTCTTCTCAGGAACATCTGCAAACACCTTAAAAGCACAATCTATGTGCCCGCACCCAGCGTAAAAATCCACTAAACCAGTATCAACAAACACATCGTGATTAAAACCCATTTTAAGCACAAGAGTGTGCGTCTTAGATCCCACTTGAAAATCCAAAAGCCCCGCGCAGGCCTTCAGGACGAAAGAGAAAGTTAAACAATTAGGCAAGAAACCTTTTTCCCGCATCGAATGGTACAAGTCTAGGGATTCCTTAAGGCGATTGTTGGAAACCAAACCACGAATCATTGTATTCCACAGGAAAATGTTGGTTTCTTGAATCTGGGAAAAGACAAGACAAGGATAGTTTGTTTCGCCGACTTCGAAGCTGTAACGCAAGAACATGTTAAGTAGGAAACTGTCACGGTTAAGGCCGAGGCGGAGGAGCGCTGCGTGTACATACTTAATGTGTTTGATGGAGTTCAGGCCTTGAGGGAGGCTGTGCTTGATGTGTAGGGCCCTGCCCAGTGCGTAGATGGGCATCGGTCAGTCATGAGCCGTTGGTTGTTCGAAAAAATTATTTAGCATTGTAGCTGATCGCCGCGCCCAGATGAGCACCCATGCGTTTTTGCTTTTCTTTCATTTTTTTTACTCTTTTTTTAATTTCGCAATTGTTTACTTCGGTTCAATTGAGCTTATGACAATGTTGACATTTCTTTCGCAATGACATACATTGGGATGAATGATATGGGACTTCAGGACTAACTCTTTCACTCATAATTACAGTTACGAATCATGCAAAAAGTGAATACATTTATCACGACGACGACATTACATACATAATTACAAATCCATTCAGGTATGCTATGTATAAAAATTTACACCTGTCAAAATACTGCAACAATACTACACGCAATTTAACTTGTATAGTGCTTGCACGCTGAGCCACCAGTCATTCTCGTATCGAGCCTGTTCACCCCCATTGCTTTTCTCAGGCTGGAACAGAGCAACACATGAACAGAGAAAATCCTTAACAAATGCGTGGGAAAAAGATTAGTGGGCGAGGAAGAGGATCGTAAAATGAACACAACATCGGGAGGAAAATATACCCCAAACCGAGGATGCTTCTATTTTACTTCGAGGAATAGAAGTTGATAATTGGCTATTGAGGGTGATCGAGACATATTTCTCGATCACTTTGAGGCTAAACCACTATGGTGAAGTGCAGGAGGTGAGAAAGTCTTCTTAATTATCATTCCAGCTGTCTGAATCATCATCTTCGTCACTTCCAGCCAAAGCCTAATTGAAGATTGAACATCATAAGTGTGTTTTCCTTCCTCAAACATTCAGACATGCTCATACACAACCACACACGCACACACCCACTCAGACACTGAGAGAGAGAAAGAGAGAGAGAGACCTGGCGAATTGCATTTGCTTTCTCCAAGATAGCAACAACATTCAAATTGGTTTGTGGACCCTGCAAAGCCTGAACTGTAGGTCTTGTCACCGTTGCAGGCTTCAAATTAAAGGACTACACCGGGAAAGCAAGAAAACTGTAAGTCCTCAAGCAAAAAAAGTGGCATAATGAAAGTCTATTTAAAAAAGTTAAAATGTAATAAATGGAAAATAGCTATAGAAATGCTAATGACTGCCAGAGGTCTAACCTTGGTTCTTATCTGTTCTAACAACGAATCTCGTTCATTGACCTTTGGTTCAATCTGATGCCGAACTTGTTCAGTTATCTTTCTCAGCTGCAAGGCAAATCAACCCTAAGAACAATAAATAAATAAATAAAATGGGTTGTTAAAAGAACTCTGCTAGTCATGATTACCTTGCTTTTGTCATGGGCGGCAACAGCATCAATGAGAGGATTTCGTGGGCGAGGCAGCTTGTTCCCATTTGGCTTCCCAACTTCATAGTTTGGGGGCAGGGCCAACGTAGGTGGCCATGTTCTCTCTCCCTGCGATGTAACATCACACTGTGAATGCTCCTCCAGCAAAGCTACAGATAGCACAGATTTATCAGGAGAATTCCCTTGTTCCCCTTCAAAAATTTCAGAAGTTAACCTTGTCTCCACATCGGTCCCAGATTCCAGGTGGCTCAAGGGATGGATCAAGGGGACCACTAGGGATACAGGATCATGTCCAGAAGTTGTTTGCTCTACACTTGGCAGTTGGGAGGGCATTTTTGAGCTTAACTGTACAGAGTCTCTATTCGGTGAAGGGAAATCATGCTGGGGCTTCTTGCTCAGTGTGTCAGGTAAATTCTGTTCTCCCTCTATTGGAATGCTCTCCTCATGAATCGTTGCCTCGTTAGGGGAGCTTACTTTTTCCAAGCAAGGCAGAGCTTGTTGCAAGGAATGTCTCATTGACTCTTCAGAGATGTGGAGCTGTGATATCTGGCTATCTGCAGCATAGATTGGCGATGATGTGCTGGAAGGTCCCCAAGTCAAACTGTCTGATGATGAAATTTCCAGTTCAGCTTTCTCTTTGCTTGTAGGAAGCTGCATTGGTGGCAATGTATCCTGAATAACCAGTACCTTCTGTCTCTCCAGAATTTGTTGAGCTGTCACAACCTTCCCTAACCTCCACTGCATAGGAGGTAAAGGTGGCAGTGGTGGCACCTCATCCAGATTGACATGAGCTGCCTCAGGAAATAGGCTTAAGCTAGGAAATGCAGAATCAAGGGAATTCCTCACTGCCTTACAACCATCAAGCTCCTGGCCAACCAATTTTGTTAAAATTTCTTGGCTAGGAACATCTTCCAAAAAGGACTTAGAAGAGGCCTCAAGGCATTTTTCACCATACAGGTTATCTGCAGTTTGCATCTGTTCCACCTGAACATTAGATGGAAAAGAACTCACTTCATTCTCTTGGACGCATACCCTGTCAAGCTGATCAGGTTGCAATTCGCTTAAATATTCCAAAGGACTTCCAAGTTCTTCAAGGTACCCTGTGGGTGAAGCAGGAAGATTTGATGACTTAGAATTTGCTTCATCTGCAACTGCATGCACACACTCTGCATTAACTTGATAAAGTGGGAATTCAAGTGCCTGTTGTTCTAAAGAACTTGTCTCCGGAAGACAACAGGTAGATGAAATAATAGCATCACTATCATCCTCCACAAAAATTACTTCTTGATTAGAATGGTTACTAGATCCCAACATATGTGGGCTGGAGTTGGAATCTGTGGGAGTAAGTTTAAGCTGTTGCACTCCCTTTTGTGCCTCCGGATCTGTAAGATGTCCTAAAGAAATTGTCTCATAAAGGTCCAATGGTTTCTGGCATGGATCCTTGGAGATCAAGAGAGATTCTTGAATGTCTGTAATATTTGCATATGAAGAACAATCTACATCTGAAGATAGACAGCCGGTGTCATTGGCACCATCATCATTAGCACCACCAGCACCAGCAGCAGAAGATAGGGCCACATCTTCTGCTTTGTCAGTTTTGCTTGCAACATCATCCCAGTTTACAAGATCCATGCAACCTGGTTTATCTGAACCATCAGAGGGATGTTCAAACAGGACAGCATCCACTTGGATGAATCCACCCAAGTTCTCCCCATCTTTTTCCAGAGAGAGTTCTTCAAGTTTCAAATTCTCAGAAGATGGAACTGCTACTTCTTCATCATTAATATGTTTGCTCACAGTAATTGTGGCCTCTCTGGAAGGCAAGTCATGTTCAACCAGTAAAAGATCAACTCTTACATCTGAGCCTTCAGAATCTAAGGCATCAGGCAGTATACTTCGTGAACTGTTAGGCAGTAATATGGCACCAGAGTCCAGTTCATGTCCTGGCAAAGCTGAGCAAGCGAGTTGCTCTTCTGCTGATGAAACAATTAAATAAGGCAAACAAAGCTCCTCTTCATCTAAATTCCCAACAGAAGTTTCACCTGAATCATCTGTTCGAAGCACTTCATTCACAAGATCATCACCACCTTTCTTTTCAGAAGCCATCTCCCAAGCATTTGATGGATGCACATTAGCATCAGAAAGGACATCTTGCTCTTCATGGACAAACCCGTCTAATGGATTACTTTGAGAAGAAATTGGAGATAATGTTTCCTGCCTTGTCTGGGAAACAACCTCAGGAAAATCCACAGAAGAATCAGCTGTATATGTTTCATTTTCATTAGAATCAGGTGAATCCAAATGATGTTGAATAGAGTGAGAAGATGTTTCATTTGTGTCAGGTCCCACTGAAACAACTAGAGAACTTGCAGTAGCAGCAGCTGCAGGCAGGAGCATATTTGAATCTGCAAGCCGTGGACTACAAGATGCTTCCCCAATATCAGGGATCTTGCTTTCTTCAGGGCAGAAGTCACTGGACACCACAATCTCACTGTAATCCACCCCCAGAGAGTCCACATATGCAGATTGATGACTTGCTTGGTAGTCACCAACAATCTCTACAAAACTATCTCCAGCAGAAGGGAACACTTCATCTGCTCCTTCATCATGGGACAGTATAATTTTGGCAAAGTTTCTAGAAGAATAAGAACAGGAGAAACTAGATCTCCCTTTCTTAGACAAACTGTTCCCATCATCTGACAGAGAGGAAATTCGAACTGATTGGGAGTTGGAACAATTAGTTTGATCATCTAGCTGTTCATCATTGGCCTTGGAATTTGTCCCATATATTCCAACTTTCAAGGGGCCTTGATAATGCCTAGTCATATATTCATTTTCAGTTTCCATTTCTGACTCCATGGTAGTAAGAGCATCCATGTAATTGTCTACTTCACTGGCCACATCATCAGAGTGATCCCCATCAACACTGACTTCTGTTTTCTTAACTGCATTGACTAGCAGTCTTTTTTCAATTTCCATCTTCTGAACAGTAGAAGAAGATTCATCTGTCTCACCATCAGCCATTGGGTCAGGGGGCTTCACTATTGCTCTATCAATAGCCTCCCCATTCAACTCGCCTGTAAAAGGTTTCACTACAACTTTCTGTGCATCAGGTGATGAACATGAGCTTTCCCTTCCTTGTGAAGACATTTTCACAGGACTTACAGTGCTGATCTCAAGAACTTCTGGCCCCAACTCACTAGAATTATCATATGTCAGTTTCAAGGCTGGTGGAATAACAGAAACATCACAAATTTCTTTATGTTCTGGTGAAGAAGTCTCCAGGAATTTCTCCATGTAACGTTCACCGGGTTTCAGATCAAATATAAATCCATTCAATTGCCTTCTCTTCAATCTCACAATGCGTGCAGGGTCAGAATGAGCATTCGTGATACGCTCCTCCAAAAATAACTGATGCAGTCTGTGCTATTTGAAAGTAAATGGCATTACAGTCAATCATAATTACTTCAGAAATTTCCAACTTAAGCACCCAAATAACAAATATAGAAATAAAGGGTCTCACTTGGCATGTGATGCAGGTGCAACTTCTGGAGTTTCTCCATTCCTCCTGCATGATCCCTTTTTCTGCATAAGATGGAAGTTGTACAAGCTTCATAAGCACAAATCATATACATTCTTAAATTTGTGTATGATCACCCATATAAAGACCACATTATTCTTCTGATACACATATACACAAAGATTCATGTTACTATGCTTTTTTGAGTACTCCAACGAGATAAATGAGCATCAAGAAAGAAGTTAGTCCACTAGATGCAAACAGATCACACTTTTAAAATTTAGGCTCTAACTCTGGTAACTTCTCTCAAAGGGCTGACCAGAATCAGGTTTGAAAGCGAGATTCAAACAAGTCTAGAAAGAACAAAAATAAGCAGGTGATTACTAGAAATGGAGCACAGATAAAACAAGAAGGATAAAATTATAGTCCATAACTGGAGAGGTTTTTACTATAAACTTCATACAGAAATTTGGTCCCAGAAGGTTAAGCAAACAATTAAATTATCATAAGGATGACTGTGCATGCTTTTCTTTATACCACAAGCTCAAGCTTTTTCATTAGATCCAAGTTTAAGGCCAACAGTGTGATGCAAGTGGAAATCACAGTGCCCTCCTTTCAAATTATAAATAGGAAAGTATAGGGGATTAAAATCCTACAACAACCAAGTAACCAGATAGATTCGCACAATGTAAAAGTTAAGCCTTTTTTCATAGTTATGTGGCTGTTGAAATGAATTTTTTTTTCATATGACATGCACCTAGGATTTCCATTCAACACAGGAGATGAACTTTTCAATGCATACCTTTGCTTTTCGATTTTTCTTCTCCCTTGGAGTGTCAACTCTTGCTATTTCAGAGGATAGTGGTTCAATTTTAAAGAATGATGGGTCAGTGTAGCGCTTCAAACATGCCCCAGCACCCGCAACATCAAACCTGTCAGAATCCAAACAAACATGATGTGTTGCTTTAACAAGGAAAATGAAGGTCCTCCTAACTTAAAAATAAAAAATGATGGCATGGAAACAAATCTAGAGATTATACTTGTCCAGATGGAATAATTGTGGTGGACCGCGACATTCCTCATATGAGTTCATCACAAACCGAGGCATGTCACCACCAGTTATCAGATTCTGCTCTGTGCACAAATTAGGGTGCCAGTCTACACCTGCAAGAGAACCATGTATTCCAGCAACAATGACCATAAGATCATGAATCAAAACTCCTAATAATCAGTTATAAAAGGCCAGATATCTTCAAAAGGATAATGTAAACTGTTTTGACAATAATCAGAAAAGCAAGCTGTACATTGGATGTGTAAAGTGTATACAAAAATGTGTAGAGGGCCAGAATAATCAGTGAGCTTTGCCTATCTATAAACCAAAGTAGAGTTCTACAATAATGAAAGCAACTAATAACACAAATCTCCCAATTCACTATCACAAGCCAAGTAAAAGGTTTTCTAACCTGCGCTACAGAAGAATGATGAATGATTAGTTTGGGAAAGAAATGCCTTCTCAATCGAAGGAAATTCTGCCTCAAGCTGCTGAACACGAGCCATCAAGCCATGGCCTCTTGCTGCCATTGCCATTACTTCTTCATGCAAATCATGAAATATCTCAGCAGCAAACCTTCAATATCAAGAAGAAAAAAGTTATCAAAAAATTTCTTGTTTTTCAATTCTTGAATGAGTGAAAAAGGACAAAATTTCCGTGGCAACGTGGATACCGGTAATGAGGAACAAACAAGGGAGATCATTTTTCTTGTTGACAGCCCTGGTGCGTGAATAATTTCTCAAGAAATTCTATGAATAGGCACTCCAAGATTTTCAGTTACAATATTAATGATAAAATAAAACCTTGATAAGACCAAGACTAGAAAATGTGTACCATTAGCATTCTTCCAAATGCCATTACGGTACAATATCTTTAAAAAAAGTTCGAATGCTACATATGATGATCAACATGCAAGTAATGGACATCATGCAAAGTTTCAGGAAATGGAACACAATTTTTCCAGGCGAAAGTTAATTAACGAATTAAACCAACAGAAAGCCACCTAAAATTATCACTAGGACTTTGTTCATAAATTCAAGATTTATTTATTTTCTGTCAAAAAGCTCATTTGAGATTGAGTTAATAAGTCCACCAGTTTTACAAGCTAACCTGCGCACGAATTCAGTACCAATATCATGGCACAAACGATATAAATTCCAACCGAGTTTATCATTGTAGCACGCAGCAGAGTTAGCAAATCAAAAAGAAGCAACACACAGAAGAGGAAAGGACAAAAATCTTAAAAGCCCATTAAGCTTTGGAATCGAAACCAGAGTTTATTCCCACGACGGTTCGCACGTCAGAAATTCGTCCGCGTTTTACAGAAACAAACTCTAACATTGGACTGCATCGAAACTCAATAGATAGTACGAGAAAACCAAAAACCAGAAAAAAAAAAACAAAAATCCACTCTAAAACTGAGATAATGACGAATACAATTAACAAAAGTTTATTTCGAGAAACTCTTATTAAAAAACCTCGCGAACTAGCATTCCGCCAAACAATCGCAGTTCGGGCTCGAACCAAACAAATATCAAAAATAAAAAAACACAGAAACACAGAGAGAGAGAGAGAGGTACTGACTCGGCCAGGTCGCCGAGCTGGCGGAGGAGGCCGACGAGACCAGCCATGGCAACGCCTTCCAAAAGAGCCTCCGGATCATCTTTATCGGCGGCTCTGTACAGCTCCGAATCCGCCAAACCGTACTCGTTCCTTATCCGGTACCTGGTCAGCGGCATTTTTCCACTAAACAACTAAATACTCACCCAAGCACAGTGTGTCCACCCCCCAAAAAAACAAAAACCAAATTTCAACTTCCATCAACCATAAATCTTGCTCTATATATACACTTGCCTAACTCTCTCTGTCTCCGCAGCCCGAAAAAAGAGAGAGAGAAGAGAACAGAGAGAGAAGGGGAGGACTTCCCTTGGGGCTTTGGGACAGTGAACGAATGCGCGGGCAAGTCAGCGAAGGCGTGGAAAAGAGAGAGAGAGAGAGTGGGGAAGGGTTGTTCTTACCGTGGAATTTTTGGAAAGAAATGGGCGTGAAAGGGAAGTGTCGTTTGCTCGGCGCGTCTCGTGCCACTCGTGAGGCACACAATGTTTTGTATTGGATCAAATGTTATTTTCTCTGTCCTCGCTCGTATTTTTTATTTTTTATTTTATTGTCTTTATTTGTTGGGTTTCGATCCCCTGCGTTCGTTACCACCAACGGACGTATCCTAGTTGGCTTCGAATTCAAGCAACCGTGCCTTTTGCGTCTAATGATTGCACGTGCTCAGGTTAACATCTTGAATAGTGAAAAACACTGAGCTGAATGAATGAATGAATGAATGAAGACGTTTCTCCACTGTTTAAATATAATTATTTAAATTTTTGTATTAAAAAATAAGAAAAAACACTCAACGAATGAGGGCCCACCATGAGAATCGAAACAACCTCAAAATTTGTGCACTGACAATCGATCAGACGCTGTAGAAAGATGTGACGCCTTGTATAGAATGTACCTGATTCCATTATTAAGTACTGTTTGGAGACGACAGGATCAAGGAAGCTTCTCTGGGGCTTCTCGTCTTCAACAGACGCTACCAATCAATCTGTTTTGGACTTTTTCCGAATCAGAGGGAAAAGCAGGAAAGGTGTGTGGTCACATAACTGTCCCCGCTTTCTGGTACCGCATTTTTCGTCCCATCGATTCTGCAGGGAAGATGGTCGCTGGGTTGTATCTTGATTCCCCCCACTTTTTTTTTTCTCGCTAGCAAATCAAATGTGATGGATCCCACCAATACCAATGCCTATCAGCACTATCATAGACTTATGATAACTGAGCAAAAAAGAAAAGTACTAAATGGTCGGTTGGAAGAGAGGATGCGTATGTTTTGTAGGCGGTAGAAACTGATAAAAAATGGAGGAAGGATAATGAGGTTAGATGACTTTGTATAAACCTTAAATGTGGACATAATCATGTAATCTTTGCCTTAAAGGTTTGGTTGACGTAGTGGGCGGACTACTTCTAAAACTGCGTAGTAGTAGCAATCAAAATCCGTTCACATTTTCCAGACCTCTCTACTCCAACAAACGCGTGGACAAAGTGTTCACTTGTGTAATCGATTTCCACCTATGGTAAACGGTTCTCTGTTCCTGTACTGCTAAGCAAAGTGTGTCTGCGTTCATCAATTTCCTTCTGATCCATTAGTGGATGCACTTGTGGCGAAGTGTCCAAGTGCTCAACCGCCCAAACCCAATTTGTTTTTCAAAGCATTCTTAACGGGTAGGCCCAGTGACATTTTGTTTGGGCAGTTTCCGGACCAGTCTGGAGCCAGCCCAACTGTTGTCAGATACAAAAAGAACACTGGAGGCTAAACAATTTAGAACTTGAGTGGGTCGGGAAAGAATGAAGTGGAGCTGGCAGTGCCGATGACCATTTCGGAGAACTTGGGCTTTCTCAGGAAACAGCATTTTCTGAGGCCCGCTTCATTGTTTGAAAGGCCTCGGCCGAAATCTTCCACAGAACGAGACCCATAATCACACATTCGTATCACAGGACAATGTCCAATATTGATCTGAACTCTGAAGGGACCTCCTGCGCGCTTGCCTAAGGCAGGTTGTTGCCTTCTTTTGGATTTGAGCCTGCAGGTTCCTGTGGACGTTGACGTGTGGGCAAATCCTGAAACGCTAACACAGTTATTAAATAAAGATATCTGAAATATATACGCAGTCATGTCTTTGGGGATTGTTTGGGTCTATTAGTCTTTTGGCTATTCCTTTGAACTTTCTTGTAACTTGACATTAAGTCTCCTTTTATATAAATAATAATAATAATAAATAAATAAATAATGATATATGTAGCCCAAAAATCAAGAGAAAGGTTTGAATTTCTGTTTCATTATCTTTTATTTTTGAATTAAATTTTTTCTCAAAAAATTATATATGTATATATATATTTTTTTAATTCTTTAAATTTTAATCTTTCAATTAAATTAAATTAAATTAAAAGAATATAATAAAATATATCATTAATAATTTATAATAGTAAAATCACTTAAAATTCTTATTTTTAAATTTAAGATTTGATTTTTAATTATTACAAACAAAAAAATAATATGAGATATAAAAATCAGAATATAAACTTTTCATTTCCATCTGCACTTGAAATATGGTTAATCAAGGGACGCAGGATCCTTGCCTGTTGAAGGAAGGAAAAAAGTCTGAGAAATGTCAATTATGTACCAGGCCAACGCAATCGCTGAGTTCATTTTCCTGCAACGCATTAACTGCCGCATTGACGCCCACATGCAACATAGAAGTAACAGGGTCAGGTATGCCATTTAGAAGAGTTTCATATTAACAAAGCAATTGTTTCATGCGCGATGATGAGGAGTCGGAGTCTGTTTCACCCTCTCAATTACAGTACAACAGGGACCATTAATTTACATTAAAGAATGCTGTACTCGGGTTAGTGAGACGAGCTTCCTTCAGAAATTCGACGGCCTTGGCCAGTCTCACTTTGACTTTAACACGTGGCAAATGGACCCACCTGAAGGTTACACGACATGGACCGTCGCCCGAGCTGGCTAGCGAGGACAGGTTGGCTCCCAATTTACAATGACATGGACCACTCGTAGTTACAACCTGATGTGTCCGCTGATCCCACCACGTGTCAACTCAGACGTCTCTACAACCTGACCCATCCTTCTCCTTTCACTCAATTTCGCCACTTATACCTGCTTTGCGGCATATGTCAATCCCTTGGCTCACTTATTTAACTGTTGGACACTCTCATAAATATAACTAGAAGCAAACTAAACATGGA
Organism: Bruguiera gymnorhiza; assembly: GCA_020883675.1. Classification (NCBI taxonomy): domain Eukaryota; kingdom Viridiplantae; phylum Streptophyta; class Magnoliopsida; order Malpighiales; family Rhizophoraceae; genus Bruguiera; species Bruguiera gymnorhiza. Next base: position 7,247,931 of record JAIRCJ010001062.1, on the reverse strand, counting down.
GAAAATGGCCTCAAAAAAGGGTGATTCTCCGAGGAAGCTCTCAAGGAGAAGGTCCCGCAGAAGAAAGCCCACCCAAGATTTTGTCATCAATACGACTGAAGCCCGGAGGGAAGTTGCCCATGCCCTGCACCTCCATAGGTCATCAGCATCATCCCCTTGTGCTCCAAAAGTTGATGCTTCCATGTTGGATAACAGCGGCAATAGCTATGATAGGTATGATACCGAGCGGCAGCCTTCTTTCGTTGCCAGTACTTCTCAACAATACTATTGCTATTCATTAACTAATACTTTGCCGACCCCTGAGCCTGTATGGTCAACTACTGCACCGTCAGTATTGGCGGTGTCGCCTCCAGTGCTTGAAGCACAAGAATTTGAGGGGGCGGAAAATCAAGCAGCTGCCTCTTATAGTTGGTGGGTAGGCTTTTTGAAGAACTTGGATAGCAATGCTACTGGGCTGACAAAGAACCGGTGTGCAGACTACAATCATAATAACAGAGTAAAGGGTTGTTCTACAGAGTTTGGTCAGTGCCAGAATGTTTCAACACTTGGAGAGACACCAGAGCTCACGGAGACAAGTGACCAGAACTCATGCACGGATGAATGGTTTAACGTTTCCAATTACTGAATCGAAAGATCTGGGTAAGAAGCGAGCCCTCTGAAACTTTAGGGAAGCTATACTTTTCAGTTGAGAAGATTATTTATATTCTGTCTGCGATTTCGACTTCAGAAATCTGCACATGGATTTGCTTTTTTGGCTTCTCTCTTTTACCGTTTGAATAGTTGCTTGAATTTCCGGTCCCCGCACGTATAGCTTTTCTTTCTCATAAAATAAATAATTATGAATGTTTCTTTGTTGAGAAATTATTGCATGAACCAATTAATCTCACCAACTTAACACAGGTGAGTTACGATATGATAACTGAGGAATTCAGTTGATAGCAGGAGTTTAGGACTGCCCAATGCCATAAATTTTTCACTTCGTCGGTATGTCCATTGGTCTGTTGGGTGCGTTAACCAGCTTCAAGCAGGCAACGTGTGAACAGGTCGTCCCTAGTGATTCGTCACATCAAAATGTGGACTTTTTCTTTTTTTTTGGGTCCTGTCAAAATGTGGACGTTGTTGTTATCATCGCTATAACAAAAGGGCCGGATTTAACAGAAAATGAAGGGCTACAGCCTAAATTGCTTTTGTACCAGAAAGAGAATAAGGCCTATGGTGCTTACGCCTTTTCGTTAAAACATTGTGTTGGACCTGATCTAGGTAGCAGCGGCCCGCACTTACAACTTGGCTGTGGACAACCCACGAAAGGGGGGAAGGGGGGGTTTGGATTAGCGTTTATGTTGTGTGTCATCTGTTTTCAAAGGCTAGATTCAAATGAGCCCTAATTGACATGTTCTTGATGCCCAGGTTAGGACTGCAGGCTGCCCTATACGGCTTTTGAGTGGCTCCGAGTTTGACAAAGGGTCCCGGGTCGAGTATAAGTCGAGCTTCCTTACCCGTAAAAATGAATTTGAATTCCTTTTGTTTTCTTCTGGTACATCGGAAAAGAATGAATTTGAGTTATTCGGAGATGTGTGATTTATAGTCTTTTAAAATCAAATCAATCTTAGTAATTTTTATTTTTATATTATAATTTTACAACAACCGACCTTAGCTCAGTTGGCAGAGCGGAGGACTGTAGTCGGATAGGCTCCACAGCAAATCCTTAGGTCGCTGGTTCGAATCCGGCAGGTCGGAAATATTATTTTGTTTTTCCCGTCCATTTCTTTTTTTGTTTCTTGTTTTTTTTTTTTTTGTTTTGGTTCCGGTGGTGGGCTAAGCCAGAAAAGAAAACATCTATTGGGGCCTGGGGAGACTACACTAGACTGAGTTAACACCGTGGAAGCCCAAATTCTGTTTCCTCCCCGTTTGTCTTTCTTGTACTCTTTCCCGCTTTTCGTCCTTCATTTTCCTTGCTTTTCCCGTTTCCTCCCTTTTTTCATGGCTTTATTAATTGTTCCTCCAAAGGTAGCTTTGCCAATAATTTGCCAGTACTCAGTCACAGACATGATATATGGTAGTAGCTCTCCATAGCTGGAGCATGAATGGTCAAGCATCTACATCACACGTGACAAACTGCAACCTGTCACCGCTTGAAAGCATTTAATTGACATAGCGATGAAAGTAGTGGACGGGAAATGGAACAGAGAAGCAAAGGCGATTGGCTGAATACATGCATATACCAATAAAAAGGATATGCCATTTATTTGTATCAGACCGCAAGATCCAAAAACCCAACTATCTCTGTTTGAATGCAATATCAAAGCTAGTTCCTATCCGTATGGAGTTCTCAATTAATGTCATTGTACACTCCAATTTAGCTAGGTGGGCTTACTTAAGAATGTCGAACATTAATAAGCCCTTGTCCACGAGGGGTTCTTCGGTTGGATCCAACTGGCATTCTCGAATTCAATGCCATCGCTGCCATTGTCTTATTGATACCTATTTGGTCTACTTTCCTGTTTGAAACTTCCTTTTCGTGTTTCTGCGAAAATTAAATGGTTTCTCATTCAACCAAGACTAATCTGGTTGCCTACAAGATTTATATTGTTATGCAAATCTTAAGTTTGCTCCAAATGACTTTGCACTTTGCTTTTTTTTTTTTTCTTAAAATAAATCATATAACCCATAATATGTAAAAAATTGATAATAAAAAAATATGATTTGAATTCTAATGATTTTACACACTAATTATTTTAACGAGTCAATCTTATATTATGCATTTTCTCCTTAATCTCCTTGGGAAAAAGTATTATAAATTGCTAGAGGTCATTTGCATGCGGAATCTCATTACAAGGATGACGTTAATTTTATGAATGTGAAAGGAAGTACCTTGATTTGGTCAATAGCTGTTCTCTTCTTCTCGAGAATACGAAGCATTGCCAAGACAAGAACCGGGCGATTCTCCGTCCTGTCCTCTTCCACTCGACCTCATCGAAAAAGAAACCATTTGAGTTTTTGACACATACCAAAAAAGAACATCGAAACGGTAAAACTACACAGATTAGTGTCCATGGATTATGGGGAACATTCTGGCGTAACATGACCAGGTAGCACTAACACACAAACTTACAGCTAATTATTTACTATTATTATTTGAATTGAATAGGATCACATCCAGGTGTGGGTTTCACAATAAAAATAAAATAACTCAAAAGCCCTTAGCCCATATGCCAGGATGGAAGGGGTTAGACCTTTGCCATCACTAACAATGTATGGTAGTCATGAATATGTCGTAGGTCAAGCTGGTGGTAAATCCGAAATTGTGGACCAACTCTCGTTTTTTCCCAGAAGAATAATTCCATATAGCGATTTGTCTATTTTTGTTCTTTCTTCGAAACAACTATGATTATTTAATTTTGAGGGTTCGACATTAATTAAGCATTACTTATCCATCAAAGTCCACAGATGTGACATGGATCGTTCATATTCGAAAAAAAATATCAAAATGAAAAAGAGTCGCGGATTGTTCAATCCGTGATGTAATCAAGTGGCTCATCTAAATCTTGGGCATCATTTTCATTCTTCAATACGGTGGGGTCGGCCACACCAGAACCTCTCCAATTTTCTCCTATAAATCGGATCCACCAAGCCAAGCCATGCACCCAAGTCCATTCCTAACATTACGAAATTCAATTCCAAAAAAGATTTAAGATGTCAGGTAACAGAAATGAATGTCTCGCACCAGAAATAGATTTGGAACAAGAAATGCAAAACAAAACTTCCGTCGAGGCATCATACAGGGCATTAGCAAAAGGTGACAGGGAGACCATGGCAAAACTACTGGCAAGTGACTTGGAGTGATCGTTCTATGGACCTCCACACTGCCAGCACATGATGAGAGCGCTCACGGGGGCATCCCGCTCGAGCCACACTGAGTTCAGGTTCAGGCCACAGAACATAGAAGTCATCGGAGAATGTGTGATTGCAGAAGGCATCACTACCGGGTGCATGTTTGGACCTTAAAGATGGTGTGATTACCCAGTTTAGAGAGTATTTTAACACATGGCTAACTGTGAAGGATATGAGGCAAAATGGTTAGAAAATTGGGCACGAGATGCCCACTTTGTGGCAGAGCCAACCAAGAGATCTTTTTAGACGCTCATTTCCTGGCGTTCTTTTGGCTTCGGAGAGTCGATGGCTAGTGGCTCAGGTTCAGGAAAAAAAAATGGCTTTAAAAGCTACAAGCCGGTTCAGCAGTAATCAAATGCTGTAAATACATTGTCAAGAACTTTTAAGGTGTGAAAATGTGGATCAAATTTTAAGAAACCCCATTCTTACACGAGTTAATTTAAGGGAATACTTCATGCCATAATTAAAAAATACTTGGATATTCTGTTCTTTGCTTGGTTAAAATGTAGAGAGTCCATAGTCTTTGTTCAGTTTTCCTTGTATGTAAGAAAATGATGCTTGAAAATTGCATTTACACGCTTTTCTAAGATGTACTGAGAATGGCGAGCAAATTTTAGAGTTAAGAGTAGTATTCTAGGGGATGGGGAGGAGCAGGGAGAGAAGTAACTAATGAAAGACTCACCACTCAGCATATTCCTCTGATACTAAAGCTAAAGCAGTTGATTGCGCCAAGAGTATTCTTCTTCTTCATGTATTTTGGAGGCTATATTTTTTTCTCTGCATTGGTGATAAAACAGGTGGCTGCATAAGATAGTCTGTATCTTTTGTAGAATACTCCTTGTCCAGGCTGGGGAGATGCCTGTCTGGACCGTAGTGATCTTTGGATAGTCTGTTGAGATTTGGACTTGGAGGAGACTCAATCCCAAGACTGGACAGCCCAATGCTGTTCCGGAGTGAAGGACTAGAACTGAATGGAACTAATTCGCCTTCACGGGGTAAGGGGGAGAGCGTAGGCTGGTTTACCTCATCCTGCTTCCGGCAAAACTTATCCTCCACAATATTGTAGAAGTCAGTTGTTCGGACTTCCTGGGCAAGGGAGCACCAACAGCAAAAGAGCCATTGAGTGCAGTCTGCAATGGCCGGTTTTCCGCAGCAAATGTTATTTGCTGGCAGATTAAACCTCTTTCTCATTTGGATCCTCCAGAAGCCACCATACAGTAGACCAAACAAGCAAAGCACAATACCTGCTAATCCAAGAGCTTCCCTGACAGGATCACTATCTATGTTGACAGCAGCCAAGTTGAAGATCCAAAAAGGAGCTGTGCAAAAGAGGAGGAAAGTTGCAATATGAACATACATGTTCCCAAACCCAAGTCTTTCCATGTTCCAACCAAAAACACAAAAACTACAGAAAAGAGAAAGATATGATATAGCAATGTTGTCCCAAATGTCAAATATGCTGCCTCTCCACACAGGTGCATGCTCAATAGTCCTCTGGTCATTTCTTGATGCAAAAGAAAACCTCCTCTCCGATGATAAGCGGCGATTAGGATATCTAGTTCCATTTGTAAAATCTTGATTTTGTGCCTCCTCATCTAATTCACAAGTATAATCCCTCCCAAGAGGGCTAATGATAGAGTAAACACCTGCCATGGCTGGAGCAGCAATTGCAACGGAGAGGCAGATACCAACACCTATGGCAGGTCTTTCAGATCTTTTATATCCCAAATTAAGTCCACACAATGCATATTGTGCAAAGCAATTGACATGGAGTAACCCAACCACCACCATCATGTGAGCCCATTCACGTGGTTTGTAAGTGCCAAATTTGCAGTATATTTTTCTCAGTGTGATTATGTCATTTGCCCGCCATCTACACAGAAGCACAAGGTGGTGGAATCGCTTGGGGTGTTGATACAAGCACATAAGAGTAAATAGAGCGTTAAGGATTTGATTGTTGACCTCAAACCAGGTATTTCTCTGGGACTTTTTTGGTATGACACCATTCAGCATTCCTGTCATTACAAGGAAAAGGATTGCTCCCGAGACTGTAATGCAGCTTATCCATAATAGAAGTACCATGTTATAGGGACTTCCAATCCAATTAAAGAACATGCTCCATAAAGATGCCCATTCAAACTTCTGAGAAAGAATGTCATCAAGACGGCATCTAAAACCTTCACCACTTGAGGAAGGAACAGAATGGGACACTTCATCTCTTTCCCCTGCCATTTGCTTGAAGTTAGCTGATGGAGAGCCTAAACTGCCACTAGAACTGTATCTCCGTATTTGTCTACTGAACACAACCTTCAACTGGTCTTGATTCATTATGCTGGGTTCATAACCACTCAGCAGTCCCTTTTGAGAAGTTGATATGTTAAGAGCAACAACCTTGCTGCTACTTGCCTCAAGCCCACTCTCATTGCAGTTTCTTGTCAAATTTTCCATAACTTCTTCTAAGGGTCCTCCATTCTTCCAGAAACCATTTTAATAGAAGCTTAACTTTCCTCATTTTTCTCGTTCTCAAAATAGCTTTGAACTTGAAAAATACAACATGCTCTTTACACTGAAATTTCTAAAGCTGACGTCCAGAAAACAAAACTTGAGCTCCTCAGCTTCATATACTTTAATACAGAATCTCACAAGCAATTGAACTGATTATCATGATTAGCTCCTCAAAAACCTATGAAAAACCACAGGCAACAAACTGAGAGGACTAGAGAAGAGCAGCACGCAGTCTGTCCAGCAAACGAACAGAACATTCAACTAGAAATGAGTACGGTGCCAACGTTTCGTTGACCTAGAAAAGTCGAAAGTCCAATCCTGCCCAGCATAACAAGCACCCACATTATGGGGCTTTGGATGTGAGATCCCTTCATATAAGGGCATTACGCAAAGTATAAACACAAGAAGCTGAACTCCCTTCTACATTGCAGTCATCTTCCAAGTACAACTAGGAAAGAGAATTATGTCCAATTCAACAATTGTGAACCAAATTGCACAAACAAGGCACGGGATCCCAATTATTACCAAAGAAACAGTTTCCTATGTTCTTGTCAAGAACCTAACTCGAGTCGCTTTTATGTATGACAAACGAACCCAACCACAAAGGCAACAACTTAACACAAAACAAGAAAACAAAGTATCTCGGTTTAAATCAAATTTTCGTCGGAGGTTACGTCAAAGATAACACTAGCAACAAGTAGACATAGCATTGCCAAGCAATTCCTTAATAAACACAAGAAGCGTGAAGCCCGGCAAGCTAATAGATTAAGCCAAAGTAGTCGAAGTAAGAAGCTTTTTACTTTCAAACTCTTCTGCAGATAATCATATATTTGCGAAAATAGAACTGAGAATTCTAAGCATTACATGAAGATGCTCACCAGGGACAGAGAGAACGTTTGAAAAGAGAGAAACACCGAAATTGGAATTGCTATTTGCCAAGTCCGGCCTGACCGCAAGAAGAAATTTCCACCAACTTTAACTCGGTGTGAAAGAGCCAACATTGGATAGCCAATAAAATACCTAAAAGTGCATTATTTTTCTCGCGACTAGTCGTTAGAGTTCAAAAAAGTGCATTATTTTTAGTCATACAATCCAACGGCTGTGTTACAAGGTTGAAATCACACCGTTGGCTATGTGCACGATGAGCGCGTTTACACCGCTATCCAGAGCTCGGTGTTTTGAGCTTGCTTTTGTTTTGTCCTTCGCTGCTTTCTGTGTTGGTCAAATTTTCAAAAGAACCGGGCATTAGGGAGAGTGTGCTTTCCTGTTTTGTCCTTGTTAAAGGTTTTTGGCCCACCAAAACAGAAAGCCTCCAAAAAGTGGGAAATTGATAAATTGACCAGTCTACGGACGAAAAAGAATCCCTCCAAGAGATGGAGGAGATTGGGAATTGACCACTCTACCCCAATTTCCGAATCCTTCTGGCCTTCTTGGTGCCGGGAAACTCACCGCTACGAATCCAAGAAGATACGATTACTTTTAAGACTATCTCCTAGTCCACCTTGAGCCAGGCCCACTAAACAGTAAACGTAAGGGAGATGACTTGGAGCCGGCTTGCTCCCGGGTACACCTGAGGCCCTTTTGGAATACCGAACAAGAGACAGGCCGTCTCAACACCTCCGCTTCTCAGTCACAACAGCACACGTAGGCAATAGGGCATTAAATAGCCAACTCCAGAAATATAGATTACCTTTCAAGCTCAAAATCCAAGTCCACGGGAGTATTAGAATACACCTGAAAATCAAGAATAAAAAGGAAACTCAAGATTTGCAAAATACCGGAGAAAACTATTGTAGCAAATAACAAGCCAGGCCTAGCAAAATATGTAATGGCTCATGCATGGGTAGAGTACAAACCTGTGCGGGCCTTTGAGATCACAGTCGATATGAATACATGTAAATTATTCCCTGTTTAATAATTTGAAAGGATAATAGCAAAATTGAAAAAAGACATACGAAAAGAAGTCAACTCCAATTAACCACTGCACACAAGCAAGGATGAGGAGTAAGTATCTCGATGTTTATACCATACAAAAATCAAAATGGAAAGAGGAAAGAAGCAAAATAATCTTGCGGGAACTTCTTCACCTTATCAGACCCAGTAGACCAAATGTGCCCCGGCAGACTTTCCATGAGATCATTCATCACTTGGCTGTGCAATTGCGATGTTAATGCAGCACGAGCTGGTTCAGTTGCCTCTTTGCAGGCATCAAGGACTTCCTCTGTTGTGAGTCTCAGCACCGAGGAGTAACTGTACTACAAAGAAGAAGAGCACTGCACAACGTGCACAGAAATACAGCAATAAGAGAAGAGGGCCAGCCCACACAATTGATATCTCGAAGTAATGACCAATTGAGTAATTGACAACATTTGAACGATAAAAAAAGTGATAATATCCATTAATCGACAAATCTGAGATGGTCAGGCAACTTCAAAAGGGGATATATTATTGGCACAGTCTTATAATACAGCAAACACTGATACACACACACATATATTCAATCGGGACTCACAGAAATAGCCAAATGGCTCTAGAACCTGCATTGGAAGCCTTTATATCTGATGTTGACCAGAAGAATCATCATTCACAGTGGCAAGCAAACAAGGAGTTACATCAAGCTGTAGAAAGTTGAACTACAAAATTTCAGATATTTTTCATAAATGTAATTCAATATCAAAACACAAAGTGTTTCCAACAGCGAGCCATAAGCACTGCCATCCAGTAAGAATAAAAAGCTGGATGGTGGCAAGACATCAGGCTTAGGAAAGTGTTACCCTTTCCCATCCTACATTTCTTTCCCTCCTTAATCCAATGTAATAATTTATAGGGGATTGCAAAAGAGAGGTAATTTCAATTCTAGTCACTATAGCCGAGGTTCCATATCCATTAAGACTACAGAATCAATTTTTATTGATGATGGATACACATATGCCCTCCATGTGTTCCCAACATCAAAACACAAATTCAAATGAGCAAAACCCCCAACAATTTTGCAATTTAAGCAATCGAATAGATACTCCTCAACTTGCATCATCAGATAACTGCAGGTTAAGCCAAACATTTGTTTCACTCATAAAGGAAACTTGCCGCTCTGAAGTATCACCTCCAAGTATGACAAAAATTTTAAGAGCACCTTCAGGTTTGCCGAATGCTTCACTAGGATGTGAGAGCTTTGATCTCCCTGGTATATGATGGGACTTTACTGTGCGCTGCAAGCTTGGGAAACCTCAAACAAGCATGTTGAATAATGCTTCGGTAAATGTTTGAATGAATCCAACCTAAAGAAGAAAAAGAGCCTTGGCAGAAAAGTAGTGAATTGGAAAACGAAACAACAGTCAGAAGCAGCAAGGTGCCTGGATTATCTTGATGTTGATGAAGGATTATTTGTACTGCACCTGAAATCCACTGTCTTCACCAAATTGACCATGAATAACTGGGAACACTATGTCCACAGAGGCACCAAGGTGCTCTGCAAATTCAGAAAAAGATGAAAAACCTAGGGCAAGGCTGCGAAAAAACAGACAGTTACCCATCTTAACACTTTTAACATATCAGTCACAACAACACACGTAGGGCATAATACAACTCACATTACCTTTCAAGCGTAAAATCAAAGTCTGCAGCAGTAATAGAGTACACCTGAAAATCAACAATAAAAAGGAAACTCAAGAATTGTGAAATATTTGAGAAAAATAACGTAGCAAATAACAAATAAGGACTAGAAAAATATGTAATGGCTGATGCACGGGTATGGTACAAACCTAACAGCAGCACACATGCAAATCATCCCTCGTTTATTAAAAGGATAGTGGCCAAATTTCCAAAAAGGCATGCTAAAAGAATAAGAGCAAGTGGAAAGAGGAAAGAAACAAGAAAAGCCGAGATCGTTATAAAAAAAGAAAAAGAAAAGGAAAAAGAAACCGAAAGAGCCGCTCAAATTCTAATTAGTTACCGGTAAATGATCAAGAACAGACATTCAAGTACCACAATGTGATCGAGAACTGGTCTGGCGGAGTTGAGAGAGATTTCACGCTCGACAGAGGGGTCTCCAAGTATAAGACTGACTCTGACAACTCTGACACTCTCCCGCTCCTCATCCTTATCTTTTCGCGTCCGCTCATCCGCCACCACCTCCGTCGTGCTGGCGCTCCAACTCCCAAACAACGCGTCTTCAAAGAACAAAAGAACAAGAGTCAATCTTGGACATCGGATTCGATTTCAAGAATCTTGGAGACTCAAAAAGAGTTTCCCGCGCATCAAATTTGATTCCGGTACAACGGGGCCCTCCCGGTTGCAGAAGGAAAGCCTTGAAGCCAACGCGGGGGATGCCATTGAAAGAGAAAGAAAGGACAACAATTATGAGGCCAGAGAGAGAAGCAGGGACGATGAAGATTGGGGAGTAGAAGAAGGTCTCTTTTAAAGGAAAACAGGGGAGAACGAAGAAGGAAGGAGCGAGCGAGAGGACTGGCCACCGGCTTCGTCCGTTTTTTTCTGTCTTGGGCGGCAGAGCAATGCCATTTATATGGCTATACATGGGGAAATGGAACCGCCTCTTTCTCCTTAGCCGTTGGCCTTTGTCGCTGTCGTTTTCCCAATTCAAATTGTTTCTCATATTATATAATAATAATAATAAGAAATCCTAATTGCCGATGGACTATGGATTTCTTATATAGGGTAGTGGGTCAGATTGACCCGACCCGATCTTGTTATCCTTCAAATACAATACAACCTTCAAAAAAAGGGATTTTCAAAAAATACTTGATCCGGCCCTATTTGGCTTTACCTGAAAAAAAAAAAAAATGGTTGCGCTTTTTTGTTACAAAAAAGCTCAAACATTTTACAAAGCAAGAGTTGACAGTTAGCTATGCTCTTTAAGGGAGTGCACTTACCACATCTTACCCCGACTGAACATCCAATTGGTTGCTCTCAAACCACTCAAGTAATGCAGATTCGTCCTTTTCACTTCCCTGCAAGGAGATTTAGAATAGCATCAATTACGATCACAGCCAGAAACAGTCAAATGCATAACTTCTGACCTAGTCGTGCAAATGTTATATATTGCAACCAATGACAAAAAGTTGATCCACATAAGTTAAACATGACATGGTACAGTAAGTTATCAAATAGTTGGCAAGAATACCTGCACTAAAAAGCTTGGCATGGTTAAGAATCCTAATTTGCTGGGCTCCGAGCAGGCATCATACCGAAATAATTCGACAGAAAAACTGTTACAATATGGGGACCTCATCATTTGAAAGCATTGTAACAGCTAATAATAGTCATTCATGGGCTTGATGTACCATGATCCTTACAAAAAAAGCCAATCGCTGTCAAATCCTCTCAATATTTGATGTCAAGGAAGCCTCATTCAATTCCAGGACTCCTGATCTGTTAATCTACTGGGACGCTCAAATGGCTTCTAATATAATGTTGACAACATTGAAAGACAATTTTGCCTTAACTTGTCAAATGCTTGACGACGTTCACTTGGCCCTCTGCTAACAAATGGAATATGATACATTCCAACAACTGGTGACCGTACGAGATATCAATATCTAAAGTTATATCAAGTCCAAACAGTCAACAGATAATTTTGGGAGAGGATTGTTTTGTACGGCACCTGGATTCCAACATCTTCACCAAATTGACCATGAATAACTGGGAACACTATAACAAACGTAGGCAATAAACAACTAACTCCAGAAATATAGATTAAAATCAAAGTCCGCGGGAGTCATAGGGTACACTTGAAAATCAAGAATACAAAGGAAACTCAAGGGTTGCGAAATGTTCGAGAAAAATATTGTAGCAAATAACAAGGCAGTCCATGCGATGGCTCGTGCACGGGTCGGGTACAAAACCTGCGCAGAGGATATATAGTCTAGACATAATAGCAGCTCCCGTGTAAACCATCCTCGTGTTGAATAATTTAAAAGAATAACGGCAAAAAAAAAAAAAAAGAAAGGCATACGAAAAGAAGTCAACTCCAATTAACCATTGACATAACTAAGAATAAGAAGCAAGTATCTTGCAGTTTATGCCATCCAAGAATCAAAATGGAAATAAGAAAGAAACAAGAAAACCGAAAGCATTATTAAAAAGAGGAAAAAAAAAAAAAAAGGAAAGCCGAGAGAGACGCTCAAATTCTAATTAGTCACCGGCAGATGATCAAGAACAGAAGTTCAAGTACCACAATGTGATCAAGAACTGATCTGGCGGAGTTGAGAGAGATTCCGCGCTCGGCAGAATGGCCATCACATATTAGACTGACTCTGAGAACTCTGCCGCTCTCCCACTTCTGCTCCTCATCCTTCAGAGTCCGCCCATCCGCCCCCACCTCCGTCGTGCCGGCGCTTGCCACTCCACGCGGTTCCAAGAAAGAGAAGATGATAGTCACTCTTCGGCATCGGATTCAATTTCAAGAAACTCGGAGAGTCGATAAAAGGTTCTCGTGCATCAAGATTCGGCTCCGATCGAACGGGGCCGTTTCGGCCACGGAAAGAGAGCTTCGAAGCGAACGCAAGGATGCCGTTGAAAGAGCAAGAAAGGACAACAATTACGAAGCGAGAAAAAGAAGCAGAGATGATGAAGATTGGGGAGTAGAAGAGGGCCTCTTTTAAAAGAAACCCGGGAGAGCGAAGAAGGAGCGAGCGAGAGGACTAGCCTCCGGCTTCCTCTATTTTCTTCTGTTTTCTTTTCTGTTTCTTTTCAATTGTCCGAGCGGCAGAGCAACGCTATTTATAAGGCTACGGGAAATGGAGCCGCCTCTAATCTCGTTTAGCTTCCCAATTCAAATTCTTTCTCTCATTAATAAAAAGAAATCCTAATTCCCAGTGGACCAGGGATTCTTCACATAGGGTATTACCCGACCCGCTCTTGTTGATCCTTCGTACAATACGACGTTCAAAAAAACACACGGGCTTGGGCGGTTTACGAAAGCGTACAATTGACGCACCACAACCACGATAAATGATCCTATAACGTTTTACTATACCAAAAAAAAAAAAAAAATCCTATTACGTTAAAAAAAATTAAAAAAAAAAGGGCTACAGTGGAGAGCTTAACATTGTCGCAACCAGGTCAATCGAAACTGGGCTTCAGCGAACTTAAAGAGCCCCAGTTAGCAAAATATGGTCTCATTTCCGGCTGTCTTTTTAAAGCAACTAATGTAGGTCCAATTTGGTCTCTTCATATATTGTCCGATGTCGCAGAAAAATTTTGAGCCTGTTAGAAATAGCCTCCGGATTATACATTCCACCGTCTGTTTTTTCATAAACTAAAATTTATTCCTTTTCATCGTTTTCTTTACGGAATTTATTCCAATATACCAATGAGCTACTTAAATTAATTTTTCAAGTTCAAAATCTAGAGTTCGAGTACTATTATAGAATTTTCTTCTTTTTCTTTTTTGTCACAAACTTAGCTGACTTGAAGATGATGTAGGTCTGGCCATTCTAATCCGATTTTACAAGTTTGCCTAAGGGAGAATCATCATACAGGCTAAGTAAAAAGCTTAACATTAATTCATCGTTTATTAGCTTCATTGACCCCAATGTACACAATTGAAAGTTTCGAACGCTTTGCCGGGAAGACGTGGGCTCGATCTATTGTCTTAAGGCTAACTCTGCGTAAAAGCCATTTGGTTGAAGTGAATTCGTCCACGTAAGTAAGCCCTCAAAACGTAAGGGGTTGGACAAATATACAACTACCAGGCCTATCAATAAGAGGCTGTCTTCTTGACAGCATTACCGTCAACAAAACAAACGAGGAATAGCCCTATGAGCGCGCCTGGCTGGCCATTTTACGACCCAATTTCGCGGGTACGATCAGAGTGTAAGATTCCAAGGCGTCAATCAAAATTTTTTTAACTCCCAATCTCTCCCAAGTGCTTTGTTTAAATGGTCAACTAGACAAACTCCTGTTTATTCTTTTATCTCCATTAACAAACTATGAACACGAAGCAGCTACATCAAGTGAATATTTTTTGCATCGCGGTCCGGCATATTCGTCGGTCAAGCTGAATTACCGATTCAAACTATTTTGCACGAATCACTTGAACATAGACTCGTGTAATAAATTTGCCAGGGAGATCCTCACTTGCGTCTAGTATAAATACCTCTTGCTAATTGGGTTAATTTTGTCCCATCACATCTTGCAAATACGACTGGCCAAAGTCCGGTTTGAACAAAATCCTGTTGCGAAAAGGCTGGCTGGGTCCAGTGGCATTCGGTCTCTCTCACACTACTAGGACCTCCTGATTTTATTTGTAGCCCTACGACAGAACGTACTACTCACTCCAAGAGAGTGGTGTCGCTCCTTACGATTCAATTATTCTGAAACTTTCAAATAATGATTACTTCTTTTAGCTCGTCAAGGTTCTCTTTGGTTGGGTTGTTGCTTTGAATTATTTCAATCCAAGTCATATCGGGCTTTAATTGAGACAAGATGTGAAGACCCGACCCTTTGAGGGGCTACGCAAAATGACTAACAACTTGGCTCTGTGTGCCTGCGGTTGTGAGTTACCCCATCATGGTCTCACCGAAAAATGCTGAATACCTTGCCTTTTTTCGGCCCCTCACAACCTGTGACCTATAAGCTCACAGTCTTAGATGACTAATTCCATCACCAACTTAAAAACATAATTTAAAGTATGTCCTAGGAAGCGTTATATGGACTATGCAACGTTTGCTTACTCTTCACCTAACAAGTTGATAATGACAACCTTGTTTGACGTTAGAATAAAAATTTTTGTGCACAAGAAGTTGCTAGAGTAACCACCTGATATAAGTTGAGTAATAATTTATCTTATTTTTATACATTTGATCTAAATTTTAAATTTTAAATATAAATATCTGAAATAAATAGAATATGAGATATAATATATTATTAAATTTAATATCTAATAATCATTTTAATTAATATAATAAAATTTTACTCGTAAATATTACTATTTGAATTATAAATTTTTCTTATAAAAAATGATTGAATTAAAACATTAAGAAATGATCTCCACTTACATACAAAAAACTTATAACTAATATACATACATACGGTGCCATACACTACACAACAGGATTCATCCCTCTTCCCTGCATGTCTAAATTTTTTGTATAACAAATTAATTAATTAATCAAAAGATGCCTTGAGACTATGAAGCAAAAACAAATACCTGTTTACATCGGAGGACCAGGATTTGAACCTGAACTAGTGGCAATTGCCATTGTTTCTCCACTGGTATTAGTTTCGTGCATTTAATATTGCAAGATTAATTTGATTTTATAACCTAGCTAGAACCCACTTAACCAAGCACACGGAATAATTAAGGGTGCCTCTCCTGCTTTTCTGCTGATTAGACCAATGACACTTATTATGCTGGCCTCACTTGAATAATGTTGTTCTTTGTCGTTGTAATCTCTATGGCTAATTATTGTTCAGTCGGTTCCACTGTACCTAATCAACACCATTATATATATATTAAGCAGAAAAATATTGGTTTTCGTGACCCAACACGGCTCTATACTGCCGATGGCTTAAAAAGGTAGCAGCTGTTGATGATTTACGTTTGAGGGTAATATCTACATTTGAGGGTAGATAATGCAAATTGTATTCCCGGTAACATGGAAATTTCTTAAAGAATTAATCACTCGACCTAGGAAAGTTAACTTGACCATCAATCCGTCCATATATGTACCAACCATTATCTTGAATTCGTGATATTTGATTTTTATTGTCAGCATAACCTGATTGGAATCACAAGAATGAAAGTTTCAGCAACCAATCAGTCCAAGATATCTCATTTAGCCTCGAGACTAACCTGTTGTTTGGATAATAATGTCAGGGAGAGGAAATAGAAAAAAGAAAAATTTTTTCCCTCCCTTATGTTTGACGATGAGTAATGAGAGAAAAAAAGAAAAATTTCTTATTTAAAAAAAAAGAGTGAAAAGTCAATAATTTTGAAAAGAATAAATTTAATGGGTCAGCAGAAAAATCAATTTTTTCTTTCTCATTTTTCTCCCCTCAAAACATTTTTCAAATACAAAGCATAGTTCCTGTTTTTCTTATTTTCTTCTTCTTCTTCTTCTTCCCCTTTTTCCTCTCCCAAATGGAATGTAAAAGAAATAATGTCAAGGGCGGATTATCAAATTATAAGCGGATGATTACAAGCGTAATAATTGAATGCTAGGTTGCCATGGCCAACGGTCAAGAGGTATAGCAGTCAACGAGTGGGACAAAAAGTGTACATACCACATTTGATTGTGCAGGCCTCACGAGCGGGGCTAATCCCATAATTTAAATATAAACTCCATTATTGATTGTCTCCACTGTTAGAGTTGTGGTTTTGAGTGATATCTCCCTTAAATCAAGAGTATCTAGAGAGACACCTTTACCTAATTCAATGCTTTGTCTTCTCCTTTTTCCACTAAAAATCTCAAATTAGGGACACCGCCTCAACGTCCACTAACTTGGTAAATGATAACACCTTTTCACAGTGTAGTTTTTTAGTAATTCTTTTGGAACGTGACATCAAGTACAGCTTATAAATTGACATCTCTGAAAAAAATATAATTTCATCCGCAAAAGGCATTCAGAATGCATAATTTTTTTTTTTATAGGATTAACTTTTAAATGATATTGCTATTAGTTGAAGATCTGCTTTCTTACTTGTATCGCTGTCAGTGTCTCTGAGTGGAGTGGAATTCCAGGTCAATGGGCCGCATTGGATTAATCCTTAAGCACAAGAGAACAAGAACATCCAGCCATAAAGTAGAGAATGTGGTTTCTCCGAAATCGTTATAACAATGCTACGGCTAGATAGCAATCTTCTTCGATGTGAACCCACAATAGCAAATTGTCCAAGCCTTTGGGTCTTGACGTTGACGTAAGTGACGCTTTCCGGACATTCACAGGATACAAAATGAGGTCCAATAGTTCCTAAAGTTCCAGTTTTGTCTCGAGTAATTCCTATGCGTTGTTACATTATGAAGAAGACGAAAAGATGGTGGACAATTGCAAACAGAAATGTTACGAGGAAGGTGAGTTTAACTGAACTTACACATTATACTAGAACGATTATTAATTATATATTTTAAATTTTTGTAATATTAATATATAATTATAATTAATAATAAAAACTATAAACGTATATTTTATAGTTATAATAATGTAATACGGGTAAACCAAACGCATCAAGCTTGATTGAAAAATAAATCCAGTGATTACAATGAGGCCACAGTTAATAAAATGACTGTAAACATTCATCACAATTTCAGGTTGTAGGAACTCTAGTCAGGAGTGACGCTAAAGTTGTTTATTATGCAACAGTCGAATAAGACAAATATTCCCGGGACGCTTTGAATCGGGAAGCACCAAGGAGGGTTCACACTCTCGCGCTCATTTTTGCGGTATCGTACATTGATTTGATTACGTAATAGTTGCTATTGCTTTCTTTAAGTTTTTTAATTTTTGAATTACAGTGAGATGTTTAATTCTTAAATTTCTCTGAATCGATCGCTCTCGTTCACTGCGGGGGGAATAAGCTGGTCCAGTCCTGAATTCCATTTTGCTTCAAATTGCCATCTCCACGTCGCTTCAAAAGTATCCATATGAAGGGACAACTAGACATTGTTCAACACGTAACTAATGGAGTATCAAGATTTGAGTAGAGTTCTTCGGGACATGGAAAATTATATTCCCAGGTCAACCAAATCTCCAAGGTGAGAATTTTCCCTTCACATTTGGGGTTGATTTTTCGTTCCAGACCCATAAAAATTCCCGAACTGCAAGAATTTTCAGACACTTTGATTCGACATGAACATGAAGGAAAAAAGATGATATCATACTCTCATGTCTTAAGACACGAGAGGCATCTACGATTTCACTGGAGGGAAGTGGACGTGGAAAATGATTTACACATCAACAATTAGTGAAGTGGGTCTGGTTAAAACGACAATCAGGGCAATCATGAATCCTTCGGCTTTTAGCCCTTACACATTACCCTCCCCGGAGACGAGAAAAAGAAAAATTACAAATGTAATATACTTCACAGATATTGGTGTTACTTTTATGTTTAAAAGTCTCTAAATTTGAATCCAATTCAAGACAATTAAAAAAATATATATATCAAAAGCTCGAAAAAGTAATTTTCAAGAGCTGTGAATCCAAGAAAAGGAATCTTTTAGATCAGGATTCCTATACATAGACTTGTGACCCTCAGCCACTGGGTATCTTGAGGGAAAGCTCATCGATGCTGCAAGGCTTCAACAAATTTTAACTATAATATTTTTGCAATTTTCAAATACATATCTAGTGTGACTGGTGAAAGTGCCACTTAGCATAACTAGTAAGGGCACTCGATATTTATTTTTAAGACTTAAAATTAACAACCTACATCTGAGATGTCATGAGAAGGTTTATGAGAGGAGAAAGGCAATTCTTTGTTGACGAACCGTTGGAATTTTCATGGGAAAAAAAAAAAAAAATCTCTGGAACCTGACTAGTTGATTTTGGAGGAATGACCGTTCCGCTTTTATCCAACGAGCAGACAGCTTGAGCACTCTAATTGGACCAGCTGGGCCCACCTCACTGTAATAACCTGAGACTAGCCCAATCCAAGGACAAAGGTATACTAATGCAGTTCATACAACCAAAAAAAAACAAAAGAAAAGAAAAATCAAAATGGAATATAAAAAGCATCATTTATGCCACTTTCATTCCTTCCGAGAAATGAAT
Source organism: Bruguiera gymnorhiza (assembly GCA_020883675.1). Lineage (NCBI taxonomy): Eukaryota > Viridiplantae > Streptophyta > Magnoliopsida > Malpighiales > Rhizophoraceae > Bruguiera > Bruguiera gymnorhiza. The sequence goes on along the minus strand of JAIRCJ010001062.1, from coordinate 7,228,806 downwards.
CCCCAAAGTCTTGTGGAAGATCGAGGTAGTACATGCCCGGATCCGCAAACTGACCGAGGAGTTTGGATTCATATGCGTATCACTTGACACTTGTAAGATTGAGACTGGGACTTGTGGCTTTGCAAGCAAAATACTGAATGGGATGTCCATAGTAAACACACACGCCACATATTTGCAAGCCTGGAGCCCACCCTGTCGGAAGTTACCATAAATATGGGACCGTGGCGTTCATGGATAGTTAATTAATCCACTCCTTGATTGATTGATGTATTAATAGAGACTATTGGAAATGACGTGTAATCTCATTTTTGTCCATACGAAATTCTATACGGCCTTGAAATGCATAACAAGAGGGAGAATTAACAAAAAAAAAAAAAAACATGTATTATTGTGATATCTATGATCTGTTAGGTTTGATAGGAGATTTATTCGACTAATGACTCTGGCTCATCTCTCCCGAGTCGAATAAAGTAATCACTTGAGATACGCGAGCAGTTCAATAAACAATTTTCACATGCGATTTCCGAGCAAGCCTTAGTGCCAGGCAACGAATGCACTAGTTCAGGTGCTCTACCAACAACAACAGCAACTGGATTCTTTATTTTGGGCAGGGCAAAAGGGCCAAATCATATTTTTTAAACCATGAACTTTGAACTTAATTTGATTTGGTCCGTAAACATTCATGATATTGTTGATCGGGTCATCAAAGATTTATTTCTCGTCTATTAGTCTTTGCTGGTTAAACGCGACAGTCAAAAGACTTTGGTCCTCTGTTTGCCAAAATAATGATTCTTGTGGAAAATTTTACTACAAATTATTTGTTTATTTTCTTTAAATTCAACGTGAAGGTAATTACTATCTTTTCCTTCTTTTTGTTGGATTTTTCTCACAAGTCACAACAAAAGCCTTTTTGACCCCAAAAAATAAAAATGTTTTGTCCATTAACCATAATGGTAATTATTTTAAACAAATTAAATGGTGTGACTTGATTGTTTAACTATAATGATGTACTGGTCCTGCGTGCTATAAATATGAGTTGTAACGAGCTGTTTGTGCTGTGGGGTGTCAATTTCATAGGGTCCACTCCCACCTAAGCTTTTCATTTTCTTGCCTCACACCCACATTTGAGCTACACTTCGTTTGCCTCTTTTTGTTATAAATGAGTGGACATTGAGTACAGAAAATTGCAGACTGGTGTCCCAAATTCACCATCTTAAGAGCCTCGGGGTTCTGATTACTCTCTCGCTCTCTCTATCACGCCTCACGCTTTTTCTTCCAAGAGGTCCGGCTGCGGAAGGATGAGAATCAAAGGTGTATGTGAGCAAGATGGAGAAGCAGGGCACGTGCATTACTAACTCATATTTACCCATCACTGGGACGCACATTCATTTCTCTGTGGAATTATGTCTCTCACCTACTCAAGGTTTTTGTTAGCTCCCAGTGAGTTAGTGGTTCATGTGCCCATCTTCCCCATCACGACCACTAACACCTAGATGTTAGCAATGCAATTGCAACAGGGGAAGATAATTTCTGAATGGATCATCGCCGTATGATCGTCCAATCCAAGTCATTCAAATCATTCAATGCTCCACCTCAGGTGAGTGATCATCCATATAACTTCCATTACTTCTGTTGGGATGTTCAACGCCCATATTTGATTTGTGGAGATGGACAAAGGTTACCATATTGCTCAAAGTTGTAGTAGTTGCGTTTAATATGATGTATAGACAGAATATGAGTTGACTGCAAAGATCGAAGGGGTTGCCTGTCTCTTTGTGTGGCTTGCAGGTACTCGCACGGCAGAAATTGTTTGTCAGAGATAACAATATTAATCGTGTTCGTGGAAGAAACATAGGCATTCACCCAATTAATCGTTCACCTATAAACGTAATTTTGCAAATAGAGACATGGGATTCTTTTACCGTTGAGGCATGTCTTTCTTTTTGGTCCTCCTTTTTTTTTAACTTTTTTCTTCTGCTTTATGTCACTAGTCTTCTGATCCTTGAATTGGGTGGTTGTTACTTGTTAGTTATCTTGTAGGTTTCCGTCAGAATTTGGGAATGGATCTTCCAATTAATTAAAAGTTGGACCATTAATCATTCATGAGCAGGGCACATCGTACCACCACCGAAGAGACACCCAAATAACTACCGTTGTGTTCCCATTGCCATATTCTTGTCTCATCCTTTTCATCCACGTCTTTTCGACAATGAAAAGCCATTCTCAATATCTTGCCTTTTGATATCGCATCTATTACCTCTCTTTTTCCCTCCCACGAGAAAAGGAAAATAAGAAGGAAAAAAACAAATCGCATCCATTGCTCAAATCCACATAATTGAAGGGTGAGGGCCTTGATTGACATTGGACAGCCTTCCTACCACATGGTGCACGTACATGCAAGAAAGGTCATTTTTCCTTTCATATGAATTTTCCCGTCACTAATCTAATGGAGTTCGAAGTTCAAATTCGAACAGAGGCATGTCTCTTTGCAGAAAGTGATTCAGGTTAATTAATTTGCATGAAAGTATTAAGGACGGGAGCTGTGAGGTCTTTGGAGTTAATTATCTTGATGACGTTATTTTTTTGTAGAAAATTTTAACGTAAAAATAGACGACAAGAGTTAGCCTATGAACCTTGTGCCAAAGAAAAAAGCAAGAGTTCAAATCCTCTTTCAGACCAAAAAAAAAAAAAAAATAGATGAGGAAGACCGGGCCCCTTTTGCGTTGCAAAATTAACATGTTTGCTATCTTTTTTGCGATTTTGTGTAGTTTACATCCTCGTGAACAAGATATTGCCTCCAATTTGATCTCGTACATGCGGAAAACTCGTCTGGTTATTGCGCCTGCTAATATTAAACAGCATTTTGACAAAAAGCGCAGTTTAAAATATGTTACTGGGCATTTTAACCTTCCACGAACAAGCCCTATGCCCTCACCACAATAAGAGTGTGCACTTCAAGAAAGGCAATCATAAACCGACATAACGCATCCCCAGATGCTTCATTGGCATTGATATTACTTCAGAAGTCGAAGTCAGTGAACTTTCTTTTTTTCTTTCTCTGGGTTTGAATGCTAGCCAAGAGCCCATGTGTTACTTTTGAATGCGTCACTTCGACCCCATACCTAGAAAAAGGATTTTGGAGATCATGGGCTCGAGGATTCCCAAATTGACTCGTCAACAAAGCATGTGAACGGAAGTATGTGTGGTCAATTCAGAATTTCCACAATATTTCCCCGCAAAGAGCTTGTTTCATGATTAGCGTGCTTGGCCCGGCTGGAAAGTTGATTGGCAACCTTGACCTTGTTGGCCAACTTGAAATATATCCAGCATTATCAAGTAATCAAAACCATTATAATATGTGGAAGACAATCGAAGTCTTAGGCAGGGGGGAGGAGGCACTAAATCCTTCTTCGAGTGAAAAGGGAATTGGTTGCATACGTAGAGAGATGGGGAAAACATGATCTGATAGAGATTATCACAAAATTTTGGAAGCTCGGCGATGTCCCAACAGCAAACTTGTTGAGATGCAGCAGAGATGAAATACCCCACTTCAAAATTCACGAGCAACAATTTTAGTTTCTGTGGTGAACACATTCCAGCATGTGTCTTGATCAATGTTGATGGCATGAAATACATCCCACTCTAAGACTAGCTCACTGGGCAATGCTCTCCCAAAAACTAGTGGTTAAACTCCTGTAAAGACACTCCAGAAGTTAAGATACATGTCCTTTTAATAAAGTCCAATCTGTAAAAACCGAAAACATTTTAGTTGATGGTCATGAGACAAAACACTACAGGAATTATCAGGGGGAAAAACAGATTGCTTACGCTCTTTTTCTGCAAAGCTTCTGGTTACCTCCTATTATCTCAAGCAATTTATTAGTTACTTCTAATTATTCACCTAGGAAATGACCCCATGCAGTTTAAAATGAATTCAAAACTTGAGTCACTGCAACAGAAAGATGAACAGGAATTATGAGTGGGCACTGTAAGAATAAGAGTTGGATTGTAACACAACAAAACTTCATGAAACAGTAAAAATGAAAAGGCAAGGTAAAGAAGCAAGTTGTTTGGTTAAACAGACAGAGCACAAATCGTGCAATCAAAGAGCAAGTTTCACTGGGAAAGGCAATGTTCTCAAATTATGCAAGGAAATGGTTATAAATATTACAGAAACATTGACTGTTTCCATTGGTAAACTGCAGGAGAACAATACAGAAATAAAGACTCAGAAAATTTTGAGAGAGAGAGAGAGAGAGAGAGAGAGGGAGAGAGAGAGATGAGGACCGGAGATTCTAACCGTTACCGCCTAGCTTTGCAAGACAATCTCCAATATGAAAGCTAAAGAGAGCTGATTTTCATTGGTTGAGATATCTCGGGAGACTCACTAGTGCCGCTGTGCCTTTGGCCATCTGCCATGTAAACTTCTATTTTTAAATCTCTCTTTGGGACGACAACTTTGCCGAGAGTCAAGTTCCAATCTGGCATCATTGTAGAATGCCTGAACTATTCAGCAATCTATGCTTCAGGAGGTTTGTTTTCCCAAATTTTGCAATTCTTCAACTTGGTTGAGTCAATTTGTTTTCCACCAAGTCAACCAATGCAGCCTCCACAACATTATCTTTGAGTTCAGAGCTAAGGATGAGTGCTTCCCAAACCCTAACACCAGGAGAAACGTTTGCATTAGCCATTTTCTTAGTTAGTTCCAGTGCTTCTGAAATCAAGCGCCTTTGGCATAACCCATAAATTTTTTCATCAAATGACAGACTCTGAGAACATTGACCCTTCTTTAACACATCCTCCAATAAAGCACAAGCTTCAATAATTTTGCCATTGCTAGCCAAACTGTTAATCATAATCCTATATGTTTGTGCATTTAGCCCAATGCCCTTTGATCTCATCTCCCGTAGAATTTCCTTCGCCGAACTGAGCTCTCCAACTTTGCACAAACCCTCCATTAACATGTTGTACGTAACTAAATTAGGCTTGCACCCCAACTCCTGCATGGAAGCAACCATCTTTATTCCTGCTTCCACATTATTCTGCCTGCACAAACCATTTATATAGGCATTGTATGCATATACATCAGGAACCAAACCAAACACTAGCAATTCATCGAACAGTTCATCCGCCTTTGAAAAATCTCCATCTGCTGTAACCCCATTTAAAACCATAGTGTAGCAAACAATGTCAGGCTTGATTCCTTCTGATTTCATCTGATTAAAGACAGCAAAAGCGTCCATACCCATTCCTTCTTTCACGAGAAACCTAATCACCCTAGAATAATCAATCATCCCAGGACAAAATCCAAACTTTTTCAATTGTCCTAAAACCCCCAGAACCTGAACACCAGAGACATGCTTGTGTTCACATAACGATGATAATAACAAAGAGCACATCTTTTCATCAATGTCAAACCCATCATTTACCATACAATTCAGCATATCAATAGCACCACCGACCTTCTTAATTCTACAAAGAGCGGTAATCAATATATGGTAAGTCGATTCTTCGAGTCGAATCTTCATTTCTTGACTCTTCGACAAAATTTCAGGAACCCATTTGAGACCTTCGCTGTTTTGACAAAGAACAGAGAGCAATGCGTGTAAAGAACCCACCGTCGGGACACACCTCAAATTGGGAATTCTGAAGAAAAGATCGATAGCATTCTGAAATTGATTAGCTTTGCCATAAATTTGAATCAAATCAGCGAAAATGAACTCGGGTGTTTCGAATTTTTCGACCTTTTCGAGGTGGTCGAGAACTGCTGGAATGTGGTGGAACTGGGCGGCTTTGGCTAGAGTTGTAATGAGAAAGCGATAGGCCTGAGGTGTTGGCTCGCAGTTGTAGATGCTAAACGAGTGGATCAGAGAAGACAGAAGGTGGGGTTTACTGTCGAGGCTTGCTTCTTGGTGCCGTGCTGCCGCTGGTGGCGTTCTGGCTGCTTGTTTGAGGGCCCGCATGGCTTGTTGTTGATTGAAATTTCGCTGCCATCTGGCTTTGTAGGGTGAGTGTGGCCATTTCCTGTGTTTTCTAAGATAGAAACTAGCAATCTTCTTCATAGTTGATGATTTACCCATGTCCAATTCCTAAGAATTAAGCTAAAAGTTTCAGGTGATCAAATCAGACGCTGTCCATCCCATCCGGATGTAACGCAAAGAACCAACATCACGGAGTACCCTTTACGGGCCGCCGTTGATTGTCCATTCATTGTCGGCCCAAAATTAATAGAATTGGGCTCAGATCTGTAAATGGGTCCAACAAGCAAGGCCAGCTAAACTAGGCCGAATGGATGCCCCGACCAAAACAAAACAAAAATCTAGTCTAGCGGCAAGCCACGGGAATGCAGACGGAACAAAAGATGTCATACACAACTATATTGGGATTCTATGCCCAGGATGTTTGCTGTCGGCCATTTTCACAAGCTCCATTATTTGTGGTACACACCCCAAAAAACAAAGTATCCCGATCCACTAGCCAGTACTGTGATCCCTTCGAGGTAATAGGTCTTTTCACTTTTCCCAACACCCATTCCAATCCTCTGCGTTACACCATGGGCCCATTGCTTCCACATATTCCCACTTCTCTCGCTCAATTTTGTGGTCCCTAATGCTTACCCCGTAATTTGCAACGTTTCTCACCCGTAAGAAATTGGCTCCACATAGAGTGCATTGCATTGTTGGACGCATGCTCCCACCCTTAACTCGCCTGCGATCGAGTGGCAAGCGGGGGTGGAGAAAAGTAAACCTTGAGAGGAATTCAATTCGTCGAGGTCAAGGGAAAAGAAGGGAAAATAACATCTATGGTCAAAATTCAATGTTTCTTTTTATCTATTTGCAAGTTTATTCATGAGTTATATAAGTACACCGTGAATTCTGATATTTTACCGCGCGTGGGGTCCCAAAAAATGAGTGTCCTGCACGACGCAAGGTTCACGGGTTCCATCGGTGGGGCTGATCACAATATAAACAGTCGGCATCCTTTGTCGCCAGAGAAAACTTATCGCTACAAGGCCACCCATTGGAAGCAAATTCTCAATTCTCTGATCCGTTGAATCGTTTTCGGGTCATTCATTCGATCGTGTGATTATGGCTGGGCAGCCGAGCAATCCCGTTCCGGCGATGACGGCGTATCATCCATTGGAGCAACCCGTGGTGGTGATTGGGCCACAGTTCTTGGCCCAGTACCCCGTGGACCTCACAATTGCCTCCAAGGTCTTGACCCTGGGGGAGAACGACTTTACAGTCACTGATGTTAATGGAACTCTCCTTTTCAGGGTCAAAGGCAAGCTCTTCAGCATCCATGATCGTCGCCACTTGCAAGATGCCGCTGGTAACACTCTTGTTACCCTCAAACAGAAGGTACCTGTTCTCGGTTGTTTCAAGTGCTTATTTTTCCCACTTGCGTTTCCTTTCCTTTCCTGTTATTTGTGACCATGCGATATGATTGTAGACATTTTTGTTTTTCTTTTTACATTTATCGCTTTTTTAACTTATAATTTCTGGATACAACAAGACACCAGATTTTCATTAAACAGAGACATGTTTGAAGAAATTAAGTCGGTCTTTAGCTATTGACGTGTCGCTAGACGATCTAGAATGAGGTTTTGAAGTGGAGCAACGAAATCCGTTAATACGCAAGTGGTCTAATTCAGTTTGAAGCTTAGGATGGTTAATTAATCTGCGGATCAGGCGATTTCTTATGTGGGACGCGTCACCTTCTGCTGATATGCTGAGTCCCACGAGTCAGGAGTATTCACCCTTAAAACATATTGCATAGTTAGTTATGCATTCCATTCTCTGTTTCAGATAATGACCATGCATAATAGGTGGCAAGTATTCAGAGGAGAGAGCACAGAGGAAAAAGATTTACTTTTCAATGTCAAAAGGTCGTCAATAATCCAATTGAAGACTCAATTGGAGGTATTTTTGGCCCCAAATACGTCGGAAAGTGTCCCGGATTTCAAGGTCAAAGGGAGCTGGAAGGAGAGATCATGCACTGTATATCTCGGAGAATCCAACACCATAATTGCGCAAGTAAGTTGTGAATTGATTTGAATTTCTCGGAAATACTAGTAGCTTCATTTTTATTGGCAACAATGCATCTTGCTTAATGTTAATGCAATGGTTCTTGTGTGGAACTGCAGATGCACCGGAGGCATACTGTTACAACTTTTCTGTTAGACACAGATAACTTCGCTGTCACCGTATATCCTAATGTGGATTATGCCTTCATAGTTGCCCTCGTGGTGGTTCTTGATGAAATCAACGCAGACCGCTCCGGCGAGGATTAGACAAGAGTGCTGCTTTACTCGTGTTACTGTTTCAATAAAACTTGTGCCTTTGGCTCCTCGTGTTTCCTTTTTCAAGTAACTTCTCTACGTTTGACATAAAGTGCTTCAGAGCCGAGATTGTGTTTTATGTTGCCTCTTTTGGTTAACTCTGTGTAGCACTGTAGCTTGTGTGAATGGATTTCGAAATTGGCATATGGTAAGCACTAAACTTAAATGTTGAGCCCGTCCATTTGTGAAATTTAGAATTAAAACGACCAAAAATAATACATGGAGTGTTTGTCGGGGCAGTATTTTTTTTTTAAAATCCTTTTTTAGGGCGATGTCCTTGATAGCTAGGGAAAGAAAACCGGGCATTTATATAATTCCTGCCAACTTGCGCTGCTAAAAATAAACTACCGATATCCTGTGCTTTGTGGTTGGCGTCTCGGAGATGTTTCATTAGTTTTTGGAAAAGAAAAGGCCGTGGTATGCCCCCCCCCCAACAGCAGATTGCTCGGGTCAGGCGCAGTACTCCATTGAGGATCGAAGTGGTTGTACAGTCATCCACAACTTCGTAAGCCAGTGGCTTGCAAGTTGCAGCAATGGACGACGAATGCAAGTCTTTTAATGAAGTCGTTTAGGCAACGATGAAGCCGTTGACTTACTTTCATTCGATGAGTTTCCACGGCGTGGTGTCTGAGTGAACGGTACTAGTTTAAACTAGTCCGACTGGGCAGGATCATATTTTTCTCTTTTTGATGGAATCCAAGAGCACCAGTTTAAACTCAACCAATATTTTAAATAAAGAATGTGTAGTCCACGGAAATGTGCGCGATTGGAAGGCTAACGATAATAGAATGGGCGGGCGGTGTAGGTTGAGCCCCGTTTCCTTTCCCTATCTATATCTAATTACGACTAATGATGGCGATATCCCCAGGTAATAACAACGAATTTAGACAAGCTGGTCCACGCTTCCACCTCATTCTCGAAAGGGTAATCCTTAACAGAATGCCTTGGTTAATTAGGAAAAAGAAAAAAATAAAAAGAAAAAAGCCTTGGTTAAAAATCATTCTTATCTTTGCTCAACTCCTCCTCCCGCAAGAAATGATTGACTCGGCTCGGTTGGGCCTCACAAGAATATAAACGATTAGAAAGACAACTTTTATTTTTATTATTTTTTTAATTTTGGGTATAATACGAAAAAGAGATTAGATAATAAAAACACAAATATAACAAAAACTACACAAGTTAAATTGCGGCCAACGCAACTTCTATCCGTTTGTCTATGTCTATTTTCTTTGTCTAAAGTCAAAGATTGCAGCCAACTTCCCCAGGCCGGCGGATACATCCGTTCCCTTCAAAACAAGATTTTTTTTTTTTTTTTGGGTGCAAAATTTGATTATTTCATTCGTATCATGACGTCTAGAAACCAATAACATATAAGCAGCTAGCCTCTAATCTGATTTTTGATTTTATGTTTAAAATTAATCTGATATAGATTAAAGCGTACCTGCTGATTTTTATTGACAGAATAATTGAGCGGTTTTGCTAACCAAGAAAAATTAAAAAAAAAAAAAAAAAAGAGGTCATCGGACCAGAAGCATACTACTAGGTGAAGTCTCCGACAAGAAAATCAAAGACAAAAGAGTCATTAGAGTCTCGGGGGCAAGTCAGAGTTTCCGAACTTTGTCTCTATAAAAGAAATTTATATAAAAACATAAATTGATTCAGGAAGTAGGTTTCCGGTGACCTCGTGTTCAAAATCTGGCAGACATGAAATTAATTTTCTTAAAATCTCTTAATCTTATGTCTATTTTCGACTGAACTTAAGAAATCAATTACTCGAATAATATGACGAGTACAGAAATTGAATAAAATATAATTAATTTATATTTTTGATTATTTTTTACGTTATTTTCTAAACATTACTCTTTTTTTTTTTGGTTTTTTGAATATCACTTCACGACAAAAGCCTAAAAAGACGAAGCAAATAAATACAATGAACGGAGTTACATCCAAATAAAACGTGACAAAAAAACAGCAGCCACAAATAAATCGAAAGGAGGAATCCCTGTACCGAGAGGTTCCGTCTCTTACAATTTCTATGAAACGTTTTATCAAAGAGAGAGAGAGAGAGAGAGAGAGAGCAAAAGGTACGGCGCAGAAACGGCCTGCCAGGAGCAAAATGTCCATGATTCCTTCCCCCGAATGATGTTCGCAACTCCCAAGAAAATTAAAGCTGTGTTGGTCCATTTGTCTTGCTTTCGCCATGATAGGGTTCCACGCCAAAACTGACCAACACTCTTTTTTCTTTTTTTTTTTTTTAACAGACAAGGCCGGCCCCCGATGGTGACGTATAATAATAATAATAATAATAATAAATTTTTAAAATTTTGTATTTAAATTGAAAAACAATAAATTCAAATAAATATAAATATATAAAAATAATTACATTGACCCGAGTTTATTATTTTTAAATTTATTTAATCAGACGCTAAATCTTTTCGTCCACTTTATTACGACGCATCGGTGGAATCCCGCTTGCGTGCTGTGCGTTCCTCAATCTTCCCTCTTTTTTTTTTTTATCTCTATATTTATTAATGGTCGTCTTATTTATTTTGAATTATATAGCCTGTAAATTATACCCCAAAAAAAATTCACCTTATATTTTCTTTTTTTCGCAGAAAATAATACAATAATAAATAAAAAAATTAAACAAATAAATGAAAATATAAAAAAAAAAGAGCCAACTTTTTTGTTTAATTAAAAGGCGCTGTAAGAAAAGTAACCGAAAGGCCTGCCCTGAAAGGTCCCACTCTCGATCACGTACAGTCTTCCACAAACTCGCTCGCGCTCGCCGTCGGAGCAAGTTTTAGCTTCCAACGACGAAATCGAATCGGAATGACGCGTGAAAGGGACGCTATAAAGTGAGCGTGGGTGCCGAGGAACACGAGCATGCCAAAAAAGATTATGCTTTAGTCGAGAGATGAAAGAGAAAAAAAAAAAGAAAAAGGAGCGTCGGAGAAAGAAAAAGATCAATAAAAGGAAATTAAAGAAAAGCAAATAAATATATATGTTATTAAAAAAAAAAGAAAAAAAGAAAAAACCAAATTGAAGGAATTGAGTGGTTCTAGAGATAACGGAGAAAATTCTAATTCCAATTAGGAATTGTGTTTCATTTTTCCGTTCAGAAACTTGAATGGCTTTTTGTTACTTTCCTAGAAATTGAAATTTGTTGAGAGACTTTGGAGAGTTTGGACTTGGGACTCGCTGCCCTTGAATTTTCTCGTCAACCAAACAGCCACAAACACCTATAATTTTCCAAGAAACGCAGAGAGAGAGAGAGAGAGAGAGAGAGAGGGGGGTGGGGAGGAGAGAAAGATGGCTATGAGTTCATCACCTTCGGCGACGGTGGCGGTGGAGAAGGCGACGAGCGATCTTCTCATAAATCCTGATTGGACTATGAACATCGATATTTGCGACTCCGTTAATTCCCATCACTGGTAATTTTAATTATTTTTTCTCAGCCTTCTTCTTCTTCTTTTTTTATTTTCATTCGTTTGGCTAGTTGACTCTGAGCTTTTGAGTATTGCTGCGAGACAATTTCGTTACTTGGGGACTCATGTAGAAATGCTTTCCCGAAGTCTCTTGAAAATATGTTTTTCTCGTTTTTCTTTTCCTTTTTTTTTTCTGGCAGAGTTTATTGGATTTCCCTGGAATGAGTTCTGTTGTAAATCTTAAGAGTCTTTAATTGTCCGATTAAGGAATTTTGCTTGTTGAAAACAAGGAAGATAAAAAGTCAATTTCTTGCAGGAAAGGCCATCAGTTTCTGATGGATGTAGCCATACTTTAGAAGCTGCAATCAGGTGTTTCCTTTGCTTTACTTGTGTGGCTTTTATCTAAAGGTCAATTGAGCATTTACCACAAAACCAGACAGCATAGAAGTTTTTTAATTACAGTTATCTATGGTGGTGATAGACATCAGCTGCCTCTCTCTCTCTCTCTCTCTCTCTCTCTCTCTCTCTCTCTCAAATGAGTTTGAATAGAATGTTGATTAGTGTGTGCTGAATTGCTCAGGCAGGCGAAAGATGTTGTGAAAGCAGTGAAGAAAAGGCTGCTGCACAAGAGCCCTAGAGTGCAACTGCTTGCTTTGACGGTACTTTCATTGGATTCTCCTGGTGTTGTAATCCTTGAATCAGTATTTTGTTGGAATGATATTCTCTAACTACCCATCGATTTAATTGTTGCAAAATTTGCTTTGCAGCTTTTGGAGACGATGGTCAAGAATTGTGGTGATTATGTCCATTTACAAATTGTGGAAAAGAATATACTGGGTGAGATGGTCAAAATTGTAAAGAAGAAGGTGACTATTTTATGGTTTTTGACTATACCACCAATGCTTGTTCCCTGGTTATGTATAATACTGCTATAATTGTAGGAGTTTCAAGTTATATTATGTCATTCTGTCGAGAATTCATCTTGTCTCAGTACTCACTTTCAAATCCTTTCTATAGAATTCATATGTACATATTCGGCATATTTTGCAGACTGATATGCATGTGAGAGATAAAATTCTGGTTTTGTTGGATTCTTGGCAAGAGGCCTTTGGTGGACCTGGAGGAAAACATCCTCAGTACTATTGGGCATATGAGGAACTACGGGTAAATGCTTAGCTGCAATATTCAATTGTTTTTTTCGATGCTGCTGCCTTGCTGGGTTACTATGTTCTTATAAACTTCTTTCCTTACCCTTCTGTTTGGTTCCCTTTTGTTCTCCGTTATAACCATTCTTGCATATTTGGCTTATATGTCCCATATCTGGGCATTGTCTGGTGCAAGCTGTAATTTTGGGAGTTATGGTGATTACTTTGGAGAGCCCTAATTATTCTGATGAGAAATCAGCCGGAGTTTCTTTCCCCCTTTTTCCAGTTGGTCGAAGGCTAGGGGAGAAGTAAAGGGCGACCTGTTTATATGACCACATTGGAGATGTATTTTCTGATTCATGAACAGCCAACTATGTCATATGGCGTTAATTTGTAGATAATTAACAATGTGCATTGGGTTTGGAAAATGGCAGCGTTCTGGAGTGCAATTTCCCCTGCGTTCATTGGATACTGCCCCAATATTTACACCACCTGTAACCCGTCTGCCACTGCAGCCTGCTCAAGCTGGATATGGAATGCCTAGCAATTCTACTAGGAGACTAGATGAAACAATGGCAACGGAGATTGAAGGGCTAAGGTGAGAATTTGAGTGGTTTGCATTTAGTAATAGTCATTGCTTGTTCTGTAAATTTGTTGATCACACGAACTCCTTTGGCTCACAAGTGTTGTATTTACTAGTTTGTCAATCTTGGATTCCATGCGGAACATAATGGAACTTCTGAGTGACATGATGCGAGCTGTTAACCCTAGTGATCAAGAGGTATATGCAATGGTTGCTTTTTCTGTGCTTTGGTAAACAAAAGTGAGATAGTTGCATTTGACGCTGCTCATCTTTCCAGGCTGTGAAAGACGAAGTTATAGTTGATCTTGTCAACCGGTGTCGGTCTGATCAGAAGAAGTTGATGCAGATGCTGACTACTACCGGGTTAGTTTGCTTGAAATATCTTTTTTCTATTGAAGTGGGCTTTTTATCATATGGCCTCTAGCCACTTTTTTTGAATGCATATGCTATGCCCGTGTACATATATCTGCAAGCAATGCTTGTCTGAAAGTGCGTTGCTTGTGTGGCAGGGATGAAGATCTTCTTGCTCGCGGGCTTGAATTAAATGACAATTTGCAAATTGTACTTGGTAGACATGACGCTTTAGCTACTGGTTCCCCAATGCCAACTGAAGTTACAACCTTAAATCCCAAACCAACAGGAGGCATGTCTAATGGCAAGCCAGCAGAAGGGGGAGAGACTAGCCCTACACCTTACACTAACACCACTGTGCCAGTTGCAAATGTGACAAGGGCCCAGATAGATGAAGAGGACGAAAAGGAGGATGATTTTGCAATGCTAGCACGGAGGTAGCTAATGGTTTCCACTGTTGATCATTTATATTGTTTAGAACGACAGGAAGTCAAAATACATTAGTGTAACACTTAAATGGCAAATGCTATTAATACATTAGTGTAACACTTAAATGGCAAATGCTGTCTGATTGTGGTGAGACCTGTCAGAAAACAATCTCTAGGTGGCAAGTTTATTTCTCACTTGTTACTATTACCACTGACCAGAGACTGGAGATTTCAGATTGCTGGTTGTGAACCTATTACAACCATTCTCCTTGATTTCACTTGCTTTGCATCCTGGGCCCTTTTTGTTGGTTATAGGGGACTGGCAACTTCTTGTCTATTTCTATTTAGTTTATGTCCCTGCATGATAGATTTGATTAGGGTAAAGTGGATAATGCCCAATGCTTCTTTCTTGTTCTGTGATTCAGGCATTCAAAAACACAGCCTAGTCCTTCTCAAAGCACATATGGAACCAATGGTGGTCTCGTGCTGGCAGACCCTGGCCATATGACTTCAACTACAGCCAATCTGCCAAATGCTGCCCCATGTAATGCACTGGCTCTTCCTGATCCACCAGCGCCAGTAAGGATCACAAAAGAGCAGGACATGATTGACTTTTTGAGCATCACGTTGTCAAGCACATCAACCTCTGACAATCCCAGTAACCATTCCACTCCTCCAGCCTCAAGCCAAAACATGCCACAGATACCAGTTTCTTCTGCCACCCAGGGGTACTCCTCTAGTTCCCAGGGTTACTCTGGGAATCAAGGACAGGTATCATACAACAGTTACATTGTCCCATGGGCACAACCTCCTCCCCAGCAGCAATTACAAACTTCATCTCAATCCCAGCAACAATTACAAACTTCATCTCAATCCCAGCAACAATTTCAAACTCAGTCTCAACCACAATCACAGCCTCAGCCTCAACAGCAATTGCATCATCAATCCCAACCAGAGTTACAAGCTCAGCTCCAGCTACAGATGCAGTCTCAATATCCTCAATATACATCTGGCTACCCTCCTCCACCTTGGGCAGCCACACTTGGTTATCCTGGCAGCCAAAATCATATTGGAGCCATTAATAACACATTCTCTATCCCTCGAGCCAGCACAACTGCATCATATACACCCATGCAAGTAACTAGACCCTTGCAGCACCATAATTCCTTCCCAGCAAGAGGAAGCAATGGGTCAGCCATAAATGGTGATCCTTGGATAAGTTCGGGATCACGGAATGCTGCACCTCCTGGAGGACAGAAGCCCTTTGTTCCATCTTATAGGCTGTTTGAAGATTTGAATGTTCTTGGAAGTGCAGATGGGAGATTCAAGATGACTGGTGGCACATCACAAAGTTTATCGGGAACTTCTGGGCAAGGTATGGTGGGTGGGAGGAAGTGAATTGTTGGTTCTGCAGGGTACACCAACTGGATATATCCTTGTGAATATGGTCAATATTTTACTCTTCTTTTCTGTCTGCAACGTCTGATAAAAAGTTCTTTAGACTGGAACAATTGTAGCTTTGTGGTCAATAAATTGATTATGGCTTCAATACTTGTGTTGCTTCTGACTTTTTAAATCAGCTCAGTTATATTGGTTTATTCTAGTGTCTGAACTTCAAAAATTGTGGTGTGTCAAAAATGGCTGATTCATCAGAAGATTTCACTTCTGGAATCTCTCTTACCCTTTTTATTTTGTGCAGATTCCACTGATTGTTTGGCTTTGCTATTTCTCAAAATTAGATTGCATTGCGCCCTGAAGCGTTGTCAATCTGTTCGCATTTCCAGCATCGGTATTCTTTTGAATGCTTTGGCATGAGCTTTTCGTAATAACATATGAATAGGAGAAAAAAAATACTCGCCAAGCTTTTCAAATTTATATTTATCTAAAATCAAATATCCGTAAGTGGTTTAAAGGTTTTTTGCCTTTTTTTATTCTTTAATACGCCCTACAATAGAACACATTGCCTAATAGAGTTAGATGATTTTTCATTATCTATTAATCTTTTTCAAGGAATAATTTGAGTTAGATATCATAATTATATGTTACGGATATCTTTCATTTACAGCTTATAGATTAGAAGCTATTTTATATATTAAAAAATTATAAACAAAATTGTTATCTTTTACGTATTTATTTACAATTGACAAACTCTTGAGACCACAGAGTTCAAATTAGAACCTCGGGTAACCATGTATAAAGGCGTTAAACTAGCGGGAGTAAAATGTCGCAAACTAGAATTGAATTTATCTAGAAGGGGCTGATTGGGGGAAAAATGGAAGAGATGGAAAACCCCATCACCAAATTAAATTCACTAATGAAAACGTTGCCCCAACGGCGTGGAAATGTGGGTTGATTAGCAAGTTGGATCACTGGCATTCCAAGAGATGGTAACCCCATGAAGCCACCTCTAACTCATATCAACAACTAAGCCAATCTTAATATTATGACAATGACAAGAGCGATGTTTTTACAAATGAACCGAGTGACGGAGGAGTCAATGAACACACCTGTAAAAGATGGAAAGATACTAGGAGAAAAAGAAGATATTTACACAAATTTATCATGCAAGAATTATTTGCCGAAGCCTCCACTCATAAACATACAAGACTGCTTCCCGTCTTGTGCAACCCTATACATTGGAGGCAAATGAATGAGCGAACAATCTCAGCAAGCCATTGCCCGAGCAAGGTTTTGGCAAAGGAGGATTGGGCCGGTAGAATGTGTTATCCTCTGTTGACAAAATCACTCCCACAGAACATCCGCGACTAACGACAGCCCTCACACTGCTGCCAAGCAAAGCTTCACCAAGTAGACCAAATCAGAGCATTCATCTTGCCTGATAGTTCTCGTCAGCAAAAATAGAGACACAAGCATCAGCAGAACCAGCAGCAAACAGTACTTGATAGGGATGGAAAGTGAGACAGCTCACAGAACCAATCTTTTGCGCCATAAAGGTTGGATAATACCGAATATTACCCAGTGGTTCACCTTCCAGGCCAAATACTTTTATGATTTGTTTTGCTGAGCCACTGGCAATCACCGGGGCATGCCTATGAACAGCTAAAGCTGTTAGTGAACCCCTATATGCTTTAATAGTTTGGTAGGCATCCCGGCTATTTCTGAGATCCAGAAACTCTATGTCCCCAGCCTGAGACGCACTAATAATCTAAAAGGAAACATGAAGAAAAGCGTTAAAAATGGTGGGACATATACAAGGAGCACCTTAAGCAGAATGTATGCCGAGTGCCTTGCTTACCTTTGCAGGATCAAGTCCGGGTTGAAAGCCAATTCCCACAACTCTTTCCAATTTCTCAGTGTGAGGCCGTGTTGTACAAACAAGCCTAAGAATGACCAAGGACATGACAGTTAAACTGTAAGAAAAGCATTAAGGTTGTTGCATTGTGAAGGCTTAATAAATAATAAGATGTTCACCATGCAAAGGATTCAGGAGCCATCATACACATATTGAGAAATTTAAACTACAAGAAGCATCAGAATGAAAACCTAGCAACATCTGAAAATTAGTAGATATACCAACACAAGCCTACTTCTATGCTACTTACATTTCAGGTGTCCGAACATCATATAATCTGACAGAGCCATCCACAAAACCAGTAGCAAACTGGCCCCCATGAACTTGAGAAGCAGACTACAAAACACAGAAGGGCCCATCAACAGCAAGCACAATTACCAATAATAATAATATAGGGGAGAGAAGGTATGAAGTCGAAAAAGAGTTAACAAAGAACCTACAACAGTGGCAGAGGTGATAGTACGTGGAAATTAAACTGGAGGAGCTGATAAGATAACAGAAAATTCTTAAATTGGAATAACCACCGAAGAATTAACCCAAATGGATAGCATATAGAAAAAGCTCATTCTACAAATAATTTTGTCATGGTAGTCCACCAATATGTCCAATAATATTTGCATAGAATTATCACATTCTGCCATCCCAAGAAAATATTATTGCAACAGCATCAATGAGGTGGAGCCCCATAATTAGTTGTTGGCGATAAAAGAAACTGAAAATCTATAACAACAGCGAAACAAGTGGATTGACAAACAATTTGATAATGTCCAAGATTATAACTTCTCTATGGCTAGCGAAGAGCATGATGAGTTTAAAATGTGTAGGCAGAAGAAAATCCAATATAAACCTGTCACATGTTCTATGAGGATTGCACCTATTGCTAAGGTACTTATCAAACCTCAATGAAGATCACAGGAACAATTAAATGGAAGGGCGAGTCTGTACCCACTGATATGGATTCACATTCTCAAATTAATACTGGAAACATATAACCAAAAAAAAAAAACAAGGAAAATGTGAGGTTTCAAACAAAGCCATGAGAAAAATAAAATCAGAAGAACCACAGAAACATGTTCATGCCCTTAACCCTTGCTATTCTCTCATTCCAAAATCCGAATGCACTTCATCATGCAAAAATATAACTTGAAATATTCATTAAAACTCACTAAAGCAGAGATGCTGCAATCTGATGATAGAGGAATTTGATGAAAGAGCTGCTCTTTATCCAGGTCCCAACACATAATGGATGATATCTCACCAGAAGCATACTGGCGATGCAACAAGGCAAATCAGTCAGTGTTGTCCAACATTAGATTACAACTGTAAAAAGTTTCATTAATAATGAATCCTATGGTAGGAATTTACCAAGTAGCCAGACTGTTGTTGCCAATCCACAACAGCATTCAAACTTCGGACACCAGGTTTATGACCTTGGATTGAAGAAAATGCAGTAACTAGCTTTTGTTTACCCATCAAAGTGTAATCTTTCCAAATCCGAATGTTTCCATCACCTGCAATAACATGCATAAAAAGAGATTGAATCAGAAACATAATGCTGCAATTGAAAATTCATCCGACCTCAATGGAAGAGGACAAACAAAAGGGTGAAGGCTATTACATGAAGCAACAAGAAGCAAGCTATCATCAAGCTCATTTAGAAGGCAGAAACTAGAAATTCCTTTTTCAGGGAAATCATGATTGTCAAACCCATTGAGAAGGGTATCTTCCTTATAATTCCACACCCTGAAAACACAAAAACACCATACAGTTTTACAGAACAAAAATTGGAAGAGAAGATTTGTCTGAAGATGGTAACCAAATCACTTCTGCATAAATATATTCAATTTTCATAATATAAGAACTCAACCTGTCTAGAGATGAACGGGTAAAAAAAAAACAAATGCTTAAACAGCAAGAAAGCTGTTGCAAGCTAATAACCTAAATGATGACCACAGATCTGAACAATTCCCTGACAAGTATCTGGTATAGTGTTTTTTTTTTTTTTCTGCCAACTTTTATTCATGTTAATGAATGAGCAACGTGTTACCAAAGACTTGGGAAGAAACACCCATTATCTGGACCAGAATCTGGGATCAATGTCCACTTAACTTTTCAAACTTTTAAAGATCATCTGAAACTAAATATGTTTGCCACTTTTCTTTCTATAAGACCAGAATCTAGGTGTTAGTATCAGCAAATATCCATGCCCAATTTTTCAGCCATGTTAAAACATAATTTGTGTCTCTGTAATCATACTTCGCAAATCAAAACAGACACAGACTATGGAAAGACCAGGTCGGGAATGTCTAGGCAGCATTAGTCATAAGCAAGCATACCTAATCCGTTCATTCTCATCAGCTGCAACCACGATAGGAGAGAAAGGCTGCAGCAAGGCAGTTCTTGTGCCCGTTTCAAAAGTCTTGTCCCACTTAGCAATTGGATTACTATTAATCTTGCTAACAGCTGGCCAAAAAAATATTCATAAGCACAATAAAAGCAGCACACGTATCAAACATAACTAATTGGAAAAAATTAAATAAAAAGACCTACAAGAGTGCTGGCATTTTGCAATGTAATCCAGTGCCAACTTTTCCTTTTCTTCTCTTCTAACTAAAATGTCTTCACTGTCATCTGGTGCAGTGAGGAGTGGTTTAGAGAAATGAGCACAACCCCAATTGTAGATAGATGACTGAGGGAGCAAACTGGGTTCTGAACCACCAGAAGGCCCATCAGAACCCAAAAGAGGATCAGCTAATCCTGAATCAGGAGAATTCATCAGGTGAGGCCTGAACTCTAAAGACCAAACTCTGCGCATTCCTGTTAAATAGCTTTGTTGTGGAGGGCTGACAGGAGGAGTTCGGAATGTCAAGGGTAGATGACCTGTTAACAAGTAGTCATAAATTAAAATGAAGAATAATTGCCAATAATGACAATATAAATAAAGGTTGATCGAGGGAAAAAGTATCCATTTCAATATGGGTGAAGTACCGTCAAAAATAATACAAAATATCATTCACAAACATTTCCAAAGATAATAAAACTGCTACAATAAAAGGATAACCAAATCCCGATGGAAGAAATTAACCTGCATTCATGTCAAACCATGACGATGAACGAGCTAGGCCAGCAAGACTTGAAGCTGGAGATGAAGTTGTTATTTCTCCAGGGCGGCTATTGCCTGTAGAGTTTAAAGGTTTTGCCACAGCTCGCTCAATCCCAATAATGGAAAGTACCCTCCGACCAAGGCTTGCTATGCGTGGAGAAGGATCATTTGCTAAAGTATACATAGCTGCTACACACCGGGAATACATAGCATTGTCAAGTGGCTTTGGCCTTGAATGGTGGACAACACCATTGCTCACAATGTCATTAACTATTCCAGAATCAGAATGTTGGGATGAATCATCAGATAATGGTGATCCGTGCATAATGCTGGATGCAGTAAGAGGACTGCTAGTGGAGACCCTTCCATCTCGAACCATTGATGAGTTTTCATTGCCTACTCTTGTCAAAGGGCCAATTTGGGATGAAACAAGACTCACATGTGGCACATACTGGTTTGTATTAGTAAACCCACTACCTGTGCTTTTAATGTGGGCAAGAGAAGGTAGTGAATTTAGTACAGTATTCGACTGAGGTTTCCCATATGCAGCAGCAACAGGCTTGAAGTGTTGCTTGTGGCCAAATGCAAAGCGTGCAAGAGCTGTCAAAGGAACAAAGTAAATCACACTCCAAATTCACAGTAATGATCCCAGAACACATCAATTATATTATACCTTAGATGGTCTTTTTTTTGGGGGGGGGCGTGGGCTGTGGTGGCACGGGAACACACAAACAATGTGTTTGAAAAACAAAAATGACCCAACACATACAGCATATTTTATGTCCAAGTATGCTTCTCATATACTATTACATCATGAAAGCCATTGGGGAAGATGAACATTATGGAGTTGTGAAAAAGATGGATGTCTTTTTCTGCGTAAAACTTACATGTTTAACATTTCACTAATATAAAATGATGCCTTTAGCCTGCCCCAATGAGGTATGCTTGGTCATTTGTCTTAAACCTTATTTTACTGCAAAAATAAATAGAGATATTGGAAGAGATTAACTATTGCCTACCTACAGCAACCTCTGTCCTCACCAATGGACTTCCATCAGAAACAATATTTAATAAGCTTTTAACAATATTAATTTCAGCTCTAATTTTTTCATCATCGTCACACTCATCATCTCCTCCAACGCCATCCCTGCAAGCATCGCCCCCAACATCAAGCAAGGTACCCAGTGCAAATACGGCAGAAGCCCTAACCTGGAATAAAATGAATTCTGTGACTAAGTGAAACAAAAACGTGTGAACAAGAAGACCCAAAGATGGCAAAATAATCAGCACAAAAATGGTAAACCTCTGGCTGTGGTTCAGACAGCAGAGGAGAATACACTGCAGGAGCGTCTGCCTGCAAACCCATTATTTGAGCATCTGTAAAATCCTCCCACAGCTTTCCAAGACAGAGACAAAGCCACTGAAGGAATAAGGGTTCTGTCTGCGCTTCATTCGGGATTGAACCTTGAAGGTGCCTCAAGCACACATGGATCAAACCAGCTTCAATACAGGCTTCCTGGCCACGTCTGTGCCCATCAACAATAACAGCCAAAACAAATGCAGCCATTGCACGCTGTTCTGGATATGCTTCCATGCTATCAAGAAACCGGATGAAATATATGTGGCCCCCATCCTTAACGAGATCAACCTGGCATGACTACAATCCACAAGATGGAAGCATTTGTAATTATATTTATACAAAGGATCATGCAGTGAAAAAACAAGGCAAAGAAAACATTAAAAAAAAAAATACAAGAGATGGGGATTTGTTTTCTGAACAATGAACAAAATAAGAAAACAGAATATGTACAACATCACCATCACCATCACCATCCTATATCTCTCAATCTCTCCCTCTCTTCCTCCCCTCCTCCCACTCCTTTCACTCTGCTCTAACCAAATATAGCTGCAGAACTGCTGTAGGATCATTCCCTATTCTGTCCCAATTGGTGCCACTAATAGAAGCCATTCATGCTTGACCACACTTACCACCATGCCAATCCACTTGCAGACAGATCCTTGGGTTGGCTGATTGGAAAAGCAAGCTTATTAAAGCTAAGCAACCATTAGCTATCAAGTACTGAGGAAAAGCCATATCAATTTGTATTACCACAGTTCTTGAAACTGCCAAAAGTCTAAAATTCTGACATCATTGAGCTTGTCATCCCATCTTAGTCTTGTAAAAATAGACATTGAAATAAACAACTTTAACTGGCAGAACATATTAGAGAAAATTTTACCAATTTTTAAAAGCACAAAAATATACCTTATCAAGTGCTAGAATTTTTGTCCATATAAAAACAAGAATTTGTCTCAGCTCTGGCATTGTTGTTTGCAACAGCTTCAGAACATATGGAAATATTCCAACCGATAATGCCTACACGAATCAAAGTTATTCAATAAAAAATCTTAATGCTAGAAAAGATGGAAATGCTGGGAAACATCTTCAGCAAAAGAAAAGGCAACCACAGCAATGATGTCAGAAAAAAGTACCAGATCTACAGCCCAAGGTCCCATATCAAGGAATCTACCAAGAAGTACTAATGCGCGAAACCGATGACATTGACTGAGTAGAACCTGTTGGCACAAACAGTTGACAGACAGTAAAAAAAGGGTGATGCACAAAAATACAAGTATCACATAAATAAGACACAAATCACATGCCACATGGTAGTTACTCGCCCAATGTTCACTAGAAGATGAAAAGTGGCCATTTTCAATAATTGTATGAATAGGCTCACACAGTAGAAAATAAATTTACAATTAGAGAGGTATAATCTCATTGATAGACAGTCAAGAAAATAAGTAGGATCCAGGGAGTTCAAATCCATGCCAGAAAACACAATATTTCTTGGGTTCTGCATGTACCAGGTGGTGAGCAACTGAGACAAGCCACCACTGGTACATCCTTTTGCTACTACTACAAAATTCTAAAATGTGCATAAGGGCCCCAAACAGTTTGCAAGACTGTTGCCAACAGCCAAGAAAACAACATGCATATACATACATAATTCATATACTTTGTAGCAGCATCCTATTTATTGAGAAGATAGATGCATAAAAAAGTTCATTTGGAAAAAGGAAAAAGAATTTGCATTAGTTCCAGAGTACTAGAAGCACAATTACATAGAAAAACTGAGTAAATCGGAGGAAATCAATACTGACAAGAGGTAAAGTGCTAAAAATTCTATAAGGAAAAAAAAAAAGTAGCATACTTGAAGAACAATGGGCAGCTGCTCTGGTGGCTTCTTGTGTTCAGATCCATGATCTAACCATACCTCAAAAGCTGTCAACTGTTCGGTGAAAAAAGGACTTGGCTAGAAAAAGCAGAAAATTAAACACTGAGATGAGAAAAAAAAGGGGGGAAATGGTGAAAAACAGAATATTGGCATAAAATGAGGGAACAGAATCATCATAAAAAATCCCTTACATAGGTGCAACCTCAGCATACAATTAGTTTAACATAAGCTCATGGAACACACCTGGAACTCTGCAATAGGGTCCTCAACCAAAGATGGAAGCTGAGAGAGGCAAATTTCAGCAGCCAAATCCCATGCATCCCTGCATTGCACATTGGCTAGTAACCAAAAAGTTCTTGAACATGCAACAGAATTAACTTGACTGGTATTTTCTCTAGTACCACATATGGTGTTGATGGGTTGGTGGCAACATTGGGAGAGAAACTGGGGAGCAATTTGCAGAACGCATAATTCTCTCTGCAAGCAAAAAATTCCTGAACAAGCTTGCAACTAAGAGATCTTGTCTGAACAGTCTCTGAAAAAGATCTGCCAATACAACTAATTTTTGTTAAATGTCTCTCATAAAGACACAAACAACTAAGAACATTATGAAATATTACAATCAAATGACTAATTTACCATGAGGGAGTACATTCCAGGCAATTGTGTCTGTCACTGCTGTAAATATCCAATTCAATTCTCCCAAAAGTGTTTTGCGGTCATTTTGCCGACCAGGAATTTTATCGATCAGTGAATAGTCAAGGGACTCGTGAAGCAATGAACGTTTACAGAACCTAGAAGAATGAACTCACAACATTAATGAACCTGACAAAGAGAATATAAAACAATGCAATATAGTCATTCCCATAATAAGCTAGTTTAATGTGGGATCAAAATGCCCACAAGTTGTTAATCAATTAAATACAATGCGAAACTACTAAACTGCAGGAAAGAATTGAACATACAGCCATTTCCAACCAGAAAATATCCATTCCCACAAGTTCACAGCACAGTAGGCTTGGCAAGAAAAGGTATCGACCTTCCTTTGGTCTATATTCCAAAGTAAACCAAGAAAAAGAAAATTTTTGCTTTCATGTAAGAGGAAGAGAACTAAAAAATTAATGGAGAAACGATAGATACAAGAAGACGAACCAAATGGCAAGCAAATGAAGAAATCATCAAAGCCAAAATTAAATATCTAAACGAAAGGAAGGTGGAGTAAAACTTCACCATCTCAATGCCATCTTAATTGGTGTTGTAAGGCAAGAAGTAAAGACATCAGCAGGAAATTCAGCACTCTGTGGAAGAGTCTCATGTGATTCACACGCTGCAAGCAGAATGCAATCCTTTGTGGATCCAGAGGAACCAGAAGCATTCCATTCATGAAGCTATAAAAGAAACAATTGCATTCACAATCAGACAAGCAGAATTGTGACAATAAAATGGTCATGCAGCAACTAAGAGTTACCACAAGAAGAAATTTACACCGATGCTGCCATTGGTTACCTCCATAAAGGCATTGACAATCATCCCAGCAGCAGAGCAGTCAAAAACATATATTGACGGTGTCTTCAACCAGGAATCAAGCTCACTGATCAGCAAAGGAATATACTGTGTATGACTCTGTGAAACCTCGCAAGTAGAAGAAGAACAAAATTTCAGCACATGAAAAACAAGAACGGAATCAAGATCAAATTACCAAAGTAAAAGGTAAAACCTTATTGAAAAGCCAAATTTCACCATTGGCAGTAGGCTTTGGGACACCATGCCCATTATAGTGAAACAATACTCTCTCAGACTTAGCATATCTTCGACATGTATTACAAAGCTTCTTCACCTCTTCTACAGAAGGATCAAGTTGAACTTTGTACCGAGCCTGCTCATAAACCAAAGGCCTAAAAGTTAAAAGGACTTGGTTCATGCTTGACAATGAAATTAATTGAAAAATCACTCACCTTAGGTTGCCACCTTTCATACTGAATATTCAAAGTTTTTCCAATTGTTTCAAGAGCTTTTGTAGGTGCCATTGAAAAAGGGTCTGCCGGAAAGGATCACCATTAAAATCTTTAAAAGGAGAGTTTTACAAACAGGAAAGAGTGTTTAGTTGGACATGAGTGTGCTTTATTGCATGCTCCATTTGATAACCAACAAGAAAATGACAGGAAAGGAAGGTTAGATATGACAAATAGACAGTAGAGACAAATTCCAGCACTATATAATATTAAACTCATGTAAGGGTTAAAATTACAATTGAATAACACACATGGTATAGAGAAGAGTGACAGCAAAATGTACAATATAAAGGATCAGTGGTTGAAGATTCACCTATCCAACACTCCATTCTTGCACAAGGCGATATCTTTATTACATCGGGTGGATCAAAACCGATGTTTAAACACAAAACTAGAGCTACATACCCTGTCTTCATCTGCACAAAGAGTTGAGTGGTAAATATACAACATGCAGCTATCCACTACCTTCATGTACTAGGTCCTTTAAAAAAGCACATAACCTCCAGAGAAAAAAGTAGCTCAAGAAGACAACATCAAAGCATGAGAATGCTAAGAATGGTAGTGTTTTGCAACATCTATTCCAGAAACTTAAACTGTGAAAATATAGACCAAACACATGATCTACACCTCCTCTGATGTGTGGAACTCTTTCCAACATCGTTGAATCTAACTCATGAAAATTACGATTTTGCAAGTCAGTGCAGCCCAAAGACAAGCCTCAGTGCTGTCATAACAAGGTATTTGACAGCAAATTACCACATCTGAAGCTTATATTCTTACTGATTCATTGATGCCACTACCAGCTTCACTAAAGAAATATTTATAGTGTTAAAGTTTGGAAGATGCTCCTAAATTTTGAGTGGCTAGCCAACAGCCTTCAGGACTTCATTGCCTCAATGATCCCTTCGCATATACAAGATAAAAGTAAAAATCATGCTACATGCCCTTGATCTATCACCAAAAAGATAGATTCATAAATGTATTTCATTTACTGGCCTAAATCCTATTAATGACAGTAAAATCAAACATAACATCCAAAATGTAAAGCTTCTTGATCCAGTAATTTTACAGAGACAAGCAAGCACTTCATCAATCAATCACTACCTTACTTATAGAAATGTTCTTTATCTCATCTGTGCCTAATTTTCTATTTATTTGCAAAGGCTAGTGAGCATTAGATGCATAAGCTTACATGCCATAGTAAACCATGAAAAATGATGGAATCTTAATGCCATTGCCTGAATCTACTGAATGCCAGCAGAAGCATGCAAAAAGTATTAAATGTAGCAAGCTTGACAAATTCCAGGAGACAAGTATGGTAAATGCCAAGAAATTACAACTAATCTTGTCCTTAAGAGGAACAATGCTCACAGAGAACCAACTGAAACTTAATTTTCGGGCTCATATGAGGACACCTGTCACGAGAAGGGTGAAAATATTTCACAAAAGAAAAGGAGCAATGCATTTCATTCAGCTTCCATACTTTAACATCTACATAAGGCAACCCAAATATCAAATCCACTTAAGTACTATCATGATTTTCGTAGATGACTCTTATATTTATTCACTACCGCATCTGATGCATGACTCACCACAACTACCAAACAAAACCCTAAGAAGCACGCAACAAGCACTCCAATCCTATTCACGCTCAATCAGCATCAATTTTGTAGCTGTAACAAAAAAAGAAAAAACACGTTCATAATGCGAAACCAGGCGCTTACACGGTCCTTGGGCCGCCATTTGGAAACAAGACCGCTGTCAGATGGACCAGTAGGCACAGAAGCTTCAAATGCCTCATGCCTAAGCTCGCACATCACAATAGTCTGGGGCAAATAGGCCATACTCGTCGTAGTGGCGGTGACATTGCCATAGCCACTGCTAGTAGAGTCCGAATCCCTTCTTTGGGAGGCCCAATCTCCGGCGTCTTCACCGCCGTGAGCGGAAGAGCAGTAATCGTAGTGGTTGGAAACCACAACCAGGGAGGATTGCGAGAATCGAGACGCCATCAAATCGCCTAATGCCATCCAAATCCCACCCTCATATACCAAAATAGCACCTGCAAAGATTCAAACCAGAGCAAAACAAGCAAGCCAGCCAGCAGCGCTGCCCTAATCGAGAAACCATTTCCAGGTATATGGAACTCTAAACCCTAGGGTTCGGAAGAGTTCGATCAGCGATAGGGTCTTGGAATCGAGAAAGACTTGACAGATAAAGAAGGAGGGAAGAGCAGATGTAACTAAAAAAAAGAAAACAGAGAGAGAGTTTCTAATCAACAAAACCGCTGAACCAGCGGCGCATGGAGATTCGCAAGAGAGAGGAGAGAGAATCCAGCTCGGACGGCGAGAAAAAACCTCCGAAACCCTAGCTTTTGGGGCGGCGGAAAAGGAGGAGGAAGGTTGTGGCGCGGGGTGTGGAGGCGCATCTAACAGTGGCGGCACGACAAAATGAGAAAACATAAAACGAAATTAGGATTTGGTGAAATGTGTGAGTGTGTGTGCGTGTGAGTGGGAGAGAGAGGGAGAGAGCCGACCGAAAGAGAAAAAGCAAGCGTGTGTGCGCGTGGTGTGATTTTTGCGTTAACCCCGTCCCGGTTAACCCACTTCTTTTTATTTCTTTCTACCCCTCGTTTCTTAATTTTCTTTTTCTTCTTTTTTTTTCCTTGGTGATACGTTTCTTGATTTTCTTTCATTAATCGAATTATTTCCTCTGCCGTCTCAGTTAATTGCCGTTGACTAACGTAAAAAAACGACTCTTTTTTTTTTTTCTTATCCTCTTTCGCTGTAAAAAGCATCTGATAAATTTAAACTAGTCGTTCGGATGCTGCCTGATTTTTTTTTTTTTTTACCGTTTCGTTATGCGAAATTCGGTAATAAATACAATATATTCTCCAAAGATTTAGAATCGGGATGCGAATCTTTTACAGTAACGTAAATATCGACGTGCGATATTTGACAATCTAGCACATTAATGAGTGGGATCTTAGGTGCCGTTACGATCGTTAATTTCAAAATTGATGGCTCTTCCTGTCTCATTGACATTATGAATGAATGAAGGAATAAATCATAGAGTTAATGGCAAGGATTACAATTTTGGATTTTTGTAATTGCAGTACAATCCTGGTACAATGCTTTGCCTTGTGTTCTTATAAAACTACTCCCTTTTTTTACGGAGATGATGCTAATATTAACAGTGTAGTAGCGTTAAAAACAAAGGGGAAGTGCTTGAGCAATCAACGCGACTGTGACAGACGCCAGCTCAGCTATTTGCATTGTTTTGTATTTATTCTGAGCTGCCATCGAAGATGCTTGCATTTCAAGAAGGAATGATGTACGGTTTTAGGACAGTGGGGTAAAAAGAAGGTGCTAGCTTAGCTTGTTTGTGTACGCAGGTCTATGTTTTTCACATTATATGTACGTGGAGAGCCATTGACAATTTGACAGTTAAAATGCTAGTTTCCTGTATTTGTCCCTATAAGGTTAACCTATGCCTGATACGTGTTGAATGCGAATACGCGATTATATATCTATGTGTACGCCCCAAAAACCAAAAAAAAAAAAAAAAAAACACATGTATACCATAGGTGAATAGTGTATGTTTGACAGGTCGAAGACATGTTGCGATATTTTTGTAATTTTGACTTAATAAAAATTAAAACCTTAAGAGCTAAAACAGTAAAACCTAATGTTCCTATGCTTTTGCTTCCTCGTCTATGTCTTCCTGAACTGTTGAGAAATGAATCCATCTTGTTATTAGTCACGGGGTTGATAAGACACCCTTTTCTTCTTTAGTGTTTCTGTTCGACGGCTCTGCTTCCTTCGTTCTCTCCTTCTCGAGGCAATTTGTGTGCTTCTTTTTCTTGGGGGCGATCGGTGCTTACGTTCCTTTTCATTCGTAGGCAATGGATACTCAATTTTGCTCGAGACGGAGACGTCTCATCCAGATGCCTCAATTATTGAGGATAGTCATGCTTTGATTTCATAACTCGTAAACTGAATTTCTGTGTAAACCATTTAACCATAAGTGCGTTTTCTTTTTGTTTTTTTTTTTGGTCCAAGACGATAGTTCCTGGTTGGTGTTGGGTATAGTAAACACTTGTTTTATGTTATTTTCCCGTTCCGGTGTACCAACAAAAGAACAATACCAATATAAAATATGAGCTTAAAGATCTTATGTTAAATTCTGCCAAGCCACTTAAAACACTTTCATTTCATCTTTTTTATGAAGGTTTTTTTTTTATTATTTATTTTTTCATTTCCTCCGAACGAAAATTAAGTTCCTGTAAGATTTGTCCCTCTCGTCCAACCATCCAAGCCCCCACCTGCTCATACCACACTAAAAGACAGCAAGCGTCGTATCGACAGAAATAAGATCCAGAAGACTTCTATCTCTGGTTTAATCTCTTGGTAATTTGGCTTTTGCAATCAACGAGGGAATGTGACTACCTATCCAATCATAATAACACGTACGCATTGTGAGGACCGTCCTCCGCGACCCTCATTCAAGCCCAAGGTCGAAATAATAAATCCATTATTGAAATGAAGCAAATAATTCCAATGAAGAATGTTATGCTTCTTTTAGTACTGTTGTCAATTCATACAATAAATAAATTTTATGCACATCCCACTATATATTTTTCTTTGAATAACAAGTTTTAGGGTAAAAATCGAACTATTTTATTATAATGTAGAGATAATATATTCAAGTCTTAAAAAATGGTACCTTTTGTTATGTAGAAATTACTTGTTCATTTCTGTCGATGCTCTGCAGTCAAACAATAAGTGCAAGTAATTGGGGACAAAGCGGATGAAAGAAGACAGCTGGACAACACGGCATCTTAAGAAGTACGAGTCTTAATTTCTCCGATAACTAAAAATGGTTACCTGGGAACATCATGTTGTGAATTAGTTCATCAGCCACCGTCTCAATCAAAATGTTTTTAATGGTGATTGTGATGGTAACGCCTCGCTGGGGGATACGGTGGCCCGCGTTTGGATTTTCGCTTGGATCTCATTGCTGCACCACGAGCAAGCCACTGATGAACCAATCTAAAATGGTAATTGCACCAGTTTTGCCAGCCAAGCGCCTCGCATTCGATTAAGCCGCGAGGGTCAGGGTCTACAAGAATCAAGGTGAAAGGGACGAGGGCATTTTCGAAAGTAGGTGCATTTCGTGAGCGGCATCTCATTCATACTCGTACGAGGACCCTAAAATCTGCCACGTTAGTTAATAAATGTGCTTAAAGGGGACGAGGAGAATGGTTGACCTTGCTGATGGTGTTATTATTATTGTTGTTGTTTTACTATAAAGCAAGTATTCACAACTTTGTCATCTCATTTCTTAGGTCCAGCTTTTCCCCATTGCTTTTTGTGCATCATTCACTTGAAAAGAAAAAGATACTTGGAGAGTAAGTGCCTCCAAGACCCAAAAGCGCCTCTAAAGCTTGTGAGAAGGCACATTCCCAACCAGAGGACAGTATGCGTCCCTACAAGGTGGGCTTTCAGGCCAACGAGCCATTGATGGGCGCGTCTGAGTGGATTTGAAATGTTAGGGACACGACATGGACTTTCGGAGAGAGTGGAGGATTCTAGTTGTTTAGTGATCACATGTTCGGGGAACAATTTTTTTCCCAAAAGATGCCCGAGTCATATGGCACTATGATCTATACGCTACGCCTTTAAATTCCAAAATATGTTTTGACAAATCAAGCAGATGGGAGGAGGATGATAAGTGTTTGCGAATTTGATGCTAGAGAAATTGCATTCAAATTTTCACGTCTTGGTTTAAAGGACTATATTGTGATATAAAACCATATTTTTAAGTAAACACCGTTTTTTACTGGCTAATACACGATGAGTGAAGCCTAAAGGGGGCAAGTTACCTAACAAGGACCAAAAAGAAGTGGTCAATTTGTTACCTACTTAACCAAAAAAATACTCGTTTCTTTAATTTTATCAGCAATTGATATTGATGTGAATTGGATAATTGTTTGCATACCCATTATCCGAGATGCAAATTGCACATGTGATCCGTGACGCGATGGCACGTTGCCACTGTCGATGATTATGCAGCTGCTAAAGCCAAATGAAAGACGTAATTACTGATTGGAAACAGCAGCGACAATGTTGGTAATTGGGAAAGTGATATTGGGAAGATAATGACTTCCAAGTTCTGGCCCGCCTATTTCTGTTTTTTTTTTTTAAATATATATATATATATATTTTTTTTTTAACTCAAGGGAATTGAAAAAGTAAAGAAAAAAGAATATACTGACTACAATTCAAATAAAAAATCAAAAAATTTTAATAAAAATATTTCATTATTTTTCTATTATATGTTAGAAATCGGGATCCATAAATTAATGGAACATTTTTTGAACGGTAGATTAATCGAACTCCAATAGCATAATAATATCTATAAATATGTATATGCGTGCGGTTACTGGTTAGATTATAGGTCTAGAGCTAACCAACCATGCCATCAGCGATCCAAGCATCAGGGCATATTGTTGGACCTGATTGCCCAAAAAAGAAAAAAACAAAAAAAACTGTTGGACCTGAAACTCACGTTTTCAGAATTGCTCCTTTTATTTTTTGGTCTAATCCAATTTGGGTAATTCACACTTCGACGAAAGAAGGGCAGCAATTCCCGGAACTGGGTGGCTTGCAGATTCTTACAACTATTAGCCCATTTTCAAAATGGGCCGAGACTAAGTGCAAGTCTGAAGTACGTGCTACTATAATTAAACTGAAGGGCCCATCTGACACCGATCGTTGTTCGCCGTCCGCAGCCAGGCTGGTGCTTTCAAGTTTCAATGTAAAAGGGCCTTTTTCCTGCCTTGTTGCATTATTACAACCAATAGTAATGGGCCAGCGTCTGTTGTGCCTTGACAGCCAATCATCAATTATCATCTTCCATGGCTGCCAGTCAAATCATCTCTGGCATCTCAAAGCACTGCTGCTACCGCCGCCGTGTACGGCCAACCACGAGGATGTCTTAGTTGGGATCGTCTGTTCTTTCAACTTAAAAATGATCAACATTTAACATGTCAATTTTAGACTTTTTTATATTTTGTTTTCCAGTTGACATTTACTTTCACTTGTTATATTTAGGGATCTATTATTATTATTATTATTGTTATTATTTTTTTGGCTCAAAAATTGGGATCTATTCTACGGATTTCATAAGCTTCATGTTGGACCCACCTAATTCAAAACTTCACACTTAAGCCCAGCTTACTAACCAGATGGGGAATTTAAATTAGCCGGTTAAATTAGGTGGTTGATAGCTTATATTTTAATATAAAAGGGTACTGAGATTTCCTCGGTATAATTAAAAAGTATATATTTTTTTAAAAAATTAGGATTTAAGATTTTTAGAGTTTAGAATCTAAAATTTAGAAATTTTTCAAAAAGATATATTTTTAAATGTTTTTAATTCCTTGGGTGTACATGTGCCGAGGGAATCTCCGTACAGGTACCCTTAGTCATATTTTAGGTTAAAAATGAATGCTCTTCCTATTAAATTGCATTCTTCCTAATTTTGGAATATTTTTCTTATTTTGACATTTCTTCTTTTTAATTTTTATTTCCTCTTCTTCTTTTTATATCTCAGCCCTTTTTTGACAATTTTGATTTTTTGGGATAAAAAAAGGTAGTAAAAAGTCAAAAAAATTATAATTTAATTCACTTAAAATATAAGTTAAATTAATTAAATTTTAAATATAAATAATAAAATAAAATAAAAATAAAATAGTAATACAGCAACCAATCATTGGAGTGTCGACATTTTGAGGCAAAAGGCAGCACAGCTGTTCGTCGCGTGAGCACATACTGTTGTCATCACTCACAACGGTCAGCCTGATTACTATAACAAAATTACCGAACTACCCTAATCAAAACTAAGAGAAATGCAACTTGATGCTCCTCGCATGAGCACATAGTGTTGTCATCACCACCTAACAGTCGGCCTAGATTACTATAACACAATTACTGAACTACCCTAATCAATTCTCGGAAAAATGCGACTTGATCTTACCGAACTACCCTAATCAATTCTCGGAAAAAAGCGACTTGATCACGACTCACAATCCCTTTTGTCGTTCAATTTCCAATCTTCATATCAAAGCGTAAAATGCGACCAGTCGTTTTTTTGTTGACTTCATCTAAGCAAAATCTCATTACAACGAAGAATTGCTCACCTGCCAACAGCTTAGTATTCATGCATGATAAAATGCCATTCCGGTAGTCTTTCTTGTTTAAGTACACCTCAAAACATCGTATGATTTGACCAGAATGTCTTCTCACTTAATAAATCAATCGTGACATTGTTTCTTTTGCTATGAGAAATGTGTGAGGAAATTGATGCGTATTGCACGTTACAGTGCCGTCGCAATATGTAGCAAAGCCTACTGTAAAATTGTTCCATCACATGAAGTAAAACTCAGTTTTATGTCCCACGTCAATCTAACTCCACTTCTCCAAGGAACGCTATATTACTTTCCCAGGTTTCCTTCCGATGAACAGAAAAAAAGGATGAAAAAGGAAAAAGAAAAGAAAGGGCATTCCAGTAACTCTAAGTTTGAAATAATCTTATTATATTAGTCCGGGTGCAATGTCAACAATAATGTCTGGCAATTTCAAGAAAGCATCTGGGAGCGGAACAGAAGGAGAGGAGAGAGACGATGCCTGCGGTTGAGAACGCAATTTCCGCAGTGATGAGTGTACTCCTCAGGAAAAGCATAAGCGTGTTTCAAGAACTTGCCTACTTGTTGACGGATGTGCTCTCGATTTTGGTTTCAACAGTTCGTTACGGTATTGCCTTTCATGCTCGCCAGTCTACCCGAGTTATCAGTAGGTACTATCCAATGGCATCCACAGCCACTCGCCTCGATCGGTAGGTTTTCGCCAATCTTTATCCGGTGCTCTATGGTTGATTTAATGTTGTGATGCTGTGATTTACTATGCCAAAGATGATGTAATTAATTATCTTCCCGAATAAAATAAAAATCAGGATGAACAAGCAACTTCGATGCCATAGTTGATTTAATTATGTCGAACTTATCTGTTGATATTTCAAACTTTACCTCACACACCGGTGATAAGTAAAATAGGTTTAAAAAACTTCCAAGTTAAAATCTAGCCAGGACTTTACCTGTTGAGATTGGATTCTTCTGGGTTGTTCATTTTAAATCCATGCATTTAACAGATATTTCAGTACTAAAGAGGAGGGTCATTTAGGGATTTGAGCCATCAGTTTACTTAGATTTAATATAGACAGGTCTGTGTTAGAGAAGTCGGGACGGGGGATTGGAGGGGTGCTGTAGGGGCATGATGAGGTAGCAATATGTAAGTATTTCCACGTTGGGATTTGTTGATTCTAAGCAATGCAAAGTGCAATTGAGGTTTTTTCTTAAAGACGATGGGAGAAGGTGGACGGCCTAATTGTTGAAATAGATTCCAAATATGTGTGTGCATAGTTGAATAAGGATCGCATCTCAAACTTTTCTGAAGCGAATCATGATCATGTGAACTTTGTCCACAAGAAAAGATGCGATAACCATTTTGCAGATTAGTTGAATAAAATGAGAGTTGGGAGAGGTTCAGTACCTTTTGTCATGGTAGTAGGTATCTAGAGTAGACAGGTCGGGATTTGATTGTGTTCTTGGGAGGGCTTGGGTGTTGATCTTGTCTTGTAATTTTTTATTTTTATTTTTTTTTAATAGAGAGTGCATGTATATATATGTGATGGTTGGTTTTCGAAGCGCTATAAATAGGGTGGGACTTGTATGGTTACATTGTAGGGATTTGTTTCTAGAGCTTTGTCTCCATCTAGTTTTTGCATTGTCGGTTGTATTTAACTGTTCATTTTTTGCGAAATATTAATGAAAATGCTATTGAAAAATTAATCCGTGCTTTATACTTGCTCTTAACAATTACACATCATGTAGCTTTATAAGTTTGGCTGCGGGATCAGCGGCGTGCAGGTTAAACTTTCCTAGCAATGCATATTACATTGACTTCGGCGGGCTGATTCTAACATGATTCACTATACCCTGTAGGTTCTTTTTGTTAAGTAAATAACAATGCCAATCTCCTTGACTATAAACTACATAGGAATTTCAATTGGAAGAACGAACTTTTGTTTGCCACAGCAAGTGGATTCAAGAAGAGCATATCTGCAAATTGGAACTCTAAACCCCCCTTTTTTTTATCAAGGGGAGGAATCCCAAGATTTTGACTATATTGGGTGATAATTCCCTTGCTTAATTTAAATGGATACTAAACGGTAAAAACTGGGTAGCGAACAACAAAGGCATTGCTCCATTGAATTATGAGGAGGAAGGAAAAGAATGATATATTTGAAAGTATTGATAAGAACTTCCGATACTTGGGAAGTGTTAACTTTTGATGCATGTAGTATTGTACCAAATAATACATTGTATTGTTGGCTCAATTTTCTTTGTTATTCCAAGGCTTTAGATTAGCATGTAATAGCTAGGCATACAAGCGTGCCAATCCAGCTTTAGTTTAATAGCTAGAACTAAGACCTAGTGTTTACATTTGAGAATTGAGATTGAGAGGTTCAAGATTCGAGTCTAATCCTTCATCTACCAAAAAATCTTAAGTTCGATCATTAATATATATTTCACGGCTGCTTTTTTTTTTTGCTTTTTTGTTCCCTTTCATGCTTTTGCTTTCACTAGCCTTTTGTGTATGGAAATAAGCATCTATGAGGCTTATAAATTAGGTGGTATTGGAGACGAGAACCTCTCAGTTCTCACCTATGCTGGCGTAAAAAATGTTGTGGTTCAATATACTTGAAATCGATTGTCAAAGTTAGAACTCATTGTTCTTAGAACATTTTGTGTCTATCCTCTCATTATTGACCTTTTTCACTTCGATCGTTCATCAAGAACTCATCATTACCAAGTACAACGAAATTGCTCAACCATCTAAATAGTTGCCACAAAAAGTATCGTAATTATGATCTTAACATTAATCTAGGATTGTATGGGGGAGAAATGTTCACACTTCAACGCTTGATTACAAGGGGCCAACAAGCATACACTCAACGTTGACATGGCTTACCAAGGACGTATAGAAATAAGATACTAGTAAGGTAGAGAGGTGAGTGTTGGTTTTATGTCTCTATCATACTTGCTTCATCTGCCATATTTTATTATCTTTTATTCAGAAAGAAACAACTAAATGAATACAAGACAATTCTCACTGCAAAATGAACCGCCCCGCGCGGCGCAGAGGCTTGGGGTAGGGGGAGAGAGGGAGAGAGAGAGAGAGAGAGAGAGAGCGTCCCGTCAAATTCTAATTGTAATATTGCCATGAACAACCATCCAAATACAAAGACTGACGGAAATCAGCTCAAGTGAAAGCATAGAAATAGGTTTGGCAAGAGGCAACGAGATGTTGACTCATCTATTTGTAGCAACCATCCAACGAGAAGCCTCTGCATATTTATGAGTCATCACTTAAAATAAATTATGATGTGATACAGAACTAGTTTAATGGAAATGTGAATGTCCATTAGACATCTTCGTCGTCGATATCACCCCAACTTCACATCTTCGACAGTGCGATATCCATTACATCGACAAGGAAATCTGCAACCACACAATGGACAAAATGTCAAGAGGGCAGCCAACTTGAAAAAATATAATAAATAAAATCAGCATACTCTAAAATATGTATACTGCTGATCGTCTTAATAATAAGCTTTGTGAGAGTAGAAATGCACCTGCATCTTCTTTGGTAAAACAAAGGGGCGGTGTGATTCTAAACACATTTCCATGGTACCCTCCTCTCCCAACGAGGACGCCCATTTCTACAGCAGAAATAAAGATCTATTAGGAACAAGAAATTAGTCCAGAATTTGTCTTGAACAGGGTGGGAGAGTTGCAGACCTTTCATATGCTCCATTAGATGCAGAGTTTCGGCCTTTGCAGGGGTTTTCTCTTGGCGGTCAAGGACGAATTCAACACCAAGCAACAATCCTCTTCCTCTCACATCTCCAATGACTGCAGATCATTTGTATAAATCAAAGTGAGACACCACTAAGTACACTGATGAATAGAAAAAATACCAAACAACGTGGGATTGGTATCCTAAAGTTTCATTGCTCAGTAGTGGAGAAGGCATCATACTTTCATATTTTTCCATGAGTGCAGTTAATCTATTTTTCAGGTAAGATCCCACAGTCAGTGCATTTTCCTGAAGCTTTTCTTCCTCGATCACCCTTAAAACTGCCAGTCCTGCTGCGGCACATACAGGATTTCCTCCAAATGTATTGAAATAACTGCGACGGGTCAAGACTTCTGCAATCTCAGGGGTTGTCACCACAGCACCAAGAGGAAAGCCATTACCAATGCCCTGTATGAGTGCCAATGAAATTAACAGACATACACTGAAAACTCAGCTCTCTGCATGGTAAATATGGGAAGCATAGAGAATTGTCAACAGATTTGTGTATTTGCAATAGGTCTTTTCATGATTAGACTTTATAATTGTTTCTTAACAAACAGATCCATTTAAAGTCATGGTCCCATTGTTAGTCAGTGGTCAAGAAAAGATGACCATGGCAAGCTGCTACTAATTATGGTTATATTTCAAGGATACCTCAAGAGAGAATATAAAAACACCAACCTTTGCCATTGTTACTATGTCAGGAACAACACCATGAGCCTCAAATCCCCAGAAATGACTCCCTGTGCGAGCAAATCCACACTGAACCTCGTCAGCAATACAGAGGCCCCCTGCCTTTCTAATGGCTTTATACGCAGCAGGCAAGTAACCTGGAGCCAGTTCTACAATTCCACCAACTCCCTACCGCACACAAAAAACCAGAATTCTCTCTCACTCTATGCAAATATGTTGGCTTTCACAGGCTTTCAATGAAATTAATTGAATGTAAATAAAATCAGAGCTAAATTATTATTACCTGAATAGCTTCAGATACGAATCCAGCAATGCGACCAGTAGTTCCAAATGCAATGATGTCTTCAACATCTCTAGCATACTTTTCTCCATCTGAACCAAACACGCCTCTGTATGGATCGGGGTTCAGGGAATGATGGACTCCACTCTATTTGATAACCAAGAGAAAAAAACACATTTTTTCTAAGAATATTTCTGGTTTCCACTTTGCTGCTAAATATAGGGAAATAAATGTGAAAGCATACCCAAAGTAGATTATGTTATAGTTTGAGAAGAAACACTTATTCCTCCCTAGTTCCAGAACAAATTATGATGTCCAAGAAAAACACACTACTTTGCTCATATTTTCCATTAAAGCAGTTATAGGCATATCATCTGATTTGTTCAAGCCTTGCGTGCATCTATCATGCTTAATTGGTGCACGGGCACATCCTATCGGCAACTTCTTTCCAAGGAAGGAAGATCCCTCTTTCTAAAGTTTCAAAATGCTACTAAGAAATAATGCAATACATACAAGAATTAATGTCATACAGGTATTCAATGGCTACCAATAGCATGATGTATAAACCCAAGTAATTCCAAAAACAGAAAAAGGAAGCTGAAAGTAAAGCGCCTAAACAAATTCAACATGGGACACATGAATATTGCTCCAACCCATTTTCAGCTTATATAACAATTAGAGCCCATGGTATTCTGGTAATCAAGCCAGCAGGTCCCCACCCCAAGTGATAAATAACAATAGCAAGAGCCGGTCATGGTGTAGAAAAAACAAAAGTTCTTCCTAACGATGATGATTCTTATTACATCGTTAATCATAATCATCACCCATCACTGACACGTTAAAGAGATGCACCAGACAGCAGGAGAGTAACTAATTCATTGAACAAGAAAGATACCTGTATGACATTATACTTCCAGATGGACTGGCCTGTGGCAGCCATTGTCCCAGCTGCATTCCCGTGGTATCCATTCCTTAGTGATATTATATCATGGCTGCCCGTGTACAATCTCGCCATCATCATAGCCAACTCGTTTGCTTCCGTTCCAGAATTTGTGAAAAACGCTACCTTTGGTGATAAACACAGTGACAAAAACAGCAAACTACCAAGTTAATTGCGAGCTTGTAATGCTGATTCAGCTAAATATAACCTTTACCCATGAACCGAGACGACCTTTTAATGTTACCTTAAGATTGCCGGGCATCTTGGAGGCCAAGCTCTCGGCGAAGTCAGCGACTGCGTTGTTGAGGTACAGAACAGTGGAGTGTTGCAAGCGCTTGCTTTGGTTGACTATTGACTCGACTACCTCAGGATGGCAGTGACCGCAGGACACTGTAGCGATTCCTCCAAAAGCATCTAGGTATCTACGGCCGTTCTCATCAAACAAGTACTGCATCCTTCCATCGACCAGATGCAACTAGCAGGAGACACAACAAAAACAGCCATCATGGAACCAAAATTCTCCTCATCGTTTTCCTATAAATTTACTCAACTTTCATGAGATCCTGGTGAATAAAAGATTGCAACACCCCTTTTTAAAACATTATCACGTGCGAATACGGTATGGCCCCACATGGGACCCTAGTCCATGTACTTTTTTTTTTTTTGGGTAATATGATCAACGTGGGACACTCTTGGTTTTTTTTTAAATTACGTGGGACCCGAAAATAATAAGAAAATAGAATTAACATGGAAGAACAAACTGATTAATCAAATACACGATGAGATCCCGGACGAGTTTCGATGCTTTGGAGTTTTGATCA
The DNA here is from genome assembly GCA_020883675.1 of Bruguiera gymnorhiza. Classification (NCBI taxonomy): domain Eukaryota; kingdom Viridiplantae; phylum Streptophyta; class Magnoliopsida; order Malpighiales; family Rhizophoraceae; genus Bruguiera; species Bruguiera gymnorhiza. The sequence continues at coordinate 7,188,151 of JAIRCJ010001062.1, read as the reverse complement.
ATCTCACCAAAGAAAAAAGCCCGACGACGACAACCAATCAAGAAGATTAAAAAATGAAGATCATGAACACGAGAGCAATTGAAGGTGAAGAAACGATGACTTATAGAAAAATCTACTTTTTAACTTCTTTTTTTTTTCTCAAAAGAGAAAAAGAAAATGCGGAAAACAGGGGAGATGATTTGGTGTGGCGCCTACTCACGGGATTTTTGTAGAAATGGAACAAGGAAGGGCTGAGATACTGCTTCCGCTTGGCCAAGATCTCGTCGGCGGAGGGACCGTTGTAAGGGGGCGGAGAGTAGTCGAAAGGGGGCATTTTAGGGACAGGGGCCTCATTCTCATGGACAGGCAACTCCGTCTGGGCAGCCTGAGAGTAGCAGCGTTGTGATTCGGGAAAACTTTTTCCCGCTAATACCCTTTTCGCTAATAATCCTTCCATTTTTTTTTCTGTTGTCCTTCGTTGCTTCTGTGTCCCAAACGAAAAACCTTTCAAGTCTCTGCCGCTCTTCCTCCCTTCCTCTCCCTCTCTCTCTCTCTCTATCTGTCTCGATGTCTAAATATATTTGCGAAATATTCCGAAAATGCAGCAACTGAATGAAAGAAAAGTGAACGGTGCTGGAAGCTTATATAGGAAAGGAGAGAGACAATAATACGTCATGAATTATAACGCATTGACAAGTACAGCTGTGGAACATATGCATACCAATCTACCATTTATGTTCGTATTCTAAGATGAAAAATTCTTTTTGGTTACAAATTTTATATATTTATTTAAATATAATAACATTTTATATTATATAAAAACTACTTTATATACTTTAAAATAATAATATAATAACTATTAATATAAAATTTTTCTGTATGTTAATAATATATTATTTTTATAATATAAAAATTTATAATTGGTAAGTAAATCCACGAAATTCTATATCCATATTGTCAAACCTCTCCAAATAATGCTGCAAAGAGAATGGCAATGTTATGATTTTGTTTCCTTAAAAATAGTAAAATTATTTTTATTGAATAATTATACGATCACATCTCAATAAAAAAAGATATATAATAATATAAGTACGGTGTGATATTTAAATTTATTTAAATAATAAAATTTAAATAAAATATAATTAAATTAATTTTTATTATAATTTTAATAATATCTTAATATAAATTAAGATCAACACTTCTTAATTTTTTTTATATTGTTAGAAATTGCGTGATTTAATTCTTTTATTGTTTGTGGTCAACAAAATGCAATTTATTATTTATAAGAGTCGCGGTTGTTACCTCTTTTCTGAGGCTGGGTATAATAAGCCAGAAGATCACCATTTCAATTAGTCTTTTCAAATGATTAATAATCCGCATTTCGCTATCAAATTTATGAGCCCATGGCTTGAATTTTGAATCTCAATTAAATGAGACTTTCTCAATCAACTGGTTTTGGCTAATAATGACTAAATAAAAGTTATCATCAAATACTGTTATTTAACGATAGGTAAATCATACTAAAAATTATGATTTTTTTTTATTAAACTGTTTAACGAAATTAGACATATATTCACAAATTTTAATATTAAGTCTATTTTCATTAAAGATGACTTTTGAGTGTGAAAATGACCTTATCCATTAAATAATATGAAAGTTATTTTTTTATATATATAATTTATTAAAGGAACGGACTGAATTTTTTTTTTTACTTGTTAGTGACGATGGGGTACCGAGATTGAATGTCTAAAAAAACAACTGCTGGCGTGGCGACCATAGAAAAAAAGTTGGATTGGTTAGAGAAAAACAACCAAATTAACTTTCATTCGAAAAAACAAAAACAAAAGCAAAAGAAAAGAAACACAGAATGGATTTGTTGTACGAGGCAAATTGGTGAAAGCGAACCGATGTTATATTATGTGTGTTAAACGACTGGGGGGAAGAAGCACGCACTTGTTTTCATGCTTTTTGGTGGGCTTTAAAAAAATTGAGAGGGAAGGTCGGCTGCACCAAGTAGTTTGCCACAGCGTCTGGGTGACCGGGCTTCAGGGGGATGCCAACTGACAGTAGTTTCAAGTGGAAACTGTGCCTACAAAATTAACAATGTTTTTTTTTTTTTTTGGTTCCAAATAAGTTTTCGATGTCGTTATGTTGCCAGTGAACTCTCACGTAAAATTGGGAATCTAGCTCGATTGGGCCGATCTGTAATTAACCGAGACGATCATAGTTACTTGGATCAAGTTCAAGTTAAGGATTGACCTTCTTTTAAGCTTATTTGACCTCACTTAAGAAGTCGAAGCTAGCTCGGCTCAGCCGTACTATCAAGCTTGTTGCTTATTACAAGAGAACAATGCCTGACGACAAACATATTGAAAGTTGCGCAAAATTTCTCATTATCATTGTCCCGAGGAAGGCAAGTCGAAAGTTCCGTTTCCCCACGAGAAGCATGATGGGTTTTCCCTTTTTTCTAGGGAACCCGCCAAGCCTGGTGTATCAGCGATTGCCAAAGCACCATACGAACATAACCTGGAGATAATTACGTTTGAAGATCTGCAATGGATGATGACTAAGCAGGAAATGCTCATAAAGCAATTTTCCTCCAGTTGGCTAAAGAGAGTGACCAGTACATCGTCACCAAGCACAACGATATTGGTTATGGATTACGGAGATGGACTCAACTTCGTCTGGGTGAGGGGCTCCACCAAATGTTCCTATCATTCTGAGGTGGCGTGGCTTGATTGACAATGAACAACAAGGATCACCTATGTCGTTACGCTCCTTTGGCTAATCCTACTGCATTATAAAAAGTTGGAGCTCAACTTTTAATGTTTTCCCCGTAGGATCTCCACAATCCCTATTGTTCACAAAATGTGTCGCGCTCAACGTCAAGATTCTTGGATGTAGAAGTCCTGACGCGCGGGGCACAACTTCCACCAAATGGACAGAAAATTGATTAGAGCAACGTTGGCTTCATTTATAAGAGCTATGCGCACGCAAAGAAATGGACTGAAATGAAACGAAAAAGAATATTATTCTGATAATCAAGCTCCTCCTACCCATCCTATCATAAACGACACTGTGGTCCCCATAATGTCGAAACGATGACGCTCTGCACACGTGGATTGTCTATTCTATTGCTGGGGCATTGGCATGAATTATTTAACAGACATTCGCTTGTCAGAATCAGTATCAAAAATGGCTTTGAACTCTCTTTAAAAATTGTCATGGAGACGACACGGAACTAAAATTGGCGTCATTGGTGACATAATCACCTTTAATCAGGTAGGGAGATGATAATTGACATGCTCTTCTCCTATACGTACGTTGATTTTGGTTAATCGATCACCATAACAAAGAAACCAGGGGCGGAACGTGACGCATAAGCTTGGGAGGTCAAAAGGGAAAAGAAAACATTTTAGTGCATGCGCACTCTGACAGGATAAATACAAAAAGTTCGTTTTTACGAAATCAAACCAACGGTAACTTAGAAGTTACAATGAAATAATTCTTATAATAAACTCATCCTTCGGAGGTCAAAAGGAAAAACAACGTTGAAAAAATGAAGGCGGGTTTTATAGAAATAGAGGTCTATATGGAAAAGTGAGGCCTGTAAAACGTAGTTGTGATTGCTGATCCTTCGTAATGCCAGATATAGCCAACTAGCACCGAAGATTAGTGACCGAATAAAAAAAAATTGCGTATTGGTTGATGATGTCTTAGTGAAGGGAAAATGAGTTTCAAACATCTCCATTGGCAAGATATCAACAAAAACTTGAAAAATTCGTATGGCTCGAAAACTGCACGAAAGAACCAAAAAGGGAAAATAAATTAGAAGAAGTTGTTTACACTTGCTGTTGTCAATGTTGCCTCAAGGTAAAATTAGGACGGCCAGCACGAATCTTAGTTTCTTCCGAGAGAGCATTGGAGAATTAGGAAAAATTGATGCTGCACTATTAAATGATGTTAATTAGAGATAAAACCTAAATACAAAATAAATGCTAATAATTAACTGTAACTAATAATAATAATTAGACTAGGTTCATCCTCTCTAATTCCTTTGCGTCCTCCTAATTATTTTGCCATGAAATATATGTCTGGACCTGCTCAACATGACATGTAATCTTCTTCCTCTAGCCTGCAGGCCATATGGTATTTGCACCTTCTCCGATGCCTTTTCATATGTATCCAACTTCTGACAAAGGGAGACACGGTGGGCTCTGATCGCAGTGAGGGGTTATCTGGAAGGTCATTTGGTAGAGGTGAAGTGGAGATGCTTGAATTAAAATAATTCAGTAGTGTTGTTGAGGTGCTCCCGAAAAGACTAACATCAGTAAAGATGCATGTGCAAGCCTTTGCCTGGAAAACTATACATATGTTGCTGCAATATGTTCATCTGGCTATCAGGGTACAACTGATAGAGAGTGCTTTCTTTATGGAGTGGTGGTCATGGGTTTTAAATAGGATGAAAGGGGGAATTGATCGGCTAAGGCTCCAAAACGAAGCCATGCAAGTCGTGGCTAGAACAGTGTGAAGAAATGGGTTAGTCATTGTGGGAGTTGTTAATGGTTTCACACTTAAGACTGCACGTCATTACTAGTTTTCTCGCTAGAATTCATGATTAGATTGCAATTTTTTTTTCTTTTTCCTCTTTGTTATAAAGGCCGATGATCGTAGAAAGAGTAATGCAAATGACATTCAGAAAATTCTCGGGAATTGAAGCAGCTGAAACCACATTTACGCCATTTATGCAATATCATTTCAACTTGGTGCTCTCTTTCAAGGAAAATTTTTCCCTCGCGTGAGGACCAAGCATTAAAATTAATAGGTGAAAACTAAAACGAATAAGTGTAAAATAAACTAAAATTCAAAGCTTAGACGGAAGAAACACCTACAATCGTGCAAATTCCAAAATTCCAAGGACCATAAGCAGGTCTCTAAGAAGTAAAAAACATGCAATGTGCTGAAAGACAAACCCCAATACATCGACAAAGATGGCAAAATCTCCGACAAAGAAAGCTCCCCCACTGGAGAGGGAGCCAGAACTTGGAAGCAGAGTATCGGCAATTGATCATTTTGATCTTTGAGACTCTGAAGTTCGACCTCTTGCCCCGGGCCCAAAGCTATTGGGTCAGAGGGTACGAGAAAGTAATATTCAGCTGATCCAATATTACAGAACTTATTGGCAGCCCACGTTCTTCAACAGGCAGCGTTCGTAAATCTTCATTGTCGGGCCTCCAAATGTTTATGCATTCCGATTAGTCCTTGAATTCCGTGATACGGATGGTTTTTCTTTCTTTTTTTTTTTTATTTTAATGAAAATGCAACATTTGAACATGGAGAGCCTCAATTGATCAATGCAAGTTCGATTGTTCGCATAAATCGTATAGATCGTCCAAGTACGCGGATCTCAATTCCTTTTTCATTTTTGATACATTAGAATTAAATCTCACATTTTGTTAAAAGATGGGAAATCGGAAGTTTGAACTTCTAATGTTTTGCTTTGGTGACCAACTGTTTCAATTCCTTTGTCTTGCCGTTTGCCAACTCAATGCTTGCTTGTCTACGACACAACTAGTATCCGTTACTGTGCCCCTGTGAAGTTGTGTGTAACATTGGGACTTATAACGGTCAATGAGACAGGGTCTTTTGAATTTGTTATGAAAATATGTGTTTAGTATTGGTGAGAGTGTATTGTAGTTTAAAATTATATTTTAAAAATATTTTAATATAATAAAAATTTCAAAAAAAATATATTTTAATTTAATAATATCTTAAGATAATAATTTTTATTATTATATTATCAAATAATAAATTATATTTAATAACACCAAATTTGGTGACCATCTCCGTCACAACAACAAAACTCAACTTTAATCCCAGATCGTTAATGAGGTTTAGAGGAAACCAAGAGTTTAAAGAATATTTGCAATCCTTTTACTCTCCTTCAAACAATGCAATGTGAAGATTCCCAATATAATTATCTTGGACAATCGTTTTCAAGGATCGACCAATATTTTACTTACTTGGATCAATTGTTGGCCATCAAGGCAACTGAAGAGGTGATCGTCGTTTCGGTTCTTTTCAGGACAATTCTATCAACTCCTTTTGACTTGGTTGACGGTACAAACTGAATCAATTTTCTTTGTTTCATTCCAACTTTTGGTAGGTCTAGTGCCACGACAGAGCACTTAATATTATTGCCTAGACTAGTCCATCTGTAGGTCAAGACTCATCATCCATTAATTGATTGTCAATGGGGAAATGCAGCCGATAATGTAGATTGGTGGGTGACTTCATCATTCATACATTGAAAGGCCATTGCACTCTAACTCTGCAAACTTGGCAAGTTCACTTTCCTTGTTTGGAAAAACCTACAAAAGCGACGTTCCCATTGCCGCAAAATAGTGTCGAGTGGTTGCCCCGTCGTTTCCTTATGGTAACGTTAGGCATCACGCCTTGACGAGTTGATATGTGTATATAAATTTAAGTATATTTATTAATAAATTTATTTATATTTATATTTTATTTAAAAAAAAACAAAAAGATCTCGAATGTTAAATATTATTTTTAAATAATTACTTCTTTCTTAAATTTAATTTAGGATAAATTTTCTTTTATACTTAGATATGAAAAAAAGTTAGTTAAATTAAATTGATTTTAAAATGTTTTCTGAACTCTTTTTAAGAAATAAAAAGCAAAAAAAAGAAGGATTTAGAACAGTTCTTTTTTGTTTCCTTTTTTAGGAAACTTGAGAGTATTTTTTAAGAAAAAAAAATACATGAATTAGAAAATTTTTTTCTTTTTCTTTTTTTAAAAAAGAAGATTTGAGAGTAATTTTTTATTTTTTTATTTTTTGACAAAAATTTTATAATTATAGAAATTTAATTACAATTAAAATAAAATTTTATTAATTAATAAATTTTATTTAATTATATTAATTAATTTATATAAATTTACTTTGATTATAATCAAATTTTTGTAATTATAAAATATTATAATATTTTAATTTATAAATTTATAAAAAATTACTACATAAGTAAAAAGTGAAATTTTTTCTCAATTTCAATTACACGCGCGCGGGCGCGCACGCACACACGCTATTTCCTGGGATCAAAAGTGTGGCTCTAAGGATTTGCAATCTTGACCTGTCAACTGGGTTAGGCTACTATAAACAATCGTTGACATGTAAGGATTCTTCATTCTGCCAACATAGCAGGATTTGGTTGTTTTCGCCTGTGGATTGGCTTGGCTACATTCTACATGTGAGGAATTTTGGACAGGGACACCTTGTAAAATGCGCTCCATCAGATTAACATTATCATATTTTTGTCACTCTCTTTGCATTTTAAAGAGGTTGCCGCTATGTTTCATTTTCATAACCAGAAACCTAGCCCGTGAACCTTAATGTCACAAATCTCACATCAGAACAAAGGGTGGTGGCATGTTTTGGCCCGGACTCCCCGGGTCACTTGGAATTCTCAGTTGTCAATTTGTCATGCACGGGAAGATAGACCCCACGATACCAACAAGTAACAAGCAAGTAGCAAAAGTGGAACTATAAGATATTATCTATCAATAGTAAATTGGGGAAGAATTCATTAGTGGAATTAACAGACCACACCAAGAAACAAATCGATGACACAATTTGAGTGAAAACTATACGTCGTTCGACTGCAATGTGGTCCATACACAAATTATGCCACTAGTCGAATGAAAAAAGTGGGGGCATTAATGGAAAGAGTGGGGGCATTCTTGGATGGACAGATAAGATATTGGAAAAAAAAAAAATTGTTGATCCATTATAATCTAAACTGGATGATAATCTTAAAGTACCATACAGGAATTTGGCAAAATGATTTCCTAATGAAGGCTTGGAGAATATCAGCCATAACCCAAAAAAGTTGGAAAATGCTGACTGTCATTTCCTCTTCAACTCTGACCCTCCGTATTGATCATTTCCCATGTTCCGTGAAACTGAATCTTTCGCTAGTCGCTACATATGCATAATCACAGAGGATGTGGAAGAGCTAACATATAATAGATTCTTGTGAACACCTTCAATGTCCATAGGATGTGGACAAATTTGTCACAGCTGTCCAAAGATCATGAGGAGCGTCTGGACAAGCATTACGGTGTGCCTTTGGCAGCATACTGCAGTTGCTTCCAATAAAATATCAGCTTTCTAGAGGTTAGTGGATGGTCATTGGTGGGAACCCTATTGCACTTCTGAAATTAAAAGAAACTAGGGTCCTTGATATCTAACAGCCTAAGCCGTGCAAGATTGGAACTTATCCAAGAAACCAAGATATTGGAGCAGTTAACGCATGTCTGCGGGTTTATTGTTTTGTTGTGATGATTAGCGGCAACACATGTGAATTGGTTGGGTACTTTGTGCTTTGTTCACGAGTGAGAGGGACAAAGGCCGCATTGGTATACAGGTGCACACGATACGAGTTCGATCGTTTGGCACATATATATGAACACAGACACAACAATATAAATAATATATGTTGTGTACTATGATTTATTTTTCCTCTTTTAAAATGACTAGTCAATTATACAATAAAAGGTGCACTAATTAAATTTTGGACATATTTAAGTCAAAATATGCTTTACACACACGAGCCTTACTAAACTTGCTGTGGAAGATCAATATATGCCGGATGTCACAATCGGCTTGTGGTCACTGAAGTGTGTACGTCTCTAGTAATGCATTGCTCAACTTCTCCTTCCTTCTCTGTTACCAGTATGAAAACCCATACATCAAAGTTTACAAGATAGGTCTCATTAACCTACATTAAAATGCACTATGAGATTGATTAGGAAAAGACAAACGACATTCTTGTCAACTAGTAAATATTAAAAATTACAACAGTATTTGTACTGTCCACCTTTAGTCAATATTATTAAAATTAGGAGAATGTATGCGAGATTGTTGCATACATCGGAGTATATATAAGTTTATTATATTTAGAATTAATTTTAATATATTTGAAAAAATTAGTATTATCGTATTTGACATTAAAATAAAAAACATTAGTAAGTTCGTATAGTTTGACTTAGATATTGGAATACTTATTGCAATCACCTGCGGAAATTCTCATTGAATTAAGCCCCAGTAGCGTGTTTATATATAGCACGAGGAGGGCAGCTGTATGCCAAATTTCACACCCATTTTTGTGGAGAAGAAGAGAGTGGGATTCAAGTGAAGAAAGAAAGACACGTGCATGGGTCCAGCCCAACACAAGGAGAAGGAAAAAAAAAAGAAAGGAAAACCTTAATTGTACGCGTAGAGAGGAGGAGGAGGAGGAAGAGGAGGAGGAGGAGGAATCTGCTCGTGATCGAAGATATGGAACACAACCCCTGCGAGGGAAAGTGGGGAAAGCTAGAAAGGCTTTTCGAAAGCAGCGAAGGAAGCGTCAAAGTATGTTTAGCTGTCAATCCCTCCAAACACTTCTCACGGGTTTTTATTATCTCTCTTTTTCTCTCTCTTTCTCTTGCCGTCGTGCATCCATTTGTCAGTGGTCACTCTCGCCCATGCAAGTCCAAAATGTTCCCGCGTCACCCTTCATTCCCCTTGTTTTATTCTTTTCTTCATGCCAGATTACTCTCTACACATGAATAATAACAAATTTTCCCGATAAGTATGAATAATAGAGCATATTGATTGGAGAACAACAACTAATATGCATATTTGATGTGACAAAAGATAAATTGCACTACAATATGTTACTGTTATTACGTCTATTTTAATCATTACTGAACTTGACGTATATGTATGTATATTCATGTATTCAGCCCATGTGCATATTAAAACGCATTCACCTTCTTTGCGGTGATCCAAAGGCATTGAAGCTGGCATTTTCAGAACACTTTAAAGCTTTTTATGCTGAATCAATTCTTGTCGGGCCTAAACTAACAAATTTGTAGTCCAAATCTCTGTGCTTAATTAATCTCAAGGATTATACATAGGTCAATCAGTCTAATTGACAGTTTCTACAAATCCTCTCTAAGGTGCCTATCAGAGAGATTAAAATCAATTAAGCCAGAGTGCTTTGGCTTCTTCTCCCAAGACATTATTGAGGAATTTTTTATTTATTACCTCGGACTTGAGTTTTTTCGAATGAATTTGACAAGTAACTTGATTGTGTCCCTCGTCGAAGAAGTTTTTTTGTTAAGAGCTTTTACTCAAGTCCCAGGAACAGTAACCAGGAAATGAATATTTTGCCCATAAAGTTGGCAAAGTCCATGTTGATATTATCGAAGGTATTCATATTTTTGTTACTTGCAAGTCGAAATAGAATCTTGACAATTCCTACTTTTGCAAGAGAGGGTGGGCGTTGGTAACTTGGTGCTTCCATCTTTGCATGACATCGAAGACACATATCCTATGCTGCTACATTGTGTTTTCTCTATGTGCATTTGGAATGTGTTCTTGACAGTGTCGAATGTGCATTCTACTCTTCTTTACTCTGTATGAGATTTCCTGATGGCTTAAGTGAGTTTATCTATGTAGTCCCTGCTAAAGGCTAGGACTTTCAGGTTTGATGCCTTCATGTATTTGTTGGGACATATGGCTAGAGATAAATAATAGAGCAATTTAGAATATGTCTAATAGACATGTATATTTTATGTCTCACAAAATTTCCCATTTAATATTTTTTGTCTTTATATTTTTTTTTCCTATTGTTTGATATTAAGTTAACTCTTTTAAAAGAGTGAAATTAAAAAATTATTATATCTTTTTTATATATATATTTATCGGGAAAAGCTATTTTCCGAGAGGATAATGCCTTCTTCATTTTTCTTGCTGTCCTTAGCTTTGCCAGTTGATTAAATGTTATGCTTGCTGTCCTTACTCTCAAGTGTACTACCTTGGTGGCCTGTTGACAAACTTTTTTCCTTTTCCTTCTGTAATTCATTGTATTCGGAAAAATTTTAAAAAAAAAAAAACGTCACCTATCAGAGAATGCGTACGCCTTCGCAACTCCAGCATGATTGGATAGCCAATGGAATTTTTAGGACATATACCTTATAGAGGCTAAATTACTTATTAAAAATATACCGGCGGTTTAATTATTTATTGCGGGAGACTATTTTATTTATGTTCTTTACCTAGTTACAACAAATTCTTTCAAATCAACAGGTCTGCTTACTTGCCAGAAAAAAACATATTGCTTTCAAGGAAGTTCTAAATTAATTCTTTTTTGTAATGTACGCATGATTATCAGCGGGCTGACTGGTACATGTGTGTAAACTTCAGCGACTAAGTTTCAGTTTTTATTAATATTATATATGAAGTGGATTTAAACTAAGTTAAATGGAACTTTTACAAACGCTGTTGGAAAATACTTTCACACGAGGACATTGTGTGAAAAGGAACACGAGTATGAGACTGACGTATTATGAAACAGGCGATCAAAAGTTGATGTGGATTGGAATAAGTATATGATGATTTGAAAACCGGTTTCCTAGTGAATAATCAGTCTTTCAATTGATGACACTTATAAAACGTTTTGCATTCCTTCCAATAAAATTTTTCCTCTCTCTTGTTAAAAAAAATTCATTGGAGAAAAATGCAACATCTTTATATGGATGATGTTCGGGACAAAAAATATATAAAAGACACTATTTTGCGGGCTTTATTTTGGGGGGAGAGGATAATAATTTTTGAAAGCATCCAGGGGCTTGAATTGAATTTTAGAAAATTAAAAGAATAGAAAAGAAGAAGACTAACATTGTAATTCTATAGTTCAAAATTAAATTTTGATATAATATTTATTACATTTATTTATTTTTTTAATATGAAAATTTTATTATTTTAATTACATATATTTTTTTTCATTTTAATTAAATCTTATTTTATTTTTTTAATTTATTCTTATATATAATATTAAGTTAATTTACTTAAAAAATTTTAAGCAAATTAAATTAAAAATCTCTTTTTTTCTTTTTTTTTTTTCGGTTGGACTCATGTCTTGCGGGAAACGAACAAAGAAAATAAGCAAATCCCACAGTTTCGAAGGTCATCATGATCCCTTTATAAATTAAATAGCTTGCGGTGAAAAATGAAGAGGAAAGAAAGAGAAGGAAAAGCTCAAGATTAGGGGAAGAGGCATGTCTACTCGGAAGCAAAAGAGGGCCGTTCTCTATGAGAAGTTGCAATCACTCCGTCAGGCTACCCACTCCAGTTCTGTACGTAGATGCTCAAAACCCTTTAAGTTCCCAGTTAAATTCACTTTCAATCGGGATTACAAAGAACCTTCTTCTTCTTGTTTTTTTTTTTTTTTTGCAGTTTTAAGGTCGCACAAGATAGGAACTTTACATTAGATTAGAGCACAAAATGAATATTTGCATGATCGCACTAATACCCTTTGTTCCTTGTACAATCGTGGAAATCTGCTAAAATCCCATCTATGCATGATCAGCTGGTTTCGGAATCAAAGGACCTGACGATTCTTCTCTCTCTCTTTTTTTTTGGCGAGTCATTAGATGATTGACTTTCTCTCTGAAATTGGTGGTTTTGGCAGGTGAATAAGACCTCAATAATAGTAGACGCTTCTAAATACATACAAGAATTGAAGGGAAAAGTGGAAAGGCTGAACCAAGAAATCGGAACTTCAGAAGCAACAACCAGCCAAAATCCACTGCCTGTAGTGCACAAGAACTACTCCAAACCTTCCCTTCTCCCCGTCTCCCAACGCCACCCCCTCGCTCCCAATCCCCTTTAACGTGTTTTCAGTTTTTCACTTTTCCAATTCATCTAATATTGTTACTAAACAATATGTTTCATTCGCTGTTTTTTGTATTTCAGCAGGTTACGGTGGAAACACTGGAAAAGGGATTCCTTATTAATGTGTTTTCAGACAAGAATTGTCCTGGTTTGCTCGTATCCATTTTGGAAGCCTTTGACGAACTGGGTCTTGACGTGCTCGATGCTAGGGTTTCCTGTTCAGACAACTTCCAACTGGAAGCGGTTGGAGGAGAAGTAAGGACTTGCCCGCCTTTCTTGATTAGATATATATAATTTGATCAGGAAATCTTGTTTCTAATGGGTTGCATTCTGACACTCACGAGTATATGCATGTGTGTGCGTGTGAACTCTGGAAGACTTTTTGATAAGTGACGGTGAACTTCCAAGGCTTGTAGATATGTTTATGTCTTAAGCAATTAAAAGAAACAGTATACTAAACAAAACAAAAGCTGTTACACGCGAAACGAGACAACTAGGAAGGAAACCAATGCACACATTTCGGATTTTTATCTTGTGCGTTATTGAACGAGTAGTGGTAGTGGGTAGCTGGGGACAGCAATATTGGAGTACAACACAATTGTTGTCCCCTTCGAACAATCGCGTGAATGTGGAACAGCATTCATTGTATGCATGTAATAGGTAAGGTTGTTGAAAATAATCAATAAGAAGTAAATTAATAAAAAAAATATATTATTATAAATATAGTAAGTGTTAATTTTAAAAATAATTTTTATTCTATAAATATTAAATATCGTAATATAATAATTTTAATTTTATAATTAATATAATAAAATAAAATAATAAATAAATATTATTATTATAATATATAACGATTAATTAATTTAAGGTTTATATAATATAATAGTTAGTTTTTTTATTTAAAATTGTAAATTAAAATTTTTTAAATTTATTAATTTCCAACGACCGGTGCATTACTTTGTATAATTAGAATTGGTGGTAATTATATATATATTTATATCTTTATTTATCTATTTTGATTTCTCAGAATGAAGGGCATGATGACAACATAGATGCTCAAGTGGTGAAGCAGGCAGTGCTGCAAGCTATCAAAAATTGGAGTGAAAATAATGATCAAGATTAATAATTGAAACCTGGGACGACCAAAGACAGCATAATAAAATCTTGTGCTCCTGCAAAGCTAGATATTATTCACAATGATCTTTGTCACAAAATATTATTATCTTATGTTATGTTATCTCAATTGTTCTTATATCCTTCTATCTTTTTAATCTTGATTCCCCAGCATGCGTGTGTATGGATGTAAAAATTTGATTCACTTCCATTCTACAACACTCGGAAGATTATAAGTTGCAATGTGTGAGCACAAAATTGCCGGAGCGAATTACGATAATAGTAGTTACCATGCTACTGTGTCAATTGGAACTGCAATTGGATTAATCGTTGTTGCGAACACGTTAATTACAATGATATATGTGTGACCATTTTCATCCATAATTCAGAATTTAAAACCTTTCACGGCTGTATGTGCATGTCAAAGTCCTGAAAGGCTTACTGCTAGGGAACATTGTTTTTGGTTAAAAAAAAAAAACAAAGATTAAATTGATGGAGGGGGCCTGTAAATAGGTTGCTAGATCTGGGCCATTGACTCGTATTATAGTTACTCACTAAGTTATACTATTATTTAGAACTTAGAACTCTGAAATAAAATTGGGGATCTGAAGCCTGTAATATGAGCTAGAGATCCAAAGATATGAGTGGCAATTTGGGAGAGACCATTATTCAGATGCATTTGGTGACGAAATGTTTGTTTGCTTATCTGATCATCTTTGTCAATCTTTAAATTATAAGCGCTGCCCGTACTAATTTTGAAGTGCTAATCAACAAAATTCTATCATTTGCTTCAATCCTTAGCTTCTCCTACGCAATGTTCTGGCATGAAGCTAGGTGGTAGGTATTTATTAGTTGTCCCAACCGATTTCAGGCGAATCTGTAGTCTGGAAACGACCTGCTTTATGTGTACGAACGGTATAAAATTGTACGGCATATAATTCTTTACTTGAATTCTAGGAAAACACTTGATCAATTTGAGGATGACGAGTACAATTGAACATAATTAATACAATAATATATATATATATATATATATATATGATAACAACAAAAAAATGAGTTAATAAAGAGAGAGAAAAGTAAATAATTAATTAATTCTACACCTGTGTTATTGTGTTATTATTTTTAGAGCTCTAATTTTTATAATTGACGAGAAAACTTCAACTTTTTTTTTTTGCTTCGAATATTTTTACTTGTAAATTAGTACCGTTCACAAATTGCGAAATAGCTATTAGAGTATAATTCTAATTTGAAATAAAAATTGAGAATTTAACATTTATTACTGCAAAATACATTTTACAATTGAAGTGACACACATAGGGTCTGCATTGTTTACGCATTGCCCTCAATGAAACCTAAGCCAAGTCAGTCGTTCTCCCACATAGCTCCTATGCACGCGATCCATGCAATCCAGGGAGCGTAGTAGGGTTTAATTCAATTCCAAGACTGCACAGCAGAAAATATAATTTGATTCCTAAACATAATAATAATAATAATAGAAAACACAAATGATTTTTATATACATCCTCTATATAATATGTGAAATATCAATGTGTTCACTTGAGTGTATTACTTTTAACTCCACATAAATTTTTAATAATAATAATTGAGGGTAAAATACACGGCGGACGGTAGATCCTCTCTGCCGAGCCTCCGGTTCGAATTCACAACCAAAACAAAGAGCGGCGTTTATGGGTTAGTCTTTCGTTCGACCCGGTCCAAATTGATGGCAAACCCTCAATCCGACCACCAACCCAGCATATGATAGCGTTATTTATTCACAGGCCCAAATTCTGAAGCCTTTGTCGACATAGTTTATGGGTCTTTCTTGTTTGAAATTTGTTGGAACGATACGGCCACAGAAATGTGGCCCGAGCCCAAGCCCAAGCTATCCTTCCTTCCCGGTTTCCATCTCAGCGGCCGAGCCGTTTGCCCATCTTCATCGACCGACCAGTCGTTTCCTCCCCCCTCTCTTACCAGCAAAAATATCTTAGGTAATAATATGATATTAACAAAAAAAAAAGGTGTAATAATAATAATTTTATAAATAAATAAAATTAATTACAAAAAAATTAGTGTACTAATTTTATATTATTTTCATATTGTATCAGTTAGTATGATTACTTAATAATACTCTTTTTTTTCAAATTTTAATATATTATAATACTGCTTAAATTTTTTCAAATATTTAATAGTCAATATTGAATAAAGGAGTGGAGAACTCGATTTCTAGAATGAAATTTTCACTCGATGGGCTAACTATAATCTCTTTTTTCACGGATACAAATCTATCATGTTTCAAAATTATAGGAGGTCCTTAGCCCCAAGCCTATTTTAGTCCCGCACCTTCTTTTATTTCAGCGGTCTTGTATTCAGCTAATTTCTTCTAATAATATAAAGTTTTGAATTAAATAGTTTTCTTTTTTCGGGACAATTTTAGCACCATATCCTTTGAAGTAAATAATTCGTCACCAAGTTGCTGTAATTACGTTCTAAAATGAGGTCATAAGTTGCAGCAATTAAGCATACGGGTCAGAGTGTTCTCTCTATTCCGATGTTCTCAAAAAAAAAAAAAAAAAGAAAAAAAACAAACATACAGGTTAGAGAATTCTGTAACAATTTCAATCACTCAAATACCTCTAGAAAGCATCACCCTAATTCACTTTGATTACTTCTAAAATCACGTCACATCTATGTGCCTTCAACTTTCCTTCTTTTTTTTTTTTTGTTAAAAAAAAAAGAAAGAAAACAAATGTCATTCTTTTTAACACCCTAAAACTAGCCCAAATAGAGTCGTTGTCGGTCACAACTGGCAGATCGCACGCGGAGGAGTATCCACAGACTCCGCGGATGAAGGGGGCCGATTTACGCGTACTGGAATCTTAAATGAAGGGAGAAGTGCTCCAAATGTTCAAGTCTGTAAGAAATTGTATGTGTGAAGCCAAGAACGATTCCTAGTCATGTTGACTCATTTTAACTAGGGGAAGAATAAAAAAGAAAAAAAGAAAAAAAAAAGGCAGGATTCGAGAGCCCATCAAAACCGTATAGCAGTCTGAAATGCATGCGATCAATAAATTATTGGCTTATAGTTTGGAGTTATGAATGATAGTTTGACAGTACTTCTTTCCAATATGTTGAACATTTCTCTGGGCTTAGCAAGTAAGTTTTGTGCCGATTTTGAGAACGTAGATCGTAGACTTCTTCATTAGCTGCGACAGTTTCCACCCTCTCTCTCTCGCAGCACAATAATGGTGGCCCGCGTTCCTCACGATAAATAAATAATCACAACCGTCACCCACCTGCTCTTTTTGACTGCTTCAAAATGCAAAATATATTATATTGCATAAAATGTGAGGAGCAATTTATGACAAATGTCAACGTATTTTGGACGCAATCGTGCTGGATTACTAAGACATGAAAGTTTTGACATGCATTTTTAAAAAATTATTTTTATTAGTGTCTTTTTTTTTATTTGTTTTTTGGGCCAACTTATAAAATTTGTTTTCTTAAAAAATTATTATGGACTCGTAACTTACAACCTACATTGGGTCATATAATACATCGTAAACCTTTGTCGATCTAGTATTTTGAACTGGTTCCATTTTAAAATCCCAAGTTTACAACCACTTTGAGTTCCCTTTATATTTCGGGGGACTGATAAATTGCAAAACCATTGTGTTAATTAGCCTTTTCTCCTCTTTAAAGCACCGTAAATTCACCCTTCAACGTTTATTAGTGCACAATTTTAATTGGTTGTAGTATTCGATTTGCGATTTTCATGCTAATATATTGCATGAAATATATACACTATTCATTCATACCATCAGATCCGTGTAGATTATTAAAAAGACATGTTTGAATTAATTGGACGACGTCAGTAATACCAAATACAGCGTTGCCTTGCCTTTTCTATTGACCACGTAAGATTCTGCACCTGATATTCCATTCCCACTGGCAGCTTCATCTAATCATGTAAACTAAGAACGTCAACCTTTATAGATATATAATATGAAAGGTATCGCCATTGCATGAATCGCCTTAACAAAAGCTTCTGAAAAGAAATCCCAACAATTCATACGCAACTGTCAACGCGTTGAAGTGTGTTAGCGGAACACCCAGAAAATATTCAACATTACTTCGTCCTTATTCAACAATACTAGATAGGGTTACATATTTATTCACATATACACACCGTCGTTCATGTATAGAACCGGCTATCAAGGCGTGACCCGGACAAACTCGAAAGCTATCCTTAGATTCTTAATGACATATATTGGGGAAACCAATGTAATTTTTCTTATCGCGGTGAGCGGTTCTGTTTCCACCGACGCTATTTGTTTTGTTTTGTTTTTCTGTTTTTCTTTTACTATAAACAGAATAAGAGTCATGCACTGGTCAGCCCAAAGCGATTGATTAAAAAAAAAAAAAAAAAACCTTACCCATGAATTTCACCTATAGTCTCGTTATAGGCCCACTTCACCCATGTATTAATATCAATGACTCAGTACCCAAATGTCAAGCTAATAGATAGATTCGATCGTAGCCAATTTCTCGATTATTTTATATACGTGGCCTTCGTTCCTAAGCAAACGCGTTTGACTAGCTCAAACCACTATAGGAATCGAGCCATAATGCAGCGAAGGTGACTGAGTGCAAAACTCTTGCGAAGTCTGAAATTATCAAAACTCTTGCGAAGTCTGAGGCCAACCAGGAGGAACTTGCTTTTCCTGTGAGTCCTGAGTCAACATTATCAATGCACCTTTTACGTGTGTTGGTCAAGAGCCTTCATCTGATATAGCTGTCGCCTTCCCGTTAACGTCTTCGGACTGAAATCAAGAGTTTCCATAAAAATGAAGGGATCTTCGTGTTAATCAATGTCAAAATTAAAATTGCCCCAACAATTAATGAAATGATGCAGTTTCCACATTAATTAAGGGATTGTTTTCGTTTTAGAGAACCGTGGGAACTTTTTTTTTTTTTTTGTTACTATCTATTAAAAAGTCGATCAGTGGACTGCAAATTAAAATTTAATCATCAAAATACGTTGACAATACTATGTACCACAAAAAAAAGGAAAAAAAGAGAATATGTTGACAATACCTAGGAAGACATCTACGGTGCTTCCCAAGATTCACCTAAAGTTCACCTAATGAATTTGAGAATCAATCGCCTAACAAATTACAGCTGTAATGCCCCAACATGACCATTTCTACGAAAGAATACATATGATCTTTTGTCTTTTGCGTTGACTCTCCCAAACATATTCGACTTTGATGTTTGTTATGAAATTACAGAGCATTCAACTTTGAGCCGATATAAATAGAGGCCATCCTTGGAGGTTTAAGCAAGCATTGAGGAAACAAACGAGCTTGTTTCGTTCTATTAATTTGTTCTTTACGGAATCTCATTTTTCAATTCTTTTGTCACAATGGCATCCCTCAGTTGTTCCTCATCAACTCCGACTACCTTCAAATACACATTAGTGGCGTTTCTGTTTCTTGCTGCAATAGCTTCTGCTCAGTTATCTCCTAATTTCTATGCAACAACATGCCCTAGTGCTCTTTCCACCATTAGATCAGCAGTCCACACTGCGGTGTCAAAAGAGGCTCGCATGGGGGCTTCTTTGCTCCGTCTTCATTTCCACGATTGCTTTGTTAATGCAAGTCATTCTCGTTTTTCTTCGCATTTCGATATTT
Organism: Bruguiera gymnorhiza; assembly: GCA_020883675.1. NCBI lineage: Eukaryota > Viridiplantae > Streptophyta > Magnoliopsida > Malpighiales > Rhizophoraceae > Bruguiera > Bruguiera gymnorhiza. Next base: position 7,168,630 of record JAIRCJ010001062.1, on the reverse strand, counting down.
TCGTTCATCTTTCTCTTTTTATTTTTATTTTTTTTCGTTTGTATATTTTGCTGCATTGTAAAAGCACCAATTCTCATTTCTCTCTCTTTTTAGTTTTTAAATATTTGCTTCTCCATCTATCTTCCTCTCCATTTGTTTGCATCTTGCATTGAGCTGCATATGTTTTCTTTTCATATCATTGTTTTAAAATTTTCAGTGGGAAAGAGGCGTATGACCCTCATGCATGCGTATTCTAGTCGCCATATACTTTCATTAATTAATAACCAACTTGACACGCTTTACATAATTAATTTACGAAGTTCGTTGAAAATCGTATTCTTTTCAAGGACTTGCATTCCACATAAGCACGAATCATAGTCTAGGAACCAAAAATCTAATTAGAAAACATTAGTAATCCATTTTTCTATGCAAACCAAAATGCAGAAGTTTTTTTTTTTCTTTTTTCCTGAAGTAATTATGTAACGTTGTGAAACAGGGATGTGATGCATCCGTGTTGCTGGACGACACAGCGACTTTTACAGGAGAGAAGACAGCACCTCCCAATAATAATTCTGCGAGAGGTTTCGAAGTCATTGACACCATTAAATCTCAAGTAGAGCGCTCCTGCCCTGGCGTGGTCTCTTGCGCAGATATTTTAGCCGTTGCCGCTCGCGACTCTGTTGTTGCTGTAAGCACGTTAGCGCCCCCTTTACAATTTCATGAAGTTTACTAAAATATTTTTGTCCAATATAACAACACCATTCACGAAGTATTGGGTTTATTTCAGTTGGGTGGACCTAGTTGGAGAGTTAAATTGGGAAGAAGAGATTCAACCACTGCTAGTCTTAGCGCCGTTACCGCCAATATCCCTGCACCAACTTTGAATCTTAGCGGCCTGATCTCTTCCTTCTCAAACAAAGGCTTCACTGCTAACGAAATGGTGGCCCTCTCTGGTATGTTTCAATTTCTTCTTCTTAATTTAGAACCCCCCCCCCCACCAACTCCTAAAGAGGTTTTTCTTCCTTTTTGACTCCTGATGTCGTGCTTATTTGCAAGCAGGATCTCACACGATAGGCCAAGCAAGATGCACATCTTTCCGAGCCCGAATCTACAACGAGACCAATATAGGCGCCTCGTTTGCTAGATCAAGAAGAGCGAATTGTCCCTTTTCTGGAGGTGACAACAACCTGGCTCCTCTTGACGCCACCAGCCCCACTGGCTTTGATAATGCTTACTTCAGAAACTTGTTGAACCAAAATGGGCTTCTACACTCTGACCAACAGCTCTTTAGCGGGGGTTCGACAGACTCTCAAGTTAGAACTTACAGCTCCAATCCACGGGCTTTCAGGAGAGACTTTGCAAATGCAATGATAAAGATGGGAAATCTTGGCCCACTTACCGGCACAAGCGGGCAGATCAGGACTGACTGCAGGAGAACCAATTGAATCCAGCCACCCCGCCATACTATTTTTCCATTTTCCAATGTATTGTAATTTGGGTTTAGACCTGGTGCGAACTTGCTGATATGCCTAACAAAATCTTTCCCCTTAACCTAATTATTTCCCTTTTTTCAAGCTTGAGTCGACAGAAATAAATGTGTGTTTTGATTGTGGCATATATATATATATATATATATATATATATATATTATTTTTATTTTTTTTAATGTAGCAAAAGATTTGGGAATATTAAAAGAGAATTTTTGATTAGTTATAATAGTGGATGTGATGTGACATACTATTTGTTTAGACTGGGCTCGCGGAATTTCACGGGTCCCTCATGCCGGGCCATAGGCGTAATACTAGCGGTCATTTTAGAGTATAGGCTTTTAAGTTTGAGCCTATGGAGCCAACTCTTACATTGGGATAACCTTGGGCTAAATCAGTAATCAGGTGTACATCAAGTTCAAAGCTCATACTGATATTTTGTCATTTGGTGGCCCATGGGCTATATTTGTGCCAGGGCTTCAATTTTTGCTAGTCTAAAAAAGACGAATGGAATTTGACCCAAAAAAAAAAAACAGTCGAAAGGAATACATTCGCATCAGAGCCCCTGCTTACTAATGTTGTCAAGAAACAACCCAATTAATTAACAACTTAATAGTCTGTCTGATTAAACCCAATTTATGTTTTTTTTTTTTTTTTGGGGGTCCAAACTGAAAGTTGCTAACTTAAAATACTTAAATAAAGGCATTTTGCAGCTGATTATGTGTTGAGAGGCTCCTCGGTGGAAAGTAGACCCTGTCGTATGAGTGAATGAATCGGACGAGAGGAGTGTCGAAGTTTAACCACAATAAAATGCCAATGGTCTGAGATTATAGCTCAATTTAAAGAATTGAACTTCAATTTTAGCGATCTAAGATTCAGGTCGCCACAGTGTGATCATAAGAGAAATGAAAATTATGAAGAGTCGGTTACTGTCGTCTCTTCAGTTGACCATTACGCTGACTGATCAGATGCTCCATTAACAGATAAAACTTGCCGATTCAAATCTTTAAACAGATTAGGTAGCGATGAACGGTAATAACAAAAAGACCCAACAAAGCTTTTAAAACTTCCTTCAAGTTGCTAGGCCGCCGGGAAGCTGTCTACTGTGGATCTCCAGAAAGGTTCCTGCGTTTGGAAAAAAAAAAAAAAAAAAAGCAAAAACAAAAACAAAACAAAGCAAAAGGAGTGTCGATAAAATCGACACGAAACGTTTTGTGAAGAGATTCAAATTGTAAGGAAATTTGCTTTAGACGAGCCCAACACACCATACACTCACATTAACTCACACAGACAGAGGCATGATATGAATCTCTGGTATTTTCGTTTTAAGTTCATCGTTAATTACATTATAACCTTTTAGATAGTCTGTTTACATTACAAATAAGTTTACTTTTGAGTCTATCAATGATTGTCTCACCAATCGAGTAGCTAGTAAGAGCAAAATGTCGCATCCTAATCCAACTAATGCTCAAATTTTCTTTTTTTTTTTTTAAATTACAACATATAAGGTTGCTTGGATTTATGTGTTGAGATAAATAATGGGTTGTCAGAGTTTATATATATATATATATCTTCTAAAATTAATTTCGATAGTTCATCATCCATTAATTCTGCATGTAAATGTCTTTGCGTCGTTTTGTGGTGATTATTGTGAACTGTCGCCAGATGGCATCCTTTTGGCCAACTCCAGCATATTCCAAAGGACACCAAACAGCTATAAATTAAATACCCAGATCGACTACACCTAAAATGCACCAGACCAGAGACAGAAAAATTTTTATTACAGAAGCTTGGACTGTGAAGTTGATTGTTATAGCTACTAGTTCTAGTATTAAAGCATGGCTTCACGAGGCATCTTTTCTCTTTATGCCGTCCTTTTGCTGGCTCTTTTTGCCACATCCCCTTCTGCATTATCTCCTTACTACAATGACAATGTGTGTCCCCAAGCTTTACCAACCATTAAACGACTTATCGAGGCCGCATTATCAAGCGAACGACGGATGGGCGCTTCTTTACTCCGTCTACACTGCCATGATTGCTTTGTTAATGTAATGGACTAACATCATTTTTATAGTTGTGCTTTTTCATATGTTCTCACTTATATACACCTTTATCAGAGAAGTACTTTTTTTCTTTTTTTGCGAAATTGTAGGGCTGTGACGCATCGATTCTCTTGGATCCCACGGCTAACATTGACAGTGAAAAGAATGCATTCGCCATCGCAAATTCCGCTGGAGGATTTGAAGTCATCTGCCAGATTAAAGGCTGCTTAACAATGCTGTATGCTATTTGGAGTACAAAGTTGATCCGGAAAATATGACTAAATTATCTCTGGTTAAGAAAATGAGTTCAAAAAAATTTATGTAGTAGTTCAAATAGAGAATTACTTAAATTATTAGAAATATTTTAGTTCAATTTTAAAAAAAAACTTATAGTATTTGTTATTTTTTGTGATTATCTAAAAATATCTAATATTTCTTTTTTCAAAATTTGAATTTTAAAAGAATTAAGGTGAAAAATTCAATTTTCATAAGAATAATCAAACAGTTTTTTAATTATATTTTAATTTAAAAATATTTTTACTCATCGCAAAACGTACAACCAAACAAAGCTTAAAGCGGAGGTTGACAGAATCTGTGGACGACCGGTGGTGCCCTGTGCAGACATCTTAGATGTTGTCGCTCGTGATTCCGTCGTTGCGGTACTTAGTTTTATCACTTTGATCTTTCGTATTCAATTGAGCAATTCATACAAAGAAGACAAAAAAAAAAAAAAAAGGCGTCATTATAGATAATTCGTAATCAATTTAAATATTTGATTGAATTATAAGTTTTTACCATACACATTTACCGCACACGTACGCGTAAATTGTCACGGTCGCGGCTAATGTTGTGATTTTGAATGGTCGATCATTTAATCATTTTTGGCTTTTTATTTGTTTATAAAATTTTACCATTAAAATGATTTTAACGATATTTTTTAATTTACCATTTCTTTTAAATATGTGAAATTAATTTAATATTAAATATAAAATTTTTTAAATAAGATAGAATTAAAATAAAAAAATATTGAAAGAAATTTATATAGTTTAAATTCAGAATATATATTATAATCATAATAAATGAATAAATATAATAAATATTTAATATAATAGATAATGTGTACTCGATATAAATTTTAAAATATTAATTTATATATAATTTTGATTTTTTTAATCAAACGTGCAGCTGGGGGGACCAACATGGGGAGTGCGACTAGGGAGAAGGGACTCAACAACGGGCAGCAAATGCCGACATTCCAATACGCACTAATCAACAGCTTCAAGAGGGCGAGGCCTCAACCAGAGAGACCTCGTGGGGCTTTCCGGCGCCCATACTATATAGGGTTTGCCCAATCTCGTGCCTTCAGAAACCGAATCCACGACGACCCCAACATTGATCTTAATTCGCACAAGAGCGCAGATCTTCGTGGCCGGTCTCCAGTGGGGACTTGAACCTCGCGGCTTTAGGCGACAAGACACCTGCGCGCGTTGAGGTTGCGTATTTTAATAACTTGTCGAAGAGACAAGGGCTTCTTCACTCGGATCAGGCGCTCTTTAACGGTGGCTCCGATGATGTCCTGGTTAGGGCTTATAGCTCAAATGGCCAAGCTCTCCGGGCGGACTTTGCTAGGGCCAAGGCCAGATTCGTTTGAACTGCAGGGAAGTGAGCTATTTTATCTTATTGCCTTATCCAGGTTATTTTGCTTTAAGATGTTGGAGCCGTTAAATAATGAAACTTTTTATGCTAAATAATAATAATAATAATAAAACTTCGTCTTTAATTAATTATATGATAAAGAAAATGCAGGTGAATTTTGGGCTTTGTTTGGGCCGACTGGCCTGGTCCAGTAAAATATTGGGCCACCAGTATAAGCTGGGCCATTATTGGATATGGACCTGACCTTTTGAGGCTGACCTGTCGATCTGGGCAGTTTAAAACAGATCCACCTGAGTCATTGTTCTATTTGGGCTGCACTTCTATCAAACAATAACGCGGAAAATGCTGAAAATATGTCAAAGAAAAATAAAAAATAAAAACACAAAAAATACACGGAGACTTAAAAAATAAAAATTAAAAAAATTAAAAAAAAAAAAACAGAGAGAGTTAGAAACCACCGTCGGCCGCGCGGCCCGTGGTGCTCACATGGTTAAATCAGGAAAAGAAGGAAAACCACCATGGGGTCTAAAACCAGCTACAGAGAAATGGCATAAGCCCACTGGAAAAACATCTGAAAACCGAATGAAAAGGGAAACCATGGAAGAGGGGGAGTTGATCTCACCTATTCGCCGCTTGATTCAGGACGATGAATATAAGCAGACTTATGGGTTAGTAGACACCGAAAACAAGATTAGGAGGATCGGTCATCATCTTTTTTATCATTATCATCATCATGTGGAGATGTCGTTCGACAGGAGCATCAAGATGCTTCTCAACTTCAACCAGGGTCGCCCTGCGGTGGTGGGACCATGTGCACCAAGCTCCCAAGGATCCAATCTCTGGGGTCACCGAGGCTTTTCTTGCTGACCCTTGCCCCACCAAGATCAATCTTGGAGTGGTACGTGCTTGCTTCCTCTGTTTCCCTTTTTAATCTTTCACTTTTTTTCCTTTTCTTTTTTTCCTTTCTCTTAGGGATTTGTTTCAAGATTGAATTTTCTTTTCTGGAATTTTAGGGAGCTTGGAGAGATGGTGATGGGAAACCCGTTGTCCTACAATGTGTGCGAGAGGCCGAGGCAAAGATTGCAGCTTGCGATTTCTTGTAAGTTCCTTATTTGTTTCTATTTTTAATTTCATTTCTTCTTTACTTCGATTCCCATTCCCCATGTCTAGCATTATTTTGCCATGATGCTTTATATTGGACCTGTTGCTAGAATATTCAATGGTTTACTATAATTGTTCAATTTTGGGCCTGTCCGTGTCATTAGTTTTGAACATGCTAGTGTATGTTTCTAAGTGAAAGATTACTTCTATAGGGAATCGGTTTCTTCTAATGTGAGTTCTAAACTGGTAGAAGAAAGTGTCAAATTGGTATATGGAAAGGATTCAGATATTATAAAAGAAGCAAGATATGCGGGACTTCCAGCTCTCTCAGGAACTGGTGCTTGTCGTCTCTTTGCTGAATTCCAAAGGCGTTTCTTTCCTGAATCTCGTGTATACCTGCCTGACCCAACATGGTCAAAGTATGTTCCTTTAGCATCATTTAATCCTCTTATCAGACTTGCATTAGAGATTTAGGTAAATTGCATTCATGGTGCAAGCACTTGGGCTAGATAAAATGTTTCTCCAGTTTGAAGTAGTTTTCCGTTCCTGATTTTGGCACCGACTTATTCCTTGCAATCTTGGTATTTTCTAATGTAATCTTGCATGAATGAGCTGCCCTGTCATTCACAAACAAGGCAATCACCAATCATTAGCTTCACAAGACACAGACCTCTAAAACATCTCCCTGAGTATCTGCAGAGCATTCCATTAATCATCCTTGCACTGTTCATATAGTTACCAACTAGTGGGCTTGTGGGGATACTGCCTTCAGATCATGTGCCTGAAAGGTTGCATTTGTGAATGTCATTATTACAAAAAATGTGATGTTGCCCCAAACCCAATTAAAATTTTAATTAGTCTATGGGTTCCATCCTTGGGTCATTGACATTCAATCTTGTGCAAAATGTAGTCATCACAACATATGGAGAGATGCCCAAGTTCCACGGAGAACCTTTCGCTATTACCAACCCGATTCAAAGAGTTTAAATTTTTCTGCACTTATGGATGATATCAAGGTATGGCAGTCTTTTGCAGTTGTGTGGATAGAATAGCAGATAATTCTTTATTTGACCACTGAAATGCATGCTTGTCAAGCATGTAATACAAATCATTTGCTCGGAATGGGAACTGGCTACATCTACGGGAATACTAATTTGATTATGAGTCGATTCACACACTTTGCATGTCCAATAAAACTATTTTCTCTGTGACAAAGTTTAACTTCAGTTGAGGAATAATTTTTGGAATTGCATCTTTTAAATGGAGGAACAGATGCACTGCCATGTTACTAGAGTAAATGAGTAGCTGAATGGATTAATTTAACATCATAGTCTAGTGTGAATTACCGGGTGAACCTCCTTAACGGCTTCTGTAGAATGCTCCAAATGGCTCCATTTTCTTGCTTCATCCCTGTGCTCACAATCCAACCGGTGTTGACCCTACCATGGAACAATGGAGAGAAATCTCATATCAGTTCAAGGTAATTCAGTAATTGCAACAGTTGTGGCATTTCACTTATATTTTCAACTATTCTTACTCCTAGTCTAAGTATGGCTTTGATTATGTTTTAGGTAAAGAATCACTTTCCCTTCTTCGACATGGCTTATCAAGGTTTGGCAAGTGGGGACCTTGACAGGGATGCCCTATCAATCCGAATTTTTCTTGAAGATGGACATCTTATAGGCTGTGCCCAATCCTTTGCCAAGAACATGGGATTATATGGACATCGAGTTGGCTGTCTCAGGTGGGCGGTTATTCTGTATTTTCTCTTTACTGTTATCTTGTTATTCTTTGTTTTCAAGATTGGTAAAACTAAATTTTGATGGAGTACATCCAACTGTGAGAGTCAAAAGTTGGTAAAATGGTAGTAAGTACTACTTTGAAGAAGATGACTGATGTATTATTAAGCCTCACCGACTGGCTTTATGGGCTTCATATTTCTGAGCAATTAGATGTGTATAGTAGTAAGTACCACTTTGAAGAAGATAACTGATGCATTGTTAAGCTTTATGTTGCTTTTTGGTCTGAAATTTGTTTTGACTCCTTTTTCTTCTGGGGCCCAGTGTTCTCTGTTCAGATACAAAGCAGACAGTTGCAGTCAAAAGCCAGTTGCAGCAGATAGTCAGGGCAATGTACAGCAGCCCTCCTGTTCATGGTCTATTCCTCGTCTCAAGTATCCTAAGTGACCCAGGCATGAAGGCACTTTGGGCCGTGGAAGTGAAGGTAACACATTCCACCAACTTATCTTTTCTTCTTCCCGTCTGAGTAAAATGCATGGTTGTGTGTTCTAACAATAACTGCACCTTCAGCTCATGGCAGATCGCATAAAAAGTAGGCGGACTAGTCTGCAAGAAAGCCTTAAGCAATTGGGTTCTTCTCTCAATTGGGAACACATAACAAACCAGGTTGGCATCAAAGTTCCAATTTATACTGCTTCAACTGGACTCTGCACAATGTGATTTGCAAGGAGAATGAAACTAAAATTAATATTGAGCCTCTGATTTTACACCCCTTCTGCAGGTTGGGATGTTTTGCTACTCTGGCTTAGCCCCTGATCAGGTTGATCGGCTGCTACAGGAATTCCATGTATACATGACTCTCGATGGACGCATGAGGTAAATTTATTATAGAAGAATTGCTAGTTCTAGTCATGAACATCATATGTGAGCTGTGTTAATTCCGAATCATTTTCTTTATACTGGCTTGTGCAGTATGGCGGGTGTTACTACGAGCAACGTGAATTACCTAGCAAATGCAATACACGAAGTCACCAGATTTGCTCGGAGAGAATAGGTTCTTCCCAACAATCTTCTGTCGGCTTATCTCTATCCAGTACGAAATAATCCAGTAAATATCAAAATATTGAGGAATTGTAGATGAAAGTGAGAAATCCTGCTCATATGTGAGTGTGCTATGATATACTAACAACGAAATAAATGCTTGAAGCTGTAATATTATGTATAGATTTAGACCTGTCAGTGCAGACAACATAAAGGTAGATTCATTTCTAAATTTTCTCTAAATCATATTTTCCTTCTTGTCAAGACTGAAAATAGCTTAACCAACGAGTGGTTATTTCTGCTTAGCATATACCAAACAAAATGGTGCCCAGCATCGCGTACAACAGCCGACGATAATGCTCTGGGGGCTAGCAGCTAGCAACTCTGCCGACAAATTGGAGAAGAAGCAAAGCTTGAGCAGCAACAGGAGTTTAAGTTTACGGTTTAAAACTGTTCCGTGTCCTTTTCGGCACGGCATCTTCGTTAGGGCAGTTAATTAGGGGCTTGTCCTGTCTTATCTGTAGTCATTTAGGACGAACAAAAAGATGGACCTTACAATTTATCAGCTTTATTTTCCGAGTTTCCTGATCTTTAAGCAGTCCAGCTCATAACAATGGTGAAGATTTCTCTGGGCCCCTGAATGATGGCTTGTTGCATCGCATTTCGTGTAGAACAACTATTCAAGTGCATTTACTGGATGCTGGAAGCCTTTTTCCCGCTGCGAATTCGATTGCATTTATTTAATAAATCGTAGAAATTTCTCAACGTGCAGATGGAAAAAGAGGGAAAAAAAAAGGCTGCAATTGCACAATGAACTATTTTATTCGTGGCTCGATTTTTGTAAGCCAGCATCAGCACTAGACTCTCTCAAGCTCAGAGCACCCCCTCTCGCTCTCCTATTAATTGCCTTGCTCAAAGCCATTTTCAAGCAGAAAATTCCTTCATGTGCCGTGTTTACGGTGCTGAAGTTTCCTGGAGCACGAGGGCTCTGTATTTGGTTTTGTCTGTGTGTGGACTACGTGATAATCAACGACTATTACTGTGACAGACAGCTTGATAATATATCTGATACAAGGTAGAGAGATGTAGGAAAATCGATCTCCACTAACAACCACAACGGAAAAAACATTACTCGCCTATCGCAATAATGAATGATTCGGTTAAGTAGTTGGCGGATTTTCTATTATTCTGATTATGGGCAGCAGTTGGAGGCTTTCCTCCTAGGACGAAAAACAATCTAATAAAAATTACAAGCTTTCCGTATGCAAAGACTGATCAAGAGGACAGGACAGAGCCAAATTAAAAGATCACAAATGGGGCTCTGCCGCTCTGGTAAAATTGAATATCAAGGTAGGAAACTGTACCCATCTTTCCTGTTTACATTAAATAGTCCCGTTCGGAGAGACAAGGACAGGGAAACTCGTTAGGACATTGTGTTTCGACATTCAACTACTTGATTGGACACACTTAAATTCGTTACTTGCACAGAAGTTCGGGTGTCCTAAGCCCTTGGTGACCGTGAAATCCATTTCCAACATGACATGGAACAATTATAGCCAGCATCTAATATTGGACTGCTGCCCTCTTTACCTCACCGAAAAGCAACTTCCTTGAAATCTTAGGTGTCTACGTCGAAGAGTAACTTTCTTGATATCTACTAATTTAGTGAGATGCTTAATTATTTATATACAATACAGTATTTATCTAATTAAGAGAAAATTGAATTTTTATTCACTTTAATTGTAGATGCTATTTTTGCTGGTGTAGCCAAGTCCTCAACTCTAAGAAAAGATATTTTTTGTTTTTTTTAAAATAAATTTATATATCTCTCCTAAAAGCTCTTACTACATATTAATCCGCTCGAACGATTTACACGTTAATTAATCAACTCTAACGATCAATATGCAACCATGCAAGAAAAGCAATGGCAAATTGGCTTCCTATCCTCACAATATCGAATCAAGAGAATTCTCTTCCCCGTATGTAAGACTCAAGGAACAAAGCTGATCCGGCATGTTCTACGTTTAGGTTTTAATTTGTATGAGCTCCTACGTCTTGTTCTTCTTTTTAATTCTGAAATTGCAAAAGTTATTATGATGGTCTTCTTTATGTGATTTGTGTTTTTTTTTTAATTATGTATTTCTTTCTCTGTTTATTTGTTTATAGGCCATTTGACGATGATTGCAATCAAACGGGGCACAAATAGTTGCAAGGTTGGTAGGTTGGCCTCAGGGGACCTTTGCCTCAAAGGAAAGGTTAGCTGTCGTCCAATTTGAATAGTAGACTTCCTATCCAATCATAGCTACTTTTACACGACAAAAAATCTTTTTTTCAAATAAGTAGTTTTTTTTTTCACTATTTGTGATTCATGAATGCACACAACAATGTTGGAATATATATATATTTATATTTATTTATTTATTTTTATTTTTATTTTTTTGCTCTTTCTTTGATTTTTATTAGAACAATCGAAGGCAAATCACGTCCAACAGGTAGTTTTTCAAATCAATCCTATGCACATTTTCTATGTGGAATTCTGCATGTTATCTAAGAAAACCTTTAAAATATACCGTACATATTAGCTTTCATGAATATAAATCGATTTCTTTCTTGTTGCTTTGATGGTGCAGTGGGTGGTCTTTTGAATATAACGTGCAGTAATGCTACATCCATATTTGCACTATGCCAGACGACCCAAGTTAGATAAGCATCACCCTAGAGTTTTTATCACTTGAGCAACATAGTTCCAATTAGAGGTTGTGCTTTAAGTTTATCGGCTTGCTATTTAAGCAGTAGAGCTTTTTATTTGTATATTAAGTAGATAGTCTGCATATCTTTTTTTTATCTTTAATAATACTTATATCATTTAAATTATTGTTTTCATATTAAAATTCTCATATTATGGCATAAATTGAAAAAAGAAAAAAAACTAAATATCGCTTGGGCTTAAAAACTAGTTAGAAATTCATGCGAGGAGCTATCAATTTTTATAAATTAGCACACTAGCCGAATCTTTTAGTTATGTTTTGAGTCTAAAATGCAGAATTTAGAAGATGATTTCTACAAGAGTAGAATTTCGATTACAAGACTAGGATGCTTATTGAAGATACGTTCACAATAATAACACAATCAATCTTTTACTTGGATGGTGCAGGCAACTACGATGAAAACCAGAAGAAAAGGACTTCTAATTGAAACAAAGCATATTAGCAGCTAGGCTAGATCCAGAGCAACCAAGAGTTCCTTCATGAAGACCAGCCGTAGCACCCTCGGAACCTGCCACCATTTCCCTTGTAGCTGGTACTAAAAAACAAAGTTGAAGTAGGCGACCCAAAAGGTGGATCTTCATCATATGCCCCTGAATCAAACAATGACCCAGGGCTCCGTGCCCAATACTTTCCGGGCCTCGGCGAAAGAGAGGCTGAGTTAGTAGAAAACGCGGAGGCACCGGCTTTCTTGATGGTTATTCTTGGAAAGAACGTGCGTAGAAGAGTGGATCTTGAGTGTTTCTTGATGGGTTTTTCATAGGAAGCTGAGCTGTGAGAGGGAGGTGGGGTGAGAGGAGGAAGAGTATTTTCACAGAGCTTGTCTTTAGGCGTACCAGGCTGAGACTCCCACATGAATGGGACTGCTACAGAAAGTTCACCGTAATAAACTCTGAACGAAGGGTTGGCCATAGAGCTTTCTTTGGACAAAAGCCTGGAGAAGAACTTGTCATCTTGCTTAATTCGGAAAGACTTCTGAGGAAGGTCGGGACCAGTAGTAAACATCCTGGATCGATCGACAGGGTTTTAGGAGGGGGGGCTCTGTTTGGGGGAGGGTCACCGACAATAAAGGGCTCTATAATGGAAGAGATACGCTGGCCTTTTGCTAATTGGTGGTACCCCTGGTCTTTATTATATATACCAATGGACTAAAGAACTACCGCTTGATTTTGAGGTTGTCTGTAATTTTCCTCATATTCTAATACAAATATACCATAGTTATTGACTCAACGCCTCTGTCAAGATGGTGTCCCTCGCTAGAGCTTTAATGACGAAACATATGGTTGTGATAACTTCGACCCGTTTTTTGACAAATCCAGGAGACAAACCAACTGTTGGGAGATTCTAAGGTCACTTTGCACGTACTGTCGATCGATTCTGAGTGTATCCAGGCACCGCGATTATGCCTTGGTCGGAGAATATTAATATGCTCAACGGCCTCCCGTCCTTCACAAGGCTTCTCAAATAAGAAAGCCAAAAGCTCGACAAAGAATAACGTCAATGATGATGTCAATAGCTTTAGTAGTACCAATGTGAAATACATCATTAATTTTGGTTACTTTTATGTGGGTTTCATCTAAATTTTACGAGCGTTACACATTTATCTTATTATAAAATGCGACGTGTTTTTTTGGTAAAAAAAAAAAAATAATTTATTCCATAAAAGAATTGATAGAGGAAAGAAAAGGACTTCTGTTCGGTGAATATTTTTGGTAACATATTTGGTGAACATTCCCTTTATTGGTCCTTTCTTTGTTTGATAAGGTAGTCAAAAGTTAACCAAAAAAAAAAAATCGAAAAAAAAAAAAGAAAAGAAAAACAATGCCTCCTCATGTGATGGCATGACGCTTTGCACTTGCATGATACATGTTGGTCAAAGAAGCATGATCTGTTTCCAGATTGTTGCCCAAACAATGCCTCATTAGAGGTGAGCGGCGGTGCCGCGCGGCTCATCAGAAGCACTATTACAAACCGTTACGTGTATCTCTTCAAAAGCCACTGAAGCAAAGCCTCCATGCGAGTCGACAGGAATCGGACCGATGCAAATTTTGAACGGAAAACATGTACATGCTTGTTTACTTTAAAAATCGAAATCCAACAGAGTTTTTTATTAATTGAAAATTTAATTCGATTTGATTTTTTTTTTTCTTTTTAACTCCCCTAACCTCCGTGTTCAGCCACAGGCTGATCTCTCAATTGATATGTCTCAACAATAACATACATCACATGAATGGTAATTAAGTCACAGGCTGATCTCTCAGCTGATACGTCTCAACGGCAACATACATCACACGAATAGTAATTAAGTAAACATGGGTGTGGCCCTTGAATCCATTTGTTCTTCATGGCGGGCCGTACTACCTTGTTTGGTATTGGTGCTTAACCATAATCCGGCGATCGGGATGTTACGGCAGCAAGGCGTGTGATGCATGCATGTCTTGACTGGGCCCGAGATGTATTTTGAGAACGCCAATTTGTTTGCGAATGGCATATTCGGTCCGCATACTTTATGTGATCTGTATAGGAATTCTCGTTCAAAGTAACGACATTTTAATTCGGATAAACCCAAAATAAAATAAAATAAAATGTAATCGCATTTAAAAGAGACTGGCACGAACAAATTTTGAGATATGTATAACAATCGAGATATACCAAAAAAAAAAAATAAAGTTTTTAAAATTTTATGAATTTTTATAATTAAATTTTATTTTTTAAAAATTGTATATTATTTAAATTTGTTTCAAATTAATCAAAATTGTCAAAACTGTTAAAAATTATATATTGATTAAACGAAAATTATTGATGATTTGATTGTTTTTTTTTTGTTTAAAAAGAATTAATTTGAAATAAATTTAAAAAATATAAGATTGAAATAAAAATATAAAAAATTAAAATTTTAATTATAAAAATGTATAAAAGTTGAAGTTTTTTTCTTTTTATTTTTTTATTTTTTAACAACCGCGTAACAAACTGTGAGGTGTGGATCGAGACAAATTTAAATAGGAGACAAGCCAAACCCAGATGCAAAAAATCTTGCCTGTTTCTTTTTGAGTATAACATTGTCGTGCTACTCGTATAATGCACTCATAATCTAGTAATTTGCCTTTCTGTCGATATCATTGTCCAAAAAAATATGACTTCATATTTAACTACGCAAACTTATGATCCGATGCACAGATTCCTAATTATGTACTTTCCAATTCATTGGCCAGCTTTTTAATTAAGAATTTCAAATGGGAATTGATTAGTGGGGGCAAATTGTACAGTTGAACTACCGCTTCTAGTCCTCACATGCATGTTAATTGCTCAGACATTCAACATTCAGACCAGCTCATTTTCCTTCTCTTCGCATTAATTATTTTTTAATTGATATCTCTGATGTTACTAGTTGCTTACGGGTTAGCGTGAAACAGAGTTATTCGATAGTAAATTAAAAAACGACAGGAAAACCGATACTTGATGGACAGTCTTTTAGACTGCTCCCTGCATTTGAATGACTCCCTCCTCAATAATTCCACCCTTTTTTCAGAGGGATTTCTTTTGGGACACCGAAAAGCGGACCATACCGCCTTATTCTATGGTCATATTTAGCCAATTAAGAAGAAGAAGAAAATTAAAATATTCTGCCAGAAATTGTTTTTTAATCAAATCTGCCAGAAAATTTGTAGCTAAACGTGAGCATCAAAAGTCTTGATGATGTCCCAGCGGGTGCTTCGATAAAACTCTTGTTGCAGGATAAACCAATGCTGCTCACAGCCAGGCACGTCAGTCGGATGCAACCAAAAGGCCGCACTAGAGGACCAGACACATTTGGGCTCTACGTAAAGGGGGCCTTTTTTGAAATTCAGGAACAAATCTCCGAGTAAGCTAGACTCGTACAGTCGGGGACCAGTCCATGGCCCATCTTTGTTGTCTTTACGAGCTAGAAGCCAACTGGGTCTGGGTCCAATTTGAGTGAATGAAAATCATTCTCAGTCAGTCCCAAAGACATTTGCGGCCGTTGGCGCCCAGGTACGAAGGCTGTATTTTGAAATTGAAAACCCAGTTGACACGTGGTCGTAACGGCACGAAGCAGGCGACATTCAACGGTCACCTGAACCCTGGTGCAGAGCCAACTTGGCCAAGAGGCCAAGCATCTTGAAAGGTGGCGAGAGTTCGAATTCTCACGACCCCAATCACCTGTGGTGCCTTTCAGATCCGTCCTTTTTTTTCACCCCTTCGACATCCAACAACGTGTCTGCTAGTTGACTTACACCTTTACTTTTTTTTCTCCGAATGACATAATCATGTCAACGTACATACAGGAGGAAAGAGAAGAATGAACAGAGGCCGATCCCCACTCTGGCGGCATTCAAGAGATATAAATTTTTTTTATATTTTTTCTCTCTCTGTTTTTCTTCTTCTTCTTTTTTTTCATCTTTCTTTATCTCACATTTTTTACTTTATTATTATCTAAGTTAACGTCATGTTTATTGCTAATCACTTGAATCGATAAATTTTAATATAATGGTAAAATTACAAACGCATGAATTAATCCCTATGAAAGCGGGATCACCTCTGTTTTCTCGTTTTATTAAAAAATTAAAAAAGCAAAGAAAAATATATCAGAGGACATTTCAGTAAATACACGGAGCTAAAATCTAACGGATACTTCGGCCTGGACATCTTTTCCCTCTTTTGCGGTCCGGCGTTGTAGTGGGTGACTATAATATGCTGTGCAGCACTCATACACTCTCGCTCCCACTGCGGCCACTCTCTACTGCTTTTAATTGCGTCTCTCCCGACTCCCGTAGAACACGGGCGCCAGACCAAAACATCAATACATCCTCGTCCTCGTCCCACAAGTTTTTCTTTTGTGTTTTCTCCTACGTTAGGGTAGGGTCTCTTGTTTGGCTAAACTGTACAGATCTGAATTTTGATTGAAGTTGCAGTAACTGAAAACCCTAGAATGGAGTCCGAAACGACCGAATTGGGCTCGCGAATGGGCCAGCATGCGGCTGAAGTTGGGATGAAGGAAGGGATCCTGAGAGCCGAGATCGATACTTCGGCGCCGTTTGAGTCGGTTAAGGAAGCAGTGAATCGATTCGGTGGAAGCGGCCACTGGAAACCTTCCCAACACAAGTTCGATGAATCCGAGGTTACTTCCACTTCTACCTCTCTTTAATCTGAATTTTCGTTTGCCCTTGTCCTGTTTTTAATCGATTCGGTGCATTTGCTTCATCACCATCAAAGTAGTAGTGGTAATCGTTGTCTGGATTTTCTCTCTGTGTGTTTTAAGGCTTTCTTGCGCCACTTTTATTGCTCTTACCGGTTTTTGTTTCTGTCCTGCCGCGCATTTAGCATGATATGGAAGAGATGGACATTGCAAAAGAAGAGGAACAAGCAGCACTATTGGAAAAATGTCTGATAGTGAAAGAAAGGGAAACACTGGATGTTTTAAGGGAATTGGAAGCTACAAAAACCATGGTTGAGGAATTGAAAATGAAGCTACAGAAGCAAGCATGTGAAGTTAATGTGACTTTGGAGTCAAATGACCATGATGAAATTGTGACTTCTGCTTCAAAAGAAGAGAAGAAGGATGATACTCAGAATCTTGAGGGTAGAAATCAAAGTTTTGTGGGAGATTTGAGCTCCTGCCCCCCGTCAGCTCCTGGGGTAATTTTACTGGAACTGAAACAAGCTAAGCTGAATCTCTCCAGGACTACCAGTGATCTTGCCGGTATTCGAGCTTCTTCTGTATCACTAAACAAGAAATTAGAGAAGGAAAGGATTTCGCTTGAAAAGACCCGTCAAAGATTAACCCTTAATTCTTCCAAGATATCATCTCTTGAAGAAGACCTGAACCAAGCCAAATTGAAGCTTCAACTAGCAAAGAATGCTGAAGTCCAAAATAGTTTTGACAATCCTATGGAGATTTCAAGGGAACTTCAACGATTGAGTTCTGAGGCTGAGCAGTTCAAAAGAATGGGTGAAGCTGCAAAATCTGAAGTTTTAAGAACACTAGCTGAGCTTGAGCAAACAAAAAGAAAGATAAAAACGGCTGAGATCAGGTTGGTTGCTGCCAGAAAAATGAAGCAAGCAGCTAGAGCTGCGGAAGCAGTTGCTCTCTCAGAGATCAAGGTCTTATCATGCCATGAGAACTCCTCTGCTGATACTTCGCAGAAACCAGAAGGAGTAACTCTTACACTTGAAGAGTACTCATCCCTAACCAATAAAGCTCGAGAAGCTGAAGAACAGTCCGAGGCTAAAACAATAGATGCTATGCTTCAAGTTGATGAAGCAAATGTTTCAAAAATGGAAATCCTAAAGCAGGTAGAGGAAGCTACAGAAGAGATCAAAACTAGTAAGGAGGCGTTGGAAGAAGCGTTGCAGAGAGTAGAGGCTGCAAACGGGGAAAAGTTGGCAGTGGAGGAGGCTCTTCGCAAGTGGAGATCTGAGCATGGAAAAAGAAGACGTTCTGTTCAAAATTCTACCAAGTTCAAGAACTCTCACCACCGGCGAGACTCCTGTTTGCTCGATGTCAATGGACTGAACCTAGCAACTGATGGGTCAACGCCTGTTTTGAAGCCGACTCTATCAATAGGACAAATACTGAGCAGAAAGCTGCTCGTGCCTGAAGATTTTGCCACTGGACCGCTTTCAGAAAAAGGCATTAAGAAGCATAAGGTGTCTCTGGGTCAAATGCTCAGTAAACCAAATCACGATGCACCCTCGAGTCGGATGGTTGAAAGAGAAGGCAGCCACAAGCAGTTTCCTGGAAAAAGGAAGAAGTTTGGATTTGCCCGCTTCTCTCTGCTTTTGACAAAACAAAGCAAGACAAAGAAGCAGCCAACTCCAAACTTGAGATAATTTGGCAGTTAGGTCCGCATTTCAGTTAGCACTAGCTTCTTTTTTTTTATATATTTCTTTGACCGGCTATTCCCCTCTGTCGTGTTCCCATTTTTTAACTTTCCTGCTATGTGGATGTATTTGATTGTGTTTGCTATTTTACCGTTGACCCCTTTATATATATATATATATCGAGTGAATGATATTTCATGATATTCATTTCATATATTGAGTTGCTAAGGTCAAATGGGTGCTAATTGTGAATGTCTTTTTCTCGATGACCACCAGCCTTGTGTGATTACCTTAGAAAACTGTCCTGTTAGCTCTGGTATTGCTATTTTATGCGGCGAAGGGATGCGGCCCTTACAACAATGCCACAGTGCATAGAAAATGGAAAAAGAAAAAAGACAGAAAAACATTATTGCTATCTGAGAGTACTTGTTTAACTTTGTTACCTGTTTTCTTGCATAACAGCGTTAGGTAAATATGCTTCCAAAGTATAAACCCAAGAAAGCTGCTCGTATGTTCAAGGGCTTCGGCTCCCGACTTCGCCACTCACGGTAGGCCTTCGTTCTCCAATATGTGGTGTGTGTGTGTGTGTGTGTGTCTCTGTGTTTTTTTTTTTTTTTTTAATTTTTTTGCGCTGATGATGAGTAATCCGACCGTAAATTTGGCCCCTTTTGCTTAAAAAACTAGATAAATTGAAATTTGAAAAAAAAAAAAAAAGAAATTGATCTACTTGGTTGATTTTGACGAACTGAATATTCGATCGAATTGTGAACTAAGCAAGTGTTAGCGTAAAAGCTTTTTATATAATACTTAAATTTTTTTTAATAATATTTTATTTATTTTTATATAATATAAAAATATTAATTATTTTATAAAAAAGGAATTGGCCCACCCAAGTATATTCTTCTCGAATCAACTCTGTATTAAGTTGTTTTCTTGACGATGATTCCAATTGAATATATAATAGCAAAATCTCATTCCTAAAGGCTTTATAATTTTTTTTTTCTTTTTTTTTCAATGTGTAATAATTGTTTTGTTAGTTTGAAAAATTGCATTAGGATGGTACTTTCTTTTTTTTTTGGCCCAAACAAAAAGTGGGGTTTTTTTTTTTTCTCCCCTTCCATGCTATTACGTAATTACAGTGAAACTTCCATCCACTTAAATGTTGCCACATCGGCGCCACTCTCTCTAATTTAACGGAGTAACCATCACGGTTCAAGAAGTGGCGTGCAGGATTTGGCAATCTAATGTGGTCGAATCCTTTCTTGTCGGTGCTCATTTCCTAATCCGGCGTTGACACGTAAACGAGAAGCGTCGTTGCCAGTTAACGAGAAATTAGCCACTGTGTTACCCAAAAAAAAAAAAGAAAAGAAAGAAAGAAATTAGCTAAAAACAATAAATATAAAACAATAATATTTATTCCCCCTCAAATTTATCTACCTTACCTGATTATGTAATGTGAAATTAAAAATCATTTTTGTCTTAATTTGTAGAGTCGACTAAAAATGAATAATTACTGTCAATTGAATCGTGATATGAATATTATTTTAAATATTATTATTTTTATTGCCAGTTGGATCAAAATCAATGACCCAGAGCCAAAACGACAATTCCATCAATTACATTACATTATCAGTGTGATTATATAAATAATAATTGGCTCACGGTCGCCTCACCCACCCACCCCACCCACCGGTCCACCACCACCACCACGCAGAGGAAGGAATCTGTTTTCCGAACAATCGGTGCCGGAGAACCTTTTTTTCCTCAACTTGGGTTCCATCAAGACCGAGACCCACAAACCGGAAAATCGTTAGGAAGGTAAATCATCGTTCCTTTCTTCCTGGATTTTTTTTTTTTCTTTTCTTGTTCGTTTCTTTCTTTTCGTTGGTTCAGAAGCGCGTGCCAATTTTTCAACCTCTGAACTCCAAGCTGCCAAAAACAAAGACTAGAAAAGGAGCAACTCTAATTTTCCCTCTCAGGATTTTGATCGATACTGTCCGTGACATCAGGTATTATGGATGTGAAAGCTGGGCTTTTGTTCCTTCTTGTATTGGGTGCTGCTGGCTGGGCTTGTGCTGCCAGAGAGTTGGCCGGCGTTGAGACTTTGGGTACAAGTACGGAGACGGTTGTCTCTGATTTCTCAGGTAACTTTTTCAACTGTTTTTCCATAGTTTTAAACAAAAATTTTATGATCCTTTAATCCTGTGGTTTGGCTATATATATATTTTTCTTTAATCTTTAAGTGAAAGATTGTAACTTTTTGCTCCGATGTCGAGGGAATATGTTGAATAGCTTTCTCATCTAAATTCCTTTGTGTTTATAGTGGCCAATCAGGATTCCTTTGTGATTGTAGAGGTTGAAACCCAAGCTCCAGGAGAAGCTATCCATAATAACCGAGTTTGCACATTATGCGAGGAGTTTGCTGCCCAGGCTATTGGTTACCTCGGTGAAAACAAGACCCAGACTGAGATTATTAACATCCTTCATGAATCCTGCTCTCGTGTTCCTCCTTTCGAGGAACAGGTAGCTTAACCCTCTCCCCAGTTTTCTTTTCTGCTTGTCGTTCTGTCATTGGTTTTCGCACCAAGATTTCATTCTGCATAGACTAAGATAATGGCTCAATTGTTAGCATGATCTTGTCTACCTCTGTTTGTTGATAATTTTTTTCGGAACGAATAGACAATCAGTGGTATTAATGGAGCAGCAAATTAATCCGTCCATCAAAATATCAATGTTATAACACTTGGCTCTTCAAGGCAAGCAGATGCCAGACTAAATGATCTCAATTTCTTCTAGTGACAGAGGTCCAGAGGATGAATGTTCTGTCTCCTGATTGTTTGCTTTAAACATGAATGAGCATCTTATCTAAAAATGAATATAGCTTAAGTTATAGAGATCTTTTAGCAGCTAAAATGCCTCCATCACTTATTAAAGCAGAGGGTTTCCTGAGTATATGCATCGCCTTTTCCTAATGTTTGTTACTCAATAGAGGCTCTAATTTCTGCATAAAGTGTTTAAACAGAAGTGAAGTGGAGCTTCCTTGAACTAGAGAGTTTAGTGGTTGACGTCCATTGCATTATATGTATTGATAATAGACTAATTTTTTTAACTTGGTCAGTATTAATTTATTGGCCAACTTTCCTAAATGCCAATTGGGTGGCTGTAGCAATTGAATAGTACAATTTCTGTTATGCAATTAACTATGGAGCTTTTCTGCCCATTCTTTGAAGTACTTTTAAGAGTTGGTTGCTGAGTAGTAGGGTTTTGCTGAATTGATTCAGCCTGTAGAGCTTTTAAAACATAGTTTCAGTGTCAATTTTGTTGAAAACTTTATTCTCATGGTCTTACTTTTTTGTATTTCAACTCAGTGCATTACTTTGGTGGACTACTATGCTCCTCTCTTCTTCGTAGAGGTTTGCTCATTACAGCCTGAAGAGTTCTGTCGAAAGGTCAATCTTTGTCAACAAAAGGTAATTAGGTTATCAGAAATCCAAGAAGATAGCTGTGGAATCTGCCAACATGCAGTTTCTGAAGTATTAATCAAATTGAAGGACCCTGACACACAGGTTTGTTCCTGCTCTGTCAACTAGTAAAAAAGAAGTTACACATTGTCCACTCTTTAGTATTTTTACACACTGTTTCATGTAATTTCTATGCATGACATCTGTGCTATCTCTGCTAAATTATTTCTTTTGGCGGACACTTTTAGATTTTAACACCTTGAGAATAATAAGATCATATTTCAGGTGAACATAATCGTTTTTGGGACTATCTCTGCAATACTAAACGCATTAATCACCCAATGTTCAATTTTTTGTTTCATGATCAACCTCTAGCCTGATCCAAAGCTGACCACTCAAATGATGCTTTGTATGTGACTACCTAGTTACAGATAGCTTTATTGATAGTCGATCTCTGTCCATTCTAAAAATACAACGGTTTTTCACCATCTCATTCGGAGAGAAGAAGGTGATAAAAAGGAGAAAAAGATTCTCCCTTTCTTTCTGCATTTCTCCCTCAACCCTTTCTTGTATCTTGAATAGGGATTTATTTGCTGATAATGAATTAATTGTCTTCTTGCTTTTATGGCAGCTGGAGATAATTGAGGTGCTTTTGAAGGGGTGTGATTCCATGAACAACTATGCACAAAAGGTGAGAACTAGGACAGTACTTTGTCAGTCTGTTGATGTAATCCCATTGATTGGTCACTGTTTACTTGTGGTTCAGCAATGGGTTGGCATTTTTAGTATTGTGGGTTGTGAAGATCACCCATAAAGAACTGCTCATAATGATAAAATTAATATTTAATTGCTAAATTGTCAGCTTTTCTTTTGTTTTTTTTTTTTCCTTTTTCCCCTGGTGGTTGACGTGCTTGATGAATGATAGAAGAAGAATCAAGTTTTACTCTTCCTTGGCACTTGTTATCCACATCTTGTTGACCTTTTCTTTTTAAAAAAAAAAAAATTGCAGTGCAAGAAGTTGGTTTTTGAGTACGGTCCTCTTATCCTGGTCAATGCCGGGCAGTTTCTGGAGAAAACAGACATCTGCACCATGCTGCACGCATGCGCCAAACAGTCAACCGTGTTAAAGGCAGATTCATAAACATTGTCAAAGACATCATCTGGAATGAAGACAACCCACACTTCAGACTGCTATTGTGATACTCTCGCATCATTCAATGTGTGTGTAACATAAAAGAACCATCAACGTTATTATTCAATTGTGCCAAGTATATTGTCATGTAATTTCATTGCTGTTTGAAAAACCTGATCTTCATGTAAATTCCAACTCTACACGTGGCTGAACAAAACTTGTTAGTTTTGGGTTTTCGGATCTCGAAAAACAGAGTGATCTGTTTCAATCAAATTCGTTAACAACGTTTATCTTTTGATCGAGGTGCTGTGCATTCAAGCGGACAATCTCTTTTAAGAACATGTTAAAAAGGATCAACACAACTCGGCACCCAAGCAAGAAGCAACAACTTCCGCGAACTTTACGATTAACCGCTCGTTCTAACCAACAGACTTCTGCCTACCACGCGAACGAAAGATGGCTGCTTTCTTGATGATTATTGCCCTTTCAAAACCAAGCTATAGATCTCTGCAATTAGCATTTTAACCCCAAGAATACTAACCAAGATTAAACATTTAAATTAATTTAATTTAAAAAAAAACGACAATTTTTTTTTTTTTTATGTTTTTTGTTTTTAATCATATAAGGCTTGCGGGCCTTGGAAACTACGAAGCCGCTGCGCTGTCCTCCAGAAAAGATTAGGATAAATTATTGTATCGTAAGTCTGGAGATGAAGTGTCATGAAGATGTCCCATTGTGATAAGCACGAAACAAGATTAAATTAATTAACTTAGAGTGCAACGAATTTTGATAATCTTGTTAGATTTTTTAATAAACCTATTTACAAATGTTAATTTTTTAAAATAAAATATATTCATATAAATAATATAATAAATAATACATCAGCCAAAAAGTAAAATTATTAATAAATAATTTATTTTAATTTAATAGTTATTAACTTTTTTAATTTTTATTATAATTATATATTTTTAAGTAAAATTTTTATGTGTATATATGTATATATATAATTTAAATCTTTGAGATCACTACCTGTTTCCATCTCGTGGAAATGAAGAAGTCCAGGGAGATACGCTAGAGTATCAAAAGTTTCCGAAGCGAGAGATCGGACCTGCGCTTAAAGACATGGTGTGGACTTGGCAAGGACAACATCTGCAACAAGAGGAGCAACGGGAACAGCAATGAGGCAATAACAAAGGGCTGTCTCATCGTTAGGACTCTGGAGAAATGGATGCTTTTCATTGTGGCAGGCCTGCCATATCTATTTCAGGGTATGCTTTGAACATGTATAAACGCTAATTTTAAGGAACAGGATACCGGCAAGAAGTGTTAAAAAACAGCGTCTGTAGAAGGAACTGAAAACCCAGAGACGCCGTTGTCGTATTTCTCAGCTCGAACTATGGCAACTCGAAAACTTGGGCTAATTTTATTTTCCGATGTGGCCGAAAAAGGTTGGGGGGGGGTGGGGCGGCTAACTTAAACTAAGCACAGATGTCGTCGGTTTTATGCATCTCAGGGCCCATTAGAATAATTGATTTTCGTTTTTGTATAAACTAATCACCAATAGTATCATTTCCGTTTCAAAATTTCATATCCAATCCTTGTAGTATTTCTCAGTTTCTGGTGCAACGTTTAGAGCGTGCACCGTTTGATTAAGCACTAAACTAAACGATGGTTCGATTTAATAGTTTAAAAATTATGTCTTGATCTAAAAACATTGTACATATATAGCGCACAGTCTCGAGCCAGGCCCAACTCATCGAGTTTGGAATTTCTGACCTGCCTCTGATTTTTTTTTCAATAAAAGGCAACCACGGGTCCAGAGAAACTCTGGGTCCCATGTAATCTTGATCACGTTGACCTTGCGAGGAAGAAAACCCGACCTTGTAAGTAATCTCCTTGTTAACAGATCAAATTTACCTAGAAATTTTTATTTTTTATGATTCTTTGGACAACTTCCAACAGGGGTGGAGGGGGTGTCTTCCGGCATTCGGCGAGGAGAGGAAGTGGAAACGGGGCGCAAGATTTTGCGACAAAAAAAAAAAAAAAAGAAGGAAATAACAAGGGAAAAGAAAAACCATCTTTTAGATAGGAGCAAGTATGGGTTAGTATTCATCTCATTTGGACATCCATCCACGTTCCACTCTCCGAAACAACCGAAAATCCCCTCAAAATGGGAATAACCCCCTCCACCGGACACAAGAAGCTATATACTTAAAGTGCGAAACCCCGCGACTATGTGATGCACGAGTGAATGCATGGCACGAGTATTCCTAATCTAGGCTAACGCAAATTAACGCCAATCTCCCTTACAAAAGAGAAGAGAAGGAAGATTCAAATGGGATCCAGTACTCTAGACTCTCCTCTTAAAAAGGGGCACTTTGCCTCCCAGAACCCAAGGATGTGAAATTAGGACCCCTCGTACTGTCACCATTTTTCAATCAAATGACCAAAGTGACTGTACATCCCGGGAAGGGAATAAACCCCCAATACTGGGTCTTGGCACGGGTGACTTCACAACGCTTTCTTCCGAGCCTTGCACAGCCCATTCTTTACTGCTAAAACAGAACAGAATTGAACCAAGGATCAGATCACTGTAATTGCATTCTAAACAACAAAGTAATTCAAAACCATGGGAAGTAACCATCCTCAAACAGACAACAGAAAGCAAATCGAATGATAAGAAAGGGAGGGAGAAGGCAGAGACCAGTAAATGAGACCTCTCAAGAATAATACTGCCCATATGTAAAAGGCATATGCATATATACACACAAAAGCACCCAAAAACAAAACCATTCCATCTGAAGACCTCATACAAAACTAGATCATAATTCTCAGAGGCATAACATGTCTAATCAGAAATCAAAGTTTGATCCATTGCAAGTGCAGATCCCTACACTTTTCTAAATCAAATACAACTGAAGAGGCTAAATGAATTCACAACATAGCAGCGGCCAATGGATTAAGGTCTCTAACCAACCACTGGATCCAAGTCAAGTATTCAACTGTGTGATAAGAAGACAAAAATATAGAAACATTAAAGGGGGGGAAAATTGAGCAATTCTAGTCACAGGGTGAGCAGCATCCTAGATGTAAAAAATGCTCTTTCAAATTGAACCATCTGGGCAACTATGCCTTGGTCTTCTTATATATCTGCACATGTTTTTCTTTTCTTTCCTTTTTTTTTCAGATGTGATAATGACCTGTAAGCCCTGGAAGGGTCAAACTTATATGGATGGGTGAAAACCCAAAGAGAACCCTTGAAGGTACTAATTTAAACAGCAGTTCCAAATTGAACTATCTGGTTATTTGCTTTAAAGTGCCCACTCACATATGCACTAACATGTGTTTCTTGTAATGACCTGTGAACTTTAGGAGGGTCAACACTGTATAAGTGGGGTAAGGACTGCAAAATTCCTTATGAACCCTTGGGTTACTCATGATGAAAGATATCTGAGACTTATTACTTTTATGATTTTTTTAGATACTTTGACATTGGAATTAGTTACTAGTTCCCCTGGTTCATTCTCCAAGTGAAGTATAGTACTCCTACAATTGAAAAGAATGCTGTAACAAACAGTAGAACTAAAGGTAACATCTGACTGAAAAAAAAAAAAAATGTAGGAAGCAAAGCATCACAGTCAAACTCAACAATGTTCAATTGTTAACATGCATTATATTCACATTCATCTTATTAAAGTTGTCTACACTTTGTTGAGCCTTTATCAATCTCTAAAAGCCTCAACACTGGAAACCAAATATAAAATTTTCCATTATCATTGCACAAATGCAGCCAATATTATAAATTAGTAATTTTGATGAAATCAAGGGTCAAAAGGTAGATGATGTACTCACTTGGACCAAGAACTGGCTGTAGGCAGATCAGAAGAATGGCTGGCGGCAGCTCTGGTCGGAGTCCCATAAATCATTTCATTCTGAGCACTGTCCTCCTGAGATTTGAGAGAGAAATGGCTATTGTTGCCAGATAAGGGTGGAAAGAGGCCATTCTGCAACCAAGGATCATTATTAACTGATTCAATTACTGTACTGAATTCTCCACCCTTCTGGCTATTGCCAAGAAAAACCTTCTGAGGAGAAGGAGTGCCAGAAAGAACCTGGTCGTCTTTGGTAAACAACGATGCCATAGTTTTCTGAGATGAAGGTAACAAAACATCTTCCCTGGCTGATCTAATCTGCTCTGGGAGTAAAAGACAGCTTCCAGCACCAGCTACCAAGCCTAGACCATCCTGACCAAGGGGATAACTGTTCCACATTTGCCATGTTCCTTTCCCGTTCACATGCACATCATTTACTGGTGATGTGTGTAAATCTTGGGCCTTAGGAGTAGTGGAGAACCAACCAGAACCCAGAGCATTATGCTTTTCATCAGCAACTCGTAATCGTGACAAAGGAGACTCAATTGGTGCTGGCTTGCTCATTTCAGGAGATGCCGGTAAATTCCTCAAACAATGAGTCCTTTCCAATGCCATATCTGACGCAAAAGCAGTCCCCTGGTCTAACTGAAAATTTTCAAGTGATTCTGAAATGGGCCCAAGCAATGATATTGGATCAGGAACATAACATGGATCTTCAAAAAGTTCTGGTTCTTTAGGTATAGGTTCATGGCCTCCTGCAACAACACGAGGGAAAATGGGTTCCATGGGAGGTGAGAATCCTGAACTAGAGCTGCTGTGTAGATTTGGATATGTAGAGGTAGTGAATGGTGATGGCAGCCCAAAATGTATGGGATTATCGAATGATCGAATAGAAGGTTTCCCAGGCAAATGAGGGCTATGAACTTCAGCCTGGGGCTTTGTGTTTGGTCTACTAATGACACTGGCATTTGAGGATGAAGGAGCAGATGCTGAACGTATAAATAATTGTTGCCATGATTTTTTTGGTGCTACCATTGGTTGTGGTTCCAAGAGAACCTGCCATGAACAATTAAAGATTACAGCACTATTTTACATCATTATTGCAAAGATAAACCAGCACCTCCTAAACATAGAACCTCAATGTGCTCATAGACTCAAGAATGGGAAGCTCAGCAGCAGAAGAACAAATATCAACATAGTCATAATAGTAACTATCATAACCTTATTAAATTACTCAATAATTGCTTATCAAACATAATTTTCTAAAACTTGTTGGCCGAGCAAAAACAGGAAATGAGGAGAAATAATGACTTTTGCGAGCCTTACTCTAGCTACCAGCAAACTTATTAAAACAAACTAACAATAACTTCAGAAAGACTTACAGGGCAGTTAACATTCTTATCAACCCCATTCATGATTGACTTCTCAACCAAATGCTCGGGGGGACATACATCTCTCCTGTGGGCAGGAATATGAACAGGATCTACAGAATTATTGAACTTTTTCTCTTTTGCAACAGTAGCATGCGTATTCGCAGTCTTTCCAAAGAAAACACTTCCGCTAAGAGCTCTAGAAGAGGAAAAAAATGTTCCCTTCATTCTATCCAGATACCTTGCTCCAGTACTCCCCCTGTTAAAATTACTTGAATAAGTATTCTTCAACCCAAGTGCTGATTCAATGTTCTGGCCCTTCGCAACCTCATTCCCAGATCTCTCCCGACGGTCAATTTCATTCTTCTTCTCAAAGTCCCGCTTCTGCTCACCTTCTTTACCAGCCTTCTTTTCAAGCTCTTCAGCATCAGAGTTGCTCTTACTAGACCCTTTGTCTTTCTCTTTCCTTCTCTCATGACGCTTCCTTTCTGCTTCCCTCTTTTTATCTTTCTCTCTACCAGCTGCTGACAATTGTCTACAATGTTTTTCAGCCTCCATTATCTCATCCTTCAGCCTCCTACGCTCTTCAACCAATCTTGCAACCTCCTCTCTTTGCTTTCTCTCTTCCTCCTCTAGAAGCTCTTTCTCTAACCTAGCCTGTCTCCTTTCTTCAGCTTTCCTGCGTGCCTTCTCGCTTCTACTCTCCTGATAATTAGTCCCATTTTCACACCTCTTAGCCAATATTCCTCTATGATCAGCATCAGGAGAGGCATTGTCATTTGATGAACTAACTCTAGAAACCTTTCTCCAAAGCCACCTAATGCTGAAGAAAAAATATGTCAGTAGCTTGCATGCAAACATTAAGATACCTGAATAAGACTTCTCTGACAAGCAATTTTCATGCCCCCAAAAAATCCCATTTCCACTCTTTTGCCGATAACTAGACTTCCCTGAAAAAGGTCCAGCAACCAACTGACCATTTTCTAACCAAACCTGATTGCACATCCATCCGTGATCAGACCAGACCTTGCCATTCAATATCTTTCCACCCTTTCCAACCAGGTCCTTAATAATCCCAGAATTTGACATCCCCAACCCACGTGGCATGGGCAAGTCTAAAACTGGTCTCTTAGACACGTGCCCACAATAAGAACACATGAATTTACCACCACATGGATTTTGATCCCTATACGGAGTCAAGCAGTTCCTACACTTCCGTGTAGCAGTCTTCCGAAGCTTCTGCAGTTCAATTGCTTCAGATCTCTTTCTCTCCCTTAAACGTGCATTTCTACGCATCCTCCAAGCCGATAGCTGAGGCATCAAAATCTCATACCAAAAGAGAGTGACCAAAAGCACAAAAACACAAGCAAGCCTCGGTGACGTAATCTCAAATCGAAAAGCAGGTGGCAATAGCTGTGAGAGAGCCCATAATCCTATGAGAGGAATTACTAACCAAGGTAGCATCGTAGCAACCCGGCGAGACCACTTCTGGATCACACACAGTATACACATTATCCT
Organism: Bruguiera gymnorhiza; assembly: GCA_020883675.1. NCBI lineage: Eukaryota > Viridiplantae > Streptophyta > Magnoliopsida > Malpighiales > Rhizophoraceae > Bruguiera > Bruguiera gymnorhiza. The sequence continues at coordinate 7,138,627 of JAIRCJ010001062.1, read as the reverse complement.
CTTGACCCACGCCTATTTTCCCCGTATTGAATCCAACGAATAACAAACTCTAGAAAATGGAGACGAAAAAAAAAAAGAAACAAATTGATCCCCCCCAGCCAAAGTGTCCCTCCCCGAAACCAATGCTGCAAATTGAAAACCCTAACACTAAATCCTCGTCCGAAATCTAATACCAATAAAGAGCGATTCGTCGGAGCTTCAAGAACCCTAACAATCATTAAAGAAAAACCGAAATCCATCAAAACAATCGTAGAAAAAGAAAAAGAGAGAGAGAGACCCAATCCAACGTTACCATTTCAAACAAAAATAATAATAAATCGAGAGATTAACCACAGAAGAACCGAGCTCCAGAAACGGATTAGATTTAGGATATCCGATACAGAAGTTGTCGTGTGGAGCTGAGACTAATGCGAGAGAAAGGCAGAGAACAAGAGGAGCTTACAGATTCGACGGCCATGGCGATTGATGTTTGTCGTTTGAATTGAATTGAAAGCCCCAAATTAACGATGGGCCGCGGCGAGTCGGGTCCGGATTTGGAATCGGGTCGAAGCTCGGCTCGTTCTTACCAGCGGAGAAGCTGCAGTGTTTGAATTATGTGTCTGGGAGAAAAAAGATGCGAGAGACGGATAACAGAAATGCAAGCGCGTGAGGAAAACAAGTTATATATGCAATCCGATGTTTGAACCGGGTCATTGATTTATATTTAATTTATTTTTACCATCTTTTCGCCTTTTCTTTATTCTCTCTGTTTTTCTTTTAGTTAAAAAAAGAATAATAATAAATTAAATCAAGATTCGAGAAGGGGAATGCAACAGGAAGCCTTTGAATTGTCCAGGAAGTTAATGTTTTCTTTGACTGAAGAGAAAAATAAACAGATCAAAAGAACCGTTAATGAAAGACAGATTCTCAATTATTGGAGTATTTGTCTGGCGATTACTACTAAATTATTATTATAATAACTCCATTTACTATTCATTTATTTATTGCCAATATATGGAAACTTAGGGGGCAACTTCTTAATAATAAGGCATGCAATCCCTCAAGAATAGCTAAATTTATGAAACTAAAGAGACTGAATTTGTTTTATTTATTTGTAGTTTTAAGAGGTTTATCACACACACACACAAAAACAAAAAAAAGACACATCATAAACATTGAAATAAAAGATTTATCTAAAGAAATTAAAATAAAATTTAATTTGATGTATCAAAATCACAATTCAATTCTATTTTGTAATAATTTATTCTTGTATCCTTGACTGCGCCAACTTCTTCTTCTTTCTTTTTTTTTCTTCTCTGTGTTTGTGTGTGTTTGTTAGACTTCTTAATCGTAAGTGGTATGTTTTGTCTGTCATTTCAATATTCGATGTCATTAATTAATTTTTTTTTTCCCATAGAATTTTCTCTGCTAAACTCTCTAGAAATGCCAAAAGAGAGAGCAGGGAAATCTAGAAAATATCAATCCTCAGTTGTTTTCACTGCTCTATTTCTATCGAACACGTCATCTATTTTGAAGAAAAAAAAATTCACGAATAATTGCTCCCCTACAATTTGGCCGATAACCAAAAATCACTGTCATTAAAAAATTCATTGATCTTTGCATTGCATGAACAGCCTTTACTCCTTACCAATTTTATTATTGTCATGCTTAAAAAATTTCTACCACCACTTTTAATTTTTAAAATAAGATCAACTATTGATCTCATAATTTAAGTAATAAAATTTATTGATTATTAAATTATAAATTATAATTTATAATAAAATATTAGATAAAACTAAACTTTTTATTCTCAAGAGTTTTTCTTATAAACACAATATTTTTTAATGAGGTTATAGAGAATTATTTTAATTTTTTATTTTTCTTAAAAAAAAATCGAATTAGAACAAGGACATGTACGAACAAATGAGGTTTACCGCGCGGCATTTTATTACAGAATCGCCGTATGTCGTGTCCGATCTTCGAATAGATACAAGCAACCAAAAAAAATCTAAACAACATCTTTTGTCTGATTATGATCACATTCAATTATTCGTCTATAAATGTCTAAAATCAGAATTTGAAATGAAAACAAACGGAATATCATTATAATATTTTAATGTTGCGATGGGTCCATGACATTTTAGTTTTTGTTTTTTTTTTTCTTTTCACGGTATTAACTTAATTTATTAAATCCGGCCAAATAGGTTCCAAGCCAAAACCCATAATTCATAAGCTGGTTCAAGATTGGGACCATTTTTTTAGTTATAAATTTTTTAATTTAATTCTCTTAAAATTAATTCAATATCAAATATGAAGAAGAAATAAATTTAAATAAAATTTAATTTTATTAAATATAAAAATAGATATTTATTATAATTACATTAAAAAATGAGCAAAAATATATAGAATTAAGTGTTTGGCACATTTAAAAAAAAAATTAAGTAGAGCCATTATATTATGTTATAACTAGAGCTCAACATATATGTTTTTGCCATAATGAAAAGTAATGGGCATGTTTAAAAATAGTTACATTTTTACTTTTTGATTTTGAAAATATTTTTATTTGTTACTTATTAACTTGAAAAAAAATTAATGTATTTGTCTTTCTAATTGTAGATTATTGATTGATTAATTATTTGAAAGTTATAATTACATTTACTTTTTTTTTTATTTTCCAATCATATAATAGGCTAGAAATTTTATTATTAATCATTAATTTAATTATATTTATTCTTTTATATCAACTAATTTTTTTCATTTAATTTCTTCATATCAGTTAATCTTATAATTACATAATTAACAGTTACAAATATATGTTTAATAATTAATATGTTGAAAAGCTTAGCATAATGGCATGGTGGAAGATACGAGAAGACAATTCCAATAATCTCTCCCGATAGGCAATCAATATTTTCATAACTCATTAATCTAATTATACTCATTTGTCTTTTTTATTAATATTTATAGAATCATTACTTATTGTAATTTAATTTTCATTAATTATTTTACTACAAAATCCTCGTTATATTATTGATATATAAGATAAGATGCTGCGCTCAGGCGACATTACATTTCAATTTTCGTTGCAAAACGCATCTTACGGCTACACAAAACCGGGTGTTTGACAGAATTGAGAACAAGAATCCAGATGTAAATTGCCCCGGAAAGGAGTTGTCTTCAATAAGCTTCCTTTTGTCCTCGTATTGCAATTTGGAATTAAAAATCCGACGCTTTGTATGCCATAGATGCGTAAAATTAAGGAACAAACAAGTACGTAGTTGGGCATGTATCAATCAGACCAAGTAGTTAGCAGCGTACATTGGGTCTGCTGATTAACAATGGCGACAACTCCATCGCCAAGAGCAAAGTTACGGTTAAAACCATCTGTGTCAGCTCGGCTAAATTCTTACATGGCAAGCAGCGCAGTTGGGAAACACTTCAAGCTGGCAGAACGAGAGACTACGTTTACCACCGAGCTACGAGCCGGGACGGCCACGTTCCTGACAATGGCCTATATCCTAGCCGTGAACGCCAACGTCCTCGCCGACTCCGGTGGCACTTGCGGTGTATCTGATTGCATCTCACTGTGCTCTGACCCAAAAATCAGCCCCCAGAACTGCCCACCACCGGACGAGTCGTGTAAATTCTATCCTGTCAATCGCGGATACCTGGCCTGCCTTCAGAGGATCCGTGAAGATCTTATCGTAGCCACTATTGCCTCTTCGTTTATGGGCTGTTTTATAATGGGTTTAGCTGGTAATCTCCCTTCGGCTTTGGCACCTGGGATGAACGCAAAGTGCCTTATAAAAGTGCCCTGGCGGCCATTTTCCTCGAAGGTCTGATCCTTCTCTTGATTTCTGCTATTGGGTTGCGCACAAAGCTAGCTAAACTCATACCCAAACCGGTTCGGATCAGTTGCTCGGCAGGCACCGGTTTATTTATTGCTGTTACTGGGCTTCAGCGTCATCGCGGAATTGGGCTTATTGGCTTCAGCCCTTTGACTACGGTTACAATTGGAGCGTGCCCAATATCATCCCTCGTACGGTTAGCTCCCATTAAAGTTGGGGCTGACGGTAACATCACCTGAATACAGGGCGGCCCTCTGTCAGCTGAAGTTCTGTGCTTGACTAATAGGATGGAGAGCCCAACATTTTGGCTTGCCGGTCGTTGGTTTTGTCATAATTGCGTATTGCCTGGAGAAAAATGTGAAGGCTGCCGTGATATGCGGTATAGTCTTCGTTACGGCCGTTTCATGGTTCCGCAATACATCTGTCACGGAGTTCCCCCAGACTTCTTTTTGGCATTTTTCTTCACGCCGTTGTTGGCGTCGATTCCAGCGTGGGCAATAGGGCCACCGTTGATTTTGGTTGGGGTTTTGATGATGACATCTGTGGTGGAGATCCAATGGGATGACATGAGAGAGGCCATTCCTGCATTTGTTACGATAATATTGATGCCATTGACATACTCTATAGCATATGGTCTCATTGGAGGAATCGGAACTTACATCGTTTTGCACCTCTGGGACTGGGGGCTTGCAGTTGCGGAAAGACTTGGAATTGTTGGAAAATGGAAGTCAGCTATTAACTCGCTGAATGAAGATGCCAACGAAAAGGACGATAGTGGCACTCAAGGGGAAAAGCGAGCATTTCAAGTTTAGAAAGGAAAATCACATCAAGCCATATACATATTAATTCTTCCTCATTCCAATTTCAAACTTTCGATTATGGATTCTACTAAAAAATTTAGAACAACCCCGTCTATGGACAAAACATGAATACGCGGTGTATGTGGTCCACAGTATATCAGCATATGTGTAGTTGTGTGTATAATATTGTGTTCCGGGAACATTTTCATGACATAGGATATCAGGAAAACATTGACAATTGAATGTATATTCTTTGCGCACAATAAGCATGGGTACTGTTTATTTGGCTCAATATTTTGTGTGGCGATCCTCCTTGCCAAAAAAGAATGGTTTGCTAATTTGTTTGGTGCATATGCGATAAAGAAGATGGCTGCATAGCACGGCTAGCTTTTAAAGTACGGAATCAAAGCTTTCAAACAATATCAATCAAGGCCGTGAGTGAGGGGGCGAGTCATACGTCACGTTATGAGAAAAGATGTGGACCAGATCTGCATCACATTAAGTATTGGAATAAAAGTCTTTGGTTACCTTGTTGGCTTGTTCCTTGATATTCTGTGTGTTCCTTTCTCCAGGACGTTGATTTCAACTCATTTTAATTGATATATTTATCAGTTTTTTTTTGGGGGGTGGGGGGGAGGAAGGGATAGGTTCGGCTTTTTCACGCAAAGGCCCACTGGGAGCCCACCGAGTCTTTAATTTCTCCCCAAAAAGGCCCATCGAGGTGCATTCTCCTCTTTTGCATCAATTGCAGCTTAGCATATTTATTGGATACACGGGCCCCTTTACCCAAAACCACAAGGACCCCCACTCAACCATCCTCTCAGGCACTGGGTTTGGATACCCAAACATAAAAGACCAAAAAAAAAAAAAAAAAAAAATATATATATATATATATATATATATATATATATATATAGAAAAAGCCATCCAGTCCACATCACAACAATACAAAATTACAAAACAGAAGAAGATTAACACCACGTCTCTTCATTTTGGGGCCAATCGGTATATCCAAACCCAGTGGCCCTTTTCTGCAAGTGGCACAAGTTGCGTCCTGGGAATTAAAACATGTGATGGTTTTTTGTCCAAAGGCTGGTTTGTGGGTCCACAATAATTACTTGGCAAGGAGAGATGCACATGGGAGTGGTAGTAACTACCAGTCTAGTACTCCTTTTTTGAGGTCGCTGCGGTTCATGACAAAACAAAGAAAGTATGCACATGGTTTTGTTTATTGGAATTGCTCAATGTAAGGTATAGACCGAATCTACATCCACCGTCGTACCAAGACCACTTCGACATCTTTTAGCCGAATTTTGCACGACACTATGTACGCCTCCGTGATGTACGAATTTTAAATTTAATTTTTGGTATGTGCAAGTAATTTTGATAATAGCCACTTGTATGAATCAATAGTCGAAATCTGCCTCGTTGGTTATCTTCTGGCTATGCCCGAAAAAAGAGCAAAACGGGACAAAAACAAAGTATTTAATGTATATATATTTTTTAAACGTAGAGACAGAACCATCTCGGGCTGAACACTCCAAATGCTTCCACAATTTTCCAATAGGTCAAGGTGGGGCACATTAAGTAAATTGCAACATACAATCAAGTCACACTGAATTAAACTTGTTTATATATTAGTTTTATTAGCCTATCAAAGTGATATTGAAGTATTTCAGACCACCCAATTGCAGCCACGTGTAAAAACATTTATGATCACCTATGTATTGCACATTATGTCATCATTTTCTTCATCAACTGGAGGTGACGGCGAGTTCAAGTCTAATCACTTCATAATCGAATTATTTTCGGTTCGGATCATTTCAGGTTTGTGTCAATTCGGGTCGGTTTAAGATTTAGAATCGGATAGTGACGACATTGTTTTCTTTAGTGCAAATTAAGTCCCATGTCAATCTGGATCTCGCTTTAATGATTCCTTGTCCCGACCTCGCATTTGTACTCATATAATTGGCCAATTGTCTGAAAAATACCATATCGGTCCAATTTGCGAATATTTTAGGTGGCAAATGCGAACCCCTCCGCTCGGCCGTAACATGGTGCAAATTCTTAATTAAAACACTGAAAGAATGGATAGTGGTCCATTGTCTCTCGTGTCCTCTGTCTGGTCCACAATTTCTTTTCGCATTATTAATTCGAATGGACGGGACACCTGATAAGGACCTCAACTTACCTATCAAATGTCAATGATTTAGTTCGATGGATTGGTTACCTATCAACATTTCAAATATGGTATCAGTCTCTCCATGATTATTACTGGAAGGAATTTAATAGATAATTTTTTTAATTTATTATTAAAGTTACTTCATATAAATAATTAATTAATATTTAAATAAAAAATTGAATTAATTAAATTTTATTTTATATGATTTTAATAGTCAAATTAAGTAAGATATTTGTTATTATATAAGGTGTAATATTTATATTATTTATGTATGTTTCTCAATTATTATTGGGTGATTTTTTAAAATTAATATAATCTTAAAATTTTTATATAATTAATTATTAGTAATATCAAAACTGTTAAGATTTACATCAAGCTCTAAATGATTCATTTGCTTTTCTAAGCGAGTCCAATAATTGGTGCACTTGCCGTGTACTGTATTCTATGCCTTACCTTACGCATTACGCCTAAGGTTCTGAATAAGACTAAAAACTGCACTGCCCAAATCGAAGTTTCAGAAATATTGCTAGGTGTTTCACTAGGCTACATCAATCATGTCAACCGAAAAAGAGAGAGATATTCTACATTATTTATAAATTGAGAGAGTCTAGGCCGCGCGTGACGTTTAATCCGATGTATGGAAAACTAGGCCACCGTCCATTTCTTTTTTCGTTTCCTTGTTTTGTCTTTACCTTGAAGACTTGTTGGGCTAAATTCCTAGCAAAATCAGCTCCTACATTTCGCAACTTTCACACCTAAATTCTATGTATGAAATTAACTGACAGACGACCTGTCCTTGATTTCGATGTTCTTAGCTACTCCATTAATTCTTTTGGGGGAGGGGGGGGGATCAAAGCTATGTTGTTATTTCCTTGAGAAATCAATCATCGTGTACTTGAACTGTTTGCCCAGCATATCTGCTGAGTTGCTGCAGCAGCCGAAGACTGAATTAAACGAGGTATGAAATGCGAGCAACAGGTGTTTGAGTGGAATTTAACCCTCAAGTCCTTTTGCTTATTAAGATTTATAAATTATCTATTCCCAAATACATAACAAACATTTTTTGGCGAGTGAACACCGATTCAACATAATGGCTTAGGCTAAGACTGGGTGGCTACTACTATTTGTTGGTGGGAAATTCATGGAGTTTACTCACACCAATTACAAATATGTTCGGCATTTACTAGGTTCTATTTTGTCCCGGCAAATGAATCCACATCTGTCTCCTTCTCTTACAAACTTACTAATCACTGGTAGACTGCCGCCCTCCCCCCCCCCCAAAAAAAAGAAAAAAACAATGAACCAATGGCAAATAAAACATCATAAAAATTGTTTTTGGGTCTAAAACACGGTTTTTACACCTCATCACAAACTCCACGACAATACCAAACAAGGCTTATGTTATTTTAAACTGGGTTTAAAGCGCCGACAAAAATGACTTAAAAAAGAAACTGGTTTTTCCTTCTAAGGGATCCGAAAATTAATAGCACAGGAATATAGCATCTAAGCCGTAAGTCTCGGTGACGCAAGGCGGCACCATCAACCGCCGGAAACAGACGGATCCGATTGGTACATCAGGTCAACAAGCTGTGGCCTTAGCTTGTCTTTCCAAGTCTCTTGGCCCAACCCCACGTTCATTTCCTTCTGCCTCACCTCGACGATGACCAGGCCGTCCGTTAACCCGTAAACCTCAACGATCATGACGAAATTACCAAAATGGCCTTCCAGTTTCGCTCCCCAGTTTTCCTTCTTCTTTACCACCACATCCTCTGCCTTGGCGGCTTCTTCCAATGTCTCAATTATCTTGTCCGGCGTCTCCGCGGAAACGAACCGTTCGCCGGAGACCGAAATATCGGAGTCACTGAACAAACTCGATAGATCAAAACCGGAGGAGAAGGAAATTATGTCGAATGCGTTGAAGGACTTGTGGTTTTCCCCACGTTCTTTGAATTCAAAATCTTCCGAGTGGAACTCTACTTCTTTGAAGTCCTTTTCGAACCAGGGGTCGCGAAGAATCTCATCAACGGTTATTCTAGTCGCGGGATTCGTGTCGAGAAGCCGGGAAAGGAATCGCCGTAGATCAGGAGACGTCCATTTCGGGCACCGGAAATCGCCTTTGTAGATCTTCCGGTACATTGTCATGAGGTTCGGATCGTTGAACGGTAAATAACCGGCGACCAGGACGTACAGGATGATGCCGCACGACCAGATATCCACCTTGGCGCCGTCGTAGCCTTTCTTGGCGAGAATTTCTGGCGCCACGTAGGCAGGAGTGCCGCAGAGCGTGTGGAGCAGCCCGTCGGGTCGGATCTGGTCATTCACGGCGCTGAGGCCAAAATCCGTGACTTTCAAGTGCCAATTGTCGTCCAGGAGGAGATTCTCGGGCTTCAAGTCCCGATGAAACACGCCCCTCGCGTGGCAATATCCGACTGCAGTGATCAGCTGCTGGAAATATCGACGGCTGAGATCCTCGGTGAACCGTCCCTTGGCTATCTTGGTGAAGAGCTCGCCTCTTCTGGCAAACTCCATCACGAAGTAAATCTTGTTCTTGGTGGCCAAGACCTCGAACAGATTCACCACGTGAGGGTGGCGCAACCGGCGCATGATAGAGATTTCCCTCTGAACGTGCGCCACCAACCCTCCCTTCACCACCTTCTGCTTGCTCACGGTTTTAATGGCAACGCTCTGCCCTGTACGGACATTCCTGGCTTGGTACACCTTCCCGAACGCACCGCATCCAAGCATCTTCCCCAGCTCGTATTTCCCAAACAAATTGCTCTTCCCCGGCAAGAGCTCGCCGCCGCTCTCCGGTGACCCATTGCCAGGACTGTCCGCCATATCTAAGCCGCTAGACACGAGACAGGAACAAGCTCCGGCCTTTGTTGCATTGGAATTACAAGTGCCGGAAGGCAAAGCTCCAGTTTGCAATTGGAGATGAATTTAATGAAACTGGAAGCCTGTAAAATGCAAAAAGCCGTGCAATCTTTAGTCCTCACGCACAGGCTCACACGACTGGGAGCAATTTGTCCTCTGTCTATTTAAAGGGCACACAGGTGGCAATAGCTTATAGTTGTTGATTGTTTCCGCTTTCAAGTGAAGCAAAAAGGTTGCGGTGGTTTCGGACACGCGTCTCAGGCTGAATGGCATCCACACACGTGTTAGCCTGTCTTTTGGCGGAGGTGACGTTGCTGCTGCTGCTGACCATGTTGTCGCTCCTTTGCAGGAGAATGGGGTGGGGATCCCATGCAATTTAGAGTACGGAAGTGACGGAACGCATATGTTGATTAAAAAGCGTGCGCTTCTCTCTCTCTCTCTTTTTTTTAAATTAATTTTCGCATCACATGAACTCGTCATGAATGCGGTTGATCGCCGGCGACGAATTGCGTAGCCAAAAAGCGCATGTACTTGCCAGCTGATATTCGAAAAAGTGCAAGAAAAATAGACTTTTGCCGTAACTTGTTGTCTCGGCAACAAGCGCATTTGACAATAAAATAGTCGATAGTTACTGTGCGATTGGGCTGGTCGATTATCAATGTATCTTAGAAAATACAAAACGTGACTCGTAAAAAACATAACGATTATCCTCTATATATTAATCACGCTGGCTACTAGAATATTATGTAACAAAAAGGTTTTACGCATTTGCGTACGCAAGCAGGACAGTGCAAGAGAAGCCTTTGTTTAAGGTACAGAGCTTTTGCTAAACGGCCTCACGGTGTATGTGTTGCCTGGCGGTAGCCCCGATGGTGGCGTCTACACATTCTCGAAACCCCGAATCAAATTGTGTCTTTTTTCTCTGCCATCTACGTGAAAACGAGAATAAAAAAAAAAAGAAGAAGAAGAAAGAAGGGTAGTGTTTAAATTTTTAAATGTATATCATATAATTACAGAATTTTATATCAAAATTAAAAAAATAAAAAAACATATAAATATAAAAGATTTATTAGTTTAATATAATAAGATTTTAAATTAAAATATAATATAAAATTTATAAATTTATAATTTATTTAAATTTCGTTTCTTATAATTACAAGAAAAAGAAGATACAAAACAAGGGTAGTAATGTGTCTATATCAGAGTGTAACTTTTTGGTATCAAGCGAAATAAAATTAACTCACTAATAGGTTCGGTGGAATAACAACGAGTTTCACTATAAAATATATCTAAATAAGAATAACACATAAGTGAAAATTATTATAAATTGAATATTATAAGATTTTAGGTTGATTTTTTACGCAACTTTACTCAACGGTGAATTACAGATATTTTCTTTACGTTGCAGTGTTACAGCAGATTTGGAATCAGGTTTTCGAATGGAGCTTGAATTTAAGTTATCTGTATAGTTTGCGTGTCCAAAATCCAAATTATTGCTTCTTCTTTTCATGACCTCTCACTCTCAGCTTCATAAACACATATGTATGTAGTAATATTTGAGTTGATTTGCGCTCGAGTCCAAATCCACCGGAATATTGTGAGAAAACGGGATCTAGATATTATTCCAGATTGGTTTTTGGTTTCAATTTACCAGTGGAAGACTTTGTATGGACGGGGTGAAATGGTAGTCCTGCCAATGCCAAGCATCGTTTTTATGAAAGTAATTGTCTGGTGTGCTCCAAGCTTGCCAATAAATTCTACAATCATAACTTAGGGTCATCTGATACACAGTACTTAATTACTTATGCTGGTATTTGCACATAGAATCACGCTCAACAAAATAAAAACGGTTATTAATTAATTAATTAATGATGAACAGAATCAAGGGGATGAATAGCTCATAAAGAACTCATTGGGTTATTGTGCTATGTATCTTGTAGAAACAACTTCGTCGTGATGAGAATGCTACTCGCATATGAGACTATCATGGAAGTCAGCAGTTGCAACGCACCTTTTTCCTCAATACAAAGTCTTTGTTCTAGCTCTTTTTTATTATCCTGTTAAATATTTTCTTTACACGATGAGTAAAGAGTCAAATAAAGATCATCCGGTTGAAGACAGTCCAAGAATGTTCCGCCAAAAGAAAAGGCCAAATGACGGGAAAGGTAAAAATGAATATCAATTCCCCCATGTAATTTTTTGTCGGCCAATCATGCACAAATTACTAAAAAGGGATAAAAGTTAGCATTCGGAGTGTGGTCATGGTAAAAGCATTATAGTTCAATTTCCGAGTAACATTGGGAGCAGCTAGTTATTGTAGGTCGTTGCTTTATTAATATATGATTCGACAAAAGGAACATGGGTATGTTCCTGCTAAAACAACACATCAATTACAGGCTCAATCAATTAAGTATCCCTTCATAATGTATTAGGCCCCCCGTTACAATCAACCGTTGCATGCCAATCAATAAGTTAACCCTTTAATTTTTTGTTTTTTTTTCGTCTCTATCAAATCAACGCCAGTACTTTTTTACACTTTCTCGGTGTCCAATTAGGGGTCCCAGGCATGATTGGACTCTTTTCATGTATTCCCCGTCGATTGCCTTTCAAAAAAGTTTTTGCTTTCATTTCTCATAAATAAATCGTTTTCATAATCCATACACTAGTAGAGGAAAAAGGGAGGGAAAAAAAAAAAAACCAGCCGCATGGATAATAAGGCATTCAGGATCCTGAAGTAAGAATTAAAATTTTTCTTTCTTTTTGTGGCACGGCGGTGGCACGCAGATCTAATTATATTCTGCTTTTTTAAAAAACGTTTTTTTTTGTTTTTTCCGTTGGGATGTAATGGGCGCCCACAACGAATTCTTTGTTGCAGGAATTTTATTGTGTACTTGGATGTCTTGTAAAATACATACGGCCTGTATTTTAATACACATTTTAATGGGACAAAAAAAAAATGCATCATTAAATGCGTGACAGAATCCATCTCCATGTGATTACGTACGTTAGTTTGCAGATTCAAGTTCTTTTTTTTTTTTTTTTAATCCTTTGAACAAATTTAATATACCGATAAATTATATAATTATATGATGAGGTTAATTTTTGATTTTTTTAATAAATTTTATATTTTTTATAAGATTAAAATTCTTAAATTTTAAATAAAATTTTAAATTTTTAACTACTGAAATATTCATTAAAGAAATTGTAGAATTCAAAACCAAATCTCTATTTTGTTTGGATCAGATCACGGCGTCTACTGCCGGTGCTTCACTCTTCTTTAGATTCTTGGTTCTAAAGGACAAGTTAATGGTCCTACTCGGGCTTAACGTTACGGGTAAGGCTAAAGCTTATTCTTATTGTAACCTCGGCAATTCAAAATGGCCAAACTCCCCTTTATAACCAGGCATGTCAAATATAATTTACTAGTCCATAACTTACTTTTATTATATAAATGGTCATCTCGTTGAATGACATCTGCATTTGTCTCTTTTTTTTTTTTTTCTTTCTTGTTATTATTGTGCTACTACAATTTGCATCTTTATCCCATAACGATGATTATGACAATAGCAATGAGAGACCGAAATCACCTAACTAAAAATAAGTAAGTTTGGGCAATAATTCACAAATGAACATGTTGCTGATTCTGGCGAAAAGTAACAGAAAAAATTCTTCCTAAGGATGATCCCCTACAAAATTCATGAATTTCGGTGAATTGAAAATTGAAACTTTACGCACAAGGCAATAATGCTTTTAGTGTGGAAAGGTAATCGGGTCTCAACCTTGTACTTGCACTCAATGGCTACGACAATAACATCATTTTAGTTGACCACATTCAACTACTCTAAAGTATAGCTCGTCGACCACTCCCTCCCAAAAGGCCACCGGACGTTTAAATCCGGGCTTGTTCCGCCAGGACTTGAAGGCATCTCTTGTGCATAACAACACCTATTGGAAGTTGGACGAGATAATGTGTCGCTGTTCCGGCCGGTCCCTGTAGGATGGTGGGCAAAGGAGTCGTAAGGGCCCAACAAGAAATTCAATGGGTTAAAGAGCTTAATTCCGTTGAAGGCTGGATAGACCCAATCGCGCTGCACTTAAGTCATTGGGCATTTGGACCAATAATTAAAAACTCTTATTCTTTCCTATTTCTAGCCTATCAAATTTGCTTAAACTGTGGAAGGCCTTTATTCCATCCCCGAAGTCGTGATCCAATAATACTCCCAATGAAAACAGCTCTACTTATTTTTATAAATTCACACTTTTTAAAAAAAAAAAAAAAATGAAACTGAGAACTTTTGATAGAAATATAAATTTTGATTTATTGAGATATTTTTAAGTGTCTTTATAAAATTTTAAATTACAAATAAAATAATATGATTATAAATATTAATAATTAAACTATTATTTAGACCAATAAATAAAACTTTCATCCTTTTTTTATTTTTAGACAAACAAATTTGTTTAAACTATTGAAAATTTCTATTCTATCTCTAAAGTTATGATATAGTAATTTTTATTAATTTTAAATAGAAATATAATTTAAAATATTTAAATAGAAGTATAAATTCTTAATTATTAAGACATATTTTGATTGATATTATAAAATTTTAAGATACAAATGAAATCACGGCGAGTATGAATGTTCGTAATTAAAATCGGATTAATGCCCATATTTGGGTAGATCTCAGTCCCTATGATTGGAGCAGCCCGGCATAAATTCAAATAATGCAAATATGCAAGCCAAGAAATCTAATTTTTGCGCAATTTGACCATTTGAAGCTACTTAATCGTTGCCTAGAAACAGGAAATTTAAGTCGTGAGGGAGAAAAGCAATTTAAAAGTACTGATATTGTAATGGAATTTGGCCAGATCTAACATGATTTGCGCGACTAGCAATCATTTTGGAGTAGGAACAAACTCGAGTCATCCGGTTTTGGACTGAATTTAGGATCAGAGGCGCATCCAAAACCAAGTGCACAACCAACGGCATGATTGTGCTTTCGTACCCAACTATTCTCATTTTATTCGAGCAGTACGAGTCTTTATCGTCAACGACAACGACTATAAAAATATATATACAATTACCTGAATTATGATGGATGCCTAGTTTCGCAACAAAACAGGTGCACAGAAGCTTATCTTATTGCGTTGGTTGTAAGATAGGACTTGAATGGAAATAATAGATCATTCATATTCCCTTGTTCTAGCCTGGGACCAGCATGTCCCTGTTCATAGAAGTGGTTACGACACCAAACAGTATGTCCGTATCCGAACCAGTTCCTGGTTGCATCCGCCTCATCTGACAGTGACGCCGATGCATTAGAGCATATTTCGTCCCCTGCCACACTTTTCTCAAATATGGTCCCTAGGGCCCTTTCTGTAACAATTTTCTAGATAAAAACTGTGTGGCACATAATTTCTAGGAATTTCGAACTGAGCAGGACGTTCCGTGCAACCAAAGGAAGCAAGGATAGCTCTGTATTGCTATATGATGAAGGTTTCAAATTCGTGATCTTGTCTTCATGAGCACGGAAGATTTTCAAAGTGGAAGACCGTAACTGTAACTTCGGGCCAAGATTGACAAAGGATCGACCTTACTTGCCATTCGTATGCACGCTAGAATATTCACTCATAACCCATATACAGTCATTCGACTTTCAAGATATACAATAATTTTGCTTGTTATTTTTTGAGTTTCAATTAAGGGTGCCATTGATAGCTAGAAAGCTTGCTGGGTATTACCAACATATGAAATTGTCGTTTCTGTTAGTAAATGAACAAACTGAAGGGTGGAAATTCGCCAAGAGCAGAGTCGAGATTTGCTAAATTTCTTTTCGCTTATAGACAGCGACAATAATGGATCGTACATTGATGCGCCCTCCCAAACTACTAATCATTATTCTCCGGATAAAGGGAAGCTGACATGGTCCTGTGGGCTGTGGATAAATATGAAACTGAGCAATAACCACCCGTTCGTGACCTTCCGAAGAAAGGAAATCAGCCAATGATAACTTCCAAACGCACAAGTTGGCTCTGGAAGAGATGCCGACAGATTAAGCCCGGAAGTTTAGTGAAGCAAAACAGAAGCTTAATGGGCTACACAGGATCCTGAGGAGAAAGTCAAATTTTCCTTCATTTTTTTCCACAACGTCCATCGCCTAGGACTCCCGCTCCTGCTGATTAAAATCAGCCAGTGCAATTTGAAGGAGTATTTGGAACGAGGATTGAATTAGAAAGAATTAATCTGCCCGGTTGCCACTTGAGTTGACCATCGCTCTTTGAAAACACGTTTTTGTGAAGGCCCAAAAAAGGAGAAAAGATAGATAAGAACACATGATAAGGTATCTTTAAATACACCTTAGCTGGATATGCACAACAAAGGAAACCCCAAAATAACGCATGAATTGTTTAATGGCATGTGGGTGACGTACCAGAACAAGTCCACAACGACCTTACCAATACTTTGGCAAATGTGATAATATTAATGTTCAATGGTGCATACCAGTTCATAGGTTGGGCGAATGCAAATTCTATACTCTCACCTGCCGGCCGCCGCCGCTTAAACAGAGCCATCTTTGTTTGGTGGACTTGATCTGACGGCTGACATTTGCTGCCCTTTTATTCAATTTCGCTGATCTCAAACCTGCCTAAAAAAAAATACATGATTCCACTCCTTGATCTTTACCGGGTGAATGGCCTGCCTAATGAAACCAAACCACGCCCTCGTTTTCCCAGAAACAAGAACATTCAAAACCCGACCATGTCAATTCATAACTGATCGCAAGGTCCATTCCTTTTTTTTATACCATATAAAACCTTTTGCGGAGAAGTAAAAGGACTCCGCAAAAGGGAAAAGAATTAGCGAGAGTCCAACACCTTACGATTCAGCTTGTTATTGTAACCAACAATTATTCTCCTTATTTTCTTCGTCTTTCTTCAGAAAAGCCATTATTACCCTATCAAACCGCCCCTTCACAAAAGTCTTGTTGTTATCGTTTCCCTCTGACCACTGAATCGCTAGAAGGCTTCCAGTTGTTTCCAGTGGTTCATTTCATGGCCGTATCTCCTCTAATCTTCCCGCCAAGAAAACGGCGGCCATCGGCTGCGTCATTTATCGCTCCGAAGTTTTCCGACCGGAAGCTTGTACAGTCTCTCCTTGTTCTGTCCCAAGAGATCTCATCTCTCAAGCCAATCCAGTTCCTGCTAAAACGCAACTTCCTGTCAATCATTCGGAAAACTAAGCTCCTGGCAATCTTATTCGAGGAGCTTCTTAGAAACCCAGTTCCATATTTATCTTCGGCCCTTCTCTGCTTCGAAGAAATGTACATAGTTCTACAGAGGATCAAAACCCTGATCGAGGACTGCTCGAATGGTAGCAGGATGTGGCTTCTAGTCCAGAACGAATCCGTGGCCAACAGCTTTCGGGAGCTGACGATGGAATTGTCAACTCTTTTGGATATTTTCCCCATCAAGGAGATCGATTTGAGCGAAGACGTTCAAGAGCTCGTCGTTTTGATAAGGAAACAGTGTTTACAAGCCAAAGCATTCGTGGATCCCAGAGACAGCAACCTCAGGCACCAGGCGTTAACGATGCTTGATCGGATCAAGAGAGAGATCGTGCCCGATCACACGAGGCTTGCAGACATCTTTCATGAACTGGGTTTACGGAATTCTTCAAGTTGCAGAGAGGAGATCGAGAGCCTTGAAGAGGAGGTCCAAAACCAAATCGACGACAAGTCCAAATCGGAGGTCATTGCTTTGACCGGACTCGTTCTCTACGCCAAATGCGTCCTCTTCGAGGCATCGACCCTCGCCTCCGATCACAATCGAGGCCGGAAGCTGGTTCCCGAAGCCAACATTCCGGCGGACTTCCGGTGCCCGATCAGCCTTGAGTTGATGCGGGACCCGGTTGTGGTGGCAACAGGTCAGACCTACGATCGGGAGTCGATTAATCTTTGGATTGAATCCGGACATTACACGTGTCCAAAGACAGGTCAGACGTTGGCCCACACCAACCTGATCCCTAACCTAGCTTTGAAGAATCTGATGGCCATTTGGTGCCGCGAGCAGAAATTACCTTTCCAACTGGCCGAGGACAAGAGCAAAACTAACGACGTTATACCCAACAAGACGGCCCTTGGGGCTACGAAGATGACGGTGTCGTTTTTGGTCAACAAGCTATCCGTTTCCCAGTCCGTGGCGGCCGCTAACGGAGTCGTTTACGAGCTTCGTGCTCTGGCAAAAACTAATTCGCACGGCCGAGCCTGCATTGCCGAAGCTGGAGCAATCCCATTGCTTGTCCGATACCTCGGCTCGGACATAGGTTCGGAGTTCCCTAACCTTCAAATCAACGCCGTAACAACCGTTCTCAACCTTTCCATCCTCGAAGCGAACAAGAGGAGGATCGTGGAAACAGACGGAGTGTTAAACGGAGTCATCGAGGTTTTACGTTCGGGTGCCACGTGGGAGGCAAAAGGGAATGCGGCGGCTACAATATTCAGTTTATCCGCCGTGCACGCCTACAGGAAGCGTCTGGGGAGGAAGACGCGCGTGGTAAAGGGTCTGATGGATTTGGTGAAATGTGGGCCCACGAGCCCCAGGAGAGACGCGTTGGTGGCGATCTTGAACTTGTCCGGAGACAGAGAGACGGTGGGGAGGTTAGTGGAGGCAGGGGTGGTGGAGATGGTGCACGAGCTGATGGACGTGCTGCCGGAGGAGGCGGTGACGATACTTGAAGCGGTGGTGAAGAGAGGTGGGTTAGTGGCAATTTCTGCGGCTCACAATTCAATTAAGAAACTCCGGATGTTGTTAAGGGGAGGGTCGGATACAGCGAGAGAGAGCGCGGCCGCGACTCTCGTCACCATTTGCCGGAAAGGAGGGCCTGAAATGGTGGCGGAGCTGGCAGCGATGCCCGGAGTAGAGAGAATGATATGGGAGTTGATGGGAGCGGGGACAATGAGGGCTAGAAGAAAGGCGGCCACTCTCTTGAGAATTCTCCGAAGATGGGCCGCTGGTTTGCACGGCGATTTTATGGATCGGTATACTAATACTTCTGATACTGCTACCAATGCAACTGTAAGTAGCTCATCAAGAACAGTACTGTCAAACTAAGCATTTTATTCATTGAATTGTATAGATCAATTCTACAAAATTTGGATTTTTTTTTTCTTCTCCTCTTTCATGTTGCAATGAATGTTTTCAATTGTTTCAAATGATGGATTTTTTATTATTTTTTATTTTGTCTTTCTTTCCACCTTTTTTCTGAGGTTGCATGCTTGTTGTAAGCTTCTTATCTGGTATTTCTCTCTTCTGCGTGATCACCAAAATATGTCGGAACTGGAATGGGAGGACCGAAGGCTCAGATCAGGAAACTTCGGATAAGGCGATGAGGTTGACAAACACGTTGTTTTGCCATTGTCAACGCTTTACCGTAAATTTGATCTGTCTTTGATTTGACAAATTGTGGAGTGAATACACTTCACGGCCCTTCACTAACAGGAAAACGCTAAAAGAATTAATTTGTAAAATTCGCTTCGGTCAAAGCTCAGAATTTCAGAAGCAGTTATGAAGGTAAAGTCTGGTATCAAAAGTCAAAACCCCAGATCAGAGATGCGCTATTATTCTTACCGAGAAGCTTCAAATGCTGACTTCTTCCCTATAAGGATCAAGAATCTATCCACAGTGATTCATTCAAATCTGTACTTTCTCATTTGACCAAGCACCAAACTAGCATTGTTACCAGTTTCAGAGTCAACTTGTTGCGGGCAAATTGCTGTATTGTTTCCAGTGGTTAGATCTCCTGAAATTAACTAAGCCATCATTTTGTTCCCGCTTGTCATTGTCATCTGTCCAGCTTGTTATCTAGGCCTATAGACGCTTCTCCTCCCAAACAAGATGCAGGCTACGCAACCAGGGCCCTATCCTGCTCTCCCTGAAGAACTCAATGGCAAGTACAGACCTTTGGTGCTTAGTTTCCTTCCCAAGTGTAAATTGGCCCCATCTTACCTGATTTTTTTGTATTCTCCTGTTACCTGATTGTTTTATTGAGTCAACATGCCCCATTCTTTCTCGAGTGCTGTGAAGATGCAGCCACTTGTAACATTTGTTTTTGTGTAAATGCTGTTCATCCGATGCAATTATTTAGGCCCAGTAGTTCTTCTACTGGTATTATGATTTCTTCAGATATGGGGAATGCCTACACAAATTGCCTAATTTTGTTTCTCCGAAAAACTAAAGATTGAAGGCGGAGGAGTTCTAAGAAGAACAATGATTAATATGCTTTCCGTCGGAGGTGGTAAATTTTGAATAAAAAAAAACACAAAATAGAATTACTGTATAAAAACAATGACCCCTTCTCTTTTTAATGCGCGAACACTCCGAGATAGAAGAACAGGGAGACAACTGTATTACAAAATAAAATTACCACAAAAGCAAGTTCTCCCTGGAGTCAGAGTCTCACAGAGACAAGTACATACCCTTGTGTCTTTTTGGTTAAAAAAAAAGAAAAAGAAAAACCATTTTCTGGCCTAAGTCCAAGGAAAACGGTTCATCTATAGGTACTGGGCCTTCTTTCATGAGCTAAACAAATCCAGAATGCACAGAATGGGCCGACCTCAGCCACGAACCACCCCCATTCCAGCTTCCCACAGGCCTCCCCTTACAGTAGAAACCTTGACTGGGCTTAGAGCCAGGCGGTCCGTTACGAATTGTCCTTATCAGCACAAAATGGCCATACCCATGCCTATATGTCTACACCACAATCAAGAAATTGGGATTGCATTTCGGGACGAACAAAGACCAGTTAGTGGCAAAATTACTTGAATTCTGAGTTTTAAGTTTAAAATTCTATCTCTAGTTTCTGCAAACCCAAAAAATAAAAAACCGGTTCACTGAGCTCAGTTCTTTGTCGGTGCATTAAATCAAACAAATCATCCTCAACTACTACATGTTTCAGGCAATTCATTTGGTCCCCAGTTTGTAGCTTTTCGGAATTAGGAGATGCATTTCCTTTTTGTCCTGTTCTACTGAAAGTCGGGACCGGCTTGCAGAAAAAGAACACCCGGAGGGAGATTCAATGTCGTCTTTCTGACGAGAAAAGGACGTAATTGGATCATCGTGTATCATTTGGTTTCTTGTAAATTTATGGCAGAACTAATAGATACATCAAAGCCTTTGATAGAGGCTTTAGACAAGAAGGAAAGCATATGTGGTGATTGGGCTGAATCCTAATGAAGCCAGATCGCAATGGTCAGAGCACTAGATTCTGGGCTGAATTGAAAGGACTGACAGAACCAAAAAATTATTAATGCATATTTAGAGAGTGACGTTTTTAGAATATTTGTAATTAAATTCAAGTATTAAAGTAATTCAGAAAAATATATCTGATAAATATATGTGTAACATAAGAAAATAACATATTTACTTAAAGAAAAGAGTATTTGTTTTAGACCGGACTAGTGAGAGATGTTCCGGATAGGATTAAGCCAGACTGAATACTTATTAGCAACCCATAAAAAGTATCCTTGTCCTGTGGTTTTGTTTCTTATGGACTGGATACGCTTGTGTGTATCATATGAGCTAATATGCAATAGGATAAAAAAAAAGAAAAAAACAATCTACCTCATCCAATGAGACTGAGCATTGGAGTTCGCTTGGCGTTCTTAATTCGGAAGACGATGAATTAAGAACCTTAGCTAGCACGTATAGAACACGATCAGTACTCAGGAAAAAATCAAGTCTAGGCTATTGAACGAAAACCCACAAAAGTAAGAACTCAAGGGCAAAGACAAAGGTTCTACATGGCCCCCAAGAAGAAGGCCTCCTTAAGCTTGTTGAAAATAGTGAAACCCAGGTTTCTGAAAGTGGATTGTGCTTAGGCGTAAACTTTATACCTGTTAAAACTAAATTGCCCAACTTGGTTATTAAAACGACGTAGAAGCTGGAAAGCTTCGCCGATGGATGCCATTATCAGTTGATAACATAATGCAAGAGACTACAACACAACGTTCTGCACTTTTTCTCCGTAAGGCTTAATTAAGGGGTTCGAGTTTGGCTTAGACCCCCTTGACTTTATAGAAAGGGAGCTCCCCTCCATTAGAAGGGGTCCCTTTTTCTTCACGAGAAGGGAGCTTATGGCCCCCAACGATTATTGTTCTCTATGTCATATCATATATGTCGATGGGCCACCCAAATTTCTATGTTGGACGCATCTGTATATAGTGTTACAATGGATTGGAGTCCTTAAAAATTGATATAGGCTTTGTGATCTTTTCCGTATAGTTGTGTCAAGCACGTAACATATTTGATGCCTTAGATGATAGATGGGCTTCTTTTCTCAGCCACGGGACTCTAGATTCAATCGCCCATCTTTGGACAGTAGGCGATCTAATTCCGTGTTTGTAACGTAAACAAAGTTTCTACAATATTCCTGGATGCACAGCTTGATAGTCTGATGATGACACGAGTGATAGAAACTATACTCCTCTTCGAGCAATAGTCTTATTCCAAATCAAATTAAGCAAGAAAAACGTAAAGAGGTCAGAGTTTCCTTAATATAGCAGAGTAGAGTTCTTTTTATTTTGATGGAAAGGAAAACAAAAGAGACTCTTAGACCCTTGGTGTCTTGGGGACTCTAGTCCCTTAATGTAACTCAATTAAATAGTATTACTCGTGTCAGGCAATAACTGCACAAAAATAAGATGCAAACTTATTAGACAGAAAAGGCTGGATGATCATGGAAGACACTAATTATCCATAGTAGTACGGCAACAATTGGACACTTAAGTTCGTAAGGATACTTAAATTGATGAAGCTGTTGTTATTTGGGATGAACCAAAAGAAATGATAACAAGAGAACAAAATTTAGTTAGAATTGTTTAGGTGATTAGGCATAATCATAATCTTCACCAGAAGTAGCCAATTAACCATCTGGCTGGTCCCATGCTTCTCAGCTTTTTACTAGCTTTTTTTATTTCATTTGTGGACCCCAATCTTCCTCCAATTGCATTCTCTCTCTCTCTCTCCCCCCATTTATATGCATTCTTCAACAATCACGGGCCAGCAGCTGCAGACCATAAACAAAAAACAAACTCTGGCTTCAATATCATTTGCTCGGAAATTGCAACTGCAGAGACAAACAGATACACAGAGGCACACTGAGTGAGAGAGAGAGAAAGAGAGAGAGAGAGAGAGAGAGAGGTGGCTCCATGGGTAACTACAGGTTTAAACCAGCAAATATGATGCCCAACGCTTGGTTTTACAAGCTCAAAGACATGGGCGGAACCCGAAACCAGAACAGCAATTCTGTTTCCTCGAAGAAAAAGCAATTCCCGGCAGCTACTACAGCCACGCAACCATCCAAACCTAAGCAACCCCACCAATCTTGTCCAAGAAAGTCTTACTACTACACGAGGGAATGTCACCCAAAAGAACAAGAAATTCACAATTCGCCTTCAAAGCCGAAATCTACAGACACCCATTTCCCTCACTCACCAAGAACATCCTCCAGACAACGAATCAAGA
Organism: Bruguiera gymnorhiza; assembly: GCA_020883675.1. Taxonomy (NCBI): domain Eukaryota; kingdom Viridiplantae; phylum Streptophyta; class Magnoliopsida; order Malpighiales; family Rhizophoraceae; genus Bruguiera; species Bruguiera gymnorhiza. The sequence continues at coordinate 7,115,423 of JAIRCJ010001062.1, read as the reverse complement.
GAAGATCAAAGGTTGATTCTCCCAAGCTCGTCTCTGCTGGCTGCAACTGCCGTGCCACTCTGTGGACGAAATCAGATTCTCCACCGGACTACTCAGCTTCTCTTTCGGATAGCTCTTCGGAGCCGGATTCCTGCGACTCATTTCCACCAGAATTCAGGTCTGACAGTGTTCTTACAACCAAATCATTTGATAAAATCTTGTCGTTGTCAGGCTCTTACGACTGCGAACTCAATCCTAATGCTGACGACGATGCCATTAATGTGGATAAGAGATCTCTTGAGAGAAAATTCGATAAGCTGGACGTTTTTGACAACATGTCCAATCTTGATCTCCCTCCAATCATTACTAAACTGGCAAAATTCGACGAAAAGGTTAAGAATATCACAAAGAAAGAGACTTCTAAGGAAGCAAACAAGTACTGGAAGAGCTTGGCCGCATACGAGGAGGCGAACGCCCGTGGTTCTCTGTCCTTCAACATTGATGAAAAAGAAAGACCTAACAAGAAAGCACACAAGCAGAGGCTCTCTGTTAGGAGACATTCCGTGACTTCTCCTGGAGTTAGGCTTCGAGTCAATTCCCCGAGGCTTGCGAGCAGAAGAATTCAAGGCTACAGTCACAAGAGCGTGTCAATGTCATCATCGTCCAGTTCTAGCTTCAGGAGAAGCCTGTCAAATAGCTTGGCAGTCGTGAAATTTTCTTTGGACCCTCAGAGAGATTTCAGGGACTCAATGGTGGATATGATTGTTGAGAACAACATCAGGGCATCAAAGGACTTAGAAGACCTTCTTGCCTGCTATCTTTCATTGAATTCCGATGAATACCATGATCTCATTATTAAGGTGTTCAAGCAAATCTGGTTCGATCTAACTCACTTCCAACTGTAGTGTTGTTATCTTAAACTAAATTGTAATATAACCCCAACATTTCCTTTGCTCCCTTAATTTCCCAATAACCTACTCGTTGAATTAGTCCGGTGTATATTTATGTCAGAGTAATCAAGTGCTTCGTTGATCGTTCTAGTCACTGAGCTTCGGCTGATGTCCTGCCCATAGACAATTGAAAACCAACCTATCTGTAATATGTGTTATTTGCTCATGTACTTTCCGTCAAGACTGTTTCCACTGACAAAGATGAGAAACTCTGCTGCAATTTGCTTGCTTTGGGAAAGTTCAATGCGATTGGGTAAGGCGATTCTTTGCCATTTTTAAACTTCCCGAGCAGGACAAGGGAGCATGTTGGAAACCACTCTTTACTATTTTAATTACACTACCTTCAAGAAGCCATTGGATATTATCTTGCATGATTTAATACCAAGTAATTAACTATTTCTAACAAAAAGTATATAATTTAAATCCATTTTCTTGCAGTCTCACCATGCCAAAAACGGAGCAAGAAGAACAAGAAAACATTGGTTGGATTTTATCCATGGGGATTTGCATAACTATAGTTTCTTGTTTATTTTTTCTTTCAATTGCAAAAGTTCATATCTTTCTTTTGGGTGTTACATTTTCATGCTCGGGCTTTTATCCCTTTGTCGTTTTGTTCTCGAAAGGGATCGGTGGACAAGAGACTTCCTCTATTTCAATGCTTAAACCACCCAGACGGACTTGGAAGAATCAGGGACAGGTCATGCATAAGTAGATACAAGGAACTCCGAGACACAATGACTTATTGCAAACTTCAGTTCCTTTGCTCCAAAAAGAAGATACCCTTTAAGAACAAGATTCAATTTTCGATTTACCTTTGCCCAAAACCTAAAAGCCCTATTCTCTCTCTAGGCACTATATACAGCTTTCTCCCAATTGAGACAGAGAGAGAGAGAGACAGGGGGTGGCAGGTAAGACCAAAGAGATTCGAAAAAAGGCCGTTAATTCAAAATCTTCTTAGAGGTAAAAGGTAAATTCAAATTTTCTTGCCACCAGGTGTCAAATCACAAAAGCGTTTGTTCGGCAGCAGACCCGTGTAACCCATATTAGATCGGCGTAAAGTCGGGAAGACAATCACCCAGAAAAGCAAAAGTTGCATAGAAATTTTCAAAAGCTGAATTCACTTTCAAAATCCACAAGAGACCCTACTTCACAAAAGTCCATCTCTTTCTTTCTCTAAGCACTTTCTTATGGCTGAGTTCAGATTTCGGGGCAAGCAAGCTGCACGGCTACACATGACAAAGCAGGAACGCAGAATTTATTTTTCTTTACCTTCTTTTTTCGAGCAAAATTGGACGATTTGTTTGAAACTATAAAAATATATTTGGCCAAATTTGATGAGAAAGCACCAGTGGTGGGTGTTGTCTCTTTCTTGGACAAAGATTTCTTGCTTGATTGACGTACCCCACTTAATGGACAAAAGGATTATATTTATTTCTTTCTTCTTCGATAAAATCCATGTTCAGAGAGGTCCCTAACTTCGCGGCTTCAAGACTTCATCTGTCTGACTCATTAATACATTGACTTTCTTATTTTACAGCATTAATCGCGACCCATAACTTGGAAAATTATTGCCCGTAAGAAGCTATTTTGTTACAGTGAAGGGAAAATCGAACGGCATGCCATGCAATAACAATCGAGGTTGGGGTCTCCAAAACTGTTCACATATGAATCGCTCGGATATATACATGTGTGTAGCTTACCCCTTTTCCCTTTCCTTGACAAGTCGTCGTACAAATAGTACCTAACAACGGAGCTGTTTTGGGATTAAGTCTTGAGATTGGTTCACGAGTCTCCTCTGCATGATTGGACCTGGCGATTACAAAAGCCGATTGGAACAAACTGAGTTGTTTGCTTCATGTTCATCTGAAGTGATTTTACCTTCATGATCATCCCGATCCCTAGCTACAAGTTAAAAAAAAAAGGACAACCATCTCACCTGTCAGCGATGAATAACCTGAAGATTGACATCAGTTTCCCTATACCCTATAGATACATCACAGTATGGACTCTCGTACACTCGCACAATTTTTTTTTTTTTGTGGGACATTTCTGCATGAAGCTTTCCGGCCGGTGCCTCAAATTAATTTTGTCATTTCCGTCCACTGAACAAGGCTGGGTGTGATACAGTCTTTCGTATTGGGCCAACAATGAACACTGTTTAAATTTGGAGGATATGGGTAGGTTCACTTCTGTGTATTAAAATCTCCAACAGAAACTTAACTGGAGTGACTGAATCATTATTATTAGCCAACAAAAACTCTACAAGACCAAAACTGTTCTGTTTTTATCCTGAGCATAGTGCATTAGATACTCACTCTACTGTGCAACGCTGTTATGTGTGCGATGCAGTGATTCCCACCAATATCCATGAATGTGTAAGAAGTGTTGCTCTTTTGACCATAAATTTTCCTAGTACATTTTAGACCATAATTATTTACTAAACAGACCAAAGACATGATTCGTTAATAATCTGCAATTAAAACAGCTTTCAATGTGAAAATTCATGCATCTGTACCGCTCGGGTATATTTATGTTGTGGAGCCTGGGGAGCCCGATAAATTGTGGCAATTAAAAGTCTTCCCATCTCGCCAGGCCACACTGGACCCCATCCTCTCGTATGCCAGACGCTGATGTGGGAAGATCTGAGCGGGGGCATGGCGTCTTGTTGATCGATAGTAATGATCTTCACGTCTAGCTGTCGATTCTACCATATTACTCTGGACTTGGAAAATAGAAGAATACAAATTGAAATAGGATATACCATGACAGATGGAAAAAAGAATCAAACAAAAACAAAAAAAAGAAAAAGTAATGCACGTGCGGGGACAAAAATCTTAGGGAAATCTGAGATAGGCAGGCGAAAATGAAATCGCCGACTGTCATGTGCGCGTGCGTCCATTTCAGGTTTTATCGGTTCCTTCCAAACGCTCCAGACAACACGAAAAAAAAAAATATATATATATATATATATATATATATTTCATTTATCTCGAAGAAAATTGATTGGCATTTGTAATTAGTTACGTCCATGATTTTTAGACAAACGCTTAACCAGCATTTTTGTCGGTGTCTGTTTTGATATTTATTGTTTTTCGATATCCCATTTAGCTCGAGCGAGCTTGGATATTAGTACTGAAAGTGCTTTAAATGGTAATTTAATTGATAATTTTTTTTAAAAAATAGTAAAATCCATATCTCGACTCCATTCATTTAATATTTCCTTTGTTGTAATTTTTTTTTTTGAGCCATCCCTCTGTTGTAATTGACATAACGGTTTTTTGTCTATCTCTTCCCTTCTTCTTCTTTTTTTTTAATTTTCTATTTTTATATATATGGAAGGTTTAAAAATTATCATTTAATAATCCAAAAATTTTAATTTAGAAAAAAAAAAGAAAAAAGAAAAGGAAAGGTTTGTGATGATTATTACTCAACAAAACATTGTGCAACTTGCACCTTGAAAACTAATTTTGCCAAAAACTTGAAGATAATTAATTTTTATTTTCCCCTAATTAAAAGAAAGGTTGTTATTAATCATTACTGCTATAGTTGCTTTTCGTTTTACTAATAGCCAATAACGAGGGAAAACATTTTGTAGACGCGCGTTACATATCACAACGCATAATATAAAATACTTTTTTATTTAAATTTTTATTCACTCTTTGTTTTGATTTGTGTGCTCTTTTTATTTTATATAAATAAATAAATAAATAAATAAATATATATATATAATGAATTTCCTAAAAGTGAGTTTCGAATAACAAAATAACGAGGAAAGGAAATGGATTCCATTTGCACTAGTCACACGGTCACACAATCATCTCAGTGTACGAGTGATACAGATACGGTCGGTACAATATATATATATGTGACGTATGACAAAAATGGAATCCGACAACTAAAAATTGCTGTCATCAACGATCATTTAATGCTGGCAATGTTTTCCGTGGTGGAAAAGTCGGTGGACATATGTACGATCGTGATTGGAAATCTAATTTCGAGACATTATTGCGAGATAAAGATGGCGCCGCTTCTCATCAATCTGATGGGTTTTATCAATTTGGGTCATTAAATATTAATTGAAAAAAACAAAAAAAGAGTCATTCATTCTTAAAAAGGATGTTAATGTGGATCGTATCTTCCATTCCACCAACAAAATACTGTCTAATCTCGTGTCACCGTGACATACTACACAGCAACAATGAGATCCACACAAAGATTCAACTTTTCGTTAATCAAGTTGGCAAATGATTTAACATTGACCTCTTTTTAAAAATGGGCGAACTCAATCAACAAATTGATAATTGATAACCCAATTGACAAAAACCGCAGAATTTGGTCTTAATCATTAAAGAAATCTTGACTTGTTTAGTAACTACACCCATGATTGGAAAGTCGTGACATGTTAACTAACCCTCCCTTGGTGGGTCACAACTACAGTAAAACCTTTAAACTATAGCTGGCTGCGGCAGCGCACGTCAATAATTCATTCAAAATATATAAATAATTTTATATTGAACTATGTACATTCAATCAATTTACAATTAGTAAAACTCTTATGAATCTGAAGTTTCACGCCGTTAAAAGTATCAATTGCAGTGGCTTGTGATTCGGCCTTTGCATTAGGTTTTCAGAAAATTTTCAACTGGTTTATCGAAAACCTTAAATCTTAACCCAATAGATGGTGGATTACACATAGAATGTCCCTCAACATTGTGCCTGTGGCCCAAAACGTTATGGACAGGGAAAAAGATCGGAATATGGCTCCGGGCTGATCGGTAAGATAAAACAACAAAACCTGGGCCCAATGGTTACGTCCGCTGTAAGGATCTTAATCCGAGGTTGAGGCATTACCCAGAAAATTCTGGCCTAGTGCACGGATGATTTTAGGGACTAGGAAATATCGATATCCAACCCATCGGGGATAGTCCATCCCTGCACCGAAGAGAATTTTTTGACTGTATGTAACATTGTTTCTGCCGAAAACTGTATTTTTCTTCCACTAAAGGTACTTACTGGCGTGGCAATCTCGCTCTATTTTCAAACTATTACCATTTTTAGTGGCATTTAGTCCACGCTATTAATATAGTTTTGCTGAATCTCTACAATTTAACATGTGGGACTGGGTCGCCGAGAAGTGGACAGATCGTAACTTCCTATCCTATGTATGACATCCAATGTGTAATTAAGCACTGTAAAAGTAAACAAGAGTGTAAGCCTCTTTTTCAAGGCTGACGCAACAGACTCTGTGATTTGAAATGGTTACTGGCATAAACGAGATAGAAGCCCTTCAAAGGAGTCGATTCAAACAGTAGCTTACAAGCTTACCTGTCTGTTGTACACATTGAATTCACGCATAACAAGCCCTTGTAGATGTATCAATCCCACACACTCACAAACCACCCCAAACCATGCAACAAATAGACCAGCGTGAAAAGAACAAAAAAAATATTCGCAATCTTTCATCAAACAATAGCAATTTTGGTGTGGCTGTAGCACTCTGTACTAACTTACCCTCTGACAAATAACGAACATGGAAAAACCAATATATTGTAAAAGAGAGCGATAAGTAGCCCAATCAAAATCTGATCCTTGACGGAGATTGTGTTACGGTTATTACTGGAACTAATATCAATATCTAAAGACAAAAACTTCAACTCTACGAAGAAAGATGCTTCGCTTCCTTGGAGGTGTGGCATACAGACAACTTCCTCTGAGACACATCTGAAATTTCCCAAGCTCCATTCCTATTGCAATGAGTGCAGAACCCAATTAATTTTTTTGCAACTTTCACATGTAGGTTACGCGAACTACACAAGATGGAAATGGTACATTGTAACCTCATGCGCGCGCGCACACACACACACACACGAATGTTCTTCCAATACATTTAAACTTTTTCTTAAAGAAAATGAAATAACTGAAGCAAATTTACCTTAATAATTTCCCCAATGGTAACCACAATGGTAGATGGCTCTGCTTCAAAACGCAAAGGACCTCCCGCTGATTGCACGAAAAACTGAGACCGCCTTGCTGGAAGGTGGAGAGACAGAGCATGATCACAGGGTTTGCTGCCCACCATCCGCTTGCTCAAAGATGGGTTTAGTTCCATTTTACTATTCTCGCCATATCTGCACAAGCTGAGGACAGACTCTTTCCCCAGTTTTCCCTTTCCCAAGGGCCTTTGGCCCATGTATTCCTCAAAAACTCCCCACAACTGCTGTGCAATTGAATCGAGTTTGTTTGCAATACTCTGCATTTTGGCACTGCAAACGAGGAACAATGATTAAATAAGGCAATGGTGGTGGCCAACTGGCCAACTCAATGTGAAACTGACTTGTGTTGATAGATTATTTCTCCAGACATCAGTAAGTTAAACAATCCGTATTATCAACTGGTGGGCGGACTAAGATGATCATATAGGAAATCAACTGAACCTTCAAAAATTGTCCCTTGTAACAAGTTAGCCATCTTGGTTTAGCGTTTGCCGATTAAGCAAAGATAGCCAGATGACATGTTCCGAGAGTTTATTTAATCATGTTCCTCATTTTAGTTAATAAGCAACAAAATCAAGTGCAATGAAGAAGAATACCTAAAAGGGTGGGGCATTTCGGGCCCGATGCACTCTCGCTCCCATTTCATTTTGGTCTCGTCGGAACCAATCCCCATATTTGTCTCCTCCAATACTCGCGATGCCCCACCGGCTCCATCCGCAGCCAAGGACAGCAGCTCCTCGGAAAAAATCCCATCGCACGCGATCCTGAACACGCCGAGTTCCCTAGCCGACTTCAGCAGCCGTTTCAAAGACTTTCTGTCTCCGGACACCAGCGACTGGAGATTGATTTCCGCCGGAGCCTGGTGGGGGAGGATGAGGCCGGGGACGTTGGTGGACTCGCGCAGGTATTCTGATAAGATGTCGTTGGCCGCAGACCGCGATCCTTTGCCTGTTGGGATCGGAGATGGCAGTGGCGTCGGCGTCGCAATGTTCGTTTGACTCCTACTACTGCGCATTGTAGCTGCGTAATGCGTCGTTGGCTTCCCTGCACCCCCGAGAAAAAGTAGAACCGAAAGGTGGCGGGTTTCTTTCCCTTGGTTTGGTCTGGTCAGTCGCAAACGCACTCTCCAAAATTTTATTTATTTTTTTTTTCCTTTTCCCTTTTTCAATTCAATAGGGGCGGAGCCACATGGGCCGGGCCCAAATTAACAGAAATTTTGGATTCTTTGAATGGAAGTGGGCCAGGCCCAACCTGAGGCCCAAGAAAAGATGAGATAATAGATTTAGCAAATTAATTAATTTATTTCGCCTTTTCGATCGGGAAAATCAGAAACCCGGCGAAGCCAAATCGGTTTGGGATTTGGAGCAGATGGCTGCGGAGGGAAGAACAAGGAGAAGAAGGAAAATTGCTTGTTGGGTGTTGCTAGTGTTACTCTCACTGCCGTCGATTTGCGTTGCTTACAGGCCTGGAGACATCGTTCCAATGAGCAAGATGGGTCAATATCACTCCGTCCGTACTCTATTTCCCTTACTCTCCATTCTTTGCTCTATTTTCCTTTTCTTTATGTTGTGATTCTGTGTCAAGTATTTGGTATTTCGGCTGTTAGCGTACGGTTAAGGATCTGTTTGGTTGGTTTTGTGATTTTCCAGTCGAGAACTCTGTGGCTTGACGTGATCGGCAAACATTGCCCAATCTTCGGTGTTAATCGCGAGGTTTCATCTTTTTTCGATTCTCCTTCTTCTTCGCGTTTTGTTGACATTTACGGTAGCGTTTCGAATTTTTTTGTTCTTTATGCAAGTGTTGTTGTAATGTTTAGGTGTTGATTCCCATAGCGAAGCCCACTGGTTACACAGGCGCTGATCCCTACAAAATGTGAGACGCGTGTTCTGTTCATTTTTCTTTTTCTCTTTTTGATTTTATTGGTATTTGTAGTTTTCGGGAACTTAATATGGTGAAACAGCTGATATAATTTGGAACGTTGTTTGTGAGTGGATATGCGATTTTTGAAAACGCATTAAGCTGTGGCGAAACCTGTTTCTCACTATGATGATGATGCTATGTGCAGATCATTTCAGGTTGGAAGAGAGAAGTTTTTAATTCCATGGCTCTTTGTGATCAATCGTAAGAATTCTGAGGTTCCAATGATTGATGTGCATTTGGTAAGGATTGTGCTTTTCTTGATTTAGTTTTGTCACACAATTGCAGCATCCCTTTTGGGCTTATTACCGGTGGTGCAAGTTTGGATTGATATGCTTCTTTGGAGTGCAAATTATTCTCTCTAAGTATGTAGTTCATAGTGTAAATTATATGGTTTGCTGATTGGGATGCCTTTTGGGCTTTGTGCAATGCAGAGGTACTCGGGTAGTGATTTGCTTGGTGTCACTGCGAAAGTTGTAAACATGCCTCACCATTGTATGTAAAGAAATGTGATTTACCGTATGCATAGAAATTAAATGTTGTTCAACAGAATCTCATTGATGTTTTGTCCAAGAATCTTTGTTTTGGGGAAAATTTATTCTGTCAAATAATAGCTATCTTTGGCTTGACCAGACATTGACATCCATCCAAATATTCGCCAACAGTTCTGGGATCCTCAACATTGGCCAAAACATATTCTTGTAAGATACACATGGTTAGTGTGGTTGGAATGACTGTCAACTGCTTTGATTATTATATTCTGGTTTGTTGGTCAATCACATTGATCTTCTAGTTGTGTGGACAAACAAATGTTCTTATTTTCTAGAAGGTGCTGGGAATAGGAAGTATTTTTTGGTGCATTGTTTCTCAGGAGCAGACCACCTCTCTCTGTGTAGGAAAAACTAAAAGCTAATTATCGGACTAACTTTAGATATGTTTCTTCGACACTCTTTACAGGGAAGAACAATCTGAGATAGATGTTACTACTGGATTTTACGTGTTGTTTGGATCAGGTAATTGTTTATGCTCAATGGAAGGGAAGTAGACCCAGTGTTAATCTGCTCTGATTTTACCTTCCACTATCTGGAAGATTCACTCTTTACTAAGTATGCTCATTTTCATGCACAAAAACAGGTCTGCTGATGTCTTTCGTTCTCTCAATCTACGTCTTGCAGTCATCACGGGACAAATTAGCAAGGTAACGCTCTATTATCCTATTATTGGAAGCTCTAGTGACCTCCTTAGTCCTGTTTTACTATAAATTGAAGTATTTACTGAACCTATTATCCTTGCTTTTTTTATGTAAATCTGAGGGCATGTCTTGCAACTCTTTCTAGGTTTGTGAGAGAGACTGTTGCAGAAAGCAGTGGTCCACCTGGAGGAGTGGCGAAGGTTGAATGAGGGAACCTTGAAGACCTTCAAAACAAACACAGGTTTTGCGCTGCAAGGTATTACATTCAGAGTCAGTATAGTTTTACCATCTTTATTCTAAGTGTCAATGGAGTGACCTTAAGAGCATCCATTTGGGGTTGTTGGAATTACACACTGATGAAGGTGAGCTATTCTGTTGGAAAATCAGTAGGACATGTTTTCTTATTGTGCTTGGGAAGCAACATGTCTGCACCTGAACTTGACTTTCCTGAAAGCTTCTTGTTTTTCTCAAGACTATTGATATGGTCTTAAATTTTCCCGGATGAGTTAAAAATTTTTAAATCTCTGCTAATGCAAAATTTTAATTATAAGTCCTATTACTTTTACTCCCGGACTTCACTTAAGTATGCATTACTCAAAATGGCTCCCTGGCTAGATTTAGCCTTCCTCCCCCAAAGAATGAAGATATTAAATATTTATTTAGAAAGCTCTGGTACTTGAGTTTTGATAGGTCGGTGGTCAGATGTCAGATGTAAAAATAAACAAAGCTTAAAATTTGATAATTGTTTGGACTCGGAAAAATTGGATTCCATATAGAAGTAGTTCCACTCCCCCCCCCCCCAAAAAAAAAAAACACGATGGCGTAACGCACCCCAGAGTCCTACGCCGACAACACTTGCAAGAAGTTCCTTATCTTCCGGAGTTTGGATATTCGGGACTTTTTATATTCTTTTTCCTTTTTATTTTATTTTCTTCGTGTGCTATCAAATTATCAATCATGCGTAAACAGACTTAAGAGTTTGAATAATAAGGAACAACGATTTTCTCATTAATCTTTCATTTTGCTTCTGCAATCGATTTTCTTGTTATTTGGAACTCGATCAAAAGTATAAATCTAAATGGAAGGTAATTGGGAAGGTTCCTCTTCCGAAAAGGGGAAAGAGAGATGGAGGAAGGTTTGTATCTTATTAATATGGAAATTCTTTCGAAGATGCATGCTATAACTCAAAGACGGATTCCCAATCAAAACATAATAACTGTGCTACTGCCGCCCACCGGACCATATATATATATATGAGCCCATCCCATTCTTAGCAATTAAATTTACGTGTATCAGAGTTGCAATAGTCCTCAAAAAATCCTCTAGGCGATTTCATCAACTTTGAAGCACAAGAATGAAGCTCGGCGCAAGACTTCGCTTTGTTGTATCAAGATTGAAAGCTGCATTTAGGAAGAAGAAACCAAACAAGAGAGCAGCCCCGAGTGGATACATAGCCATGTACGTGGGAGAAGAGCATGAAAATTTTTTGGTTCCGATCGCATGCCTGTCTTCTGTCATGTTTCAAGCGCTGCTGAAAGTATTCGAAGACTCTCTGGTTCCTGTCGACCGACCCATCACCTTACCTTGTTCTCCTTGGTTGTTCGCAGGGATCCTCAATCTCGCCGTGGGGAAGCAGCAGTTGTTGTCAGCATGAATTAGTGCATGAATTCGAGACCTTTGTACAGAGTCTATCAATGTAATTAGGAGTCTTTGTGTGTACCCAATTATTATTTTTGGGCAAATTTTATTTAGTCCTATGTTTTTGTTCTGGGGTTTATCGTATTTGGTTGCCCTTGATGTTCTTTTCAATTTACACGGGTACTTACAAGTCTTTGTATATACCCATCATCAATTGTGGGCAATTTTATTTTTTCCCTCATAGTTGGCTGTCCTTGATGTTCTTCTTCTAATTGATGGATTCTAAAATTTTTAATCCAACGAAATTATCCGATCGCCATCATGCATATGGTCGAGATATTAATACTCCGTGGTTGGATCACTACGTGGGTTCCGCAGCTGTTGTGCTATGTGGATGAGCCCATGAAAGCCCAATTCAAACTCAATTTTCACCAATAAGTATTTTTAATCAGATATTCCAGAGCAACATGCACTCAACAATTCTCTCAAACTCTATTGGCTATCGCTTATGTTAATCAAAACATGGACCAAAAAACGAAAAAACTCGAAAAAAAAAAAAAAGGTATACTTTGTAAGTGAAGGTAGGCTAGCTATGAGGTTAATGCATGAGATCATGAAGGACAAATTTATATTGCCATAAAAAATAAAAAAAGAATTATATATATATTTTTTAATTTTTTTTACGAACAAAATTACAAACATCATGTATTTTCTCTCTCTCTCTCTCTTGCCGGGATAAGAAACAAAGAATCGGATCGTGGAAAACCCAAAAGATGAGTTAGATAATCACTAAACGGTTCTTGCTACCTAAAATTTGACATGCACAGGCGTTGCCGTGACGATTCAAGGCAGCACTAGGGGTTGGCACAAAGTAAGAGTACCATTTGTCGTAACATGTAGCAGGTGTCAGCACCTTCGCGCCATTCCTTGAAGGACAAATTAAAACATTTCATATTCAGAACCTAAAGCTAAGAAGCCATAGCCCACTCACCACGAGCCTAGAGGAGAGAACAGGACGGAAAATCATATCTCAACATGTAAGTGGCAACACATTGGATGAATTGTTGGTCCCCCACTGCAAAGATTCGTGTGATAAACACCAATATAAAAGTACATATATGGCATGTGGAATGCACTTAAATATATGCTGATAAGAACAAGTGCCGTATATATATATATATATATCTTGTTATTGGTGCACGCGGGTGTGTATATACATTTATACGAACACATTGTTACAGAAATGGATATAAATTTAGTGAGAGGAAGTAAGGGAAGTGTCTGAGCCATTGAACAATCAAGTTTTATTGTATTCACCATGCAATTGGCCATGAAATAAAGTGAACTTGATCGATCACTTGATTATAGACTCAACAAAGAACAATGCAAAAAAAAATTAAAAAAAAGGGAGTCTTAAACAATTGTTATTATAAGTTGAGTATACGATTATGTTTACCTAAAAGTTTCTTAGAATATATAATGAAAAGTTTAAGTTAGGAAGAGCTTCTAGGCATGTGGTGACCACATAGATGCTAATTAAGTATTACTTGCGACGGGACTTTAGAATCAAGTGAACAGAGTACTTTCACTGCTGAAGTTTGTTTAGTTTTACTGCCACTTGAAAGAAGAAAATAATATCCAATCAGAAGATTTGAAACCTCGAAACCTTTTAGGAACATATAATTCTTTAAAATTCTTAGAATTCAAGCCTTTGAAGCCCCAAGTCGTATGTGAAATCACAGTGCTAAGGCCAAAACCAAGAAGGAAAAGAAATGTTGAATATGCCAACTTAATTACTGTATATTGCCAAGTGATAATATAAAAATATAAATTAATGAACATTGTGTGATGCTCACCTCTTCTTTTTATTTTTTTTATTATTTTTGTGGAATCTATCTGTATATACCTTTTGATATATATATTTTTATGCTAGCTCTGCTATAAATAAAAGAATAAACAAGAGGTTTCTTTTTCTTTCTCGGCACTTAAGTAGAATAAACAAGACAGTTTGGATGTACTGTTTCACAACTGCCAGCCTGCATATGCTGAGACTACGGTTGGTCCAATTTGGCGTCTTTTCGTGTAACGATGAGACCAGAAGATGGTTTCTCTACTTGCGCTGGTCCCGGCTGATATTCCAACTAATGCAAAGCACGCATGCATACATATTGATGAAAGTAACCGTCCATGATGTTCTGTTTATTATATCCAAAGTTCAGAAGGAAATGCATAAGAGCAGGCAACATGAAATGAACATTTAGTTCGGAACATTTAGTTGGGTTCGGAATGGAGAATAAAGAAGCGGGTTTAAAGGAGACAGATAATGGGGCTGGGACACTGAGATGGGTATGGTTAATTTCTGTCAACATCCAACAGAATGCATTTGCCTCTACCTATATACCTACCCAGCTTGACCACTTCGAGGTGCTAGTCTTAACCTGAACATGAATTTGCATGCATTTCTGAGTTTGACAGGGACTTTTATCGGAAATTGGACAATGGGTTCGTGGTCCTCTGAATTGGACAATCAGCTTATTTCACTTGACAAAAAAGTTAGGATCGGGGAATTTCAATAATCATGATTCAATAGCGTGGGTCTTCGTTAAAACTTCCCTTCAACTTTTCTTTTAAAATTTGTAAATTCTATATTTCTGTACCGACGAAAAAAGAACTTTGGAAATATTAGCGGACCGAATGTGAAGTTAGCATTGATTACGTGAGGCCAATCAGACAATGATCTGTTTATAAAAAGTCAAAAAAAAAAAAATAAAAAAAAAAGTTAACAGGCCACAATCCATGCACCAATTTGAGCTTTCATGATTTCCATTGGCCACTATGTGTTAAAGTGAGTTCTCTACAGTTGCTTATGATGAGGCTGGCTCCAAAGACCGCTAGACATTAATTGGGCTTGTTTCCCTGGAAGTGGAGGACATCCAATAGGTACAAAAATTCCCAACTGATGTTATCAACCAGGGGCTGGTGTGGCAAGAAGGGGACATGGGCACGACCAACCATCATTGTGCTTTTTGGCCAAACACATATAATTGATGTGGACTGAACCAATGAGAAAGAAGTAATGGCAGATGTGTCCAAAATCCTTTTCGTCTATTGGCACCCCATGATTATCATTTCCACGCAATGCTCAAAATACCCATTGTTTGCAGTGCTTTTATTGGACTCGTAGAAACCAAATTTTGCTGACCGAAATGCCGTTTAGACACAGTGCTCTTCCAACAGCGATCCCTCCTACACGGAGAGAATTAGATAGAGGAGTGGCAAAAGTGAGGTAGCGAGCGGATCTTACCATTAAAAACAAAAAAAAAAAAAAAAAACAAAAAAAAATCATATTTTGGTGGAATCTACGTATTACCTTACCTCTATTATTATCTGTCTAATTTTTTGTCCACCAGCATTTATCCTAAGCGATTATCAACTTGTTTTTTTTTTTTCATATTTCTATAATAGAAAAGGTATGAAGTTCAATCACATGACTCGAACGCTATGTAATTTGTTTTAGTGCAGCCAATCGTTGATGTCGCCAATTAATGTGTTAATCCGAATTTTAAAAGACCCAAGTCAAATTAAGGAGACGGGAAATGGCAAAGAAAAGAGATGCATTCTTTTTTCGGTAATTTTCTCCGTGTCAGCTGGGCCATAAATAAAAAAGAAGGCCGTACATAGCACAGCTAAGACCTGTACATATAAGTGGATTCGAAGCCTAAGCTCTATGCTATTAATTATAGAAGAGCCAACTTGGAAAGTGGTGCGTCGGCTGAGGAACTGAAGAGACGATTTAAGGGATTAATGAATGATCCCAGAGGCCTAAAGCTTAATTATTTTATCTTTTGACACGTTAAACCCTAAATGTGCGCTTCTGAATTTGTAACTTTACTCCTAAGCTAATGCCCATTTGTCAAAATAACTGGGTCTATCTGTTTCTCGCGAGGAAAATGGTTGGATAGCTAAGATTTTCGTAAGAAATACTGATTCGAGTCGCCTGAAAATATTATTTGTTAAAGTGCAGTGTGTGATTTGACCTTTGAGTTTCTTGTACTTGTATTCCGGAAAAGCAACGGAATGGAGCAATTATAATTGCAAAAGTTTCATCTAAATGAAGGCTAGCTAGCTAGGCTTCTCTTCCTCTCAAACAATCGCAAATTAACTTGTAAGCTAATAATAATAATAATAATAATAATAAAGTTATGTTTTTATTTTTAAAAAAATTGATTAAATGGTAAGATATACAATAAAATATTATTATTTATTTTAATAAATTGTATATACTTTTTTAATTAAATTTAAAACTTCGAAAATAAATATTAGTATTGCCAGCGAGTCCCGTAGTACATGCATCTGGGAATGGCACACGACTTGGCTTAGCGTGGGACCGGTCCTCTTTCAATATATCTATTGATTGTTGACACCTTAAGCATTTTCTTGCGCAATTCAAGGTGCATTTAATCAAACTAGGAAAAGCCTCAGGTGTCCCATTACTCGATCCATTATTGAACATTTTCGGGCACTTAATGATAAATAACAATTTTTTTGACACCGTGTTTGAGTAATAAGCTTAAAAAAAGGGGAAAGTCTCCATTAAATAACCTTTGTTCCTTGCCCATTAAAAAAATAAAAAAAAGGTTCCTTCCGCAATTTTATTTTCCTCTTCCTCTAAACATTGATTAACCACAAGCGTATGCAGATGATTTTGAACATTTAACACATACTTCATGGTATGGAGTGAGGGCAGCAACACCTATTAAGACAAAGATTACAATATGAAAACAGGTTAAATGCATGAACACACACACATTACGATTTCAATTTGACGCTAGAGATCTCCATACTTTTTAGTTTTTCAATCAGTCTTCCATATTTAGATATGACTTAAATTTTCAATTATGCATTCTGATATCTTTTTGGTCTAGTTAAATTAAGAATAGGTGAGTTAATTATGGGTGAACTTTGAAATTTTGGAATTAACCATGAATGAAGTATAAGGTTTAAATCCAGCATCTCATTCCAAGCTTTTATGCTTGGTGATCAATTATACCCTACGTGTGTTTTTTTTTATGATAAAAGTCAATTTTCAATTTTTTTTGCTAAATTAAAACTTTGATAAATTAGTTTTAAATTTTTTTTAGAAAATATTTTCTCGTAGGAAACCATAGACAAATATATGTATGTGTGTGTGTGTGTATATATATATGTATAATGTAATTTTGTGGGATGAAATATTTTATTTATTTTTTAGGAAGAGAGGTAACAGGATGTTGATTTTAATCTTTAAAACAATACAATATTGATTTCACTATTAAAAATGACACCGACATTAGCTAATTCACAAAATTGAAAACGACAGAGATATCCAATTATGAGGTGACTGTGAAAAATCAGTACATATATATAATTGATCCTAAACTTAAATGAAACAATGACAACAAAAAAAAAAAAGAAGGAAAATCAGATTTATTTATGATTATTATTTTTGCATTTAACTGGATAATAAGATATATGAGACAAAGGTTAACCATAAACAATATATTAATGTACTGAAAAAAGAAAAAAAAAATCATTTTTTGACCCATCAAAAGATTCATAAATTACATAATAAAAGTAATTATTTTTAAAATACAATATATTCACATCGTCTCGTGAGGGTCGGAAAAGATAAAAGCTGAGTTGCCAATTTAATTCTTCAACCACGCGTGTGGGGGAATCATTCCCCATCAGTTGAGGTAAGACATTGAACATTTGATTCTAATCATCCTTAGAACAAATGATCATGTTCTCCAAAAGGCTGAGATAATGAGGAAACTGCCTGGCCCTGGTTGAAGTCTCCTTAATGCGGCAGAGAGCCTTTGCTGTAAGGCAACCATCTCAGCCTATTATTTCCCTTCTCAAGCTCTCTCTTGTACCAAAGTTTTGTATGGTTCCTTCTAGAACAAATTGTGAAGGTGCCTCTTGTTCGTAATGGAGAATTCAAATTATGCACTGGTGGCCCGCTAAACTGGACTATTCTCAGTATTCAATAATTAGGGTCATTCCTTTGGGCATCTTACGTAACAAGTCATATGGTATATAATGAAATATGATATATCGACAACCTCGGAGCTTGGATTTCTAACCTAAAAGTTTTAACTAAGTTTAAACCATATTCCATGGGATGGAAAGAGTCTCAGAGGGTAGTGAAGCTCTAGTATCCCCTTGGGTAGCTCAAATATAATGAACTTATAAATACATAAGTAAATATTCTATTGTTAAAATTGTCGATTGCAAGGGGCTTCCTAGCTTTTTTTCCTTCATGTTGATAATGAATGTGGATACAAGCATATATACTCACTTTTATTGATAAACCATGCAAGAGAGAGGCTGGCCGTGTGTAATTAGGTATATTGACGACATCCCTGGTCCAGAAAAAAAAAAAATTTAGAGGGAGAAAGGAAATTAAAAGCATAGCTTACCAAATACTTTGGAAGAAGAAATGAACGTAGCTTAATAAAATCACTTTGGATAATAAATTCAAAAGCATATTTATCCTCAATTGAAGTGATTCTAAACACATTCTGTGTAACAAAGCTTGTCTCACAAAAACAGGTTCGGTAATTTAATCAATTATTATTAATGAATGGTACCTAAAAGGGGATCATATATGATTCATAGAGTTAAACCCTGATTTCAAGGCGAAGCCAGCCAAAAGGGGACCATTGCCCCCGTCTTCCTCCTAGACTAATGTGCACATGGAATTTCTGGAGCCCCCATGATCTCACCTTAGTTTTGCCCATGTCCATCAATTTATGCAAGTGAAGATACGTGAACGTGATCTACCAGCATAGCCATAAATCCAACTTGCAAAAAGTTTTGAAGGTTGTGCAAATCATTCGGTGGAGTACGTGGAGTTTAAATGAATGGGAATAATTAACCATGTTGTGCATGCAAGGGCGTCCTTTTTTTTGGTCCGTATGCAAGGGAGTCTTAAAACCGTTCTGCATCCCTCTTAAACATCATCACAGAGAATGGGTCAAGCAATTACAGCGATCTATATGCCCTTCTAACAAAAGATGCGTCAGATGCCGTGAATTGATTCCAAATGCCACTTTTCTTCGTACTTGTTCCTTGTAAAAGCTCTACTTTTCAATAATTAATTACCTCTTCTTTAGCTTGTTGATGATTAGTTACTCGTAAAGGTGGCCACAAGTATAACAAAGGGGACCGCAAGCATGTACAATACTGTTCAACTTAAAGTTGTGCGTGGCTACTTATTGAATTGATAAAGATTCTCTGTAATGGTTGATGAGATTGGCAATCCAGGCTTGGTGTTGACATAAGATATAAGAGCAATTAATTTAGAAAGGGGACGAAGGCTATTCGTATTTTTGTAGTTCACCTCGTTTAGTATTGGTCTTTAATGCTCCCTCAAGGGAAAAAAAAAAAAAAAAAAGCTGTTGGTCTTCAATGGACATTCAAAGAAAAATACTCATCCCCGCGTCCTAAAAATTAGGTCATCTCCTTTTCGATGTACCTTCAAAAAAACTTAGGTCATCTACTGGGCCATGTTCGGACCTTTTAGGAATTCATTATAGTAAAATATGGCTTTACCATTTTGTTCTTTGAGGATGCAAGATATTTTAAGATAGAGTCAATACACCAATTATATAACCTATAAATTAAAATGTGATACACTTTAAAAACTGACAGGATAAATTTTACATAATTAATTAAGAAGTTCTTGACTAAGTTTAGATACTAACTTTTTTTTTAATTTTATCATATATGATGGAAATTGAAATCTAGGGAAGCTGGCTGTAGAAATTGTAAAAGCCAGAAATGAACTTAATCTGAGCATCAAATCTTTAAATTAATCTGCATCAACAACTGGGATTTAGGAGGCATAAAAAATATATGTGCTACAAAAAATTTTCCAATTTTGAGAAACAAAACAAAAGAGAAAAAGATATGTTCCTACTTTCAGTACTATCCTGATATATTGGATAAAACAAAATTTACGGTGGAAAGGAGCACTGGGCACACTACTAAATTGCACTAATAATTAGGCAGGGTTTATATAATTCGAGACATAGGGCTGAGTAGGTCCATGCTTTATAGTTCCAATTGTTTCCAAGTCCCAAGACACCATTTCTCTGCTCCTTCTCCATCTTTGATCTTTCCCTCCAGGCAGCGGTTCCAATTAATGCCATGGTCTGGCACTGGGAGCCCTAACGAACAATACTACGTCCCCACGGGTGTGAATATATATATATATATATATATATATCATAACCTTGTAGGTTCTCTCCCTGCGCGCCCCCCGCGCGCGCGTACACACACATATGTATGTATGAATTATGAAATATTTTCCTGGATGAGCCCCAGTAGTAATCATTTTCATGTGTGCTATTGTCTTGGCATTGTGCAGTTGTCTATTTTCGACGGCATTCGACGTGAGTTGTCTGGAAGTTATTGGTTAGTGTTTCACTGTCTTCGAAAGGCTTGTTCTGTCTCTCTTCTGCAAACAAGGAGAGAACAATGTGTTCTGCCAGCGATATTCGATCTCGAGAGAGTACACCTAATGGTGAAGACCTAGTCGCAAGGGAGGATGGTGATTACAATCCGGACGCAATGCAAGTAAATGGACTAAACGGGAGGTTTCCGGCTAATACCCATCGGCAACTCAGAGAGGCAAGTCCATTTCTCCTTTTTGACTTACTCTTGTGCATCCCATTTTCCTTCTCCTCCCCCTCCGCCTTCCTCTTCTTAGTCTATGAACGGCGGAATGAACGATGCGTCTATAACAAACTGAAATTTTTTTAGCAAAAAGATAAAGAAAGAAATGGAGAGGCAAAATTGACAGCCAGTTATACATTTGTCCTCATCTTTATTTCTCGACTGCTTCTTCTGTTTTATTCTGTCTCCTTTTCTGGGGATAAAAGCATTGTATCAACATTTTTTTTGTTGTTCCTTCTGAGTCCAATGATTTTTGCGGTTATCGTATTGTGGGCCAGAAATTTCCCAGATGAATCTTGGTTTTCGCTGGGCTCAATTTTTAGCTCACATCCAGAAAAGATTATTCCTTTTTGAAACAATGTAGTATCGCCCTTTTTTTTTTTTTCTTTTGAATTGATTTTAAGTGGAGGATATTCCAATTCAACCGCGTAACAGGCAGTCGGGTAGCATATGAGCACTTGGGTTGTGGGTCTCAAAAAAAGGTAATGAACACTACCGTAGAATGAGCAGCCTTTTTTGTTTTTAAACCAACTATAACAACTCTTGGCGGGCCATGACCAGCGCACCGCACTACCTCTGTGAACGATATGACACAGAACATCAATTGTTTTCTTTCCTTTTTCATTTCATAGACCTTTTCTTTTTGGAAATCTGGAAAAATTGTATTCATAATGAAATTAGCTCTATACTTATCTCTGGCTTTATATGCACCAATAATTGGCTAAAAAAGGGAGAGTTTCAAACGGTTTGAGTGCGAACCATTTGTTTTCAAGGTCTTGGTCGTTGACGATGGGTCATCTTTGTCAAAAGTATGCGTAATGCGTGTGACCCTTTTTGCTCACTAACACCAATAATGTACTTTACCCAGAATACAGAGAGTCTGATACCATATGCTTCCACTTTTTTGCCTAACTGCAATCTAACAGCCAGCTAAAAGTTTAAAGTTTCGGATGTCCCCCTCGCCCCATTCTTTCAGAGTTGGACATTATTTCAGGTGTTTTCTTTTTCTTTTTTCTTTTTTCTTTTTTTTTATATATATATTTTGGTTTGGCGGCATGCTATAAATAAAACCGTGCATAGACTGTAGGTGATTTCCACAGTATCAGGCTTCTTGACCACTCTAAAGTGCGAGAGTCTCTTGACCACTTTAAACTGTGAGAATCTCGTGTACTTGAAATACCTTTTCCTTTTATGTGATTTTGGGCAATATGAGGTTTTGTAACCCTTCCCCAGATTCTACAGTTTGGAGCCGTCTTGTTTAGTTGTTTCAAGGAGGAAGTAAAAGTTGAAAGGAAAAGAAAGGGAGGAGAAATCAAAATAGAATAGTTTTCTTTTGCCTTGTCTGGATCTTTTCTAATAGAAGATAGAAGAAGTAACTCACCATTTCATTGTTTTGACGGAGGGTATCTGGGTTTTTAAATCTTGCTTTACTGTTTTACACCAATTTGCCTGTGAAAGGTTCTGGTCTTTTACCTCCTTTTTTTTTTTTTGAAACTGTAAAACAGGAAGTCTGAATTCTGTTTCTCTTTCTTTTTCCTTAACTATTTTACTTTTTGCCATGGAATCTAACTTATTTATTGAAGACTGTTGCTGACACACTAGGTAGGGGAAGAAGTACTGGCGCTGGGGAAGCTGTCGTGCCCCATTGTGACGAATACTCTGCTTTTTTACTCGAGGATGATTATATCCATGCTCTTCTTGAGTCGCACAGGGAAGATAGAATTGGCGGGTGGGTCACTAGCAATTGGGTTTGTAAACATTACAGGCCTCTCATTATTGAAAGGCCTAACCATAGGAATGGATCCCATTTGTGGCCAAGCTTACGGGGCCAAGAGATGGTCAGTTATCAGTCAAACCTGCCAGAGAATGGTTATTCTCCTCTTACTGGTTTCCATACCCGTCAGCTTCTTGTGGCTGAACGTAGAACCCATCTTGCTACGCTTAGGCCAGGATCCTGAGATCACTCGCTTTGCCAAAGTTTACATGGCTTTCTGCATTCCTGAACTAATAGCCCAAGCGGTTCTACAACCTACGAGGTCTTTCCTGAAAACTCAAGGCTTAACCACACCTCTGATTGTTTCTGCAATTGTTGCGTGTATCCTTCACACCCCCGTCAACTACTTTTTCGCGGTATACTTGAAGCTAGGTGCAAAAGGTGTTGCACTGGCCCTCGCTTGTAATACAATGAATGTGAACATCGGATTGCTAATGTATATATTTTTCTCGGAATCATCTCTAAAACCTTGGCATGGGCTCACAGCTCTCTCGCTTTTCCAGGGCTGGTGGCCATTGCTCTCACTAGCAGTGCCCAGTCTCATCTCCGTGTGTTTGGAGTGGTGGTGGTATGAGATAATGCTGTTTCTTTGTGGTTTACTGAGCAATCCAAAGGTCAGCGTTGCAGCTACAGGCATCCTTATTCAAATAGCAGGCCTGATCTATGTGTTCCCGTTCTCCCTCGGCAGCGCCCTGACTACAAGAGTGGGACAAGCCTTGGGCGCCGGACAACCACATCGCGCACGGTGCACAGCCATTACTGGCATCACATTGGCATTTACATATGCACTGACAGCTTGTATTCTCACAAATGTCCTAGGATCGGTGTGGGGAAGGATTTACACGGACGAGCCGCGGATACTCGACCTGATCTCAACTGGACTTCCGATCCTTGGATTCTGCGAGCTTGCCAACTCTCCACAGACGGCTGCCTGTGGAGTTTTGACGGGGACTGCACGTCCTAAGGATGGTGCCCGCATAAATTTGTGTTCCTTTTACTTCGTTGGATTGCCAGTCGCGCTTCTCCTGACTTTCAAACTTAAAATGGGTTTCCGGGGAATGTGGTTTGGACTATTGGCAGCACAGATCAGTTGTATGTCAATGATGCTGTACACACTGATTCGAACAGATTGGAGACATCAGGCAAAACGGGCCAAAGACCTCACCTCCTCCGTAGAAAACAGAGATGACAGAGGTGATTTGGAATCTGGCTTGCTTTCAACTGATCAATGAATCTCGAAGATCAATTTGGTCCGAAAGCAAGTTCTAACACATAGAGTCAAGATTAGATTGGAATATGTAAACGAATTGAAACACCCGTTTTATCGACCAAACCGCCGAGCTAATCAATATATATATATATACATAAGTAAAAAAAAAAAAAGGCGATAAAAGGATAAATTACTATATCAGAATATGAATTGATGATTTACTTATTCATCGAGCTAAGCATATGGGTAAGGCAACGACATCATCTTCACCAACAATCGATAATGGCCGTTCTCTCTCTGTTTTTTTTTTCCTATTTTTGGTGCATTGGAGGGTAATTACTTAGCCTACACGACTACAAAACGGGGCAAAGACACTCCGAAAATGTCCTCTAAAATTAATTGCATAGCTCTTGGTGGGAGGCTGTGAAGAATTTGCAAATCATCTTCCTGACAAAGCACCCAAGCGGCCAAAAAAATCTGCCGCCAACAAAGGCCTTTCTCTAACAATAAGCGTGCACTGTAAATTGCTGGACCCAGTCACTCGCTACGCCTCTCTCTTACTTCCCGGCAAATTGAATAAACAAGAAATACAGTTTATGCAATTACTTGAGATTGTTAAATTTTATTTAAATTGAGTATTTATTAATATATATATATATATAAATATAGTGTGATTTTTTTTTTATTTAACGTGTAATATTTTATTAAATTAATAAAATAAACAATTAGTATAGAATTATCTAACAAACATTACGTCAGTCAAAAATACAGAATTTTATTTGGTGTCGTGTGTGAACACGTGTTCTTGAGAACGTTTTGGACTTTGCTTTCTGCTCTTCTTACATGGTTTTTAAAGCTTTTTTCTTTTTTCTTTTTTCTTTTTTTCTTTTTTCCGTTGCGATAGCTGGTTTGCCATGCCGTGTTAGGTCCCGTATAATTTTCCGTCACCATAATAAATGAAATAAACATGTAGCTAAGAAAGAAAAAAAATAAAATAAAATGAAAGTCAATTCATGAGCCCTGAACAAATTTCCTGCAAATCCGAAGAGTCGTCCGATCCTATGCGGTCCAATTAAACGCCACTATTCCAAGTTCAGGAATAACCGCACGATTTTATTTAAAGGGAAAAAAAACAAATGCATTGTTAACAAGTCAATTTTATACAAATGTTAGCCTCTTCGACATGAGCGACAAAATTATAAATTACATAGTTGCATATTTAATTGTAATCATCTGAATGAGTTATTCGTGTTGACTATATTGTAAAAGAAACTTTATTTAATTAACTTTTTAATTGATGCTTTAATATCTTCATTTTTTTATATTTTTTAAAATTTAAATTTAAATTTTGAATTATTAAATGACTAATAAAACAAATTTGTAATTTTTTTATTTCTACAAAAGTCTACGAAAAAAATATATCAACGCGAAAATATTAAAAAAAATACTTGTCATTTTTATTTTTATTTTTTTATAAGTATAATAAAATATTGTATACTTTTATTTAATAATTTTTTATTTTAATTAAATATTACTTAAAAATGTTTATACATTTATATTTAAACTAAAAATAATTTAACTCATATTTTATACGAATTAAAATAAAATTTTCCTCAAAATTAAAAAAAAAAAAAATCTCTGCCGACAAAGCGTCAGTACATGGCCCCAACCACCGACGCCTTATAACGTCGACCTCGCTGGAGGCTTCGAGCTTCCCCCTCAAAAGGCCAGGCTCAGTGGGTTCTCACGGTCAATTTGAAAGCTACCAGAAAATAACTACCTCATCCCACCACCACGGGATTTGTCTACGGATACAGCAGAAAAGCCACGTTGGTCTGTTCAATCTTCGTCATTGCAGAACACGTGTCAGATATCACTAGAGGGCTCCAGGCTCTCTAATAGGATCTGCTCCAGCCGGCGTGCCCACTAATCGTTGGCCCCCACTAATCTTTGGACCAACTAACCGAGCCGTCCAAGCAAGCCATGTGTCCACAATGAATACGTAGAAGAGTTTATATAATACATGTATCACAGAATTCTATACGGTGCACCCGCAAAAATCTAGGGTTTGCACAAAGCCGTCGCAAGACCTGCTGAGACGACCAGCTCGGGCACAGCAACCAAAGAGATAGACTTTTCAGAAAGGTCTTCCGAGCCTTTTTTTCAGAACCCTTTTTTCCTTTTTTTTTTTCTTTTTTGAAAAACAAAAAAAAGGCAGAAAGGAAGTGCTTGTGGTGCAGACCTGGCCACGTCTCAGAAATAAAGACATTGTAATTAATAAAAATCTGAAGGTTTTAAGAATCGTTTGATGTAAAATCTGGTGGAGCCGAGCCATCAGTGGCAGGAGAGGGGCCTTTCTTTGCCAACGTGGCACTGACTGCCTGATTGGTGGCGGGCCGACGGCTCCCATCCAAGCCGAGCATCAACGTCCCGGACCAACCGCGCTGATGCGAAATTAATTTTTGTTGTGCCACATTTTATATGTTTTCCACGCGGCCCCCATCCATTGGCTCTCCAGCCCTTTTCCAAACATCAGCCCCCGTCTAATTTAGTAATTTCACTCTTTTCTCTCTCCCCCCCTCTTCTCCACTCATAAACCCTCATCGGAACAGATGCTCGGAATATTTTCCTACGAACGCCTCTGTTTTCGCCGGGATTTTCAGAGAGAGTGAGAGCTGAAGCTTTCTTTTCCGTTTTGTAGATGTTAGGGTTTTGGTTACTATTAGTAGCAGCGATAGGGAGCTTAAAACGACGACCCTCTTGATTCCATTTAGCTTCGATTCTAAGTCGTGCTTGCTCTTTCGGTTTTTTTTTTTCTTTTTTTTTTTAAATTAAAAAAATCTGTTATACTCGTTATGGTTTTGTTTTTAACTGTTGCACGCAAAGAGGAGGCTTCCGGCTGAAGCGAAACTCTTGACTAAAGAAGAGGAAAAAGAAAAATGTTTTCTTCGCTTATTGCTCTATTAATTTAGTTCGTATTATTCTGGGAATTCTGATAAAACAGCTCTGAATGTTAATTTTGAACGAGGAGGAATTTCTGGTAAAAGGAATCATTAGAGTTTATTTTGGTCTCAAGTTTAAATGGAATTTGTTTAGCTGATTACATGTTCTAAGACAAAACACGTACGGAGGGAGAAAGATGAGGGATTCGGGCATGGTCTGAGGTTGTAAGAGCTTGGAACATGAGTTCCGGAAGGAGCAGCGAAAAGAACGGAAGAGGTGAGGAGAGAGGACGTGAGCGGCCCTCGGTGTCCACAACTGTCGGTCAAAATGGTTCGGTAACGTTTCCGCAATTGTCTATCGATGAGAATCTGTTGGTCGATCCCAAGTTGTTGTTTATCGGCTCTAAAATTGGCGAGGGAGCCCACGGGAGGGTCTATGAAGGAAGGTCAGTCGCTCAGTCCTCCCCTACGGGATAATTAATTAACGTGCTCTACTGATCAATCATCCGAAATTTTTTGATGTGCCAAATTAACTATGTTATTGTCTCTTAGTTTTCTTCCATTTTCGGAGCTCTCGATTGGTCTAAACGGTTGAATTCTGTAGCAAAGACTATCGACTCATTTGTGTTTGTGTTGTATCTGGATGTAAATCGTGTACTATCTTGTTGATGGTATATAGAAGTGTATTGAGAGTGTATTTTATGTATGACAACTAATGACAGCAATCGATATTATTTCTTTCCATGTTCTTAATTCTCAGTTCACTTGTACCCGTTACGGAATGTAATTGATACTGGTGGGCCTCATCATCTCCTGAAATGGCGTTTAAGTTAGCATTTAGCAGTAACTACTCAATTGTGGGTTTACTTGTCATTGCTTCCCAAAAAGGATTATGCAACCTCTTAGTCTAATTGATACTGATTGTTACTAGGCTCTATTCCACTGACTAAAATCTCAGGAATTGCTGACATGCCACACATCTAAGCATAGGGGTTCTGACAGCTACTGTCTTAGTTACATAGGTTAGTCTAACATTTTTCCAGGTATGGAGATCGGATTGTTGCTATCAAGGTTCTTCACCGTGGAAGCACTCTGGAAGAAAGAGCTGCGCTTGGGAATCGTTTTATCCGTGAAGTCAATATGATGTCCAGAGTAAAACATGAAAATCTTGTCAAGGTGAGAGCTGAAATTAAATTTCTGTCCACATGTTTTATTTTCGACTGTCCGTTGCACTTAAGTTGTTATATGAAGGTTCTTTTTGTTTGTGTCTCATTAATGCAATATTCTCCTTCTCTTCATCGTACTTCTTCTGCCTTGCAGTTTATTGGAGCTTGTAAGGATCCACTGATGGTGATAGTAACAGAGCTTTTACCAGGGATGTCACTTCGTAAGCATCTAATTAGTATTCGTCCAAGACAGTTGGAACTTCGCATGGCACTGAATTTTTCCCTTGACATTGCTCGAGCCATGGATTGTCTGCATGCCAATGGGATCATACACAGAGATCTTAAACCAGGTACTTGAGGCTATCCAAGAAGTTATTTAAATATCAAGTGTTGCACCATTACAGAATCCATTATTGGTGCTTATGCTTTTTGAGGTTCTTGTCTATTGTCACATTTGTAAAGTGGAGATACTGATCTTTAATATAATCTCCTTCTCCTTCAATAGCAAAGAGATTGCATTAAGATTCCTGCAACCTTTGGTAACATCTTATGGACAGCGATGTTGATATGAGTTGTAGTACCAAGAATTTCCTGAAAGATACTTAGGAAAAAAAAAAATTGCTAAAAGATGCCATCCTTGTTGCCATTTGTATCCTCATTGAATTTTGTTCTTTTTATTCTATGGTAATCAGTTGGACCATTGACATTACTGGCTATATCATGATCTCAATATCAGTTCCATTTTTCTTTTGGGTTTATTAAAATATTGTGTTGACATTTACTTGGGGTTTAGATGCTTTTTTTTTTTTATGTGGATTCTATTTCTCCTCTTTCACGTTGGCTGTTTGAACATGGAATAATCATTGTTTTTGTTCCTTTTTCTAATGGTGTCTTATTTCTGTCCATTAATGCAGACAATTTGTTGCTTACAGCAACCCACAGGTCTGTAAAGCTTGCAGATTTTGGTCTTGCTAGAGAAGAATCTGTGACTGAGATGATGACTGCAGAAACAGGGACATATCGCTGGATGGCTCCCGAGGTTTGTGTAATCAGATGAACTTTCATCTTTATGTTGGCCAAACACAATGGACGGAAATAGTAGCTTGACAATAATGTCATTGCACTGTTGGTCTATGGTTCAAGCTGAGTTGTTGCCTTGGATGCTGTGGTTGGAATTGAGTTTAGTATTTAGTATTATTCTGTGTCAAATTCATATATACTTTGCTTTTGGAGTAAATGATTCCTGTGCAATCACAAAACTTGTGCCAAAATTTCCTTGGCAGTTGTATAGCACTGTGACATTGCGACAAGGAGAGAAGAAGCATTACAATAACAAGGTTGATGTCTATAGCTTTGGAATTGTCTTGTGGGAGTTACTGACAAACCGCATGCCATTTGAAGGCATGTCAAATTTGCAGGCTGCTTATGCTGCTGCTTTTAAGGTGTTTTTTTTTGGTTCTCACTTTGTTGCGTAATGTGTATGTGGTTACATTTTTTCCCTTTGTTAATTTTGGATTTTTAGGGCCAGACCGCATTGTCGAGATACAATTTAAAGGGTGATACGAGGCACAACTCTATGCTGTTAATATTGCAATCAACGTTATTGTTGCTAACCAGTTAATTTCTGGGACTGTGAATGCAGAAAGAGAGGCCCAATATTCCGGAGGGCATATCCCCAGATCTGGCCTTCATCATGCAGTCATGTTGGGTTGAAGATCCTAATCTGAGACCCAGCTTTAGCCAGATCATCCGCATGCTCAATGCTTTTGTCTTTACACTCTCACCACCATCACCAACTATTTCGGAATCCAACACTGCAGAGGCAGCAGCTTCAAGTAATGGCACCATGACTGTGTTGTCTACTCGTGGGAGAGTAAAGTTTTCTTTTCTTCGCCACTTGTTCGCAGCTAAGAGGACCAGGAATTCTCAATGAGTAAAACTTCAGAAATTATCTTTTGTTCCAGCTGAAAGAAAATTTTCCTGGCAAAGAGATATATTAAACCAGCAATACTTAGACGATGACCATTAGTAAGGGACATTTTAGTCAGAAAATAAAGTATGCTGACCTTGTTATAAAGAGCAACATTTTTCTTTATCTTTTACCACCTTCGAAGATGGTTTCATGCATCTTGCCTACCGTTTTCAATATCTTACAACTACTCTGAATTTAAATTCTGCGGTAAATCTGAAGGTCAACTTGAAAATATCCCTCTGTAGAGACATTTAGTGCGTAAAAGGTTGATGGCCAATACAGCTATGGTGGACTTAGCAATAGGGAGCTCGATTGGCATGGGGGCTCAAAGGGTTGGATTTCATGTCCTCATCCCCAGTCGGCTCAATTTTGAATCGATTTATAGATGACGACGGGACGACATGGAGATTTTAGACCAAAACCAATTTTTGGGTCATAGGCACTCTCGTGTATGGAAGTTGGGTCTTGGCAATGAAGTCTGAAATATACGAAAACAGACCGGACTCGACGAAGGCCACAAGGAAACGGTCCTTCAACGATGGATGGCTCTATTGAACCCAGCCTAAACAACGTTGAAACTAGAGTGATCCTCCTGCCCTTTAAATGTTCTATTGAAAAGAAAAGGACTACTTAAGATGGGAGTGACGAAAACGATGTCTAACGCTTCGTTCAATGAAACGGTTTAATGGGCCGATATCTCAAAGAGCTCGGAGAAAGTTGGAGGCTACTTTGGGTGGGAAATACGGATTTTGTATGCAAGGTTTAACTGATAATAATATTAGATGTACCATTTATTTTAAATAAGTATTTTCTGTGTCAAATGATTGAAATATCTGTAATGTTTTTTTTTTCAGAAAAAGAAAAAAAAAAGACAAAAAATGTAACTTGCACATACCATATTATCCCTCTGATGAATAATTGAACCACAATCTAGAAACATGACGTGCGGTGTTGATGACAGAACAAATATCTAAGCTTCTTTACGGGCAAAACAACCATGTAAGTAATAAAATGAATAAATCCCATAAAACTCTTAACGTAGAACAAGAAATGTCAGAGCGCTTTTGACTGCTTCTGATTACGCTCAACTCCACAACCGTTGGATTGAGGGTCAAAGATCCGCGTGCTAATACGTGGAAGGCTTCGACGGTCCTGTTCTCCGGCAAAACTAGAGAGAGGGGCTGGTGCAAGTCACGTGGTCGGGTTGCTATAAATCTACAACGGCTAGTTGTAACTCCCAAGCAAGAAATAGCAAAATAAGAGAAGCGAAGGTGCGGACAAGCACCTTTCAACCATGACACGAAAACCCTCAACATTCACCGACGCACATTCATATGCTGGTCCATTTCGTGTGCCTTTTTGATGGGTTTTGAAATGGTTTCTCGCGTGGTTTTGCGCCTTTGAGTGGGGTTCTTGAAGTGAGTTCTTGCGGTGATTCTAGTTAATTCTTTCACAGTCTACAACGTTATATTTTTAACCTTTTGTGGGTTCTTTTGTGTGTGAGTCCTCGGTGGGCTTTTGAATGATTTCTTGCTTGGTTCTTGTTTCAATCTTGTAGTTCCACCTGTTTTCTTTTGACCTTTCTTTACATTCATTTGATTGATTGTTTGTGGGTTGAAACGCACGTTTAAGTTTCTGTTTACCTTTTCTTCTCAGTTATCAGAAGACTGTTTTTCCCCTACTTTTCTTGGACGACCTATCTTTTTGTATCGTTTTTTTTATTTTCATTCTTGCTTAAGAATTTAATTTATTTTATTTTTTGTTCATTTCTCTACGATACATGATAAGTGAGTCCTTCTGTCTAGTTCCTTTACCATGAGTGCTTATATTTGGAGCCTACAGGCTATACCTGAAAGCAAAGTTTGTGGCAACCCGATTAGAATTTTAGTCTGGCTGATTGTAACTTTCAACAGTGATTCCAGAGATGCAGGTATGAAATTGACTCGGTAATAAAAAACGTTGGTTTTTGTTCTTTAATTGTTTGGTAAAGTTACATATTCTGTGTATACAAATATAACAGTACTGCAAAAGCTCAGATGCATTTTGTTGGCTAACTCTGCATAACCGGCCAGTATAGAGAATCCCTTGAAGCACAATGCCACTCCAAAAACAGGAATTTTCATTACTTAATTCGAGAAATTATCAATTTATTTGAATTGATTTCCTTCAAAAGTTTGCCCATATTCCCAGTTGGCAGGCACAACATTATAGCTGGTGACGATTCTGCCATTACTAGCGGTAACTTTAAAGGAAAGGCTTTGGCCCCTGAGTTTTGTGTTCAATTGCCAGTTTTGTCCCCAATTTCTTTGCATGGGGATCCACCTTGTTTTAGAACCTTTCACTCTCACTGCTTTAACATTGCCCACTCCGCCCACATTGGTTAGCAAGACCAAGTTGAAGTAGGGGTTGCCGTGCATGGTGAACTTTATGCCCCCTGTCCTCACACATGGGACCCTGCCAAAAACAATTAAATCAATGAGTTTTAAGCACAATTATTATACAGGGTGTTTCCAGTACACAAGACTCCCGTGGCGTGGGATCTATGTTACAGCTAACTTGTTACGAGATCAGCAAACATCTAAAATACCTTTTGTAAACTACAGGAACGATTCCAGCATGATAATGCGCGATATCCAAGAAAGCAGGCTCTGCCAAATCAAAATGTTTGTTTGGGGGATTGCACCAACCACCGTTGTGCCTATCCTGGGCGTAATTGGGTGGGCAGAAGTTGGTAGCCGTGACGGTGATAGTATTATGGAGGCACCACTGAAGATCGTGAGTGCAGCGTATATGGTAGCATGAGCCACAGCTTAACCCATTGTTGAAAAGGACCGAGCTAAGGGCTGCGGTGCTCGTTCCATACCCTTGGCTGTACAAGTTACCGTACCCACAAGCACCCCCTGCATGCATATCCACATCGTTATCATATTGTCATGTTTGCTTGCAAGTAGAAATTGATTAAAATTATGATCAGTGTCATACAAGTAACCTTACCCATTGTGCCCGAAGCATCTCTGCCACCGTAGAATGTGGCGTGAGCGTGCTGCCACCCGCGGTGGTGTGCATGACGTTTTACATGTCTTCCACTTGTGTCATGGACGGACAAGCTGAACACGAGGCAGACGAGAAGAATTGTCAATGCAGTTTTCGTCGGTTCCATGCTCATTGCTCGCCCTCTTTGTTTTGTTCTGATGATTGCGCGTTACGTACGTGCGTCTTCTGTCAAAGCAGGGGAAGAGAGACGCAGTGGGAAATGGCTGGTTGGCTTTCCGGCCTGGTTGTGGAAATGGCTCGGTTGGTTTGTGGCTACTTAAGCAACACAAAGAAGAGTGAACTAGACGCGCCAGTTAAGTGCCAGACCGTGGCTTTCTCAATCCAGTCAGGACCCGCAAAACAGCTTTTGCTTCCTAAATTCCGAAGATTGAAAGTACCGACTTTTGTCATTTTTTCAGTGATACTTTAAAATACTGATTTGTGTCATGAACGATACGAATTTCAATATCCAGGGCATATTTAACTCATCGCAAGCTGGGTGGTTTTCTTTGAGGATATTTTCATTGGCACGATGCTGTTCACTTATCATCTTGCATTCTCGTACGTATTTAGTTTTTCTCACGGTTCTCTTATTCAATTCCTTTTCTTGGTCTTTCTCTTTCCTGCCTTTTTTTTTTTTATAATTAGGTTTCGACTGAGTCATATAGCTATACATATATAAAAAATAAATAGATAAATAAAAGAGACAGAATTTAATCTCTTATTTCTTCATCAAGACCCATAAATTAAGAAGGTAAAAGAGACAGAATTGGTTATCCTTAAGAAGGCAGCGCTGATCGTAATCTAAAATAATCAGAGATGGGTGTGGGCCTTTTTCTGCGGGGAAGCTTGGGACTTATACATTGCGTGAGAGCCCACGTAGAAGTTTGGGATTTATGTCGTATAAACTTCCGAAAATGGGCCACAACCTGGATTCTGGATTGTACAGGAAACCAGGAACCTGAGGTTTAAGCTCACCAAAATGGTCAATAACACATAAAAATCATTTAAAATGATGACGGCCCAACAGCCAACTATTCTCACTAGAAAATTGAAAATTAAAAAAAAAAAATTATAATGCCTTTATTTATTTTGATTCATCAAAACTACTCATGTCGACCCAGGCAAAAAACAAAAAAAAAAACAAAGTCTTGTAGTATAAGTTTCTAATAATTTGATATGCGAAATTGTCGAAATTATAATGAAAATCACTTAAATCCCCAGAGTTATAAAATATTCTTCTTATTGGGGACAGTGCGTATTAAACATTTTTGTCTTTTGGTGGGGGTTGGGGTGGGTGGGTGGGGGGGGAGTGGAATGCTTCTTCTCCTCCGTTTCCGTCCTCTGCCATTATTCTTGTTGACCAATTTCACGTGGTCGGTCATCTACTGCCACTGGCTTTTTATTTCTTCCCAATCTTGTCGCCGATTCACTATTTACAAGGGCTGTTTCTCTGTGTTAATTGCGTGAATGACCAAACAGAGCCGTCGATTATATCGAGGACCGAGATTGGGGTAGGAGATAAAAGTCAATTCTAGAAAATGATTTTTGTAGCATTAGTAGCATCGCACGTATATTTGAGTCGGACAATGACTAACTCTAATTTCACTCCTACTTAAAATAATAAGATCAAATTGACCATTAGAAGGGTGAATTCGTCTTTTGAATAATTAAAAAAAAATAAATTTTTATTTAGAAATCGTAAGTCAAATGTTAGATTTATAAAAATAAAAAAAATAATTTTTATTATGTAATTTATAATTTAATATATCTCTTAATAAAATAAAATAAAAAACTAACAAACTAGACTCTTTTTTTGTCGGGTTCTCTCAATTAATAGTTCAAACTTTACAATTGACCTAAAAAATTAATATTATGTCAAAAAGGAAAATTTATACTTTACACGCTATTGAATTATACGTGCATTTTTGCAAACATTCCCTTGCCCAAAAGAAAAAAAAAATTCTTGTATTTATAATGAATATTCATTATATAATAGATTGGTTGTCATTAAAGTGAAATTTATGATATTTAAATGTATGAATAAGATAATATCAAAACATCAAAATAATCTCCACTTAAATTTACAGGTAACTAGTGTAATTGAAATAAAGATGTACGGAATGTTTTACTCAGGTATAAACACATAAAATTATAATTAAATTTATAAAACTCACAAATGTTCAATAAATATATAATAAGTACATAAACATTGATCTGACAGTTCGAAGCAATAATAATCAGGTGATCTAATTATTGGTCGAGCTAATGTCGGTACCAAATTTATTTTCCCACTAATAAAATTTAAAAAAAAAAAAGAAGAAGTCAATTTATTACTATTGGGCTCTTCAATTTCCACCGCTACAGTCCAAACAGAGACGTAATTAGCAGTAAATTTCACCCACATGGCCAGGGGAGGTGGCAACGCCTAGAAAGGACGCAGGTGGAGCATCGTATTTAGAAACATGGGGTCAGGCTTCGAGGACTGGGGCCTTCCTACGCTTGCTAGGGAAGAGAAGACATCGTGGTCATCGCGCCGGTGGGATGGCGTGACCACGCTACGAGTGTCCCTTCTGTTTTCTGGCCACTGGTCAATAGTCATCGCTGTCCTTTCCCGTCCTTTCCGTTGCCCATGCAATGAATTTTCGACAATGACTGACGTATAGAGGATTCAGGATGCCCAGCCCCACCGCACCAAGGACGCGCAGGTGTTAGGTGTGCATTCATACCTAATCAGCTTGGTTGCGTCCTCAGTCAGCCTCGGACTCCGGGAAATGGATGACCAGCACTCCCAATTTCTCCTGCCTTGTTCTTGCTTAAACAGATGGAAAATCTTTTTCGGATTTCATAAACGCGAATAAATTTATATATATATATATAATATTTTTATTATATAAATAATTTTTCATATAATAATACATGAATACAATAAAAAATATAATTTTTTTAATAGATTGTATAAGAAAATTTTACTTAGATACAAAATATTTTGTATATTATAAACAATTATTTTGTGTATACTAAATCGTACAATGCAGCTGTTTACTAGAAAGATAAGGGAGGTCCGGATGCGCATGCAGCGCCTCGGCTCCTCCATGTGACGCCCCCCTGTTTGTTTGCTTACTTCGAGGTGCATCCCTCTCTTTACTTCTTTGTATTAATTGCCTGATGAAAATTTAATTGAAGTCTATCATGCTTCGCAAGGTAAAGGGGATTGAATTTGGATCTCCAATTGTTTTGAAAAAGTGAAAAAAATATTGCACTATTTGACTAGATTGTAACTAATTGCGTAAAATGTGCACATACGACTTGGGATCAAGCATTGAATGGTCCAACTAGAAGAGCCGCAGTATAGGTTTGACAGGATAAAGGCCACTCTCGGGCTAATTATACTCTTTTCAATCATCCTTTTTTGATTAGCAAGCATATAGCTAGCACATGCCTGTCCATGCAAAAAAATGTTTTAATTGGGTCTTGTCTTACGCAACGCAGATAACCAGTCAAGTTTGTCAATTGAATTCTAAGTAATTATTGAAGCAACAAAAAAACAAAAAAAAAAGAGAGAGAGAGGAGGTAAATTAGAACACGTCTCAACCAGAGCATTAATCGGACTCTGAAAATGGGTTATATGGAATTAATTATGGACTGTTTACGCTTTGAGCACTTCGGGCCTCATCTCTCAGTATGACCAATGACTCTCCTACAAGTTGGAAGAATTTGCTATTTTTCCCCGGTTAGTAGTTGGCAAGCTTGTCTATTAATACCTCTATATTTGATTTAAGGAATTTAAGACGTTTGAATTGGTACTCTTTCCCTTACCATGTAATTCTCGAAGCTTAATTATGAGGCTTAATTAATTAAACCAGCAACCTTCGCTGGGCCTCTAATTAAGAGGAGGGGGAACCGTCTTTAGCAGAAGACCAGTTGTAGTTAGCTGTCACAAAGTTTCATTAATGGGCAGAGGCATTGCCTGAGGTGATTGGGATTTGATAGACGCAACAAATTTGTGGATCGCTATTCTATAGTTTACGAGGGGGTGCTTTTCTTTGTCATTAAATGTCACGTCATGTTCCCATTTTTGACTTCAATTATCCCAATAGAAGTTTGAGTCCAAACAATGTAACCCCAATAAAGATAATTGCCGGTGATACCACTGTATATACGGACACAGAATTTCAACGCGGGAGAGTGATTTTTATTTTTCAATTAATGACTGAAATTTTATGCTTTAATGGAGGTGAAATTGTGTGTCCATATAATGGTATTTTCGTTAAGTAGAGCAGTGATATTTTTGTAGCATAGAGCCTTCGAAATCCGAATAATGATGGCAAGCAAAGCTTCTTTTGCTTCATGCTAACTTTGCTAAACGCCATCTTCTGGTCTTAATCGAGATACAGTCCATTCCGGTGTCTTCGTTGGTTTTGTCCAGTATTTGTTCAGAACAACATTGTTATAAGAAAAAAAAAAAAATTTCTTATAATGGCGGGCCTGAAGCTACTTGTCATGGTGCCATCCATGATGATTGGAAACATTAATCCAGCTTATTGTCTTGTTAACAAGAATTGGCACAAGTAATTTGATCCATGTGTTAGAGAATATGGCTGAATTGATTCTCTATATGATGTGACATAAAACCACTTGCTCCGCTGGTCATTTTCTTTCGGCGCATTGGGAAATTAGTAATAGTTCGTTTTTGTGGTTGCCGCGACGAGTGAGTACAATCCAACCCGAATTGCTCCCCTCAGCGCTCTTGTTCAGTGCACCTTAAATTAATTTCAAATTTCTAACCCTTGCGCTATTGGGTCTATTCGGTCCCTGTCCTACTCGTTAATTTTGAGAGAGATCGATCAACCGGGCAAACGTGGCAAGTGGCCACCTGGCAAACGTGCATTAAATTGGGACCAACCACTAACCAACCATCCAATCCGCTCGGTTTATTGCATAAGTTGCCCGTTCATCATAATTGATGGTCTTCAATTTTTCTATATAAAGACCCCAACTTATGACCCCTGTACTCACTTCACTTCCCGTTGCACACTCCTCTATACACAAAAGACTTTCCACTTCGAGGCTTGACCTTCGGTAAGCAGCGAGCATCTTAGAAAATGGCCTGCCTTAAGCTGGTTAGCGTGCTTCTAGTTTTCATGGTGGTCTCTCAATCCATCGCGGTGCAAGCTGTCGTAACATGTGGCACGGTGGCCAGCGCCCTCCGTCCATGCATTCCCTACTTGACCGGTACTGGCCCGCTCGGCACTTGCTGTAGCGGTGTTCAGTCCCTCAATGCGGCTGCCAGGACCCCCGCAGACCGTCGAGCAGCTTGCACTTGCTTGAAACAAGCTGCTGGCGGTTACCCCGGAATCAAACCCAATGTCGCAGAGGGCCTCCCTGGAGCGTGCAGGGTCAAAATTCCTTACAAGATTAGCACCTCCACCAACTGCGCCACGTACGTGCTTAATTCTTTTCCCTTCATCCTGTCTAATTAATTATCCTCTTATATTTATTTTATTTTCCTTTGTTAGTACGGAGAGTTTAATTAGTACATCTAGCTAATTAGAGGCTTTTTTTTTTCTTTTTCGGTTGTGTTGCAGCGTTAAATGAAGTGGATATGAGCGACGATTTCATTCCCAGAATATGGTACTATGAGAAGAATAAATAAGGGTGCCGTTGTGTGTCCTTTGGTGACTCCACTTTTAGCAAGCCTCCCAGCAGTCCTCTTTTTCCAAGAGTCTTTTCGTGCTTTTGTTTTTTTGGTTTAAATATGCTCATGTCACTGCCTTTATACGGGTATGTATGCCATGTTAAAAACCTTGTACGCTATATCTACTGATCAGTCTAATTTCCATGGTATAACTTTTTCGTCTCGCCTTCCTTACACTTCACTTCTTCAACTTTAAAAATAATTACTTTTGCAAGAAAAAGAGCTGAAATTTGGTAAACGTAATAATAAGTGTATCATAGATTCAATTTCGAACCCCAGGCGACCTGTCAGTTTTTATCGCCGTAGATTCATCAAAATACACCCCCATGGTGTTATCATGAATTTATGGCGGAGAATACGTACGTTAAGAGACATTATTGTTGACAGTTGGGACTCTTAGTCGTTTCTACAGACAAAAAAAAAAAACAAGAAAGAAAAAGAGAAACCAAGTTGCAATTTATAGAATTCGCTATTTAAACCGGATGTGCCGAAAACTATGGCATGCAGAGAGTATACGTATGTAGTAGTAGTAGTCCCTTTGTCTTTTTTTTATGTTAGTTTTTTTTTTTCTTTTTGGTTGAATATTATTTTGGTTTTTAGTAGTCAATGGATGTAGTATTCTTTTGGTTTGGGCTTTTCTGAGATGGGCTTCGATGAATGCTTCCATGCTCATTGGGAGTAAAACTCCAAAGGATCCATTAGTTGACATGTGGTTCTATTTGCTGCATTTTATGTTGTTACATGACCAATGTAAATATCTTTTAATTCAATACCGTGTGGGTATCTGTTGTTGACAATTTTGTTTTTTTTTAATCAAACCATGTTATCGCGTTCCAAATAGAAGTTAGCGTGTATATGCTATAAAAATATTGCCTCACGATCCTCGTGTAAACACTCGGCGGCCTGTTGGGCATCGTGAATAAAACTTTTAAAGACCCATTAGTCTGATATGGTAATGACGAATGATAATCGAAAGTAAGGCTTGCCCGAGGCTCAAATACACTACGACGCATATGGGTTCCATTTCTTAAGGGCCTAACACAGCCCAATTGACTGCTGCCAGCTCGGATGACCATTAAATTCGCATAATCCCAAGCTTTGACCATAGCTAACTTGCGGGCAGTCCATAATTCAAAGGAAATTGATTTGGAGCGAACATTTGCAGGTTGAGTGGAATGAAAAATTCTAATTCAAACCCATATCATAAAATAACTCGTTTAATTTACTTATTTAATTTTTCGTCAAGCCTTGTTAAGGGCACATCCCAATTCGTCTAGCAGAAGCAAGAGTTTCCATGGAGATCTCTTTTTGGTTCCTTGCGTGTCTTCTCTTGCTTTGATGCAAGAGTGCGAGGAAATGATGGCGAGCTGCAATGAGAAGAGCTTATTGGAAGGAAAAGAAATGGCCAGAGACGGAGAGAGACCCCATATAGAGTAAGAATTGATGGAGATAATAAAAATGAGACGGTCTTGGAGTCGAGAAGAACTCCTTGGTTCTGTTGTCTTTCAGGTTTCTCCGTGATGTTTCTTCTGCTTCTTGGTGTTTTTCTTCTTCTTTCTCCTCCTCCTTCGAGCTCCTAATCTTCGTCTTCTTCGAGCTTCCAGAAAAAAAGTGAAAATTTTGGGTTTTAGATTCAGAAATTGATTTTGTTGGCTTTAAGTTTCAGAATTACGGTGGGGTTTCAAACTCAAATGACCTAACAGGAGGAGCTTGCGGATTTGTTCGGAGTCTTCCGCCAAGGTTCTCTGTCTTTCTATTTAACTTGGTTTTTAATCTTTACGGTTTGTTCTTTGTTCCCTTTTCCTTATTTTTCCTCTTTCTCTTCATATTCTCTGGTTGCTTCTTTCTTTATCTCATTCTTTCTTTTGATTTTTTTTTTAAAGAAAAATATTTACTAGATTTTTAGTTTTCTTGCCTTTCAGTCAGTTTTGTTTCAAAAAAGAAGGCATTCTCGTTTGTTCTGATTCCCTTTTCTTTTCTGCATTTCTTGATTTCATTCTTTTCAAGTGAATCTACTTCCTTTTCGGTTTGGGGCCATTCTTTTTCTTTGTTTTTTTTTCCTTCATCATGTTCTCTATTTTTCAGCCTTTTATCCAATTCTTTCTTCCTTAAATTCTTTCTCTTAATTCACCCATCAAGTGTTTCCTTAATTTGACGTTTTTCTTGTCCAGTTTTTTTTTTTTTGTGCTAGCCTTCGCACCTTATTGTACGCCAGTTAAATATGGTGTTTGCCAAAGCCTGAGGCCAGAACTCTTGAGCTTTGGGTAGGAGCTTTCCTTAAATTACAATGCATGGTTATTTCTTGACATGTTTTGCAATGTTTTGGCGGAATTTTGTTTATAATGTCAATTTCAGAAACTTTTTCTGTTTGCCCTCTGGTTGGCGAAATAAAAGTTTGGTCTGCCCCTTATTATAGGCTTGCCTTCCCTTGCAGTCCTCTCCTCTACCTTTTTTCTTGAGGTTAATTTTCCACTGTGGCCCTAATTCAAGTTTTCTTGGGGGATTGAGTTTTCATGCCAAATTGGTGGGACATCGTGGCTTTTGGCCGAAATATTTGGCAAGTTTCTCGCCTTCGACATCTCAGCAGCTAATATTCCATGCCAGTTCTGCACGGAGATTGCTTTACATACATGAATGTGGAATACAATAAAGTGTGTTGACATGTTTTGCTTTCTGGGTATGCTTTCTTTGATCTCATTGGCTGCTGTTTCTACTAGCCTAGCCAAACTTAAACTGACAATTAGCATGTAAGTATCACATGCATGTCCTGCACATACTTTAGTTCTGGGCCTAAATTAGTGAAGCTGATGTTATTTGCCAATGATCTCTGCACATTAGTCAGATCTTAACTAGGAATAACAGTAATAATCAAAATTTATTCGTTGAATCTAACAATCTCTGATATTACAAGACATATCATTTCTTTGAAGGTTCCATTGCTGATATCTCTCTCTCTGGGTAACCCGTATTATCTGTTGGCCTCTTGTTCAAGTCCTTTGCAGGTTTTATAAAAAGGATTGGAAGTTGAACTCCGGGCTTCTTCATGGTTGGTCCTTATCCTTGTAAGTGTGAAAATCTTCAGCTTTGCTTTCGGTTTTTTTTATACAACTAATGGCTGTTTTCTTTGTCTATTTATGTACTTATATTATACGTGTTTAATTTTTTATTGATTTTGGTTGGATGAGTGAAAAGCTGTTACTAGTGGTGGTGGGTGGTTATTAATTATGGACTGTTTAGGCTTTGAGTACTTCAGGCCTCATGTCTCAGTATGACCAATGACTCTCCTACAAGTTGGAAGAATTTGCAATTATTCCCCGGTTAGTAGTTGGCAAGCTTGTCTATCAATACCTCTATGTTTGTTTTAAGGAATTTAAAAGGTTTGAATTGGTACTCTTACCCTTACCATGTAATTCTCGAAGCTTAATTACAAGGCTTAATTAATCAGACCAGCAACCCTCGCTGGGCCTCTAATTAAGAGGGGGGACCGTCTTTAGCAGAAAACCAGTTGTAGTTAGCTGTCACAAAGTTTCATTAATGAGCAGAGGCATTGCCTGAGGTGATTGGGATTTGATAGACGCAACAAATTTGTGGATCGCTATTCTATAGTTTACGAGGGGGTGCTTTTCTTTGTCATTAAATGTCATGTCATGTTCCCATTTTTGACTTCAATTATCCCAATAAAAGTTTGAGTCCAAACAATGTAACCCCAATAAAGATAATTGCCGGTGATACTACTGTATATACGGACACAGAATTTCAACGCGGGAGAGTGATTTTTATTTTTCAATTAATGACTGAAATTTTATGTTTTAATGGAGGTGAAATTGTGTGACCATATAATGGTATTTTCGTTAAGTAGAGCAGTGATATTTTTGTAGCATAGAGCCTTCGAAATCCGAATAATGATGGCAAGCAAAGCTTCTTTTGCTTCATGCTAACTTTGCTAAACGCCATCTTCTGGTCTTAATCGAGATACAGTCCATTCCGGTGTCTTCGTTGGTTTTGTCCAGTATTTGTTCAGAACAACATCGTTATAAGAAAAAAAAAAAATTCTTATAATGGCGGGCCTGAAGCTACTTGTCATGGTGCCATCCACGATGATTGGAAACATTAATCCTGCTTATTGTCTTGTTAACAAGAATTGGCACAAGTAATTTGATCCATGTGTTAGAGAATATGGCTGAATTGATTCTCTATACGATGTGACATAAAACCACTTGCTCGGCTGGTCATTTTCTTTCGGTGCATTGGGAAATTAGTAATAGTTCGTTTTTGTGGTTGCCGCGACGAGTGAGTACAATCCAACCCGAATTGCTCCGCTCAGCGTTCTTGTTCAGTGCACCTTAAATTAATTTCAAATTTCTAACCCTTGCGCTATTGGGTCTATTCGATCCCTGTCCTGCTCGTTAATTTTGAGAGAGATCGATCAACCGGGCAAACGTGGCAAGTGGCCACCTGGCAAACGTGCATTAAATTGGGCCCAACCACTAACCAACCATCCAATCCGCTCTGTTTATTGCATAAGTTGCCCGTTCATCATAATTGATGGTCTTCAATTTTCTATATAAAGACCCCAACTTATGACCCCTGTACTCACTTCACTTCCTGTTGCACACTCCTCTCTACACAAAAGACTTTCCACTTCGAGGCTTGACCTTCGGTAAGCAGCGAGCATCTTAGAAAATGGCCTGCCTTAAGCTGGTTAGCGTGCTTCTAGTTTTCATGGTGGTCTCTCAATCCATCGCGGTGCAAGCTGTCGTAACATGTGGCACGGTGGCCAGCGCCCTCCGTCCATGCATTCCCTACTTGACCGGTACTGGCCCGCTCGGCACTTGCTGTAGCGGTGTTCAGTCCCTCAATGCGGCTGCCAGGACCCCCGCAGACCGTCGAGCAGCTTGCACTTGCTTGAAACAAGCTGCTGGCGGTTACCCCGGAATCAAACCCAATGTCGCAGAGGGCCTCCCTGGAGCGTGCAGGGTCAAAATTCCTTACAAGATTAGCACCTCCACCAACTGCGCCACGTACGTGCTTAATTCTTTTCCCTTCATCCTGTCTAATTAATTATCCTCTTATATTTATTTTATTTTCCTTTGTTAGTACGGAGAGTTTAATTAGTACATCTAGCTAATTGGAGGCTTTTTTTTTTCTTTTTCGGTTGTGTTGCAGCGTTAAATGAAGTGGATATGAGCGACGATTCATTCCCAGAATATGGTACTATGAGAAGAATAAATAAGGGTGCCGTTGTGTGTCCTTTGGTGACTCCACTTTTAGCAAGCCTCCCAGCAGTCCTCTTTTTCCAAGAGTCTTTTCGTGCTTTTGTTTTTTTGGTTTAAATATGCTCATGTCACTGCCTTTATACGGGTATGTATGCCATGTTAAAAACCTTGTACGCTATATCTACTGATCAGTCTAATTTCCATGGTATAACTTTTTCGTCTCGCCTTCCTTACACTTCACTTCTTCAACTTTAAAAATAATTACTTTTGCAAGAAAAAGAGCTGAAATTTGGTAAACGTAATAATAAGTGTATCATAGATTCAATTTCGAACCCCAGGCGACCTGTCAGTTTTTATCGCCGTAGATTCATCAAAATACACCCCCATGGTGTTATCATGAATTTATGGCGGAGAATACGTACGTTAAGAGACATTA
The DNA here is from genome assembly GCA_020883675.1 of Bruguiera gymnorhiza. NCBI lineage: Eukaryota > Viridiplantae > Streptophyta > Magnoliopsida > Malpighiales > Rhizophoraceae > Bruguiera > Bruguiera gymnorhiza. Next base: position 7,071,586 of record JAIRCJ010001062.1, on the reverse strand, counting down.
TTGTTGACAGTTGGGACTCTTAGTCGTTTCTACAGACAAAAAAAAAAAAACAAGAAAGAAAAAGAGAAACCAAGTTGCAATTTATAGAATTCGCTATTTAAACCGGATGTGCCGAAAACTATGGCATGCAGAGAGTATACGTATGTAGTAGTAGTAGTCCCTTTGTCTTTTTTTTTATGTTAGTTTTTTTTTTTCTTTTTGGTTGAATATTATTTTGGTTTTTAGTAGTCAATGGATGTAGTATTCTTTTGGTTTGGGCTTTTCTGAGATGGGCTTCGATGAATGCTTCCATGCTCATTGGGAGTAAAACTCCAAAGGATCCATTAGTTGACATGTGGTTCTATTTGCTGCATTTTATGTTGTTACATGACCAATGTAAATATCTTTTAATTCAATACCGTGTGGGTATCTGTTGTTGACAATTTTGTTTTTTTTTAATCAAACCATGTTATCGCGTTCCAAATAGAAGTTAGCGTGTATATGCTATAAAAATATTGCCTCACGATCCTCGTGTAAACACTCGGCGGCCTGTTGGGCATCGTGAATAAAACTTTTAAAGACCCATTAGTCTGATATGGTAATGACGAATGATAATCGAAAGTAAGGCTTGCCCGAGGCTCAAATACACTACGACGCATATGGGTTCCATTTCTTAAGGGCCTAACACAGCCCAATTGACTGCTGCCAGCTCGGATGACCATTAAATTCGCATAATCCCAAGCTTTGACCATAGCTAACTTGCGGGCAGTCCATAATTCAAAGGAAATTGATTTGGAGCGAACATTTGCAGGTTGAGTGGAATGAAAAATTCTAATTCAAACCCATATCATAAAATAACTCGTTTAATTTACTTATTTAATTTTTCGTCAAGCCTTGTTAAGGGCACATCCCAATTCGTCTAGCAGAAGCAAGAGTTTCCATGGAGATCTCTTTTTGGTTCCTTGCGTGTCTTCTCTTGCTTTGATGCAAGAGTGCGAGGAAATGATGGCGAGCTGCAATGAGAAGAGCTTATTGGAAGGAAAAGAAATGGCCAGAGACGGAGAGAGACCCCATATAGAGTAAGAATTGATGGAGATAATAAAAATGAGACGGTCTTGGAGTCGAGAAGAACTCCTTGGTTCTGTTGTCTTTCAGGTTTCTCCGTGATGTTTCTTCTGCTTCTTGGTGTTTTTCTTCTTCTTTCTCCTCCTCCTTCGAGCTCCTAATCTTCGTCTTCTTCGAGCTTCCAGAAAAAAAGTGAAAATTTTGGGTTTTAGATTCAGAAATTGATTTTGTTGGCTTTAAGTTTCAGAATTACGGTGGGGTTTCAAACTCAAATGACCTAACAGGAGGAGCTTGCGGATTTGTTCGGAGTCTTCCGCCAAGGTTCTCTGTCTTTCTATTTAACTTGGTTTTTAATCTTTACGGTTTGTTCTTTGTTCCCTTTTCCTTATTTTTCCTCTTTCTCTTCATATTCTCTGGTTGCTTCTTTCTTTATCTCATTCTTTCTTTTGATTTTTTTTTTTAAAGAAAAATATTTACTAGATTTTTAGTTTTCTTGCCTTTCAGTCAGTTTTGTTTCAAAAAAGAAGGCATTCTCGTTTGTTCTGATTCCCTTTTCTTTTCTGCATTTCTTGATTTCATTCTTTTCAAGTGAATCTACTTCCTTTTCGGTTTGGGGCCATTCTTTTTCTTTGTTTTTTTTTTCCTTCATCATGTTCTCTATTTTTCAGCCTTTTATCCAATTCTTTCTTCCTTAAATTCTTTCTCTTAATTCACCCATCAAGTGTTTCCTTAATTTGACGTTTTTCTTGTCCAGTTTTTTTTTTTTTGTTTGGGCTAGCCTTCGCACCTTATTGTACGCCAGTTAAATATGGTGTTTGCCAAAGCCTGAGGCCAGAAATCTTGAGCTTTGGGTAGGAGCTTTCCTTAAATTACAATGCATGGTTATTTCTTGACATGTTTTGCAATGTTTTGGCGGAATTTTGTTTATAATGTCAATTTCAGAAACTTTTTCTGTTTGCCCTCTGGTTGGCGAAATAAAAGTTTGGTCTGCCCCTTATTATAGGCTTGCCTTCCCTTGCAGTCCTCTCCTGTATCTTTTTTCTTGAGGTTAATTTTCCACTGTGACCCTAATTCAAGTTTTCTTGGGGGATTGAGTTTTCATGCCAAATTGGTGGGACATCGTGGCTTTTGGCCGAAATATTTGGCAAGTTTCTCGCCTTCGACATCTCAGCAGCTAATATTCCATGCCGGATCTGCACGGAGATTGCTTTACATACATGAATGTGGAATACAATAAAGTGTGTTGACATGTTTTGCTTTCTGGGTATGCTTTCTTCGATCTCATTGGCTGCTGTTTCTACTAGCCTAGCCAAACTTAAACTGACAATTAGCATGTAAGTATCACATGCATGTCCTGCACAAACTTTAGTTCTGGGCCTAAATTACTGAAGCTGATGTTATTTGCTAATTATCTCTGCACATTAGTCACATCTGAACTATGAATAACAGTAATAATCAAAATTTATTCGTTGAATCTAACAATCTGTGATATTACAAGACATATCATTTCTTTGAAGGTTCCATCGCTGATCTCTCTCTCTGGGTAACCCGTATTATGTGTTGGCCTCTAGTTCAAGTCCACTGCAGGTTTTATAAAAAGGATTGGAAGTTGAACTCCGGGCTTCTTCATGGTTGATCCTTATCCTTTTAAGTGTGAAAATCTTCAGCTTTGCTTTTGGTTTTTTTTATACAACTAATGGCTGCTTTCTTTGTCTATTTATGTACTTATATTATACGTGTTTAATTTTTTATTGATTTTGGTTGGAAGAGTGAAAAGCTGTTACTAGTGGTGGTGGGTGGTAGGGCAGCCGCAGTATATTGAGCAATTAAAGCAAGGGGTCAAGGACGGATTATGTATTGCACCCCCAGATGTATTAGATACAATTCTGATTTCCACATCTCAAATTAAATAGAAAAATCAAATAGAAAAAGGGGATATGAGTGATATAAATATAAATATTATATGATTTAATAAATTATTTAAAAAAAAATGTAATAATTATATGATAAGTGGTATTAAAATTGACATAATTTTGATTTCGATGTTTATCACCGAGGACACGAATGTAATTGATTAATTCGATGGAAAAAAATGTTTTAGATATGGACGGATTATCTACAACCCAACTCCGGGAGAGGAATAGGAGGATCTGGGACAAAGGGCTGTTGCACCTAATCTCAATGTGGTTGCTACAGAGTAAGGAAAGCCTCTATCAAAGTTTCCTTCTCATCTTTGCTTCCTCTCCCTTATTTTTTCGAGATTTTGGTTATCGTATATAGCTATCAGCTCATGTCTTTGTGGACTTGGTAGCCCAATTTGGTGATTTTATTCTAAACCACAGATATTGCAATAATGTGCAAGTCACACATATTGGTAATAGTCGCTCTTATTGACAGGTGAAAATATCTGGGGGAGGTAGATGTAACGCCATAAATGGGCATTTTGCAAGAGAATATGGCCGAATTGATTCTATATGATGTGACATAAACCACTTAGTCGGGTGGTCATTTTCCTTCGGCGCACTGGGAAATTAGTAATTGCTCGTTTTTGGGGTGGCCGTGCCGAGTGAGTACAATCCAACCCGAATTGCTCCCGTCAGCGCTTTTGTTCAATGCGCCTTAAATTAATTTCAAATTTCTAGCCCTTGCGCTATTGGGTCTTTTCGATCCCTGTCCCACTTGTTAATTTTGAAAGAGATCGATCAACCGGGCAAACGTGGCAAGTGGCGACCGAGCAAACGTGCATTAAATTGGGCCCAACCACTAACCAACCATCCAATCCGCACCGTTAATCGCGTAAGTTGACCGTTGATCATAACTGGTGGTCTTCAATTCTTTTATCTAAAGGTCCCAACTTATGACCGCTGTGCTCACTTGACTTCCAATTGCACGCTCCTATATACACACAAGCCTTTCCACTTTGAGGCTTCACCTTCGGTTAACAGCGAGCACCTTAGAAAATGGCTTGTCTTAAGTTGGTTAGCGTGCTTCTAGTTTTCATGGTGGTCTCTCAATCCATCACGGTGCAAGCTGTCATTACATGTGGCGCGGTGGCCAGCGCCCTCCGTCCATGCATTCCCTACTTGACCGGTACTGGCCCGCTCGGCACTTGCTGTGGCGGTGTTCAGTCCCTCAATGTAGCTGCCAGGACCACCGCTGACCGTCAAACAGCTTGCAATTGCTTGAAACAAGCGGCTGGCGGTAACCCCGGAATCAAACCCAATGCCGCAGACGTCCTCCCTGTATTGTGCAGGGTCAACTTTCCTTACAAAGTTAGGACCTCCACCAACTGCGCCACGTACGTGCTTAATTTTTTTCTCTTGATCCTTTCTAATTAATTATCCTGTTATATTTATTTTATTTTCCGTTATTAGCACAGAGAGTTTAATCAGTACATCTAGATAATTAGAGGCTTTTTTTTCTTTTTCGGTTGTGTTGCAGCGTTAAATGAAGTGGATATGAGCCACGATTTCATTCCCAGAATATAGTACTATGAGAAGAATAAATAAGGGTGCTGTTGTGTGTCCTTTGGTGACTCCACTTTAGCAAGCCTCCTAGCAGTCCTCAGCTTCCATGAGTCCTTTCGTGCGTTCTTCTTTTTTTTTTTTTTGGGTTTCAATATGCTCATGTCACTGCCTTTATATGCCATGTCAAAAACCTTGCACGCTATATCTACTGATCCGTCTAATTTCCATGGTATAACTTTTTCGTCTCGCCTTCCATGCACTTCACTGCTTCAACCCAAAAATAATAACTTTAGCAAGAAAAAGAGCTGAAATTTGGTAAACGTAATAATGAGTGTATCATAGATTCAAGTTCGAACCCCAGGTGGCCTGGCATTTTTTATCTCCGAAGATTCACCAACATACACCTCCATGGTGTTATCATGAATTTCTGGCGGAGAATAAGTGCGTATGGAGACATTGTTGTTGACCGTTGGGACTCTTAGTAGTAGTCTCTACATAAAAGAATAATAATAATAACCATTTCGCACATTATAGAATTCGCTATTTAAACCAGACGTGCCGAAAACAATGGCATGCAGAGAGTTTGGGCCATTTTTTTTTATTGGTTTTTTTTTTGGTTGAATAGTATTTTGGTTGTTAGAAGTCAAGGGATGCAGCAATCTTTTGGTTTGGGCCTTTCTGAGATGGGCTTCGCTGAATGCTTACATACTCATTGGGAGTAAAACTCCAAAGGACCCATTAGTTGACATGTGGTTCTATTTGCCTTTTATGTTGTTACATGTCCAATGTAAGTATCTTTTAATTCAATACCCGTGTGGATATCTGTTGTTGAAAATTTTATTTTTTTAATCACATCATGTTATCGCGTTCGAAATATTATAAGAGAACTATTCTCATTTGAAAAATATAACTAAGCGTGTATATGCTACAGAAATACTGTCCGACGATCCTCATGTAAACACTCCACGGCCTGTTGGGCATCGTGAATAAAACTTTTAAAGACCCATTAGGCTGATATGGTAATGACGAATGATAATCAAAAGTAGGCTTGCCCGAGCCCAAAATACACTACGACCCATATGGGTTCCATTTCTTAAGGGCCTAACATAGCCCAATTGACTGCCGCTAGCTCGGATGGCCATCAAATTCGCATTATTCCAAGCTTTAACCATAGCTAACTTGCTGGCAGTCCATAATCCAAAGGAAATTGATTTGGAGCGAACATTTGCAGGTTGAGTGGAATGAAAAATTCTAATCCAAACCCGTATCAAAAAATAACTCGTCTAATTTACTTATTTAATTTTTCGTCAAGCCTTGTTAACCTTGAATGACAGATCCCAATTCGTCTAGCAGAGGCAAGACTTTCCATGGAGATCTCTTTTTGGTTCCTCGTGTGTCTTCTCTTGCTTGGATACAATAGTGGGATGAAATGATGGAAAGCTGCAATGAGAAGAGCTTATTGGAAGCAAAAGAAATGGGCAGAGAAGGAGAGACCCCACATAGAGTAAGAATTGATGGAGATAATAAAAATGAGATGGTATTGGAGTCGAAAAGAATTCCTTGGTTGCGAGTTTCTGCATGGAGATAGGCTTACAAAAGGGTGGAGATAGAAACATTTTTTGCTGCATCTGAATTTTTTTCCTTTTTTTTTAATCATTTTTATTGATTCATGGTTTTTTTTTTTTTTTCGTAATTGGAAGAGTTTGGGGTATTGAAAGGAGATTCCTCTCACCGGCACAATAAAACCTCTTCCTTCTTCATCCTAATTATAGAACATGGTTTAGCTCATTATTTGTCGATAAATTTTTAGATTATGCAACAAATTGATTACCTATCATATTTTGTGATTTACATTGATTTTAAAATTTTTGAATTCAAATTTTGTTATCGTTATTTATTTATTTTTTTGTTGAAGTTTTCTTGATTCTCAAATCTTTGCTTTTAGATTTAAATCAAGGTTTGACCAATTGTATCTTATTTGGGTTATCATCATGATTAAGGATCTTTGAGCAATTTCCGTTTCTTTGATGGAAATTGAAAATATTTTTTTAAGAATTTCATTATTTTGGAATTATGTTAAATTGGGTAGTTAATTTTATTAATTTTTTAATTAAAAAATTTATTAAGTTATGAGTTACAAAATTTAAAATTTTTAATTATTAAATATCTTTAAAAAATCGAATTTTTTATTGTAAAAACATTTTTTAAGAGTTTGGATCATTTGTAAAGTTAAGTTAGGGTTACGCATTACACTTGCTCCGTGGGCTTTTTCTTAAATGCCCCGATTCTCCCGAACCCCAGTATGTGATTTAGTTAAAAATATATCACTTCAGGCAAGTGTTTTGGTGATATATATATATATATATATATTTGAATTAAAATTTATTTTTAATAAATAAAAAATAAAATTGAATGAGTAAAAAAATTTATTTAAATTTAATAATATTTAAATAATAATTTTTTATTTTAATAAAAAAGATTAAATAAGAAGTTTAATTTACGGTTAGAGGCATCTTATTTTCTTGGTTTAACATAAGAAAAAAAAGGGTTATAAAATATCGATATTAAATAGTCAACAAGACAAATTTAATTAAAGGAAGAGTGGGGAAAACTGAAGTCGGTTGAAAATTAAATTGGGTGTAAAACAGTAAATCGCCCTTCTGGTAACGCGCCTGTTTCTATTTTATATTTTACACCCAATCTCTAGTTTCAATTATCAGCGCCGGCCCGCCCCCCCCCCACACCAGTTCACCTGCAGCTCGGAACTACCCCAGCCATTGCGCGCCTGATCGGCCGATGTCATTAGGGTTTCGGCACATGGGCTGTCTTCTTCTTAGGTGGCTTTTTACGAGGTTTCTTGGTTATCTTTTGCGGGGACGTTCAATGCCCATTTGGCATCTAGGGTTTCCCGCGAGGCAATTCTGTTGGATCTTTCCTGTTAGCTTTTGCGTGAGAGCTACGGGGTATGCGTAACGACCACCAACAGGCCTCGTCGATCGAAGATGGGAGTTTGTTTTCTGCTTCTATTGCTTTTATGCCTTTTTTTTTTCTTTCTTTTTTTTTTCTTGTTCGGAATATGTGTTTTTTGGATTACTCAGTAACGGAGGAGTCAGCCATAACGGCTAATAAAATCTGCATCAACGGCTACAAATCAAAGAAGCGCGCAATCTCGACGGGAGAGATGTCAAGTTTAGCATGGCCGTCGATTCTCTCTCTCTGTCCCTTTTTTTGTTTTATTTATTTATTTATCGATCAGTTTCAAATCACGCCGACCGAGTCCAACGTCATGAAATCCGAAGCAACGGAGGATTGAACTTGCTTCGTGTAATATAAATAGGCAACTCAAGAGATTAGAGTCCCCGCCTTTTTTTTCACATGCCCTTCTTTTTCACTGGGTTTTCCTCTTCTTCTATGGTGCTCTTCTTCTTCTTCTTCTTCTTCTTGGTGTTCTTCTTCAAATCTTATTCTTCTTCGGAGCTCAAAGAAAAATTGGGATTTTAGGTTCGGAAATTGGTTTTGTTGTCTTTCAGGTTTCACCGTGATGTTTCTTCTACTTCTTCTTGGTGTTTTTCTTCTTCTTCTTCTCCTCCTCCTTCGAGCTCCTAATCTTCGTCTTCTTCTTCGAGCTTGCAGAGAAAAGTGAAAATTTTGGGTTTTAGATTCAAAAATTGATTTTGTTGGCTTTAAGTTTCAGAATTACGTTGGGATTTCAAACTCAAATGACCTAAAAGGAGGAGCTTGCGGATTTGTTCCGAGTCTTCCGCCAAGGTTCTCTGTCTTTCTATTTAACTTGGTTTTTAATCTTTACGGTTTGTTCTTTGTTCCTTTTCCTTATTTTTCCTCTTTCTCTTCATACTCTCTGGTTGCTTCTTTCTTTATCTCATTCTTTCTTTTGATTTTTTTTTAAAAGAAAAATATTTACTAGATTTTTAGTTTTCTTGCTTTTCAGTCAGTTTTGTTTCAAAAAAGAAGGCATTTTGGTTTGTTCTGATTCCCTTTTCTTTTCTGCATTTATTGATTTCATTCTTTTCAAGTGAATCTACTTCCTTTTTGGTTTGGGGCCATTCTTTTACTCTTTTTTTTTTTCCTTCATCATGTTCTCTAGTTTTCAGTCTTTTATTCAATTCTTTCTTCCTTAAATTCTTTCTCTTAATTCACCCATCAAGTGTTTCCTTAATTTGACGTTTGTCTTGTCCAGTTTTTTTTTTTTTTTTGGTAGCCTTCGCACCTTATTGTACGCCAGTTAAATATGGTTTTTGCCATAGCCTGAGGCCAGAAATCTTGAGCTTTGGGTATGAGCTTTCCTTCTATTACAATGCATGGTTTTCTCTTGACATGTTTTGCAATGTTTTGGCGGAATTTTATTTATAATGTCAATTTCAGAAACTTTTTCTGTTTGCCCGCTGGTTGGTGAAATAAAAGTTTGGTCTGCCCCTTATTATAGGCTTGCCTTCCCTTGCAGTCCTCTCCTATATCTTTTTTCTTGAGGTTAATTTTCCACTGTGGCCCTAATTCAAGTTTTCTAGGGGATTGAGTTTTCATGCCAAATTGGAGGGACATCGTGGCTTTTGGCCGAAATATTTAGCAAGTTTCTCGCCTTCGACATCTCAGCAGCTAATATTCCATGCCGGATCTGCACGGAGATTGCTTTACATACATGAATGTGGAATACAATAAAGTGTGTTGACATGTTTTGCTTTCTGGGTATGCTTTCGTTGATCTCATTGGCTGCTGTTTCTACTAGCCTAGGCAAACTTAAACTGACAATTAGCATGCAAGTATCACATGCATGTCCTGCACATACGTTAGTTCTGGGCCTAAATTATTGAAGCTGATGTTATTTGCCAATGATCTCTGCACAATAGTCACATCTGAACTACGAATAACAGTAATAATCAAAATTTGTTCGTTGAATCTAACAATCTGTGATATTACAAGACATATCATTTCTTTGAAGGTTCCATTGCTGATCTCTCTCTCTCTCTGGGTAACCCGTATTATATGTTGGCCTCTTGTTCAAGTCCTCTGCAGGTTTTATAAAAAGGATTGGAAGTTGAACTCCAAGCTTCTTCATGGTTGGTCCTTATCCTTGTAAGTGTGAAATGATGGAACGTTTCGTTCTTTGCTTTTGTTTCTCTTTACTTGATAATTTTGAGCAGCCTTAAAGGCGATATTTGGTTATTCATCCACGTTTTACCACAACAATTAATATGTTTAACATACATTTCCTGTCATGACATGCTTCTGCTTTGATCTTTTGCAGCCTGATTCATGGGTACCTTATGGCATCTTCTTTATATGGCCCTTTCTGAAGCTGTAGCTGTGGATTGATTCCCAATTGATAGACAATTGAGACTAAAATTCACAGTATAATGAGCTTGGGATGTTATTTGGGCAGAGGGCACTGGTGTTGGTTTTCCTTCCTTGTCTTTATGCTGGCGACAACAGTGTTTCCCTTTTGTGCCAATTGTCAAATTATTGCCTTTTTTGGCTTTGAATGGAGCTTTTTACTGCACAAAAGAATGCACAATCAACTAATCATTGATTGATTCAGTAAGTAGTTTTTATTTGCATTGAGAGTTCTTTGGCAGTTGAAACTTTAGAAGGCCTAAGGTTCCCATTTGCATGCATGAAGATCTTATTCATAATGTGGGTTATGTAATCAAAAGATAAGAGTCTGACATGGTGATCAAATTATTGAAAGAGTGAGGCTGACTTGCTGGTGGCATTTATAACCCTTAAGGACACCAATTTGCAGCAGCAACCATCCCCATGGCCCAAAGGTGAAAATCTTCAGCTTTGCTTTTGGTTTTTTTATACATCTAATGGCTGCTTTCTTTGTCTATTTATGTACTTATGTTATACGTGTTTAATTTTTTATTGTTTTTGGTTGGAAGAGTGAAAAGCTGTTACTAGTGGTGGGTGGTAGAGCAGCCACGGTATATGGAGCGATTTGAGCAAAGACTGTTGCACCTAATCTCACTGTGGTTGCTACAGAGTAAGGAAAGCCTCTATCAAAGTTTCCTTCTCATCTTTGCTTCCTCTCCCATATTTTTTTCGAGATTTTGGTTATCGTATATAGCTACCAGCTCATGTCTTTGTGGACTTGGTGGCCCACTTTGGTGATTTTATTCTAAACCACAGATATTGCAATAATGTGCAAGTCACACATATTGGTAATAGTCGCTCTTATTGACAGGTGAAAATATCTGGGGGAGGTAGATACAACTTGATAAATGGGCATTGTGCTGATACTATGGTAATGACTGTCAAGCTTTTTCAGGATCCATAGAAGTTTTGTACTCTAGCTCGTAAACTATAAATTTCATTGTATTTTAATAAAGTTTGCACTTCTTAAAGTTGACTTCAGAAAGGATTGTGTTATATTTGTCTCATAACCTGATAGAATGTTTAAAAGGCACAGTCTGCTAGTCATAATAAGAATATTCCAGATGCTAGAACCTAAGAGTGATTGCTGGTTTGTTTTGGAATTTTCCTTATGGTGTTTGTACTGGTAAGTTCAGTAAAATCTACAGAATATGCTTCCAATGGAACAGAAAAAAAAATAAAATCTAGAAGTGTCTTTTTTTATTTTTTATTTTTTTGAGAAAACATTTCATTGGACATATTGCATTGCAGTCTGCTAGTCATAATAAGAATATTTCAGATACTAGAATCTAAGAGTGATTGCTGGTTTGTTTTGGAATTTTCCTTATGGTGTTTGTACTGGTAAGTTCAGTAAAATCTACAGAATATGCTCCTAATGGAACAGAAAAAAAAAAAAAAAATCTAGAAGTGTCTTATTTTTATTTTTTATTTTTTTAAGAAAACATTTCATCAGACATATTGCATTGCAGTCTACTATCATAATAAGAATGTTTCAGATACTAGAATCTAAGAGTGATTGCTGGTTTGTTTTGGAATTTTCCTTATGGTGTTTGTACTGGTAAGTTCAGTAAAATCTACAGAATATGCTCCTAATGGAACAGAAAATAAAAATCTAGAAGTGTCTTATTTTTATTTTTTATATTTTTGAGAAAACATTTCATCAGACATATTGCATTTTTAGGCTTCTTTTTGTTTTTCCTCTATCTCTTTCAATGTACATGAACAAATTTCAATCTCGTTCAGCTTGCCATTTTTTTTTCTTTAAATGTGTTTGATGTCTCTCTGGTTACTAAGAAAATTTGGAAAAAAGAGTGTGATTAGTCTGGTTTTGCATTTTGCCATTTATTTTTTATGTCTTTAGCACAAATTTTTATTTTATATTAAGTTGATTTTGATGTAACTGGTTTCAAAATTTTTCCCCTTTATGCCTTATGTCCCTTGGAAAAATTATTCTTTAAATTATTTTTTGGTTTGCGACAGAGAAAAAAGGAGGATTTCACTCATTGATTTTTTGCTTATTTTCTCAGATCAGTAAGTGGTTTCATCTTTTACTGTCTATGGCCTTATCTCTTCTCCCCCCCTCCCCCCCAACTCCTGATCTCTAATCTGCCAATTTGCTTATTTTGGTAGGCAAGGTAATTCAAGGCTGAAGGAGGAGGTGGTCTATTACTGACAGATGGGGGGGCACATCCAGGATATCAGGGAACACCATAATCTTCTCTTGTCATCAGGACCAAAGGCTCTACAGCAATCCAATTCAAGAGGATTAATTCTGTTATGCTGCTATTTAGTTTTATTCTTGCTTTCACTTCAACATTTTTTCCTATCTAGAGCAACATTCACTTTTTAGTTTAAGGATTATTTAGAAATTACTGCTTCTTATGCTGTGATTTTGTTGTAGGCATTATCTGGTAAATCTAATGGTGTACCAGATGAAGGATGAGCTGTGCATTAGGGGGGTAAGCTTTGACAAATTTATCAGGCTTTGAAGCACAAAAGGCTTACCAGTTTCACTTGTGGGGGAATAAAGAACAGCATGGCTTTCACAAGGTATGTACTAAAAATCCATTTCAACTGTCTATCCAGTACATCAGCATGATATGGACAAGAATGGTGTGAGAGGAAGTAGCTTGCTTAGACATTAATGTTTGAGTCTTTAATGGCATTGACATGGCTTTTGCAAGGTATGTCCTAAAAATCCATTTCAACTGTCTATCCAGGACATCAGCTTGATATGGACAAGAATGGTGTGGGAGGAAGTAGCTGCTTAGACATTAATCTTTGAGTCTTTAATGGCATTGACCATTTCTTTTCTTCTTGTCCTATCATATGGATGTAGTTTGAAAAATATTGCATATGTGGAGTTCATTGTTACGATATTATAAGAGTCTTTTCTGGAAGAAGCATTTGGCAAATTTAGCAGACCATTCATGTGATGAGAGGTGGTCAGCTAGAAAATATGTACCGGGCAATAGTTTTTGCAACTGATTTAGCTATTTGAAACTGATTTAATTATTTTTATAGGCTATTCTTATAATATCCAATTCAGGGTCCTCTATCCATTTATCAAGGGAGCAAAAAGCTGTATTGATAGGCATCATGGACAGGTGCTATGGATTTGATCATCTGGAAATGAAAGTGAACAGTTATGCTATGACAGGTATGAATGGAGCTTTCTGCTCAACCAGGCCTATGCATAAAGGCTTTGCCCAAATAAGAAGGCCTTGTCTGATCGACAATACCCAGAAGGTATATTTGTTGACGAGCATTTTCAATGCTTGAATTAAATCTTAATTTGTGAAACCCAGAATACTTTAGTTTTAATGTGCATCCACAATCTGGAATTGCTGCATTTAAAATGTGTAATTTGTATGTATTTCCAATATTGTTGTATGTAGTATGCGGTATGCTTAACATTTTTTCCCCTCAAGTTTGCCTACTTTGATTTATGTCCTTTGGAAACAGGCTGGGCATTCTAAATGCCACTTCCTTCCCTTAGTTTCCTTTAATATGTTGTATTATAAATTTGGAAAACGGTAGATGGCCTGCAGAAAAAACTGGCCTGTGTTGGTCTTCCTGATGTGATGAAGTAAGAGGTGGTAAGTGACAAATAAAAAGCAGAAATTGGTACCGAGTCCCAATAAATTTTTATTAAATTCCTTGAGCCTTAAAAAATTTTATAAAACCTCTGCTCAGCATGGCTTCAAGGAGAGGCAGGCTGTGTAATTTAGGTGCCTGGAACTCATTTCAGTTAACTGGTGTTACCTTTTCAGTGCAGAGCCTGGAACTGATAGTGGCTGAACTGGTTAGTCCTTTTGGTGCGTACTGTGGAACTGATAGCATGTGAACTGATTAGACCTTATGATTTTTCTGATGCAATACATCATTTCCTGAGTAAGCAGGTCGTTTCTTTGTTCTTGAATCTTCTATTACATGTCTTTTTCTCTAGCCGAATTTTCCCATTCATGTGCTTAAGGGTATGGTTGGCTGTACTGATTTGTTATTCTAACTAATAAACAATAATAACAATAGTGAAGTCTTTAATCTAAGTGTAATTGGGTTGGATATGTAATTTATTTATTTATTTTTCAGTTATTATTTTTTATCATAAATTAAGTCTATTATAAAATTTTAAGTATTTTAAAATTTTTCTAATAAAAAATTTCTAAATTAATTTAATTATACTAATTATTTAAATTTAGTTTTCTTTTTCAATCGTACCATTTGTAGGTTTGCCTTTTTTAATCGTAGCAGTTGTAGGTTTGCCTTATACATTATTGAATTATTCAACTACCAATTTTCTTATTATTATCATAATAGTTCAACTCGTTAATTTAAATTTAGTTGGGTTGAATATGTAATTTATATATTTTTTATTTATTCTTTTTTATTATGAATTAAGTCTATTGTGAAATGTAAGTGTTTTAAATCTTTTTTTATAAAAAATTTCTAAGTCAATTTGGCCTTATCGGTCATCTGAATTTGATTTTCCTTTTTTATTTGATTGTCAATTTTCTTATTGTTGTCATAATGGTTCAACTCATTAGGTAAGTCTTGAATGATAAAAATCAACACAATATTATCTAATTTTAACTAAAAGAGGACAATAAATTTTTGAATTAGTTGGAGTTCAATCATGGAGAATTTTTAAGACTGGGCAATATGTGGTGTGTTGCTCTTGGGCTTGTAGTTTCAAGAAGTTAACAAAGGAAAGAAAATCGGAGAAAAGAAAGTTTGCGATTTTCTCACACTTTCTGGTATTTAGCAGAAATAGGGAGGAAAGAAGGTTTAGGAAAGTCATTTTTCTGGTTTGGAAACTAGAGAAAATAGGCAGGATGGGAAAGAAAGTTATGTACATTCAAATTGCCTTAAGTATTCACGTTTTCTTTTTTTAGATAATAAAAATACGAGTGGCAAATAAATAATTTTAGTCTAAAAATTGGAATCTTCTCAACAAATTGGTGAGAAAATGAATAGTAAACAATTTTTTCCTCAATTTTCCTTCATTCTCTTTTCCTGCTCATTATCCAAATAAAAGAAAACTCCTTTTTCTACGCTCTTTATTTCCTTTTTAACTTTCTTTCTTCCCATTTTCTCCTAATCCAAACACAATTTAAGTGAATTTCATTTCACATATAACGTTAAGGGGTATCCTATCCGTCGAGACACACTTTAATGTCCTTAATAAATGCGTAGAACCTGAGAAACGCCAGTGGCCAGAGGACGTACGGTGTCCAAAGATATTCAGACGTTGGAAGGTATTTATTAGTAAAGAGGTGGTGCCGAGCCGCATAAATATGTTGTTTCTTTGTTACTTCTTTCTTCTGTAATTAACTGATTAACCATAATCAGCATCTAATCAGTAGTAGGGTAAATATCAATAATAACTCAAGACATGAATGCCAACGTGTCCATTTTAGTTTTAATCGGCAAACTGCACTTAACACACCACTCCGTCGAGACTAACTCCCGAGGCGTTAATAATGACTTGGGTATTGGTAAGGAGTTAATTAATGAGATTCGTTGGTTGAAATAAAATATGGTCTGGTACATGGTACAGGGTGAATTAGGACTATGTTAGGATGTCTCAAACTGGCAAACGCAGTCAGTGGCCCCAAGCCTTTCCCACGTGCCAATAAAATTGACCGAAAAATATACGTGGACAAAAATGGGTTGGCCTCATTTTTTCTTAATTTGAATTTTTTTTGTCAAAAATAATTAGATGCACAATAAAATCAATTAAATGTGCAACATTACTAGTAAAATGTGCAACAAGTTGCTTAAAAAAAAATGCAATTAGTGATTTGTTGCGCATTTTATCAATCTTATTGCATATCTAATTGGTCTCGTTGCATATTCATTGAATTTCGACAAGAAAATTGAATTTATAAAAAACATAAAAAAGTATGTAGAAAATATTTATAAACAATAATTAAATATGCAACAAAATCAATTAAATGTATAATAAAATTGATAAAATGTGTAATAAGTTAGATTTGTTACATATTTTATTAATTTTGTTGTATATTTAATTAATCTCATTATATATCTATTAAATTTTAGTAAAAAAAAAATTGCATTTAAAATATATATCTGTGTGTGTGCGCGTGTGAAATTTACTATCGTAACGTCCGGCTCTCCCTTCTCCGTCTATTTATCGCTGTCCATATAATCAAACTCAAAGTCGGCTTGCTAGATTTTGGTGGACAAATGGGTAACAGTAACGCATGGACCAGGAGTGATGATGACATGTCCCGGTGGATCCATGCCCATACTCGGATCGTTCCAACAAAAGTTTATTTATATATTTAGAGTTACACTGCATTGCTCAATTTTCCAATATTGCAGTCAATAAGCTGGCTACAAAGCAGTCGGCAGCTTGGGATATGAAATATTTCGGTAGTTAATAACTCAAATTTTTATTTTAAAAATTTTGAATTTTAACTTTAAAAGAGCAGTTCGCGGTTTATTGAATATTTTTTGATTATATAATTTACCATTTAATAAATTTTTTAATAGCCAAAAACAAAAATGGGCAGCATGGATTCCGAGAAGCCTGGCCACGAGTAAAATGGTATTAAACCTCTGTTCGCTCCCTATTGTTAAGTCTGCAATCATGTGTACGGAGAACAGAAATGCTAGCAGTAATTTCTTGATATATCTTTGACACTCAACAGGAAGGTAGTTGCCAATTTAATGATACTTTTTCTGATCTCTAATTATTACCCCATTTATCGTGCTCAACCAGATCCAACCGAACACTTAATTAAAACTTCAACTACCGAGCAAGGTTGCCAAGCGGAAGCCCCCTCTCTCTTTCCTGTTTATTATGCAACCATTTTCCCTATATAAGCAATAGGGCTGAGCAGCACAACACTCGCATTCCGTTTCCAGTGATCAAAACTTGAGCATTCGCATTCTCCCTGGATATCACAGCATGGCAAGCTCTCGATTCCTGAAGTTCGTTTGCTTGGTGCTTGTGTGCATGATGATGGGTGCACCCAAGTCTAGAGCAGCCATAACATGTGGCCAGGTGGTAAATAGCCTGATGCCATGCGTGAACTACATAAGAACTGGTGGATCAGTGCCAGGCAACTGCTGTAATGGGATCCAGAGTCTATACAATGCGGCCAGGACCACACCGGACCGCCAGGCTGTCTGCAACTGCTTGAAACAAGCCGTGAGAGGAATTTCCTACAATGCTTTCAACCTTGGAAATGCAGCCGGACTTCCTGGAAAATGTAACGTCAACATTCCCTACAAGATCAGCCCAAGTATTGACTGCAATCAGTATGGACCAGACCTCGTTTCACTTTAACTTGTTCTTATTTATTATGACCTTTCATTTTTATTCCAATGCGGTTAATGGGTGTTGCAGGGTTCAATGAGCTTGACAGCCGGATCATCGTATGCAATGATGTTTCTCCTCCAGGAGAAAGATCTTCTAGTATGACAATAAGTGGGCTTCCAAGTTTGCCAAGAGGTTTCCACTTGCAAGAAGTATCTGTCTTTAGGTAGTGGCGTAGTGCCTTTAGTCCTAGTCCTCTGTGTCGTCTACTATATTGTATGAAATGAAATCAAGTAACTAGATGAGTGCTTGACTATGAAAATGGAA
The DNA here is from genome assembly GCA_020883675.1 of Bruguiera gymnorhiza. Classification (NCBI taxonomy): domain Eukaryota; kingdom Viridiplantae; phylum Streptophyta; class Magnoliopsida; order Malpighiales; family Rhizophoraceae; genus Bruguiera; species Bruguiera gymnorhiza. The sequence goes on along the minus strand of JAIRCJ010001062.1, from coordinate 7,054,072 downwards.
GGTTTGTAATCAGGTGCATCTTGATCTAATCAATTTCGTATGTTCTGCTTTTATCCTAGTGATTGCCTTTATTATTCCTCTCGCTATTATTGCCGCTGGCTCAACTCAACTCTACATTCTTCCCAAAATTTCTCCACGCGTCCTCACTAACTCTGTGTCTCAGACTCTTCTCGACCAATGTTCGAGCAGGCTCTGAGCTTTTTCCCTGAAAATAATAATTCTGTTGAATTGGGACATGACCGGTCCTTCTCTTTCATGTTCTGAGAGACACGTTTGGCGGTCCTTTATTGGGTCCAACTAGGATTAATAAAATCACGAACAACTCCCATGTGCGCGTGGAAGACGGACTCCGTGTGTTTGGGACGCAATGATTGCAACAATCTTCGATTTCAAACAGCCAACTTGTGGCCATAGAATGCAGGTGCGGTTCGATTCTAGTTCCCTAACTATAGAACCCCGTCACCCCTAACGTCCAGCCCATTTGATTCAGTCTTGTACAAGGTTTTATATCTTCTCCGATTCAGGCCTAAAGCCTTCTTATCCTCATTCATATCCATCTATTGGGGCCTAAAACATTGGTAAAATAATTTTGATCGGACACCAAAGAAAAAGAAAATCAACAGGATAATGGACCCAAAAAAGAAAAACAAATCAACAGGTTAGTGTGGAGGTGCAATGGCCCCGTGGTGTTACTATGTGTTTCTATTTCCTTTTATCTTGGCTTGGGCCCTCCTTTAAGACCAGAAAAAGAAAGAAAAAAATCAACGTGGTCTTTTTCTGATCCAGTGGTTGGCAGCTCCCATCCACCACATTGGTATCTGAATTTTCCAATTTATTAGATTTCCAAGTTCAAAAACATTCAAATATTACCATTGAGGGCGAAAAGGCCATAAATGACATTTGCTTCTCCATCATAGGCGCATAGCCATTGATCCATCTCTTATAGGCTCCAAATCAACCCCATCCATCATGAAAAAAAAAAAAAATCTGGCTATAAATCGCTGCCCAACCCAATTTAGTCTATCCACAGGTGTTGTGGGTTGGAGATTAGCCTTTTGGGCTGTTACAGCTGGCCAGGCCTCCTTAGATTAGTTTAGAATGCTATTTGGAGGAGCTCTGGCCCATAGAAGTAGAAAAGACTGATCCCACGTTATGGTGGACCAAAATTGCGCAATCTCGCTCCGTTTCCGTTGTCTCTGTATTGGTCCCATAGAGTTGAATGTGTCGTCAATGCAAGTGTCTTTCTCCTAGTCAAGGACTCACCAACAGATGCAGACACAGTCAAAGATTTACATCCGGTGACTCAAATCAAAAGCAAAACACAGTATTGCACAAAAGCTTTTCGAGACTTCTAAGAAGTATCGCGATCAACAATAGCCAAATGTAGGAAATGTCAAAATCTTAACAATAAGGTGCAGCACAACGTTGTCCACTTGCAGATTGTTTCATCTTCATATCAGCAGCTTCCAAGTTCTAGCTTGCGTACAAACAATGAGGATAACTTTTCTAGTGCCCATAGAGCAGGCCAGGTCAGAGGGCAATCTTATCAAAAACGGAGTTTTAGCTTGCTTTGTAGCATATGAATGCCGCGATCTTTCTCTTCCTCTTCTTCTGACCACTATTCAGGGAGTGTTGCTGGATGGGAGAGCTCAAAATACGGAATCAGCAATAAGGTTTGGAAATGTAAACACTACACGGAAAAGCACAAACAAACACCCAGAAGAAGCACTATAATTCCCACCATGCCTTCCGGACAAGTTTTGAGATTCAACTCTCATTATCATGCTTCATGTACAATAGAATCCCTGCCCGTAACCCAACTGATAAAGAACATTACACCGTCCGTTTCAAGAATTGGCGACTCACCCATTAAGTGATTTTGGCACTCTAGGTTCCAACCCCGGGTGGATTGAATATCAATAATACACGTCTGCAACAACGCCCACATGTCCTGGCAACGATAATAATACCCTTTTGATCTTTGGAGGCATTCGAACACACAAAACTTCTACATTTGTGCAGTTTAAGAAAAGTCATAGACTCTCACATTTACAGGTCTGAAAAGAAAAGTAAAATATACCTGACTTTCTCCGTATTTTTGAAAATAAGTTATTTTCCGTACTTAAAATCCTGACTACCTTATCACAATTGAGTAATTTTCTATAGCTCTTCAAAGATTTAAAAGAAAAGGAATCTACGAAAAGAAAATAATAATCCCCACTTGAATCCAATGTCTAATTAAGAATGAAATCAATCACATTGCAAAGCAGCAAAACTAGTAACGCATATGCCCATAGTTTACAAGGGTGCCTTATCAGTCAGCATCCGCAGGAAATTGACTTTCCGGCTCTGTGGGACTGGGCGTTTCCTTCGCAGCAGTATTAAGTTTCTCCGCCGATGGAATGCTAAATTTTCAAAAAATAAAAATAAAAATCTGTGGAATTTGGATTTTAGGGGCCGTGGTTTTCTCTTGGGAATTGAAGTTCTTGATTCTGCTTTCACTTTGAGGAGCAACTTGCGTTGATTAATCAAGATTAAAGAAACCCCACGCGGGTTCCATTTTTCTTGATTCGATTTTCAAAAGGAATCTTTTGGCTCTGGCATTCATGCTGATTTTCCAGGAATGCTGTTTCGATTGTAAAGCAGAGATATATGATTTCACTAATTGATTAGACGGCTTCATTGCTCTTAATTCAACATTCGCGATTTTCGTGGGTAGTTATGATTATGACTACAAATATGGAATCATCGTAATGACAATTTCGAGTCACCAGTAATTATTTCTATATGATCATACAAAGTATTAGAATTTTTTTTATCTTTTTTTATTTTCTAAAAGAAAATAATGTACTTAATATGCCTTCTATTCTGCAAACCAAGCCATTCGTATTATAATTAAATTCTTCTCGTTTTAATTTAATTGATTTCATTTGTATTGCATTTGCATTCATTAGTGCAACGGAACTAAGCTCGCACGGTATCATTGCCAAGATATTTTTAAGGGTATGTTCTTATGGACATTGACGTAACTACAGTATTGTGAAATTGACACGCATTTGGATATATTAAGTGTCGAAAGTGTCAAACATCGATTTAGAAAGAAGAGTCCTATTAAGTGGACAAAACAACAAAAATTAAAAATAACATAAGAGAGCCTGGCCCATGAATTCCACAACATAAAATATCTTTCTTTTTTTTTTCAAGTTTTAAGTTTTTCGCTTAAAAATATTTCATATATAATATCGATGTTAGAGTATACAACAAATTTAAAACAACGTGGAACAAATGTAAAATTTATTTTTTCGATATCACGTTATGTATGATATAATATTTGTTATATATTTTATTATTTTTATTTTATATTAAGGAATTTTTTGAGAGAAACTTTGAAATTTAAAAATTTTGTGGCATTTGGGACTCACATGCCACGTAGCCTTCGTCTCCCATCAATTTTCTTTGTTCATGAATGTTTTCGGTAGCGAAAAAGGGGTTTTGAAGTTAGTGGATTTTTAGTATCGAGGACAAAAACAAAAAACAAAAAAAAGAACGAGAAGACAAAAAAAAAAAAGAGTTAAGAGAAGAGTTAAAAATAAATTGATATGTGAAATTTATATATTAAAAAATATTTTCCAAAAACTTTAAACATTTTTTACTTAACAACACATAATTTTTTTATAAAAATAATAATTTTTGATTTTATAAACTTCAAGTAATAATTTTCTCTACCCATCAACTTTTTCTGAAAGTTAATATGACGGGCTTCCTAGTTGATGCTGTGGAATCCAAAGGATGCGTGTGGTCCAGGCAACTTGGCAGATCGGGCAGCGTTGGGGACTCGAAAGCCACTGTCTCCATTTGCGTGCCTTGATAAGGACGCCTTGGCCTCTCTAACAATAGTCTCAGATACACTTCAGTGGAGTGGCAGCGAACCAGACAAAGAACTGGACTAATGATGGGAAAAGACCCATCTAACCATCGGGCAAACTTTGTTTTTATTAAATTAATTGGCTCATCCAGATTCATTGTCTTCTTTACAGTGGGCAGATAACTGGGGGCTACTCAATGAATGAGAACGAAGAGTGGGTGGTCCACATATTAAATCTCATATACAAATATCCCGTGATTGATTTTCTTTCCTGCTGAGAACCTCCGAGTCGTTGGTTCGAAGGGGTTTCTTACCGACTGAAAAAAGTTCTAATTTTCTGGCTAAGTTTAGCTTGCAACAAGAGCCTCCTCTGTCTATGCTCTGGAGGACGGTTCCTAGGCGCATATTGCCTGTTCTTGGCCAATCCTGCTATCTTTGGGAATTACCTTGATGCCTAACACACAATTTTAAGGCTCCTTTTGAGGTTAGAGTAACTCCGCTCGTTTTCCTTTTTATTGTTTGCTGGACAAAGTGAGCCGGGAGGTTTGTCGAGTTCATTCTGTCTTGTCGGTAACCCTGTTTTTGTACCCTAATTAAGCAACGGGACATGAACCTCGAGATTCCTCCTGGTTTCTCTGAGGCCCGAGCCGAGGAGGGTGACGCTAAAAATAAAACTAAAAGTAGGTAGACATCATTTTAGACCAAATAGGATTAAACAGAAAACTCTTGCCATTCCTTTGAAATCCCATCAATGTATGACAAGAAGCTCTGTTAAACTTAACCTTCAAAATCGTTACCTTTACACACTCTACAGGAAACTGCTGATGCACAAAAATTTATATTTAAAAAAAAAAAGAAAGAAAGAAAGAAAGAAAGAAAGAAAGATTTTTACCCCGAAAGTTGAACACGAAAACTTGGAAAATCCTACGATCAACTGGCCCCTTCAACAACTACAACAACGTTGCCTTGACGGCCTGGATCGTTTGCAAGCGAACCTGCTGCTCTGCTACCTCCCTGACTAGCTGCAGCCAAGCCTGCTGAATTGTGTTCGAGCAATGAATGCCGGCAATTCGGGCAAGACGAGTGTGAAAGAAGCCATGTGTCTATGCAGGCCACATGGAATCCATGGTTGCATCTGGGGAGAACTCGGATTTTTTCTCCATCAACGAACTCTCCCAGACAAATTGGACACTCGGTGGCCGGCGTGTTTACTCCTGACCCATAAACCGCAACTGGGATCTGGCGCAATTCTCTCTTCTTGAGGCCCTTGGCAGCCAAACGAGCTGTTGCTTGCTCCGGCGTCTCCAAGGCAAACCTGCGGCTGCAGCGCAAAGCACACCGCACTACTGAGTTCAATCCCAGAGCGCATATTAAGGCGCATAACAGGGCCGCCAATATAATAACCATGTTTGTGTCAAAACTCGCGTTGCTGTTGTACGACTCATTTGTCCCGTTCCCGTTACTTGCCGGCAGCGCTTTGTCTGTGTCAAGCTGGCGGCGATGCAGATTTGCCATCTCTATAGTGGTACGGTACAAGAGTTCCCTTTTCATTTCTTCTTCTTTAATTAAGGGCTCGGCGTAAATTTGAAGGGGAATACTCTAAACAAAGAAGACAAGCATAAATAAAAAAAAAAATATATATATATATATATATACATATATTTTTTTGGCTTTTCTTTTGTTGGGATCCGTAAGCTAAACAGAAAGGTGATGGCTTTTTGGAGTTCAGAGTACTGCTGTAAAGATTCTTGCTACAGAAAAGTACATGGAGATTGGGGAGAAAGCATCTTTCTCGTCTGAAAGATAAAGGCAAAAGAGGGGTAAATTGTTGGAGTGAGTGGCTGCTATCCGAATCAAGGGACCGTTTTTGCTTGTAAAGATTCCAGTTTCTTAATTAGAAAGGGTCCTCCTCCATCCTCAGACAATTTCTCCCTAGAACCGGAACCGAATAACAAAGCCAAAGACGACTGAGATTGCTATATAACAAATGTAATTAGGGCCTTGGTAGCCTTACCAGGTCAGTTTCCTGCTTTCTCTATACGATTCTTCATTTCTTCTTAATTGGCCGGTGCGTGGTGATATACGACTTTGCTCCATTTATTTTGTGCCACATCGTTGTGGCGTCGAGGGCTTTAGTGGGGGCCAAGTTATATCTAACTGATTGTGGTGTTTAGAGGGTCCAGACATCAAGAGATATTTATATACTAATACAAAAGCTGGGAAGATAAAAGTAGTTGGAAATAACTATAAGTGAAGCAATTTGAGTTAGCCTACCTGAACAAATGATTAACCACTCTTATGAAACTCCAAAAACATAGTGCCAAATCCAAGCCTAATCCCCTTTCTCTGAACCTAAACTGCTGTAATTCCAGCGTGGCTTAGACTAATTACAAGCTCTTTGCTGCTATGATGTGCTAGCCAGAATCACTTTGCATCGTGGTGGGGAGCTTGCCGCCTCTATCTCATTCGATGGCATGTTACCTTTTGAAGTCAAGGAAAAGGGTGGACAAATACCATGATAAAAGGGCTATACAAAACATATTATAAGGCAAAATCAAGACTGCCATCTTCTTATAAAAAAGAAAGAAAGAACGAAAGAAAAGTAAAATCACTTGAAAGTCCCCTCGCTATACACGTAATTAAATAGAGAAACAGCCCCATGAACCATTCCAGATGGCTCGACAAATGCTTAATCAATCGTCACTTGGCCCCTTTTGGAGGGGAACCTGAAACTGCCGTGCGTTTTAAGGACACAGTAATTAGACTGGTTATCCTGGTTACCCCACGTAATTTTCATGCACTCCCGTAATAGGTTTTTTTTTTTTAATAAAAAAAATAAAATAAAGACATTAACAAATAATGGAGATAGAAGCCTATAAAAATAATAATCAATATCATTATAATACTTTATTGGTATGCATGGGTCTTAAGTTATGTCGCTGGTTGGTGGATCCATGGGCCTGCCTGCGGTAATACGTGCGAGTCGTTGGTTGGAAATTGGCACTACTCGTGTAGCAAATGGCCGAAGGAGAGGAGAGCGCAATGTCCACGTGATTGAACCACTTCCCTAAGCTCTTTGAGGCGTTGGTCAAGAAGTTAGGCTGGGCAGGAGCGCCAAGCGCCAAATGATGTCAAATGTCCCGTACACTTGATACCTTTAATTCAATGTTAAGTCAACCGCCTGTCTCGGCAACCTAATCCAACATTCCCACAAGGGCAGGGCTTGGCAGGATTGATGCTGTCGGATTGTCCAGTTTATAAAGAAAAAACAGAAATGGAAAGTTGAAACTTTGAAGCCCATACGAGGAGCACATTTGGGCTTAGGGTGAAGCCCAGTACTGACGCTAAGAGCATTCGCTTAAATGAGCCCTGAAATCTGCCGTATGAACAGTACTAATGTAGATTACAGAAAAACTAAGAAATGAACCACAATTTGACCCAAAAAAATAAAAATATAAAAATAATAAATAAAAACAGAAGAAATGAACCACGATGAACCAGGCTTGGCACTCTTATCTACAAAATAGCATCCTCTGTACTTAATCATCTAGAGGGATAACAAGGTGGAAGAACTACTGCTTTATCTTCTATATATTCTGTTGAATCACAAGGGAAGGGGTAGAGAAAGCTATCAAAAAATGAAGAAATGCAAATTTGCTACAATCAAAATCCTTCAACGCTATCCCTTCGAACAGCTGACGATGATGATCTCCGACTTTCCTGCCATTCAAGTTTCTCAAAGGAAAGGGCAGAGGAGAGTGCATTTTGGGGAAGGGATATGGGTAAAGCACTTGGCCTCATAGGAGACACAGATGGTTGGAATTTTGATGGTGGGGATAGTGAGAGGCTTGACATGGGTGCAGGGGTAATGACCCCATTAAGACTTGGGGATCTAGACATCTGTTTTCCAGCAACTGCAGCTGGCTCCTGCAAAGGAAACCGACAAGAATGTTTCATGTCTTGTATGTATTTGAGAAGTTCCACAATGGTTCTCATGGTTGGTCTTTCCAATGGGTCCTTCTGAAGACATCTTAGAGCAACATCAGCCACTGTCCGGGCTGCTTTTGCTGGGAAACGGCTTTTTAGCCGAGGATCCATAATCAGAGACAGTCGACAGTCATCTGCCAGGAAAGGACGAGTCCACTTGACCAAGTTCCTCTCTTCCTTGGGACGACGACTATCAAGATTCTTCCTTCCAGTTAGCAGTTCAAGAAGAACAATTCCAAAACTCCATACGTTGCTCTTTGGAGTCAACAAACCTCTCTCCAGTGTCTCCACTGAGAGGTTTGCCACAGCCTGCACAAGGAATAAAAAGGACAGCTCATTAGCCCCCAAAGTGCAGAGCAGATGCAAAAGTTTAAGCAAAGAAACCAAAGAAAATAAGGTCTAATTAAATTTATTACTGCATGCCAATTAAATAAGAAATTATCTCACCTGAGTCAATGCATAGAGGCAAAGATAATCAAGATGAATTTATGCAGACCGGCAAGCAAGTCAAAGAACTTACCACTGAATTGCTAGAGATCTCTGTCTCAGGAATATGACCAACACAACCATATCCAGAAAGCTTCACACTAAAGTCTTTGTCAATCTGTATGTTGGCGGTAGAGAATTCATTGTACATTGCCTGCAAATTCAACAAGTGATTTCACTAACCATCAAAAAACACTAGTTTATGCCAAAAAATTCTATAGAATTCATAAGATACTAATGGTCTCTTAATCACAGAAACGTCAACCAATTTTTCCTTCAAAAATGGAAAAATTAAAAGATGTAGCAAACAGGACATGTGTTTCAAGAAATGGTTCATTTCATCAGCATGTTAGGCATATCAGAGAGGGAATAATGGGAAGAGCTAATGTATTGAGTTCAATATCCTTAACCAAGGAAAACCTACAAGCTACCACAGCAACTTACATCACATTATTATTCAGTTTCAGAGATCTCAACTGATGTACGAGAGTGAAGTGGTCATTACCTGGAAAGGTCCTTCTTCATGCAAGAAGGTAAGACCTTGGGCAGCACATAAAGCAATTTTCATTCTGGTATTCCAATCAATGAGAGGTCCATCCGATCTACCATATAGAAGACGATCCAAACTTCCGTGATAAAGCCTCTCATAAATCAACATTCTCTGTTCTGAGGCATCACGTGCATAGTAACCAAGCAACTTACATAGGTTTGGATGTCGCATAGAAGCAAGAGTGTTGACCTCATTTACAAACTCCTTCAAAGCCTAGAGGACCATCAACATGTTGAGATTTCAGAAGAAATTTTAAATAATTGTGCAGGGGAAAAAGATGCATATCAGTAAATTCTACAGTAGACTTATAAACCAAATAATGCAATATATCCAAACCATAGTCTTATATCTAAAATTCAGGCATTTAAAAGATTTGTTTAGGAGTTATCAAATACATTTTAAGTCTGATAGTTACCAAAATAACCTTTGCCTGTGCACCCAGAAGATATAGTTTCCATATCTGCTAACCAACAACTTTTTTAATGGCTAGAAGAAAATGTTCTTTTGTGTAGGAATAAACAAATTAATGCTTTACCTGAGTGGATGAGTTAAGTTGAGTAACACTGGCATCAAACTTCTTTGAACTTGAGGTGTCATCCCCAAAAGAAGCCCTATACATGATGGAAGAAAGACCTTCTGACATGCATCGCTCTGAAGAGAAATTGTTGCAAGCGGATGCAATTTCTTCATATGAAAAGCTCCTTAGCAATCCACTCTGAGTTCCACTAGGAGGCAGTGGTAATGGCCCAGAAGCAAATAGATTACCACTGCCATTCCCTATTTTAAAGCTACCTGTAGGCTTCAGCACAGCACTATGAGGTGAGGGAAGAGGAAGAGGCCTTGGACTAGGGTATTGTTGTTCCTTAACTAAACCAACTCGTCTCTTTGGATCTTCGTGCTCATCATATTCAGCAGACACTAGAGCATCTTGTTCAGCTGCATCAAGGCTTTCTGGAGCCGAAAGTGTCCGTGCCCTATTGTTGATCACTCTGTTATCCGGTTGAACAGGTTTAACTCTGGTCCTAAAACTGGGGGGTGCAGACTGTAGTGACCGAGTTTGGATCTGGGGCTCAGGAAGTATACTTGGAGTTTGCTCCTTAGGAGTCGCATGTTTTACAGAAACAGTCCGCTCAGGCTTTTTCTTCTTGTTCTTCAAAACAGAGAAGCAGCCCATCTTATTGCACTTAATACTTAATGGTGCAACCAGAACTTCCAGATTTCTGCCAAAGCAAGGTAACAAGCATAGACTTTATTACAGGCTTCAAATATTGGGAGCCCTTATATTTGCTAATGCTTTAGAAGGGATAGAATATTTATGTAAACCAAATGATTTCGTTTTCAATCATTCACACAAGTGAAACAAGATGAATAAGGAATGACGGGTGATTCCACCAATACCACTAATCAGCCCAAATAAACAGCAAGCAATCTAAAACAACTGATTGTCCCATTGCCTAACTTGGCACAAACTTTTTTCTAATTTGCATGTTTGATCAAAAGAATTCCTCTTTTTTCAATGAGTAAAATAGTTGCAATTAAACAGAACGCGCAATCATTATGGGGCCAGTGCAAGGACGAGTTAATCAGCAGGAAGATATCCCACGTCTCTTTTCACTGGCAGGGATCAAAATTCCACTTAACTTCAAAAGCCTCCGCATTGACAAAGCAATTTAGGTTGCAAGTAACGGCCAGATGATCTGATTTACTACAGAAAGTATAGTACCAAACCTCACCTAAAACTGATTTCCCCACCACACTGCCCCAGCAATGACCCTTCCAGCTAATTATTTAAGGATCGGAAAAAAAAAAAAAGCTCTATCTCCAATAATGGTCTTACAAAATAATAAAAAGATAATAAGACCTCAATCAGGATAAAAATATGGAAAAAAAAAAAACAGATCCAATATTGTGCAAATTCGATGAACAAAACACGCAATACCACACATTAACCTTTAACCCTTCAAAGAAAAAAAAAAAAAAACGGAAACAAGAGACGAGAGAGAGAGAGAGAGAGAGAGAGAGAGGGAGGGAGAAACAACAAACCAAAATAAAAGTTGCAAACTTTCCCGAGGAATTTCGGACTAAAGACTCATAGAAAACGGACAGCTCCGAAATATCAACAAGAAATCATAGGAAAAGTCGAACCTGAAGACGCCGGTTCATGCAAGTTGAAGTTGAAAGACGGGATTTTTTTTCTTTTTTTGGAGCGTGTGTGTAAGGTAGGGGGGCGGGCGGTGATGAAAATGGGAACCTGTGGCTTTGATTTGGAGAAAGAAGGAAAAAAAAAAAAAAAACCCTTTTCGAGTCAAAGAAAAGCAAAGGAGAATACGCTGAGAGACTGGTCTTTTTCGTTTTATTTTATTTGGAAGGGAAAGTGTACGAAAAGGATTACAGGAATTTATCAAATCAAAAATATTGAACGGAAATGCGTCTGTGTCTGTGTTTGTGTCTGTGTGTTGTGTGTGCGTGCGTGCGTGCGTGCGTGTGTGTGTGTGTGTGAGAGAGAGAGAGAGAGAAAGAGAGAGAGAGAGAGAGAGAGAGGAGTCTGAACGAGACGAGCAGCGGTCAGAGTCAAAGCTACCAAAACCCCCAGTTTTATCAGACCATTGATGTTGAGTGATGGGTCCGACTAAATTGAGTCCGGTAAATTTAAGAGGTATAATTATATAATATAATATAATAAATATATAATATACAAATTAATTATATTTATTTAAATTTATTATTTTTAAACTTATTTTAATATTTTTAATTACTATATATATATAATAAACAGTAAAATTAAATTTATCTTTTCTTGAAATAATTATATTTGATATTTTAAATTTAAAAAATAATTACACTTCCCATTTTATAATTTTAAAAATTATAAAAAATATAATATATTTCAAATACGATAATATAAAATATTTTTAATGTACTAATAAAAATTAAATTTAATTACAAAATGATCATGATAAATATTTCAAAGTATCCATAATACCCTTCTTGCTATTAAACAAAATATGATCATAATAAAAAAAAAAAAAAAAAGTCATCAAAATAAAGAAAGATAAGCTTATTCTTAATGCTAGTTTTTCATTCAAAGGTTAGATATTTATTCCATTGCCGGCACAAACGTAAAAGACTTCTACCACTACTATAGGTGTTATCTTTCGTTCTGTCAATAATCTATTACAAGAACGGAAATATTGTATTAGCAGATTCCACATGCTTTGCAACACTGCAATCAAAGATAATCGGATTTTTTTTTTTTTTAACAATACAATAAATTCCATTAATTGTCGAGAATATAAATAAACTGATGTTAAAAATAGAATATCTTCGGTGTAACTCAAACACCTCAAAAATGTATCGTATTCAATCATATGATGCCTTCTCCTCAGCATGTCACGATACGTGATAATGCAATCTAAATGCACAAACATCTTCCCAAACAATAATTCTTGCTCTAACACACCACCCCTTGATGCCCCCAAATTATTCCCCAGCAAAACAGCCAGGCACCAAAGCACCCTCTCAATGGTTCAATGGTTCAGCAGCGAACGCATCAACAAAAACCACAGTAAGAGCACTAGAATCAGAACATTTTTGGACCCTTTTGCTCTTAAGATCTTCTTCTCTCATTCTCTGTTCATCTTAATGCCACTGCCAATGCCACCGCTAGAGCTAGCTTGCAAGTCACACGTGCAATTATGCGTTTCAAAGATAACCCTCGCACCCTTGGGATTGTGTTTTGAATTCTTACAAAGGAGAAATGGTTCGAATCATGGCAAATTTTTTAAAGACGATGTCTACAATTGTAAATAATGAACCCAATCTCGATTTTCGGCAAAAGGCGAACCTTTGATTGAAGTGGATAATCTCGTCAATCGGTCAAAGCTTCGAACGGTCGTTATTATTTTAACAGGAAAAAAAAAAAAAAGCATGGTCAATTACGCTTATCCAGTCGTGTGTTGGACTCTGAAACTGTGTCGTCGGATGTGCTCCTGGGGGGAGAGATCAACGGCCGGGATGCATTTATTTACAAAAGGCCGGTGAGAACGTCACGTATCAATAATTTCTTGTCCTTATTACGATGAATAATAAGCAAAGCGTCACGCTCCATGCACGCTGTGAGAAACAAGTCGTGTGATTCATTATTTATTAACTTTAAATGGAAGTAATTAAAGATTTAAATTCATGCCTTTTCGCCCCCCTAAAACCTAAAACGCAAAAACGTATCTTTTAGTTTAGTTAAACCTAAACCTCTTCGAAATTATTATTATTATATGTATATATATTTTTTTGTTAACCCATGCGTCTATAACATATAATAAACAAAGAAATGCAGATTGGGACAAGCAAGGAAGAAAGAAATAAGATTTTTGTGATTGTACAACATAACACAAGATCAAGTAAAATGAAAACATGGATCTTTATACAGGGTCGCTTCCGCTTTGATCTCGCCCGGGTCCACAATGATTATTATCTTCACCTCCGCTTTCTTGCTTGTTAGTAGATGGTGCTAATTGGCAATCCTCGTGAACCCTTCCTTCGCTTTCTCCACCTCGTGCCAGCGCATATGATGCCGAACTTGCTTGTTGCTCGGATACCAAGCTTGAAAGGCCATTCTGCTTCAGGTATGTCTCCAACGGAAGGCTTGCTGCCTGAAGCAGACTCATCGTGCTCATACGTCTTAACCCGTCTCGTGAGTCTTCTTCGCGATCCGGATGGCAATTCAAGTCTATATTTCCTTTTCCGTTGTCCGCCATTTTGCTTGACAGAATGTTGATCGGAATTTTGGATTCTAAATCATTTTCTGTCCTAGCTTCATTCTCTGAAGGAACCGAGTGGGTCAATACAAGCTTCGAGCTACTGTCTACTTCTGCCTCACCCTTGGGAACCCACATATTCTGATTTTTCTGAGCAATCTCTGCTTCACGCTCTGATTGACGCTTCTTCTTCCGCATCATTAAGGTTTTGAAACGACGCTTAACTGTCATGCAGACATTGCATGTGCATGTGGGCTTGTGCTTGCCCTTCCCACTTGGAGGTTGGATGCACACAATGCATGAGCAACCTGGACGATGCCTAGGATGTTTGGTTGTGGTTGCAATCGCTGTTGTGCTGGGGTCACTCACATCTCCAAAAATTGCAGCGTTTGCCAAGGCGTCCAGGCCAGAAGATTCAGGCTCCTGATCTGCCCTATGGTAGATTGATATTCTACGTTTCTTGAAATCTATAAAAAGACGAGGCAACAAGATGATCAATAATTCTTTGCAAACTATCGAGAACAAATGCTCTTAGGCATTCCCATGAGTTAAAAAACTCCTAACCAATAAAAGCCATGTGTTTTACCTTTATATCGTATAAGGAGATTTTCCAATTCACTTGGAGTCAATTCTTCCGGAGCAGAACATGAACACCTGAAGTCACCAAAACACATTATTGTGAGATTTAGTGTGGGACAGCTTGTTCGCCTTAAGGGGAAAAGAAAACAAATTCTTGCCATGAGAAACTGCGCTGTCAACCTTTTTTGATCCCAGGCATTTTCATTGCACGTCCACTTGGGTGGAAGAAGAAACTCAATTGGCAACCTCCGCCACTTAGAGCAATTATCACATGGAGCCCATTGCTCTTGTTCCCTAACATAACAGCTCATAATTCTAGATGAACAGAAATTTTTATACATTGAATCCAGCATAACAACAAAAAATATACTGCTGAAATGGGACAAGATGGTGCATCAAGAGGGGAGAAAGCTATGGTACTAAATCTCCCAAAAAATGTGTCATAATTGAGACCACTCATCCCTAACACCTGAACCATCCCACCCCCCCCCCCCCGACAAGCCACCACACCCTCTCCCCCTGCGCAGACAATGGGGCTACCAGAACCAACCAAACAAAAAAGAACAGGCAATCAAATAAGGAGAGAAGGTAGGTGAAGGATGAAAAAGTAAAGTGCATTACAAAAGGTTAATCAACACAAGGATCCCTCATTGTGCGAGAGTCTACATGACATTGCATCTAGATGGATACTTCTTATACAGCTATGATAGCATATATCTATCATTAGTGTGCATCGTCTTGAGCTAAAGGGAAAAATACAAACAACATGGAAAACAGAAATCCTTACCCGATTGAACGAACTATAAAAACACTCCTTTTCCCAAAAACTGGAGGTTCCTGCATGACAGGAAAGTGAAAATAAAGATCATAATTCATCGTATAGCTTGGTTAATCAATGAGGCGAGCTTTGTATTTCAAAATTTCTGGAAGTTATTACCAACACAATCAATATCACATAAATAGGTTTATAAGCAGTATCAGTTACAATTTCCAAATATTGGCACCAAATATAAATCAAATATTGGCACCAAATCTTATCCTTGTAGAACTCTGTCCATTTTAGTGAAAACACAAGTTATATTTTACCATCAGCACATACATAAACTAAACCTACATGCACAAACGTGAAGAACTTAATGGACACAACTCACATCATATTCTTCAAAATCATGATCCTCGACCGTAATGATATTTGGCTTCACGCTTGGGGGAGAGCGGAGCAAATCCTGTACCTCTTCCCATGTAAGCTTGAGCTCCAATGCATCTAGGCTATCAAATAACAGCCTTTTACTTTTGGACCCAACGTTTCGTGTTTTTTTTCTCTCTGGAATTAGTGACAATGGAAGAAGCAAGCTCTTCTTTGTCTGGTCATCATGATTCTCAGATTTATGCCAGTCAACATCACCACCAGCTGAATTCAGATGTTTCGAGAATGCACTTAAATGTGTATTGGTGCGTCCCTTAAGTGACTGAAGAAGGCCAGAGTAACCATTTATTATAGGTAGGTTCTCAAATACGCCTGAAAAGAAACTTTCACTTGAATGAACGCCATTGGCAATGGAGGATGCCGGACTTTCCTGCTTTTTGATAATTTCACTAAATTAATATGCTGTGATTAAGTTTGCTAATGTAAAATCTGAACCTGGTTTTTACCTGCATCATGACTGAATTTGATGCTTTCCTAAAACCCATAACAAGTTTTCCTTCTGGATCCATACGGCTGAATGTCACTACAATAAAAGTAGTAAATTTTTTAAGTTCCAAACTAGGAAAAATTAATCCTAATTAGGAACAGAAGCTGTTAAAAGAGTGGTGCTTGCAATATTCTTTATATGTATTAAGCTAAGTATCAGAGGAATAAACTCAAAAGAAGATAATAACAGAAATCTGGGGGGGTGTTTTTGTGGTTAGCACTTCTGTTCTAAAAGCATTATAGACCCTAAGAGAGAAGAAGATATATTGATACAATATTAGTCCCAAAAACAAATAATTTCTGGGAGCATAAATGCAAGCAACATGAATGTGACAGACTTCAAAACCAGGATACAGAACAAGTGGATCCTAAATAGAATAGAACAAGCCACAAGATGTGTAAGTATATCAATTAAATCTTGCATCCACAACTGTGAGAGAGATAGGGCATAAAAGATACCGGTATCTCCAGCTTGCAACTGCATGGACTGTATGCAAGGGGTTACACCTTCCAAAACATACATCCTGCTGTTATTATTAGGCCAAAATCTGAATTGAAATACCCATTCCTTTCCCTTGACATCTTGGATTCTTATAGGAAGACCCTCAGGTTGAGAGATAGGCGGAAAATATGCCTGCAAAGTGGCTTAATTTCAATTACCATACAGCAAAGCAAATAAACAAGGATACTTTTGACGGCTATAACATAGCAGCTACAGAATAGAATGCAGCCTATGTAAACTTACTTCAGCACATGCTTTAGGGAGAACCAAACGACCAATGCGACCAGCGTCACTTGCACTGAGAACCTTTTCAAATAGTGGCACAATTGTGGAATTTGAACTACAAGATTACAGGTTAAGGATAACATGGTTTATGCTAGCATATTATTTTGATAGTCATAAAAGAAAAAGAGTAACGCATGGTGATGTTTGATATTCAGATGACACATAGAAGGATACTCTCCAGATATTTGCTGCAACTCTTGGTCTGTAATCCTAGGCCAATATCGAGGAAGTAATTGATTCCGTCCCCGCCCTTCAACAGGGGGCCTAGCAACACGCATCTGTGAGACCATGCCTGCATTTGCCTCCAATCCTGTTGCAATAGCTGACTTTGGAGGCTTAGGCAATAGATGGCGGGCCCTTGGCCCTTGTTGGAGTGAGGAGGATGCCTTACTTTGTGCCCTTTCCTCAATGACAACTCCAGGAAATGCATTTGGGTTCCTCAAAGCACCCAGAGTAATACTCAAGTTTGTCTGTATCAAGGGTTCATATAGATCTGTCGCTGTGGTAATTGATTTAACAATCTCTGGTATGGCAGCTTGAGAAATTCCACTGGATTCTTGTTTAAAATTTGAGAAACTTGTGCTTTCAATTTCTCCCCCAGGAGGAAAATTATCCTCCTGTTTCATTTGGCTAACAAGGCCATCTGTCTCACTATTCTTCAACTGAAGTATATGTCTCGTGCCAGTGGCATCAGCATAGCTGCCTAACTGCACAAACTTCCTTTCACCATCCATCAGGTTGTCATCGGGAGAAGATTGCAGTTCACTGGCATCATTGACTTTTGATGACCTAACTCCATCAGGGTTTTCATCACCCGTATCCTGTGCAGATATGGCTGAGGGGAGTAAAAAAGAAAGCAACGAAAAAAAAAAGGGACAGTAAAGAGCGAAAAGATTACACCCAAGCTTTGTCCAGCAATAAATTGATTCATTACGGAAGAACCTTTTGTATGCCATGTCTTATGTGTTACTGCTTATAAGAAGGAAGTCGAGCAGAATCAATAACATATTGACCACAAAATAATTACTGCATCTTACAAGTGCCTCAACTTTGGTTGATGATCTCCTCATTGCTTTTGCAGTCAGGAGATGCAAACAAAGACAGGTGTCAACAGAACCAATCCGGGGTCATGTTGGACCATTAAATACACAATGCATTGAGAAAATTTCACAAGATCTCCACATCTTGAGACCAGTTTCTACTCACAAGTTAACTAGCACATAGGTGGCCCTAAAGTGTCATGTGCACATTTCGATTAACCTTGGATTGTGCATACTAGTGTTTACGTTAAGATAAGCAAGGAGAAGCAAATCGATTTAAATAAATTTTGAAAAAAGCAGGCAAAGAGGGTTATGTATGCTAAAAAGAAAAATAATCTTACAGAGTTGTCTTCTGGACTCTTAGGACAGCCAACACACCTTACGCCACCCCCATCAAGTATCTCAATGAGCAACACAGAAGCAATGCATCCACAGTGGAGACGCTGTCAATGCAAAATTCAATTAGATCATGACAAAATGGAAGGCTACACATGAGAAGGTTAACAAAACAAACAAAGAGCTTTAAACACAGAAATTTACCGTGTCACAAGAAGAGCAATGCCTCCAACCAGATTCCTCCGAGTGGAACACATCACAGAAATTTGATTGCGCATATGCAGAACTGATGCCAACATAAAATCAACACCCCCAACCCCCAATCCCCGTTAGAGTCTAACTTAGAACCATCTCAGGCAATGAAATTATACATCCAACTATAGCAGTCGACAAAAGATATGCCTGAATGGACAATTCTAGATGTCGTTATATTTTAAAGTCGAGAATTTTCAAACCCCTTTAGATTAAGAGAGAGAAAAAAAAAAGAAAAGAAAAAAAAGAACTACTAATATCCATTTTCCTAGGAAAATAATTAAGAAAGCTCGATTCTGCAGTTTGGTTCCCACCTATTCCATTGAGAATAACTTTTCTACTAATGCCACGACGAAAAATGCCAGACAGGGTGTTAAAACAAAAGGTCAAAGGCCAGTAAAAAGACTTTATTATTATTATTATTATTATTATAATGAAAACAAATAATTAAAAGAATACATGGAAGTACAAAATCAACAGTGACCAAAGCAGGAAGAAGAAGAAAAAGAAGAAGAAGAAGAAGAAGAAGCAAAGTAAAATTGGGAAAGTAAAGTTCACCCGCAGTTATCACAGAGAGTGGCAAATTGGCCAGATCGCAGAGCCCAACCTTTTGTCCACCCGCTCGACGTCGTGGCTCTGCACAGCAGGTTCATGCAAGTGTTCGACTCCATCCTTAAATCTCAATCCTATCAATAACCGAATCGAATCGCCAAAGCCCAACACAAATCCCTAACGGTCAAATACACAGCCTTAAAAATTGCTCAAACAAAACCGAAGTCGGAGCGGACCCCTTATGAATCTCGTCACAATCAATCTCTTGTTGCACACCGTGGCTACTTAACGCAGTTGGTTTTGCACTACAGCGGTTGTAAAAAGGCGCGCGACTTGTTCGATTTCTGCTTTGTTGACTCTTGGACGTCGTTTGATAAACTGAGCTTTGGTCGGAGAGTTGACGGAGATCATGCTTCCGGTGGAGAAGTCAACGGGCGGTTCCGCCGAGAAGGAGATGAGAATCAGCCAATAAAAGGCTCATCTGGGAGAGAATAGAGAAAAGCTTCTGCATGCAGCGAGCGCGCGCGCGCGAGAGAGAGAGAGAGAGAGAGAGAGAGAGAGAGAGAGAGAGAGGGTATGTGTGCGTGTGTGTGTGTGTGTTTGTTTGGAACTTGACACAAAAAACAATTGCATGCACGATGATGCTTCAAGACTCGGCGACCTCGCCTGCATTTCATTTTCCCCACTTACCCTCCACTTCTCTTTTCAATTTTTTATTTTTTATTTTTTTAAATTCAATTTTTTCACCAGCATTCTCTATCTACTCTTCGAGATGTTAATTAATGGGATCGAGACATGTACTAATAAACAAAAGAGGTAACGTAAGGTAGAGGCAATCTGAGCCTAGGAACTATTTATATATATATATATAACTAAAATTTAAATTGCAAGCTTTCATGGCATAGTTATGTAATAACTTGTTACCAGACAATCTAGAAACAAGGTTGGGTGATTGCGCGATTGTCTCCAATTCAAGAGTTAGCAGTTGCTAGTTAATAGGTGTAATTTTGTCCATCTACTCAATTAAGTTTTGTGCATTATAAAGAAGATTTTTTAGGAAAATCAATTATATATATATATATATAGATAGATTGGAAATACAGGGGCAGGACAGCACAGCAGGGCGTCGAGTGCGCCACTAGGAGGCGCTTTTCTGATTGCCATCCGAAAAATTGCAATTTTCATGTTTGGCGTGCAAGAGCAGCGAGTGGAGGACTTGAAATTACCAAAAAACTCCGGGTCAAGTAAAAACGGTCAAGACGGTGTCGAACTAAAATCTGCCAGCTGTTGAACGATAATAATTCAGTAATTGAATTTGTTGCCGAGTTGACAATTTTTATGACGTCATATTATGCGATGATTATGTCATAGCGTGCAAGTGCGGGCGGTACCTACCACTGAAACTGAAAGAGAGAAAAACACAAAAAAACGAAAAAGAAAAAAAAAAAAAGAGGGTAAGGGAAAACACTAAACTCACGCGCCCTGAGGACTTACCCGTCACGTCTGGTCTGGTGGCGACCGAGCACGCACGCGTGCGAAAGGCCCCTACAGTCATAACAGCTCCGTGCTCGTACGGGGAGAATTGTTCGGTTGGCTCTCTCACGAGTGACAGGGTAAGGAAGCACGCCGTCATCACGTGATCACCACACGTGTTCATATCCTAGCCTCTTTTTTTTTATTTTTTTTTATTTTTTAAGTTTGAATGAAAACTCATATATAATTCATTCACCAACATACCCAGCTAATGGATTGGTTCAGTTTTAGTGACGTTCGTGTAGGTAGTTTTTCCTCCCAATGAGAAATGGGGAGGGGGGGGGGAGGATACTTCAGGCCCATATTGAAATAGGTTACGAGTCAATAACACCAACTTACCTAGCTAGTGGATTGGACTATGATTTGAGTCGAGGACATTTTAGGTTGGCCCAATGCCAATGTAGATTGGAGGCTGACTTGCAGACGACACACAATAATGTTGTTTAAAAAAAAAAAAAAAACGAACAAATGAAAAAAGTGTAGACTGCCGTCACAGCGGGGGACTATCATATTTCTCCAGGCGTCATCAGCCACAGAAGAACGTGGTGTCGTCTTGTCACGCCCAGCTCAGTCCACAAGGAATTGTTGATGGGGGCATTAATCTTCCAGGCTGTTAGCAATCATTAGATTCGTTTTATTTGCCAACTTTCGGGAACGTTCCCACTAGGAGCAGTTTCGATTCATTGACAGATTTCCGGCTCCGAGACCGGCACGGATGTGTTAAACGTGGATCGGTCTTTTCGGAAAGAAGATCCTTTGATTTGGGCGTGGTCCATTCTTGATCTGGGCCACTCTTCATTTGGGCTCAGAGACTATCACGGATATCATGTGGCCCAGATGCAATGTTAAACGTGGATGGGTTTTTTCGGAAAGAAGATCCTTTGGTTTGGGCTGAAGTTTCGGGCCGAATTGGGTCCAACCCGAAGTGCAAGCAGGCTTGAACTCATGGGGTACAGTCGTTGACCTGGGGGTTGTTTGACCTGAGCCCCGATACAACAGTCTGACACCGGCTGCCGCCGTGTCCGTCGCAGGAGGCACAATCAGAAGGCCCCAATCCAAGAGAAAGCCTCCCTTAGCTGACTCTGTGAGAGAGTGTGTGTGTGTGTGTGAGAGAGAGAGAGAGAGGGAGAGAGAGAGAGAGAGAGAGAGAGAGAGAGAGGGACTCGCTGGCTGCATCCATGGCGGGAACCTCAACCTTTGGTCTCTGTTCGGGTTATTCTGTCTTCCGGCGTTCGCCATCAAAGCCCGTCATTCTTCCAATGTCAAGTTTCCCTAAACCAATTTCGCGTCCCATATTCCCCAGTAACGCTTTAGCTTGTTTCTATGCTCTTTCAGATGGCATTTTATATGTTTAAGTGTAAGCTTGCAAGTTTTTACTCGCAGAAATTTTCGCACTGTCCAGCAACGACATCAAAGTGGGTACCGACATTGAAGTTGACGGAGCTCCTTGGAGAGTCCTAGGTGCTTTTCTTCTTTTTCTTCTTTTTTTTTTTGGCTTCCTCTTGTCTATTCAATTTTTTTAGTTCTCAATTGCTGGTGTGCTTCTTTGACATTTGGTTTTCTTCTTCTTCTTCTTCTTCTTCTTCTTCTTCTTCTTCTTCTTCTTTTTTTGTGTGTGTCCTTGGTTAGAGTTTCTTCATGTGAAGCCTGGAAAAGGGGCTGCCTTTGTTAGGACTAAGTTGCGGAATTACATTACAGGAAACACTGTCGAGAAAACTTTCCGAGCAGGATCGACGGTCAGTTAGAATCTCTTTTCCTTAACTGGAATAGAAGCCTGATTTTATGTTCCAGAATGTGCCCCCCATTGGTCACTTGAAATCGAACTGTCCTGTTTATAAGCTGTTTTCCCTGTCTTAACTTGGCATGATGGAAAAATGTTGATGTAAGCTTCATGTTGCTCAATGGGTTCTTAATTTTTGGCATCGTAGCTGAATGCATACTTTTTTGCGTGGTGTTAAAATATGATTTGTGTTTGATGAATTGACTTTGAGAAAATATCATCAATATTGTTATATTGTTGAAATATTCCTTTAAGGGCGGTATGCCCATATCCACATCTATATCTTCGTGTCTCATTTTGATAGTAATAATTCAAATAATGTGTATTTTCAGCGCAATATTACCATGGATATACCCTGAATCATTATTAATCATACTACAAAAGCTTTGTGGAAGTTGCATTTTGGTAGATGGAAATAGAAGCTCCTGGATAAACATTTGGAAATTTCATTTCCTGGCTCCATCCCACTGTAATTAGTCGGCTCACTTAGGATCTCTGGATTTCCAGGAAGATTCAGTTACTTGCTAACAGTGTATCATGCTACTTTTGACCGCACAATTATGTAGTCTTAACCATAAACGCACTTCATATTCTTATCTGATGTCTCATCAGATCATACAGTACTGCTCATTTCAGAGAGGATGTTTGTTCAGTTCCTTTTTTTTGTTTTTTTCCCCTTGTCCTGCTACTCTAT
This sequence comes from Bruguiera gymnorhiza, assembly GCA_020883675.1. Classification (NCBI taxonomy): domain Eukaryota; kingdom Viridiplantae; phylum Streptophyta; class Magnoliopsida; order Malpighiales; family Rhizophoraceae; genus Bruguiera; species Bruguiera gymnorhiza. The sequence continues at coordinate 7,031,184 of JAIRCJ010001062.1, read as the reverse complement.
GGTTATCTCTTCAGATTGATGAGGCAGATGTATTCAAAGAAACAAAGCAGTTCACATATAAAGATGGTTCTCAGTTTGTCTTCATGGATCTGGTAAATCCTAATTTTCCATTTTATATGAATTCTAAGGAACTATGTTCTATGCTCCTTTTTTTTTTTTTTCTTTTTTCAAAAAACAAGGTTCACATTGCCAAAATTCCTTATTAATGTTACATGAATATTCTCTGCTGCCTATTTTGACTATTATTGTTGACTTGCATGAGGGTGGATAGTAAGCTGGTTTAATAGATGTGAGATCAAATTTGAGTCAATTGAAATCTGTAGGCATGCTATTGATTATCAGTAATAGAGCACACATATACTTGGATTATACTCTATAAAGTATATACCTACTAAAATGTGTGGTTGGCATTGATGTCAGAATACATTTGAAGAAAGCCGTCTTAATGCATTGGATGTTGGAGACAAGATGAAATGGCTGAAAGAGGAAATGAACTGCAATTTGCTATTTTGGAAAGGAAAAGTACTCCAACGTTTTTTTCACTTTAGCATACTGTTGATTGCCCTGTAACTATCAGAAAAGAAGCATCTTGAGTTAAAGAAGAGAGTTCCCAATTGTTTCAAGATCACTCGATATTGGAATTGACACAATTCATAGATCATTGACATTGTCGTCATTTTTGTGGTGTTGTTGCTTAGCAGTCCCTTATTTGTGCTTTTGCAGGTTATTGACTTTGAACTTCCAATCACAGTGCAGCTGAAGGTTGCTGACGTAGATCCTGGTCTGAAGGGAGACACTGCCCAAGGTAACTTTTGCAGATTTCTGCTGTACAATATTTGCAGGTCTAAACTGTCCTACTCATATTTAATATGCCGAGGAACTATTACATCTTGCATTTCATTGAATCATTTACAACATATAGAGTTAAAAAGGGAGTGAGAAAGGAGCTTCAAATTGTCATCATCAAACCCATCATGTGCTTGCTTATCTCATGGCATCGCTGGAAACCAACGGTCCAATGGGATAGGGCTCATCTGCATTAGACTTTTTCCTTGCACTTTTTGTGTGTTTATTTCTTAATGACAGCTTGTCTCCAGTCTTCATTGTGGCCTTACCATCGGAAACAAATTACATGTTACAGGTGGATCAAAACGAGCAACACTGGATACAGGTGCTGTTGTTAATGTTCCTCTCTTCATTGATGTAGGGGATGAGATATTGGTGGACACGAGAACCGGGCAGTACATGAGCCGGGCTTAACCAATACTATGGAGATCACATTTTAGTCAGCCTTTTATAACAGAAGAGTTGTAAACTATAATTATCTGGTCTGCTTTTATAGTTTATATCATTGATTGAATCCATGATCTGAAAATTGTAATACTACAGAGCTCTTGTTTTGTTCAACAGTTCATTTGGAGTCCCAGGCAGGGCAAGACCTGTAGACTAGTGGACTGTCAAAGCCCTTAACAAATAGGCCTTAAGAAAGAGCCTTAAGCGCACCACTTCAATAGGCTGTCGTGTTCAAGCTCCTGGGTGGTCCAGCAAATGGGGTATAAAAGTAACTTGCAAGTATTGGGCTTAGATTTTGGGCCGATGGTCAGAGATGATATGCCTTCCAGCTTTTTGCAAAATGCAAAATTCTGCTGGGCCAACATTTGTTTCTTATTCTTACATTGCTAAAGTAAAACTATGTTACACTGTTGCCCCTTTTCAGTGGAAGGAAACCCGTCTTTATATTCAGGTGAGATGGATTCTTGTTGCTTGTCCTACATAAAGTAAACAACAATCTTAGGCACACTACTGGAAAAGCGGGGAGGAAGCTCCATGGACTGCAGCAGAGTCAAGCACTGGAGTGGATGTGACGGTAAAGCAGAAACAATTTTTGGTGCTCGTCCAAAAAAGTTCAGTTCGCATCCTCTCATCTTTTTCAGTCAGCAGGTCCCATGAATTGGAGTCTCATCAGAAGAGATAATAGGGTCACAAATCCTGCTTTCTACTGTAATCGCGCATTTGGTCTGTAGAACCGAAAAAAAAGAGTTCATGTCATTGGCTTTCCACCTACTTTTACCAATCCGTATCTTTTTGCCTTCGCAAATTTTCAATCAACAATCTGCGGCCCTGTATTTTATTCTTGCTCGTGTCTTCAACCCTCTCTTTAAATAAAAAATGTCCACTTGTCCACACAGAAATCGACCATTGCATCACTTTTTGTCAAGCAGGTGCCCATTGAAAATGGTGGTGGGAAGTGGCTGGAGGGCCTATCAAGAGAGTGCTTGCTAGACGCATGATTTTGCAGAGAACATGCTCCAACTTTCTTTCCCTTCACAAGGCATAAGCATTGAAAATCATGTAAAGTTCCCACTTCAAAGTACAACATCATTGCCGTGCACTAATTTTGCCACTCTAAAAGCGCCATAAGCTTTGCTTTTCAGGACCTCCATGTGATTTACTTTGATGATGTCCATCTAAGGCGCATTTGATGTGGTTCCTCTTTGGGGGTCCAGCACCTTTCGATTGAGTTAAAACACTTTAAACTTGGCATCTAAGTTTTAATTATTAAGGCTACTCGCTGAGACAGATGGATTGTTGAAGATTTGAAAATATACCGCCTCTCCCGAACCAACGATGAAGAATTGCTTTGAGAGTGTATTTATATTATCCCATTCTCCATACTCCCTCCATACGGCAATGGTAACTGGCATCATTTTGTGCACAAATGTGAACATAAATGTAGTTTAGATTGAAAAAAAAAAAAAGAAAAGAAAAAACCCTAGGAAAAAGATTCTTGATCATGTTTCATCTGCGGTGCATGGAAAGTTCAGTCATAGCAGTGTGAGTAAGTGCAAGAAACTGCTTTTTCTCCAAGAGTCACACCATCCAAGTCCTTTGTTCCCTAATATTTGGTGTTGTTGACTTGGGGTGTTTCTAGCAGGCTTGTTTTCCAGTTCTGCCATTCTGTCTCTCCCCCTCTCATTTTTTTTTTTTTCCCTCCCTTGTTTTTCCATCATCTCCTTTCACATCCTAGGAAATTCTCTTCTATTTAGCAACTTGTCTATTCAATATTTTATTCGATTCCTTTGGACCCATTGGTGGGCTCGCGGCTCATAAAGGAACAATCTTTTCTTTATTTGAATAGGACGATAGAGACGCAACACGCCACCAACGTGGAATGAATACAAACCATAATGAAACAAAGGTCAGATTTAGCAGTCAAGTATACCCCATCCTCCACGGGGAAAAAAAAATATCGCTTACCATCCAATATCCTTACTGCCTTTACCTTGGAATGTACCTAAAAACCACGTGGCTCTATAATGAACCGGTGAAAAGGAATCCGGCACCAGAGAGGGTAATGAAATTATAATAACGAAAAATCCAGCATTACAACAACGAGAATTTCAGTTAAAAAGAAAAAACTTTTTGGCGGGGTTCAACATCGACCAAAAGAGGGTAAAATAACAACAAAATCCAATATATATATATTTTTTTCTTCTTGTGAGAAAGCAAACCGGATTCTTCTTCGCCAGAGAAAGCAAATTCTGTTGTTTCTTTCTTTGAACTATACAAGTTCAGTTTATTCCAAGTACTCTTGTCCGTCTGCAGGGCATTCGATCAGCTCTAATATATTGACCACTTCTTCCATGTCGGGCCGATTCGACGGCACTTGGGATGCGCATATTAGACCAAGTTTTATTACTGGAATAGCCTCATCTGCCGGAAAACTTCCATGAAGCCTTCCATCAACACATTCCTCCACCCTGCTGTCTTCCAATGCTCCCCTCACCATGTCACAGAGCACAACCACATCATCCTCCATGTATTCAACTGGTCTTCTCCCCGTCACCACTTCCAGAACTAGGATCCCAAAACCATAGACATCGCATTTCTCTGTTATCTTCACGGTTTTACACGCAAACTCTGGTGCCATGTAGCCCAATGCACTCTGGATTTTACTGCTTAAAAGGCAGCGGTCTAACATTGGCAACAGCCTTGCCAGGCCAAAGTCTCCCACCTTTGGCTCACCATGATCATCTATCAGAATATTGGTTGATTTTAGATTGTAGTGTATAATCTTCATATGATGCAAATGGGCCAAACCTTTCGCCATCCCAAGAATTACATTGAATCTCTGTCGCCAAGCAAAACAGTTTGTGCTGGGTCCATCATGGAGACGCTTGTACAAACTCCCACCAGCAATGTATTCATAAATAAGAAGCTGCAGGGATGTAGTCCAGTAATAACCTTCCAATGCCACGAGATTCTGGTGCCTGATCTTTCCAAGTTTCTTCACTTCCCTCTCAAACTCATCTTGCGACTTAATCAAACTTGAAACCATTAGCTTCTTTATGGCAACTGAACGGCCATCTCGAAGCACTGTTCTGTAAACAACTCCAAATCCACCGCGGCCAAGTTCACAGTCCTTGTTGAGCAATGCATGAGCCCCCACAACAAAATCAGCATCGCCAGAAAACATGACAAGCTTGCCATAGTTTGGATCATTGGTGGGGGAACAACTGAATTCTTCCCCACCTGAAAAAGTCAGTGAAGCGGGGGAATGTGACAAAGAAGATCGCACATGGATATTGAGAATAGTAATAGCTATCACACCAAGGGCAATGAATGCAGCAGCACCAATAGCAATAAGAGCAGAAATGCTGAGAACGATTTTGCGGTGATGGAGATGTAAAGAGGAGCCATGTGAGGAGTCAGATGAGTTCGGGTTGAGGACAATAGGTTTTGGATGAACAGAAGGGCAGGAACGATTGAAAACAGAGCCACACAAGGACGGATTATCAGAGACAGATGAGGAGGGAATGGTGTTGAAGAAACCCCCAAGAGGCAGTTCACCTTGAAGGTTGTTGTGGGAGACATTGAAGGATAGCAGATGCGAAAGATTTGCCAAATCCTTGGGTAAGCTTCCAGAGAGGTTGTTGAAAGACAAATCTACATATTGGAGGTTGGTTAAGTTTGCAATGGCTTCAGGAACTGGGCCAATGAGATTATTCTGAGACAAGATCCTGAAAGATTCAAGAAAAGAGCAGAAATAATATTAAAAAAAAAGTTGTTACTTGTGAATCCTCACCCGCATAACACAATTCAGAATTGCAAATTTATGACAAAATACCATTTTCCACAGATGAGAAGAAAACTGGAAAACAAGAACAAAGATATTAACTCATTCATCTCTCTGATTATAGATGGATTAAAATACAGGGAAAAACAGTTCTGTTTATACGGTCAAAACAAACACCTATAACTACACAAAACAGACCTTTCTAATCTACTTGTATTGTGTACATTTTGGACAATATATTATGGTCATTTGGAGAGCATCAACAATGAGAATCCAGGACAGGTTTCCACGTGATACATAAGTTATGGTAACTCTGGCAACCAATGTGCAGGTTAAACACCAATGAATCAGTTAGTATAGCCAAGAGCTATGACCAACATATCAATTCATGACAAACTTACCCATTAACAAGTACAGATCAGAAATAGTTTATTTATAAAATTATCTTCACATACATATTCCACCCAACCATCACGGAAGCATAAGCGTTTAGAGTGACAGTTAGCCGGATCATAAGAGATAAAATCCAAAATTCTCAGATAGAGCAGCAAGCCCAGAACAAATGGAAATAACAGAATTGACAAACGAAGGATTCAACTGAGTGGGAAGAGAACTCACAGAGATGTAAGAGACGAGTAGTTCTTGATTTGAGCCGGAATATTCCCTGTTAACAAGTTATTTTCCAACCTTAGTTCCGTTAGCGAAACTGCTGCTCCAATTCCAGAAGGAATGCTTCCATTTAGCCTGTTATTGCTCAAATCAAGAACTTGCATCATTTTCAATTTTCCTATGTTCGATGGAATAGAACCAAAGAGTTTGTTCCTGGATATATTCAAGACCAGCAAGCTGCTAAGAACCCCAATGTTAGATGGAATTTCACCGGTTAAGACATTTGAAGATAAATCCAAAACTTGAAGAGAGGCTGCCACAGATGTAATTGAGGAAAGCTGTATGCTTCCACTGAGCTTGTTCCCAGAAATGGAGATACTTTTTAAGCCCATTTTGAAAATCCAGGAAGGAAGATTGCCAGTCAACTGATTATGGCTAACATCTATGGACACGAGGTCAACGCAATTTGCCAATGACTCGGTCAAGCCCCCTTGAATCTGGTTCATAGACAGATTCAATTCCCTCAGTAGCCTGAGATTTCCAATTGAAATCGGAATCCTACCCGAGAATCTATTGGCAGAAAGATCCAAACTTCCAAGATTTCCTAGTTCTCCAATCCAACTAGGAACTTCTCCTGTGAATGAATTTCCTCCCAAACTAAAATAATTGCAGGAATTGAGCCTTTGTAATGATTCTGGAAGGCTGCCAGAGAAAGAATTCTCGCTGAAGTCAATAGCTTTCAGAGCCAGACAACCTCCAATATCTGCCGGAAGCAGCCCAGAGAACCTGTTCTTTCTCAGACTAATGGCCCTCAAATCATACAAGTTAGAAATTCCTTTTGGGATCTCTCCCTCCAACAGATTGTTAGATAAATCAACGAATTGAAGCCCTTTCAAAAACCAAAAACCCAGTGCTAATTCCCCAGAAAGCTGGTTAAATGAGAAATTAACGGCAGCCAGTGTCGTGCATGAGCCCAGAGAGTTAGGAATACGCCCCGTGAGTCCATTCCTAGCAAATGAAACAGATCTCAATGACCCACATTGTCGAAAAAATTTATCAGGGATCGGCCCCGAGAGATTATTGCCGCTCAAGTCAACAACTTGTAAACCCCAAAGTCCAGTAAGATCAGGGTTTATGGTCCCAGTGAAGTTGTTGTTTGGAAGGGACAGTTTCTGAAGAGACTGCAGCCGCAAAAGGCCACGGCCGATATGCCCAGAGAGAGAAAAGCCGTCAAGACTCAGCTCAGTGACCCGGCGGGTTCTCGGGTCGCATTTGACACCGACCCAGCTGCAAGGATTGTCGTCATCTTCGTTCCATGACGCCAGTCTAGACTCGGGGTCTTGGAGACCGGCCTTGAAGACTATCAACCCAAGAACGTCATCGTTGAATGTTGGGTCCAAAGACTGTCCAAGAACTGAAGCGAGAAGAACGAAAAGGCAGAGATTGAATAGCATTTTCAGATTCACCATGAAAAATGTCCAATAAAAGAACTGGCTTCTTCAAGAATGTAAGGCGTCCACGAAAGAATTTGAACATGCGATTGCACAAGAATGTGGAAGACGAAGTGTCATCATCATATCCTATTAAAAAGTGAAGTTATTTGGACAATAAATGACGGCACCAATCGCCTGTTATGTCAGAGGAACGGAGAACTGGAACCTCAAGGTGAAAAAAAAACGAGGATTCACTTCCAAAATATGAACGGACGTTACCCCTGAGAACACACACACACACAGAGAAGGAATAAATTAGATAGAGAAAGGTTGGTGTCACAAAGAATATGAAGATGTAGCAATAAGCAGAGGATAGTGAAGCTATAATGGCAGCGAGGGAGAGCTGAAGTTTTACAAAATGATTGAAGACCAGAGCTGTAACCTGCAGGTCCGGCACAATGAGAACGCGAGAGAGAGAGAGAGAGAGAGAGAGAGAGAGAGGAGAGGATTCGAAAAGTTAATGATTTGGCTATGTGTGGAGCAAAAGAAGAAGGCAAAGGAAGCAAAATTTACATTAAAAAGAAGAAAACTTTCCTCTTTCACATTTCAAAGGAAAAAAAGAAAATGGGGTTCGTAGAAACAGAGAGGCTCGGTAATAAATATTAAAAAACAAAGTAAAGGGCATGCTTCTGTTCGACTGGGGAACTCTTTAACACAGACCAATCAGTGAGAAAATTGCAAAACAAACGAAGAAGCAACTGTTGAGGAAACAGACACGGCTGACCCCAAAAGGAAGAGGAAGAAGAGGAAGAGGAAGAAGAGAGGCGGGGACGGGGCAGGGGGAGGAATTGAGAAACGGGCCTTGTGGGTGGGTAGGTGGGCTTGGGTGTGGGAGAATTGACAACTGAGGAGTGTGAGACTGTCAGCCAAATAGTAATCAATGGGAGCAGTAAAGGTAAAGGCAGTGGCACCAGCGGCGACTTTTGTTGAAACGAGATGCTTCTTAACGGCCAATGCAGAATATTTTCAGAGAGAGAGAGAGAGAGAGAGGAGAGAGAGAGAGACACTCTCTTTTTTCTTTTCCTTTTCCTTCTTCTTCTTCTTCTTCTTCTTTTTTCTTTTTCTTTTTTTTTTTAATAAAAAAATATTTTAAATTTAAATTATTTTCGGTGTTCCTCACTTTCTTTGTTCAAACTAGAATCCGCCGTTTGCGGCGTTGCTCGGCTCCTTTTAATGTTTTTCGGAGACGTTTTTGTACTATTATTCTGTGTTAAGAAATTCCTTTATAAGTAAATTAAATTTATATAAAAAATAAATTAAACATAGTTGCCGTTGACACTAAAATATTTCATGCATATAGTGCTAACAGATAATAGTGTGTGCTACTTTAGATATTTTCTTTAGCATTACATTTATATTTATTATGTCGTCAAAAGATAATAAATATGAATAATTAGAATGCAATGTGGGAAATTGAAACATCTTATGTTACACTGTATAACCGAATGGATAAGAAAAACATCAAAAAGAATTTAAAAAGAAAAAGGGATGTGGGCAGCATGGCACACTTATAACATAGAAATAATGTATGTATACACATACATTGTTTTCTTTGCATCGACGTTATTTGTTAATGAAGTCGCTTTATTTTTACTATTTTTATGACTTTCAAAATGGATTCGATACACATTAAGATTTTTTTTTTTTTTTAAAAAGTGTCACTCGCTATTCGATCATAAAACAAAATTTATTTAATTTTATTTTTAATAAGAGTCACCATGGTAAGCCCTCTAAAAACAATTCAATTATGATTTGTTGTTTCTTATAGATCGACCATCGTTTAGATTTTTTTGAAAACCATGATTGGGGTTAGTGGAAATGTAGTGGAAATGCATTTCAGGCCCTTTATTCCATTAGCATTCGTCGATGCTTTACGATAGAGATATGAATGTACTCATTACATAGCTCATGATTCAGTTGTTCATTTAAATTTTTATTGAAAAGAAAACGAGGAAATATACAATTTGCATTACCTATTTGATATTATAAAGAAGTGAATAAAAAATTAGTTTGCATGCCAACTTCGTTAATCCCTTCAATAATATTTCATCCGGCATGTGCACGTAGCTTCGTAGTCGCAAGGGCCCATATAATAATTGCAACATGAAATTGTCGTTTCAAACCCAACTGGGATTTGAACCTTATGGAGATCCTCAGCTCCAGACAGAGTATAAAATCTTTTCTTTTTCTTTTTTTTTTTTTCTGTCAAAAATAAATAAAAAAAGAGTGTATCTCTAAATAAATTGATTATTATATTTTTAAATTAAAAATATGATTATTTGTGAATGTATTTATTTAATTTTGTATACCAATAATTTATTAATTGAATATTAGTATATTTAAATAAATTTGTTATATTCAATTTTAATATTAATAAAATTAAAATATAATATGGTATCTTATACAAATTTTAAAATAAGAAATAATTAAAAGTTTAAATTTAAATTGATATTAAAAAAATATAATTAATTATTAATGAAAACGATTATTCGAATAATTACAGAGTTCCTCGGCATTGGAGAGAGATCCAAAAATATTAAAGAAGACAGTAAAGCGACAAAAGCAAGCACGGCAGCGTCCGAACCTCCCTTGGGCATTCGCATTGCGATGTCGTTCTTCGAGACACTTGACGCCAGAGTCCGCAAAGTACAAGCCAAGGCGAGATCGTTTTCAACTCACCGGAATGTGGCCAAAAATTCCTCGTCTCTTGCTCTACTGTGCTTTGGTCTCTTTGATGGACGAGCTCCTCATTAGATTAAAATGAGTCCAAACCTAATTCTTTTGGCATTGTTACAGATAAAAACTTGAAAAACTCGAAGCCCCCAGCTCCACCCACTTCCATTTTTTGTTTTATATTTCTCTCCTGTCTTGACTTTCGGATGCTCAGCAGCAGCAGCAGCAGCAGCAGCAGCAGCGTCATGTTTTATTAATTATTGTTAATTTGCATGTGGATAAAGATCAATAGATGCCTTTTGTTTCTGATTTTTATTATTTTTCCACTTCCCACACTCCCCCCCCCAACTCTGTTTATTAACTTATTATAATCAAAGTGCTCTTTTTTTTTTTTTTCTTCTATGACAAAAATATTTTTGTTAAATAAAGAAAAAGGTTCTGAAAAATCATAAATGTGTTTCTCGGGGGTCGTCGTCTTTGGCTGCAAGCCTGCAGATGAGTGGCGTAAATGGCGGGTCACGTACGTTTCGCACATTCACAGTAAAATTTGACCAATTAGCTGGCTGGCGGGGTTCGCACTAGAATTTAGAAGCTGTGAACTTCTCCTCCCAATTCATTATTCTTTTTGGGTTATTGGAACTATGGATGGATCAATTAAATATTCTTTAACAAAAATACCTTTTCTTTTTTTTTGTAAATCTTTTTGCCCATTAAGAAGTTCCCGAAAACTATGAAAAATATACTCGAAAGTTCAAAATATTTTTCGCTTATAAACTAATTATTTTTTAAATTTATGTTCAATATAAAATTTTTTAATTATATAATTTTTATACTTAAAAAATTTTAATAATTTATTAGTATAAGTTATATAATAGAATAATTTTTTTATTCTCATAATTTTTATATTTATTATTATAATTACAAATCAAAATTTTAGAGATAAAATTCTAAATCTTTTTTCATTAGAATATATATTTTTTTAATTCATTAAGAGATTCATTAAATTATAAATTATATAATAAAAATAATTCTTTTAATTTTCATAAATCTCATATTATGGAAATAAAAATTTAAATTTTTAATTATTAAAATTTTTTTTATTACTTCACATACTTTTCATAAATTTTAAACTTTTTCTTCTTAAGATTATAATTTAAAATGAAAATTTAAAATTTCAATTAATTGAGTGATCCCTCCGGGACACTGTTAGAGTCAGCTTTAGGGACAAAAATACCAGTTAACTGGGACACAGGCACTCAATTCTTCAGGGTTCGAATTGGAAAAATACCTGATCACAAGCGCAATCGGTTTCCAACTTGCCATTCAGCTCTCGCTTTTCATAATAAGCTCTACTCTCCGTCATCTGGTTTTCGGCCCTTCTTCCCTGAGGGCCCGTCGAGAGTGAAAGCCCGTGGCACAGCCTCGTTAATTTATGTTTATCACCGGTGGCAAAACAATACCCTCGACGACAGACAGACAAATAGAACCGAACACCTGATCAGGCTTGCTGCTAACATTTGATGTTAGCGTTTATCGTATCGAAGTGTTTGTAGATATCCTATGTACACTTGCCAACTACCGGGGGCAATGGGGAATAAGAAGCCCCCCTCGTGGCTTGGGTGGGCTGCAAACAACATAGACAACAAAGGAAATCGGTTTAGAAATCTAAAATAGAAGCCGTTCGTAGGATCATTCTGACTTCAGACAGACAATCCAGAGACCTTGGCGTCGAGAATTGAACCCGAGACAGCTTAATGCAGCGTTTCAGTTTCAAATGGAGTACCGAGGGGCCTTGAAATTCGAAGAGAAAAAACATTAGCTAAATCATAAACAAGGCACCGCGACGTTTGAACACATCACACCGCAAAAGACCTATTAAAAACGTCCATGTAACATTTCAGCTGCTCTTGGGAAGTATGCAACTCTTACAAAGTACACCTTTTAAATACAAAGCGGGAAGACTTCGTAATTAAGAGACTCCAGGCATAGCTAGTAATGCCCAAATACTACATTGCTGTCCATCACCACCCCAGTACGTGTCAAGATAGGACCACCCCAGAAATTGGAAATATGTTCCTTGTAATCAGCACAATGCCCACATCTCTAGATATCTCCGCGGGAAGCATGGTGAACCGGGATGTCTCCTTGACTATCCAATGGCATGTACTGTGCCATGATAGCTCGTATCTCTGAATCCATGTATCTCTGCACAACAGTTTACAAATAGTTGAAACTCAGAACATTGTTTCTTTTTATTTGTTTGCTCTGAGTACATTGTTATCAGCCACATGAAGTAGGCATGGCAATCAATACCATTTAACTTTTCTCGGCATTCAGATTTATACTTTTTTACATTCAAGCCAACTGTGAAGGAATGAGTGGAAATCCTAGAGAACATACCCGGATTCTGTACTTGTAAACTGCATATCCAGCAACTCCAGTAAAAGCTAAGCCAAGAATTATAAACCAGACAAAGCTCCAGCCAGCCTCTGTGCTGGATTCTTTACCTGGATCATGGCACATAAAACTTCAGTAATTGCACAACCAGAAGAAAAGCACGATACATTAGAGAACTATTGCCACGTAACATACAAGATTCATAAGCCAATACAATAAATACCCATAAACCTCAGCCAACAAGATCTTTAGAAAAATGAGATTATATATCAAGTTTAACAGAACAGATCCATTTTGCCTGTACATTATCCGTGAGGCTGTAAGACAAAGCAAAGGGAAGCCTAAGAAAAGTCTAACAACAAAACCAGAAGCCAAGTCTTATAAGGATGGTAATAATTATGAGGCAATAATAGAGCAAATTTTGTACTGTAAGCTACAGATGGCCATATATTAGCCTAATAGCCAACATTGTTTTCTTTAACAACAGGAACAAAAGTACTTTGCAAATACTCACTTATGCATGTGTCATGTTCTTGCATGTACAACAAACCACCACCGCAGCTGCACTCATAACTGCCCCAGGTATTCTTGCATTTGCATTCCGGGCATTGGCATGCCAGCTTCTCTTTGCATTCATCCACATCTGGCCAAGAGCAGAAAGAATACAAACTGATAATTAGTCCATCTCCAAAGCAAACATTCTGAATCTAGAATATTTGCTGCCAGGTTCAGCTATCCTTAGAGAAAGAAGATCTTGTGTCATAGACCACTAAAAAAAACAAGTGCAGTTTCTAACATTAAAATGAAGATAAAAAAGCAACACATTCTTTTCCCCAAAAGCAGCACATTTTTTCCTCGAAGCAAATAGAAAACCAAATGTCTCCTCAAGTGATTTACAGGTGGAAGAGAGCAACAGCACAGTAGTTATGACATCAAAATGGAATAATCAAGGACAGGAATGAGTACCCTCGCACGTGTTGACTCCATCACCCTTGAATCCCAAAGGACACTTGCAACCTTGTAAATGATCCTCCTGAAAATCCCAGTGGAATATGAGTCATAGAAATCATGAAATAAGTAGAATAGATAGATATGGAGATATCCATTAAGGTTGGCCATATTACTTACGCTGCAAGCAGAGTAAGTTCTACCATCTTGGGTTTGCTTCCAACATCCTCCATTGTTTATCTCACAACGTAAAGAACCCGAAGCTGCTGACAAAACAAGTAGAAAATAATAGAAAAAAAAAATTAACCACATAGAATCATGTAAGTTTTGAATGGTAGTTTTGGCATATAACACTTGCAATATTAGTTATAATTAACCAAGTAGTTTGAAATTTGTCTATATGAAAAGATTTATCAAGTTCTATCCATGGTCCACTAATACACCAACTTAAGAGGAAGGAAAAAAAAAAAAAAAACTGTAACACCAGATTTATCATGTGCCAAGCAATCACAAAAAGAGAAATGGCCTGATTACTAACATGGACAGGGGTATAACATCCTTTAGGCCCATGGGGCAGCAATTGTTACTTTTTGGGTAAAAAATAACATCAGGCATGGATGCACATACCTCAATGAAATTATTCATGTCTAAAACATTAGCATAACATGTCAGCATGAGTATATTCATGACTACTTAGGCTATGACCTCCCCTTATGCATTTGTGAAATTGTGGTGTGAAGATCATATTGAGATGAAAAAGAATTACCTTCACAATGAGTATATCCATCCCCAGTAAATTTCACACCTTGCACCACTGGACATTCACATACTCTACCACGAAAAGTGTCCTATATGATACAGGTCCAGAAAGAGTAATGATCTTATAATTAATGAACTTGTCATGTCATGAATATTGTGACTGGAAATGTTAGAGATATATGTATAAACCTTGCAAGCAGTAATGTTAGCAGTCTTGTCCTGCCAGCATCCACCATTGCTTTTCAAGCATTCATTAGTTTCTATCTCTGCAGACCAAGAAGCAACAGTGAATACCATCACTGCAAGTCTCTACCCAGCAAATCAGCTTTATACTATGAGGATACTAGGTTAGTCATCTATCAATGGTTAATTGATCAATAACAAAACATTGATAACAGCTGAAAGTCACAGAAGAGGAAAAAATAAAAAAGGAAACTTTAAATTCAATTGGAAGAACAGAAGTCTGAACTCTGAAAGAAAATAACCTTCAGTCAGGCATATGGCTGGCTCTGTTGTCTCTTGGAAGCCAGAACAAATAGCCTTAAGAACTGCACCTTTGTCGAACTTACCTGTAAAACAACAAAAACTACATATCAGAAATTCCAGTTCATGCATATCAGCAGCTAATCAGAGATGCAGAAATATCTGTTTCAAACCTCTATACTGTCTGTTGTTTACAACAAGAGTTGGTAGTATAGTCACATCTCCTCGGGAGCCCTTTCCAATCTGATTTCAGGGTTGCAAATGTAAAAAATCAACAGCGTTACAAGAAACACATATCTTTATAAAGGAGGGAAATATTGACTTTCAAAATAATTAATATTACACGAACCCAACCTGTGCCTCCTGTTCAGCTTTAAGAACTGCATTTTCTGCATCTGCCTCAGGGTCTCCAATGCATTCGTCTATTTTCTTGAGATCAGCCCCTAGAGTAAAATGCACATGTAAAGCATCAGAAGCATGCTGATATTTACTCCCAGCATAAATCAAGTTAATGACCACAGAACGGGAAATAAAGAATGATGATTGTGCTCTTCTTCCTAATCAAATATATGGTAGTGTGCATTTTTCCAAGAATTAACAGAATGAATCCAAAAAGTATCAGCATAGAAATTTGACAGCTGATATGACGGATGATCATGTAGAATCCACGACACAGAGTTAGAAATAACATGGGTAGATTAGCATAGGTAAAATGACATCCACAAAAACACAGAAAACAAAAACCTACCAAGAGATTTAATAACTTGATCCGCACATTCTTTCGTGTATTTCTTATCTTTCATTGGGCAACGAATTGCAAAATCAGTGACATAGTCCCACCAAAGCCATGGCTTTCCACTTTCGTTGGCCACTTTGAAAAAGCAAATTTGGCGTAGATTTTGAACCACAACATCTTTTCCATCATAACCTTTGCTAAAGTCTTGCTCAGGATCTGGAGCACAGTACCTCCCATGGTTGATGCACTGAGATTTGCACTGCTTGCTCAGAAGGAAGGCCTCTGGGCAATACCATGTTATATAGTGTGGTGTGAACTGGGTATAACCCTTCTGCTCAAGTATCTGGGCTGCACCCTTGAAGTTCTTCACAAAATTAATCTGGCTTTCACATTTTGGCCCACACTCATCGTTACTATTTGTCCATAACTCATACTCAACCCGCTCATCAGGATGTGGAAGAGCCTCTCTCCAATCAAGACTCAGTTTAATCATCTCCCCAGCAGATAAAGCTTTCTTAATATCATCCCCCAAAGATTTGCTAATGAGAGCAGAGGGGATGGTGATATTTTGTAAATAATCAGCATCTGCACTCTCTTCTCCAGGTGTGTCCATGGTAATCAATGGTTCAGTCCTGTCATCTGCAACGAGAACAGCTGCAGCTCCAAGTTTCTCCGCATTCCATGTCTTCTGAGTGAAGAAACAGTCTGCGAGGGCAGAAATCTTTTGATAAAAGAGTCCAGTTGAAATCATGTGGCATCCACAATACCGAAAAACAATGCCCTCACACTCAAGGTATCAGTATATATGCAAAATTTCATGGTTCAGTTAATACTGTCGGCAAGAGGATTAGTCCCAAAAACCCACTTTTTAGCAACTCATGATTCAACGAGAATTGCCAAATACCTATAAATTGAAAATAAAATGAGTTTCCAATCCAAGAACAGAGAACCAAAGAAATTGCTAGAGTGTAACGTCTCTCATACATAGAATAACAACCATTTACACAAACACCATCAATTTCAATAAATACAAAATACCCTCCCCCCTCCCCACCCCCGAAAAAAAGATTCTGTAATTGATCACGAATTTACTAGTACAAATAACAAACAAAAAAAGAGACATGAAAAATGAAAAGAAAACAAGAAAAAAAAAATTAAAGTAAAGAAGCAGAGAAGTAAGCGGAAATTAAAGAACCGAACCTCCACGATCGACAAGAAAAAACGTGGGAAGGCAGCCGGCACGAGATCTGAATGCAACATCGGACTCCTCGAAACTCTTGCATGCCTTCTGATTGGCTTTAGGATAAACAACAGTTCCGACCAAAGTCCCTCCGTACTGGGGAACCCCAAAATTCCCGATCGCACATTCATAAACTCCTTTCAATGAATCGGGCGACGTAACTCTCAAGCTGTTCTTCTCCACCACGAACCTACCCAAGCAAGACCCACATATCATCAAAAGCCATAAACCCACCAAAATTCCCACCTTTTCTTTCATCTTTGGCTCTGTAGCTTAACCAATTCTCTCCGTTCCAATCAAATATCGGTCGATCCAGAGAGAATACCCAAATCAGTTTCCACCCTTCTTCGCCTAAATAGTAAGAGCCCCGAAAACAGTAGTAGACTCTGTGTTATTATAAATATCTATATGCGTACACGCAACGACTGGAACTTTCTTAGATATTAAGGAAAAAAAAAAAAGAAGGAAAGAAAAAAAGACAAGAAAATTCGATCAACTCAAGGCACTTTGACGATCGCAATTGGTCAACCAAGAAAAAACAGAAAAATGGAAAGTTTGAAACCCAGATCGGGAAAATGTAAAGCAAAATTTACCAGGAAAAAAACTGGGTCTTCGATCTCAGCGCGACTCTTGAAAATGAAAATAAAAATAAAAATAAAAAGTTGGGCTTGGTCCGTCGGTCTTTCTGCCAAGAATTTCCACGGAAGATTTGTTTTAAAAAGTTATTAAAAACTTTTTTTTTTTAAAAATAATAAAATTGGAAGAGTTAGGGGAGTCTGCTTCCTGGCTTCTTACCTTTTGTTTTTCTTTTCCTAAGCGGACTAGGAAAATGTATTATCTCAACGATCTACTCCACAAGAATATCTTTTATATATATATATTAATTTGTATTATAATTCTATACGATAATCTTTGTTCGCTGTTATAAAGGAAGGTAAGTTATATATTTAAGTTTAACATTTATTATAAAGACATCTGACTAATTTTAAATTTAATAATCGTGTGAGAAATTTATTAAAATTAATTTATTTTTTAAAAAATTTAAATTAAAATATTAGCAGTTCTCTGATATTCGTTATGACTAGTGACGACCATTTCTATGTTTTTTTTTTTTAATTATTGTAAAAAAAATAAATAAAGAGTTTAGCCTGGACTCCGTCTCTGGCGGCACGCAGCACGGAAGATCTAAGCCACCATTAATTACAACTTTTGAGTTATTATTATTATTTTTTTTTTTTTTTTAATTTTAACTTCCGATAGCTACAGAATTATTGACCTCGCCTCAGTCCCAAAGATCCCGGCGTTTTGAACATTGACACATTATCTCATCGTAATCAATGCTTCTTCTTGCATTTTAATAATGTGGGACCCGTCGACGACACCCCCTTCCAATTGGAGTGGAGTTAAGTTAATTTGTACACCCAAATCCTGTCGTTAACGTTTGGTATTTGCCGTATTGGATCTTTCTAAACGGGTTCTTAATTAATGAATACGCAGTTACGAATTTAACAAGTCATATCTCTTAAAGTTATATGATTTTTAAAGTCGTCCATTGGTCATTATTAGTACTAATTAAAGCTAAAATTAAGTTATATATATATATATATATATATATAGAATTCAAAATCGCAGATACATAATGCTGGGAGCGTTTTCGACCTATGAATTTGCTTTGCCTATTTCTTTGGTGTTCTCGAGCTTCTAGATCAAAATAATCAACAATTGGTCCAGAAGTAAAATCAAGATCAAGAAGAAATGAGAAACTAAACAAACCCAGAAAGAGGATCCTCAAATTTGTTAAAGAAACATAGAAGGAAACGGCTCAGATGGAGAACATCTGAATTTCTATCAAATATATACTTTTTTAAATAAGAAAATTGATAGTATTTTTGGTATTAATATTTGGGTCTCTGTAAAATAAAAATAACATTATTGTAATGGGTAATGAGCAATCATCCTGAAAAATCTTCCATTGTTACCTTATACTTCATAAGATCACATAAAATAGATTGAAAGTGGTCATTTTACACTAATCAACAACGACCATCTGTTAGTTATATGGAACAGTTTTTTCTTTTTTTGTTAAATCAAGCAAGAAGAAAAAATAGATGGGGAGGCGAGAGAGCACGAGGAAGCAAAATGCAGGTGTTTTTCTTTGAACAAACACATGAGAGAGAAAGAAAGACACGATAATTCACTCGGCCGTCAACAAAACAAATGGAGTCGAGAGAATTGAAACAAGAGTTCCCGGGGGCTCACAGCCTCGTGCTTGTTTTTATATAATTTCTTACATCCTGTAACTTTCACATGAGATTTCATTAAAAAGTGCTCTCTACACGTACAACGCAGACTGCATGACAATGACAAAGATTTACAAATAAATTATAGAATATGCAGCTGAGGCTCCGAACATGGAATTCACCATCGCGGTAGGCAGTGTTCCTCTATTCTATTTTATCCTCCTCGAGATCTTCTCCAAGCCCTTTTCTTTCCAGTTTACCCCCAGCCTCGCCGGTTGCTTTTGCCACGCCACTCGTTAGGGAGATACCCTCCTCGTCTATGTCCTCCCCATTCTCCTCTGAATATGCATATCTACAAATGCATGCCAAATTAGCAGGCATTATCGTGTCAATTATGATATAACTAGAGGTTCACATTGGAAAAACGTAGGCAGTGTATTACAACGATCATCATCATTCTCTATATGTCAAGTCAACAAGAAAGGAAAGAACTTGAATGCAGATTTTCCACTTATTGCAACAAATGTGTCTTAGTAACCCCATAATCATTGATATAAAAGTCATAATATTCTGCGGGATGAGAGTACATCATCTGCAGCTCTTTTTATTAATGATGGTACCATATTTGACACAATGCTTCCATTTCTTATCTAGATGAATTTGAGCGCAACACGTAACAAATTACTCTTCCATTCTTTTTATTAATGATTAATTTAGACATATGACAACAACAGAAGGCCAGTGTGCAATAAACAAGCAAGCAGATGTTACAGCAGCAGAGAACTTAAATAAAAGAACAAAATGTTGTCAAATATCAACTTGTCACAATGACTCGAGATAAATTTAACCCCCTATTCATACAGAAATTTGTTTTCATTCAACAAGTTTCATCATTCATGATGTTGACTTGATTAAGTACTAAAATTATATGCCATACTGCATTAGACAAGTTGACTCAAGCCTTGTATGATATGGAAAACAAAGCAAACCCATACGATTGCTATTTAAGGAAAGTCACTGGACATGGTCAAACTGGAGGTGAAGTTCAATTGCAATTCAGAGTGATAATAAGAATGCCAATATTTCAAACATCATTGAGAGAGAACACCAGAGGTTTGGGACTCCACAGCATACAAAAGAACAGTCCAAAATGTGGAAAGCATCAATGAAAAAGAGAACAGCTTATGTTAACCAAAGTACCCGGTTAGGTTGCGTGATGGAGCCCAGAGGACGCATATCACCGCCAAGAGACTGTATGCAAGCAAAGTCCAGAAAGCAGGAATGATCCAAGCAATTTGCCAAAGCTCACTTAGTGGATCAGTTGCATTGAAGTATAGCTAAGTAAACAAGCCAGAGCAGAATCAGAATTCTATAAGTAGAAGATAGCAGTGAGAATGAACCCACCGAGTATCATTTGTCATTGCCCATCAAGGAATTTCCAACTATTTGGATGAACAGAACAAGATAACAAATACTACCTCAAATCCAATCCAAGCAATGGAGAGCAATACTGAAACCGCAAGTGAATTGGTAAACTTCCGGTATAGCTCTAGTTTAGCCACGTTTCTCCTCATCTGTAGCCAAAAGGAATACAGGAAGAAATTGGAGATAAAAGAAATAATGTTCAATAGCATAAGATGACATGCTCATTAAAGCAATCCAACAATTTAGTGGATATCCCACCTCATGAATCACAATCAGCACCTGAGTGTATTACGTAAGCATTTTGTAGGAGAGGCCAAAAAGATAATTACCTGAAGCTTCTCCAAAATTTTCGATAGAGAAGAAAAAATCCAGAGAATAAAGCAGGCATCTAGGAAGGCAACAGGAAGACCCAAGAATAGTTTTGTTTTCTTAGAGAAGTCATTGATGTTCCCCAAATGTTCAACCAGTTCAAGTGCCTCAGATAAGATAAAATACAGCAAACCAAGAAGGAGAACCTTTGATGTTATTCCACCAAGGGTTGGTTTTACCACTCCATAGCCCATGGAGACTACCAAAAGGAGAAGACGAGATAGCGTCTTCTTGACAGTGCGAAAGGTTACAGCCCACAGTGTAACACCCATTGGTCTCATTCCAATGGAATTGAAATTCGAATATTCAAAATACCAAACAGCCATTTCACACATTCCAAGAGCAATGACTGCCGTAATGTAGTAGTGCAACAGTATAATATCCTTCCAATGTTGAACAAACTTTAAGAACCAGATGAGGCCTAGTGTAAGGTAAGCCAAAGACATGATGCCAAAGAATGTCATTAGAGGAGTCATCTTTCCAGGTAAATAACCATTTGGGTTCTTCCATACGGTCGTCCCCTTGATCAAGGTGCCCTTGAGTTGTGGGTCACAGAACATGAAATAGAGATAGTACATCCCAGTCCTATTAATTTCAGCCATTTCAGGTTCCATTTTCACTTCTTCATTTTGGCCTGCAAAGGAGGTTTTAATCCGTTTAGGCCAGTCTGGATTGTCTGGATTTTTCTGGATAATAACCTCCCCAAGGTTGCAAGACCCACTCTCGGCAAGATCAGGAGTACAGCATATGACGTTTTTTTTCAAGAAAGCACCTCCAATCCTTTCCCTGTCTTTCACCTCGAGGATGATGGCTTCCACCAATCCAGTGCTATGCTGCATTTCGTTCGGCTTACTCGCAGCCTCTTTTGTCCTCACAAAGACAACATCTTCAAACCTGAAATTTCACTCACTATATCAGAAATTAGTAGTCATAACAGCTTAAAATTCAAAACAAAACAAGAGGTTCTGAACACACAACCAGTAATTTGAATGTAT
Source organism: Bruguiera gymnorhiza (assembly GCA_020883675.1). Taxonomy (NCBI): domain Eukaryota; kingdom Viridiplantae; phylum Streptophyta; class Magnoliopsida; order Malpighiales; family Rhizophoraceae; genus Bruguiera; species Bruguiera gymnorhiza. Next base: position 7,009,740 of record JAIRCJ010001062.1, on the reverse strand, counting down.
GGACTTAAGTTCGCCCCCACTCGGGTAATGACGCATAAGGATCATAAAATAGGAAAATACAAATTTTCAATTAAAATTAAAATCAGCGGCTGGACCACAACATCAAATTCGAAAAACAATACGAGATTAGTTGATATTAAATTACAATTAAGGCCCATAACAACTGACACACTGATTTAAGACGAAATTTCCCAAAAATAAATAATAATAATAATAATAATAAATATAAAATTTATAAAGCAGAAATTAAATATTAAGAATGAAATAAACGAGGAAAAGGGTGTGCACCTGACGAAGGACTTTCCTCGGAGGGGTTTATCGGGAGAAGCGGAAACGGCTTCGTGAACCTTGGAAGCATAGAGGCCTTCGCTGCCGCCGAGGAAGAAGAAGGCGTTTGACTGTGGGATAAACGCTTCGTTTTCGTACACATGAACCGAGGCACTTGCTTTTCTGATCGACGAGCTCATAATTCTCACGCATAATAGCCACACTAACCATGTCGGAAACCCTAGCCGACGACGACGTTTCTCGGAGATAATTTCTCCGTCTTCCATCTCCGATGCGTTTGATTCGTTTCGCTGACCCTACAGTGTAACAGCCACCAACAATTTGGGTAAAGCCAGCCCTCTTCGGGCATTTTTCTTTTTTTTTCTTCTTTTTCGGTTAAGGAAACAGTTAAAGGAAAGAAAGAAATGAAAAAACAAAAAAGATAGAAGGCCCAATCCCTTGGGCCGTGGTGCGTTTATAGCCCATACAGAAGGGGAGAGGAAAAATTAAATATATATATATTTTTTCTTTTTTTCTTTTTTCTTCAAATGAAATTTGTAGATTAACTGTTCTAAGTAAATGGTCCAAACTTCTCCTTTTTGCTTGATTGCTTTTCTTTCTCTGTTTTTTTTTTTTTTTTGTCAGTTGGGAAAAAAAAGGCATAATTCTTTTCAAATATCTCAGGATGGCAATGTGCACGTTAAGTATGGAAGCAATATTAATTAAAAGTGGCCACGAATGGACTGGCCCATCCGATTTGCTTTCACGACCTTGAATCTCAAACATCAACGTTAGTGATGAGACGGGCGCATCATGTACGTCTTTGGTCCTGACCAATTGTCCTTCGCTATGGTGCTACTTAGTATGGCCATTAGAAGGGAATGAATATGATATGTTTCTGTCATATCCTCCCAAACATTTAAAAGAAATGCTTGGTCGTTCTCCACTGTCTCAATCGAACTTCTTAATTACCCGGGGGAAGAACCAATACCCGATCTCCGCCACTGCGTACAATTCCAGTAGCTTGGTAGAATAAATATGCTATTGCTAGTGATGCTGGGGAAATGCACCAATAAGTTAAAATGTCCGCCACCGCGTCCTCTAATGTCCACTATGCATATTCCACAACAGAGGCCGCCGGATCTAGATGTCGCGAGAAAATCCAAAACATGCCTTACATCATGACCTAATGTCCACTACCGTGTCTTCTAGTCCTATTTGACGAAACCCATTTATATGGGTGCTTGGGCTCCCAAATTAATCAAGTGTGCATTCAAAGAAAGACTGCCAGAATGTTGTATCCGGACACCATATTGGTCCCCTTGAGTTTATTTCTCTTGGTTGGTTACCATGCTCATCTTTGGCATTGTTTGAAGAACAATCCATCCCGGACCACCATCGGAATCGACGCATCCAGGAGGAAATCGTGGTTCATAGACATGAAAGAGGTAAGTCATGGTGTCAATATGTGGCATCTCTATATGTTCGATTAATATATAGACGCTATAATTAAGATGGGTTTATATTGATGTTGCCGAATGCAGGATGACAATAAGAAGGGTATGCTGGCCGTCCAAAGCTTGAGAAACACCCAAATGGCAACCATACTTGCTGCTTCAATAGCCATTCTTATGAACTTGGCATTGGCATCCTTGATCAATAACGCTTACAACGTAAGCCACCACCTCTTGATCAATAATGCGATTTTCGGCTTGCAATCGGGTAAGATGTATGTGGTAAAGTATGGCGTAGCGTCTCTATTCCTTGTGGTTAGCTTCTTATGCAACTCCATGGCACTTGGCTACTTGGTCGATGCCAATTTCTTGATTAATATTGGCGCCGAGTTCTCTACGTCCCCAATTTATACACAAGTTATGTTCGAACGAGGGTTCTTGCTGGCTCTTATAGGCAATCGGGTCCTATGCATGGCCTTTCCTACGCTGTTGTGGATGTTTGGTCCATTGCCAGTAGGCTTGTCCTCTCTTGCACTAGTTTGGGTGTTGTACTTGCTTGACTTTACAAGGCAAGCCAACAAGCAGTGACACGCATACCTCCAACTTAAATATATATGACTCTCAACCATAACGAGGAAGAATGGGAAGTTTATAAACACTAGTCATCAGTAGACGAGGAAAGCCTCGTTATCAATTATTGTTGCCAAGTCAATGAGGCGTGGCCCTCTCATTTCTACACAAATTGATTTGTGTTGACCGATGGACCCCGTATCATCCTACTATTTTCAATTGGTTTGCAAGGCGCATACGTCCTCCCCTCCTACCCTAGCGTTCCCATTTTGGAATAATTAAGTGGCAACAACCCGTTGTATCTCAATCAAAATCCCATCAATCTGGATGCCTAGAATTTTGATCAATTAATCAAAAAGAAAGGGCAGAGTGAAATATACTTTTTCTTGGCTGTCAAACAGTGAGACTAATGCATGACAACCCCACCCCACTCTTTTTAACCCCCCGCCCTCCCAGTATTATTCAGATTAACCAACTCGATATGCTATCTCTGTCGCCAAGGAAGTTAAAAACAAACAATACGCATGGGCATTTCATGGCGGAAAGAAACAGGAAACAAGAAAAGACGGGAAGGGAAAGAGAGGAGGGCGAGATGAAAGAAAACAGAGGGCCAAAAAAAAAAAAGGGAAAAACTACTGAAGAATGACCGTACGATTAGGATTTAGGTATTGTCCTTGCGACACGTGGGCTTGGGCATTCATTATGTGGGCCTGTGAGCCCCTGTGCAACTGCGGCCTGTAATCTGACGTCTCCAAGGGCCCCACATACGTGAAAGCCAAAAAAAAAAAAAAAAAAAAAACAGAGAACAAAATAAAGAAATTAATCCTAGCGTCCGCAGTCCGATGGATTAGGGCCGAGGGCCTTCGTGAGACGCGCACTTCAGTTGTTTCTGAAACTAAATGGCTTTTTCACTGCTGTTTGCTACAGCCTCCTCCTCCTCCTCCTCCTCGGTGTCTTTGAACTTTTACAAAAAGGCAGAGTGGGTATTTGTTTGTTGGACCATGGGTACTGTTTCGGGATTCTGTTCTCAGGCGTTAAGCTTTCCATTTTGACCAGAAATAGAAAACAAAATTTTCCAATTGTCGCGACCAATGAGACTTAGCAAGACATGGGGGGGGGGCCCGAAATTGGGAAGTCCATACATGCATCGACAAACCTGAAGGAAGGACTTTGACAGATGGCATATTCATCGTCCATGAAGCGGGCCCATCTATCCACGGCCATGTGAGGGAGGCAAAAGGTCCTTTTATTTTGTTTTTTTGTTTTTTTTTTTTAATCTTTTTTGACGTAGACAAGATGATGTTAAGAGAACGGAGAAAAGTTGGGGCGTGGGGGGAGGGGCTACTTGGAATGGGCTTCTCTCTTAACTTTTGTCTTATTTTCCTTCTCGTCCACTGGCGCGTTAAAGCCGAACAACAAAAGCAGTTTATTTGGCGCAGCTTCGAGCGATTTTAACTTTCAATCCTTAAAATTGCTGATTGAAATTCTTTAATCCTCTCTGGAACAGGGCTGATGGCGAGCACGCCACTGGAAGAGTAGCAAAAATGAAGCAATTTCACTTGGGTTATAATTGAGCTCGAGTGCCAATTTACATACCAACAACAATAACTATACGTTACATATTAACAACACTCGTTAGTAATCAGTTTCAGCCTCCAAAATATCTAATCAGATTAGATACGCATGTTGACGCAACGAGTGAACCCCAAGATATCACCGCGTTCGTGGACTAATCCACGCAGGAATTTTCCAGGAAGCCCTTTAAACATAATTGATTACTCGCTCTTCGTTGTCTTCTCTCTTTATCAGGGCCAGTATCCACGAAACTACTTTATTGCTTGAGCCAGTATCCACGAAACTACTTTATTGCTTGAGCCAGTATCCACGAAACTCCTTTATTGCTTGTGCCAGTATCCATGAAACTACTTTATTGCTTCCATGTGATGTGGGTCAGCTTTGTACATATCCAATTAAATTTTGTACTTTGCGTAAACAGATAAGAAAAGGGAAAAATGGTGCACCTCCTTTTGCCTTGTTGACTATTCTAGTCCGATTACATAAATCTCCCCTCTTGTCGCCCATCTGGGCCAATCCTAAGTAAATCACAACATTGGGTGACGATTTTGAATTGTCTTTCATGACAGAAGTGCACTGGTCTCTTTGCTTATTGAAGTTATAAGCAAGCTGCCGTGAATGCTTTTGCAGCCTCCTTTCAAGCCAACAATCCAAGATACTAACCAAATAGATTTTAGAGAAAAAACAAAAAAAAAAAAAAAAAAAAAAGGAAGAAAACTTCACCCTTAGTTTATTGGACTCAAATTGAACTTAATGGTTGATCAGGTGCGATCCAACCAAATATTTTCGAAAATGAAAATCCATCCAAGTTATACTAATTAAGCAGAACGTGCCTCTTTAAAAAAAAAAAAAAAAAAAACAAGAAGAAGAAGAAAGAGAGTAGATCATGATCACGTTGCTCAACATGACTCGTACAATCTTGAGGTTGATGCGTCCTTAAAAAAGCTGTACACTAAAGGTTGGCGTTACTTTATTTGTGTGGGCCTGGCTCCTTAGCGCAACAACCCGGTCGAGGGTGCATCCTGTCGGACGTCGTTTTCATGGTTCAATCGTTCACACGGAAGGCTTTTATTTCTGAATTGCGATTGGTCATCTTTCTTTGTTCGACCAAACAAAGCAAACTGGTCTATGTTTTCTTAATGATGACAAACAACGTACGTTGTTCTCTAGTCTAGTTAGCTCAATATCTCGGTTTTTATATTCTACTGATTAGATTTAACTAGATTTGTCACTTGTGCTACGACAAATACTTTTGTATTATTATCTTGTATTAAAAATTTTATTTATAAGAGAATTGGATATGTATACAACATTGAATGATGTATAATTTAATATTATGCGTTAATGTCTATTAATTTTAAAGTAATTTTTATAGTACATCACTAAATCTCTCATACCAACTCGAAAAATAGATACAAAAAAAAAAAAAAGAAAAATTCTATAAGTCATGAATATGACAAGTTCTAACCAAGAGTTCGAAGGATTGGATAAATATCATTATGGCATAAGTCATGAACATAATTTACGGTAAATTCCAACCCTAATAATTATGGTACGTTTTCATTTGAATAATAAGTGCATATCAAAAAATTCAGCGTCAATAATAAAAATCATTATGACAAGTTTCTACTTAATGAAGTGTCCTTAAGAGAAGAAATAAAAGAGAACAAAGGAAATTCTTAGAAAATAGCTTAAAAGGAAAGAGATGCATGTCAGGTGGCATGTCATTGTCATAGAACTAGAGTCTATGCATAGACTTATTAGCATTGGCACGATATAACCCATTATGTTCGGTGGCTTTGCAAAATTAATTTTAAAATCGAGACGCCCATTATATTTAACTTTGGAGCAGTTCAAAAAAGTTAACAAAATTTTCATTCTTTTTTATTGTTTAAATCATTGAATTTCAATCTTTAATTTGCAAAAAAAAAAAAAAAAATTCAAGTACACGTAATCTAATAAGTCATGTCAGTAATACAATGTAATAAAAACTGTTTTAAAAAATACTGTTACATTAAGAATTTAAATTTTCATTCTAAAAATTTTAGATTCTAATCTTAACAAAAAGGATGAAATTTATAATAATAATAATAAAATTATTCATATTATATAATTTATAATTAAGTAAATTTTTTAATATAAAAATCAGTTCTCTTCTCGCGTTGTGCTGAGTTCCCAGTGGCAGTCCTGGTCCGTTGATTCTGTACATCGGCAGTCCTGGTCCATTGGTGGCACTGAAGGAAGATTTGGCGTTTTATTATTGTCATTCCAGCCTATAAAGTGGAAAAAGGAAAAGGTCAAGATTGAGGGACCCGTTGCCCGCGTAGCCTGTTCCTTCCACTGATGTTACGTCTTTCAATAAAACCATTTCTTCTCACTCCAAAGGCAACATGATAAGATATAAACAAAACGCACATCCAACGGACTAACACTAGAAAATTCTTGGAAAGAGATGGATCATATTTTTACCGTAGAGCGAATTTTCAGTAGATTCGAGCAGTTGGCATAATTAAATAGAATAAGCAAAGTCTTAAATTTGCGCAACATTGGAAAGTCTGCCCAAAACAAAACTACTTGTAGCTAATGACTACTGAGCTTTTTTTTTTTTTTCTTTTAAATGGAATATGTACCGGATATCCGCACCCCAGCAGCTTGGATCTTTACTTACATAGAAAAACCTTGTACGTTGAGTGAGAAAAGACCGGAACAACGTGTTAAATTGTCAATTAAAGGAATAAGTATAAGTGGCAGGGACTTTTTCCCACGATACTTCAATTTACATCCGCATATATGGCAAGAAGACATGTTGATAATTTTCTAAAATGTTACAGGTAAGGTCATAATGATCGAGCTTTTTCTAGTTAAATATGTCAGTATGTTCCTTTGAACTCAACATGAGTAATGACCCCTCAATGCTAGATGCAGGTGTGAGGAAGTTTAAGGAAATAAAATTGCACATCTAACAACAATTAAAAGTTTTTAGCGTAATGTGGGAAGCTTCATTCTAACAGATTCGAATGATTGACAGAAATTAACAGTTATTTATGCATTACAGGGGAGGAAGAAACGCCGTATGTTACAATGGGAGGGGTAGTTTTCAACGCCTTTCCAAGAAACCTCGAGACCCTTTCTACCACATGGGTATTGCAAAGAAGTAGCCATCGCGAGCGCTACTCATCAGGAAAATTCAACATATTGCAAAACATCATCATCGAAGTCAACAGTTCCCACCATGACATCCATGTCCAAACTATGCGTGCTAGCGGTACAGGAGGAGTTCACTCCAGAAATCACGTCCGCACGATCAAACGCAGAAAAACGACCAGGCGACAGGAGATATTTAGACGATGATGATTGGTTGTAGTGGGTCAGATCACTTGGCAAGGGCATGACATCCTTGTCTTGTTCCTGTTTTACTGATGGAAAAGATGCGATCGAAAGAAGTCCTCCGTCGCGATTGCTTGCGAAATTGTTGGTGTTGCCGAAGCGTATGACAATTGAAGAGTCGGAATCAATTGTATCAGCGATAAGTTGAGAGCCCTTCAGCAATTTTCTGTCGCATGTATGGCGGCCATAGTAAATTGTTCGGTACATGGGCGGTTCCTCTTCAATCCTCTGGACTTGCTTTGTTGCTTGGCACCCCTGATCGTACTTATGGGTGCACCTAAAGTAATTCCTGATCAATTGAACCAACATAACATATATGGAGTCAAATGAATTGCTCTAGCGTTATTTAATCAACCACAGCCGATATATATATATATATATATAGGCGTGGGAATTAACTTTGAAAATATTAATTAAAAGTGGTACCTTGAATATTTGGCATTGAGGATCACCTTCTGTCCATATTTTCTCCACGCATGGCCGTCGTCCACTAAAGTGGGGGTGTCTTCTGTCCACGATTCGGAAGTCTTCCTGCAAAAGCAGTGAAAAATCATGAATTACAGGCAACAGAGAACTCCACCTTACGATAGTAAATACAGGTTGAAGCCTGAAACAGGAAGTCGATCCCATCAGATCCCAAATTGGCCTTGTGCGTGGAGGTAATTAGGAGAACAGGAAAAGTGAATAAATAAATAAATGAATGAATGAAACAATTACCTTCTTTTGTAGCATCCTCGGCGCTCCTTGACTACTGTCGAACACTTGCTACTCTCACCGGAATCCTCAGACTTCCGGCTGTCGCAATACGGGGATCCCACGCCGGGGGTGGGTGCAGGAAACTGGGAGACCTCATCGGACTCGAGTATAGAAAGCGTCGTGGAAAACGAGTTCAGGATTTGGGCAACAAGACCCTTGGCGTCCTCTTCCTCTCGAGATTTGAGGATAACAGTTCTTAGTTGTGTTGTAAGTTCCCGGCCCCTAAGCAGCTCGTCTACCGCCCTTTTCCGACCCCATGGGTTTCCCTGCCAACTACAATTCTCCATTTTCTCTTTCGGACACACGCACACTCTCTGTCTCTCTCTCTCTCTCTCTCTTCTCTCTCTATTCCTCTTGTCCTCAGAGCCAGAACGAGTCATCAGAATGGGTTTTTATTATGCGAGTTGATGTAAAAAAAAAAATATTTTTTTTGTTTTTTTTTTTAATGTAAATAAGGAAAGCATTTATTTATGCATTATATTATTACAAGTTTACTAGGCTTCCCATTGAAGGAAGATCGCATGTTTCTTGCTAAGAAAATTCGTAAACCTGTGGGGTCACCATCCCAATCACACGCGCAATTAGACGCACGCGTGTCTATCCGCCTCTGAGGGGTGATGTGCCTAGACTGGGCGGCGTCTTCGCGTAAAGTTCCAAGGGCGTGAGTGGAGTGGCGCGTTGTGGAGGGCCTTTTTGCTGCATGACGGACATGATTGACGTCATTTTTCGACGTCACGCATGTTTCGTCATGCCTGTTGCCACGTGGCATCTAGAATGGAATTTTTAGAAGTGGGCTGCTTGTTCCAACCAAACGGTCAAGACCCGAAGCACCGATATCAACCTCGTCCAATAAAATAATCATCAGCTCATCCGCTGCTGCGGGGAAGCAGCGCTAGGGGTACTCTCGGCGAGTAAGACCCACAAAGACTGGGGTGGTAGAGTTAAAATTCCGAAGTCTTCGCAATTTTATTTTTTATTTTTTATATTTTGTAAAACTGCAAATATATCATGTATTATTATAAGATCCTAGTTGGATGTGCATGAGAAGACTTCTGAGGATTGGCTTCATTAATATCGTTGGGAATCCCATTTCTTTTCCACCTGACGAGTAGTGGGGTAACATTTTAAGATTCCAAATGGCGTTTGGGTTACCCCGCTCTTACAGTGATCTAGATAGAGAGTGGAAGAATAGAGGGTTTATGTGGGCAATTTGCATTTTTCAGAAAAATATATATATAAAAAAAAAGGGAACAATCTACGCTTGGCACAGTGTGGTCAGTTGTGCTGGGCGGTTTGACAGAGGCAGCCCGGCCTTGACCACAATGAGTAAAGAAACGGGTACGATCATACGGGACGAAGGACTCCTGTTGACAATCTTGTTTTGCTTCTTTCGTGAGTTAAAACTGTAAGTCAAACCTGATCTTTACATGAATCTTTTATATACCTAAAGCCTCCATTTTCTCACTCCGGGGGCCATTTAAATTATCTTCAGATTCCAACCAGGCCCAAATTTTCGGCTCCGCTGTTGCCAAGCCTAGTGTTTTTAAGCCGAAAAGCCCAATTCTAAACCCCCTGGGCAATATTCCTACCCCATTTTCAGCATTTGTTCTTTCCACCCGATGGCACACACTTCATTCCGCACGCACCTACCAATCATTCTTTGCGAATCCTGTCCCTCTTCCCTTTTTTATTTAATCACTTTAGGTGGTACACTGATCTCTTCTGTCAGTCACAAAATCAGCTTGTATATATCATCTGAGAGGACATGAGGACAGGGGAATGTTAAGAACGTACCAAAAACAAGGTGCTCTTGGCTGCATGCTACAGGAGAGCCATTTGATGTATAACTTGAGGGAAGCCATGTCTAGGTGTAATCATCTAGAGGGGTAATGTACACGTCAACTAGAACCTCCATCCAGTCTTGACCCCAAATAATCAGGTCCTCCTTTCAGTATCTCAGCTTCTCTGGCTATCTGGATGTCTGAAGGCCAAAAAATTTGGTATACAATTTTAAAAAGAAATCGAGGGAGCAATGAAACGACTATTATGAGCACAATGGTGAGCCAATAGGTTGGTGACTTTGCCAGATGGTAGATTGTCCTGCAGCAGGTACATAATGTCTTTAGCTTGATTGTATGAAGGCAACAAAAATCAAAATGATACTCCGGGCATTGATAATCACTAACCCGTAATTTGGGAAGATAGGTATAGAATCCAACACCACCATACAAGCATAAGTAATGACGACTGATCCCCAAACAGCAACATGAGTGATATATACCCAGCGCTGGATGTCCATTGCCAAATGAATATTAACAAGGATAACAACAGCTATTGTCCACAAGCTGCCCATACTCCATATATCAATGGTGCTCTCCTCATAAATTAACAGGGGTATCACAAAAAGACCAATACTCTGCCATAATGTATCAGCCATTGTGATCCAGAAGAGCTGCATATTGTAAGCCTCCTGTCTATGCCCCGCACCATAAAGTTTGGGGTACTTTAGTAGCGTCCGGTGGCTTAAATCTTTGTCCAGGATGCCAACAACTATCGTGGGAACAGAAGTATAGATGACAGAATAAAAAACACTGCTCCAATCTGTCAATGCAGAAGTCGTTGAAAAAGCAGTGCACAATATATACCTACAGATACACAAGAAAAGCACAAGGATTGAGGATAAGCTTTTAAGTATTGATTTAGTTGTACTGCACATAATATGAATATTACCAACATATATATATATATATATATATATATATATATATTGAAAAAACAGTGCACAATATATACCTAGAGATACACAAGAAAAGCACAAGGATTGAGGATAAACTTTTAAGTATGGATTTAGTTGTACTGCACATAATTTGAATATTACCAATACATATATTAAGGGCAAGGAAATTATCCAAAAGTCAAGGTTATGATTTTTGGTGGTTGAAAAATTCAACAAGCAATAACAAAACATTGATCAATTCCAATGCAAATCCATGTTTTATTCTACAAAACCCAAAATATTTCAGGGTAAACAGCATGAAGACTATTCATTGCATCTCGCTAGCATGCATTGCAACTATTGGTTATCAAGAATATAAGGGGCAAAGGACCTGGACGTACCAAAATAACATCAAAACAAAAACGGCATTCCGATAGAAGTTGTACAGAACCAGATAACCGACACGTTGGTAATTCCAGTGTCCATGGACCAACAACAGTCTTTTCAGAAACCGAAACTGACCCATAGCAAAATCTGATGCCATGACTGCTTGACGTCCTTCTTGACCACATATTCCAACACCAACATCCGCCATTTGAATCATGGAAACATCATTTGCACCTACACAAATGACAATTGTGAATAATGAATACCAGCTGTTGTAGGGACCCAGACACTGGAATCTTAGCAGACCCAATGCAACCACCCCCCCAACAGGAGAAAAAGAGAGAGAGAGAGAGAGAGAGAGAGAGAGAGAGAGTCAACTCACCATCACCAATAGCCAGTGTCATATCATCAGTGTTGCTCTTAATTAGATCAACAATCCCTGCCTTCTGCAATGGTGCAACACGACAGCACAGTACAACCCTACATGAAGTTGCCAGGTCAAAAAGCTGCAGAGAGATCAAACAATTACTGAGCTTCTGTTCAAGAGTGATAGAACATTTTCACAAACTGGTAGATACAAACTTCAATCCACTAAGGTTATGTGTGCATTTAACAATATTCTCAAATCAATGTCATAACTCCCAAGCCAAAATAAAATAGCAAGATGCATGTTGCAAAGACGCAGCAAAAGGATTTGCACCTCTGACTCCAGTTCTTTTTCCAAAATGTACACCAAGCTATTCCCATCAATTATAAGTGCAAGCGGCACTTTCATTACGGCACCTTTTTTTCCCTCAGACATCTCAAAGTGATCAATCTCAGTACTCTTACTGCTTTTGAAATTGTTGTTTCTTTTGTTAAATGACTGCACACCATATCGGGCCTTAGCGTCAGCCAACAGTTTTCTGCATTCATTCTCTGAAGTGCCATTCACAATAATTTGCTCCATATCCGGTGTCAAGAGCTTGCAAGAGAGGCCAATTGAAATTGCTGTCTCTTGCTTATCTCCAGTCAGAACCCAGACCTTGATCCCTGCCTGCCGGAGGGACTCAATGGCTTCTGGTACACCATCTTGTAGCTTGTCTTCAATTCCAGTTGCTCCAAGTAATTTCAAGTCACATTCAATAAGAGCTGCTGTTTGACGCAATTTTGCAGCCCTGTCAGACAAAGAAGTACTTGCATCATCAAACCTGCATTGCCACAGCTCAAGTTCTTCCTCTGTAAGATCTCTTGCACCAATCACAAGTGTGCGTAAACCTTGCAATGAGTATTCAGTCAAATGACCCTGCGTTGCATGCAGTATATGATCCCTGCTATTGTCCTTGGCTAAAATGCTTAACATGGATGTATCAGCACCTTTCACCAGCACCTTTACAGCATTATTAGGAAATCTGACCACAACAGACATTCTTTTCCGCACACTATCAAATTCGTGCATGCCCAATACATTGAACCTAAATTACACCCAGTAGACAATGTTACAATTTGCTTCAGTGCAAAAACAGAAAAATCAGAAGTACCATCAACAATTGTTAAAGAGATGAGGAAATCTCTACCTTAATTTCTTGCCATCAACATCAATTACAATGTGCCCGGACGTCCGCTCAAAGAGAGTATAACCATATGCAGAGGCTGCAGCAGCTAATGCTTGCTCATCAGGAGATTCACCCTGATAATCGATGGTTTCTACATCCTCATGAGATTGACTCTCTCTGGGGCTAGATTTACCATGGGAACAAATTGGAATCACAGTATTACATGCAGCCAGTGCAAGGAAAAACTCATGGGCAGCAATCCTCTGTTCGCCAGCTAAGTCTTTGTGCAGTAATTGCATAAGTTCAGAATCAACAGCAATTGTAGATTTAAGTTTCCATGGCCTATGTGCAGTTCCAGCTGTACATGATCAAGTAAAATGAAAAGCTAAACGAAATGAAAGCATACTATGCCTTACAATACAGAAACCTCCTAGGCTCACTCAGCAGCCATATAATTCACAGAAATGGTTTTAAAATAAAAATTCTCAATATAAAAGATAAATGCCACATTAAAAAAAGCACTGATTTGGAAGGAGTAACAGCACAAAAACTAATGAGGAAAATCAAGACAAACAAATAAAAAGAATTCCAAAGCATTCACTTCCATATTAATTACAAATATTATTAGCACAAACAATGGTGGTAGCTTCTATTATTCACAACAAATGTCCAAATACAGATTTGCTTAGTTTCAAGGTAGCAATTCATGAAAAAGAACAAGTGCAGATACAAGCCATAATGGATATTCAACATCACATATGACCACTGTAGCAATAGGCCTTATATAATAAGGCACAGCATAGCTCCTTAGGTTGGGATATCATGGAAGGGACATTGTACACAAAAAGAATAAAGGTTAGAATAATTGAAGAGCAACCCATTTAATACTAGTTGAAAGCCCATGACAAAGAAGGAGTGGCACTGCATTTGACAACAACCTAATCCAGCAAATTCATTGCCCACTTGCCACAAGATGAAACCTCAAGTCAGTAACAGTTTCAACTCAATGAGCAGTTGCATTAGCCTAGATAGGCAAGAGCATAACACAAAGGACACATTACAAAGATACAGAAAAGGAAAAAGTCTCACCATGAAGTGAACATGATAGTGAAAGGATAAAAATCCACTATTAATTTAATACCTGAAACATTCTCTTCCAGCAATTGATCAGCCTTAAGCAAGGATTGTCCATAATTCTTCCCATATACACTTGCTTTCCGGAATTCCATTTTGTTCTCTGTCAGTGTCCCTGTTTTATCAGAGAAAACATAGCGTATCTGACCCAAGTCCTCGTTTATATTCAGAGATCTGCATTGAAATCTGGAACCAGAGCTACTGTCAAACATATGCCTGTCTCCAATCATGAAGTAAGACTGCCCCAAACGTACCAGTTCCATGGTAATATAAAGTGATATTGGGATCATTATCTGGAAGACTATAATAGAACTTAAAAAAGAGAAAAAGGTTTCCATGGGGATCCCATAATACTTGAATCTTTTCCCATTATCCTTTCCATTATTGAAGTATCTCTTTCTATAATAAGGTAAGGTATCAAGCTGATTCTCATAGTGTACTAGCCATAGGCCAGTCCCAAGTGCCACAACCAGACACAAGATGAAGAGAAATATGGATAACCATAGTGTCTCTCGGTTCATGTAACTTTCTAGTCTACTTCTCTTGGAAGGTGATGCTGCACTATTCAGCATTGCTTTTGTTTCCTGTCCAGCATACACCACAACGCCAATTATCCAATCTGTGTTCTTCAGCTGACAACCACGCAAAACAATATTTGACTGGCTAAGGGGGAACCTATATCCATTAAATTCCATGTTGGCTGTGAACTCATAGACATTCCTATTAGGTTGTTCACATCTGATAAGCCCTGATATCATGCAACCTTCAGATACTGCTAAAGATGTTTCCTGTCTAGCATACCTTGTCTTCAAGTTAGACTCACCATCCAAATTCATTGTCTGTATGTAAGCTACCCCACTAGGATCACTGGTCCCTAATAAGACCATGTCACAAGGAATTGTCTCATTGGCATGAATCTTCACAACTTCACCAGCTCGTATCTTTTTCCATTTTTTGAATTGGAATTCACCTGATTGGAGAACTAGAGCCTCTCTGTTGTTCTCGTTGCGGTCTGATCTGTGCCTTCGCCAATCCTCGTAGCCATCTTTGATGGCCGTGACACAAAGCACAAACAGGAGAGGAAAAAGAGATACAGTTCTACCAAACACCGCCAGAGGAGGAAGCTGATTGAGGGCAGCAATAGCCAAGAAATATAAGTAAGCAACCCGATGGAACTGAATAAAAAGATTCTTGGGCAAGAAGGTAATCAAGGTATACTTGCTGGTTTGGATCTCATTCCCTGTGAACTCGTACTTGTCATTGGTTCTCCTCGGATCATTTATATAGATGAACCTCGCATCCTCTTCACGCAATACATTATCATCAAACTGCACACTTTTGTGGCGACTCTTCCTCTTGGACTTGCTCAACTTATCACACACAGAAGCTGCAGCCCGAGATCCCAACTTGGTGTGAAGTGAAGATGAATCTCCAGAAATTTCAAAGGTAGAGGAAGTGATGTTATTATTGCTCTTATGCAGCGGTTCCATTGTACCCCACGAAGCCAGGCACGTACTCCCCTGCGTGGGGCATTCCAATGAAACCTGCTTGAGGAAGAGAGAGTCAACAGAATGAAATTTCCTTCTTGTTGCAGCAGAACTAAAACTTTCTCCAAGCGGATTCTGACTATGAAAGCTGTTGCATCCAAGAGATAGGGCTTCGTCGGCCTTCACCAAATAATCTAAGTGGAATGGTTTACTTTCGATGTCACTGAAAGTGGAAGAGTTGAATGGATCATTGAGGCATAGACAGCCAAAGGAGCCAAATCTGCGAGAGTGACGATGGGGAGATGACACAGAAGGATCTGATAAGGTCAGCAACGGCTGGCCAGAACTCATAAATAATCCTCCAATGGCCACATTGGAGAATCAACTATAAAACTTCTGCTATTTCCAACTGCCATTGAACGAGGATGTGCCTACAGCAAATGTCCTCCACATCCCATCTGAGATGAGAACAAAATAAATTTGTCAGCAATAGAGAAACCAACAGGCTAGACGTAAACCCATCATCAATATTCCTTTGATAATCTAAACAAATCAGCAATGTCGAAAGTTCGCTTCTTCTTCTTTTTTTTTCCGAAAAAAAAAAAAAAAGAGGTGGGTCAATTTCTCTCTCTTTATTATTATTATTATTTTGTTTTGGAACGCCGGGATGGGGGGCGCGGAAGGGCTGAGGATTTCTTACCGGGAAATTGAAATGCAAGCCTGAAATAGCCTAATTTTTGTGAACAGTCGATGCTCCCGGAGGGCTTCAAGGCAAGAAAAAATTGAAATCCCTTTTAAGCGTGCTTCAGTTTCACGCAGACATGGACGGAAAACAGGTTTTTAACTACAGAGGCTCACAGAAGAGCGAGAAATTCAGAAACAGGGGAACAGAGAAAAAAAGAGAAAAAGAAGAAGAAGCTTTAAAACTTCAATTCAATGCAATTAAATTAGATCTTGACAAATCCCTGACCGAGCCAGACAATACCAAAATGTTCACGGAGCTCCTCAGCGGCATTGCATTCCAAATCTAAAAAATACATAAGCCCCCCCCCACACACACACACAAAAAAGACCAGAAAAATTCTATATGATGAGGGAAATTTAAATAACCCTAACCCAAAGTTTGAATTTATTACCATAAACATTGCGCTTAATCTCCCTAATCCTCCCTACATCAAATAAAATAAAATAAAGAATTGGGAGAGAGAGAGAGAGAGAGAGAGAGAGAGAATGGGAGAAGAGAAACGTACCGGAAGGCAGAGGAAGCAGAGATGTTTTTATCGTCTCGGGATGAGGGAAACGTAACTCTGAGATTATGAGATCATAACACTGAAAACGAAATCATGGTCAAATGGCAGACTGAAACAGTGGCCTTCTGGGCCTCCCTGGCAGATCGAATCGGATGGGATCTCACCTCACTCTTCTCTCTCACCAGCAAACAAACAAAACCTTAAAAAAAGAAAAGAAAAGAAAATTCCTTGGCCTCGTTTAACGAAGAAGCGCATCGGCCCTTTCTCGGGCGGTTCGTGCCAATTCTCAAAAATCCCTCGGGCAGAATTAAATTACTTTTAATTGATTAAAGAAGAAGAAACAAGGAGGAGGACGAGGAGGAGGAGGAGGGCGGAGGAGGAAGGCGGAGGAGGCGAGAAAATCGCAGGCAAAAGACACAAGATAGACGAGTGGCATACCACAATTCTTGGCTTTGTCCGCTCTCCCGCACGCACACACACACACACACACACCCACCTCTGCCTTTTTCCAGCCTAATCATAAATTAAAAGTACTCATACGCCTTTTTCCTTTTTTTTTTTTTTTCTTTTTGACTATGACCGAATTTATTGCCGTTAATTATAAGTTAACATTTTTATTTGTATTTTTAATAATAATAATAATTATTATTATTATTGTGTCTTCCCTCCCTCCCTCCCCCCCCCCATATGCCCCTTCGCTGTCTTTTCCAACTTTATTCTTTGCTTTGCCGTTAATTATTATTTCTTTTTTTTTTTTTTTGAAGAGTCGCATTAACTACTATTTCTTCGATAAGAAGGAAGCAAATAATGAAAGGACAAAAGAATAGTTATTTTCCTTTTTCCGTGGGAGTGTCACGTGGCAGGCCTGACAAGCAGCAGCATTTTATTAAAAGTTCTGAAAATAACGTTCTTTTGCACGATCATAACTCTCGCCACTTGGATCCTCCATTAGTACAACCCATGGAAAAACAAAAATTGGTTTTTTTTTTTGGGTAAGCATTAAGTTAAGTCTATTAAGTAATTACGTGTAAAATGCCTTGCGCGTCGTAATTGTTAATCCATTGGTTTATTAGACAGGGAGCGATTGTCGGCAGTCCCTATAATAAAATCTTAAATTTATTAATATTAAAATTAAATATAAAAAAATTTACTCAAATTTAATAAATATTTATTATATTTTTTCATGTCTCAAAATTATCTTTTGGATTGTTATTCACTTATTCTTGTCACAATTCATAAATGGGTGTTTTTTTTTTTTTTTTTTTTTTTTTGCTTTTTGTGGGGTTCGGTCGGTCATTTCCGGGAATTTCTGCTAAGAATGATTGGGCCTCGGTTGAAGAAGGTCGGTTGGGCATCAAACACATGCCGCTCATTATTTTCATTCTTTTTTCTGGCCCATGATTGAAGCCCACAACTAAAAGTGTAATTACCCTTTTTAAAAAAAAAAATATATATATATATATATATAATAAATTCATTATTTTTAATCATATTTTTAATTTTTAATTAAATTTTTTTACATGTAATATTAAATTAAATTAATTTACATTTTAAATAAATTAAATTATAAATCTTCTAATGTTTTGATATTTATACTCTTAACTGGAGTCCGAACCCAAATCCCATAAATACGGAAAAAAAAATCTGCATACGCAGAGATTGCCGCTGCAACATCAGAACCGTCCATATTATGAAACTCTTTGAGAGCGATCCGATCCAGCTAAAATTGACCATTGATCCATAGCAATCTCCAATCGTCTCATTTTTATTTTTATTTTTATTTTTATTTCATTATTTACAGAAAATTAATGACCGGCCTGGCCCCAGACAAAACCCCCAGGGTCGAAGCTCCCCAGAGCCCCAAACACGCGAGAGAGACGCGGAGGAAGCGGGTGGTTCTCTAGCACTCCCCCCGGATCGACATATCAAAACCTCAGGCCATATCGCTCCGGTGTACGGTCAAACTCACCTCCCGATCTCCATTTTTTTCAATTACTCTCTCGATTTCTATTTTTAATTTTATTTTTTGTTTGTTTAAATTTTGCTATTGGTCTTGTTTGGCTCACCTACCGTTCAATTGTTTTGCATTTTCCTCTTTTTTTTTTTTCTTTTTTTTTTTCTTTTTGGGTTTTCTTTATTTAGGCAGATTTTACGGGTTTGAGAATAGATGGAGAGGGAGCTGGTGGAGTTGTTCGAGGCGGCGAAGAAAGCCGCTGATGCCGCCTCCGGCGACGGAGTCCCGTCGAATGGGCCAGAGGTTGTCCGGTGCGTTGATGCGTTGAAGCAACTCAAGAATTTTCCAATTACCTACGACGTTTTGGTCTCGACACAGGTAACGACTTCCCTCTCGTGTTCATGCCTTCAAATTTGATTTTTTGTTGTATATTTTCGGTCCAATCGATATTATTTACAGTTGCTATTACCGTTTTTTCAATGAACAATGCGATGAATTTGAACGAGGTAGACTTTCCCTCAACTTTGAAGTTTTGTTTTTCATCTGGGTTTTTTGTGTTAGGGGAAGGGATTCCATTAGCTCATCTATGATTTGCCTGGCAATTGAATCTGGACTTAATGTTATGTTTTTCTATATGGTATGTGGTATATTTAAAACTTGGAAATTTGATGGTAGATGGGGTCTCCTTCGGGCAAAGAATAATGTTTCCTTTTTCCCCTCTTTTTTATGTTTTGGATAGCAGGAATCAACCCAACTTGGTGTTAGATTGATTTGCTTGTACTTATGAATTATTTTTTAGGGCTGTCTTTTGAATTTCATGGTATTAGTTGGCTTTTCTGTAACCATGTATGCAAAACTCATTAAAGCATAATGCCACTTTTATTACGTGCCCATCTCAGGGATATTTCATACCTTCTTTGTTGCACACATGTAATAAAGTCCTTTCAAAGTCATTGAATTTTGAGTTAGCTGAGTAATATTTGGCACGTGAGATGCATTCACAGATATTTCATTTCTCATGATTATGCCATTGATAATTGTGTCTATTATGGTATGACAGGATTGATGTCACCAATTTCGTTATTCTTTTCGTCCTACAATTTTTTCTCATCACTTACCTGATGTATCACATTCATGCTTCATTGCTCAAGTGATTTGGCCTTCACAATGTTAGTTGGCTCAATGAAAGTGGATGACATATTCGCAGATGTAATCCTTGCTGAAGCACTATATTAGACAATGGCAATGGGTCTCATATGTGACTAGCTCCTGATATGCATGATACGCATTTGCCTTTTCAACTGCTTTGTGAAGCCAGTCAGCTTTTGTTATTTTCTCTGCTTGGCTTTGCTTGTTGTCTTCTTGTGACATTGATTGCTTTTGCTTTTCTAGTTTGTCTAAGTTTTAACCTCGGAATTAACTTAAATGTTCATGTTGATAATTCTGAAGTCATGCCACAATATACGTTTCAGGTTGGGAAACGGCTTCGACCCCTCACCAAGCATCCAAGGGAGAAGATCCAAACTGTGGCCTCTAACTTGCTTGAGTTATGGAAAAGAGTAGTTATTGATGAGACTAATAGAAAGAAAAATGGTAGCATTGATGATAAAAGCCCTGTAGAAGTTGAGGTTGCAAATTCAGTGGCTGTCAAGGAGGTGAAGGTTCAAAAATTGAGCTCTGAAAAGGTTAGTAAGCTCTCAAGCATGGAGAATGTTAAACCTGAGAAGGTAGATTCAGTAGAAACTGTCAAGGTTGAAAAGTTATCCAGGGAAGGCATACAATCTTCTGGTGTTAAGAAGGAACTAAAAGCATCGATTGCTCCTCCAAGGCTGACAGCAATGATTAAATGCAACGATGCTTTGCGTGACAAAGTTCGTGAAATCCTTGCAGAGGCCTTCTCAAAAGTTGCTGGTGAAGCTGATGACGACGTTAGGGATGAAGTAAATGCATGTGACCCAGTCCGAGTTGCTGTCTCTGTGGAATCTGTGATGTTTGAAAAGATGGGTCGTTCCAATGGGGCACAAAAGTTCAAGTACAGATCCATAATGTTCAACATTAAGGATCCAAACAACCCAGATTTGAGGAGAAAAGTTCTTCTTGGACATGTTAAACCAGAAAGGCTCATCACTATGACCCCCGAAGAAATGGCAAGTGCAGAAAGACAACGTGAGAATAACCAAATTAAAGAGAAAGCATTGTTTGATTGCCAGCGCGGTGGCCCTCCAAAGGCCACAACTGATCAGTTTAAGTGTGGCCGTTGTGGCCAGCGCAAGTGCACCTACCATCAGATGCAAACCAGAAGTGCAGATGAACCTATGACAACCTATGTAACCTGTGTTAACTGCAACCATCATTGGAAATTCTGCTAGTATGATCTGAATGGTAGATTGATTATGTGGAAAAATCATGCAGCTGCTCAAGTGCAATGCTCCATCTTGGTTATTTGAAATCACCATTTGAGGTTGCTCTCTGACATTTCTGAACTAGAATCCTTCATTCATATCCACTAGCTGTAGTGCAACAGTTTCTTCAGGTCTATCCAAGTTTCTGCTTAAGTATTCTGATGTAGGATTTAATTCTAGATCCTAGCAAAGAACGTTCTGATTGACTCAGGCATGTTATGGTAGATTTTTTTCAAGTTGATTGTTTTTAGTTTTGATTTTTCCTTCACTCTCCATGTCCAATGTGTCATCATGTTGGCTTGTGCAACTTGCGCCGAACTTAGTCCGCAAAAGATTTGAGTAAATAGGCCTCTTCTGGCCGTGGTGGCATTTACTTTTGTTGCCCCAATAATACACTTGTGTTTGAGGTCACAGCTGCAGCGGATAGAATCTGGAGACAGGGTCTAGTTCATTCAAATGAGTGCTGCTTTCATTTCTATCAGAAAACAATAGCCGAAAGAACAATCAGTCCTATTTTGCATATTTGCAAAGATTCTAGTTTTATTGTAAAGCAACTATAATGATGGATTAAGACGTGTGATGTATTTGCATCGACGAATTAGACGGAACATAACGTCCACGGCAAGGCTTTATTCCAACTAGTACCTGTTGTTAGATGATATGAACCTAAGTATATATATAAAGCCAAATTTTACTGCGCTGCAGTTCTTTATGATATCATGAATCACGAAATGGAAAGGGCCAAAGTGACTTGGATGACAGTTTCAGTTTGCCTCGCATGGCACCGAAAGATACCTTGGCAGCGTATAAATGTCGTGGCACCCCTTCTGAAAAAGGGCCAAAGACAAAAAGGAGCGGCAAACCACTTGAAAGTTAAAGCACAAACTGGAAAGCTATCTCTTTTTCCAAACAATATTACTATTAGCTTCCAAAATCTACAACGAAGTAGTGTAGAATAAAAGAGAGGGGAAGCCATCGCGCAAAATTGAGAAGTCAAGCCAAGGGCCAAAAGCACGAACTCACGAGACATGACAATGGAGAAGAAACAGAAACGCGATCAGTTGGCAGCAACCAGGGGTTGTGACAAAATGGCATTCGAATCTGAACCTGAACTCGAACGGAAACTGAAACCGGGACTCCCAAATGCGCTTTCGGTTTCCCCCAACACGGATTCTTCCAAGCTGTCGCCTTTCGTTTCCTGAATTTATTGAACCAAATAGGGTAGAATTAGCACGCCTTTCATTACCTTCAAATCTTTCTCCGTTTGCTTTCTTTACCAGAATCATAAAACAATGCTTACCAGCTCCTGCTGCTGCTCGTGCTTTTCACAAGTCCTCTTTTCCTGTTCCTTCTCTCTGAGCGATCGAATTGGAGAGATTCTCTGCTTGAAATGTAATTCAGAAAAAGAAAACCAAGAAGAAGAAGACTAAAAAGAAAGTCGCATAAATCAAGAAAGAGATTTACCATGGAACAGGATTGGAGTTGCTTTAACCTGTAGAGTCGATCCACCTCCATTTCCAGTCTCTTCTGAATCTCTCCCCGCAGTTCTATCTCCTCCATCTGCAAGCTCATCACCTTCTCCCTCTCTGTCAACATCGTCTCCGTTCTCTCTCTGTCTATTCTCATTCGCTCCAGCTTCTTCTTGATTGCGCTCAGCTCCTCTCCCAGCGACGCTGCCCCCGACGCGTCAACCTCGAACGGCTCTACCAGCCTAGTTGGGGTCGCATAGATCGGATGGTTCTCTTTGTTCCAGTCCCCAACCACCGAGATCTCTATCCAGTCCGGCTTCGAAGCGTGATTCTCCGGCGTTGTATTGGCCGAAGAGTTCTTGAGTTGGAGAGGTTTCCGGCCTGATTTAGGCCGGAGTTTCTGGCCTTTCTCGGTGGCCGGAGATTGGACCTTTATCATCCTGGAAGCTTGGTCGTAATTGAGACCGAAAAGAGATTAAATAAGGAGGAGGAGATAAAGAGTTGTTGTGATGGGGGTGAAGGAACAGAGGTTTGAATTTGAATATGGACAGGCGCTAACGGCTAACAATAATATGTTGTGTAGCTGCGCTGCTCTACTTTTGAATTTATTAAAGTTCAGTTCGTGGAGTTCCAATTTATTACAAAGAGAGATGGAAGAGAATAATTAATTCTTCTTTCTCCTTTATAGTATATACTAGGATCATCATTATACTAGGATTCATCATTAGCTACCTGAATATAGGTTAAAAAAACAACATATATTATATATACTTCTTGCAATCTATTCCAATGTCACGTTTTCTTTCTTTGTATTTTACTCTTTTAATTTCATATTATTTTCTTTTGAAGCCCCACCTAAGTTTGAATTTTTTTTTTTCATCGTACAACCTTTTTTCTTTTTTTTCTTTTTTTTTTTGTTATGTTAGGGAAAGGGTCTGCAGTTCTTGATATTGAAAGCCCGAAGACTAATTATTTCCTTTTGCAGATTTCTTTTTAACCTCTCTGAGTTGGTTTTGGGTTCTAAAATGGAGATATTTGGGACCCGATTTCTCGGCCCAATAAAAATCGAAGTGTTAAAAGAACGCAATGGGGGATTGGGCTCGGTCGGTAGCGTCTTTGTTCCTTGAAATGTTGGAAATCTAAACGAATCTTGTTTTCTTGACTATGGGAACGCGTGCCATTCAAAAAAAGACCCCCCTGGTTTTGCTTTGCAAGATTGATAAACCTCACCAGTGGCAAATTCATCATTCTATTGATAAGTAAATTTAAGTTGTCTAATGGATTCATTCGACACAATTAGCAGCCCAATTGGCCATTCTTGTTGCAGAATCCGAGCCCGAGAGTCATTGGACAACGATAACACGGGAGCAGCCACTGAGGACAAGACAAAATACGAGAAATATTTTGGTACGATACATGACACAGTTTCGTATTAATATGTTTTTTACTTTTTTACAAGATGTTCTGATCGAACTGTAGATCCTCCGAGGGAGAGGTGGCAGACAGCAGTTCCACCGACTTGGCATAACCCAATTGCAATAGTTCCATGATCTATAAAGTGTCCCTTTTTCGCTCCCCGGTGGGGGGTGGGGGGTGGGGGTTAAAACCCTTTATTGTTGCTTTTGAAGGATACAGAAACTATTGTAGTACGAGACTTCAAGTGACTGGTTCTATACTTCTACAAATCATCGTGAGAAAGGACTGTCTCCAAGGCATTCTTCTTCCTGCAGCCCCATTTGCAATTCCATTTACACCTGGAATTGAAGATTGCAAGTCTTGTGGAGTGTAGGGAAATGATGTTTGATGTTGAAGGTGATTTTGATAGAACAATTGCATAGCCATCATCCATGTAATCTGTCCCTTCAGGGAATAGCTGCCACACTAGGCTACCAGCCCCACTCCCACCCGTCTTTGTCGAGTTCAAGAGGCTCCTATATACTGTGCTGATGAGTTTGTCCCGGAATGATGAATTGTAACCAGGGTCTTTCGTTGATACACCAAACTCGGCAAATAAAACAGGCATTTGCAGATATCTCTCAGCATCTTCTATGTGGGCTGCTATCCAAGATTTAGTAAATTGAATATGAGCATCGGAAATAGCTTGCGACACCCTTCACCGACGAATGCAATAGTTTATTAGAGCCATCCACATTGTGCATCTTTTATATTTGAATGACAAATGCTTTATGCTGCAGATACTTACCACGAGTCGGCATAAATATGAACAGAAGCAAAGTCTACACCAAGAACCTGATGGTTCCTTAGAAAGTCTGTTCCAACTTGTGTGGCATAAGAATTTGGGTTGAACTGAGCCCTGTCAGGTGCTGAAGGACCATAAAATCCCTCCAGTCCAATCTCCACCATATGCTTTGAATCCATGCTCTTCACATGGACCGCCATTTCTTGTATCCACGACTATAGAGAACCAACATTCAATTTATCCAACATATGATGACAGAAACAATATATATCCTGAAAAGCACCATGCAGTACCCCCTACAAGAATGTAATGCATGACCGTAGTAGTGCTACATGTATTATTGGAGAGTACCAACCTGCAGCTTATCCCCAGAAGAATCTGAAGTGCATCGAGGTTCGTTCATCAATTCCCAAGCAAAGATGGTAGGGTCCTCCTTGTAAGCTATGCTTGTGAATGTATTGACTCTATGGAGCACCATCTACATAAGATGAAAAAACATGGATTGATGACGGAAACACCAACATCTGCATACTGCTTTCGGTGGAACTGGAAACTTACAGCAGTACTGATGAGAAAAGGGACGGCCGCCTCGATGGGAAAGGAAATTTGATTAGAAGAGAAGTATCAAACTTGCCTTAACATGAGCCTTGTAGTAGCTCCTCAGTGTTGGATGAGAAAAGAAATCATCATCGGATGTTAAATTAAGACCTGCAGCTTTTCCCCATTTGACATATTGTGCTTTGCCTCCGTAAGCTTCCCAGTTGTTGCTTAATGATAATATGAGCCTGATTTTGTACTTTCTGGCTTCACTCACCACAAAATCCAAAGCCTGCAGCTCAGAAGGAGATTAGGAGATATGGCAAAGGCAGAGCTGTTTCTATGATTTGACAGCCATGGATTTTGAAAACTTAAAAAAGAAGCTCTATTTCACATCAGTCCATTATCTCAAGTAACTTGGTTAGTTAATGGGCCACAGATAGCCATTTTTCTCTTTAGTTGATGCTGAAAATAGCAGCAAATCAGTGCCATTTGACAATGTCTAAAACACATGAGTGATCACAGAAAGAAGATTAAAATCTTAAAACCTGAAGAACAGTTCAATTTGTACCTTAAAAACTTCTTCATCATAAACACCTGGAGATTTCTGAAGAGCTCGCCATTGGCCATCATTAAAGGCCCAAGTTCTACAAACAGTGAAACCCACCGAAGCTGCTTGCTGGAACAGTTCAGTGACCTTGCCTTTTGTAGAATTGTCAGCAGCGAACACCATCAGCCAGTAGGTGTTGAATCCATTGACGTAGAAAGGTTGGCCATTAACCACAAACTGGTTACCTTTCTTCCCTACCATTTGCCACGAATCGTCTTCCATATCATTCGACATAGAGATGCTGAACAAGTGAAAAATATCGAAGTTAAAAATATAATCTCAACATGTACGTTGAACCAGATAATCAGTAATTAATGATTAAATGAGCACTTCGAAAGTAAATATTAAACGTAGTTCTCCCTCACGGTTACCCGTCACTTGTGCTTGAATATGACAATTGATCGTCCACTTCCTCCACCGTAGTTTCTAATTGCTCAAATCCTGCAGTATGGAAGTCAGCAGACTTGGAACTGTTAATTGGAACAACAAAAATAACCACTAAAAACATGGTCTTTAACCCAAATCCAATCCTGTCAGTGTCCATAGTGCTCGACATAAGTTGGTGAGCCACGTTCTGTCTAATCCGTAGACTGCCTCTATATATATACATTGATGAAACTCCGAGATGTCATGTGGGTTGAGCAACGGATCGGGGATATGCAATAAGAGGAGAAGTGAAGGAAAAGGAAAATCAACTCCTTGTCTTCAAAGCCAAGAAAAATTTACCTCATTTAAGGTGAATAAGTATGTAAACTCCCACGGTAAGTCATAGAAGGGGTCCTACGCAGAATGAACGAAAAACTACCTTTTACTTCACTCTTATGTCATTATTTACAAGGTTACTGAATCTCCATCACGAAGGCTCCTCAAGTTCTCATTACCTTCTCTCCATCTCCCTCTCTCTCTCTCTCGATAATGCACTTGCACACATCTATAAAGAAAGAAGAGAAAGAAGCAAAGGGCATAAACAGTTTCCACGCCAGAGGCTAATTGGCTCTAGAAATAACAGGGAGAAAAATATCAGTGTGAATTACACAGAGCCATGGCGCAAAGGTCTCCAAGAAGAAGAAGAAGAAGCCAGCCTCCAACCATCATGGTTAGGAGATGTCTTCCCACAAAGAGAGTAGAAAGAAACTCACTGGAGACACCCATTGAGGTACGACACATTTGTCTTGTAAGAAAATAAATAGATAAAGGAAAGAAGCTTACACCATTACATATCATCCTGACTTTCACAACGATTACTAAACATAATGATAACGTTCATAATAAAAAAAAAAAAACATAAATGATGAAATTATGATGATTTAGCAATTAGAAGTATTTCGAGGACGTCTTTCCCGGTCGACTGTCCGCCATTCAGTTCAAACAAGTTTTTGCTTTTAATTTTACTTTTCCCCCTCTCATGGGTCCTACAGACTGGATGTTCTTCTTTTTTTTTTTATAAAAACAAAAAAAAAAGATGATCTTTTTGAATTGGGGAGAGAGTTTTTTTTTTTTTCTTATTTATTTATGAATTAGGTCTTGGATTTGTATCTCAGATCTCGTCTTCAAATTCTAAGTTCGGGGCCATTGGATTATGCGTCCGTTTCCAAATTCAGAGACACTGGGCCACTGAGACGGTCCATTGCAGTGTTTACTCTTCAATAGAAATGGACGAGAAGGAAGCCCATTTTGAGGTTTTTATGGGCTCATATGGGTCCTAAGTGTTTTTATGGGCTTATATGCTTCCCTTTTCGCCTTTTCTCATAATAATAATAATACTTTATTCGTCCCATATTTTTTAATATAATTAATTAAAACACTCTTTTTTTTATAAAATAATAATAATAAAAGTTCGTGCCCCGGCGAAAAACTTAGGTAACGGGTCTGGTGGTCTGGATGCAAATATCTATACTTTGCACTAACGAAACCAGAGGTTTCTTTAGAGACAGGTCAACAAAATAAAAAGTCCAGTTCTTTCCTTAAAAAAATAAAAATAAAAAATAATAATAACAGAGAGAGAGAGCGAGAGAGAGAGAGAGAGAATTAGCCATGCTCTAGTGGCGTGCATGCCTTAGTTTTCGAGGTTGCAACCATCCCAAACACGACTTCATTTTCGACCTCTGTTCTCCGCTACTCTTTTAGCGCTTGCAATAAATCTGAACAAATTACAAGTGTATTCTCGGTCAACAAATTGAATAAAGAAAATAAAATGCTTAATTATCGCACATTTTTAGCTGGGTCATGAAAACGCGATATCCTAGATTTTTTCATTTTGGCGAAACGCCAAAAGTCTTCTTGAAGATAGTGTAGCAGTACAAAACACTCCAACCAAGCCCGCGTTTACGTGACAATTTTAAAGGAAGTGGGAATTGAATTGCGAACCCCCTCTCAGCACAAGATGTGCGTACAATCCATCACCTAGACTAATTCGAGCCGTTCTTCCTTAATTGATTTTAACTGTACAAATTAAGTAATATGCATATCGTATAGATCCGACAAGACAGCAACTAGGAAATTTTGGGTTAATGGTATCATTTCATAGGATTTGTTTAGCAGATAAACGGTCAACTGTTGGCTACTTTTGAGGACCAATAAAAAAAAAATTAACGTATTTTTATTATAATAAAATCTATATATATTAAAAATTAAAGTTGTCAAAGTAAATTGTTAATTTAGATTTATGTCAACCTGTGAATAGATTAATAAATTATTATTTAAAAATTAATTTGATATTTTTTTACTAACAATCTATTTTATTAAATATTAGAGTATTTGTAATATTATTATTTATTATTTACTATTAAATTTTTTATATATTTAAAATATATAATTTTTTATTTTTATTAATTTTTATTTTGTCACTTAAATTTAGTTAGATGTCTAATTATATATATTATTTTAAAACATTAATTTTTATAAAATATCTGCAAAATATATTATATTTTTAAAATATCTATATTATTTTAATATTTATTTATTATAAACTTGTATATGTGTGTGTGTGTGTGTGTATATGTGTGTGTGTGTATGTGTATATATATATATATAAACTAAAAATAAAAAATTATATAAAACAAATAAATTAATATTAATAAAAATAATTAAAAATTAGTAATAAATTAAAAATTATGTAAATTTAAAATAATATATATTTGTATAATATATAAAAATAAATTAGTGCACAAATATATTTGTGCATTTATACAAATAAAATAATAAATAAAAATATATAAATTATAAATATGTTTTATTTTTATGAATGAATGTTTATAAAATTTATAGTAAAAATAGTATAAATTTGTTTTTTTTTATAAAAAATTTATAATTTTAACTTAAAATTAAAAATATTTATAATTTGAGTCAACTTTAATTTTAAAATTTGGAATTATTTTTAAATTAAATTAATGTGGAACCAAATTGAAATCTAATTGATTTTGGAGGAGCTGGAAACAACACATTGAATCGAGTAAAATTTTGACAAATCCATTGGAGATCTTTCTTAAGTCTCCCTCTCCAATAGGATACAGTTGTATGCCCACTTTAAGATCACGAACCGGATGAAAGAGACAAGACGGAGGCATTTAATATAGTTAATTGTTGGCAGCTAAGCCCAACGAATTAAAAATTAATTTGATATTTTTTACTAACAATCTATTTTATTAAATATTAAAGTATTTGTAATATTATTATTTATTATTTATTATTAAAAATTTTTATATATTAAATTATATTAAAAATATATAATTTTTTATTTTTATTAACTTTTATTTTATCACTTAAATTTAGTTAGATGTTTAATTTGTTATATATATATATATATATTATTTATTATTTTAATACATTATTTTTTATAAAATATCTACAAAATATATTATATTTTTAAAATATCTATATTATTTTAATATTTATTTATTATAAACTTGTGTGTGTATATATATATATATATTAAATATATTAAAAATATTATAAATATAAAAACTAAAACTAAAAAATTATATAAAACAAATCAATTAATATTAATAGAAAATAATTAAAATTAGTAATAAATTAAAAATGATGTAAATTTAAAATAATATATAAAAATAAATTAGTGCCTAAATATATTTGTGTAGTTATACAAATAAAATAACAAATAAAAATATAAAAAATAATAAATTATAAATATATTTTATTTTTATGAATGAATGTTTATAAGATTTATAGTAATAAATAGTATAAATTCGTTTTTTTATATAAAATTTATAATTTAAATATTGTAATTTTAATTTAAAATTAAAAATATTTATAATTTGAGTCAAATTTAATTTTAAAATTTTGGAATTATTTTTAAATTAAATTAATTTGGGACCAAATTGGGATCTAATTGTTTTTGGACGAGCCGGAAACTACACATTGGATCGAGTCAAATTTTGACAAATCCCGTTGGAGGTCATTTTTAAGGCTCCCTCCCTCTCCAATATAGGGTACAGTTGTACACCCACTTAAGATCACGACCACCATGATCACGAACCGGATGAAAGAGACAAGACGGAGGCATCTAATCTATAGTTAATCATTAATTGTTGGCAGCTAAGCCCAGCGGACGCTTGTGTCACACTTACGTGCACCGGCAGCTCCTTTTTCTAACGCGCTTTGTTTCGGCGCTACTCCCCACTCGTAGTGGACCGCGTCCAATGCCCTATAATCGTCTGTCATCCATTTTTCACCCTTATCAAATTTCAACCTCTTTTATATTTATATATATATATATTTATATATAATTAATAAAAAAGTAATGGAGAAAATATAGAAATTTAGTTTATTTGCTTCGCTCTTTCCATATCGACTGCCAAAGTGAAAAGAAATGAATGGATAAAGTGAAAAAACATAAGAAAAGAAAAAAAAAGGAAAAAGGAAAAAGGAAAAACTCACATCCATTATGAAGGTTAGAGAAGGCCCTCCAAATTTCTATAAAAAGAAAAAGTGAATTTGGACGCGGAACCAATGGATTGTTTAATGTGGATTTTCCAGTGCATTATTGGAAATTGTGTAAATAGTTGAATTTTGGCTTTATGCAATATTTGTATTTTTTGTTATATGGTATGAAAATGCTACGTTCAAAATGAAACCTTATGTTATAAAAATGGCAAAAACAAGTGGCAGCCGATTTTACGGTTCTTTTTTTTTTAGCCTCCATTTCTCTCTCCTGCTGCTTCAGAGCGCTCCCCAATCATGTCTCTCTCTCTCTCTCTCTCTCTCTGCACCTCCTGTTCTGTCCGAAGTGACTCTTAGTCAGTTCCTTCTCTCTTCGAGATTTCTGGGCTGATCTTAGAAGGTAAAGATTTGAGCTTCGCTTCAATCTACTCTCCTCCGTTCAGCGTGCTTTTGTCTTAAACACGCGTCGGATTCATTCTCTCGACTCCCACTCCGTGCAGTAGGTTGGTGCTAGTTTCAGCTTCATAAAGTGGATCTGATAGTTTCCTTTGCTTCTTCACTTCTTGTGAATCTGATTTGGGTGCTGAAGCACTCGGATCTCGTGTTTATATATCAGGTGTTGTTGAACTTCGTTTTTTTTTTCTTTTGTGTCTCCAATCTTGTGTGTGCTTTTTCAAGCTTCAGGACGATTTGGGCTTCTCAAATGAGGAGCATGGATAGTTGTTTCTGTGCGCATGTCCTGGTCTTTCTTTGTCTGATCTCTGGAATTCATCTCATCTTGGCTGCCAATTACGTTCCGACAGACAAGATCCTCCTAGATTGTGGGGCGACTTCCGATCTCACCGATTCCGAGGACCAGAAATGGGTGGCGGATAGAGGGTCCAAGTTCTTGTCTTCGTTCGGCCATTCATATGCATCCCCAGCTTCATCTCAGGACCCTGCCGTCCCTCAAGTCCCTTACCTGACTGCCCGTGTTTTCCGATCTAACTTTACCTATAGTTTCCCCTTGGCCTCTGGCCGTGTATCTGTCCGTCTCTATTTCTATCCCTCTTCCTACAACGGCCTCAATGCATCTGATGCTCTCTTTTCCGTCACGGCAGGGTCTTACACTCTTCTTAACAATTTCAGTGTTTCTCAAACCACAGAGGCATTGAATTTTGCTTTTGTTATCAAGGAGTATTCTATCAATGTAGATGGTGGATCTTTGAATGTTACTTTCAGCCCATCTCCAAATTCTCCAAATGCTTTTGCATTTGTCAATGGGATTGAGATGGTGTCCATGCCTGACATCTATAGCAGTACGGACGGACATTTATCAATCGTGGGTCAATCTGGTTCTGGTCAATATAACATCGATAATAGTACTGCCCTGGAGAATGTTTATAGGTTGAATGTAGGTGGGAATGATATTTCGCCTTCTGGTGATACTGGTATGTTGAGGTCTTGGTCTGATGACCAGTTGTATATTTATGGGGCAGCGTCTGGCGTTTCTGTGAGTGCCGATCCCGACTTAAAAATCAATTATCCTTCCGGCATGCCTTCTTATGTTGCACCACTTAATGTCTATTCCACGGCTCGATCTATGGGACCGAGTCCTGAGGTCAATGCCAGGTATAATTTGACTTGGGTTTTTAGCGTTGATTCTGGTTTCTCTTACTTGGTTAGGCTTCATTTCTGTGAGATTGTTGAGAACATAACCAAGGTCAATCAGAGGGTGTTTAACATCTTCCTCAATAATCAAACTGCTTTTAGTGGGGCTGACGTGGTTGCCTGGGCCAGAGGCAATGGAGTTCCAGTGTATAAGGACTTTGTGGTGCTTGTTCCTGGCGGGAGCCCCCGGCAGGATCTGTGGCTTGCGCTTCATCCAGACACAGATCCAGGGACCCGGTCCGAATATTATGATGCTATTTTAAATGGAGTCGAGATATTCAAACTAAGCAACGCAGATGGTAATAATCTTGCTGGGCCCAATCCTCTTCCTGCTCCAAAACAAAATTTTATTGGCCCCCCATTGGCCAGACCGTCGTCTGGTTCCAGTTTTTCTAAGAAACAAAAAGTGACTGTTGGTGGAGCTGTGGGTGCTGCGGTGGCTCTAGTCTTTGCACTTGGTATCTTTATTGTGTACCGTCATCGTAGATATGGCAAGGAGGCAAGTGGAAGCGACGGGCCATCTAATTGGCTTCCTCTTTCTATGTATGGGAATTCACACTCTGCTGGTTCAGCGAAGACAAACACTACTGGCAGTTATGCTTCCTCTCTGCCTTCAAACCTTTGCCGCCACTTTTCATTTGCGGAGATCAATGCTGCCACCAACAACTTTGATGAGGCTCTGCTTCTTGGAGTCGGAGGTTTTGGCAAGGTATACAAGGGAGAAATCGATGGTGGGACAATGAAAGTTGCAATCAAGCGTGGCAATCCTCTTTCTGAACAAGGTGTGCATGAGTTCCAAACTGAGATTGAAATGCTGTCAAAACTTAGACACCGCCATCTCGTTTCATTGATTGGGTACTGTGAAGAAAATTGTGAGATGATCCTTGTTTATGATTACATGGCCTATGGAACATTGCGCGAGCACCTCTACAAGACCCAGAAACCCCCTCTGCCATGGAAGCAAAGGCTTGAGATATGCATTGGTGCTGCTCGTGGATTGCACTATCTCCACACGGGTGCCAAGTATACTATCATTCACCGAGATGTGAAGACAACTAATATCCTTTTGGATGAGAAGTGGGTTGCAAAGGTTTCTGATTTTGGGTTGTCAAAGACAGGTCCCACATTGGATCACACTCATGTCAGTACAGTTGTGAAAGGTAGCTTTGGTTATTTGGATCCAGAATACTTCAGGCGGCAGCAACTAACTGACAAGTCTGATGTTTACTCATTTGGGGTTGTGCTGTTTGAGATCCTGTGTGCTCGACCAGCATTGAACCCAACGTTGCCAAAGGAGCAAGTGAGCTTAGCAGAGTGGGCTGCCCATTGCTACAAGAAAGGCATTCTTGATCAGATTGTTGACCCTTATCTGAAGGGGAAGATTGCACCGGAATGCTTCAAAAAGTTTGCTGAGACAGCAATGAAGTGCGTGGCTGATCAAGGCATTGACAGGCCATCAATGGGCGATGTGCTTTGGAACCTTGAGTTTGCTTTGCAGCTACAAGAGAGTGCAGAGGAGAGTGGTAGGGGTATTGATGGAATGAACGAGGAGGAGGTGCCATTCACTGCTGCCACTAACAAGGGGAAGAAAGATCCCGATGCATCCCCTGCTTTTGATGGCAACGTGACTGATTCAAGGAGCACGGGAATGAGTATGAGCATAGGCGGACGGAGCCTGGCTAGTGAAGACTCTGATGGGTTGACACCAAGTGCTGTTTTCTCGCAGATCATGAACCCAAAAGGTCGTTGAGATTGAAGGGGACCCCAGTAGCTATCTGGCTTATCAGAAGTCCGGCTAAGGCAATTTGCAGACCATTGTTAAATCACTGAAGGGAAATCAAACCTGGCCTTCCCCCATCACCCACTCGTTCCTTCCTTCTTTCAACTAGTGTTTTGGCAAATGCATTGTATCTAAATTTACGAGAAGAGTGTAAAAGCACGTTGTTATGATTCCATATATCATTTGATTTGGCATTGATGATGGGTGTTTTGTGCTTGCGATTCTGCATTCTAATCTTCTTTCTATTTCAAATCGGCAAATTCGGACGAACTTCAAAGTTCTCTGTACAATGATGACCGGAAAAGGTCCAAACCACTAGCTGTAGTAATGATTCCGCCGGATCGTACTTATGATTCAAAAATTAATCGGAGAAGGGGCACATGGTGGGACCCGGGACGAGAGTATTATGGATGAGCTGGCAAGACGTGTGGCAGTGTTAGTGGGCCAGCTGGATGCACACTGTCTCACGGTCACGCGGCAACTTTGCGTGATGGAGTGGCACAGCCGCGGCATCTAATATTCTCCGATTACCTAACCCAAAAGATTCTCAGACCTTTTGTATTGTCTGCACTTTGCACCTAACTCTTAAATGTTTGCCGTTAAAAATTCATATATATATTTTCAGGCTTTTCAGTACAAAGTGTTCATTACCTTCTCCCCAAAAGGCAGCCTGTTGGGGTGTGCAGCACCCACACTTATATGACCCAGGATCCTCCTCTTCCTATCCGATGTGAGATGTGGGAGTTGGGTTGTATTTAACCCATCCCTACCCGGACATAACCCGTCCGTGACATTCTCCCCCACCGAATCATCGACGTCCTCGTCGGAATTGGGGTCTCCCTGCCTACTTTCCCTGCCTACTTTCCGGTGAATTGGGGTCTCCCTGCCTACTTTCCGGTGAAGCGCTTGGCGAGAAACATCGGAGTCGGAGTCGGGTCGGCTCTGATACCACTTGTCACGGGGTCATTACCTTCTCCCCAAAAGGCAGCCTGTTAGGGTGTGCAGCACCCACGCTTATATGACTCAGGATCCCCCTCTTCCTATCCGATGTGGGATGTAGGAGTTGGGTTGTATCTAACTCATCCCTACCCGGACATAACCCGTCCGTGACAAAAGGCTCGCTACGAGCTCTAACTTTTCTTTAAATCATATTATTATTGTGATTATTATTATTTTAAAAATAACTCGGTGCATAGTAAAACGAAATTGTGATTTTTTTTTAATTTTTATTTTATATAATCAGCTCTAATTCAAATGGAAATTAAGATTTTGTTGGTATTATTATTATTTTGAAAGCAACCCCAGCCGACCAAATGGACTGAGAGGAATATAACCAACTGGCATTGACGCAAAATAGATTAAAATGCACGTCTAGACCCGGTTCACCGGCCAGGAATTTTTCGCCCCGGCTGGCTGCAGGACCTCGTCTTCTTCGTTTTTTTTTTTTTTTTGAATAGAGAAAAAAATTATCACAGATACATTATTTATTTTTCTCACTTATTTATTACAATCAAAATTATTTATTAACATTTTATTTTAAAAAAATTCACCGCCTTAGTCAATTGTTTAATAGAAAATTATTATTCAAATATTATTAAATTTAAATAAATGTTTTTATATTCAATTCTAATATTCATAAATTTAAAATTTAATATCACATATATACATCATTTCTCATTTATTTGAAAATTAAAAAATACACTAAATCACCCATAAACCATCCCATCTTCTTTTGTTTTTTTTTTTTTTTTCCCATCTTTTCTTAATAGCCGGCCCAACATCACGCTCACAGCTCACCATATTGGGTACAAGAGGAGAGGCTATAAAAGTATCCTACTGGCTGACCCAAAAGCCTTTCGTAGGTCCACGAGGGTTTGTAATAATAAGCAGGGC
Source organism: Bruguiera gymnorhiza (assembly GCA_020883675.1). Lineage (NCBI taxonomy): Eukaryota > Viridiplantae > Streptophyta > Magnoliopsida > Malpighiales > Rhizophoraceae > Bruguiera > Bruguiera gymnorhiza. The sequence continues at coordinate 6,973,828 of JAIRCJ010001062.1, read as the reverse complement.
ATTAGGCGGAGATGCGATAATAATGAATATAAATAACGTTGCAACACGTAAAAGAAAATTAATTTCGATTTCTTATGGCCTCATGCACTTCCTTTCCCCGAAATCATTTTGCTCATTTCCTGATGGCTTTCTAGTATTTTACGCTTGAACAAGATAGAAGCATCTAAACAGAGGCATCGGCGACGTCGCAGGGGATAAAGGGAGAGAATTCAAACAACGCCTCAGTGAACTCCGGAACCACAACAGGTCTTTGATTTGGCTTCCGATTTGAAAATAATTCAGCAGAATAATATTGCCCTCCAATAGTAAACGGCATAAAAAGAACAATTCCTTAATATATCCAACAGCATTGTCCATTGCTTATCAACAAAAATGAAAGAATACTACCAGCTGCGTGGTCCGGTCAGTTCTACCTTAGACCCCCGCAAATTAAAAAAAAAAAAAAAAGTCAAAATGAGAGAAAAGCATATGAATGCTTATTCCCACGTGGCAGAACACAGTTTTCAGGACCCAAAAAGGAAAAATAAAGACTATTCAACTTTTCATCTTTACTTGACTAGAGAAAAGATATAATGTCAACCTGCAACACAAAAATCAACATGATGAACGAAAACAACCTCCACAAAAATCCCTGAACACAACACATGAGATCCCTGGCAGCTCACAAAATTCATTTGCCAGACTGCACCATTGAGTCCACTATGGCAGTTATTTTCTTCTGCAGTTCCGGCTTGTTGGCTCCCACAAGCTTGTCTAATTGCTGCCCATCTCTGAGAAAGAAGAAAGTGGGAGTAGCTTTGATGTCCCAGGAAGTGCTCAAGTCCTGCACCATGCATTAACACGCACAGCTCAAATATCTAACTTGTGAATGGGATGCTAGATCAGGTGCTTCGTTATTGTCTTTTAGGGTTTGTTCAATGTATGATTGTCATATATGACGAGAGGAACTATCAGAAAGTGAAGTATCCAGCCACTGATACAAGTGTTTGCAATGCAACTAAAAAATCAATTTTCTTGCTAGAGAAATTAAGTCCACAACCTACCGTTAGTTCGTCAACATCGATCAATAGGAACATTAGAGAAAGATATGTCTCAGACAACTCATTGTAAAATGGTGCAATCATTCTGCAAGGACCACACCATGTTGCACTGAAATTTGCGAGAACCTGTTCAAACACATCTTTAATATAAGGTTCAAAAAATATTCCATACCATGACTTGCCAGACAAAATAAACACAAGAATGGTGACTAACTTCAGAAGTCAACCAACACATTGTGACGCAGATAAGTACTTCATCTCTGCATTCGTGGAAAAATGTCCCAAATGTTTTAGATGGTCAATCATATCAATCATATAATTTATCCAAAGCAAACTCTTTTGAAAGGTAGGTGACTAGAAACAAAGACTTTGTATTCAAGTCATTTAATGTGCCCATAATGGTTCTCAGCTCATGTCAACCACAAAATTAGTATGTTGTTGAAAAATGTTTATGGCCTCCCGAAGACTATTTTGAAGATGGTCGTCCTCTTGCGTGAATAAAAATTCAAGTCTAACTTACTATTCGTCCATCTCGACTTGCTTCTGACAGCTTCTGATCCCAGCTCTCTTTGGTGGTAATGAGCTGCACATTACCACCAGCAAAATCAACATGTGAATAAGAATCATCTGTATCATGGTTTTCCTGCACATACCATGAAAAACAAAATCCTGAGATCACATGCTTTAAAGTGCATAGCAACACAACTAGAAGACACACCAACATTTTGCCATGAACAAAGCACAATTAGTCCTCCAAAATAGAAGAATAACATAAAGTAAAAGCCTAAAAAAATGAACATGAAATAATAAGCCAGAGGTGCATCCACATTTCAAGTGAATCAAGAGGAAATTGAAGGATTGATCATTTTTCTTTATAAGCTCAAATGAAAAATGGCTAGACCATAATACCGCCAAAAGCACAATAAAAATTTCAATGATAGATTTTATTAAATGAGTGTAGCTGGAGAATTTACCCCAAGGTTTAGCATTCAGAGCTTTTCATTCACTAGGAATTCAATATTTATCAACAACCCACCCTTTATTTTACAACATTTGGAGCAGCTGAGTCTTTTTCCATTTTATGCTAGCAACATTACCTGTTCGTTAATAACATTTCCATTTGTGGCCTATCTTTCTACAATTATAAATTGATTTTAAATCGTGCCATTTTCAGGAGCTTTCTTTTTTTTTTTTTTTCTTTTTGACAGAAGCTTAGGTAGCAAACCTTGTTTTGATTGCATCCACTAAAGGATTACTAGCATAGGTGTTGGACTCTCTGCATTAAGACAAAAGCATGCTGGCCAGAGATTGTGAGGCTGCAATTCTTAACTGGACAAGACACCAAATGCCTCTGCCCTCCTATCCCTTGGATCGATCGAAGACAGGGAGGGCACAGCTTATAACAACTTGAAGTTTCTCTCATTCCAGAATATCATATGAGTTGTACCATCCAACGTAATAAGTTTTCGGCTAGCAGCTTTCACTTATTTTAATGTCAGCCACTAGGGTTCCTAATATTTCCAACATATTCTATGCCAGAAATAAAATAACATTAACTTCCCTGTATCAACTGAAGGACTAAAGCCATATTCTTTAGGGCGTATGCCTAGACATAACATTCACAACTCTTTTCTGTCACAAGTATCCCAAATTTCCAACTGGTTAAGGGTCAGCCCTAAAATTCTGTTTTGCCGTGTCATCCCATCCCAGGCCTTAAGCCTTCTTGGCAGCTTCAGGTAATCCAAAGCACATGGACAACGTATTTGCTAAACATCAATATAAACTTCCATATACAATAATGAAGAAGCCAGTAAGTTCCTTGTTCAGGTTTTATCTTCTTAAAGCACTAAGAAAAGTTATATGGTAAAAGTAGATTCATACTTTAAATAGCAACACAACAGATATGGCTTTTAAGTAAGAAAATAGATTCATAATTAAAATAGTGAAGCAACAAAAATTGTTTTTGGGCAAGAAAGTAGATTCACACTTAAAATAGTGAGGTAACAGGTATTGCTTCGGGGTAAGAAAAAGATAATAGAGGATGGACCAGCCAGGACCTTCCTTGGGTTTTTTTATTCATTTTGTAAGGTATAAAATAAATATTATCTTATAAACATAACAAGACCTCTCATTGCTGACATAAGACATAAGTCTTTAAAATACACTTGTTTTCCAACAACATATTCACTAATAACAGATTCTGAAAAAGTTAACTTTCATTCCTCTCCCATCTCATAAAGGGTTTGACAAGCATGGGACTAAAAATTACTTACTTTAGACAGGCAATGTCCCATAACTTTTATGTGGATTGCCAATTCCTAAAACCCAAACAACCGTAGCATTCCAGCACCTGGCAGTTGAAACTTTCGTCAGAACAGTTAATATAAGGATACCTTCCAACAATTTCATCCCAACATAACATAAAATAAACACCCAATAATGAAAAAAAAAAAAAATACTGTGACTGGGCCTCGAGATTAACAACATCACTTAACAAAAATTTGGTTAGGTAACAAACAGAATCCATATCAATTATCAATAAGAGACCTTTTTAAGGTTATCCTCAAAAACCCAAAAGGCATCAGCAAGAAGACAGACAGAAGAGAAGACATCACAAAAATGGTAAGAAGGGAAACATTGATTGTTTCAGGCAGTAGCTCTGATATTAGATAACACGAACAAGTCCATGTGTAATAAATTAGAGTTTCAGCGCCCAAATAGGTAGTGGAAATTAAAGAAAATTAAGTGTTGGGGGGGGGGAAACGAGAGCAATTCAAATCCGGACCCTCAAGCAGGTATGCAATTTATATTTTTGCTTTTTGAAAAGTAAATAAATACAGAATAAATTCCAAATTGATGAAAATTGAGCAAAAATCACTTCATTAAAAAAAATACCTAAAAATAAATACGAAAATATCGTTGCTTTCGGTTGAATCGGCCCTCCTGGCTGGCGGCCGTTGCCCGTCAGAAAGTGGATTAATCGCTGCGTAGGAATGAGAATTGCCGTCAAATAGAAGAGGAAAAATGGAAACGGAGAGCCGTCGTCAACGGAGAAGACGAAAAAGATAATAATATTATAATAAAAGAAGTCGGTGAGTTAATAATGCCGGGGGGGGTTGTTTGTTCATTAATGAAAAATTAGGAGTCCTTTTTTAACTCGCAACAAGAAAAATTAAAACTGTGTTCGAGGCAATTAAGTTTTTCCAGTTTCCAAATTAATGTTTGAAAACTTGTAAATGATGTTTTCTAGACGGAAAAACCGGCTTTCCGTCTAATTTTAAGCTAATAAAATTTCTTTAATGACAAAAATTTCCTTACTTATTTTAATAAATTTCAATTTCAATAGTGTCTTTCTTTTTTTTCTTTTAGATTTTCAAATTTCAATAATGACATTACTAAATTGCAATCCGGTACCATCAGATGTATCTGCGTCCTCCAACTGTCAGCGATCCTAACCATCCAATTTAAATACCCGGAGTCACCCGTCGAGCGTTTTCATTAAATTATGCACGCAATAAACGCGCAAGAGAGGAAGGAGGGAGAAGGGCCATTCGGACTCCATAAAGATAATTTACCGAATTATTCATGCGAAAATTGGATAATTCTCTTCTCTCTTTTCCGTAGCCAATCGGTTTGTATTTGTCAATCTATGGTTCTATATCACTGTGTTTTTTCTTTTCAATGTTTGAATTTTGGCGGCCGGTGCGCCCGGGAAGAAATTGATCTCAACACCTCGCTAGGGTTTGATGTCGATTTTGTTCCATCTGTTTGGTTTCGATTCTCGATTCTCGATTCTTGATTCAGATCTCATTGCGAAATTGAATGTTTGAGTGTTTGTTTCTTGATTTAGATCTGGCACCGGGAGATATTGCTGTTGTGTAAAACGACGGCGATGGAGGATGAGAGGAAGAAGAATAAGAATAAGAAAAACAAGAGAAAGAAAAATACACAGAACAGGACGGCCGGCGAAAATGCAAATGCTACGGTTGTTAATGGAAATGGGCCGAATGGACATGAGCATGATGGCGACCGATTTTCTGAGCTTGTTGAGGTTCAAAACGGTGCACTTCAACAAGATGCCGCTGTGGACGTGAATACACATCACCGCCAGAGTGGAGCAGAAAGTGTACGTTTGTGTCCTGGTCAATCTCTTTATTAATTATCCCTTACAGCTGCCATGCTATATCTCTGCTTACGTGGCCTTTTGTATTGGTTCATAACTTACGATTTACAGTATATTGACTGTAATTACATCAACTGGCGGTCGTCTTAGTTTTTACAATGAATTCATATTGCGCAGTAGATAGGATCCCTGCTACTTGCTCAGGTTTATGGATTTTAGTTTGGTTCCTCGGCCTTCTGCTCTATGTTTTTTGGCGACTGGTCATCATTTACCCCTTTTTCTCAGAATTCTTTTTCGCCGGGCAACTTAGCTGAAGCCGAGCAGCAACGGTGGCTCCAAAGAGAGGTAACTTGTTTGATTTTGTTGAGTCTGCATCTTTTTTATTTCCCTTGTCTGTATTTTTATTATGTATTACACCTCGGTCCAGAATTACCTACAAACCAGGGATCTTGATAACTTAAAAGACCTTGATGAAGTTTGGCTGCTTGTTTGCGGTTGCAATTTTTTTCCCACCCAGTTTGAAGTCTCTTCTTCTTGACACATGTATAAATTGTCATTTGCTTGTCATTTGAAACCGTATTGCCATTTCTATGCTTGCACTTCTTTCCTTTGTTTCAGTATTAATTTTGAGCATGTTGTACTTCTGGTTCTACAGGCTGTCTTAGAGCAAACAATCCGGCAACTGCAAGATGAAAATGATTCACATTTACAGAACGAGGTACCGTGGCACTAAGTCAATTTGTAGAAATGGGCATGCGAATAACATTAGGCTTGTGAGAAGCGGAAAGTAACCTACTACATTTACAGGCTACCTTAGAAGAGACAATCAAACAATTACAGAATGAGAAAAATGTTCACATTCAAAAGGAGGTAACATGAACACAATACCATTCTGCTTATTTCTGTATTATTTTCTTCCGTTGGCTTGGTATCTGTTCTTTTCTCATTTTATCTGATTATGTTAAAGGATTTCCTTTTTTACCATGTTTTTACAGGCTACCTTAGAAGATACAATTAATCAATTAAGAAGTGTAAATGATTCATGCCAGCTGAAAAAGGTAGCATGAATTCAGTCTACTTGCATCATCGACTGCATGTTTTTACTTTAGGCCTCAGGACTCACAGTAGACAATTTTCAATCTTTGGTTTGTGCTTTTGAAAAGAAAGTTAACTGCGTTGTGTTTTTATAGGCTATTTTTCAAGAGTCAATCAAACAATTAGAGGATGAAAATCATTCACATGAGCAGAAAAAGGTGATTGTGGCTGTCTTCATCTTCACATTGAAACTGTACATTCTCCTATAAGTTTAACCATATGGCATAACTGGATTATCTCCAGGCTGATCTAGAGATGGAGGTTAAACAGCTGAAGAATGAAAGAGATTTCTGGCTTCAAAAAGAGGTAACATTGGTTCAAATTAAAATTCTAAACCCCACTGTCCCGAGGGGCAACCCCCATCAAACCATTGCTTATCAAGAGCAATTTTTTCAACATTATGTGCCTTGCTTAAATACTTGAAAAGACCCTGTTTTTTGTATATGGGAATTTACAGTGGTTGGCTTTTTTGGCCACATAGCTGCTTGGATATTAAGTATTTGAACTCGGATAATCTAAGGTTTCTTGTAGCTTATAATAGGATTTGGAACGTATTGTTGAATGCATGCTAATTTGCTGAGAAACATGATCAGCTACTGGATAAGAAGGTTGCTCTGGATTTGAGAGTGATAATGTATTCTTTATCTGAATCCACAAAAAGAAATGGTTCCTCTAAATAGCATTATGATAATCAATGCCAGACATTTGCCTAGCGTATGCATTGCTGTTGAATTTGATATTCTGGGAAATAAGGCTTCCAATGTCAAATAACTTTTCAATGTTCCACAGGCAAGCTTAGTGGACAAAATTAGACAACTAGAGAGTGAGAAGGATTTTTGGAATTTGACACAGTTAACCACCGTTTCATAGTTGCATAGCTTTTATTTCCATTCATTTGCACAAATTGTTTGTCTAATGACTGAACTTACTCACATTACGGCATTCATTTGCTTATGACATAGGCTGTTTTGTGATGTGTATCCATGGCTATGAAAATGAGATTTTGTGACAAATGTGGTCTACAATTTTAACATCTTGTGCAGCATTCCATGGGCAAGCTTAGGGGACAAAATAAAACAACTACAGATTGAGAAAGATTCTTGGATTTTAACACAGGATCTTGATATATATATATATATATATATATATGACAAGACTGACTAGTGACTTAACTCAACTCATTCAGTATGTATTCGAACATAGAAATAGGCTGTGTGAAATTGTTGCCAGATTTCCATTAAGCAATTCTGCAACCAAGGATGATTTTAAATCATGTGAAGCGTGGTTAATTGGAGATCTTTCAGAGATATAAAGTTGCTGGGGTTTTCTAGTGGTGGGTAACTGGATTTGTCATCTAGCAAAGAGAAGTGTGTTATTTCACTTTTTTCTGGAAGCTTGTGTGCAGCTGTAAGTGTCCTCAGAAGAAGACAAGGAGAATCCTTGTGTCATACTTGAAATTTGAGGCTCTAATGGATTCTAGGCAATAGGCTCTTCTGGTTACTGTGGCACTGTAGCCATTTGCTTGATTTTTTTCAGTCAGCCTTGCAGTCTCACACCCTGCTGAAGTTGTCTTTTCAAATGCATTTGTATTTTCCCAGAAAGATAAGGGGTTATTTCTTGGTGGCATGTTTGTCACCTGTAGTTATCTTTTTATTCCTTCTTTTATGTCAGAAATTAATTAAATTTTATTAGCGCTTTGGTGCCAAGTGTCTGATTCTAAATGAAACCAATTTTACAGAACACTGCCAAAGAAACTATTGCTAGACTGAATGTGGATATCACAAGGCTGCGAATGCAGGTATGGATTCAGCTGTATGCATTAATGTTTCAATTCAAACTGTCTGTGGAACTTCATGCGTTCTCATCTTGTCTTCAATTGCTTCATCCTATTAAAGTTATTAGGGTGTAAGTTTGGTTCTCCCAATGTGTTATGAGTTAGGGACATGGAATGGGAACATTTTAGAACAGAATATAATGTTCATTCTGATATGGATATTGAAACAAAGCCTGGCAGGTGGTGGAGTTGGAAGAATGTAGGAATGGTCTTTTAAAAGAAAATCAACAACTGACAGAAAGCATCTCTGGTCTCAAGTCACAGCTTCAGAACCCTGAGATGAGTATCCCTTCAGCTAACTCAGCAGATGAGCATGGAAAGGTTTGTTTTCTGTAACCTCTGTTTTTTGGCATGGCTGTTATGCATTATATCAGTTGTTTATGGCCTGTTAAGCTATCTATCAGTTCTGGTTGCAAAAAGTTTTGGGAGAGAATATGCTCTTTTTTTTTTTATTAAAAGCTTTGTCTCTTTTTGTCAAGATTTCTGATAGTTACTTGTTATGAGAAAAAAAGAATAATAATGAGTGATGACTTAACCATGTAGCATGCTTCTGAACAAGAAGAATTGAACTCCCAGATTGAAGCAGCTCTTGCCTTGGTTGATAAGTTGATAACGGAAAATTCTGAGCTTGTTGAGAAGGTAATGTATATAGATTCTTTTCTAGGTTGTCCAATGTCATGTGATCTGGCTCCCTGGTTTTGTTGACCAATGCCCATGCATTTATCTTTGAAACCAATGTTACGCATGAATCAAATTTCCAATGTTCAAAAATGCATGCACAGCTTTTTCCTGCACACATAACAGACTATCTGCATTTGGCTTTGATTGTCCAAAAATCTCAGGTGAATGAGTTGTATGTCAAACTTGAACGGCAAAATGCTGCAGTTGGGCTTCTTGCAGCCCCTGGAAATAGTCTCATGGTTGGAAATGCTGAAATTGACAATTCTGCTGATCCCATGCCTGCATCCAATGAGAAGCCTGTTTTGGGCTATACATTGGATTCCTTAGAAGCAGAACCTGCTACTGTAGTCCAATACTCACCAGAAGTCAACTCTGGAGAAATAGTTCAAATTCCATTGGATGATAGTGAAGCTCAGGATGTGGAGTCACAAGTTGAGAGTGATGACAAGGATCCTGTGCCACTTTCAGATGCTCCACTTATCGGTGCTCCTTTCCGGTTAATGTCATATTTTGCTAAATATGTTAGTGGTGCTGACTTGGTGCAGAGAAGCCCCTGAGATTCCGGGCCTTATCTTAGCAGGTTGCCAAGGGTATATTCTTTTCTTTTTATTTAGAAACTGTACTTTGTTAAAAACCGGGACAAGGGTATATTCATCCAGATCTCCTTAGTGTGACATACCGAAGGTGTGTCTCTAGTAGGCCATTACTTGTTAAACAGGGACAGAGTATGAAGCTACTTATGGGGCTGATACACTGTAAACAAGATCAATGACTTTTCTTTTAACCTCAGGTATACGTGTGCTTTTGAAGCAGAGATTACAGATGCTTATCGGTTAGGTCAATACTATATTTTTCATACAAGGTTTATAAGGTAGTCAGAGGAACACTAGCCATCAAGCTTATGTATCCATTTCTTCACTGCCTCTGATCTGGTTGGCCATGGGCTTTTGGATTGATTGTTTGCCAAAAATGTACGAAGTGAACAGGCGCCTGATGTCAACCTGCTAGTGGATGTCAAAAAGAACAATTCCTTTTTGATTTTTTTCCCCCCTTCAATGAACAGGTAAGAATGCCATACCTTTTTGAGAGATTAAATTACGCAGGCACGCAAACACAGAAATCGTATCAAAAAACCATCGAGTGGCCGATATCTGAGAATGACGGAGCATTTATCGGATTAAGCACGAAAGCTCTAAAATACTAAAAGCATTGCCGATCATCAAGCAGGCAGCTACGATCAAGGTTTTTGTCAACGGTGTTTGCAAAGGAAATGGATCCTAATAAGAGGATATTGGCTGATAAATGGTAAAAGAAGCAATTCAGTGATGACCAAGATCGATGCAATCAACATTATTTCCATCCAGAATCCATTCTTGTAACCACCAACACGACATGGGCTAGGCTTCATTGGTGTGATGTATGTAGGCTAAGTTTGAAGCAGTACCCAATTCAGATTCGGATTGGGAGCTGCCCTGAGAGAACTTTCACCCGATAATGGTAGCGCGCAGGGCCACTCGGGGCTCTAGCTTACCGAAGGCTTTTTGTTACTATATACTGATTTGAAAATCAGTTGGGCTCATTTTTCTACCCAAAACAAACGACCAGTGGAACAAGCTTTAGGGGCCAACTTTGTAGAAATCTTAAGCCCAGGATACTCACATTCGGTTCGTCTTAGAGGAATTTTCGAGCTTCACACTTAGCACGCTGAGGCTTCGCACCGAGACCGGGAGGCCAGGGCCAGTGCAGCTGCAGCGTTATAGATAGAAGAAACCATAAATTATACTTAATATTTTTGCATTCTTTATTAATCTCATTTAACACCGAGTTCCCCCAGTTATAGGAAAATCCACTTCGCGCAATACTTTGGCTTCTGAAAAGATTAAACGTGAAAGTAATTGAGCAACATGATTTGAGTAGTGAGACCCCGCTGACTGGACATCCAGCAACGTGAGTAGTGCCTTTGGCTATAACCAGAAAGGCTGCAGTTGGACGACGTGTAATTGCTGCCCTATCATACAGCATTCTATCACGTCCCGAGTATTCAACAGTACAAAAGTAGACATCTGGTATGGCAAAAATGGCCCAACACTCGAGATCACTGACTTCTTGCTCAAGAGTCAAGATCCAGACTGCCCCTTCATTTCATATAAGTTAACACTTCACAGATTCTATCTTTTTCTTTTCTTTTTTTTTAATAGAAAGAAAGAATCGTAGGAAAGAAACTTCCATGTTTCAGACGTTATAGGATTCCAAAAGGTTCGGGCAGAGGCTCAAATCCATTGTCAAAAACGGGTCCTTGATCAGATTTATCATCAATACTATGCAGCCATATTGTATTCTTCAAATCCTCTTTGAGCAATATTGCATCATAGCGCGAACTTTCATACATGTCGACTTCACTCAACCGTGCAGCATCATTAGCTCCGCTTTCAGTTTCTATTGACCTGCTTATATGGCTGCCGTTCTGTGGCACATCTCCGTTTTGCCTATTTCCATTGTTGACAAACTCTGGAGCACTCGAAGAGTTAATGGATTGTGTTTTTGCAGTGGCAGATCTAATGCTCTGTGGAAAGAGTGTGGTGCTTGAAAGCATATGATTGCTTCCTACGCCATTTTTTATATCCTGCAGAAGTTGAAATATTCTTAAGATTTGTCTTATGAGTTATGATACAGAGTTTACAAATAGGATGGGAGAAAAAGAAAGTAGCAATACCACTAGCAGGAAAATAAAACAATTTGCTCAGAGTGTCTTACCGAAGAAAAGGACAAATTGTCCCATAGTAACTAATGAACTTAAACCCAGAGAAAATTAGAGTTCACATTGCAAGTAGGAATGGCAGCCACTTACCACTGCCATTGTTGTTTGTGTGGGATGGCAAACTGACCAAATGTATCCATGGAACCCAACAATTACAGGCAAATCAATCATGTTGAATATTTGCATTTCAACTTACAAAAAAAAGTAGAAATATTAATCCAGTGAAGATCAGTTGTTTAGTTTTAATCATGTGGAATATTTGCATTTCAACTTACAAAAAACCTACAAATATTAACCCCAGTGAAGATTAGTTATTTAGTTTATCACTCAAAATTTTCTCCTGCAAAATTTTACTGGAAGTTGATCATTCTCAATATGCAATCAACTTTTTCTATGATTCAATCTAACAGTTGAGGTTATCATGACAATAAGGTCGGAGTATTTTGCGTACCATATGTCTGATAGCCACATCCAGAGATTTCTTGGATATAGTCCTTCCAAACCCTGTGCTCTCTGTGGCTGTTAATGATGACTTCAAGGGTTTCCGCATTCCCAACTCTGATGCATGCAAGGCTTTTCGAGACTCAGATATATCAGCAGCACGACCATTGCTATGCACACGACTCTTTCCAGGAGGCTCTGTGAGTCTTCCCCTTGTGACAGTAGGGGATGAATGACGTCTTGGTGCAGTGAGAGCACCTGTGGGTTCTGAGTTTGCCTTCACAGTCAAACTTGGCCGTGACCTACCGGCTGAAAGTGGCCTGTCTGGCAAAGTAGTTCTAAGATTCGGGGGTGCATCAAGAGGAAAGTCAGGAGGAACAACTGGCTGCTGTGCAGGCCGAACTCTTGGGCTTGGGGAGCTTGGCCTGGACACTGATGCTGGAATGCGTCCATTTGAAACAACACGACCGCCTGAAGTAGAGGAAACTGAGGTAGGGGACAGAGAAGGTACTGGACTCCGACGTGTGGGTGTTGATGGACGAGAATTCGACCGAGCAGTAGTTGAATTCAGATTTGCAGGAATTCGTGGCTTTGAACTTGGAGTTGAGGGCCTTGAGTTCTGGAATGGTCGAGTCTTCTCAATTGAAGAGCTGGCAGGGGCTGGACGAGTTCTTGATGGAGTAAAGGAACGTGATGGTGTAGAGTGGGTAGATGGTATGGAAGGTCTTGCTGTAGATGGAGAACGAGTAATGGGGGAGGCTGGTCTTGTATAAGACGACACTGAAGCTGAACTTGTATTGAGGATTGAAGAAGACTTATTTGATGAGTAGGCACTGCATTGTGAAGATGATACAGAGGAGCGTGTCACTGAACTGCTCCTAGTTGGTCTTGAGGAATGGTGGGTCTCTGATTGTGAAACAGAAAGCTGAGAGAGAGAGAGAAAGAAAATGGACAAATTAATCCTTAACACATTAATATTCAAAGGCTTTTTCATGCCATGTCATGTATCAGGAAGTCTCCTTACTAGGCAAGAATTTAAAAGAGAATCTGGACAAGGCAGTTTCAATGAGCAGCAGAATAGCCTAAAATTTGGTAAAAATGACATTAAAGAGATGAAAGAAAGAACTAAAGAATGGTGGATACCCGTGAAGTCTTTGCAGCAGAAACTGATCTAGCCAAGGAACTTCTTCTTGGAGCCACCGCAGTTGGTTGTGATTCGCTTCCGTCCGAAGAAGAGAAAAGCGGAGTTCCAGGAGGAGTAAGAAGCCTGAAGACACCATGGGGAATAAGAATAAGCATATGACACGATAAATGCCTGCAGTTTGAAATTTTGGTCTCGTATATCCATGTGAAAGGTTGTCCACATGGATGAGGGAAATACTTCTGAGAAAAAGTGAGATGGTTGTTCACAAGGAAACATGCAATGCTGCCATAACTGTAGGTGTCTTTCTGATTACGGCATGCAAACACTAGACCTCTTCCGCGTAAAGGCTTTCCGTTTCATTTATGCCTTTTTTCTCTGCCAATTATACTTATGCTAAAAGATTTCTATGGTCATATCTCCCGGGAAAAGGAGGAGTGAGGGGGGCGCGAGAAGAAAAAGATTCAGATGGGTGAAGAAATCCCACTATCTTAAAAGGAATTCCAATTCCAATTCCAATTCCCATTCCAGACAGTATTATCTTTGTGCAAATCATAAGCTAGTCGGCAAATTACACAACAAGAACAGAAGTCGCTCAATGTTGAGATATTTTGGGGAAGGAAAGTTCAATATCACATCCAAGGCACCATGGTTAATATTATCATGCACCAGCACATCTGACTTCATCAATTTATGGGAATGAATGAATCGCATCATTTTCTGGCATCAGAGTATCAGACTTGGCTATAAACTGTCACAAAATCCACGAAAGAAAAGGAAAAGAAAATGAGAAAATAAAAAAATAAAAGAAAAGAGAAAAGCAGATCTACCAGTCGTAATCATGCTTCCCTCCATCTGCGGACGACAACAGATCTTCGACGATCCCACTCCTTGCATTTTTGACTGATCCGACCGAAAGCCTTCCCAATTTCACGGAAACTGCAATTACGTTCAGGACTCGTATCATACAAAACGGCACCGAAAAATAAATCCAAAAGGCCAGTTAAGAAAAAAATAAAGTACAAGCAATATATATATATATATATATATATATATATATATCAAGAATCACTGTCTAAACCATGCACGCAGGCTGCAAAGATTGACCAAGACAACACGCCGACTTTTGCTCGTGGGATTTCCAGATTCAAACATAGCAACACCGGCGTGCTCTAGTTTTGATTGACGGCGTGCCGACAGGGACCCAAGATTCTGTTTACTTCGCGTCCATTTCTTCCCAAATCAATAAAATTCTCCTGTACTCTTATATTAGGACTTGCGTTGTAATTGGGAATTCCAAGTCGAAAAAGATGCCCAAAAACAAGACCAAAACCAAAGCATAAACAAAACGTTAAAAATTGGAGGCAGCGTTCCAAAGAAAATGGATAGATCTCCGCTCCAATTTAACGGAGCAAAAGGAAACAGTTGTGAGGGGCATTCTCGTCCATTGATCTTGAATCATGCGTGTATGCAGGAACAAAATGACAAGACAGATTAGATCATCATCATCATCATCATCATCATCATCATTATTACATTACTACTACTGCTACAATTGACAAATACATTATAAGGATGTGCGCACATTACCGTCGGAGGACGCGTCGGAGGATGCGACCGAGACAGTGCGACGGTTCTTGGAGAACAGATCCAAGTTCTCGTCGGCGGCGGCTTTAGAGTTGGAGAGACCGGTCAAACTTTGACCTCGGAGGTGCTGCCGCGAGCCAGGAAGGTTCCTCCCATTTCCCACCGCCACAGACTCTCTCAAATTGCTCCTGTTCATCCTTCTTGTATCTCCACGCTAATCTCTCCCCATCTCTTTTCTCTATAGCCAATATAATCAAGAACCCACAGCTCACACGCGCGCGCGCGGGCGAGAGAGAGAGAGAGAGTCGGTTTGAGATCTAGTGAACGAGGATGAGGTGGTGCAGTAGATGCGAAGCAAAGACAACTAAAGTTAACCGTGAGGTGAGGAGGGGCTTGTCTTGCTTCAGTTTTTATTTTTAACGTCAAATACAAGAGACAGAGAGGCACAGAGACAGACGTTTAGATCTCAGATTTATGCAGGAGGAAGTTGTGTAATAATTATGATAATTATAGTAATATAAGCCAGCCTTAAGATCCGTGCCCTGTTCTGAGCCTTGGTTTTGTTTTTCTAACAGTGTTTCTACGGATTTGGAGTTGGCGGCAGGCAGATCGAGACTGCTCAGTTCTGACAGCGACATGTCGCATTTGCCCCCCCTTCTTCCTTTTTTAAGTTCGAAAAAGATTGGGCGAAAAATGGATGGAGAGGATATCATATTAAATTATTATAAATTTTTTATCTTTTTAACTAATACTGCAAATTACTTCTTTATCCCGCTCTTCTTTTTTTCTTTTTTTTTCCCTGAAATCTCCGATTTTTATACCTACACGTTACTTCATTATAGAAATATATTTGAAATAATATATATATTGGTACATTGTAACAATCTTTTAAACGAAATTTTTACGCATAAGATAAGATAGTCTCTAATTATAAGTTTATAAATATCTATTTTAAAAATTAATATCTTTATAATTATATTTACTATTTAATTATATTTATATTTGTTAAATTATATCTCGTCCACTTATCTTTTAATTGTATTTTTTTAAATTTCATTTTTTTATCATAATTTTTTTTAATAAGATAAAAAAAAATAGGTTCCCCCTCCCCTGAGTTTAAGGAAAAGTTATTCTTTTTTATGTGATTAGTTGGGGAATTAATTGCTATGACACCTAAGTTTAGTGGGTAGGGTAAGAAAAGGTAGAGGAAGACATTTTTAATGGCATTCTTCGTTTCCGTACTCAGGGACGTTGAAACCACCTTTGAAAAAGGAAAAAGAAAAAGATCTTATTGACCCAAAAAAAAGTAATTAATATATTGCCTGCAATACCTTTTTTAGTTCCACGATCAACGCGTACGTAACTCCCCTTTTTCAGCTTCTTTCCTATTTCAATAAAGATTTGTCTATTATATTCTCAAAGTTTAAACTCATTCTTAAATAGAGATTGGCAATTGACGATAACGCCATCATAAAGAGAAACTACACATATAGAAAGAAAAAACTAAAATTTAAATTTTCAAATTAGTAAAATTTGTTGCGTGACAATTATATAATACAGAAACCTAAATTAATAAGATATTAATTTTGGCTTAAGTTAATATTAAGTTTCAACCAATCAAAGCTTTTCGATCAAACATCTAAGGTTATTTTATTCAATAAACCATAAAAATATATAAGACACATTCACACGCTACTCTAGCCGTGATATTTATGTATGCCATAAATACTAAGTCCGCCGACACACGGTGGAGAAACACTCGCCAATGCCCAATTTACTAACATGTCGCGCTTGATTGAGTGTGCTTCTCAATAAAGGCACGTAGGTGGTTCAACCACCACCTTGATGATCGGGCGTTATTAGCTTTGAAATAAAAACACGTCATGCTTGATATATCCTTGTGGTCTCTTTCCACGAGAGACCATACCTTCCCTTTGACCCTTTCCCATTAGCCACCACCGCCCAGCATTGTGGAGGGATAAATAGTAAGATCTAGTAAGGCCAGACTCGTTAACCTAGACTTTTTATTGACCATTCGTGGTTGGGACTCAAGGGAGGACGCGAGGCGTCTCCCGAGTCACAACAAACATGTAAGTGCTTGTTCCGAGTACAGGTACCCTAGTATTATATCTCAATTGCCAAACTTGGTCTTAAACACTGCACATCACGCTACTGACAAAGGCAAGGTACATAATATGAACAACTGATGAACAAGAGAATAAATGGGCTGCGAGCGTGTGCGTGGGTGTGTGTGTGTGTGTGTGTGTACTGGGTACCTACCTGCAAAAGTGGACTATTATGATCTCGTACGTGCCAGCAAACTCTCGCTTGGCCTCTACCCCATTGAAAATTTGAGAAATTTCCTCGATTTAGAGAAACTCTCAAAAAGAATCACTTTGATGTAATTTTGTTAGGAAAAAAGATCCATGATGATCTTTAATTGAATATATAACCTATGCATAACTATCCACTCGTGCATTACAATGCCTAAAACATAGGGGAACACGGGAAAATGGCTAAAAACTACACTAACTAATTCTTAGGAAGAAATCAACAGAATATATAGTTGATTGAAGTGGGTGGCATATAACATGGAACCGGCCAATTCCAAATCCGTGCAGGAGAAGGCATCACACGCCTAAAGTTGCCTGATTGGAACGGTCTCTGTGATTCTTTCTGAATGATCCAATTGGAATGGCCTTACACTTCTCTAGAAGCATGGATGCGATTGGGAAAGATAAAAATCCCTACCTTGTACCTACTCTATAATTATCGAATAATACAATTCTTATGCTGTGAAGTCGTTACCTTGTGATGTAAATGATATCGGGTCTGAGTATAGCTATTCCTGTCAATACAAATAAAATATAAATATTTTATAAAATTTATACATTTTCAAATTAAAATAATAATAATAAATAAACATTATTTTTAAAAAATAATTTTTTATTATTACACTCAAAAAATTTGGGTTTGATGAATTGAAAAAAATGTACTTTTTTATTGTTTCACCAAAAAAAAAATCAAGTTGGGTTTATTAATTTTCAGTTGAATTAATCAATTTGCCAATTTATATATTGATTTTAAATTTGATTAATTTTTAATAAAAAAATCGGATCAGACCATAAACTAATTTAAAAAAATTTCAATTAAATTGATTGATTTAATTTAATTTTTAAATTTTTTTGATTGAACTGATTGGTTCGATTCGATTTTTCGAACATTGCCTCTGACGTGGGAGGGAGCGTGTGCATCGCGAGAGGGAGGGAAAAAAAAGTTACCGAAGATAAATTTAAATAGATATAATTAATTTAATATTTTACATATAATATAAAAATTAATTATATTTATTTAAATTTATAATTTTTTAATTTATTTAAATAAATTTATTATAAAAAAAAATCTGAGAAGCATAAAAACATTGAAAGGACGAAGCAGCCGACGTTGTTGACCACATTCATTGTGGTCTTGAGTTTTTGGGGGCGAAGAACAGACATTTAAAAGTCTGATTACTGTAACGTGAGCGGATCTTCGAGCTCAGAAGATATATCGGCTGGACCACCGATTTCTTAGAACGTTACTCGTTTTCCTTAATTGATTAATAGAGGTTATCTGCACGATTAAACAGGCTATAAAACAGTCAAATCCCGAGAGTAAGAAGTGCTTAACCACAAAATAATAATAATAATAATAATAATAATAATAAAAGGTGCCGAAGTTTGTTTTTGAGAGGCAGCAAGAAAATATACGACTGAATAAAAAGGCACTTTCACCTCGCCGTGGATGGGGGATGACTGTGGATGTGGCCAAGCTCACATGCAAAAAGGTCAGGTACACCCTGGACAACAGCTAATTATTAAGCGAGTCGCCATCAATCCCATGAAAACTGGTGACACGGAAACTGACACAACACGGCTCCTTAACCTCGCCAGTGGTCTCCCTCTTCCCGCTTTCGTCTCTCGATCTAGTGCTATTGAATCAATCTGGGTTTCTCGTGACAGAATTTTAAGTTAAATGTCACGAGTTGCATCAATGCAAGTGTCCACATTCCTGCCATGTCTTTGTCCCCGTAACTTCGGGAACTTATGAAATTGAAAAGTAGGTTCCATCTAAATCTGTGCGAAAATTAATGGGGATCGAAGAAAGTAAGAAGGACCTCGTCGGGACGTGATGTAAGAGCTTGGAGATCCAGAAGGCTGCAAGTTCGGCCAAGACCTCCGGCTCTATTTCAGCCGAGTTTCCAACCAAAAAAAAAAAGCTTCAGAAGAAAAGAAAGCAGAGAATCACATCTGGGCAGCGCATTTTCTAGAGACTTCCTCTTTTATTTGAGCTTAAAATGTAATGCCTAGTGGTGCAGCCAGATTAGACAATCCAATTAGTCTGTAATTGGCCGATAAAGAAAAGTTTAAAAGTTGACTCAAAAGCTGTGCAAAAATTATCGGAGAAAGCTAGAGCGTTGGGGAACCATTGCAAGCTATTACCGGGCATTAGAAAAGCTCGTCAAGCGTAATCATTTGCTGTGCTTCAAGGTTCCTAGTGAGATGACTGAAAATCTAAGTTCATTCTACCTCAATTCCCCATATTTTCCTCCAAGCCTATTCCATTTAATGTCGTGACTAGGATACGCGTATGAACTGCTGTCATTAATGTACAGGTTTGTGTTTAAGAATGGAGCTATACCATCTAACTAACAATGGTCCCTCCATATGCTCTCTGAGGTCAGTGTACGAGTACTTTTCATGAGGTGGGACATAGATGAAATTGGCCAGATATAAAAGTGGGGTGTTGGCCATTTTATGCCCTCAAAGAGTAATATCAGTCACTCGACAGCAGGTTTGATGTGGTACCTGTAATATATATATATGGATGGGGGAACCCACTTGGAGTTGGCGTGTATGTGACAAAACGAGTCCTTTGAAGCAAAGCGGTTGTGCCTTTTTTTTTTTTCCTTTCCTTCTTTGGTGCAAAATGAGAAAAAATATGAATGATACCTCACAGTCCCATCAACAATTCTGTCTTTCATTTCATTTCGCGTAAGCGTGTTTATGAACAATATGCATCTTGAGCAATCAAGGCCATGGAATGAGAAATAGACGGCAGAAGTCCGTTGGATCCACTTTTACCACTGTGTCTCTGCTCTTTCACGTGCCTCCTCTGACCGACAGATGAGAAGAAACGTTAATGATTCAGATCCAATTTCCCAGTTCGATCGATGTTTTGGATGTCGTTTAGGTTTAGTGTAAAAGCGAATAGCCGAGTAAAGGGTGAACATGGGAGGTTTCCTGCAATTCAAGCCCGTTATCCTAGGTTCACAGCTCATTTTATTGGCCCAATATCTAAATACCGACCATTTTGCGGTTTGGGTCATTCATACTTGCGGTTCTTGGACATTCGACAACATTGATCCAGAACGGTTTTAAAGTATTCCTTTACTGGTGACGGGCAGAGACCAACAGACACTGGGCCAAGCATGTTTTGAAAATGTACATAACCAATTAAAAAACATAAATAATTATATCCTTGCGTAACTATCTTTCAACTTTGGAATTTCGACTTTGAAAAATAAAACTTGAAATTTATAAAAATTAAAAAAAATTATTTTTATCTTATAATTTATGGTCTGAGATGCCCATTTGTTAAGGTATTATAAATTGTCAGGCGGGGGACAATTCTTCATTCTCTAAGAGATGACGTATTGTTTTCTCAAGAAACTGATACTAAACATGCATAACTCAGAGTATTTGTTCAATCAAATACTAATAAATAAATAATAAATAAATAAATAGATCGGATCATATAATAAAAGAAGGAAGATATTCATTAATGGTAAATTGATAATTGTGGGGATGGATTGAAAGGGTCCGATATTCATATTCTGCGACCGTTGTCGGTTGCAAAGATTAGCCGAATAAATGGGGCTTTGGATCTATTCAAATTCAAGGTGTCAAGATTCGGACGAAATTTCGCGTGGTTGACAAACAAAAATTGAACATGGGAGTTCTGGATCTCCTTCTTTCATACTTCTAATTAGCTGGTTTAGGGACGCATCTTTGGTTGGATTCTTTACATACATATTCCCAGAAGAAGAAAAGAAAGAACGAGAAAGAAAGATAGAAAGATGAACGACGCAGATGTATCTAAACAGATCCATCAGATGGTCAAATTCATCCGCCAGGAGGCGGAGGAGAAAGCCAATGAAATATCAGTTTCGGCGGAGGAGGTCTTTTTTTTTTTTTTTTAAATTTTTAAAAGAAACCCTTTTTTAATTTATTTTTTATATACTAGAATGTCATTCTATTATTAATATCACTATTTCATCGAATTTACTTCACTAAAATGGATGCAGGAATTCAACATTGAGAAACTGCAACTGCTCGAAGCAGAAAGGAAAAAAATCAGACAGGAATTCGAACGAAAGACTAAACAAGTTGAGGTTCGCAAGAAAATGTGAGGAAACTGTGATCTTTATTAAATATAATGTGTTTATCTCTCGGTAATTAAAATTTTACATCTCTATTTTCCATCTTCGAGGAGGTTTCCGTTTTTAATATGAGAACGATATAAAATTTATAAAATTAAAAAAAAAAAAACTTTTGTTATCTAACTCGTAATCCAATTCACAAACATGTTTGGAACGTGCGCGCATGATATGCAGCGAGTACTCGGTGCAACTGAATGCAGCCCGCCTACAGGTTCTTCAGGCGCAGGATGATGTGGTGAATGCCATGAAAGAATCTGCCAGCGACCAACTTCTGCGTGTTTCCAACGACAAGAAGGCCTATAAAACTCTTCTCAAGCGTCTGATTGTTCAGGTACGGCCATTTAATGATTATGCTTAATGTCCTCGTCATTCTGAATGTCTTAATTCTTTTTTCCCTGCTTGCTTATTATGTCTCACGCAAAATGTAAATGCCTTTAGAGTTTACTGCGTCTGAAGGAGCCAGCAGTATTGCTGCGATGCAGAGAGGTTGATCGTGATCTTGTTGAATCTGTTGTGGAAAACGCAAAACGTCAATATGCAGACAAGCTCAACATCCAACCCCCTAAACTTACTATTGACAAAAATGTTTACCTCCCACCTCCTCCAACGTCTTCTGATTCCCATGAACCTTTCTGGTAATTAATTTGATTACCCATTGTAGATCCGAGTTTTGTTAATTTTTGTTTCACATTTCAGACACCACGCTGCTGATTGTGATATTTGATTTTGTTTTTAATCTGTTTTTGAAGCTCTGGTGGGGTAGTGCTGGCTTCACAGGACGGCAAGATAGTTTGTGAGAATACTTTAGACGCGAGGTTGGACGTTGTTTTCAGACAAAAACTGCCAGAGGTAATGTTTTCATCACTTGTGCCCCAATTTATACAATATATAAAAAAAATTCGATGTGCTACGAAAATGGATGTTTTGTTTAAGGGACAATCATGGGCATTTCCCCTCGTTACAGATCCGGAGGCTTCTTCTTGGAAAAGGAGGAGCAGATTGAATCTCAATCAAAATTCCTATTCCAAACTCCAGGGAAGCAGAGTCTTCATTTTTTTTTTTTTTTCTTTTTGGAGCGCTCTAGCGTCCTCAAGGCCTTGACATGATTCGCATGAAATTTCCTCTTCTTTGGATTTATAATATTTTTCCCTACTTTTGATCTTCATTTTTCTTCATATTTTGTCTCTGGGACAAAGGATTATTCATTCTGTTCGTGTTCTATGTTGATCTGAAATTTTGGATAAATGATGGTAGAGAATAACTTCACTGTCCAACTTCCACCACCCTGTTTTCTACATGGTGATCCCATTCAATGATTGCTTGATTTGCATACCTTTTTACTCTAAAATAATTGTCAGGCCCCTGCAAATAATATGGAAACTAAGATAACCTATCTCTGTGTCTGAGTGCGTGCGTGCGCGAGCAGATTTGGGATTGTAGTAAGACATTGTACCTTAGAAAATATTAATCTTTATATGTAAGCACAATTTTCTTATACCCAATAGAGAAAAAACTTCCAGTGTTTTTCTGTTTAAACTATTATCTTTATATGCATGTCTTACTATATTTTGCCGTGGAGAAGTTCCTGGATCCGATACTCTGCATAATTGTAGGATTCTTAAGATAACTTTTGACGGAAAGAACGTCCAAACCCGCACAAAATCGTTGATATTTCTGAAACAAGCAAAGGAAAAAAGAATCCAAAACTACACAAAATCGTTGATATCTCTGAAACAAGCAATCTTTGTAAGGCGGCTTACCCAACACTAAAACTAAGACAAGTAGAGTTAAATGTTAGAAACCTAGTTTTTTCTGTTTAAACCATAGAATAACTAGCTTTTTTTTTTTTTTTTCTGTTTTTTGAACTCCTCTCGTTGTCTTAAACGTAAAAGGGCATATGCATGCTTAATTACACTGTCAATTCATAAACTCCTTATAAAGTACACGAAGAATAAAAATCCAACGGATGAAGAACGGAATGGAATCCCCCTAGTATATCTCGAGTTTGGACAAGAAAAATAGTTGGCCGGGCCGCTGACGTCAAATCGCTGGTCATTTTAAATGCGCATGTTACGATTTGTTTGGATAACAAAGTAGAAAGATAGGAAAATAGAAAAAATTAAAAATTAGAAAGAAAAATGGAAAAGATTAAAAAAATTTTCATCGCTTTAATGGAGAAATGATGCTATGAAAAGGAAAAACTGAAACGTTTTTGTTTAAAAATGGTAGAAAGTGAAAAAAAAAAAGAAATATTTGTTACAATTTTAATTATACCTTATAATAAAATTGATGTAATATAAGTATAATTCCTTCTAATTTTATTTTTTTTTCTTCACTCCCCTTTTTTTTCCCTCTACCGAGCACAGGGTTAAGGTAAAAACACGATGCTTGATTTCTGGGGTGAAAAAAAAAAAAAACTTGATTTTGTTTTGTAGAGAACTGAGAAAAGACAGCAATTTTGTTCCTAGAAAAAAAAAAAAAAACAAAAAAACAAAAACAGAAGCGTAGCTTTTTTGCTTTGTGTTTTTTTTTTTTTGGGTTTTGGGGATATGCACATGGATAGATGGATGAACAAACCTTGACGAAGCCATTGGCTGCCTAGCCTATATCTCTCTTGACAACTCCAATGCTATTATTTTCTCGTCCAGAATTTTTGACTCCACAAACACTATCTTCTTCTTCTGGGCAGATCAACATACTTGGCCTATCTCAAGTAATATGCTTTTTCTTTTTTCCCTCCCTTATTTTTTTTTTAAATCTTTATCTTCTTTTTAGGTCATTTTGTAAGGGGACTCGATTTTTGGTTGAGATAGTAAGAACGATGCCTAGTTCATCTCCTGTTCTGCAAGGGTTATGGGGTTTGACCATTACTCTTTTTTAAGGCCTGGCCATGCCTTGGCACACTTAATACTATAGGAACTTGCTTTGTCAGTGGGTTTTTACTTCTTTTCACTCTTCCCTCTGCTTTCAGGTTTGAATTCATCGTTGACAACGTGAGATATTTAACTGGCGGTCATTCCAATTGTTTTTTGGTACCATGTGCGGCTTCAGGATGTCAAGGCTGAAATTTTGTTGGTGTGTTTCCGCGGTAGTATCATTCTGTCACCTGCGGCTTCTTGCAGTCGCGCAAACTACCGAACCCTTAGGAGGTAATCTCCTCCTCTCTCTCTCTCTCTCTCCAAAAGTTTAATTTTGACCGCTCCTATTTAAGAAATGCTTGTGTTTTAGGCAGTTCCCACCCGATGGCCTGTACATCCGTTCATTAATGATTAATCTTGGAGGCTCGAAATTGATGGTTACTATGGTTTACAGAACAAGGCAAGGAAAAATTAAATTCAAGATGAGGTTAAAAATTGCATTGGATTCATAGCCTTGGTATTGTATTTCTGGAGCTCTTGACTGGCATGCGACCAATATCAAATGGCAAAAACATTGTCCGGGTGGTACTTAAAACGATATTGGAAAATATTGGTGGACAGGGAGAATCTGGCGTTGTGGGTTCCACATTTAAAAAAAATATATTTCCTTCAAAATTTCAAAGTTTTTCGTCAATAGAACACACAGAAAACTTTAAATTTTAAAAAAATAATAATAAAATTTTGAAAACGTGGGACTCACATGCCTTGTCATTTGACCCTTCTCTCTACGTCTTTCTCTGTCAAACACAATGGAACTCTCTATTTGGCACTTGGCTGATGATTCTAGGAATATCTATATTATTTGTTTGTGGGTGTGACAGGTACACATGGCACGTGAGTCGGGCATGACAGATTTGTGGGTTTGGCAATTGGGTGTCGCAATGACAGGCAGGAGAAACGGCCGCCGATGAGGGACGTGGTGCAGGAACTAGAAAATATTCTCAAGTCGTTGACTGCGGAGGCCAATGGCATGCTTTCCAGAACGTATTCATCGTCAGGTGGAAATTCCAATTCCAATTTCATATCTACCTCGGCTTCCACTTCCAGGGAAAGGGCATCTTGATCTTTGATTTACGTGAGCACCAATGATGTGCATGGATCGACTAGTCCTACTGGCTTGTTGGGAAGTCACCTAACCGGCAGCCTCATTCCCACCATCACACCTCGCTCGTAATGACCCGACGGAAATAATATAGGTTTCCTTATTTATCAAATATTTTATACTACATTAATATTTAGATGTAACATAAATTTTTTTTTCTGTAATATAAAATTTTTTTAAAATCACCTAATCGGTCCATCCAAACACGATAATGATCTTGACTGACCGAGACGAAACGAGTTGGAAAACGAGAGGCTAGTGCGCACGGCCGCACGGCATCTTAATCTATGCAAAGCGAACGACGTCGTTCGGCTTCATTAAGATTTTGTACCGGTAGATGACCCAAATGGGAAGCGCCAAGGTAGAGAGAGAAGCCTGGACAAGGCGGATGGTTGTCGGCTATCGGGCAATGGCACAAAAGTGGAGAGACACAGGCATTGAACGACGAGTCGTTCTTGCTGAGAAAACCACTGTATTTAACCGTCTGGTTGTCGCAATGAGGGAAAGCCATCGATCCTTTTGGTACTGAGAAAGTAATTTTGCTTTTTCCTTCTTTTACTTAAATAAAATCCCTTTTGCCTTTTCCTTTGTCCTTTTTGAGGAATATGGAAGCCGAGAACTACCTTTTGTGTTCCTGATTCTAGTTGGTGAGCTTGCTTTTTAATGCGAAAGTCAAAGTAAGACGAATCAACTTTTCTCTGTGGATTGCTACAATTAAATTTACTTCTTCGTATTATGCCATTGACATAATTAAAATAATTGCAATTGTCCATCCTAAACGTCCTGAAAAGTACATTTGTTTATATCATATATAATATTATAATATAATAATTTTTCTATTATTAAAGCAGAATAGATCATTTAATTTGTTTTTCTTTTTTTTTTTGTGTGTAAATCTTTTAATTTGCTTTATGTAACAAAATAGGGCCCAGTTTGTACACCAAAAGAAAACACAGTGGACCCCGAATGAAGTCTCTCTGTTTTTTTTTTTTTTTTCTCTTAACCCCGGATCCCTAATTGAACTTGATCTGAGCAATAATTTTGAGATTCAACATTTTCTGAAGACTTGGGAGTCCAAATAACAATTTTTTAAGGTTGTTTAAAAAAAAAAAAATCAAAAAACACAATTTTACATTGACGTGCTAGAATATGCTTTTTGCATGAACAACGGTGACATCTCTCTCTCACACAGAAAAAGACCATTGCATCTTCAAAACCATGTTCAATGATACAAGCAAAATAGCAACAGAAGGAAAACAGAGTCAACTATTTTATTACTCACACGAGAAAAATGACACCTGCAGCTGCAAATATTCATATCCGTTGTTTCAAAAGACCTAACACTGACAACAAATTGATATAGTTATATAGACATGACATATATTCCACACTGCTTGTCAATAACACAAGAATAAATCCAATGATGAAAGTGCTAAAGTTTACTAGGGAAAATAAGAAAAACTTACCTTAGCAAACCTAACCTCAGTAACCAACTATGTAAATTCTTTTTTTTTTTTTTTTTGCCTTGTCTAATTTTCTTCATTGTTACCCCAAAAACAAAAATGGAAATAAAACAAAAAGAGGAGTGAACTTCCCATCACAAAGCTCACCGGAAGAATATTGTTGGTCTAGTCTCTTGCGCCTGTAATGGATCAAATTGTACTCGACGAGATATAATCAGCAATGAATTGTATTGTAGAAGCATGAACCGAATTCGCACAGGAGTCAGGATCCATGTGAGCTCTCAGCGTCCTGTTTTTGCCCGTTTCATCCCGCTAGTATTAAATGGAGAGATGCCGCCACTTGGCCCAGGACTTTCTTCTCTGAAATTCGAATTTAGCAAGGCTAATTCGCGCAACTGCTGCCTCTTGATGTAATCTTGTGACTCGTCCTGCATACAACCAATGAATGTATTTTTGTCACCCCAAATTAACTTATCCTTAAGCCAATAGCAATATGTAAGTTGTGACAGCAATCTTGGTTGGAGGCTCTATCCCAGAATACAAATCGTTGAGGCTACTTGCATGCTCAGGGCTATCCCATTGCATAGCCAATGCAACACCCAGAACACTTTGCCACACAATCACACATCAAGTTTAAATCCTTGAGATGTGGGTTTATATTGGGCATCACAAGTAAATATTCACGTATGGAGAAAAGAGTGCATGAACCAGTTTTGGATAACCGATACAAGTGGACTAAAAGATCTCAATGGACCATTCAGTCTCCTATTCGTTTGATTCAAATGATGTTTAAATCTCAAAAGGCGTGCTTTGCAACAGCTTCAAGAAAGACCGGATTTTACCAGCAACAGGTAGTCAAAAAGAATTGTGTTCACTAAAACAGTATTGCACATATTCTACTCCATAAAACAGGAAGAATCTACAGACCAAACAAACAAATAAATAATCCAGGAAGAATCCTGCATGTGGAAGAGCAGGCACACTTGCTTCTTCAGTTGATTTAAAGCCTCAAAAATTAAAATCTACACAAATTAGAGCATTGAAGTTTTAAGGAAGACATTTTCCCTAGACTTCCAGAAATTTACAAGCAAAGCAGGGGGAATGTATATAAATACCACAGGTTTGAGCAGTTCTTCTATAATTTCCTGTGCATGTCTCAGCCTCATATCAACAATATTGGCAGGCAGATCTGCTTCAATTAGGATGTGAAGTGGATCGTTCAGATGCTCATAGCCTGGTCTCCCCTTCAGATTCTCTTCCTTTAGGATGGAAACAGATAACATTATTTAGGAACAGAGGAGAGAAACAATCAATCTCTAAGGCACCAAGTAAACTGATTGTGAAAAACATTCATTGTTGAATATATTGTATCAATTTTGGCTTCATTGCTACCTATGAAGAAAATACCAAGGATATCACAAGCAAAAAATTAAAAGTTAACATCCACTACCTTATCTAGATCCTTTATTGATCCTTTCCCTCTAATATATACACGGCATCCTGTAGTAGCTTCCACACGTTTCAGTGAATTGCCTCTGGGGCCCAAAAGTCGGCCAACAAAATTGAACTAAACAACCATAAAGAAGCAGCCCATTAAGGTACATACTTACTAAAAAAACCTGTCTTGTTGAAATGAATTGCGAGAATACGAAGAATAGCTCAAAAATTCGGCATTAGCATATAGATAACATAGCTTTGTATAAAGTATCATGCTTACATTTGGATAAGTATCTACTGGAATTTCCAAACGCAAAATCCTCTTCACAGTGTAGGAGCTAGGGCTTGCAGGGGCACTTTGCCAATCCATTGTCATTCCAGGAGGACCACTCAATCTCTGCATAAAGGAAGCAAAAGACCAAAGGATGTCCAATATTCGATGTTGTTAGCCAATGAAAAAATACAACAATAAGGAAATAATAGAGACAAGCATATGTAAACATCTACAATCTATATTATGAAGCGTAGTCTTCATCAAGAAAGACTTATTAGTAGAAAAAAATTATATACCCACTCTCACATGAAATGTGCACCTCATCCGGTATCCAATGTATAGTGAAGAGTAGGAGAAAACAAATACCCATCTTATCTACTAAGCTATCTCTGACCAAGCAATCCATGAACCTATAGTAACAACTAATCATAAGGACCAGGGAAAATATTGAAGAGAAAGACAATAATTCAGTTATCAACAAGGCAGAACATGATGGATACACAGTCGAAGAAACAGCTTGATCATCTTATCAAAAACATTGAAAAAGCTATTGAAAGCAACCTCCAAGTGAGTTCTCTTTAACAAATGTATCAAATTGCAGGGGCACACAACATGGGTCCAAAAGGATAACTACAAGAAAATGGGACTTTAAAGATACAAAATTCCAATCCTAACAGAGACGATTACCTCCTGTGGAAGGCCATTCCAGCTACCCAAACCCGCTCCAGCCATGGTGGATATAAGGTTTGAAGAAGCCATCGGACTAGGGCTTCTATGCCGCAGTCTGTCAAAGTCACCGAATCCTTGGTTGGACATCATCCCTGAAACTCGAAAAATCTCTGCACATAAAAAGAGCACTTTATCAGCATGGCAGATTTAGATGCTTTGAAGGAGAATTCCTTCTCCTCTCCACGCCCTCTCTTCACCCAAGAGTTTGAAACAGCAGCTTACAATCCCAGTGCAAGGGCAATGTGAAGAGACCACCTATCTTGAGTGCAAAACTATCCTAGCAACACAATTAGTAGCCTAACTTTCGACGCACTCTGGCTGAATCATAAAAAATGAGAATGCCTATCATGACTTGAAAAGCATGAACAAGGATGTTTTTCCACCATCTACAACTTTATGCTGCTATGCTTGTTCCGTGCATAATGCATTCAAAGATGTGAATAAACGCAACAATAGACAACACGGGACAATCACGTTAGCCATTGACTGCTAAAACACTGAGTGCAAGAGTAATTCAGAAAGGCCCAACAGAAATGAGCACCCTGTAAAAGCAATTGAACAATTAGAACAAATTGGAAGAAGAAACAAAGACTCAAGGACCCATTGAAAAACGCACATTCACAAGGCAAGGTCATCAAGACAAAAAGATAAAGATATAAAAAAACAAAAAACTTAGATCCAAGTACCCTGATTCAACAGCCGGCTACATATGGGGAGAACCTGCATGAAAGGTCCAAGCTTTTGATGCTCTGCTAGCAGCTCTGATAGATACTGACTACACAGATAGCAAATAGAAACAGATCAAAAGAAGCATAATTCCCCCCTCCCCCTCCCCCTCCCCCTCTAAGTAGAGATTGATAGAGTGAAAACTTGAACAGCATCCGTCACTGTTTATGTGATTGTGAGTGGAAGAAAGATGGCTTTTTGATACATAGAGAGCGAGATAAATAGAGAAAGGGCGTACCTGTCAACATCTGGAGTACTTCTAATCTGGGGAGAGGCAGCTCTTGCCGGTGAGAAATTGGGATTGTACAAACCCGACATCTCTCTCTCTCTCTAGCTAGCTTTTCCAAGAAGGGCTTTTCTTATTTTCGTATTTGGTTTTGGTCTTTTAACAGAGAGGAATGATACGAGACGGTAAGGAAATAAGCAGAGAAAAACAAAGAAACGAAAAGCAAGGGTTTGGGTTTTAGTTGTAGTGGTTGCAGAGAGAGAGAGAGGGAGAGAGAGAGAGAGAGTCCCACTAATAAGGGGTTTTGTAATAAGGGACAAAAAAAAAAAGGCAAAAGGAAATTAGAAAATGTAACTCTACGTGAAAACTTTTCTTTTTTTTTTTAATTTCGTTTCCCTTTTTTGGCAGTTTTATTATTTTTCAACAAAAAAAAAAAACAGGGTTATTTACTTGAATTGAGTAGTAAAATAATAAAAGTTGAAGCCTCATATTGAAGACGCCAGACAGCCGGCGGTCATTTGGTGGAGATTTCACCGAGATGGCAGCAAAAATTGTGTTTGAAATTTACTTTTTTTTACCAGAGCTGTAAAAAGGAAGAAAGCCGGGAGATTTCTATCTCAATCGTTTTTACTGTTTCACCTATTGGCTTGTCTGTACCATGTAGTGTCTAATTGCATGCAATCTAGAGGCGGAGCTTGTCGAGGTGAAGTCAAGCGGAGAGGCTGTTGTTCTGTCTAGCCAGACGTGGACACGCGTTAACCGTGCAAAAATTTGAATCAGGTAGGCCAGGGGAGAAGTTGGGGGCCCCACGCAAGCCAGGGCGCGCTGCCACGGGGTATGATGGATTTTCGGAGCGGGGATTAATGACATCATCGTGCGGCGCAACGCCAGCCAACCCAGGATTAGTTGGAACAGTGTCACGGAACACTCCCTACGCCCGGATACACACTAATAACTTCTCTCCCCTCTACGCAATATCTTTTATTATATTATATATGGACTAAGGTCTTAACAGAAAAGGAATGTATTAACGATTTTTTTTTTTTGGGGGTTTTCTCTCAAAGCTTTGGAGTACCCTTTTTGGCTCCCTAGTGAGTAGTGAGTTTTCTACCCCTAAATTATGGAAGGAAAATCAATTCATATGATTTTACGAACATCCCAAATAAAGATGCTTACTTAAAAAATATGCCATAATTAATATATTTCTAAAAAAAGTAAATATTTTAATTTTCTTGGGAAAATAAAACGTTAATGCCATGAATAAATTTTCAAAATTAAGATTAATGTTGTAATTAGTTATTGATCGTGATGTGAATAAAATTCTAAAATTAAGGTCAATGTTATAATTAATGATTGATCATAACATCAAAGTCACGAGCTTGATTTTTCCTTTTGTTTTTTTTTTTTTTTGAAGGAAGGAAATAAGAATTTTAATTTTTTTATTTTTTTCAATAAAAAAATTTATAAATTAATCATTTTTAAGAAGAAGACCTCCAGCTTGACTCCAGTATCATTTGATTCTTAAAATTTAAGCCATGGGAAGAAAGCTAAATCAAATAGAGTTGGGCCTTCAAACGTGGAAGAGAAAGGAATGAATTGTTGGGCCCAAAATGGGCTGTGGTGTAGGCATTTGGGTCATTAGCCCATCGGGAAATGCGAGAGAGCCCGAGTCTTGAGAACGCGGGCCTGGCCGGAGGCAAGAGGCATGTTGCTCCTCCGCCGCGTGGCTGAGCGACTTCTACTAAGACCCAAAAGGAAAAGGAAGAAGTGACGGTGACGGCGGACATTGGAGAGAGATAAGGATCGATCGAGAAGAGAAACTGAAGGAAGAGGATGGCGTGGGTGTGGTTGGAAGCAGCGCTGCCTTTGGGAATCATAGCAGGAATGCTTTGTGCGATGGGTAATTCCCAGTATTACATCCACAAAGCCGCTTTTGGCAAGGTGCGATCTTCTGCTTCTTTTTTTAATTTTAGATTTGATTTGATGTAGGAACAAGAACATTAGATTTATTGGAAGTAAATTATGATTCTTGATTTGTGGGAATAAAACAACAGCCGAAGCACATCGGCCATGATATGTGGGACGTCGCCATGGAAAGAAGGGACAAGAAGCTCTTGGAAAATCAATAAATGTCCTTCCTTCTCTGTTTCTTGTTTCTCTTCGCTTCAATCTCATCTCAGGTACTCTTTCCTAAAATTCCTTTGTCTTTTCACTGCTTAATTTAGGGCTTTGTTTCTCTGACTGTTATGCTTTTCCTTTTATTTTATTCAATTTTCTCGCTGTGATTGATGTCAAATTTTATGAAAGATTGCATATTAGAATATACCCAGTTTCATTTCGCATCGACCCCTGCCCCTCGTTATGAACACACACACACACACACACACAAAATGTCTATTGATGATTGGAAACGAACAGGAAAGATAATGTGCCTGCAAGAATGATCACAGGCTCTTTTTTTTGGGGGGGGGGGTTGGGGTGAAAAATGTGTTTGTGTGGGTTACATGATTGGAAATTTGAATCACGCACAATGAAAGCAAAAGAAAGGTCTTCTCATATGATTGAGCTGTGTTATTAGGTGCGTGCATCCTCTTTGTCCAACGGAATTAGGATGGAGGAATTTTACGTTGAATGATTTGCGCAAGGCATTCGTCATGTGGAAAATTTATAGAAGTATAATTCGGCTTCATTTTTCTTCTGGATTGACTAGCTTTCACCAACATTCTGCTGATGGCAAAGTAAATCTGCATGAGATTTCATCGCTTTATGCGGAGCGTGGCATTCTAGTGCTTGTGCTTCTAATTTCATGAGTATATCAATTGTTGCTATTGAAGAATTGATATCAAATGTTGGTTCAATCAAAGATCTTTTGGAATGATTTTATTCTCAATCTCTGTAAGATCTTTCACTGGAATCAATATTTGAGATTGGAACCAGAAGCAGCTGCCCTGTTGTTATTTAGGTTCTGTTGCATCTGAGGCATTTGTTCCTTTCTCCCAATTGCTAATTCCCCAACTCACAATTTTTAATCTCGGTTGTTAGTGTGTGCGTGTACTTTATTATGGAACTTGCGCTAATGATAGTATCTCATGCAGGACGCGCTTCCCTATGAAGTCAGGGGAAAAATAAGTTGCTCATCCAATACTCCTGGCATCCTTAGAGAAGGCTGACGAGCAATGTCTAACTCTATTATGTTTCCTTATTTTGTCTCTTTTCATCATTTCGTATATCTGGAAGGCAAAAGTACAGATTCCTCGATTGAATTTGGCTGTTATTACATTGTTTTTCCATTTTCACGTTTGTTGGTGTTGGTGACTCAGTTGCTTGTGTCTGCTGCAATTGTTTATGGTTGACATATATGATATATGGCTTATGAGTGGTGGGAGTCCTAAATCCATAACAGTGAGATGAGCCGTGAGACTCAACTCGGGATGAATGCGAGGATGTGGAGGTTGGCTCCAAAAAACAAAACAAGGGGAGAGGCTGAACAGTTGCTCTGTGGAAGTAGGAATGCATGTTGCTGCTGTCAGAGGAGGGTGGAACCCAGCTGCTTGTGATTGTTCCAGCTGGCTCCATTATCGAGTTACAGATGGACATATCATCTGTCACGGTGACAGCATGTGAACCACGTCTTGAACACATTGTGCGGAGCGGGAGTTTTATCATGTGGAGTGGAATAATAAAGAAACAGAGGAATCATTATGCGACTCCCAGTAGTTCATATAAACATAAAATTGATCTCAGTGGCAATCAGTCTGCGATAAATAATATTTTCTGGACATGCCAAATCCATCTCTATTATTAACAACCTGTTCGCCTAGTCCCAGAAGGCTTAAAGCAAGAATAGCTTATGACGAAACAAAGCCTCTAGGCTGTAAAGAACAGTGCAACTCTAAGCTCTCTAAGTTGAAGGCCTTCTAGTAACATGAGTTACAAGGACGTACGTTCGCTTGTGGACGATTGACATTTTGGCAGGGAAGAATTGGCTTTATGGGGCACGCTGATACAAAGGTGCAGCCGGGCCCTTTATGCGGTGAAAACGCTATTAATTTTGGGAAACATCAGCATCCAACTTACAGCATCAGTAAAATACGAGGAAAAACCAAAGAGGCTGAGGACATTTGTAATAGAATCGTTAAGTGAAGTTCTCAAATTTTAATTGTCAATGTAAATTTTAAAAAATATAATAATAATAATATGAGGAAGACAGCTGTAATCATCAATAACTCCCCCTATCAACTAGAGAGATTCGCTTGGCTGACAGCCTCCCACTAGCAAGTGGAACGCTCGTTTTTTGGTGCGCCATTGATGGGCATTGTTATTTCGTTAGCCTGAATACTCTTGTTGTTCTCAGCTGCTCAACATCATTCGAGTGTAGAATAATAACACTGCATATACAGCACAGAGTCCTTATTTTACTCATTTTAATTGTATTAAAATGAAATTTCATTTAAATTACCCTCGCTCCTGGGCGCTCCAGGCGTGGCACGTATCCGAGAAAGGAATAGTTCTCATTTGTAGAGGGTGGAATATATGATGAACATTTAGCGGCTCGTGTAGTGTCTAAAGTCTCAACAGCTTTAGAACGAGAAAGTAATTTTTTCCATTTTGCTGTTTGAGAAGGAGCAGACGCAGTATTATTATCGTCATAAAGCTGAAAACCTTCTACATATGAGTCGTGGCGTAGCAGAAAAGAACTGCTGTTACGCGTCATGGGGTCTGAAAGCGGACTCAGGTTCGCTGCCTCTGGTGGGTGTGTACACTATTTTACTTTACTGCATAGTCCCACCATGACAACCCAATGTTAGCAGAGCAGCGGTCAACACAAACCTCGGTTACATTACATGTGTTATGAGTGTGTTTCTGAACGTGTGCTTGTGCAAAAGATTTCTGCTCAGATATATTCTTTTCTGTATCATTTTATATAAATTTAATGTAACCACAGTCTCTCATCTGTCGTTTTCATTATACTGGCATCCACCAAAGGCACTAAGCATTAAAGCGTAAGTTAGAGACTCAGGTCCCCTTAACTTGGCCAGTTGGCCTATACCCTAATTCTGTGTTTGGAAGACAATCTTTACCCTGACTCGTGATTATCTCTACTTGGTGATGAGGCATATAATCAAGAGTGATGTATTCAGAGGTTGCCTTTTTCTTTACGCAAATGCAAAGATGAGCAGTTCAAAGACTCCAACGACTGGGAGAGACACTCAGTAGTTAACATTTGCTAGTTATCAAGCAACCTAAAAGCCACACTACCTTGCTTCCTTTATTCTTCTTAAAAGAGACTAGTGAAGCCTATTCATGAGCTGCATGTTTGCCCTATATTATCTTGATAAGACAGCGGAAGAAAATTTACCTTACAGCATAGTCATATAGACATGTTGGTAGAGAAAAGCTTTCCCATGCTGCTGTGCGAATCGATATAATAAAATTAAAATGAAATTCACCACAACAGGTTCAAGAATGAGTGAAAAGGAATGATTGGGGCTCTAGCTTGCTGGGGACTAAATAAACCAAGCATAGCCTCACCTCATCCACACTCAACTCAAGACTACTGAGTCACCCATAGTGCTGCATGTGGAAGAACGACGCAAACAATTTACAGAGAAAGGCACCACAAAATGTTTATTCCTTTTCAATAATAAAACTAAATTGATGACTGATGACATATTGAACCGCTTTTGGCTGCACACACACCCCAATGAATCATAAACTGTGGCTGGTTTGCGGGGGATAAAAGATTTACACCTCAATGAATCCTATATTACCCACACCACAATCCAAGAAGCCTACCCAGACCAAACAATGTGAAGAAGGGGACACCACCAAAAAGAATATGCAACTAGAAGTAATGCACGAATTGAACCTCAATAAGAATGTTTGTGGGAAGGCAGAGAAAGCTTGTACAAGTTGTGGGAGTTAGGGAACATATTCATGCTCAAGTGTTGGCTGCGTCCGTGTTACCATTGCCGCTGGCGCTTTCACTTCGCCAACTGATGTCATCCGCAGTGGTTCTCCCACCTCTGCAGCCTTCTCCATATGTTGCATTTTTTTCCTCTGCTTGAACTTCTGAGCCCAAACTACTAAGAATATTAAAAGCACTAATAACAGCAATCCACCCAGCACAGACCCAACAATTATCCCCACTCTAGACTTATGCTTCTTTTCCCGTTCAATTGGGATTGGACTCAAATTTGGAGCTCCAGCAGATGGGGGAGGAGACACTGGCGCTAGCGGGGCACTAGATTCCACAACTATAGAAAAATGGCCTTGTTGGACAGTTGAACATACATTACCAGACACATTGCTGAACCTTACCAAGCCATCTAAATCAAATGATACGCACTTTGCGATAGACCCAAAGGGAGCTGATTTCACATCCGGGAAACTAACATTTATGGGATGGCCAGATGCTCTTATGTCCAATTCTGGTAAGTTGGCAGCCGAAAAGTTTGAAGCACTGTAAGCAAGAAGACCAAGCACAGGAGCAAGGTAAGTATAATTGGGAAGCGGATAGTAGGTGAGAGACCAATTGCCCAAATTTTGATAGACTAAAGCAAGCCTCTCTACATATGGTTGTACAATAACCTCAGAAGGGATCTGAAACTCATTGTACTTCTTAACGCCTCTTTTTCTTAAGCTCCCATTCTTTAGCCTCATCGCTGTGATTCTAATCCCAGTCAAATTTGAAGGAACAACCCCATCATAGAGAATACCAGTTTTGGGGCGAACAAATGCCTTGTAAGCATAGTCTTGGAGGAGAGCATCAAGGGCGCGCGCAGCCTGTATTGGCTGAGCCCCAAGGCCCGGCACCCATGTCAGTAGAAGAAGAACAAACGTGACATAGAGCCCCATTCTATTCTCTGAAACACGGCAATTGAGAACAATGTCGGTCTGAATAACCTTATAAAGTCCCAGAATAAACACCCACAAGGCCAAAAATACCCCAAAATAAAAGAAGGTGATTCCACTCAGAAGAGCAGAGCAGAATCTGAGATCCGAATGTGGGGTTAAGGCAAATTGGAAGAGATATAATAATGCAACAAATTTTTTGGTAAAGAAACAACACAGAACACTCGGTGTGTGAAATAAATGGAAATTAGACTGGCAGAGAGTAAGAGAGTATAAAGCAGCTTTCAAGGTTACAACCGTTGAAATCTCCCCTCTTGCTTCTTCCTCTTTTCCTCCTCAATCAGCCCCCTCAAACATCAACATTGTGGGATGTTAACACCAATTGGCAGCTGCTTAGTCTAGGTGTACGAAAAAATAGATTTGGGAAAGTGAATATGAGAACAAGTGAAAACAGCTGATCTCTTTTGGGTGCTCGAACGGTCAATCGGGCGATTAATAAAATGTGAAACGAGTGCAGCGGTAACGTAAAATGAGCACTAACCCAAATTACGAGTAGAGAGAAAAACGGCAGACCCGAAGACAAAAAAGGTACCTGAATTGGGACTGAACTGAAGTTGAAACAAGAAAACCAAAACCCACCCTATCAATCCTCTTAAATCTCGGGCAAAGTCTGAGACGACCGACAATGGCTAAAGATTTCGGCAGTGGAGAGCGGCAGCTTCTCCTTCTTCCTCTTCTTGAAAGCACAAACCATGTCCACCCCTCAGATAAATGGCAGGCAATAAAAATGAATTCACATTAAGCAAAGTAAAAATAGTTAGCTTTCGGCTAGAAACAAACCCAAAAACTCAAAACACCCATCAACCAGTAAAAAGCTTGAGAGTAAAGAGTGAAAGCGGCCCGGCCGGGGGGGGTGGGGGTGGGGCAGCTAATGGCTCAGGAATGAATGTACTTTTTTCTTTTCTTTTTGTATTCTGACGGAAGCAACGAGAGGAAGGACAGCCGGAGCGACCACCTCCTCCTCTCCTCCCTTTTTCTTCTCCGGCTTCTCAATCAATCGTCCGTTTGACGTCTTTGTGGCTATTGGCGTCCCACCACCCCTTCTCTTTTCACCCAAAAAAGATTATAACTAAGCAATGGTGTTTACGTTTTTTTTTTCTTCTTCTTCTTTTTAAATAAATGCACTGAAAATGGGAGAATTTCAAAGAAAAAAAATGGATTGTGACCCGATAAGCCTTCCCAGTTGGCTGATAGGTAAGGCAGCCGGTGGGAGACCGCAAAACATAAATTTCGGAAATATAAAAGGAATGTAAATAAAAGGTTTAACATAAAAAGGAAAAAAAAAAAACAATAAAGTCAAAACATAAATTGTATACGTACATACACACGGTGTAAAACCAGAACAGGTGCAAAGGAGAAGAAGAAAGGTCGAAATTCTTGGCTGTCCCTGTCCTTTAAAGTTGAATTTTAGTTAGTTGTTGTTATTATTATAAGTTGATAGATTCATTAGCCATCCTGACCGACTCCTACATTTCCTTTTCTTTTGTCTCCCCCCCCCCCACAAAAAAAAAAAACCATTACAAAGTTCAAATTACTTCATATTTTAATAATTAATATTTCATAAAATATATAGTATTTATAAAATAAAAAAATTTATTATTTACCTCACCGTCGATTGAACTTTTAGCGAAAGAAAAGAAAAAACCAATTGTCACTAATATTCCAATTATGGGTCAATTAAATGTTGTGATCATACGTGGTGGTGGGTCTCATTTTCCTTTTTTTTTTTTTTTCGGTTGTTCCCTAGTTGTGTTTTATTCAAACCTCCAAAGTCCAAGATGTTCTCAAAGCAAATCACCTTGCTGGCGACGATGAAATCATATGGATGGATCACCAAAAAGCGCACACACACACACACACACACACAAAAAAGAAAAGAAAAATCGTTGGCGTTATCAGCCGAAGTCTTGCCATGTGAAAGAGGTGAATAAATGCTTCCATTAATAAATGAGTGCATAATAAAACAAAACAATTGATTTAGAATGTTGTACTGTTTCATTGCTATTATCATGAGAGGGACCATTCCGGAAGAGGACGGTAGCGTTTGTCCGCATTGTTGCCGAAACGAGTACAAAGCCGGCACACTTCTGTGCTTTTATTTCTTCAATTTCGCGAACGCAATAAACAATAAAGTTTACTAGTTAAAATCCCCTAAATATTACAATTTTCAAGCGCGGTAAATCCCGGTGAGGTTTTTTTTTTTTTTATCCATCGAATTTTCTTCCGCGAAAGCTTAGAAGTCAATAGTAATTGAAAGTCACGTTGCTTACTTAATACAAGAAAATGTACCCTTTGAATATCGTAAAATGTAGTATTGAGAATTTGTTTTTTATTATTCAATAAACGAAAAAGAAAAAAAAAAACAAAACTTGATCTATCGCATGTCACACCATTTAGAAGAAACGAAAATAAATTACCGAGAACATTATTATATCACAATAGATCTGATTCAATAAATTTAACATTATTCGTATATTACCCACACTAGACCTGGTCCAAGAACTTTTGGGACTGCGAGGGTAGAGTCGACGTAAAGGGATGGAAAGCGATCAACGAGAATTGAAACTCGAAATTCACTTGGTTTCAATCATTGTTCTTCTAAGTTCGGAATTACGTTTCACATCATGAAAAGACAGTAAAAGGCAATTACTTCTGTGTTATTTTTTCATTAAAAATATTTAAAAAGAAAAAAAAAACAACTAACTTAAGTTCTCGTAGACTTTAGTCAATTTCATCTGTTTTGATTTATACTCGTGTAAAAGGATTTACAATTTTGTGATATGAATTTGAGATTTTTAAAATAAATATGTAAATTTTTAAATATTTGAATATTTCACATATAATATATCAATAACAATTTTAACATTTTTGACATTGCTGATTTTCTGAAGGGATGTACAAATTAAGAATAAGTAAGAATTTCCTGTAATGTTATAATTGGTTAAGTTTTAGCTTTTAAGGACTTCACAAGTTGTAACTTGGAAGGAGCAAATCCTCCCTCGAAAAAGTAAACGCATTGACCAAAATAGATAAATACAAGAGTAAAGAGGGTTCTTTGTATTTTTTGTTTTTATTTTTTTGTATTTTTAAGGCACTAGAAAAATGATAAAGTTGATTAAAACTTCCACAAAATGTCAATTGCCAGCTCACCGGACTTTACCTCTTTACCAGGCATGACGATCGATGTTGCTCCACACGTGCTAAAGTATGCCGCATGCGCCGGCACATGCTGCCACGGGCGCGTGTATGTGACCGATGCATCGATACATTGGAGAGCCGAAACCGCCCTTTGTTATGCAACGTATTATTATGTAGTGGAGTAATATTATTTTTTTAAATAATAAAAGGTCATAGTTTTTATCAATTTTTTTTTATAAATATTATATCATATGATCATTCAAATCACAACATACTAAAGTTCCATTTATTTTACAAAAAATATTTTTTATATTGTTGGTATTTATTTTACAAAAAAATAAAATTAATAACAAATATTTTTTTAGTCAACAAAAAACTTATTTATTTTTTAAAAATAGTTAACAAAATTTTAAAAAATAAAAATATTATTTAAATTTAATATGATGATATAATTATAAAAGAATGATTACTTTTTCTTTATTTCTTTTCAACTTCTTTTTCTTTACTTTTTTTTTAATTTTGAAATCATTAGAAAGAAAATAAAAAAATAAAAAGAGAAAAAAAATCAAACAGTTATCACTTATTTTTATCGTAGTAATAATAATAATAATATTATTATTATTATTATTTTGTCGATAACAAAACATCAGTCATCTTTTCTTTGCCTCCTCGAATCATCAGAAAAAGAGAATGAGAAAAAAATAATAATAATAAAGGAAGAGGAGCTGAACAATTTTGCAAAAAAAAAAAATTTAAAAATTTAGGTACCCAATTTTTAAAATATATATTTTAGCAAATTTCAATATTTCAATCAAATAACAAGAAAACACTTTTTAAAAAACATTTTCCTATAAAATATTTTATATAAAAAATATTTTTCAACAAACAAATAAATCTAAATTTATTTATTATTAACTCAAAGATAATTTTATATTAAAAAATGATAATATATATCTTGAAAGTTCTAAATTTAATTTTAATTTTAAAATATAATTAAATATATTACTTTTTAATAAATATTTTAAACACTCTAAATCTTAATTTATATTATTGATAAAATTTATTCATTATTAACTCCACGATAAATTTACATTTAAAAAATATTTTTTATAGTGCATATTTTAAATGCTCCAAATCTTGATTTTAAAATATAATAGGACATATTATATTCTTAATAAATATTTTGAACGCCCTAATGATATAATGCAATATATGGATTCAAATCTTAAATGCCTCAAAATTATTATGACGATGAAATTTTTCTATCTTTCTTAGATATTATTGCTCTTACCTACTAAAATTTCTGGATTTGTTACTGCTTTCAGCGAAATTTTTTCTAAAGATGATAACCAGTTGAAGCTTTCGCAATCAGCACTCCTCCTTAAAAGCCCCCAAGAGAACAACACCTTTACAGCATGGTCTTCCTTTGAAGTCTTCGAGAACAGGAAGAGAGGTCTTCAATCATGGGGATACCTGCAGCTTGCGTTTTAGTAATCAAGGTTATCATTTACCTTGATTAAATTCTTAAACCCATAATTTGACATTAATTCTTAATAAAAATATTGTTTTTTTTTTCCCAATTTTGATTTTTTCCCAGATAACTTGCAGGTAGCTTTTGCACAAAATCAAGTCATGATGACACTAGTCCAACTTCTTAAACCCATAATTCCGACTTGTAAAAAAACGAATATAATCCAAATTAAGTTAGGAGAAGAAATCCAAATTGGAGGAGGAATGATTCTTTTCTCTGTTAAAAAAAAAAAAAAAACAAAAAAAAGAAGAGATTTTAAAAAATTTGACCGTTGTTTTTTCTCTTCAGATTGGGCGTCCATTTTACGCGCAAGTGCCTATATATACCCAGGTTGTCTCTCTTTTCTCATTGCATTGATTTATTGAAGGGAGACAGCCCCCTCTCTCTCTCTCTCACTCGTGCGCGCGCTCCCTCCCCCCCTCTCTCTCTCTCTCTCGTGCGCGCGCTCCCTTCCTCTCTCTGCATTCTGCCGCTCTCTCTCTCTCTCTCTGCCTGCACCCTTAGCGACTAAAAGCCGTAATTTCTTCAAATTTGAGATTACCAGATTGATTCTCTGCAACCCTTTTTTTCTTGAATCTTTCATGACTTTCTTTGAATCTATCTTTCTTTTTCTTTGCCTTTTCTTTACGTTTCTTTTTTTTTTTTTGGAATCTTTCTTTTGTTATTTTGTTTCTTGGAATTAAGCTTCCGATGTGTAGTTCTTTCAAAGATATTATTCAAATCTGGTGGTTTCGTTGTTTGAAGGGTATCTGGGAATTTTTTTGTGATTTTCTTTTTGGGAATTTTGTGGATAAAATGCGTTTTCTTGAAAGATCTTTGGGTGCACATGTCCGTGGACTCTTAATAGAGGGCCCCAACAATCAGTTCCCCGAAAGGTTTGTCCTCCAATCTTTAAGTTGCTTTGAATATATCTTCTTCTTGTTCTTTGGACAAAGATTGATGTTTATGGAAGCAAGCTGTTTGTTCAGGAAATGTGCAAATGGCCTTTGGAGGGTAAGTAATGTCGGTTTACCCAATTCTCTGTTGTGAAAAATTATTTTCTTGTGTAATTTCTTCGTTTTTTTGCACTCGATGTTTTCCCCAAATATTTGTCATTGAATGCAGAAGGACCCGAATTCACTCAAACTTCTAGTCATAGTATAGGCTTGTTGGCTAAATCGTCAACAAATAACTGGTTGGATTTTGCGCCTTGTTTTGTTCACTTTTCCCATCAATGTGACTTCCAACAGTAAACGTGTGCATTAAGATTGTTCATGTTGAATCCCAGAACCTACCCCCGTCACTAGTGTTACTTTGGTACTATTTTGTTGACAATTGAGATTAAAAAATAGATTATCTTCCTGGTTTCAAAAATTAGATGATTTTCCTTCCTTCTTTTTTATTATTTGCATTTGGGGTCCTGGAGGTACTGCTGTACAAGAAATGAGAAAAAGAAGTATGACCTTGTAAATGCTCGTTGGGTGTCTTATAAAAACCAAATTATTCTTGTAATTATGTATTAATTTTCTTCTTTCCATCACTTAGCTGGCAAAAGAGTAGGCTTGGCTAGTCTCTGGAATAATACCACTCGGTGTTTATGTTACTTGTTTCAGGATTGTTATAACCTGTTTTTATCTAGCAAGTTAGATTTGGTCATGGGGGAGGAAAAAAAAAACAAAGTTCATGATCAATGTGGGTTTATTTGTTTGATAGAATGATCAGAGTTCAACACATTTTAATTCAATTCAAATTTCAAGTTTCACAAAGTTTTCCTTGAAGTACTTGTGGCCAAGTTTTCAGTTACATGGATCTTGCTTTTACATATTTGCATCCCATTTATGATGCTTATGCCCTAAATATTCCTTGGTCTCCGTAGGTTTTGTAGAAAATTTAAAACTAAACTGTCAAATTTCGTTCTTTCTTGACTTGCTTTAGAATCATATGATCAGGCTCTTAGTGCAGGGTGGAGTTCTGTTGATGAAAAGGATGGGGCACCTTCATTTAATTGCTTCTGCTTCCTTGTTTGGATGTGTGTA
Organism: Bruguiera gymnorhiza; assembly: GCA_020883675.1. Taxonomy (NCBI): domain Eukaryota; kingdom Viridiplantae; phylum Streptophyta; class Magnoliopsida; order Malpighiales; family Rhizophoraceae; genus Bruguiera; species Bruguiera gymnorhiza. The sequence continues at coordinate 6,930,173 of JAIRCJ010001062.1, read as the reverse complement.
GTATTTTTCTTTTATTTGATTGGTTCTGAGTTTGCTTGTTTTGTTATCTACGACAGGAGGACAGAAGAAAACTCCTCAAAGTCAAAATTCATCAGATAGCAGCGAGAATTTCACGCATATAGGTTTGCAATTTTTCCTGATGTTTATTTTTCTTGTAGCCTCTGGATTCTGTGCAACCATGTCATCGTGAAAAGTGGTCTATGAAATTTATGATTCACATAATCTTCTGGTGCCTTGCAACATTGTTTACTTCCTGTTTAATGACATATCTAAGCATTTAAAATTGTTTCTGATAACATTGCGTGCAGTAAGAGATCTACCGAAAGGAAAGCAGGTAGGCCGACACAGGACTTTGTGAGCTGATCCATACCTGTAATTCATTCACCTATGGAACTTTTCTGACTTTTCTCACGTTTTCCATTCTTTCCTGCTGTCTCATGGACGTTTCTTAATTGCTATGTTGAGTTACAATGCTTTGCTAGAGTGTACCCGGTGGATTCTCCTGCATACTTGTAAGTCTGTTGTGATCTTTCTTCAATTATTTGTCTTTCTCGCTTTTTGATCATTAGTTGTTATGTTAATTTCCTTTTTCCTGTCACGGGCACTTGAAGCGTGAAGCATAACCTGGAAACTGTTTCATTTCATTCAACAAAGTTGCCTTTGGGTGATAAACTAATTTGTGATTTCTTATCACTCTAATACCTGATTTTCAATGTTGGTGCAGTGTACATAGGAATTGGCTCAGTAAAGGAAACATCGTCAAAGAAGAAGTGGTAAAGTTGATTTCTGATGGATTGGGGTGAGCACATTAACTTCTATGCTACATGATCCTCTTACCTTCGGTCATTCTTAGTAGACGGTATGATCCAAATGAATTTCTGTCTTCTAAGTTGTGCTGCACATTATAACAATGGAAAACAGGGGACTCGAGACATCTGATAGCAGATTGGAGACCTGGCCTGAGAAGATATCCTATCATAATCTCCTGTTACTCTCACTCCATGCAAAAAAGAGCCTTTTCAACTCTTTTTAGTTCAATTTATTAAGAATTGGTGTTTGCTTGTTATGACTACTTTCATTTACAAAAATAAGGAATGCAATATCAAGAGCATGTAATTCATCAGCGATATGTTCTGTTCCATTTATTTGTTTTTATCTCTTGTGAAGCCTTTTGGCTGTTTATTTCACTCCTTATACTGTCAATTGTGAATTCTTTTTTATGAATTGTCATTTTTTTTGGCTCAAATTGTTCAAGTCTCCTGACAAGCCAATGAAGTCCAGATACTAGGTTTCATGGTCCAAATATTGCTATTTTAGTATCTTTCCTCATTTGAGACACTTATGTATTTCTAGGCTGTGATTCCTTGGATATGATAAACCCATTTCTTAATGTGGTCTGTAATTGTTTGAAAATTTAAACTCTTTTGTGCCAAAACCATACGAACAATAGAATTCGGTTTTAAGCTGATTTTCTGGTGCTGAGAATTGCAGAAATTTGTGGGAACTTTTTTTTGCTCTGCTTCCAGTGTTCCTGCTTTATATTTATTGCCAGTTTGCCTGTTCTTTCTAATGTTGGTCAAGGCTTGATGCATATGATTGTATAGCTGTGGGTAGGTCAAGGGAGCAGACAGCAAAAGAGAAGCATCTTTTGACAGCCACCTGTCCCCTTCTACGAATTAAACAGGTTTTATTCTCATTCGTCTTTTATCTTGCCCTCTGTTTTTTTGTGGTTTAATGGATACCGCCTTGCTCTCTGTGAAATGTGAAATGGAAGATGCGGGAAGAAGTTAACCTCATTTAGCATGCTTATTTTAAATTTCTTCTTACCCATTTCTTCTTCTTGTCTCGTTACTCTTCTCCTTAAGGCTGTGGCATGAGCTTATTTAGGAGCTTAGGACTTGTGAGTCATGCTGAGTAATTTTAACCAGGCCTGTAAAATGATAAGCATGAGTTTCACTGTTGTGTGAGCTAGGTTGCAGTGGCACTCACATCTGAGTGTAATCATTTGGTCTAAGCGTATGGTTCCTTTGTTCTTGCATTTTCTTATGACAACTTCTTTAAAAGCATATCCTCATTTATTGAATTATTCTGATATCTGATATTAATTGATGATTTCTTTCCTTTGGTATGTGAAGGAAAAGAAAGATACAGAAACACCAAATGTAATCCGGACTTCATTGGGAAAAAAGAAAACTTGGAGAAGTTGAACAAGGATGAAGAGAAGATTCAGGATGAATTTAGGATGGGCTACAGTTAAATGAAAAACATCTTAGTCCATATCTTGAGTAAGCAGTCCCAGATAATTCAAAATTGATTCCACTATCCTATATGATGTTGCTAAAATGATTAGATACAGCTCAAGCAATGAGGAATGAGCAATGAGGAATGAGGTCATGGCCAGATATTCAGTGGCTGCTCCTCCTCTTGCATCAGCTTATATCAGCAACCTTGCTATGTCATTTTTCACAAACCACTTAACATTATGCTCTTGTGTCAGCTTATATCAGCAACCTTGACGAATGCTGAGAATGAAGGAAGGCATCCAGCATTGTTACGGATGACAATCTTCAGTTACTCTTTGAAATACAAGAAAAGGTATTCTGAATGACTTGTGCTGCTTTTCAAATGTTGTCTACTATCTGAAAAACAAGTAAAATTTTCCTAATTTCTCATATATATGTTACTTTGCTCATGTGATTATTCAGGGTGATTCTTTTCCTTTCTATTTTTGCCACTGGTTTTGTGTTTATAAGAGCATAGTTACTGGTATCTCTTTATATGCTCACCATAACTGGTTGATGGCATTCTTGCAAATTATTCTGCCTCAATTGTGTCCCTAGCAGACATTTGCTTGAAGCCTTTTGACCAGGATTGTGCTATTCAAAGGGTTGTCCAGGCTTGCCTTAAACTGTCATGCTGTCTAGCTCTCACATCTTTTTTCTTTTTTTTCGGAAACTTCATGGCAGTATTTTAAAATGGACCCAGAGACTTATGATGACTTTGGAGGAATCCAACATGTAGAGTATTGTTTTCAGGTAATATGCGAACCTCCTAAATTTTATCAATAGGGAGCTGTTTGTGAGCGAATTTTACCATCTGCAGTAGATATGTCTGTGGTCTTTGCTTTTGCCTGTCAAGAGCATTTCGTGAGGAAGGGCTACCACCTGTAGCTTCTTTTAGTATAGAAACTTTTTGTGACCTACGGTAGGCATGTTTGTCTAGGTGTGCATTGGCATGCCCATGCATGCTTTTTCCTAAAATACTTGCATTGATGCTAATAATTCCAGCCATCATCCATCCTAGCCAGATGGATCTTTTTCCAGTAGTTAATCCAATTTCTTGATTCTTGATTTCAATCTCTTCTGTTCAATCTGAGGCCCAATTTTGCCATTTTTCAGTGATCTGATTTTTGCTGAAGCTTGTACGTGTATTGGCTGTCCTCCTTTGCCTTTTGCTGCCTCCAGCTCTGCACTTCTGCAGACTTGTTTGAGTGCATTTCCAGCCCCACTTGATCCAAGCACTGCCTTAGGAGGATTTTCTGGGAACTACCATTCAGAGGTAACATGCTTGTTTCTTGCTAATAAGTAGGTTACATGACTGTATGCTAATTTTCTGATGTCAAGTGTGGATCTCAGGCTTCTGCATTATGATGCAATATGGAAAAGAGTTGCATGGAAGGAAGCTTTCAATCAGCTAGTGGAAGGTTTGAGCACTGCATACTTTCTTTCATTTTCCAAAATTTTGTGATTTTTTTAACTATAAAAATTCATGTTTTTTTTTTATTCAATTATATATCATGAAACCCCCCATGCCAGTAGTGCATCAAGCATTTTCATATTTGTTGTTAATGAGCCTAAAATCAAGTTGTTAGTGATTTATAAGCATATGGTGGAAGGAAAGAGCTAAGAGGTCAGAAGGAAAAAAGTAAATTAGGGAAGGAATTTGGGGCTTTCCAATTAATAACTCTCTTTTATTTCTTTATAAAAAATAAAAAAAAAGGCAAGATACAATTAATTCAATTATCTCTGTATAAACAATGAATTACCAAGAAAACAAAAAGGTGAGATAAAAAAGCATTTTTGGAAGTCCTGAACCAGCGTGAAACAAAAGCTTCTAAAAAATAATAATAATTAAAAAAAAAAGGGTGGAACCGACAGTAAATCTCCACCGTCTATCTTTTGGCTCTCCTCCTATAATTCGCTCCACAGGTCTTCTTCGGCTTCTTCATTTCTCGAAAAAGCCATTGGCGCGCCCTCTTCTCAGACTGAGGCCCATAGGTCAGGAGCTCTATTTTTCCTTACATTCAATCTCAATATTTCTGTTCTCTTCTTCTTCTTTTTTCTTTTTTCTTTTTCTTTTTCTTCAAGTGTTTCTTTCTTTCTGTAATCTTTTTGGCCCAATTTGTACTTCTTGCATAAGGTTTCTTTCGTTTCCTCTTCCTTTTGATTTGTACATTAGTCATCTTGTTATGTTTTTTTTTTGTAAAAAAAATTTTTGTTCATGTTTTTTTTTTCTTAATTTATAGGTTCTTGATCTGCATTTTTGTTTATGTTCTCCTGTTACATTTTTTTTTTTTTTGGTTTCGTTTCTTTTTTATTAGTGCTCATCTTGATTTCAGTGTTTCCCTCCCGTTTCTTTATTAAATTTAGAATCTTCTTCTTTGTTCTGTTTTTGAACATTAGAATTTGTGTTCTTTGTTATTTTTTTTTTGTTTCTTTGGGTATTGATTATTTGCCTTATCTCTTGATATTCTTGATTTTATATTTTCTTTTCTGTTATCATCTTTCTTTTACATATTTTTCTTTTTATTTTTTCTTGCTTCCGTTTTTTGAGAGATTAATCTTGGATTTGTTAATTTTTGGTATATCATTAATTAAAGAAATTATGCCTTCCCCTGGATGCATTTGAGGGAATGAGGTCCCATTTCGGAACTGTCATCGAAGGCCCGCCGCCTATTTGATAAAAATCCCCAATCAGCACTCCAAGTGGCTAGCTATCACTTGCCGGCCCCTTCGCGACAGACAACCTGAAAGCTTTGAGACCCGGCTAGTGCTCAAGCCACCACAGCCACCATCGCTTCGCAAAGCCTATTGAGAAGCACTTGGGGTAAAAACCTCTTAAATGCACGCTTACAATTACTGGGTATTCTTGCTCTGCTTTCTTGCTTAATGTCTTTTAGTTCATGTTCACTAGCCAGTATTTGCCGGTAAGCATTCGTTCTTCCGGTTGGTCTTTTTTTTTATTATTCTTTTTAATAATTGCAGTTAAGTTACGGTGCTGTTACGTAAATTTTAATTTCTGAATATGGATGGTCTAATGTGTATGTTGGTGGTTTCATCAGAAGGAAAAGTAGTTAGTGGTGTTTTATGTAGGTAAAGTACAATATTGTTATTTTTCCCAGGTTTTTCACCTTTTACATAACAATTCATCTGTCAGTACCTGGCGGAAAAATTAAATTCGTATGTTCATTAAAACCAATTTGTAACTACATAGGAAAGTGTTAAATGAGAGGTGTATCTGTATGCTCTATTGCCGATCGTATACATTTCCACTAGATTTCATAAGGGAAAGAAAGAGTAAAGCCATTTTTGTTGCAGTTACTAATTATCAATTTAGACAATGAAGGAAGAAGAAGTGAACAGATGTCAGATTCAGGAATGGTACCCAAAGTTTAAATCAGTATCCATCAAAACCATAATTCATGAACTTCCAGAATCTTTTGTCAAGTACCTTCTTGATGATTCCGGGCCTTTCCTCCTTCCTGTGTCCGTCTCAAATGAAGATGCCTTACCCAATAGGATTAGCAATCCTATTGACGAGGAAGATTATCAAGTCTCAGAAGGATCTGGAGATGAAGCAGACAAACCTCCATTGCCTCCATCTTTCCCAGAACTTGAATCAGATATCAAGAAATCAATTGAAACCCTTGGTGGTGCCGCTTTTCCTAAACTGAACTGGAGTTCACCAAAAGATTCTGCTTGGATTAGCACATCTGGAACCCTTCGTTGCACTACCTTCAGTGAGATTGCTCTATTGCTACGATCATCTGATTCGTTAGTCCATGACTTGTGCCATGCCTATGATTCATGTAGTGAAAAAACCTTGTCAAGGCCCCAAAGTTTCTTCCTTGCACTCCGCAAATGGTATTCCCACTTCTTTCCCGGTGCAGAATTCCGTTGCTTTGTTTGGGATCAGCAGCTAGTTGGAATCTCACAGCGTGATGTTACCACATTTTACCCTGATTTGGCTGAGAGGAAAGATCATCTTCAGCTATTGATTCAGAACTTCTTCATTGATAATGTTATGGTGAAATTCGAATCAGAAAAATTCACATTTGACATCTATGTGACAGAGGATGAGCGTATTAAGATTGTGGACTTTAACCCTTGGGGTGCATTTACACTTCCACTTCTCTTTACATGGGAGGAATTGGAGCAGTGTGGAAAGGAAGGGAATGGCGTGGAGTTCAGAATTGTGGAGAGCAATTGTGGAATTCGACCAGGTCTGAAAACTGCAGTTCCACAAGATTATTTGGATACAAGCCCTGGGAGTGGTTGGGACCAGTTCTTAAGGAAGGCTGATGAGGAATTCCGGCAACAGAACATGGCTGCTGGAGCCAATCCTTGATGATGATTATGATGGTTAGTATTATTATTATATATCTACAATCTTCCCATTGGCTTTCATGTCTTGTGTAATTACTTGGTAGCTTTTGATAGAGTTTGTTAGATTTTGAACTTAAAAGAGTAATGTGCACCAGAGACTTCTACAGCACAACTGCACAAACAGACAGTGACCATTGTTCTTATGGCCTTTTTATCGGTTCACAGTTCACTAAGGATGATTAATAGCTGAAGTTCCGCAAACAAGACCTTGAAAGTCCATATCCAGTTACAAATTAGAGTTAATCATGGCTTTGACGTTAAAGACAAGGTACATGTGTATGTAGAAGGGACATCACTATACTGAATGCAAAATTGGATTGAATGAAACCCACCTTGCTTTGGACCAAAAAAAATAAAAAAAGCCCACTTTGCCGAGTGGGCTAGGGACGATTTCAGTGAAGTGAAAGAGGATTCATCTGCTGAGAGAACCTATTCAGTTTCTTCTTGTGCTTGTAGCTTACTCGAAATTCTTTATGAAATTGGATGCCCATGCAGAATTGTTCATCTATTCTTAGTTTCTTAGCTTTATTAAGATGCTATGGCGCGGATTTACGACATTTCTTTGTCTTTATTCCAATAATAATAATAATAAACGGGAAATGCAATGTAATCTTAGTAGTATATCATAGGTTTTGCAGGGCATCATCGGCCCATGCCATTTTAGGGCTAGGATTACCCAGCAAACCAAATGGTCTTGAGAAATTGCTAGTATAGTCGCATGTGACTAACCGATGATTCGCATGGTTGAGTAAATCTGCTACTTCACCTATTTAGAGGGAGAGAACTACTTTTATTCAATTTTTACTGAGAAAAAAAGAAATATTGCAACCCCATTCCACAGCTTGGATTCAGTGCCAGTGCACTTATTGCTACCGCATCAGTTCAGAGAACGGAAGAAAATCAGCTTCAGGTTGATGTCAAACGCTTAATTTCTCGTTTCATTTGGTTCTCATTTTCAAAATTTCTCCTCTTTGATGTGCCCAAGCTGCAGGACTTCTACAACTAGAATGACAGAAAATCTTTGTTCTCCAAGTGACTTTGTTTCTCTTTGATTTGCTTTGTCCGACTCAAGTAAGGCTCGCTTCCCTAATATCCTGAAAAGGGGAAGGCTTAGGCGTTCCAACATGATCGTGGGCTTTGTTAGCCTGTTTCCAAATGCCCTGAGCTTTTCGCCCATCTTAGTGGAAGTGATAAATTGACAACGTCGACATGTGAGACAGGGTAACCCAATATGCTAAAAAATATGAGGAAGCGAATTTCTATAAATAAAAAACTATAGAAAAAGATATTGGAGACCAAAACATTCACATCGACATTAATGAAAGTGATAATCCCGGAATGGACCCTCCAATTAGAGTTGACCATATTAATTACTAAAACAAAAGAAAGCATATCACAATCATGAAAGCCCTTTGTTTTTTTATTTGCAACTCGAAGGCGGAGTGGGCCAAAGTATAACATTTGCACGGTTGGATTGAAATCCGTGCAGCATTTGCAACACTGGGAGTGGAACGATGACCCACAACCCGAAAGCATTCCACACTCACCCAAACAACAAGTTGCCGTTTAAAAGCTTCCAAGAAATAAGAGAAAAATGGGAAATTATTGGAATGCTCCTACTCAAATCATCGAGGCAAATGGGGATGTACATCGAAAGGGCCCAGCAGTTTGGGGTAGCCCTTTATCGAGTCGGGGCTTCTGTGCATCATGTCCTGCTAAACCCCAACAGCTGATGAATTAATGGGGACGAGCAGGTGGGAATCGAATGGAAGGCCACGTGGATCGACTCCCACCCACCATGTTTTTATTACCTATGCTTTTCACGTCCTTCCATTTGGGTTTGCCAAGAATGATCGTACATAAGCTAATATTGACAGTATTGGTAAAAATAATATTATTGATATCACATGCACAAATCCATGATTCAGACTTATTTAATGTTTTTTCTGATCAATAAGATTCATTCAATATTGCAGGATTTCTCTTTCAAATAATAAGAGCTGCATCACAATCAATAACATGGTTGTCCGAGAGAGAATTGCAATAGAGACTAAAATAGTGAGAGATTTGAGCCTTTTATCATCACCCAATTATTAGGGAGGTGTCGATTTGTGTTGGTCTGCAATGTGTGTACACGGAACGGGGCATCTTACTAAGCTACAAATAGGTTTTCATCTCAACGGTAGAAACGGAAAGACACTTTACATGGGTTTCCCAATATGGCGTGTGCAGTTGCGATACTGAAAGTCCTAAAGTAACAGGAGTGCTAATTCGGTTCAAAGTCGGCAAGCATGTGATGATACTGAAAAGTTTGCAAAAATCTTTTTAATTAAAATGGACTTACGAAAATGGTTGATTATTGGATCATGTAATTAGCGGGTTTACGAGAGATGCAGCTCTAAACTCTACAGATTTATTAACAGAAAGATTGACGGTTTTTAAATTTTAATTGACTCGCCAACTTTCAATTCTCATGGCTCCCACCGGCCTTATCTCCATCGTTGTCAGGTGGGATGGTTTTTAATTGCCCATTGTCCAATCTGCTCCTCTCCAAACCAAATCTGGAAAACAACTAATTATTAGGCGTACCAGTACTTCAGATTTTCGAATTACAGTGATTATTATATTACTTTAGTGGTCAACCCAATTGACCAATTCACGTTGAGAAGATACTTTACAAATGGAACTGAAAATAACTGTCACGCAGTCTCCCGTCCAATTCAGGAATATAAATGGTGAGAATGGTTCAAGCATGCAACAACTCTTTGATTTAGATTTTGGGGTTTATTGCATTCAATTTCTATGCAGGCCAAAAGTGGCAACCTGTTCTTGTCCTACTATGGCCCTGGTGATTGTTTCTTTCTTCTGGTACAACTCTTGGCTGTGCTGGTTTTGTATTTTTAAGGATTTTTTATCATCTGATCGATTATTTTCTTTAATCAATAGAATTTATTTACTGACTTACCAAGAAAAAAGAAAAAAGAAAAAGAAAAAACTGATCGAAAGTCGCCACCCGCCGGCTGAAAAGGGCAAAGAATTACTGTAAATCCATCTAGTCTAATAAATGGTGGTGGGCATGCTTATCATTTCTCCCTGTAGTGCAAAATAAACTCTCGTTTGACAGTGATCATGGACCTACAAACCACTCCAAAGGCAAATTGAATTTGAATTTTGTATTCATATAAGAAGCAATGGGGACCCATGGAAATTGGATTTTATGTATGGAATAACACGACATGTGATCTCGTAACATTAAAAGTAAAAATGGAAGTGGATTATACCGATTTGTACAGTCAGGAGCTACCTCTACCAGATTCTCGATGTATACAGTCTTTGTATTTAAGGAGCAGTCAATACCAGTCATAGAAGTGCCCTAATTGCTCATCCTTATAATTACAACGGAATATCCGGTTAGAATAACACTGAGGTACTAAGAAATTTTAGTAAATGATACATGAATAGGGTGGAAGACTAAAAAATTATTGGTCTACGTTGTATGTCACGTCGTTTAGTAAAAGAGTCTTAGTATAACCTTAAGTATCCCTTGAGACGAGATTTAAAGCAAAAAAAAAAAATTTCATATGAACCATTAATTTACAGCATCGACATTCTAAGTCTTTTTTTTTTTTTTTGTGGGTATTTGAAGTTAAAGTGCTATCTAATCGAACTCGTTCCCAAAGTGATAATTTGTTTTTTTTTTGTCCTAATCTACATATAAATTTTAACCCCACTCACAAAAATTTCGGTTATGTCATTGATTTCAGAGGTGTTACTGTGTAATTAGGCTTTATGTTTTAAGCGAACAAGACCATCAGTCGTGGGGTTAAAGACTTTAAGAAAAGACATGGCAAGCAAAGTAGATATGAAATACATCATAGGCTGAATGTCAGAATCTCAGTTTTTATGCGGAGAGAGAAGGGTGCCCAATAAACTTACAAACTAGCAGAAAAAGGAATGCAAGCTAACCTTAAGATGATCAAAATATGCCCATTGCTTCACAGCCTGTAATGTAAAGGGTCCTTGAAAATCCCCGAGAAGCCGACAATTCAAGATACTTCCAAGCACCCCATGTGGGATTGCTGTTGTAGTGTTTCTGTCCCTTGCTTAATTCTCCTCCTCTCCCACCTATTTTCAGTGCTCCAACTCCAAGTTAGAAGCTGTTCCTTCTGAGTAAATCCTATCCAAGTTCTTTTTTGGTTTTTGTTTATCACCATGTGGGACTCGGAGACCGAATCCGCTGGTGGTCGAGATTATGGCAATGGAGTTCTTACCTCAAGCAAGCGGGGTGTCAAGACCGATGGATTTGAGCTAAGGGACCAGTCATGGTATGTAGGAGAATTGGAATTCTAAAGTTGCATAAAACGTCCTTAAAAGATCGAAGTTTTTCAGCTTTTGGTCCGCTTTTCTTTTGGGAGTAATGTGAAAATTTTCTTGAAAATGTCACTTGGATATACTGAAAAGTTCTGATTTATTTTCCACCAGGTCAGCTAGTTGTTCACATTTCACGAGAATTTTTAAGGATGTTAAACGTTTGATGGATGTGATTTATGTTTAGGTACGTTGCAACTGATGTTCCAAGCGATCTTCTTGTTCTGATTGGAGGTGTCAATTTCCACTTGCACAAGGTACCTTTTTAATCCTCAGTTGCTTTAATTTCACTTCTTTTTGCGAGACTCCAAATCAGTAATTCAATATCTATCAAGATAGTTACTTGAATTTTATGACTCACTGCGTTCCTTAATTCCGTTCTTGTGAAAGTATCCACTGCTCTCTAGGAGTGTAAAAATAAACAGATTAATATATGAATCGCGTGACCCGGACCTGAACAAAATTGTATTGGATGATCTTCCCGGTGGTCCTGAGGCATTCGAGCTTGCAGCAAAGTTTTGCTATGGAATTGCTGTTGATCTGACACCAGCCAATATCTCTGGCCTTAGATGTGCTGCAGAGTACCTCGAAATGACAGAGGACTTGGAAGAAGGGAATCTAATTTTCAAAACTGAAGCATTTCTCAGTTATGTGGTGTTATCTTCGTGGAGGGATTCTATATTAGTTCTAAAAAGCTGTGAAAAGCTCTCACCATGGGCAGAAAACCTTCAAATTGTTCGGCGCTGCAGTGAATCCATTGCTTGGAAGGCATGTGCCAATCCGAAAGGAGTAAGGTGGGCATACACAGGAAAGCCTCCTAAAGTTTCTAGTCCCAGTAGAACACAGCCAGTTCCTCCCGATTGGTGGTTTGAAGATATTTCACTCCTAAGAATTGATCACTTTGTGAGGGTCATTACTGCAATCAAGGTAAAGGGAATGAGGTTTGAACTAATAGGAGCTGCAATAATGCATTATGGAGCGAAATGGCTTCCAGGTTTGATCAAAGATGGGGCAGGATCAGTGGATGAAGGAAGCAATAGTAGTACTAGTAATAGTGGCAGCAGTGGAAGTTGGACAGGGAGACTCCACATGATTGTGGCAGGAACCAAAGATGACCTTCCTTCAGTTCAGGCCAAAGAACAGCGCATGATCGTTGAAAGCCTGATCAGCATAATTCCACCACAGAAGGATAGTGTTTCTTGCAGCTTCCTTCTTCGCCTACTAAGAATGGCAAACATGTTAAAAGTAGCACCTGCTTTGGTTACTGAATTGGAGAAACGCGTGGGCATGCAATTCGAGCAGGCCACATTGGCGGACCTTCTAATTCCTTCTTGCAATAAAAGTGAGACATTGTATGATGTCGATCTTGTGCAGAGGCTCTTAGAGCATTTTCTAGTTCAAGAGCAGACAGAAAGTTCGAGTCCAAGCAGACAATCATATAAAGACGCACACATGCATGAAGGAACTCGGAGGGGTACAAATCCAAATGCCAAGATGAAAGTGGCAAGGCTTGTGGACAGCTATCTCACAGAGGTAGCCAGGGACAGAAACCTTTCTCTGACAAAGTTTCAGGTACTGGCAGAAGCCTTGCCTGAATCTGCAAGAACCAGTGATGATGGACTCTATCGCGCAGTCGATTCTTATCTTAAGGTAAAACCATCCTTTTGCGTCTCCTCTAGGGGATGTTCGTCTTTAACATGGCGTATTCCTTGACCTTAAAAAATGACGAGTCAACTGGATAATGCTTTTGGTTATTTTTTGAAAACATCTGAGAATCTGGTTTCTTGTCTGTTAAGATTTCTTTAGATTGGAACTCTTATCTGTTTTTCAACAGGCCCATCCAACACTGTCTGAGCACGAAAGGAAGCGCCTCTGCCGTGTGATGGACTGCCAGAAACTCTCAATTGATGCCTGTATGCATGCTGCTCAAAATGAAAGACTGCCACTTAGGGTAGTTGTACACGTACTCTTTTCTGAACAGGTAAAAATAAGCAATGCAGTAGCCAACAGTTCACTGAAAGTAGCCGGTGAAGCGCATTACCAGCCCATGATACCAAACCGGAAAACACTCCTCGAAGGGACACCACAGTCATTCCAGGAAGGGTGGACAGCTGCTAAGAAGGACATCAATACGCTTAAATTTGAACTGGAAAGCGTAAAGGCTAAGTACCTTGAGCTCCAAAATGACATGGAAAATTTGCAGAGACAGTTTGACAAGATGACAAATAAGAAACAAGCGTCAGCTTGGGCCACTGGGTGGAAGAAACTGAGCAAATTCACCAAGATGACAACTCTAGAAAACCAAGATGTTGGACCTCAGGTAGCAGCTACGGAAGAACAGACGAGAAAGACACCTAGAAGGTGGAGAAATTCAATTTCCTGAGAAACAAAATGGAGAAGGCTGTCATGGAAAGTAATCCTTTTCGGTTTCAATTCCGTGTTCCTATTGTATTTTTGTATTCTCTTATTTCCTTGGAAGTGGAAAGATCTTTGTTTTCTTTCTTATAATTTCATGTTTTCCCGTTGTTTTGTATCTTTGCACATTTAGCAATAAACTTAGATAAATAGTACAAGCAAAATTGTGACCAAAATCTATTGCCTTGTCATCTGGAGAGTTTGTCAATTCTTAATCTGAACAGTACTTGGTGTGTAACTGATACAGCTGACTAATCTTTATACACTCTGGTGATGCACAAAATGGGTACTGCAATTTCATATTTTTCCTATCATATGAGATAGATCAGCTTAACATGAACAAGCAAGTAAAAGTAAAAGGGAAGCCAAGCAAACCGGAAAGCTAGAGATGCGATAGATAGTGCTGTGTCACCAGGGAACTGTTCTTGATGGAACCCCGTTGTAATTGCAAGCAAAGACAAACATTTCACCACCAAAGTTAGATTTTTCATGTCCTTACATTATGAATGCAGAGAATATGGCGTGTTTATAAAATCAGTGTGATTGATTGCAAGTGTACAGTGTGTATCTCCATGAGATCTTCTATTGGCAAAAGTTGCCACCAATGGTTCCCTTGAATGGGAAAGGACCTTGATTAATCATCTAATAATTCAAAGATCGTTTGCAGTCTTTGCTTGAAGGCCTTTGTCGATAATCACCTTCTAATGGGTGAAAAGTCCAAAGTTTGTACAGGACCACAGCTGCAAGTTGACACACATAATAAACAGTGAGGAACAAAGACGACAAGGCCCCTGCTTAAATCTATCTCCTCTTGCATGAAAAGAGGGTTCTACTGATGTGATACGTCAAGCCAAAAAAGACCCAAAATCACAAAGATTTTAAACATCAGACAAATAAAGATATGGAAGCCAATTTGCCACGGCATCTGGGCGATGATCTTTAACAGTGCCACTAGCAATCCTGTCACATTTGGAGGCAGTGGTGCCAGGCACATCCAACTTCAGAATACGGTTCTGATGATCGTATATAGACACACTCGGTGGTGACATAATATAAAGTAAATGTCTTGTGAAATTTGGCAGTCATTTCCAAATATTTCATGTTGCTATCACTTTATGTACTATGAGAAATTCCTCACAGTAAGTGGAGGGATTGAGTTTAGATTCTCCCACCACCCCGAATCCAAACACATAATTCAGATAATATTTGCTTTCAGCAAAAGCTATCCTTTTGCAGTGCCGATGGACTCAAAAGAGCTTTTAGGTGCTTAGATGAGGCCAAAAGCCATTAGCAGATGCACTCCAAAAACTATCATTTTAGAGTTACAGTAGAATGAAAGAGAGGAAGGCAATCTGTACTGAAGCGGGAATGACTTTGCAAAAGAAACCAGGAAGGGGGTAAATGATGATCACTGGCCCAAATCTATACAAGCATAATCAGACTAAATTCGTGACAAAAAGCAATTTTGCTATACAACTTGTAGCAATCACAAATTTCAGAAGAATGTTATGAACTGATGACCCAAAAAAAGGGAAGAATATTATTGACCAATACCACTTGGTGCCTCTGTGTCAACGAGTGGAATGCAACCCGGGTATGTTTGGTATAAACATGCCTGTATTCATGAATTTCAACACAAAACATTTGGTTTGGATAGTTTCATATCATGTAGGCAATGCCAAAGCCCAATATGGTGCGATCAAATTGGAACCCAGTTGACCAACAGAATTTGCTTGAAAATCCTCATTCAGATCCTACAGTTCAACATCAAGTTCTGCAGCAGTGACTTAAGGCAATCTGTCTGGTTTCAAAGTAGGGCACCTTGCAGTGGTTATCCGGATAGACTGTCGGGTCAAAAACTGGAGATCCACGCTGTGTCCATGTAAGCTTGCACTTTGCAAACAAATGATCTATCCATACCAAAGATTAATGGGGGCAATGCACCGACTCTAGACTGTATAATCTCTGACACATGAATGTTATCAAGATTGACACGAGAAATGGCCAATTATCAGGAGAATCCACAGTTGAGTCGTGAACTATAACATCAGTAGATAATGTGTTATCTTATATCTTTTAGGCAAAATTTGAATCCAGATATTTAACTTGCATCAACTGTCTGGTTGCTTCTTAACTTTCTGGCTTCGGTATGCTAGGACAATTGAGTGTCATGACAGATAGAAAAGCAGGTTTTAAGTCCTTTTAAGAATTACCAGAAATTAACTCTCTCTGCAAGTACCATTCATAGGTGGGTGTGGTTCGAGCTCACTTTGAGCTGGAAAAATGGAGATTAAAGATAATTTTCCCATGAATTAGAAAATGGGTCTTTGTAGTTGGAGCAATGAAAACCATGATGGAGCGAAAACAGCGAAACGAAAGGCTCAGTAGGTAAATGGAATACCAGATGATGCAAGTGTACCGCTCCTACACCTATTGTCTTCATTCTATTGCTATCAATTACCCGACCCATGCGAGTTGATTTACTCCTTTGTTATGGAAATATCCACCGATCATGCAGAGTGGAAAATTGTATCGGGACATGAAACCCTTCGAAGGTAAATGAAAAGCTGATGAAACCCTTTTCCACTTTATGCCCACCCACTATACCTTTGAAGATGGGGGGTCAGGCACGCATACTCGTTGCACCAGTGCAGTCCAGGATATCTATAAAATCATCCCGGGATCCACTGGGTCCCACAGTACTCAATAGGTCACAGGATGACATTCACACAGCAATGGGATCACAAAACAATATGTTCTCTCTTCGGTTCCAGACACATAAAAACGGTTAACAAGAACAACAAAAGGACCCGCTGGAGCACTCCCAATCACCAACACCCACAACACAACTATCAAGACATAAAAAACTTCACACTTTTAAAGATGCATCGCTTCTTCAACAGACATCGTCGTAGTCACCATGGTTATATGAATCAGCGTACTACGTACAAGTACACAGACCATAGCCACCAATGCACCGTATACGTGAAAGCAAAGAAGCCTTCACAGGATCATTTGAAGCACGAGTGGACCGACATACTGATGATGACATGCTGCTTGTCCAGAGTAAACTACCATACCAGAAGACGTACATGATTTATGCTGAGGGCCTACATGATTTATGCTGAGGGTAAAAAGAAGACAAAAGCAAGCAAGCATAGAATCAAAGCAAAGCATGGAATCAAAGCGAAGAGAGAGGAGACAGTGGGACCCAAGTTGCCTAACGCGCATGCACTAAGCCCACCATACGTGTCACCCCATGCGTTCAAATCTTTCTGGCTCTTTGTTAACCTTTAATCCACAATAAAGCTAAAATTTTAATCATTTCTGGTCCACAAACATAATGCCATTTTTCTTCACTCCTGCAAATAAACTGATATATCCCCCCACCTCTTCTCCCCCTTTTATTGGGCCATCATGTACATCTCTTGAGGGGGAAAAAGTCCAAAAAAGGTGCCCTTACATGAGAAAAGCAAGTGTAGTGATTTCAAACTCATCAATCATTCAAGCCAAGAATTTAAAGATTACTACTTTCTCTTCATTCTTACTTCCACACCTTAGCCAACATGCGACTATCGAATTTGAGAGTATGCAACTCAATAGTAGTCTATCCCTAGACTTTTGGCTTTGAGCTTCAAGCACTTCAAGTATTCTATGGCCTCATCAAGGACCAACAGTGGGTCCCCATCCTTTGCACCAGGAACTATGCTCTCGAGAAATTTCAATTTCGCATGAATCTTATTCTTTTTCAATTGCTTGTTTCCCAAATTGGAAACAATTTCCTCTTCTTGGGTTTGGCCTATAGATTCTGCACAACCATTAGGTCCTTTCACTTTAACTGAACTGGCAGTGTCTGCTAGTGCTGATTTCTTATACCCACCATCCAGCAATTTCTGCCTTTTGTTTGGAACGTCAGAAAGAGCAACTTCCTCTGTTGTTTCATCCACATGTTCTTGTGCTCCATAATTTAGTCCAAGTGCAAATGGAGAGTGACCAGTGCTGGTTACTTCATCATCATCACTGTAACTATCATAGCCATCCCCATCTGAGTAAAGCAAGGCATTGATTTCTTCAGTGTCTTCATCCATCTCACTTTCCTCACAACTTAAGTGTTTCCCATCCGAGACATTTTGCAACATTGGCTTTGCTAGATTCATATGTTCCATTCCAGCCACACCTTTCCCATTTTGCAAATC
This sequence comes from Bruguiera gymnorhiza, assembly GCA_020883675.1. Classification (NCBI taxonomy): domain Eukaryota; kingdom Viridiplantae; phylum Streptophyta; class Magnoliopsida; order Malpighiales; family Rhizophoraceae; genus Bruguiera; species Bruguiera gymnorhiza. The sequence continues at coordinate 6,912,529 of JAIRCJ010001062.1, read as the reverse complement.
ATAATCAAAAATAGGTTTTGTGGTAGGCATGGTTGGTCCTGGGATTGTAGAATTAAACGGACTATAGAGAACCCTCATTCCATTTCCAGACTGATCAAAGATAATAAATCCCTTTTGACAATGAGGCATTGTATTTGGTGCAGCCTGCACACTGAGCCCACTAGAAAACACAGACAGGTTTTCACTAGGACAGGGGTTTGCCACAGGAAGCAAATTCTGGAAGTGAGGAGGCAAATAATGAGGCAAACCAAAGACTTCATTTCTTTGCTGCACCTTCCAACTTGGGACATTAGCAAACCCTGGCATTGCTGCATTTGCAGAAAACATGCAAGTGCCTGGGCTCAAGTCTGCTGTTGTTGACAAACATCCCTGTATTAGAGGCTCCAGCATCAAGCTCATGCCATTCAAATTTGGTGATTGCCGAGTACAATGTGGTGACAACACCAGATATAGTCGGTGGCCTTAACCATCCAACTAAAGTAGTTTCCTGCATATGACAAATTAAAACATATGAAAAATAGTAACCCAGAGCTGAACATCAGATCAACTTAGCTTGAGAATCAGAAGGCATGTGAGAACAAACCACTAGTAGTGCTTTGATATTCAATGAAGAATCAACTGCTGCCTCTTTCAGTTCTTTCAGGAACAACAAAAAGGAAAAGACAGAAAACTACAACTTCCAGCTTGATCTTATTATACAAACTCAGAATCAATCTACGTGACTGGTTTAAGCAAATGACGGAAATATTCAGCCTGTGAAAAACAACACCAGCACCAAATAGTTTATTCCCCAGTCCAAATGACTGTTGTGCAATTAAAATTTGAGAAATGTTGCAGCAAAAGGTATGCAAGAATTTAGCATTTGACCAAACAGATTAGTAATTCATGTGCTAGGACATGTAGACTAAATGTATTATGCAAACAGGTAAGTGATTATGAAGGTATAAGAATTGTAAGAGACTAACCTGGCAGTCCTGCAACGGTTGATAACATGCAATAACTCTAACTATAATTGTCGGTTTCCCAGCAATTCCATTCTCATACTTTAATGCCCGAAATCTTGTTTGGCTTGCTGCTTGGCACACCATCACTTCTTTTGACAACTTATAACTCAGTCTGTTTGGGAATAGTTTCTTACACAAAACTCAAGCTGTAGAAGAAAAGGGGGGAAATGTGGTATGCACATCGAAAACAGATGGACTGGAATTACAGTGAAGAAAAGGTGGATAGAATAAGAATAGAAACCTTGAGCTGAGATCAAACACAAAAAGAAACTAAGTAAAATGTGAGTTCTAACTGATTCTTGCTCGTCTTCTTAGCTGATCCTATAAATGTCTTGATAAGAAAGGTGAAAGAAATGGGGTCCCACAAATGGTTTTGGGAAAGAACAATGCTAAAGTCACAAGGAAAGGTTCAGCAGAAAGAGATAATATCTACAGAATGACCCTGCAATACAAGTTCAAGCGCACAACTTTGCGGAACACACCAAATGATCCAGTCAACCAAGGCATTTTCCCCCTTTTCCCCCTTCACTCCACTATTGAAATATTCACAGACACCCAAACTAGAAATATGCACAAATTCCCTGTAAAGAGGCGAAACACAAAGTAATGCATGAGATAAATCATATCTGGATATAATCAAATAGATGGCATTCTAGATCAAGTTAAAAGTTGTCAACCAACAAGATAAAAAAGACTGAGCTGCATCTCTAAAGAAATCCAAAAAGACGTAGAAAGCACTAAAGGGCGAAATTAAATTCAAATTCACTTGTTTCTCCTCCAGGTTATCATCAGCAAGCAAGAAGATTCATGGTGGCTTCAGATTTCCAGAAACATGAAATATTTTCGGCAGAATTAAGCAAAATTGAGGTGATCAATTATTAACGTTAAACCAAAAAAAAAAAAAAACCAGCAACCAAAACATTTCTATTCACCAAACACACTATAACCCATATCAAAAGGGAGGAAACAAAACCCAAAAACAGATCGACAACAGCTACAATGAAAAGAACCAAATTCAAGATATTTCTCCTTCCAGAATTAAATTATCATTAAAGAAGAAAGGGAAAATTAAGGATATCATTCAACTACTTACGGTCAAACACTAAAGCTGCTTTCTTTGCTTAGATCCCACCCAACAGAGAGCTCAACAGATGCCCAAGTTTGAGACTTGAGAGAGAGAGAGAGAGAGAGAGATGGGTCTTGATGTGTAGCTAAAGGAGCTTTGAGTCTAAAGAAGTAGCGAATAAAGGAATGTTCAGTCCCTATAGAACCTTTCAGTTCAGACTTCAGTTGGGAAAAAAATTAATTAATTAATTAATTAAAATAAAAATGTTTAGTGTGCCGATGATATGATATCCAACTGTTTTCAGAATGGTAGTTGACCTTTGTGAATGGTTTAAACTGACCTGACACCAGTTTATTTGGTTGCCCGTTAACTGAGGAACTTTCCCCTGGTATTTTTATAGATTAATAATAGAAATTTAAAAATGAATTAACAAAAAATAAAGACGAAAAATTAAGTTATTTTTAAAGAAAAATGAAATTCTCTTAATGGCCTTGCCTTTTTTAACTCATATTCTGGTTTCCCAGCGATCGAATTGTCTTCCTTGCAATAGTTCTCCACGTCCCAAGTGCAAAATTTACAGCCAATTACTGAACATTGTATCATGAACAAACGATTAGTGATGAGTTGGGGCGACCGTCAATAATGCCAACAACACATGAATCGATCACAAAAGGACATGAACATGTGACATTTATTCATTCACAAGCTTCTTCACTACTCATTGGTTGTCTATTATGACCATTGGCCATGGACTGTAAATAAAAAAATTAAAAAATAATTTTTTTTTTAAAAAAAGAAGCAGCAGCCTGCAGGTCCCCTCGACCCCACCAAATATGAAGAGAAGGAGGGAACAAAAAATCATAAACCCTAAACTGCCTTTTACTGGCACTTGTGTTGTTAAAATATATTGAAGTCAATCGATTTAATAATATATATATATATATATATGAATATATGTTGGGGCATCGCCTGATTGCCTCGATTGCTCAAGAATGCACTTTCTAAAAAGTATTAATGCCAAGTGAGTCGACTAACCAACCATTATAGTTCATTTTCCTTTTTTTTTTTTGGTAAAAGGAAAGAAGATGTGTTTCATGAGTAGGCATTGCACTTGCTTTCTATAATTACTTAACCAAAAAATCAAATAAAGTTAAAGCATGTTAAGTTTAGGAATGTAATTGGATGCACAAACGGGAATTTAGCAAACAATGATTAGTGGTGTAAACGGGCCGAGATTAAGGGTGATGTTAACGTGTGTGGCTAAGGACAAGGAAGTGGGGTAATACATACATTATTATAACGAACTTGGGATGTGAAATCCTTTTAAATAAGAAAAGCCACTCATAGAAGGAAATAGCCGAGTATTATATTGGGCTCAGTGCCTCTAATTGTACGCGTGTGTGTGTGAGAGAGACAGAGAGATCCCGGGGGGGGGGGACTGCACAGCACTGCAGGAAGATCCACCTATGGTAATGGTGCAATACAACGACGATAGCATGATATGGGCCTGCCTTTCGGGTAAATGGGCTGGTCTCCAACTCACTAGTGTTTTGCGAAAGGCCTTCTAACATTCTCGCGGCTTGGGGTTGGGTAGCTAGGTGTGTAGGTTGACGCAGATCAGTGATAATTGTTAGAAACGAAAACGGGAAAAATCCCAAGCCTAGTTTCTCACCTGATCATGGCGATGACAATAGTTAAGAGTCAAAATAAAACAAAACAGAAAGCATTAGTAAGGAGGCTTCTGCCACGCACCTGCGGACAAATTTCATCTGAAATTATTATGAATTAATTTGATAAGATTAGTAGATCTAATTAACGCATGTATTTCAAAAAAAAAATACAATAATTAATTAATTGATGAGTTATACTTTTCACTTATCTAAAAATTGTAAAACACAGATATTATCTTCGTTCCATTTCTTAAGAAAAAAGATAATAATAATAAATAAACGATAGGCATATCGACTTATCCACGTCAAAGCCCTACCAGACCCCAATAAACAGAAGCCTAAAAGCCCTCTATTAACTTACCTTTGTTATCAAAAAAAGAATAAAAGAAAAAAAAAAAACTTACATTTCCTCACTTCATTCGCTTCGCTCTGAAGCCCCAAAAATGGCTCAAACCCTAGCCCGCTCACTCACTTCCGCCACCGCCCGCCACCTCAACCGCTCCCTCTTCCTCCTCCCGGAGCGCCTTCACTCCACCGCCTCCATAACACGGCCGCCGTCCCCTCTGGCACTCCTCTTCGCTCGCCGATCTCTGCTACCACTCTCTCAAGCCGCCAAATTCATCATACCCGATAACCCGGCGACCCGGTTTGTTACGATTCGTTGCCGGGTTAACCGTTCCGGCAACACGCCCTATTCGCCCTTGAACTCTGGGACAAGCAGCGACCGGCCACCCAACGAGATGGCACCGCTTTTCCCCGGATGCGATTACGAGCACTGGCTAATTGTCATGGACAAGCCTGGTGGTGAGGGCGCCACCAAGCAGCAGATGATCGATTGTTACATTCAAACCCTTGCCAAAGTTGTTGGCAGGTAAATGGGTCTCTCCCTATCACGAGGATGGTTGATTAAAATGGGTGTAAATTCAATGGTCAGATTATGTGATTGTTTTTTTTATTTTTTTGCTATATTTATTTGCTTATATGAGTTGCATTTGTTGATCTTTATCAGTGAGGAAGAAGCGAAGAAGAAGATTTACAATGTATCATGTGAGAGGTATTTTGGATTCGGCTGCGAGATTGATGAGGAGACCTCAAACAAGCTTGAAGGTCTGTTTTTAATTTATTTCTTTCCTCCTTTTTTGTTGCTCCGATTTGTTGTTGGGAAATTCATTTTTTGGTTCTCTGCTAACAGGGTTGCCTGGTGTTCTATTCGTCCTCCCTGATTCCTATGTTGACCCTGAATACAAGGACTATGGAGGTAAACTTCTGCGCTTTTAGCTTCTAAGAATTTCCGTTTATTGCTGATTTGTAGAACTTTCATACTGACATTTGGCTTTTTGTGTCAATGGGTCAAGTTGCATGCATTTGACATGAGTTCAGTAGTATAATATTTTTGCTCTGGTTTTTCTGTTCATGATCCAAGGAATGCGGGATTGATCACATGGAAACTATTTTTTCTCTTGTTCCCTCTTGACTGTGCTATGCCATCCAATCCAAAGTTGAGGAGCATAAGATAATATATGTCCTCCTAAAATGAGGGATAGGAAAAAGGAGTGAAATACTTGAATCTTTTGTGGAATAAACAAGTATGGCGGAATGGTTGAACTGTCCTTGAATGAATAGTCCATCTTGGCGAAGCGAAGGAGTCTCGGAGGTGGTGATTAGCTTTGAATGCTAATGGACTTAGATTAAATGTTTTCTTTACATCATTCTGAGCTTGTATATTCTATTGGGGGCTGCAGATCTGTTGAGATGACACATGATTGCTAAAGAATTTGTTAGATATTTGTGATGTATGTGGTTCTACCTTTGGTGTGAATTCTTTTGTTGTATCATCAACAAGACTATATCCAGTTTTGAGGTTAACTAACATTTTATGTCTTCATCTCTTCTATTGTTGTGGTGTGCTTTAATATCCTTGGTCTATCTTGGCAAACTTACTGGTCTTAGGGTCTATGTTGCAATCTGAATGTAAATAGATTTGCACTTCCTCTCGATGTTTGCGTGTGAATTAGCTCAATCCTCCCCATGGGGCTGTAGACCAGATTAGCTTTGATTACCTGTTTGCCTTAGAACTACACTGTAGAATCTGTTCCAGACTCCTAGTTCATCTTGGCAAAGCTGGTAGCCTAAAAAATGGGGCAATGTCTAGCTTTGAATGCTAATGGACTCACATCAGGCATCTCTCGTTACCCATTCTGTTCTTCCTTTACCCAACGGAGCTGCAGAATCATTGGAGATGATACACAAACTGCTTATTTGTCTATAACTAAATCTGTTCTCAGTGTTGCTACCATCGTATTACTTGTTGATATTTATTGTGCTCTTGAATAGTGTCCTTTTGTTTTTCTTAATGGTGTTCAAATTTAGAGATGTCTATCTTCACGATAACTGCCTCTCATGCCTTCCCTTATGCTGCAGCTGAGCTGTTTGTGAATGGAGAGATAGTTCAAAGGTCACCTGAAAGGCAGAGGAGGGTGGAGCCACAGCCACAGAGAGCAAATGACAGGCCAAGATACAATGACCGAACACGGTATGTGCGCCGCAGAGAAAACACACGGTAAAATACCTGATTGCAAGGCTAGTTGTATAGACTCGGGCATTGGAAGCTTCAGTGCTGATGGCTAATGGGCTTAGATGTTCTACTTAGTCTTGTCGAGCTACGAATCTCCGGGTTCCTTTCTGGACATCCGAGATGGAACATAGTTGAAAGTGCACGCATGAATGTAAAACTGCCTATCTACAACAGTTATTTCTAAAGCTTTTGACCCGTTGGATTTGGCGTGTGCTGAATAAAATGTTGCGCGAGTCAGATGCTGGATTGCATAGCTTCACAATTTGAGCAGCAGTTCAACAAAACACGGACCAAAACGGCTCGTGTCTTGTTGATTTGTGGCATTTTAAATTTCAGAGGAAAATAGTCAAACTTAAAGCAAACCCAATCATCCACTTAACATTCGTTTTGACATTTCTACGCCACCACTTGAAAGCCTGTTTGCCGACCTGTTGATGGCTCCTTCTCGTCTGCCTTCTCTCTTCTTTTTCCCAACAATTTCATTTCTCAAAGCTATCAAATATTAATATTTATACCGATTTGAACCCATAAAGGAGTAGAAATAGCAGAACATAATAGGATAATTTCAAACGATCACCACTTATAGTGATTTAATAGATTAAGAATTTTATTAATAGTTAAAAAAATTTTATTCATATTATGTGGCCATAAGTTTAAATATATGGGTAGGGCTAAACAACTCGACCTTGTTCGGTTTCAGTAATTTTCCTTGACGAAATTATGGGCACTACTCTTGTGTTTTCATCTGGTAAAAAAAAAGAAAAAAGAAAAGAAAAGGAAACGAAATGATGACGTGGCTCGGATCGTTCTTAGATGGAGGCGGGTCACCCAATTTAATATTGGGTTTGGGCTTAGGTTCAAAAATGCTAGTTGAAGACCGAACTTAAATAAAAGCCAGAAAATGCTTTCTATCCACAAACGGAAACCGGATCGGATCCTGAAGAGCGCGAGCGACCCACCCGCTCCTGGATCAGCCTCCAAAATAGGCACAAAAAAAAGAGGCGTTGTGAGCACGCAGCCGGGCGGATTCAAATCCAATCCGGACTACAGTAGCTGAGATGAAATGATAATGCCGAGCAGGTACGACGGGGGATATGAAACCGAGGCTTGATTAATTAGAGGAAACCTCCCGGGATGTTTTCTGGAGTTGTCACGATTCAATTCAAGGAAGGCGTTAGGGCAAGCTCTGTCATTTAATGGGGGATCTGAGCAGTGCTGTCAACTAAATGGAAGGCGTTCCCAACAACTTGGGCCACTTCACCTGCGCAGCTTGGATGTCCGGTTCGGATCTTTCTTAATCATCTTAATTACCTGCGCAGCTTGAATGGCTATGTGCGGATGTATCTTTATACTCATTTTGTGTTATTCATTTATATAATTAACACTTGTTCTTCAATTGTACGTAAATTTCAGCAATTTAGATGGTAAAACATTCTATTGCTTGGGAATATTCATCAGTATGCCATTTTGACCTTGTGTTGACCTTGTGTGCTCGCAAGGTAATGCCAGTCTCAATTATATAAACTTGGGGAACAAATCTTTGTAGGCACCGCTGTGCAGGATGTAGAATTGATCTATCTAATAGTTTTCACCCAATCTTGAACGTCAGAGTTGTCTTTAATGAGTAATTGGTTCTAACTTTAGCATCTGTTACAATGTAGAGAAACACAAACAACTGTGCCATGGCTATTACCTAAACATAAATCTGTGGTTGACCAAATAGGAGATCCCTAGTCTGATCTCCTCTCCTGCTAGAAAAAAGGGGGGGGTGTGGCTAACATATCCAAATACAACAACAGAATCAGTCAAATCTAAGGTAATGAATGTCCCAAATTGTTTGCATAGGGTACCATATTTTTGTCATACCCATCATTCTCTGGCTCAAAATAAGGAACCCCACCATACGAGTCTGGTACGAAACTTTGAGTACCATTTGAACTGGGTATCAGAAGTTGCTCCTTTTGCTTTGCTACTTTCTTCTTGAGATCCTCTAAACCCACCTTGAGCAGCTCAAGCTGTGGCAAGTCAAGTTCCTCAACGGGGGACTCCCACCAGCACTGAGTCTGACGTGCTTCGCTGATCTGGTCAAACTCTTCGCCTCGCTTCTTCTCCATCTCCAATTCATCCATTATCTATTGCACAAATATTGGCGACAATTTTAAAAGCAATAGAATTATGCTGTTCAGATATTCTGATAAGCCTATTTACAGTAGAATGCTGTACTTGTCTCTGGAAGGAGGACAGTTCCTAGACTATTGCAATGGAAGGAGCAAAATAGAGAAAGAAAAGAGAAAATTCAGTTTTGGAAGTTCCTTCATATTGGTACCTGAGTCAGCTGCATATTGAGCTGGCGGATTCTAGCATTGCGGTGAGCCTCTATGAGTTGAAAAGAACCTGAGGTAGGGGGAGGATTTCTGCTGACATAACGATTAATGACCGCTTCAACAGAAGGGTGGCCAAAACAGAAGACCTTGTGACCAGGTGAGAATACAATGATTGCTATCTCTGCACCACATAGTGTAGAAAGTTCACTGGCCTTCTTAAATAGGCCAGACCTGCGTTTTGAGAATGTAACTTGTAGATTGCTTTCGTTGGATATTTTTTCCATCTTCAACTTCTGGCGTCCCTTAGACTTCCTAGGCATGGCTAGAGCAGTAAAGCCTATGACAATGTATGCAAAATGCTTGTAGAGATGAAAAGGTGGCTCTGCTCTGGTAATGGTTTGGATAGAAAAGCACATTAGCATTTATAGAGTCCTGTGAGTTGGGCTTTCTTGGTGTTTTTTCTTGAATTTAATATTTAAGTATTTGTGTTTCAGGAAATCTGCCAAGGACCAGTATATATGGTATGAGTATTACGGATAATTAAAGTATTGGATACTCTTGTTGGATACAGCCTTTTGCCGTTTATCGTGCGAGATGCATTGGAAGGTAATTTCCTTGAAAACGTTATTCATGATCTTTCTCCTTATGTCATCTCAAAATGAGTTGAGATTGTTGTACGATGCGGATAACTACTCATTACGTGGAATGTCTATCCTCATTGTTCTGTTTTTGTTGTAACGTGGAAATTGCTTGGATTTAGATCATTTGTAAGATTTTTGATAACCTGTGGTCATAATTTGATGAAAGTGTACAGAGATTTTTAAGATTGTAGACAACAATGACAAGTGCGTACAAGAAGCAATTGCAAGAGACCATCATCCTTAATTTGATGTGGTTTTGCCTTAGATGTTAAGAAACTGTGTTATTGTCTGGATGTAAAAAACAAGGTCTATTGTGGGGTATTTATAACTAAACATTTGTCCAACCTAGCCAAATGGTAGGTGGACTGAACAACAAATTTGGTTGGGAAAAATGGCTCTCAGTTCTATTTGTGGAGTTTTGTTCATTCGGTTTCTTATACCAATATTCCACCTTATAGTTGTCTAGCCATTATATGCCACAACCATCGAAGTCAGCAGCGTAAAATGTAACACATAAGTCAGTGCGGGTTTACTAATCATCAATATTTCTTGAGCTCCAATGGGTAGTACACTTATTAACAAATGAATGATAATGCAATTTTCTTTTCCTGTTTTTTGGAAATCTCTTATAGAGAGAATTGCTGCTATATCTAAACTAGAATGGTGTAACGGAGGATTGTCAATTTTCTTGTACATTGAGTAGCTGTAGTGAAAGAAAACTTAATAAAGGGTTTGGCCCAGAAATCCAAACACATAACTAACACAACGGATGACACAAGCAAATATATTGTCATATAAGCTTTATGTCTTAACGCTTGTCAATTTTTATTGGATTTTATCTATACTATCCATTGTGGACTAATTAATTTGTATTCTTGGATAATTAGACATGATATGTTTGATAAAATATTTTTAGGCAGGGGAGTTTTTTTATTTTTTTCTTCCTATTCTTTTAAGAAGAAAATGTAACTGATGATACATGTTTCATTGTGTTCTTTATACTTCTATCAAAATAAATTTTGCCAAGTAAATTAAGCACGCATTTTGAAATATTAAAACAATGGAAAAATGAATCAGAATACTGCAACTAGTACACGTGATTCTTGTACCAAACAATAATGTGTGTGTGTGTGTGTGTGTGTCCAAAGGCGTAACAATGTAATGACAAATAATCGTAATGTGCTTGGTATATTTGCTGGTCACTCCATTCTTAACGGCGTCGTAAGCAATGGTTTTATTCCTGGCAAAATAAAATTTTAAAGTAGCGTAGAAATATCGGATCCGTTTTAATCAAGAGAAGAGAGTCTGAAATACGACCACTCAAACGAAACTGGAAATATTATTACCAACTAGAACCAAAACAAACTGAAAACAATACATGTATGCTGTCTCAATAACACACGGATATATGATACATAGAAATTCAGGAACTAATAGAAAATACTCAATGTATTAATCTAAACCCATAAATACTGCTGGAAGCTCCACACAGCTATGCTGAAATTGATACAAACATTACTTAGTTTCCGGGGGGAGGGGTGAGGAATGGGATAGAGGGAATATTAGTTGGGATAGAGGGAATATTAGTTGGGATATTGGGAATTGAGGGCATGCTTGGCAGTGGGGGCAATGTCACCTTTGGGAGAGTAATAGGGATGTTGGTGGGAAAGCTAGGGAGAGGAGGCAGGGTGGAAGGCTGCTGGGTAGTTGGCATGTTTGGCAATGTGGGCTGTGGCAGAGTTGGGATGGTCGGGATTGGTGGCATGTTTGGCATTGAAGGCAAAGGAGCCAATTGCAGGAGATGGCGAGCAGCTAGACTCACATCTATGCCTGCAAAAGACAAAGCAACGCAGAAAGCCAAGACGTTGAGGAACTTGAGCGAGGCCATTGGGTGTCAAGTGGATGCTATTGTGCTTCAGATATGTTGATCTCTGTATGGGAGTTTGTGGCCTGAAGGATGGAAATGAGGTCAAGTATTGTGCTTTATATAGATGAAGAATTGAAGATTTATCTCGCATTGTCTTATAGCAGGTGATTTTTGGTTAGAAAACTATCCTATTTAGGTCCTTGTTAGTTCAACCTCTCATGGATCCGCCTTTTAAAAGCTGACAACTATAGATATATTTGCCTCATATTAATTTGATTCAAATCAAAGAATATTTGCCTGCAACTCCCAAGTCGAAGTCAAGTGATCATTCGATTCTGGCATTGGTGGCCTATTAGTTTCAATTGAGATTAAGATACTGAAATTCCATTCAAATGCGTGTCTTAGAGAGTTACGCATAAATTGGGAATTGCTAGTATATACCTGCACCTTGTAGTTAGGTCAACCACCAATTCCTAGTACTCCGAAGTTGGACCATATCTTTTGGTTGTTTACTACAAATATTTGTAATTTACTATGTGGCCAACGTCATCAACATTTTGACATTATTCAAGGGAAAGGTGGATATGTGAAGGTGACGTACAAAAACAACAAAAGGATTCAACTTTTGTCCGATTACATCTCCAAACCAAAGTCCAAGCCCTACCCCAAAATCTCGGCTCTATATATGCCCAACAACGAACTCAATCTTCTCATTTAGAACGTACGTAACCCTTCAAATCAAGATACACAATTTGAAGAAACCAGTACAATATTCACTGATGGGGCTCCTTTCGAGCACTGCTTCATCTTTGGTTTCTTCCTTGCCTTGTCATGTTCAAGCTTACATGTAGGACTAGCAGCTCGTCATCTTAAGCAAATGCCACCACTTCCTTCGGTGCCTAACTTGCCCAATGTCCCAACTTTGCCACAGCCTACATTGCCAAACTCGCCAACGTTCCAACCATCTCCTCTTCCTGGTGTTAATCCCACCATTCCTACATCAACATTGCCACCACTGCCTTCCATGCCAACACTACCACAGCCTACCGTGCCAACCTTCCCAGCCGGCGGTGCCATTCAGCCATCACTGCCTAAGGTTACCCCGCCTACGCTTCCTAGCCCGCAGCCTACCATTCCCAGCATCCCCAAGGTAACATTGCCCCCTTTGCCAAGCATGCTATCAATTCCCACAATTCCAACAGCAATTCCCTCCATATCATTCCTTTCCCCACCACCTGGAGGCAACTAGTTCTTGATAAATGATAGCGTTCAACGCTCAAGTCTGCATTTGATCTGGACTCTGGAGTTATGTAGTGTGAAGACTTTTATTTATGTGATGTGGGATTTCTTTTATGTATTCACCTTATTTCACGCTTTTGGGCATTGTTTGCCCTTTTTTTTTAACTACTCTGTATATTGTGATGTCCCCCACATATAATGTTCCATCTTTGTTTTATTTTAAGATCAATGCAGTATTTATTTCAATTACTTTTCCTATTTCCTCTGATTATGCTAAAAATCTACGAGTTTATGCGATGCTTATTGAAAAGAGAAAAAAAAAAAAAAATCTTCACGTTGCAGTTCGTGTACACCTCAATTTTTTGAAGTCTGCTACATTCTCAATGGTTGCCCTGCGTTCTATGGGGCGTTGGGCCATGGCGAGGGTTGAAATCCCAAACTTTTGAGCCGGGCTCAAAATTTGTTGGGTCACTGTTATTGGGCCTACCTTGGCCCAACAAGGGATCATATTTCTAGGTTCCGCCACTACGAGCCGAAACTTCGTCTCTGTGCCCCTTCAGGAATTAGACCAAAGTCAAGACCGACAGTCTGTCAACAAAGCCTGGCCAAAATATTTGGGCCACTGGATATGTGCAGAGCCCTGCCCTACGAGGCTTGATGTCCTTTTCTGATGGGTCCATTGTAAACGATTGTATAAGACACGGTGGGTTGATCTTTGTTGGGCTCAAAGCATTTTAAGAGACATTGGGCTGAATGGGCTGGACCACTCAGTCCAGCTGAAGATTGCCAAGGCCCGTGGGACTTCTTATTATTCATTAACCAGTTGTAAAACAGAAACTTTGATAGATCTCCTGGCCACTTGGGCATTCAGAGAAATTTTTAGTAAAATTTCGATTAACAGTGATTAATATCCGACGAACGACAACAAGCGGCTCAAGAGACGAAGTTTTCTTTATTATAATAATTTCGTAGACCGATTCTGAGAGTTGATTGAATTGATAAAGTAAGCCTTCCTTGTAATTTATTATTATTATTATTTCCAAATCTCTCGAACCTAAAGTCGGCAAAAAGTAAAAATTTTAATTTTTCCTTAAATTTTTAGTCTGAGAAGTTAGCAAGGCTGAACACAAGATTTTTTTTGTTAAAGCAGATGTACGTCCATGAATTAAAATGATATCTGTAACAAAAGGTTATAATTCTATATGGATTTTACTCTAGCGTCCTATGTGACTGTTGGATTAGATTTTATTTATTTAGAACAATTTACGATGCCTTATCCAGGAGGTTAAAGTGAGTTTTTTGTTCAAAAATAAAATTACTGTAGATTGCGTCTGGTTAAAAATCCCTCCTTTAGATCACAGAGCGATTTGTTAAAGAGGGAACTTTTCAATTGCAGAGGCTCCCTTGGAAACAATTTATTGCGTGACCATCTCAATTTCCTCGCGATGTGCTTAGTGAGGACTTTGATCTAAATAATAAGTAATCAAGTTCATTAGACACGGTTTCTGCTCACAAAAAAAAAAAAAGGAGTTCATTAGACCTGGGTATCAATCTGATTACGCGAGTCTTCTTTCCAAAAAATTGGTTTGAGAAGCTTGCACAGCCAAGCCCAAATGTGGCTGCTGATCATTTTGTGAGATTTAACATGTCCTGTTATCAACTCCCAGTTAATCTAGATATACCAAGATTGATCAAGGCTTAAAAAAAAAAAACCAGCTTGTAAGGAGCCACATAACTGAAACAGAGCCGCATATAATAGCAAAATTCATAGCACATCCAACCGTGAAAATACACCCAATGTAGCACAGGAAAAGAATAACGAATGCGTTAAAAAAAAGTGGGGGGGAGGGGGGAAGAAAAAGAAAAATAGGACTACAATTGAGACCAAAAGACAATTGGACATCTCAAGGACTGGAACTTGCAGGAGGAAGGGGAATGAAAGGAATAGAGGGAATTGTAGATGGGCCTGTGGGGATTGAGGGAATGTTTGGTAGAGGAGGCAGTGTGACTTTTGGGACTGTACGCATAGTTGGCAGGCTTGGAAGCGGAGGCAATGTGGGATTAGGCAAAGACGGTTGTGTGGTTGGCAAGGTTGGGATTGTTGGCCGTGGAGGAGTTGGGATGGTAGGCAAGCTTGCCACGGATGGCAAGGGTGGCAACTGCAAAAGTTGTCGACCTGCTAGACTGACATCGATCTTGGACTTTTTGTGGGTCAACCAGAGCAGAGTGTTGGGATTTTATAGCTGGAGGTTCAGACCCAAACGTTGATGATTTGTAGTGTGGTTGAGAAAATTGTGGAGACGACGCTTGAGTTTCTCGCTAGTTCACCGAACTGAGTTAATTGCAGTTGTGGCTGACCGAATACAGCTATTTGTTGGCTTCTTGTTTAAGAAGACGATGCGAATTAGTCAGAAGACAGAGGGCGTGCAACCATATGGATCACTTAGAGCTTGCTCCTTATCAACCAAATTTGCCAGTCAAGCTTCTTCACCTGTCATGACCCAAAAAGCTGTCTCTCTCTGTATACTTGTTGACTCGTTGTGAAGTTAAAAAGTCAAAGAAAAAAGTCATATATGCATACGTTCTGTCTTCCTTTTATATTTTCCCTTTTTTAGAGGGCATTTAATTTCGAAAGGAGGGATGAAGAGACTGGGATTTAAACTCCAGTCTCTCTCCAAACCTTTCGAGCAAATGGCCACTCTAGTGATCTCGAGTAGTTTTCGACATTCTCTTTTGTCAAGAAAGAGTGTTAATATTTTCTTTTTATATAAAAAAAAAACTTTAAACGATGCAAATTAAAAACAAAAGAAAAAAAAATATATATATATATATATAGAAAGAGTGTTAATATTTTCTTTTTATATAAAAAAAAACTTTAAACGATGCAAATTAAAAACAAAAGAAAAAAAAAAAAATATATATATATATATATATATATATATATATATTTTTATTAATTAATTAAGAAAAATTTTAATTTAATTTTTTTAAAAAAATTGAATTAATTCACATATCTTATAGAATTATTTAAATTAGATATTTTTTATTTAAATATAATATTTTATTTTTTAAATTTTTAAATAATTTATTACTTAAATTATATAAATTGTATAAAAATTTTAAAATTTTAATAATATTACAGTTTTTTTAAATAGTTATTCAAATTAAATATTTTTAATTTAAATATATATTTTTTACTTATTATTTAAATTACAAAAATTATATAAAAATACTTTAAATTTGAATAACATTTAAATGTATTTAAATAATTATTTAAATCAAAATTTTCTTATTTAAATATGACTTATTTTTATTTTTTATTTGAATTTTGAATAATTTTTTTAAATTACATAAATTATATATAAAATATTAAATTTAAATAATATTAAAATTCATTTTAATAGCTAATCAAATCAAATATTTTTTATTTAAATCTAAATTTTTTTAAAATTTAAAATACTTATTAATAAATTATATAATAAAAATTAAATATGAATAATATTAAAATTAATTTAAATAATTACTTGATAACTGATATTCAAAATACAATTAATTTAGATAATCATTTGATAACTGATATTTAAAAGATTAATTTAAATTTTTAAAAAACTTATAAATTAATTAATTTATTATAAAATAAGAGTAATTTTTTTATCGACATATCTAATAATCTTACTTTGTAAAAAAAAAATTATTATACTAAGATCTTTTAATAGTGAAATTGATTACCATCTTTCGTCATTCCTCTCTTGACAACTTTGGATGTTTTTGGCTTGGAAGTTGGAACCCAATTATCATATTGGATGAACTTGCTCGATTAATCAGTACATTTAATCGCAAAATTTAGTGGCCGGATTGCTAAAGGATTCCTCCCAAAGCGAGTCCCTTTCTCTTTCTTCTTTGGCTTTATTTTGGGGCTGACTACGTTAATTTTCAATTTGGTGTATTTGTCACCATCGCATCTCTTGCAAAGCCGAATGAAAAAGATATTCTCTTTTAGTCTTTTTATCACATTATCCAAACTTAATACAAGCAAATTTTGCAGCAAGCCTAATAATGTGCTGGATTCTTGGAGTTTGCGGAAAAGCAACTTATCTATATTCTCAGGTGGTCCTTGGACTGTTAGTAACGGTCTAAATTAATGAAATTAATGGAGATTCTTAAAGGGAGATTCAGGCATTAGCTGTCAAGGAGGAATCCACAACCTTTTTAGCAGAGAAAAAGTTAATAGAAGCTGCAGGAACCATGCCACATACCAAATAAGCTTAAACGAGCTTCACATGTAACAGAAAAACGAAAAATTTAATACATGTAAAGTGCGACATCTCCGTATATAAAATAAAAACGCAATTTGATACAGCCAACTCTCGAGTTTCAACAAATTTATACAATCATTTATTCGTAAGAAGACACTCTTAACTCATACTATAGTCCACGCCATAAAACAAAGATGCGATCACAACACGAAGAAGTAGGGGATGGTGTAGAACTTAGAAGTGGCACGGCAATTCAAGGACTAGTAGCTGGCTTGGTTGGATCTAAGTCCCTGGGAGTGGCAGGGAAGGCGGGCTTTGGCAGCTAAGGCAAGTGCACAAAAGGTGGTAATTCGGGCAGCTTGGGCACTTCTGGCATTTTAAGTTTTGGGAGCTCTGGAACCTCAAGTTTAGGCAAAGTTGGCATTTTGGGAATGATAGGTTTTGGAAGTTCATGTTTTGGTAAAGTTGGGACCTCGGAGACGGTATGTTTTGGAAGCTCTGGCACTTCATGTTTACGGAAAGTTGGGACCTCCGGAATGGTGAGTTTTGGGAGCTCTGGGACTTTGGGAACGGTATGTTTTGGAGGCTCTGGAACTTCATGTTTAGGCAAAGTTGGGACTTTGGGAGCGGTATGTTTTGGAAATTCTGGGACTTTAGGCTTGGGAAAAGTCGGGAATTCGGGAACGGTATGTTTTGGATGTTCTGGGACCTTAGGTTTAGGTATAGTTGGGACTTCGGGAACAATATGTTTTGGATGTTCTGGGACTTCAGGTTTTGGGACTTCGGGAAAGGTATGTTTTGGATGTTCTGGGACCTTAGGTTTAGGCATAGTTGGGACTTCGGGAACGGTATGTTTTGGAAGTTCTGGGACTTTGGGAACGGTATGTTTTGGATGTTCTGGGACCTCAGGTTTAGGCATAGTTGGGACTTCCGGAACAGTATGTTTTGGATGTTCTGGGACTTCAGGTTTTGGGAGTTCGGGAACCGTAGGTTTTGGAAGCTCTGAGACTTCAGGTTTTGGGACTTCCGGAACGGTATGTTTTGGGAGTTTTGGAGCTTCAGTTGTAGGCAATTCAGGTTTGGGAAGCTCGGGTATTGTAGGAAATCCTGTCTCCAGAAGTTGGCGTGCCTCTACCCGCACAATTTGACAGCTCGTCATTGACAATGCGACCAGGAAGAGCGGTAAGATAGAGGGCAGGAACCGGAGATGGGCCATATTAGGAGAGCAATGCAAATTGTAATCGTGGCTATTGAAGCTGTTTTTGCCGTCGTGAATATTGTTGTTCATTGTGCTGTGTTTTTATAGTGATGAGAAGTGGAGAATAGGGATGTTTGAGAGGCGAGTTGGCTGGAAATTATGCGTTTGTTTGTTCAACTTCTATCTATTCAAACTGTGTATTTCAATACGTTAGCTTCTATCTAACGAATATTTTTACTTCAATATCTAGCCTAACAATATTTGACACTTGTCAGGAGAAGAATGCATATAGACATGAACCAACGAGAAGTATCAAAAGTCTTTCTCGAACGAGTACACCAATTAAATTGTATAAGCTGCTCCCTGCATCTTTGCTCCTTGTAAGTTTCACAGTGAATTGACTTTCTCATTCAGAACATAAGAAACCTCTTTCAATCGAGAGCTATAATTCGAAGAAACCGGCACAGCATTCATTGAATTGTAATGGCTTTTTTCAAGTGCTGTTCATGTTTGTTTCCGATGGAGCCTGGAAACTTGCTAACGACGCGCGGCTGGTTGAATCATAGAGTCTTGGGCCTTTTGGGCTCTTTCCAGGTCTTGGACGTCTTTAAGATACTTTAAGGCTTCAAAGGAGATCCAGCCCTAACTCTAATTCAGTCGGTCAGGGAATCATTTATGTTATCCTTAAGAGGCCGGAGGCCTGTCCCTCCTTAATGGCTCTAGAATATTGGATCTTACTGGCTGATCCATATCACGTAACCTTTGGATTTACTATCGATGTAGAGTTTCAAAGATGCCAACAAAAGACTTCTGGGTTGTGTTGTGTCGTGTGCTCAAGCTCCCATCAAACTTGTTCACTCGAACAGGTTTTTGACGAAAATAGAAATTCTAAGATACCATTCATCGCCAGGCCAGGCAAATTTTCAATTTGAGGTAGCGAACCCGCCTACTAAGATGCCAATCAAATGATTGAAAATTTAAGCTGCTAAAAGAACCAAGGAAAATTGAGGTGCTTGATTATGATGCTTTGCTTATCACCTTGAATTAGCAGAGTATAATACAGCAGTGATTTGCACTCATCTTTCTGAATAGTCCCATAAGCAAGGATCGCAATTCATCTTCTTAACGCACATCAAATTGTAGTGAATTTCTCAAGACAAGAAAGATGTATACTGAATCCATAATATTTTGCAATTTATCTTCCTTTGTAAGATAATTTTGTATATTATCAAAGGAAATAATAATGTATATTGATTTAATTATAATTTTTTTTAATTAATTACTTAATTTTTATTAATTAAAATCTTTTTACCGATTATTTATTAATTAAAATTATTTTTTTAAAATTATTATTATATTTTATATTAATAATATAATTTTAATTTATATTATAAAAAGATTTCACATTATATAATTGATATATTATAAAAATACATAAAAAATTTTGTCTATAAAATACAAAATATTTACAAAATATTTATTAATAATTATCACATAATTTTATCTTAATTTATTATTTTACATACTATTTCTTAAAAAATATAAATATCAAATAAATCAGATATTTTTTAAACACAACTAAACCATATTTCTTAATTACAGTTAAACCGACTGATCTAATCAAAGATGCTATTTCACTGTGTCCTCCCATTACACCCACAGAAGGTTTATCAGGATTAAGCAAGGCAGACATGGAAGAGATCGAACACGGGAATAAGAAAGCAAGCTGGCCTTCCTTTTTGATCATTTTGATAGAGGGGATGGCGAAAGTGGACAAAACAAAACAAAACAGACTCTTAATTTTTTTAAAAAAAATTATAAATTTACTAATTTATTACAAAAATAACAGTATAAATTTTTTTTATCTACATATATAATAATATTATTTTTAAAAAAAATTATTATCCTAATATCTTTTAAGAGTAAAATTAATTCTTTATCTCTTTGACAACTTTGGATGTTTTGGCTTGGAAGTTGGAACCCGATTATCATATAGGATGAATTTGCTCGATTAATCAGTACATTTAGTGGCAAAATTTAGTGGCCAGATTGCTAAAGGATTCCTCCCAAAGCGAGTCCTTTTCTCTTTCTTCTTAGGCTTTAGTTCGGGGCTGACTACGTTAACTTTCAATTTGGTGTATTTGTCACCAATCTGATCTCCTCCAGGTTACAGTCATCGCATCCTCTTGCAAAGCCAAATGAAAAGATCATTGACTCTTTTAGTCTTTTTATCTCATTATCCAAACTTGATACAAGCAAATTTTGCAGCAAGCCTAATAATGTGCTGGATTCTTGTTGTTTGCAGAAAAGCAACTTACCTATATTCTCAGGTGGTCCTTGGACTGTTAGTAACGGTCTAAATTAATGAAATTAATGGAGATTCTTAAAGGGCGATTCAGGCATTAGTTGTCAATGAGGAATCCATATCCTTTTTAGCAGAGAAAAAGTTAATAGAAGCTGCAGGAACCATGCCACATAACAAATAAGCTTAAACGAGCTTCACATGTAACAGAAAAACGAAAAATTTAATACATGTAATGTGCGACATCTCCGTATTAAAATAAAAACGCAATTTGATACAGCCAACTCTCGAGTTTCAACAAATTTATACATTACACGAATCATTTATTCAGAAGAAGACACCCTTAACTCATACTGTAGTCCACGCCATAAAACAAAGATGCGATCACAACACGAAGAAGTAGGGGATGGTGTAGAACTTAGAAGTGGCACGGCAATTCAAGGACTAGTAGCTGGCTTGGTTGGATTTAAGCCCTTAGGAGTGGCTGGAGTGGCAGGGAAGGCGGGCTTCGGCAGCTAAGGCAAGTGCACAAAAGGTGGCAATTCGGGCAGCTTGGGTAATTCTGGCATTTCATGTTTCGGGAGCTCTGGAACCTCAAGTTTAGGCAAAGTTGGCATTTTGGGAATGATAGGTTTTGGAAGTTCTGGGACTTCATGTTTTGGTAACGCTGGGACCTCGGGGACGGTATGTTTTGGAAGCTCTGGCACTTCATGTTTTGGTAACGCTGGGACCTCGGGGACGGTATGTTTTGGGAGCTCTGGCACTTCATGTTTAGGCAAAGGTGGGACCTCCGGAATGGTGAGTTTTGGGAGCTCTGGCACTTTGGGAACGGTATGTTTTGGAGGCTCTGTAACTTCATGTTCAGGCAAAGTTGGCACTTTCGGAGCAATGGGTTTTGGGATGTCTGGGACTTCAGTTGTAGGCAAAGTTGGGACTTCGGGAGCCGTATGTTTTGGAAGTTCTGGGACTTTAGGTGTAGGCAAAGTTGGGAATTCGGGAACGATATGTTTTGGAAGTTCTGGGACCTCAGGTTTAGGCATAGTTGGGACTTCCGGAACAGTATGCTTCGGAAGTTCTGGGACTTCAGGTTTTGGGACTTCCGGAATAGTATGCTTCGGAAGTTCTGGGACTTCAGGTTTTGGGACTTCCGGAACGGTAGGTTTTGGAAGTTCTGGAAATTCAGGTTTGGGAAGCTCGGGTATTGTAGGAAATCCTGTCTCCAGAAGATGGCGTGCCTCTACCCGCACAATTCGACAGCTCGTCATTGACAATGCGACCAGGAAGAGCGGTAAGATAGAGGGCAGGAACCGGAGATGGGCCATATTGGGAGAGCAATGCAAATTGTAGTCGTGGCTATTGAAGCTTTTTTCTCCGCCGTGAATATTGGTGTTCGTTGTGCTGTGATTTTATAGTGGTGAGAAGTGGAGAATAGGAAGTTTGAGAGGCGAGTTGGTTGGAAATTATGCGGTTGTTGTTCAGCTCCTATCCATTCAAGCTGTGTATTTCAATACGTTAGCTTATATCTAACAATTATTTTTAATTCAATGTCTAACCTACCCTAACAACATTCGACACTTGTCAAGAGAAGAATGGATATATATATGAACCAACAAAAAGTACCAAAAGTTTTTCTCGAACCAGTACACCAACCAAATTGTACAAGGTGCTCCCTGCATCTTTGCTCCATGTAAGTTTCACAGTGAATTGACTTTCTTATTCAGAACATAAGAAACCTCTTTCAATCGAGAGCTGTAATTCGAAGAAACCAGCGCAGCATCCACTGAATTGTAATGGCTTCTTTCAAGTGCCGCTTCACGTTTGTTTCCGCTGGAGCCTGGAAACTTGCTAACGACGCGCGGCTGGTTGAATCATAGAGTCTTGGGCCTTTTGGGCTCTTTCAAGGTCTTGGACGTCTTTAAGATATTTTAAGGCTTCAAAGGAGATCCAGCCCTAACTCTAATTCAGTCGCTCAGGGAATCATTTATGTTATCCTTAAGAGGCCGGAGGCCTGTCCCTCCTTAATGGCTCTAGAATATTGGATCCTACTGGCTGATCCATATCACGTAACCTTTGGATTTACTATCGACGTAGAGTTTCAAAGATGCCAAAGGCCCGACAAAAGACTTCTGGGCTGTGTTGTGTCGTGCGCTCAAGCCCCCATCAAACTTGTTCACTCGAACAGGTTTTTGATGAAAATAGAAATTCTAAGATACCATTCATCGCCAGGCCAGGCAAATTTTCAATTTGAGGTAGCGAACCCGCCTACTAAGATGCCAATCAAATGATTGAAAATTTAAGCTGCTAAAAGAACCAAGGAAAATTGAGGCGCTTGATTATGGTGCCTTGCTTATCACCTTGAATTAGCATAGTATAAGACAACAGTAATTTGTACTCATCTTTCTGAATAGTCCCATTAAGCAAGGATCGCAATTCATCTTCTCAACGCACATGAAATTGTAGTGAATTTCTCAAGACAAGAAAGATGTGTACTGAATCCATAATATTTTGCTATTTATCTTCCTCTGTAAGACAATTTTGCATACCTCAAAGTTAGCGAAGGGCCTCTGGGTGGGCTTTAGATTTGTTGGATACACCGAACTGCTACTCGTTCAAGTTGTTATTATATGGGTTTTGCTAGTGGATAATTGTTCGTGAAACACCAAGCAAATAATACTTGATTATGTCCTCGTATCAGATGTATTAACAATATTTGTGGAGACGACCTTGAGTTTCTCGCCAGTTCACCGAACTGAGTTAATTGCAGTTGTGGTTGGCTGAATACGGCTATTTGTTGGCTCCTTGTCTAAGAAGACGGTGCGGATTAGTCAAAAGACAGAAGGTGTGAAACCATATGGATCACTTAGAGCTTGCTGCTTATCAACCAAATTTGACCATCAAGCTTCTTCACCTATCATGACCCAAAATGCCATCTCTCTGTATACTTGTTGACTCCTTGTGAAGTTAAAAAAGAAAAGAAAAAAAGTTAAGTATGCATATATTTCGTCTTCCATTTATATATTCTCCTTTTTAGAGAACATTCTCCACTAATTTTTTACATTTTCTTTTTTCCACAAAGAGTGCTAATATTTTCTTTTTATATAAATAACTTTAAATGATGCAAACTAGAGAAATTATTATATTTTTTATTAACTGATTAAGAGAATTTTTAATTTGAATTTAAAAAAAAATTAAATTAATTTACACATTTTATAGAGTTATTCAAATCAAAATTTTTTATTTAAATATAATATTTTTTATTTTTCTTCAGTTTTGAATAATTTATTATTTAAATTACATAAATTATTTAAAAAAAATTTAAAATTTGAATAATAGTATAATTTTTTAAACAATTATTCAAATTAAATATTTAAATAAATATATATATATATATATATATTCTTATTTATTCTTAAATTTTAAATAACTTAATATTTACATTATAAAAATTATATAAAAATACTATAAAATTGAATAACATTGAAATTTATTTAAATAATTATTCAAATCATACATTTTTTTATTTAAATATGTTTAATTTTTATTTTTTATTTGAATTTTGAATAATATATTATTGAAATAATGTAAATTATATACAAAATTTAAATTTAAATATTATTAAAATTTATTTAAATAGTTAATTCAGTTAAATATTTTTTATTTAATTGTAATTTATTTTATTTTTTAAAATTTTAAAAAATAAAATAAATTACAACTTTGGATGTTTTTGGCTTGAAAGTTGGAACCTAATTATCGTATAGGATGAACTTGCTCGATTAATCAGTACGTTTAGTCGCAAAATTTAGTGGCCAGATTGCTAAAGGATTCCCCCCAAAGCGAGTCCCTTTCTCTTTCTTCCTTGGCTCTAGTTCGGGGCTGACTACGTTAACTTTCAATTTGGTGTATTTGTCACCAATCTGATCTCCTCCAGGTTACAGTCATCGCATCTCTTGCAAAGCCAAATGAAAAGATCATTGACTCTTTTAGTCTTTTTATCTCATTATCCAAACTTGATACAAGCAAATTTTGCAGCAAGCCTAATAATGTGCTGGATTCTTGGAGTTTACAGAAAGCAACTTATCTATATTCTCAGGTGGTCCTTGGACTGTTAGTAACGGTCTAAATTAATGAAATTAATGGAGATTCTTTAAGGGAGATTCAGGCATTAGCTGTCAACGAGGAATCCATATCTTTTTTAGGAGAGAAAAAGTTAATAGAAGCTGCAGGAACCATGCCACATACCAAATAAGCTTAAACGAGCTTCACATGTAGCTGAAAAACGAAAAGTTTAGTACATGTCATATGCGACATCTCCGTATATAAAATACAAACGCAATTTGATACAGCCAACTCTCGAGTTTCAACAAATTTATATATTACACGAATCATTTATTCAGAAGAAGACACTCTTAACTCATACTGTAGTCCACGCCATAAAACAAAGATGCGATCACAACACGAAGAAGGAGGGGATGGTGTAGACTTAGCAGTGGCACGGCAATTCAAGGACTAGTAGCTGGCTTGGTTGGATTTAAGTCCTTAGGAGTGGCTGGAGTGGCAGGGAAGGCGGGCTTCGGCAGCTAAGGCAAGTGCACAAAAGGTGGCAATTCGGGCAGCTTGGGCACTTTTGGCATTTCATGTTTCGGGAGCTCTGGAACCTCAAGTTTAGGCAAAGTTGGCATTTTGGGAATGATAGGTTTTGGAAATTCTGGGACTTCATGTTTTGGTAAAGCTGGGACCTCGGGGACGGTATGTTTTGGAAGCTCTGGCACTTCATGTTTAGGCAAAGGTGGGACCTCCGGAATGGTGAGTTTTGGGAGCTCTGGCACTTTGGGAACGGTATGTTTTGGAGGCTCTGGAACTTCATGTTCAGGCAAAGTTGGGACTTTTGGAGCAATGGGTTTTGGGATGTCTGGGACTTCAGGTGTAGGCAAAGTTGGGACTTCGGGAGCGGTATGTTCTGGAAGTTCTGGGACCTTAGGTGTAGGCAAAGTTGGGAATTCGGGAACTGTATGTTTTGGATGTTCTGGGACCTCAGGTTTAGGCATAGTAGGGACTTCCGGAACAGTATGCTTCGGAAGTTCAGGGACTTCAGGTTTTGGGACTTCGGGAACAGTAGGTTTTGGAAGCTCTGAGACTTCAGGTTTTGGGACTTCCGGAACGGTAGGTTTTGGAAGTTCTGGAGCTTCAGTTGTAGGCAATTCAGGTTTGGGAAGCTCGGGTATTGTAGGAAATCCTGTCTCCAGAAGATGGCGTGCCTCTACCCGCACAATTTGACAGCTCGTCATTGACAATGCGACCAGGAAGAGCGGTAAGATAGAGGGCAGGAACTGGAGATGGGCCATTTTAGGAGAACAATGCAAATTGTAGACGTGGCTATTGAAGCTTTTTTGGCCGTCGTGAATATTGGTGTTCATTGTGCTGTGATTTTATAGCGGTGAGAAGTGGAGAAGAGGGAAGTTTGGGAGGGAGTTGGTCGGAAATTATGCATTTGTTGTTCAACATCTATCCATTCAGTCTGTGTATTTCAATACTTTAGCTTCTATCTAGCAAATATTTTTACTTCAATATCTAACCCACCCTAACAACATTTGACACTCGTGAAGAGAAGAATGCATATAGACATGCACCAACAAGAAGTATCAAAAGTTTTTCTCGAACCAGTACACCGACCAAATTGTACAAGGTGCTCCCTGCATCTTGTCTCCATGTAAGTTTCACAATGAATTGACTTTCTCGTTCAGAACATAAGAAACCTCTTTCAGTCAAGAGCTATAATTCGAAGAAACCGGCACAGCATCCACTAAATTGTAATGGCTTCTTTCAAGTGCTGTTCATGTTTGTTTCCGCTGGAGCCTGGAAACTTGCTAAAGACACACGGCTGGTTGCAAAGCCAAATGATCGAAAATTTAAGCTGCTAAAGTAACCTAGG
Source organism: Bruguiera gymnorhiza (assembly GCA_020883675.1). Lineage (NCBI taxonomy): Eukaryota > Viridiplantae > Streptophyta > Magnoliopsida > Malpighiales > Rhizophoraceae > Bruguiera > Bruguiera gymnorhiza. The sequence goes on along the minus strand of JAIRCJ010001062.1, from coordinate 6,886,458 downwards.
AAAATTGAAGCACTTGATTATGATGCTCTGCTTATCACCTTGAATTAGCATGATATAATACAAGAGTAATTTGTACTCATCTTTCTTAATAGTCCTATTAAGCAAGGATCGCAATTCATCTTCTTAACGCACACCAAATTGTAGTGAATTTTCCAAGACAAGAAAGATGTATACTGAGTCCATAATATTTTGCTGTTTATCTTCCTCTGTAAGACAATTCTGCATACCTAGAAGTTAGCGAAAGGCCTTTGGTTGGGCTTTAGATTTGTTGGATATACCGAACTGCTACTCGTTCAAGTTGTTATTATATGGGTTTGGCTAGCGAATAATTGTCCGTGAAACACCAAGCAAATAATACTTGTTTATGTCCTCTTATCAGACGTATTAACAATATATGAAACATTGAGCTGCAGTAGCGGAGGCACATTGGGTATGCAGCAGATAATATGAGCTCACCCTCACAACAATTTAAGCAATGCGTACAGAAGTAATTGAACTATGCATGTACTCAAACAGAAAGGTCACACCACAGTAGAGGCGCACATAGGAAGATTGGATAATAGTCACCAATTTGTTATTGAAACTTGATATTACTTTTTATGTATTATTTATGGTCTGGGATCCGGCTCAGCAGCAACGATCTGAAGAGCTGCTTCAGATGGAAATGTGAACCTTGGCAGCCCAGGCAAACTGGGAAGAGTTGGAAATAATCCAAGCAATCCATGGCTGTCAGCATATGGGACTTGTGGAACGTCAAAGCTTGGCAAAGGAGGCAATCCAGGTGTGTCAAAAGTTGGGAATCCAGGCAAGGATGGTAGACCAACCTGAATATCGTCACTGGCAAACCTGGGATGGGCAAATCAATATCCACTGCCACGCTTGTTCACAACAGATAGGCTGCCTCCCCGAGTTTTCCTTGGCAGCACATCAATGCTAAAGTGACCAACATCATTGCCATAGCGGTATGAAGCAGATGACGGGATAAAGAAATGAAATTTGTGACAATTGCAAGGTTTACTATATATGTGGGAACTGGGGAGGAGAGAATTTTAAGGGCTAATTGGTATTATTAATGCTGGTGTTCTGTGTTTTAAAAAGATGACCACGTTTGTAGACAATCTGTTATGCAGTCTCAGTTCCTTTTCATTTGCATATTTCCATACGTGATTAATCGGAGGATTAATAGAATGGTCCGTTGCCAAGTTTTCCATCAGTTGTGATCCATAGAAGTCATTGGAATGTTGTCCATGAGTTAAACCCCATCAAATGGGGCAATAACTTGTGCCGCCAAAAGAAGATATATTGGGAGGATAATTCTTATTAGTTACCCTCTTTCTGACATCTGGACTTTCGCATTTTCAGAAAATAAGTTTGTTGCTAACTGCAAACTTAAATGTCATGGTTGGTTGTCGGTTTTCTCTGTAATCCAATCCCCTCCCTGTTCCAGCTTTCAGCTGTATCCTTGCAACCTTGGCTACGTTTGTCCTTCTGAGATATTACGAATTCTTTCATGCTAATATAAACAAATTCTCCAATAATAGTTGGGCCATCCTAGCCTGAAGCTTAACAAAGTATTCCTTTGTTGCCTACTGGCAGTTTTGATACTGTGGAAACATGTCTTCTGTTGTACCATGTGTTGATCAACCAACCTGTTGATCAACCAACCTACTTCCTCTATTGTTGACCATAGCACCAGAATTTACCAATAGTCCAAAGAAACGCCCTTTATTATATGAAATCACTCATCTACCGAACAACGCCCTTAATTATTTGAACTACTCAGATTTTGCCTTTCTACGTCTGTACTTTGCTAAAAAGATTGAATATTTGCAACGGAACCGAATTATTCCGCGACAGGGCTGTTCTTCCGAGGAATTAGAGGGAACATCGTTGTTTTCTACCATCTTGACATATATAAACAAAGCACACACGGGAAGGACACCACTAACACAAACAGGTAAGACTGAAGTGGAATTTAGCACCATAATTCACGGTTTTTGACTGCAACTTTGCCACTTTCCCCCCTCAAATTGCTTGCCCCGTAATCAAGCGTCCATTTCTCAAAAGTGCAATCAACAAAGTCATAATAGCCACCATGAATAAAGAGACTCCCATTCCTCACTTTTTCTTCTATCCATGGGTAACTGAGGAGGTTTGCCAGTGAACAGTTGACTGATTCCTGTAGAGAGTAAAATAAGGTTAAAGAAAAATTATTCAACAAAAGCAATTTTCTGGGCGTTCATATTTTTGAGCACTGTGTCATCAAATAACTTTTACTCCACCCATTGGTTAGTTTTAACTACTCTTTGATCAAAGAAAGCAAAAGCACAATGGCCCAGAAAACTTGCAAATTTCACAGAGAAACAAGAACAAAAGGAGGGGGAACTTGCATTTGCAAATGTGGCTTGCTTACAAAAGTCAGTCTATTGATAGGCAACCCATCTCTAAAACTTCAGCATAAAGACGGGCAAAAGCTTCAATAGCAAAATGGCAAAGTGTGATGTGTTTAGCAATATTGCAAAAGTGAAACTTGGATAGCGTAAGATAGATCAAGAATCACCTTCTCACAGTGCCTGCACTGATGATCAAAGTTGAGCTCAGAAGCAACAGCTTTTGTCCTTAACCTTGCATTCATCCCCACAACAACCCATCTTCCAATAAAGCTACTGAAATAGGATAAAATTTAACATTGAGATTGAGGAGCAAACCTACACAGATTTTTCAAGAACAATAAATGATTGCAACATAAACAACAAGAGATTAAAATGATGTATCAAAATGAACCTTGTTTCCACATCATCGTGCATACTCATTAGGGCACGAATGCCTCCACATCGACTGTGGCCAATAACCATTATGTTTTCAACCTGCAAATCAACTGTTTGTGATTCTCAAAAAAAGATATATAGACTATTTGACTTCATAGTTAACCAGTCATTCATATGGTTTGATACAAAGCCAAAGGCAGAACATCTCTTACTCTTTTTGCAAACCCCGGTATTTGGCAAGAAGGCAGCTATGTCATACCACCAGTCTAATGTGAATGGTGCTGTGGTTTATAAATTGCTTTGACAAATTGAGCTGGGAAAATATGCTTGCTTTCATTTCCTTCTTCCATTTCCTAGTCCATCTTGCCTTCCTAATCACTTAATTCTTAATTTTTTTTTTTCCATAACAGTTAAGAGTACGTGCATTATTATTCCACAACTACTAATTTGAGTCTTTTAACCTGCTTATTAGAAGATTTTTCCATCACATCATGCAAGCTTCAAGAACATGGGATGAAAGAAAAGAAAGAATTTTAGATTGCTAGGCATGCACGACTTACTTTAAGAGAATTTACAGCAAATTCTAGTGCAGCATTTGTTTCCGAAGGTCCACTCTGTACAGGAAAAGAAAATGAGAAAAGGGGGCTAAGATAAGAATGAATAATAAGAGTTTCACATGTTAGAATATTTATAATGTTTCATGTGGCATCCATACTTGATGATCAGGCAGACTTAAAGCTAAGGACATATCAAATTGAATACATCATTTACCTCATATGGAGGCACCATATTTGCAACATTACGTACAATAAATGCTTCTCCTGGTTGGAATCCCAGAATATTTGAGGGGCAAACTCTGGAGTCTGCACAAGCAATCACCATAAACTGACCATGAAATTATTAGTCACAAAGCTAAATCATTCTTCCAGATATTTAAATTGCCGAGTTACAGTAAAGGGAAAATAAGATTCTTCCAAAGCATGCATAAAAGACTAAATTGTTAATTGATGAAGTGGAGAACAGGTATCACCTTTGGTGCTTGGGACTTGGCAAGATTTTCAAAATGTTCAAATTTTTTCCTAAATGCAAATGTATAGGTTAGAGGACATAATATTTTTTCACCAAAGCTAAACAACATCGGGCCAGAGTCCTTTGCTGCTTACATGTATTTATGCTCCTTGAAATCCATAAAGCGTTGTTTCATCTCATCAAATAAATCAGAGCCATGTTCAGTTATGGTCACACTCTCTACCATGTCATGATTAAGTTCCTTCGTCAGTCTTGGAGGCTCCACAGAAGCTTGAAATTTCAACCCCAGATTACTCCTGAAAAATGTCCAATCAAGACCTTAGTATTGGCAGGAACGGATTCATATCATCCTGAAAATAAAAATAAAAATATGCTTTTTCGTCATGCACAATTCTGAATGTCATGAGATATATGAAAACACAATTTCCTATCAACAAAAAATAAAAGAAAGAGAGAGTAATGGTAGTCTGAATGTGCAAAAGGAAAAAGGAGAATTGTGCGTGCGTGTGAGGAAAGAAGGAAAGAGAAAAACAATAAGAATGCATGTCCAATACTAGGCAGACATAAGATAGTTAAAGGAAGAATCATATCAAAACCACCACAAGTTTGAGATGAGAAAAATACGAATAAGATTAAATTTATGCATAGGAATTCAAACTTGGGACCGTGCACCTAACCCACACAATCCCAAATTTGCTCTTACCAGTAGGGCTAACCGTGAGTGGTTGTCAAGATCCCAAAAACAATTATGCAAAACACCGAACCAAAATCTTTTAACCTAATATCTACTAACCAAAGTATAGGAGCAGAATCAAATCAAATTTATGAAACAAATTCCAAGGTTGAATCAAGAATGCACATTTACGAGCGAAGCACCCAGATTAATTCAAGAAACATATAACTCAAGGAGTCAGAAGACGTGAAATAAACAACAGTCAGCTAAATCCGTGAATAAAGCAGAAACTTTCTTGATAATAACGCCATCGTACTTGGAAGCTTCGCATAATTTCAAATGGGTATCTTCAATTCCTCCTGACTTGGCATTACAGCCAAGGATCTGCAACAAGAAAAGCAAATCAAACATAAATAAAGATACAGAAATAAGGCAAATAACACAACGAAACAGGGGAAACAGAAACAGAACGGGACTTACGGTTTGGGTTCTAAAGAATGAAGATCTCGAAAGATCCAGGGAGGAATTCCAGGACGAATAACAAGGAGGGTCCTTCGAAACAGAGAATATTGGGGAAAGAATTCCCATCGCAGAAAGAGACTTTTACAAAAGTTCAAGTGGCGTTCACCTGGGCGGAAAATGCGGAAAGAAATGAGGATTTCGGACAAGAGGCACTTTTGTGTCAGATGGAACTTGGGGAAGAGGTGGTTTTAAATGAAGCGTGTGTGTGTGTGTTTTTATCCGAAGAAGCACTTTGTTTTGTCTCCAAAAAAGGCGGAGAAAACAAAGAAAATGGAAGCCAAGTGTTCTGTTTAGCGCAGAACCCAGTGTTCATCGACTACGTAGATTCTAGATTGTAACTGACAATGAAATATAATTTTTTTCCTTCCACAAAAAAAAAAAAAGAGTATGAAATATAATTTCGCTGGTGACCCCACAAAATATATATATAAAAAAATTACCTATCATGCTTATAAATCAAAATCAAAATTTACGTTCTCTATAAATTATTATTTACTCATTTTTCTTTTTATTTACAATACTTGTAATTCAAAAAAATAATTTAAATTTAATTTTTAAAAAATATATTTATTTAATTTCACAATATTTGATAAACAAATCTTAAAATAAATAATTAATTAATTAATTTTATTTATTTATTAAAATAATAGGAGTCAGTAAATTTTAACTTTTTTATATACTTTCTTTTTTTAAGGTGAGAATTAATACAACGGCTAATTTCACAATAGAAAATCTTGTTCATTATTTGTCAAAGCTTTAATCTTGCATCTTATATCGAAGATAATATAAAATTTTAATTTAATTCTTCTAAAAGAAAAAAGTAATCACATTCGTTTTTTCTTTTAACGAGAAGTTATTCATTTAAAAAAAAAAAAAAGCACGGGTCCAACGGAATAAGGTCAGGGAGGGTATTCAGGTAAATTCGCTTCTCCTCCCGAAGCAGGATGATTTGCGGCAAGCCTGCAACGGCTATACATTGCGTTCCCGCTTACGAAAACGCGATAAAGAGAAGAAGGGTGCGCTTCTCAAAGGCCCCTAAAACCCAAACGTTCCGATTCCAATTCCCTAACCCTAACCCCAAACGCCTACCACTTTCAAGGCATTGTTCAAGTTGCTCTGCCGGAACCGGAAAATCGCCGTGGATCTCTTCTCTGTTCGATGATTCAGAGATGGATTTATGATCATCATTATTATTATTATTATTATTAGTAGTAGTAGTAGCAGTAGTAGTATTATTCCAGAGACACGAAACCATTCCGGTAAAGATCCAACCCAATCTATCTTTTTCTTCTTGTTCTATAATCATCTAACTTTTCTTTTCTCTAATTGGAAGCAAAGAACTCGAATTCACATTGGGGTTAATGATCTCGGCTTTCTTGCTTTCTTGTTTTGCTTCTTTTCTTTCGGCTTTAATTTTCAGAGACTCTTTTTAAGTTTGTTTAATCTTGGCTTTCTCTCTCTGTTTTTTTTTTTTTTGGGATTTGCAGTTCTTGGCAAAATTGGTCAGGTTATATGTAAAGAGGGTCAGCTTCAATTCATGCTAGTCATCATTTGTTTGAGCTTATTTATTTGTCATTTTTCCATTAATGATTTCTCTTTTTGTGTTTTTGGGGCTTCAACCGTTCATTATTGCACAAATGCGCTCGTAGGTGAGAAACAGAACTGTGAAGAAGAATGGTAGCTTTCAAGCTCATTATCTCCCTTCCCCCCCCCTCTCTCCCGCGGTCTTTTTGGCCTATTGTTTTCTAGTTTTCCTCAATATGAAATCTGCAGTTGTAATTTTCAGTAAGCTAATCTTTGAGGAGTCCAGATTTGGATGCTTACAATTCAAGGGATGCAATTCCTCAAAAGTTTAATGTTGTCGCCGTTTTGATTTAATGATTCTGCAGGAGAAAATTTGCATAAAGTCAGAGAGCTCATCCATCCGCCGAGAGGGGAACTTGTCATGAGGTCCGTGATCTTGAAGATCTAGTGAAAGTTGGAAAAGTTATCTAAGGTATGTGCCATACTTTTACAACGTGACAAATAATTGGCTATTTCTATAAAGGGAAATTGTTCTTCTTGGATGATGCACTTTTGACCACTCGATTGGATTGACTCAACGCCACCTTGGCCCGGATTTTACATTCGCATTTGTCCCCATTCGTCAATACGTGCAATTCAATAAAGTTGGGGAGGGTATTCCGGCAAATTTCCTCGGGATTGCTGGATTAGAAGCCTACACCCCAAATCCAGAAATAACTAAGCCACCCTGACATGTTCTCTTCAGAAGAACCTCTAGCTCTCCAAGCCCTAACCCAAGTGCCCACCACCGCGAGTACTTCTTTGTTCGACAATCCGGCGGCGGATTTATCATTCCAGAGAGACGGAGCCATTCCAGTAAAGATCCATCCAATTTAAGTTATTATTTTTCTTCTTCCATGTTCATCTAACTTTTCTTTTTTCTACTCGGAAACAAAGAACTCGAATCTTGAATTTCTGTCCTTTAATTATAGTAAGACATTCACATTGCGGTTAATGATCACAGCTTTCCTGCTTTCTTTTCTTCTTGTTTGCTTTCTTTGTTCCAGAGACACCGCCCTTCAGGTATGGATCGAGACCCCTTTTAAGTTTCTTGCTATGCCCATTATGGTGAGACTTAAGGGGCTAATCTTGGCTTTGTCGTTTCTTTTTTTTTTCTTTTTTTTTTTCTCTTTTTATGCAGTTCCTCGGACTTTCTCTTGGCAAGATTGCTTATCAAGATTGATGTTTTATGTTGTGGAACTATACTGTGAATTTGAAACCATCTCTGAAAGATTGAGAAAGGTTAATTAATATATTTCATAGGAAATTGTGAAACTATTTTAGAATGCCACCGTTAATGATAACTCTTTTTTGTGTCTTTCAGGCTTCAAGGGTTCATTATTGCACAAATGCACGCTTACTTGAGAAACAGAATGTTTAAAGAAAATGGCGTCTTTTAAGCCGAGTATCTCCTTTCACCCTCTTTTCCCCTTCTTTTTGGCATCTTGTTTTCTGTTTTTCCTCAATATGAAATCTGTAATTGAAATTTTCAGTTGACTAATCTTAAGGAATCAAGGTTTGCATGCTTACAATTCAGAGTGATGAGTATTCTTCTAATTGATGCAATTACACGGAGTTTAATGGATTTGATGATTCTGCAGGAGAAAATTTGCAAATAGTCAGAGCTCATCCATCCCGTGAAAGGGGGAAGTTGTTGTGAGGTCCGTGATATTGAAGATCTCGTGAAAGTTGGAAAAGTTATTAAAGTTATGTGCCATACTTATGCAATGTGAGAAATAATTTACTCTTTTTGAAAATTGCTCCATAATGTGGCAAATATTTGGCTCTTTTTTAAGAGATTGTTTTCTCTGTTTCCACTAACCATAAATAAAGGGAAATAGAAGAAACAAATTACAGCATTAAACCCCTCATCAATTGATTGCTTTGTTTAAAAATAAAATTGATATTTTCTCAATATCCAGCCACACAGAAATGTTGCTCATGATGTTGGAAGTGTGGATGGTGAAGAAGATAATCTGCATTGTAAGTTAATTAGTTGTTGCCCATTTTTAGCATGAAATTTATAACTTGATTTCTCAGTATGTCACTTGTCTTTTGTAGTCTTTTTAAAGGATTGCAATTGATGCTATTATTTGCAAACCATTATATGAAATGGTCTAGGTAAGTGTCCAAATTTTTGTACTTCATGATCCTGGTTTTCAGAGTTTTTGTTGTTTTTTGGCTAATAGTGTCTATGAAAAATGCATAGGACTTGGTAGGTGAGTTTGAGAGATGAAGCTCCTCATTAGAAGCGCATGAACTTCAGCATTACTTCTCCTGGTGAGTAAACTTGTCTGCTGTTTTTATTCTTGTTGTGTTTATTCATCTATCTGTAATTTCTTGTTAAATTGAAACTTTGTTATTATTGTATACAGATGCAAAATCAGTTTTCTACTTCAAATATTTCCTTGTTTGGACTAAATTTCTAATAGCATTTTTTTAGAGTGGGACTTTTGTACCTTTTCTTTTTTGTTAACTTGCTATGTGTTACAGGTGGACTGGTAATAAGTCTAAGAAGCTATTAATTCACAGCAATGCTTTCAAATCTTGCTGGATTGTGCCACAAAGGTTTTTAATGTGGAAGTTTCTAGGTTTGATGCTCACTATTTACATTATTTGTTAGTCTAGTTTTGGTTTAAAGCAAGTAAAGCTGTGTCAGATATAGAATCAGAGACTCTTATCTAAGGGCATGTGCTGACAGTATTGGAAGATACAAGTGGTGCTTATTTACTAGTTATTCTCATTTCTTACTTATTTCTTCCGGAGAAATAGGTGTCACATTTCTGACTACTTGCTCACTTTGCAACCATATCTCAAAGGTGGTAGAAGTAAGTGACTTATAAGGTTGTTTCTGCAATTCATGCTAGTCATCATTTGTTTGAGCTTGTTTATTTATCATTTTAATTTTATTACATAGGACATTTTCTAGCCAATGAAAATTAAGAAGCCTAAAATTTGCAGCTTACAATTCAAATGATTAAGAAGATATCTATTGCCAAAATATGTATTTATTGTCGAGCAGTTGGCTTCATTTGTTACCCTTTGGTTGTGTTGTTATGTTTGTGCAAGTTTTTACAAATTTCAAGAACTTTATCAATCATGCAGGCTGCTGCCATGTTCACTGGCTGTGGTACAAATGCTCTGGATGCAAGTTACAGAAAAGCAGACATTTTCCTGGTATTCTGTGCATTTTCGAGTCATTTTTTATGGTACATGAAGGGATCCAAGATACTAATCTTATTGTGAATGGTCCAGTGAGCAAATCATTGTAAGAAATTTGTAAACCTCCAACAGGCTTCCTTGTGTTCTCCCCAAGTTACCAACTGATCAAAGCTTTGCATAACCTTTGGCAGTGAAAAATGTCAATGATCTTGACAATAAATTCTCTCTTTGTTGGTAAGACTTATGCTAGTTGTTGATGCCTTTTTGGCTCAATTGCTTAATTGTTTGTTAATGTCAGCTTCCTCTGTGATCATTTTAAGGCCCTATATCCTTAATTAGAATTCGTTCTCCTTGCTTGTAGGAAGATGGAACCTTGCCATTACTTTGCTTTAGATAAATCCAAACTCCAAAGCTTCTTTTCAGAGACAGTTTTCTCAACTTCTTTGCTACTTCCTATTTCCTCATGCTTTCTGTGCAAGATGACTGTCTCCTTCATTACTTCAAGCTGGCGTAGAAAAATAATCATGATTAGTAGCAAAGGTATCAGTTCAAGAAAGCATTGGTCAATTCTCTTGGAAAAAATTACTGAAAAAAGGTTTGCATCATAGAATTTGACTCCTGAAATTTTTTGAACCAGGATCTAACCATCTTTTTTGTGACATGTTGGGTAATTGAGCAAGTGCTAACAATTCCTTTAGAAATTACAATTAAGTTCCCATGTCCCAAAATTTTTTCAGCATTTTCGTGTTCCAGTAGGATAACCTGACCTTTTATCTTTATGCTTTGGATGTGTCCTTACAGCTGTTATAGATGGGTAGAAATATAAAGTTTGCGTTGTTTGAAGGAGTACAAAGAGAAGGAAGATTTCATTTTTTGATGGAAGAACACCTGCGATGGGAATAAAGAGAAAAAGAAATTGGGTATGCCCACAGAAACTCAAAGGAAGGAGTTGTTTTTCTTGCCATTTGACAAGGAAAAATTCTCAACTTTTATTATTATGATTCAATTTTGCACCTGGTTTGAATTTTATGGTATTAGCCTATTAGGAAGTTGAATCCATTTTGGATGTTTACAATTTTTCTTTAAGGGATGTAACACCTGTGGTATGTTTTGGTATATTCTCTAACTACAATATTATTTGAATTTTTCTCACAGAATATTAAATTAGAGATACTGTCTGCAAAATTTAAGAGATGCACAAGGTAAAACTTCTTAGCTGGGTCTGATCTTTTGGTGATTTATGAATGCCAAAGGTTGTCTTACTTAAATGTTGTTTTTGTTTAAGATGGAGACTATTTTGGAAATCTCTTCACGTGCTTAACTTCAATGAACAAATTTTGGTTTCAGTTCAAGGAAGGACACCAACGCATGATCAATGATGGAAGTATGGATTTTGTCAATCTTGCTTCTAAGGCTTCATAAAGGTACATCCAAGCACCTTTTTTGATATTCTTTTGCCTTAGGAATTTCTGTTTCCATTTTTTCAGTGTTCCTCAAGAATCAGGTTGGGATCTTAATGTCCTTTCAGTCCATTGACTAACAGTAGAAGAGACTGAAATCATTTTTTATCTAGATATTCATCATTTCAGAATAAGTCAATTTCATGCAGATAATGGGACTCCTGCAGTTGAATATTGCTCATCATTTTGAATCACTGCTAATTCCTGGCACATTCAGTTGAAACATTCTTGCCTTTTTTCCTAGATGATTGCTGACTTTTACTTGGGAAGACTTGATTGCTTGAGAGTGTAGCATTCCATTTCCAAATATGCAGGAATTTTTACAGTTAGTACAAGCTTTTTGAATTGAGAAATTGCAATTTATGATTCAGAAATCATGATCAATTTGAAATTTCTTGACACAGATGATATTCAAACTGACTTAAAGAAGAAATATAATGATATGTGTAAGACATCCAAAATCATCTGTGCAGGAATGCTGTCACCGGGACTTTTGAACACTGAATCAAGCTGCATTATGCCCTACATTAGCTCTTCTATTGTTTTTTTGGATAGAGCCATTAGCTTTGCTTTTACTACCCAACATCCTACAAGGATACTTCTCTTGAGGTGGGTACATGGCTGTGCATGCAACAGCTCCAAAGGACCAAAATGCACTGGAAGGCTGGTGTTTCTGTCCTCTAGTCAATCGTTATGCTTTATGGTTATCAACTTCTCTGCTTCCCTCTTTCTCATTTTAAAAAGTCTCTTTAGCTGCATCCCCTGTTATTTATTTGTTTGCTTCCCACAACGACGTCATTTGGAATGCAATAATTTGTTAATACTTTAACAACTAGCACCATGTTTGAAGGCAGCAATTTATTGGAGGCAAATTCAGAGGTTGCCTGCTTGGGTTAATAGATAATGAAGTAGAGGACAGCATAACTATCTCTGGATGGAATTATTATGATGATCAATGATTGTTTCGGGTACAATCAGCACATTTTTGAATAAGTTATTATTTTAATAATTTTGAACTTCGGGTTAACTTTCTTTGAATTGATGCAGGGTATTATATAAGGCACAGGTTTGGCGATTCTACTATCTATTATTGATGCATTGAAGCAGATTCACTCCTCTGCTTCCAGTTCCTCAATGTTCTCTCTCCTTTTCACATGCACATCTTCTCCCACCTGAATTTCGCCCCTATCATGTGCCACTTCTTATTGCTTTTTCTTTTTCCTTGCCTTTTGCGTTCTTCAATGCAATTGATCTGGTTATCACTTTCTCTTCCCCCTTCCTCAGTCTCAAATTGATCCAATGAAACCTGAGAGAACCAAATCTCAATGTCATTAACTTGGGACACAGAGATTCTTTGCTTCTTTTTCTTTTCAGGGTTTTCGTTGATCAGTTTTGGGTCAAATTACTGGGGGTGGTTCCTCAATTAATCCTGGGAGGTCATTTCCTGACCCTTTTACTTTAGTTGTAAGTGGCCTTGTGTTTTACCATCATCAATTTGGAACCAATAGTTGATGTGGACATTTCTTTTCCTTTTATTATTAGGCTGAGAAGCAGTTGAACTCTAGTTAATGTGATGTGGACATTTCTCTTCCCCCTGGGGCTAAGAGTTGGTATTGATCCTGCGAGTAGTTTCTCATACTTTGAAACTTGATCTACTTTTTTTCTTGCTTTAACATGGACTTTAATTCGATTATTTCAATCTTGAAGTGTCTGTTAATTGCTGTATTCCTCAGCTTATTCAGGAGCCTGCAGTTTGTTTTTTTGGCTGTTTGTTTTTTTCCCTGAGATGTTATACAGCTCTAGTATGTTCTGTTACTACCATTGATTTACTTTTTGAAATTTAGAAGTGGCTCTCAGTTGATCTGTAATGGCATTTGCACTTTTCAAATATGTAAGGAAAGGAAGTGGTATTGAGGATCAAGAGGAATGCCCAGTTACATAAGAAATATTCTAGAAAGGTTCCCTTGGACCCAGGAAAAAAGCAAAGAAGAACAATTAAAAAGGCAAGGAGAGAATGAAATGTGAAATAGAAAAGGAGGATAAGGAGCAGAAGTCTCCTTAAGTTGTTTCTTTTCCCTTTTTTCTGGTGCCCTTCGTTTTGGGAGCTCGGATCAGCTTCTTATTTGTTGTTTATACTAACCATCTTTGAAGCAGTGATACCTGTAAAACAGGAATTTATGAAGAATTTCAGCCTATGTCTGACCTCAAAATTTCTTGAAATACTTAATGCAGAATCAAGCAAAGAATATCTGGAAAATTGATATTCCATCTTCATTTTTCTTCAGCAGGTCAGGCATGCTATAAACAAAAAATATCAGAATAATGTGGATCCATACTCCATGGATCCGTGGGTTTTTGTTTTCTGATCCCATTTGTTACACAAGAATTACGTGCAGAGAGCTTGGGAAATAAGGTAGTTGAAGAAATAGGTTTTGTTTTGAATGAATCAAAGGGCCTACCTATACATTAGTAGCAGTCACGTAAGAAATTAGAGTTTATTGTTTATTGTTTACTGTAAGCATGGTATATGATAAAGGTATCAAGAGCAATTGAAGTTAAAAACCAACCATAGGCTTTTTAAGTGATGTTTCACATAGATTTCAAGTCCATTGAATATGTTGCTTTTGGTTCAAAGGTAAAAGCTCACACCTTTTCAAACTGTTTGGAATAAATTGGCCATTTTATAATTACTAAGGCCAATCTGCACACTTACATCAGACAATCTTTTGATTTCTTGTCTTTTATTGGCTGGTCGCAGAAGGAATAGACTTTTCTCATAATGCTGGGGTGGTTGTATCAAATTTGCCTTATTGGACTTGTCATTGCCTTTTTTTTTTCTGAGTTTCTCCCAGATATGGGTTGGGATCTTATTGCCATTTCAGTCCTTAGAATAGCTACAAAAGAAATATTTGAAATGGTTGTTTATCTCAGATATTCGTTGGTTCCAGTTACATGAAATTTATAGTCGATAATAGGATCCCTGCAGGCTGTAGCTGACTGTTGCTTGTCATTTTGAATCCTTACCCATTTGTACATTCAGTTGAAAGTCTCTCACCTTTTCTCCTAGATGATTATTGACTTTTACTCAAAATATGTGATTGTCCTAGATTGTAGCATTCCATTTCCAATCGTGTAGGAATTCACACAATTCTCACAAGCCTTCAGATTAAGAAATTGCATGGTATGATTTAGAGTTGAGAATCAATTTGAAATTTCTTTACAGAAATGATATTCAAGTTGGCCCAAAGAAGAAATATGATGTGAGAAACACCCAAAATTATCTATGCTAGGAATGCCGTCACCAGGCCACAGGTACCCTGTCTTTAGCTTTCTTTTTAATGGCCATTATATTAAGAGCATACTTCTATAGAGGTGTGTGAATGGGTGTGCATGCAAGGCCTTCAGCATATGCACAGGCAGGCTGGTGTCTCTGTTTTCCAGTCAATTCCTCTTCAGTCTCTCGACTTTACTGCAAGTAGTTAATTTATAGTGATCACTTATCTACTTCCCCTCTTTTTATGTTTTAAAGTCTCTTTATGTCTATGGAGCTTTTCATTATTTATTTTTTATTTCCGTACAATAGCCTTTGGAATGCAATCATCTGCTAATATTTGTACAGCTTGGCCACCATGTTTGAGGGCAGCAAGCAATTCAATGGAGTTCAACCCAGGCTTGGCTTAATATAATTGTGGAATTGTTTGATGGTAACCGATTTTTTTCTCTATTTTTCTTGGTGTTAATGAAAGAAAAGATTTTTCAGGCCTCTATTTATTTGCTTATAGTTTCAACATCTGAGTAAGCATGATGGATTTTGACACTTTGCACTTCTCTTGCAGAAGACATCTTACACTGGTAATATTTCTCGTCTTTCAGGCAATTGATCTATTGGCCAAAATTATGACACTTAGCCCATTGATATCTATTCTACAAGTCTGTACATGCAGCTTGTGGGAAACCATTGACTAGCTGTTAGTTATCCAAAAACTCTTTACAACTATCTTGACTCCTATATTCTCTACAAAATTGCTGCAATAATAATTTGACTTAATGCTGCCATATAACATCTGTTCCATGATTTTCAATGAAAAAGGGACATGTTCCATATGTGTCTAAATAAAGTTCACAAAACAAAGGTTCCCATATTGATTCATTTGCTTGCTCTGAAGCAACATGTGATTTTTGGAGTACATGGTCTGGTTCTCCAGGACCATATCGGCGATGAATCCCTTCTCACCCGAGTTTGTACCTTATTTGGAGACTTTTCAAGAACTTCAACAATCATCTAGTGCAGGTGTGGGCTGCTTCCATGTTCATTTGTCATGATATTAATGGTCTGAATGCAGATTACGAAACAGCATATGTCTTCCTGGTATTTTATCTTTTTGGAGTCATTTTTTATTATACATGAAGGGATACAAGATACTAATTTTATTATGAATGATGCAGTGTGCAAATCACCATAGGAAATTTGCAAAATTCCAGCAGGCTTCCTTGTGTTCTCCCCAAGTTACGAGCTTAGGGAAGTTCTGCAGAATCTCTGGCATTGAAAAGTGCAATGGTCTTTACAAAATTCAAGAAATTCTCTCTCTGTTGGTAAGACTTACTGTTACTGCCTTTTTGGCTCAAATGTTTAATTGTTTACTAATGCCAGCCTCGTCAGTGATCATTTTAAGGCCCTGTATCTCAAATTATAATTCCTTCTCCATGCCCTTGATCAGATGAAACCCTGCCATGACTTTGCCCTTACATGAGCCCAAGCGCCGGAGCTTTCTTTTCAGAAAGTTTTCTCAACTTCTTTGCTACTTCCCACTTCCTCCTTATACTGTCTGAGCAAGATGGCGGTCTCCTTCATTACTTACAAGCAGCAGTAGGAACGATAACCGTGTTTAGTGGCCCAGGTATCATTTCAGTAAAGCAATGATCGACTCTCTTAGACGAAAATTACTTGAAAAGGGATTGTTTCATAGAAAATGACTCCTCAAATTATTTTGAACGCCGACTAATCACATTTTTTTGGGACTCTTTGGAAAGACACGTCTAAGCTGCTTCTTTGAAACCAAGGCTATGATGGCTTCATGTTAAACACTGTTTTAAAAAGAGATGCCAAGCAACTAAAAATTTTCATTTGGGTCTAAAACACAGTTTACGCACCTCAAGTTTTCACTGCGATGCCAAACAGGGCTGTTGTCTAGTCATGGATCGGATCTCCTTGTGGCCCAATGACTAGCCCGGCCTCCACTTCACCCGAAAAAATTAAAAAAAAATTAAAAACACACCAATTCCTAGTAGATTAATGTGCTGCAACTCGCTATTCATCGGGGCTTAAATATTAAAAAAAAAATCTCAATTTAAATCTTTTTCGTAAAAATAAGTGATTTCTCAAGAAATCCATAATCCAGAAATCTGAATTTTAGTGCAAATAGTTAGAATTTTTTGGCTCTCATTTTAAAAATTTATAAATCTCACAGTAAAATATTCTCTAAAAAAATAGATGTAAGTGTTGATTAAATTTTATCAGTGTTGATAGATAGCGGCTAATCAACTTACTTTTCGGCGATGTTGGTTTTTAAGGGAATTTATCATATTAAACACCAACAAAAAAAAAAAGAAAAAGAAAAAGAAAATTCATCACTAGCTTTTGGCCTTTGACCCTAATTCAGGTTTAGACAAAAGGCAGATCCTGTGCCACGTAATGGCACCTAGTTCTGGAATCAAAATAAATGAGTAATATTAACCATAGTCCTTTTTCGTCCACACAATAGAAACAGCTCCCCCCCACTCCCCCCCCCGGGCGCTCTGCGGCTAGAAGACAAAACCACCGAATAACGTTACTGTCGAAGTCGGCCTTATTATCCGTGACGAAATGACCGTTATGCCCCCCAACAGCCTTAAGCGCTCCTTCCCTCTCCTGCCTAATCCCTTCGCGTTTCGAAAATAAATTCCCCAGCCCATTCAGTGCACTTACTTAAACACCACCACAAAAGCGAGTGCCGAATTCATTAAAATCCCCGAAACACCCTTCTTGTACAACGTTGTTGTGTGCTGGAACTTGTGAGAAGTCCTAGTCGTTTCCTTAAAAAGTTGTGTCCATTTTGATCCGTATAGACCGCGCTGTTTTTGTCTTCTTTCTTCTCCTTCTTCTTCTTCTTCTTCTTCTTCTCCAGGACATTAAAGACGACGGATAGCTTTTAAGAGAGATTTTTTTTTTGTTTTTGGGGGGAGGCTAGAGAGAGAAAGAAATGGCTAGCGGTGGTTACCGGGTGGAGGCGCAGCGGTGGCTGACGATAGCGGAGAAGCTTTTGAGCGCGCGAGATCTCCACGGCGCCAAGAGCTTTGCGATTCGGGCCAGGGAGTCCGACCCGAGACTCTTCCAGTTCGCGGACCCGATCATCGCCGTCGCCGACACGCTCCTCGCAGGCGAGTTGAGGATCGACAACGGGAATCACGATTACTACGCGATTCTCCAACTCGGCCGGCTGACTCTGTCCACGGAACTCGTCGCGAGTCAGTACCGGAAGCTAGCGCTGATACTGAACCCTACTCGGAACAAGCTAACGTTCGCTGACCAGGCGTTCAGGCTGGTGTCCGAGGCCTGGTTCGTGTTCTCAAACCCGTCGAAAAAAGCAATGTACGATCACGAGTTGCAACTGGGTCAATTCGGACAACTCGGGCAACACGGGCTGAGTAATCATCACCTAGTTCAACCTTCTCAGAGCCAAACATCACAATTGCAAGCGAAGAGGAGCCCTAGACCCCACTTAGACGAGGCGGCGGCCATGGCTCCATCATCAGTTTCCGCGCCACTTTGGCGGACCCGGCAGCCCGCGCCGCCAAAACCCCCCGAGTCACCTCGGCCAGCTCCACCACAGCTGAAGCCTACAGATTCACATCGACCGCCTGCTCCGCCCAAAAGTGCCGAGTCAAGCTGTGCAGCCACTAGCACTCAACAGCCCGCTGAAGTGGAATCAGTGCATAGAAGTCGGTCTGAGCCTCAGGCAAGCGCGACGGAGCCGCAGATACCGAGTTTCTGGACCGCA
Organism: Bruguiera gymnorhiza; assembly: GCA_020883675.1. Lineage (NCBI taxonomy): Eukaryota > Viridiplantae > Streptophyta > Magnoliopsida > Malpighiales > Rhizophoraceae > Bruguiera > Bruguiera gymnorhiza. Next base: position 6,868,244 of record JAIRCJ010001062.1, on the reverse strand, counting down.
TGTCCGTACTGTTTTATTATGTATGAGTACCCTAAGGTCTATGAAGAGTGTGCACTTAAGTGTCAGAATTGCAAAAGAGCGTTCCATGCGGCAGTTATACCTGCGCCACCAGTGAATGGTAAAGACCAGTACTTTTGCTGTTGGGGGTTTTTCCCACTCGGGTATTCAGGCGAGGCGAGAGATCTAAAAAAGGTAGCTTGGTCGCCTTTTTCTGCAATGTTCAATACACCATTGCAAGCTGGTGGCGCCAAGCAAGCTAAGCCGAAAGTAATCTACAAAGATGATGTGTATGTGGACCTTTCTGACCCAAGTGAGGATGAGTCTGATTCGGACGATGATGATTGGAGCAACAACAAGAGGAAGGCGAAAAATGTGAGGGGAAGAGCAACCCCAAGGAAAACTTTGAAGAAATCTCAAATTGGGAGGCCAAAGAAGCAAAATGCGGACGGTGGGGGTAAGGTGCAGGAAGAGGTTGTGGGGAAGGAGGAGGGCACTAGTGGGAGAAAGAGGAAAGGGGCCCAAGATTTGGGGAAGTTGGATTTGAATGTCATGTTTAGTAACGAGGTGGAAGAGACATTGCCTGCTGCTAGTCAAGGCTATAGGGCTGGAAACGAAGAGGAAGATAATATTGCCGGCATTGGGTTTTTTGAGGGTCTTGATGAGTTTTTGAGTAGCTTGCCGATACTTTCAGTTGTTGGGGATGACAAGGTTAAAGCTAGTTAATGCAGTAAGACCCACCCTTTTTTTTCCCTTCCTTTTTGCAGTTGCCGCTCTTCTTGTTACTGTTGTTGTTGTTCTTCTTCTTTGTATGGTGTAAAATCTGGTGTATATTTTGTGGGCATTTTTCTTCCTCACCTTCTAGTTAAGTCCTTTATATTTTTATTCTGTTGAAAAAGAAGGTTGGCACATTGCAACTTGGCTCAATAGACAACTGCAAAAGGTTGCAACTCAGCATGAACTCCATGGAAGCATGCCTGAACCGATTCCTTTTCTTACTTCCTTTGTTCGTTTCCTTGATCTGGTTTTTGTTTTCCCTGCATTGAAACTCTTTGTTTTTTGTTTTCCTTTTTCACCCAACGTTATTTCTTCTTCTTGTCTGATCAATAATTAGTCTTTCATTTTCTAGATTTGATGTTTGTTCTACTTTATAGCCTATAATGGTTTACGTGTGTGATGATCTTGCAAGATGAAATTGATAATCATGGTAGTCATTTTTCTGATAGATTTGGTTCCTCTTTTAAAACTTGCATTGTTAGTCTTGTTCCGGAACAGAAATGAAAGGTGGTAAACTTAAAATTGCAGATGAGCAGTTCATGGACTACATCAGTGTAGAATGGCAGTTGCCTGCCACTACTGAATCTTATTGTTGTGATACGTTTACTGCTAATTTGTCTCTTAACAAGCACATTTCATAATGTATGCAAAGAGTTGGGACGTAAATAAGAGTCCGAGGAATGACTGATAGTTTTATAAGTGGCTACTTAGCCAAAAACAAGGGCTCTACCCTTTTCTGCAACAAGCCTTAGTGACTTCTAGTTTTATGTAATAACTAGAGTCAAAGCTGTGTTGTCAATGTGAAATCAAGAGGGAGAGCTGCTAAGATTTTGAGGATTGTCCAGAGAGTGAATGCAGGAACCTTAAAGATGGAATTTGATTAAACATAGTAGCCTCTTCAACCACAAGCGTGCAAATGTATTTTCAAATGAGAAGGCTTTTGACAATAGTAAGTTGATAATAAATGGAGCATTCAGTACTCTTCTTTTCAGTATTTGCCTGAAAGTGTTAGCACGGTTTGGAATGGTGTGTCGGTTGGATAAGTCATTGTTTGTTTAACCAAGTAATCTCTTCCTAATGCTTTTGCGCCCCAGTCTGCAACATCAATGCCAATGGCTGGTCCTGTTGTTAAGTTGTTGTTTGTCTCTGTTCATCTCAGGCCAAGAACCTAGTACCCGATGTGTGCTTTGCTAATTCGTCATTTACCAAATTATAGAGTGCTTTTGATAAACATGCCTTTCTGTGTGGTGATTGACTGGTTGTTCTATTGCTGCTACCTTTCCTGTTGCCGCTACATGAAAACCATTACATTGAAATCCTGCCAATTGAGGTTGTTAACCTTGACTCTTACTTTTTGGATTTTCCCCTTTTCTGAGGGGGCTCGAGAGCTTAAAATTGAGAAGCATTTGGGTTGAGGTGGTGTACATAAAAAATTTTGATATTGAGGTAAGTCACTTGAACATTGTATAGAAGCTAACCTTTGCAGAGTGCTCTTTATTTTTGTGGAATCATAACTTCTAGTTGAAAACATTGCTAAAAAGGGACCTATAATTTACCTCTTTTGAAATTTGCAGTTAGTCCCTTGTTTGTGCATGTAAAATTTTTGTATTGGCGGTGTATGATGTCTGTTTTTTCAAGGCTCCAACCGAAAATCTTATTAATTATGCTAGTCATTTGTCATTGGCATGGAGCATTTAAGTCATCAATATTCTATGCACGTTTTCTCTTTACCCTTGGAGATGCAGACTGTTCTGGCTCTCCTTCAACCTAGCTCTTGCCTTCAAGGATGGATCACGTAAATCTCTTTGCTATTCTTGCTACTCATTAAACAACAAGATCCTTTTCATTTTTCTGCAGAAGTGAGAACCGTAGCCTATGTATTGGATATCTGTGTGAAAGTGGACCACAAAAAGAAAAGAGAAGAAAGAGAAGATCTGCTTTTAAATTTCTGTGTGCCTTAACATTTCATTTTAGTTTGGATGTAGCATGTGCCTTAGTGCCTCTGATTTTTATGTGCTGTACGCCGTACCCATGATCTGATCCAATCAGGATGTTGAAGGATTTTTCTTGTTTTCATTCTTGATGGCATATTGCATAATGCAGCCACAGTCAAACTCTCTTGTTTGTTCAGAGTCTGTTGATTATAATTGCATTTTTCTCACACATATAATTATTTATACACATGCTCCCAGGGACACATGCATGCATGTTAATACGTTTGTTTTGGTTTCATGATCCCTATTTTAAAAGTAAGTTACATATGCAATGAAGGGTTTGTTTATGTGGAAGTAAAATTTCCTTCTAAAAGCTTACAATAGGAGTATTCGACGACTCTTTCACGATCATGTTGGGAACTGAGGGAGATTGTGCGTGGCATAGCTATTTTATTGTGATGAACCGACACAAGTCTCAAACTTGTTTTAACTGAACAGCGGTTATAAAGTACAGCTCCCGAATCAAACTGATTTGGTGGACTAGTTCTGTTGGTATCTACCCTGCACTATCATTGTCAGCCAGTTTAACTATCTCTTCAATATTCAACTTCTTCCTCTTCTTCGTTGAAAAAATTTCAACTGTCAACTAGAACAAACAGGGTACTGTATATGCCGACAAATAATTAGAGGAAAGCCGCAATGATTATCAAGGAAAATACAAAATAAAATAAAAAAATAAAAGCTTAGTGGAAAGTTTTAGCGTTTATTGATTGCTCGAGGTCGTTTTATTTATGGCATACGTCCTGCTCATGGCATTGCCGCCCACGGTTTTCCTGGATTTTACCTTTGAAAACGTCCAGTCCACACCGGCTATAACTATTGAATATCGCGACTAACAAGACCTACCACAGCCGATATCGTACGGAAAAGGTACAAATTCGATGAGAGGATCTCTTGACATATCTTCGGGATTAAAGTAGTGTAGTAAGTGTAGTAGAAATTTGAGATGAAAAGATGAAAAGACCTCGGATTCTTCTTTCTTTTTTTTTTTTATTAAATTGTTCAATTGGTGACATCGGCGGCGAAGAAGCAAAAAAAAAAAAAAAAAGTGGAAAAATAAAAGAAAGAAGGGATTTTTTTTATTTTTTTGGGGGGCGGGGGACAATAAAGGAGGACTAATTCTTTGAATCTTTGCCTGTTTGTAGTTTGGACTGATTCATATTCATAATTAATTGCAATGTCCTTTTTGTTTTGTTTTACTCACCACATTAAGCGTCGCCTTTCCCCAAGGCTCCTCCACGACTCGTCATTCAAAGAAGCCCCCGTCTGGGGCAAGCACGCAGCTCTTTCAGCACGTGTGATCCACGCGGCAGTTCATCGTGTTTCCTTGTTGTTTAGTAATTCTTTTTTTTATAAATAAATTTATTAAAATTGTAAAATATATCATAAAGTCATTTTTTATTTTTAAAAAATTTATTCTTTTATTAAAATATTAGTGATTAACCCCAATGTAGTGGCCATTAGAAACCATAGAAAAGTAACTTCAGAGTAGAAAAAAAAAAGGGGGGTCGCGAGTTTTATTACATAATTGATCATATTCTATAACCATAATGAATCATATTTAATCTCACTCTCGAATTTCTTATGAATGAAGAATATGTCACGTATCATATCATTCAATAACAAAATTTTATTAAAAATCCTAGCATCCTAGATGTTACAAAAATGCTTCGTTTGAAGACAAAGACTACAAATCACTACTAGAGGTCTCAAAGAGAAAAGGTGTGGTTTATGAAGAGGCTACTTTCTAATCTATGTTTGAAAAACTCAATAAACTTTTTAGTAGATTAAAAAAAAATTGATTGCACCAATAATCATTTTAATTTTATGTGTCAAAAATGTTCCTCAACTTATTGGATTATTAAAGTCGAGATATAAAATGTATACTCTTGTGAATAAATTGCTAACATTTAATGGACCATATATATATATCTATATGCGCAGGAATTAATTATATTGACCAAAGTGATCATCAATTAAAATTAATTTAAAATAATTTTATATTATATTTAAATTATTTATATTATATAAATAATATTTTATATATTATAAAAAATTATATTACTATTTATTATTTTAATATAAATTTATTATATATTATATAAAATATTATTTATATGGTATAAAATATTTTGTACTTAAAATAAAATTATTTTGAATTTATTGGAAATTACAATATTCGAGTTAATCATTAATTTTCTATTTGTGCATATGTGTATAAATGTGTGTGGTTGAAGTATGACACGAACGTAATTGGTACGGGGTAACATATTCAAGCTTCCTTTTAATTTGTTTATGCATTTATTTTTTACTTGGATAGTTGAAATTCAATAGAATTTATCCATTTGTTAACTAACCATATAGTTCTCCTTCAATTCCTCATTTTCTTATATTTTTTTAGCATTTTACCGTTAAACTGATGTAAAATATCAAATAGAATGAGATAAATCAATTAAAATATTATTTATAATATTAATATTAATATATACTTAAAGTATATAAATTAAATTTAATATATTAAAATTGATCAATAATCACGTGATAATTTTATTCTACTTAATAACTAATTTTTTTAAATAAAAATATTAAAATACAGAGTTTCATATCATATATGGTAAGGTAAGTTAAAATAAAATTTTAAATAATAATATAATGGATAGAAAACATAAATTGAATTAGTCTATTAGTAATATTACTAGAAATTTTAATTTTATTATTTAATTATAATATTTATTTTATTCAACTTAATTCTATATTATAGTAACTTTTTATTTAATAAAATTTATGTCGTCTTATAAAAAAAATTTTAAAAAAAAAGTCTATTAGAAACTTTTATTCCGAAGGAAAAGTGGATTGATCCACTTCTAGTGTCTGGGTCCCATTGTATGACCCGAATTGATCCTTTTATGGAGGAGACCTAGGAATTGACCCTCGCCCATATGGTTTTCCCTGCCCTGGCAGCTGGTGGATGTCAGTTGTCACGATGGGGATAATCAGTGTGTAGCAGTATAAGATATAAGATAAAAAGAAAAAGAAAATGTGAAAAGACTTGGGGGCTGCTCTTTTTCTTGGCCATAAATGGAATCCATCTTTTTCCTTCGATCGACCAGGTTAATGCCCCCCAGCCCCCCCCCCTCTCTCTCTCTCTCTCTCTCTCTCTCTCCCCCCACCCCTTCGTAGAAATTATTTATGTACAAAAATATCACTCATAGAAGTTTTTTTTGTTTTTTTGTAAAAATGAGAAAATAAATGTGACATTCACAGTTTATTAAAAAAATTATGTATAATTACAAAAAAAAATTCAACATATTTTTTAATAAGAGTTTTAATTAAAAATATGTTACTTAATAATTATTATTTTTCATCACTAAATTACAACGTTGATTAATAATAAGATTTCTTGGGTGTAGCGTCGACAACAGTACCTCTACAAAAATATAAAAAATAGCAAATATAGTAAACAAGAGAAAAAAAGCAGAAAGTTAATAATAACTGAAACCACACGAAAGTGGCCAATCCTGGCAGCTCCAATTCCTTGTAGTTTGCAAACTCAGTGAGTTCCGACTGGTAAGGTAGGGGTAGGTATCCGTCAGTTTCCTTCATCGCCTTCCTTTTTTAGACCAATGGCCAGTTGGGTTCCTTGCTTTTCGAAATTCCTGAGTGGCTGTTTTGAGATAAATATAAAATATAAAGAAAAAATAAAACAAGAGTTTCTTTCCCCATCTAGGGCTGCCTTCAAGATTCTGCAATTTTTTGTTTCTTCCAGTACTTGGACTAGCTTCAGATTCTTAATTAGTTGTGCTCTTTCATCCAATACCCCCAAATATATTCTTTGGTCTTTATTTTATTAATGAGAAATATTTTTCCAGCTTTTGTCTTTCTCTCATATATATTTACTTTTGCCCTTATGTGCTTCTAAACTTGAACTCCTTTTTTCTTTTTTCTTTTTTTTTTTGGGTTCCATATACAGGTAAATCTTCTCAAAATTGCACTTGTTTCTTCCCTTTCATTCAGGGTCTTGGTATTAGAAGACCTCAAAGTTTCAAATTTTTAAGTGATCCTGAAGTCCTAGGATGCCTTGGGTCCTCATAGCTAAGATCCACCCTTGATTTCTTGAATTAAAAAAGCATCTATTGGCTGTGTTTTTTTTTGGGGGGGGGGAGCTTTAGTTGATATTCTATAATTAAGGATGGGATTTTCTTTTCTTTTTGTTTTTTTTTTCCCTTTCTTTCCTTTTTCCCAAGTTTTTGATAAGCTGGTGAGGGGGTGATTGAATTTCTTTACAAAATCAACAAGCTTTGAAATAGAAGTACATACAGCAGAAATAGTTTATTCTCGATAAGATTCATGATCATCTCTCTTCTGCTCTCTCCGCGTCTCTATCGCTCACTTTCCGTCTTTGGGTTTGTGTTAATATATATTCAAGAAGATGTGTCCATACGCATGTAATTATAAGTAATAAGACATGTGCTTCATGTTTGTCTAAACTCCGCAACCCAACTCCATGTTCTACTAATCCAATTAATCTTTTCCTTTGTGTGAGAACAATCCCAGGTTTACAATATGGTAAGTTTGGCTGAATTTTGTCTGTGTAATCAGCTCATTTGGATTGGTTATTATCATCTGGGGGAAAATGGCGAGACAGAAAATCCAGATCAAGAAGATCGATAACATAACAGCGAGGCAAGTGACTTTCTCCAAGAGGAGAAGAGGGCTTTTCAAGAAAGCTTATGAGCTCTCAACTCTTTGTGATGTTGAGATTGCTCTCATTGTCTTTTCGGCTACTGGCAAGCTCTTTGAGTACTCCAGCTCAAGGTATCATTTCCTTTTAATTTTTTTTTCCCTTGGTTCTATTAACTTCTTGTTATCATTTTATTGGTCAACTTAGAGAGAGAAGAAGAAGAAGAAGTGACATGGGGGACATGTTGTCATCAACATGAAGGGTTTGATGTCAGTTGTCGTTAACTTGTACCTTGTTTTCTGTCCAAACCATATTTTTGATGACTAGGCAACTAGATTGTGTCTCCTCTTAATGCTAATAATATGCAGTGATTGGTTTTTGAAAATGTATTTTACTTTGATATAGGTGCTGTTATGTAGCTAGTTGTTTTTTTTTTTTTGAACTATCTTAGAGCTAGTTGTGGTGCTTTATTCTCTTTGCTTTGATACCAAGAGATTGTTCCCTACTTTCATCGCCATTTAGGAGTCCTCGAACTTTATTTTATAAGCAAGATAGATTCGTTACAAAATATTGTTCAATCACATATCGAGGAGTGCTGAGAAAATATATGGGGCATGCTAGTGACTGAGTTCAAAGCATATACTTTAGTTCTAGTGGGTTATTAAACTACCACATCTTAGTTAGAATGACTAGTAGCAACAATGAAACATTGGGTCTCTGATGAGATGAGCCCTAATTTAACCATTTTTCCTTTAATAGGGAAATAAAATGGCGGTTTGTCACACTTGCAATATCAGGTAGGAATCTATTTGTGTCATAAGATTAGGGTTTTACTTGGTTTCTTTACAATTGCTAAGATTTCATTTACTTAAGTCATTCTTCTCGAGAGTTGCCTGGAGAGCCTGATGTCTTTCTTGATTTGTGGAGTTTACTGTGCTGTAATGATATTACCACATCATGGGTTGGCGATCTCAAAGCTTGTGCCTGGGCGATAGAGGGCGGAGAATTAAGGATACAAGGCCTTAGTGTACTCCCGCTCACCTGGGAAGAACTCCATATGTTATTGAATACCGATGCATCTCTCATGGGTGGATATGGCTTAGTACATGTCATCAAGAGTTCAATTTAGGCAATGGAGGATTGGTGGATAGGATCTGGATGGTTGGATACAGTTATAAAGACTATGAAATTATAATCATTAATTGTAACTGACAATACAAATCTTGTTGTCTACTTTATTTACCAATAATTGAGAGGAAATATTTTCTTATATATGTCATTGTGACATATCTTATTGTCTTGAATAATTTTTTTTAAAATAATTGACATGTTTAATTTTCAAATATCATGTGTTATTATTAATGTTGTCTTGCGTACACAGTCTTTTTATTTTCTAAAGGAAAAAAGAAAACGGTCAGTTAAGACCCTTGTAAAAAATTAAAATTAGGAGTGCAAATAAGATGCCTTTTTTTCCTTTGTCACAGTTAATTAGTAAGCATCAATCGGTAAATCGACATTGTTGCTTCTGATACTTAGTCTTAAAACAGTAGTATTGAAAGCTCAGGGAAGATCAAAAGATTTAAAAGAGGGAGGTTTTGACCAACAATGTCAAAGACACGGCACTGACTTGCACTCTTTAGCCGGTTAGAATCTTTATATTAGTTTACGACAGTTTGTAGCATTAACCTAAGCAGCCCAGTAATAGGATAGCAATGAAAATACTAAGTCCAACGATTCACCTTATTCCATTCAAGTTTGATGAAAGTCTTGTTGAAGGATGGCAAGGTGGCTCTTCACCTTACTCCTTTCAAGTTTGATGAAAGTCGTGTTGAAGGATGGGCCAGGTAGCTCTTGGTAGATATGTTTTGATTGCCTGTAGCTTATAAATCCCGCAGTGGAAAGAAAAATTTTCTCGCCAAATGTGATAGTACTGCAATTCAACTTTTACCCAGTCTAGGGTAAATGATACGTTTCATTTTGTTTTACTACAAGGATGACAACAATATTGCATTTATAATTAAAGAAATGATTTTTAGGGTTTTATGGTAGAATCAGCTACGGGAATTTGTTTATATGATATACCGTACTATTTGAAATTTTTTCTCTCAAATTTGTCAATAGGAATTCCACTGCTGTTGAAAATTCTGAATTACAGCTAAAAAATTTAATTCAAGGAGTGATTGGGCCAATCTTTTGTTGTTGAAGTGTGAAGCAGGTCATTGAAAAACACAACCTTCTTTCGAAAAACCTCGACAAGCTGATTCGACCATCTCTTGAGCTACCGGTAAGATATTTTTCCCTTTTGAATTCACTCTAAGCTGCTCGTAATCATATTCACACAGAACTTAAAGCTCTCAACTTTTATGTTGAGTTCTAGCAAATGCATCTTACAATGTCATTGCCAACTGATCTATTCAGCTTGCTGCATTTCCTGAATATTAACAATATTCTTTGTGTAAGCCCCGTATTATGGGGTCTATCGCCAGGGTTACGTTTTGCGAAGACAATAATTGTATATAAATCATACTGGCAGCTCATTTTAATTGCCCTAGTAATTTGGAATTCTTGTTTGATGGTAATCTGTATGTCACTCCGGTTTTATTAACTATTCCCTTGGCCCCACCAATTCAGCATTTTGCTTCTAGTCCACACTTCATTTCAGCAATGTGATGTGAAAATTATGTACATACTTTATGCCTGTACCTGTGCCAAATTGATGCTACATTTGACCTGTCTTACCGGTTGAGTTAGTACCACAAATAATAGGTATTTGGTATGTAAGGATTAAATTCTGTGGATTCGGGCAGTGGGTTTCAACCTCGTATCACATCAAGCTCATAGCCTCTGTGTTGAACTTAGGAAGTGAAGGGAGATGATCTTGTCTCAGAAAGCTGATTGCCCTAGTTCCAAGATAACATGAATAAATTATTAAGAGCTAGTTTTTTTCTTTCCTCCGTCTAGCTTGATGAAGCTTTGTGTATCAAGTTGAGCAAGGAGATGGCCGAGAAGAATCGTGAATTGAGGTAAACCTGCGTGGCTATAAACTCGGTAGCCAAAATAGATATGCTTGCCACACATAAAATACTGATGGACGATCCAATCATGTCAGCCAAATGAGAGGCGAAGAGCTCGAGGGGCTGACCTTGGAAGAATTACAACATTTAGAGGAATTACTTGTAAGAGGCTTGCGCCGTGTTTTGCAAACAAAGGTTTGTTTAGAATCTTTGGTCTGAATTTAATGAGCAGAATCGGTATATTACAAAAATTAATTTGTAATCAAACCGAGAGAAATTAATTTTTATGCAGTCTAACATAAGTTGTTCTACTACGTGGTTTAGGGTGAAAGAATTGAAAATGAGATCAGTACCATCAAGGGCAAGGTCACTGCCTTACTTTGTAGTTTGAATTGCATTCACAAAGTTTTATGATATCACGAGAAAAACAAACTTTTAAGATGTTTATTATAAGAACGGTTCCGTGAGAAGCAAGAAAAATGATATTGAACACAAATAGTGTTTTACTTGTCAATCGATGGTCCTCTTTATCTTAATGTGCAGGAAGCCCAATTGATGGAAGAGAACCAGTGGTTAAAACAGCAAGTGGGCCTCTGACATCCGCTTATTTGTTTAGTTCATTTGTTTTGCCTACTCTCTGACTTTTTAGCTTTTCTCCACTTGGCAGGTTATGAATTTATCGATAGGTCAAACTCAACTACTCGAACAAGGCCAATCGGAGTCCATGATGACCAATAATAGCAGCTCAGCTGATCCCTCTCAGGACTACCATACCTCTTATACTTTTCTTAAATTGGGGTTGGTTTGTTGTCCTTGTACATATATTGCATGCAAGGTGCACCTGACAAAAAATAAGAATTTGGCTTATAATCAATGATATGCTTAATGATCAAATTTAATATGGCAGAAATGCAACTTGGTTAGTTGTTTTCAAAAACATATGAGAGGTGTAACATAGAGTTATAGATATAAAAATCAGAAATTAGACTCATTTGACCATTCTCTTGAGTGAGCTTCATGCATTGGAAACATATTTTTTAGTAGAAGATTCAATCAGGGTATCTAGACATTATACACAATCATGAACAGGATGGATGGAATGGAAATTCCAGAGGAATTTAATGGTTCTTACTCCTGAAGACATTGTACGAATGAGATATTTTAGTGAGAAGCAGCTTGTGGAGAACATTGACTGACTGAAACTTGAATGTCTTGCAGCCTACCATAGCTGAATCTGGAGCAATAAATGGCATTGCAGTTTGTGTATATTTAGATCAAGGGTCTCCTTGCTTTGTTATGGTAACAGCGACGAAGACTGAATGAAGCTGGTGAAAGAGAAGGATGAATCATTCAAATTAAATGATTCTTTCTTCTCTAGTCCGATTATTCGAGATGTGTTTCAATAGAGTGTAAGGAGCATGTGCTATGGTAGTAATGACAAATTCTCAAGGAGCACTATTTTCGTGATTGTGCAGGCTTTCCTGCTTTTCCTGGATTCTAACAAAACAAAGTTTCTGTGAGTGCTGTGAGTGCTACTACTGTGTTGAGTACGTACTTTGTAATGCAACGAAATTAAATCAATTGTATGGTGATATTATTATTGTATTCAAGTGTGATGACGTTGCGAGCTAAAACTGACTTATCTAAAGTATAATGTACAGTGATTTTACAATCATCTTGTGGTAAATTAAATGGCTAATTTAGAAGATTGTTACAAGTTGGTTTCGAGTCAGATTATTAAATTCATATTTTTGTTTGCATATTTATAGAAAATTTGGAGTATCGTCGGGTGTGCACTGCGCCTTAGGCGTTGCCGATTGAGATCAGATCTATTCTTCGACAAAAGAAGTGGATTCTGATTAGAAAAAGGAAGAAACAACGGTTAAGATTTCTTGAAAACAATGAAATGGGTCGAGTGGTAACTAATCCTATTTAAGCCATATTGTGGGAAAGCCTTTGAAAAAAAAAAAAGAAAAAGGGCTTTAGTTCGCTCGAAATTCACATAAATACTAGATTTAGCAAAAAGCATTATTAACAAACATATCTATTTTTTTTCCTTCAAATGCCTTTTGTAATCAATAAAAAATATAGATATATATATATATATATATATATATATATATTGCAACCGTCAGCTTTTATTATTCCAACCATAACCACATACAAACGAGACGCTGTGTAGAAATAGAATACTGGTGACCGAAATTGGTAGCAATGTGAAACTTGGTCATATATTTTAACCGAAGACGCCATTGAGCAGTCATCGACCGCCTTAGTTTCCTAGAAGTAACTGGGTCACCTGGCCCAAATAGGATCAAGATCTACCTGACCCGATCCATTTTAAATTTTAATGTTTCTATTCTCCAACCTCAGCGGTGTGTAGCACGCGCTAAAAGGGGCGTGCGTATGGAAATCTCATATCTCGTCTGTGCGTTATTGTCGTTGGTTCCCGCTAAAGACCTGCTCCAAAATTGCATTGCTAAAAGAAGCCACTCTTCTGTCCATTCACCCCCACTTGGCAGATCTCTCTCTCTCTCTCTCTCTCTCTCTTTCTCAAATACCTGAAAGTCTCTGTTTCGCTATTGGGGGGGTTGGGTTGAGGTAATTAGCAACATGGATGAAGAGTATGATGTAATAGTTCTTGGGACTGGTCTCAAAGAATGCATCCTCAGTGGTCTTCTTTCTGTGGATGGACTCAAAGTAATTCTCCTCTCCCTTAATTTCTCTTACATTAATATTGTAAGCTTAGCCATTTTAAGTTGTTTTGATGTCAAGATCAAAACCCAATTCCTATATAGATATTCAAAAGTTCAATTAATAATATACTGACAGAGGTAAATGTTTTGCCATTGATTTCCATCTTCCATCTGTTTATAAGTCATAATGTCTTTTTAATATCTTTTAATTTATTACTAATAGCAGGGCATGATCATTGGGCTTCACATTTCTAATGTTTCCTTGTATCTTTTGATCTTCATATATGGAATAAAGAGTAATCCGGCTCCTGCTTGGATCAATTGATCAAGAATTGTAGGTATAGAATATTTCTAATCGCATTGAATTTGGAGGTCCAAAGAGGTCTCAATATGTCTTGTGTTCATTATTGACGTCACTGAAGCGAACGGGCTTTCTGGATTTATATCTTCATGGAATAAAAGGATATTGCTTCCAAGGCTTCAGCACATTACGGTTTTTTTTTTTTTTGGGTCTTTGGTTTTTCATTGGATCGCTGTTTGAAACAGGTATTGCACATGGACAGAAACGACTATTATGGTGGAGAATCGACCTCTCTCAATCTCAATCAGGTGACTTGGCTCATAGCAATATTGCAATCCTGCTTCATTTGCTGATTCCTCCATAACCTTGGATTTATCCTTTTCTGGCCATCATTTTCCCTTTTTTGTTCATGCTTTTTTGACTCTCTTTGTCATTCTAGATTTGGAAGCGCTTCAGGGGAAGTGACAAGCCACCAGAAAGCCTAGGCATAAGCAAGGAATTTAATATCGATATGATACCAAAGGTATCCCAACTCGTGTCTCAATGGTCTGTTTGCTTAATGAAAGGATAAAACATGCTTCCTGGTCGACTGATAATATGTTAAGTACATGTTTTCCATTTTTTTTCTCATTTTCTTTTCGAAATTTGTTTTGGTAGTTCATTATTGCCAATGGTGGTTTGGTCCGTATTCTCATCCACACAGATGTTACCAAGTATCTCAATTTCAAGGCTGTGGATGGTAGTTTTGTGTACAATAAAGGAAAGGTACGGTGCATTTTCACAGAGTCTATTTTCTTTGAGGTGGTTTCTTGTCTCTAAGTCAGACAAATGTCCTAATGCTTTTTCTCCAAATTTACCACTGGTATTGAACAATGTTTTTCAGATCTACAAAGTTCCAGCAACTGATGTTGAAGCACTAAAATCAACATTGATGGGATTGTTTGAGAAGCGCCGTGCTCGAAAGTTTTTCATTTATGTACAAGACTACGAAGACAATGATCCAAAGTCTCACGAGGGCCTTGATTTGAACAAAGTTACTGCAAGAGAGCTTATCTCGTGAGAGTCCCATCCATATAGTTGCATCTATACGTGTGTGGATGCTGTGCATATATGTGTTATTGCTCATGAACTGAGTTTGATACTGATGATAACTGATATTTGTATATTCCAGAAAATATGGGCTAGAAGATGATACAGTTGACTTCATTGGTCATGCCTTGGCGCTTCACCTTGATGATAGTTACTTAGATCAACCAGCTCTTGACTTTGTAAAGAGAATGAAGGTTCATTCACAAACCTCTAATGCATTTGTGTTTCTTGATAATGAAATTTGTTATCAGAAATTCTTAGCTCCATGCTCCTTGATATTAAGAGCACCTTTTTTTTTTTTTGTCCTTTTGCTTTTGTTTCTGAAGCTCTATGCAGAGTCTTTGGCACGCTTTCAAGGGGGATCGCCCTATATCTATCCACTGTATGGACTGGGAGAATTGCCTCAGGTTTGCTTCATTCTGTAATTCCTGTAGCTGTTGGCGATGAAAATAAGTTGCTTTGACACTTTCTAGTATTTTGGCAGGCATTTGCCCGTCTAAGTGCAGTATACGGTGGAACTTACATGCTCAACAAGCCAGGCTGCAAGGTAAATCCACCATGATACCTCTTTTCTCTTCCTCTTCCTCTTTTTCCATTTCATTGAAAGATGTGTGAATCCCTCAAGATCTGGTGTTCACCGAGTTTCAAGCTTCGGCAAATTTCTTGGCCTCAGCAGAACCATTCTTCACATTAGGATTACAATCCATTTCCCTCTTTTTCCGTCCGGCATTTCTTTCAAGGAATCTGCTAGAGATGCTTTGTGTTACTTTTCTATTTCTAACATCTCTGATGTCTTGGCACTTAGCTAAGCTAGCACAGTTCATTTCTTTGAATGCAACACCTTTGGCTAGTGCTCTAACTAGTACCGAATATTTTTGAATCCCAATTCACTCTAATCTTTGTTTCCATGCAAATCTTAGGCATAATTTTTTTTTGTTTTTTTTGGATGACAGGTAGAGTTTGATGCAAATGGGAAAGCCATTGGTGTGACCTCTGGAGGAGAGACTGCAAAGTGCAAGAAAGTTGTTTGTGATCCTTTATATCTGCCTGACAAGGTAACTTCCAAAAAACTTGTGAATGGTTGAGCAGGATCCTTTATTGTTCCACTAGTGGAATTGCTGAGATAAATACTTCTGCATCTATGGCCTTCTAACATGGCAGGTCAAGAAGGTTGGAAAAGTTGCTCGTGCTATATGCATAATGAGCCATCCTATTCCAGACACCAGTGACTCTCACTCGGCCCAGGTTATCCTACCACAAAAGCAACTCGGCCGCAAATCAGACATGTATGCCACAGAAACTATGTTTCTCTTTAAATTTAAGGCATCAAAAGGAATTAATTATGTGATTGAGGTAAAGCATGTTCCGTGATATGTTCTCTGACGTTCCACATTGCTTCAGGTACCTCTTTTGTTGTTCTTATGCACATAATGTTGCTCCAAAAGGAAAATACATTGCTTTTGTCTCAACTGAAGCAGAGACTAACAATCCTGAAGCAGAATTGAAGCCAGGAATCGATCTGCTTGGTCCCGTGGATCAGATATTTTATGAAACATATGATAGATTTGTACCTACAAACAATCCACAGTCCGACAATTGCTTCATATCTACGGTAAGCAGTTGCACATTTATCAATTGTTCATTTCCCTTCATTCCTTTGTGAAACACTAAGTTTTTTTTTTTTTTTTTTCTCTCTACTGCTTTAAGCAGTTGGTTACATTTCTTCTTCGCCGTGGGATTTGGTTATCTTCTAGTTGTTATTTTCCCATCTCGCGTGTACGGATGTTTGTGGGTGTGCATCTGCACATCATAAATCAAACTAAGCATTCGAATATTGATATTCTTTGCAGAGTTATGATGGGACGACACACTTTGAGACCACGGTAGACGATGTGATTGCAATGTATACTAAAATCACCGGAAAGGTACTCCTCGATGACCAGAAATAGAAATACGCATTACATCTACATGCTTCATTAGGTTGACATAATGCTGTTGGTCCTTTCAACATAGGCAATAGAAAGATAAAAGGAACGTTGAATTTTGGATAATAGTTTTCTTTGTTGTCTGTCTGGTTCAGGCTCCTGATCTTTCTGCGGACCTGAGTGCTGCAAGTGCTGCTGCTGATTGATGGCAATCTAAAGCAGTGTTCAAGAATTAGAAGAACAGCATTAAGTCAATTTTCCTCTTCTGCCTCCCTCTTGTTCAGGGGAACCAATAATTTTCCAAAATTGAAGGGAGCCAATGTTACCAAACTTGGGCTACTTTAGTTTCTTTCTTCTTAAGTTTTCTTAACTCCTTACATTAAATCATTAATTAGTGCAAACGGTGGATATCTACAATTTATTTTTTTATTTTTTTATTTTTTATGTAGAAATTTTGTCCTGGGGGCATGACCTTGTATGTTAACCACATCAACAACTAGGGCATGTCCGAACTATGCTATAAAATTGGTTTTTCCAGCTTTTCTCAAAAGTTGTGTCCGTCCATACGCATTAAGAACTATAGGCTTATACGAGTAGATTGACCAACAAAAAAGGATTGCGTGCACATAATTCAAGGATTTTAAAATGAAAAATCCCAAAATTTTCACATTGTAATTAATCTTTTGGGAATAACTATTCATATTATCTAATTTAGTCAAATTGTATTATGATTTCAAGTTAGATAATTTTATACGTATATATAATTCTCTTAAACCCTTACGACACAAACCTCGTGGGCCCAGTTGACTTATGAGTTGACTGCCCAATGAGCCCTTTTGAAATGTTCGTTCGGAGTTACCCGGTCGCTTGTGCAATCGAGTCATTCACACCTTGGCCGTTCAGAATACCGACACACGCTCAGCTTCTCGTGTATTCCTCCCAAGTAATAATGTCACCGCATATCACTTTATAAGAGTGGGGCAAAATTAATGACGTGATTAATCAATAAATTAATATTTATTTTTTAATAATTTTTTATTTAAAAAAAAAAAAGGAATAACCCACATTCACATCTCGAGGGCCTAATATTTAAATGGGCACTTCCCAAGTTGTCTTGTGCTCAAAACACAACCACAAAGTTTTCTTTTTTTGTTTTTTTAATTTTATGACACATCAATAATTATATTTATAAATTAAAATTAATAATTATTTATTAATATTATTATTTAATTTTATAAAAATTATTATTTAAATATTATTATGCTTAAATATATTTTTATATTTAATTGTAGTATTAATAAATTTAAATTTTAATATTATACTTAACATAATTTTAAAAAAATTTCAATATAACCATATTCCAAAAAATTACTGTTAATAAAATGATCGATAAAATTATTATTTTACTAAAATTTTAATTAATATATAAAAGAGTTCTCGTAGGGGTTGGAATTTTTTTATTTTGAGGAAGAATCGGCTTTTTTTTTATATGAAAATAAGGGTCTTTAGTTTTCAATTATATTCAACTCAATGAACTTTTTAATAAAAATAATTAGAAGTATAAGCTCAATACAACTTCTTTAGCACAGAGATGGACCTTTCTTTCTCGTTCTCAAACTGTGCCTGAAACAGAAATGAAAATCGGACCCAGTTTAAAAATCGGCTCATCCGTAATTGCTTCGAGATTACGCCACGACGTTTGACTTTGAGACTTAACCAACGGCTTTTTTATTTTTTCGTTTCTTTTTTTCGGACTCAAAATTCAAAGCTTGAGAATTTTTTGTGCAAGGAAATGTGTATAAAAAATAAAAATAATAATAAAAATAAAAAGATCTGAGCAACAATTTAACATTTTTAAGATTTTTTTTTGAGATAACTCTCTTCATTCAAAAATAAATATTTCTTATCTATTAAAAATAATTATATATATAACTAAGAGATTTATTAAATTATAAATTTTTAAATTTTATATTTTTTTCCCTTATAATTAGATCTCAAAAGTTGGGAGTTAGAAATCTTAATTATTTAAATGTACCGTGTAAGATATATTATAAATTTCTCATGTGCAACCAGTAGTACGTTAATATTGGCATTTTTATATTTATTTATACTCCCCTCGTGGCTCTGCTCTCTCACCATGTTCCTCGTTCGATAACAAAGGATTGTTAAGTTTCATTTTGAGATCAATCCCGATTCCCCAAGCATTTTTTAAATGACAGAAACGATACGGACAGAATTGTGATGACTGAACTGCGGTTGGTTTAGACTTCAGATTGACAAACTCTGCGGGACCAGAAGTTAGGCGTATGTTTGTTTTTCAAGGATAATTTCCAATGTCTTGTCAAGGAAACCGACAAAATAAAACACCGACAGAATTTTCAAGGTTTCCGTACATACGTTCTGTGGGCATCCGTTCGATTCTCTCTCATGCCTTCTTTGATTGTTGTTTTAAAAATTTGATATGGTTAAACGCAGCCTTGTTTGTCACTCTGGAAATAATGGGCGTGCTTGTCTATTAAACAAGAGCCTGATGGAGGCCGCTGGACTTCTGCTAGCAAACCGAAGTGCTTGTTACATCATGAGCAAGAATCGTATGAACCCATTGTCCAAGTGGGAGCCATATACAACGTACGGTAACAACGAGGGTATGCAGCAAAAATATAGAAAATTGATTTGTAAGCTATGTCATGCCAAAAGTTGAGGTACATAAATGCAGTCTTGGGCGGCATCCACGATGAAAGAAGGATGTGATGATGGCGGCCGCAATTTTGTTTTATTGTTAAGGTCAGTTAACTAAAAGCCAGGTGAACAAGGAGACCACATATAATAAAGCTGAAATGCCTCTCTTGTAAATAACCATAGGTAACACATTGTCTGGAACTCCTCTCATTATATAAGTATAGCTCAATTCTATACAAAGTACTCACCCGCTCAATATCTCTCTCTACCCTACTGTCATTGAGACACTATCATCGTTCCTTCTTCGTGCGTTAATTTTCTTCTTATGGGATCCCTCAAGATAAACAAACTCATTCTTGCGGCCAATAGTTGCAAGAAGCTAGCTGCTATTAATAGAAAGAGAATTTCGATGCCATCGAAAAGGGGTGGCAGAGACAGGGGAAGAGCAGCACTTATCGCTCAAAAGGGACATTTTGTTGTCTACACAGCTGACCAAACCCGCTTTGCAATCCCTTTGGTGTATTTAAACAACAAGGTATTCAGAAAACTTCTGAAAATGGCTGAAGATGAATTTGGCCTGCAGGGCGATGGGCCAATTACGTTGCCTTGCGATGCGTATTTCATGGAGCACTTGATCATTTTAATCCGAGGAGGAGCAACCAGGAATCTGGAGAAAGCATTGCTTCTATCAATCGGTTCCGCCCACTGGCACTCTCGACATTTGTCAACTGCATTCCAGGAAGAACAGAAGAACCAGCGCCTGCTACTTTGCCATCGTCTGGTGGAGGAGCAATCTTGCACTTGAAATATTACTTTAAAGAGATTGGGGTCCTTGGGGATGCCAAGCAATTGATATCTGTAAGCCTACCATGTCACATCCTTGTGGCTATTGAAATGAGAATATTTAAAGAAGAAAACGAAACAGTCATCGATTTTTGCTTGAGAAAATAACGAGAAAAATAATATAATTCTTAAATTTTTTGAACACACGTTGAATAAAAGGCACGCTTATACCTCTAAATTCTTAACATGTTAATAGCCTTGTTTAGTACTGTGGTAAAAATTGCGTTTTAAACCTAAACATAATCTCTACGATAAATCTTAGTTCTGAAAAAACAATTTAGAGATATTTTTCAAGAACATTAAAAAACCCAAGGACCGGAAAAGAACATTTAAAAAAGAAAAAGAAAAGAAAAGAAAAACAAACGGGAAACGTACGCCAATTATTAATTAGCCGTTATCAGAATCTCAACCGTTTGTATTTTGAGCAAATCCACGAAGATTTTGAGATCAAGACAATCTTTATCCCTGGTCACTGCAATAATCGGAAACGGGACCAGTAATGATTTGGAGGAGCTGCGAGATTTTTGAATTTTAAATCAACCGAAGAACCGAAGGTCACTGCGTCAGGACGATCGACACTTGTTTTAACGGTAACTTTCTGTTCCAGTCAAAATTCTTGATCCAAATGTGCAATGCAATAACGGGAATAATAAATTAAAATATAAACTGAAGAGACAAAATTATCAGGACACGTATCTTTTCTAATCCAAGGGGAGCATTGTCAATACAAGAACGGGTAATTTTAGATGATTGTCAACCACACCATTTGCATACAACCAGCAACATGGATAAACACATAGCCATTAAAATTGGTCCCACATAGTAATTCTAGGTGTCCGGTTGGGAAACCGATGAACCAAAACATGGGTTTTACTCGGAGAAAAAGAAAAAAAAAAAGGTGAATTATTTACGTGATTTAATATTAAAATATTTTATCACAAAAAAATTTTGAAATACAAAATTAAAATATTCAATATATCAATCTATATTTTCATTCAATTTTAATTATTTTATTTGTAATATATCAGAGTTCATAATTCATTTCATGTTAATGTGTTCAATTTCTCATAAAAATAAGAAACACACAATTGCAATTGCATCCTAGAAGAACCTCATTTACTTATAATTCATAAAATTAATTATTTAGATATAAATCAGACTCATATACACTGCCACCTCTTCACACTAAGCATGGTGATTTTCCTCTTGCTCTCTATATTTCTTTCTTACAGGTTTTTCCCTATTTACAATTGCAAAAAAATACGGGAGAGAGTCAAAGTTGCACTTTTTTTTTTTTGTTTTTGCGCTGCGAGTAATATATTAGTATTCGATTTCAATTTAATTTGCGTAAAAGTTGCATTATAATTTTTATACTTAATTAAACCCTTTTCTTTTTTCGCGGCTTTGCTCTCCCCATCTATGTCATTACACTAGAAAGAATTGTTAGGATTCGATTATGTTGTGATCAATTCCAAAGCATTTTTTTTTTTAAATCTAAAGATTTCTCCAAGGTCTCGTCAAGGAAACCAACAGACCGAAACACGTAACAGAAATTTCAAGGTTTACGTGCGTATATTTTTTCTGTTGGACATCCATTCGATTCTTGATCATGACTCCATTGATTGGTGTAGCAAAATTCGAAGTGTGCCTAACCGCAGCCTGTTTTTTGTCACTTTGGCAATGGTCGTGCTTGTATACAAACTAAGAACCTGATTGAGGCCGCTGGACTTCAGTTGGCCAACCGTTACGCGAACGAATATACAAACAATATTACCAGGAGAAAAACATAATTCCAATAACAGAATTTTCTAGGTCTCCGAGCTTGGAAGACGACAGATTTTTGTTGGCTTCCCTGCTTAGAAATCTACAACAACATAATTTTCTAGATTTTTGCTACATATCCTTCCATTATTACCGTTATATCTGGCATCGCCTTCGAGAATGACTTGCTCGATTCTTGCTTATGTAGTCGTGTCTTCGTTGATTTGTAAACCATGTCCCGCCAAAGTTGAAGTACATAAACGCTGCCTTGAACATCATCGTCAGTAAAAGAGGAATGTGACGATGGCGGCCATAATTTGGTTTATGGTTAGCTTACTTAGATAAAAAGCCAGGGGAACAAGGAGGCAACATACAATAGAGATGAAATGCCTTTCTTGTAAATAACTATAGTTACCACAGTGTCTGCAAGGCTCTTACTACATAAGTAGCTCAATTCTATACAGATACTCACTCAAGCGGTCAAGCCCAACAATCTTTCTCTACCTACCATCATTCAGGCACTATCGTCTCTTCTTCGTGTGTTATATTTCTTCTCATGGAATCCCTCAAGAGAAACAAACTCATACTTGTGGCCAAGAGGTGCAAGAAGCTAGCTGCTATTAATAGGAAAGAATTTCAAAGCCATCGAAAAGGGATACAGAGACGGGGAGAGTGCACCATTTCTAACTCAAAAGGGACATTTTGTTGTCTACACAGCTGATCAAATACGGTTTGCAATCCCTTTGGTGTATTTAAACGACAAGGTATTCAAAAATCTTCTAAAAATGGCCGAAGATGAGTTTGGCCTGCAGGGTTATGGGCCAATTACATTGCCTTGCGATGCGTATTTCACGGAGCATTTGATCATGTTATTCCGAGGAGGAGAAACCAGTAATCTGGAGAAAGCATTGCTTCCCTCAATCGGTTCCACTCACTGGCACTCTTGATATTCGTCAACTGCTTTCCATGAAGAACAGAGGAACCGGCGCCTGCTACTTTGCCATCGTCTGGTGGAGCAATCTTGCTCTCGAAATATTACTCTGAAGAGGAGTTGGGGTGCTCTGGGATGCCACGTACTGGATATCTGCCATTCTACAATGTCGCATTCTCGCATCTCTTCACTCTGTCAGTTGTTTAAAATCATAGCTCATTATCATTTCCTTGGCACTAAAACTAGGGAGACTGGCAATTGTGGGTGTTTCTCTTCGAACGTGCCAGAAAAGCTGGCAATTGTTGATGAGAATATCAAAAAAAAATTCTTGGGTTTTTGCTAACTTGAAAAAAATATAGAATCTATACCAAAATATATTATAAAAGTATAAAATGTCATTGCTCAGACGCCATCCCAAAACCAAAAAAACGGAAAAAAAAAAAAAAGAAGAGAAGACGTCTAAAGAATCCAAGAATTGCTGTTTCTTTCCGTTACAAAAAGGGAAGCGGGTTCGTTTTTTGAGAGCGGGATATTCATTTCTTTCACTTGCTGTTCATTGCGAGGCAAGGAACGGAAAGGCAGGCAGGCGGCTGACGGGGACTCAAACGCGGCTGTTGTTTTTTCGCTTCTTGACATCTCCATTTCTGCCGTTGATTTTCCTGTGGGTCACATGGGCTTTCTTGAATGGGTCCAGAAAAAAAAAAAAACTCGAGACTTTTCGGGTGAGCCCAGTTTAAAGACTTCAATTATTTTTTGTTTGAAATTAATAGGGTGCTTGAGCCCTAGGCCTCCCCTCCATGTCCTAACTCCTAAGGCTTCGTGGGATGGCTAATTAGGGTAAGCTAATTGGCTGATTAAAAATGTTAACCAAGTAGCTTATCTTGACCAAATTCATTGGCTGTTTGAACATGCCATTATTATGATTTATGCATTAACGCTAGCTTACCTTATTAAGGTAAATCCGTTTTCCTTTTTTAATTTTTCAGTGATTTGATGGACATTATAATCTCTTTGAACACCAACCCATCAACAATTTTATGAAAGAAAATACTTATTGGACACATTTTTATTGAGCTAACCATACACATTTTAATAAAGTAATTTTTTATTAATAAACAATGACACCTATTTATAATAATAAAATACTATTTTTTAATTATACATCTTAATTTGTATATTTGTTTTATTCATTATATATTGTCTATTAGAAAGTGTGTCAATATAATAATAATTATTATTATTATTTTATTAAATAGCGGGCGAAAATGAAGACGTGTGGAGCTGGAGCCGTACCAAATGCGGCAACGTGTGACGTCGAGCAGGAGTCTTGAATCCATGCGCCAGGTCAAGGTGCCACTTTGTAGAGACACACGGAGTGCCAGTTCCGTTACAAGGCCGGCTGCTCCTCAAAATCCTCTATAAACAAACGAGAAAAGTTTGACACGACAGGCCACGGACCTTTGACCTGGAAGCCTTCCAAGTACACTCGACTGATCGATTCATCGATCAATCTTCTCCACAACCATTGCCATTTGTCATCAGAAGCTTCTCTAATCAAGATGGATAAGGTTGAAGAGATGAAAAGAGAGGGTGATGATCTGAAAGACGGCGCTGGCTCTAAAGATGGCTCCTTTTGTGGGTACGATTCTCTTCAACACCTCCTCAGTGCCAATCTCGAGCCTCACCTATTTAAGGTAAACAAAAAGGGTTCACTTTCTTCTTTTCTCGAAACAGACTTTCATGGGTATCAGCTATCAAGTAAGGTTAGAGATTATTTAATCAGTTCGACGCTGGAAAATTTTTTATGGGTCTTGATTGATGATTGTCTCTCTCTCCTATGTTACTTTACATCTGTTTTTCTTCTTTTTTTTTTGGATGATCGCTCTGATTAATGCCTTTCAGGAAGTCAGCCGCTTGCTTCTAGGACTGAATTGTGGAAGGAAGCTTGAATCTATTGCTCTCCCAGACTCTGCGAAAGCTCTTTCCTCACAGCATGATTTTGATCTCCAGGTAGTTCCTCTCTGATGGTGTGATGACATTGATCTTTGAAAACTCTAGATTCAATATATGCTTAAATTTGATCAGAAGTTCATTGATATACGTGAACACTCCGAAAGGGATTGACAACTCAGAATCAAGTTAATTCTTAGTGTGGGGCGTCCTTTGAAAGTTGGAAATCTGTGATGTAGAAAGCCTATTGAAAATGGGCCTTTGATTTCTCTGCGTATTGCACGCCGTAATTTTGGAATGGCGGTTGCATGCAGGTCATGGCTTAGTTAAAGCTTTCGTGTTTTCTTCCTTTCATGTGATAAAATTCTTAAATCAGTTGGTGCTCTGTAATTCATTTTTTTAATTCATTGTCTACAAATTCTCAGGCATTTTGTTTTGGAGCTGACAAAGAGCTATTAAGAGAACCTCGAGTAGTTAGGGTTGGACTTATTCAGAATTCTATATCTCTTCCAACAACTGCCCCTTTTTTGGACCAAAAGAGGGCTATCTTTGAGAAGTTAAAGCCTATCATTGATACAGCTGGTGCTTCAGGAGTCAACATATTATGTTTGCAAGTAAGTTAAGGGATGAAGGTGCAATAGTGTTGTTGATAGATCTTGCATTGTACTGTGCAATTCTTAGAATGACTTGTATTGTTCATTAATGCAGGAAGCATGGATAATGCCGTTTGCCTTTTGTACTCGTGAGAAGAGGTGGTGTGAATTTGCAGAGCCTGTTGATGGGGATGGGGAGTCGACACAATTTCTTCAGGGCTATGCACAGAAATACAATATGGTTATTATAAATCCAATTCTTGAGAGGGATGTTACTCATGGAGAGACTCTCTGGAATACCGCTGTTATAATTGGAAATCATGGAAACATAATTGGCAAGCATCGGAAGGTAAATGCAACATAGATTGTCTTTAATTTATTATTCTAGTCCAGTTCTTACGCAACTCTAGTGATGATAAATTTTGGCAGAACCATATACCTAGAGTTGGTGACTTCAACGAAAGCACATATTACATGGAAGGAAATACTGGACATCCAGTCTTTGAAACTGTATATGGGAAGATTGCTGTCAATATATGTTATGGTAGGCATCATCCTTTGAATTGGCTAGCATTTGGCTTGAATGGTGCAGAGATCGTTTTCAACCCTTCTGCCACTGTTGGTGAACTCAGTGAACCAATGTGGCCCATTGAGGTCATTTTCTATACCCTTTCCCTTTTTTTTATTCCTTGTAGTTCGGTGCTTAACTTATGTTTTCTATTTTTTTTCCCCTGAATATTTTTTTATGCTTACTTGATGGATTGTACTTCTGATGGGCTATGATCCTTCCAGACTAGGGTAATTGGAGCCATTAGAATTTTACAGCCTATGCATGTAGACAAAAATCCACCATTAAATGTTCATCTGCTCGGGTGCCCGCTACTTGTACATTGTCATAAAGTTAATGTATCCCACAAGTATATACTTTGAGAATATAGCTTATGCTGGTTGATTGACATCTTGCCAACGGTTCTACAGGCCCGCAATGCTGCAATAGCAAATAGCTATTTTGTTGGGTCGATCAATCGTGTTGGGACTGAGGTATTTCCCAACCCGTTCACTTCAGGAGATGGGAAGCCTCAACACTGTGATTTCGGTCACTTCTATGGCTCCAGTCACTTTTCAGCTCCAGATGCGTCATGCACACCTTCTCTTTCTCGTTGTAAGGATGGGTTGCTGATTGCGGATTTAGATCTAAACCTCTGCAGACAGTTGAAAGACAAGTGGGGGTTCAGAATGACTGCTCGGTATGAGTTATATGCTGATATGCTTGGCCGTTATCTCAGACCAGACTTTGAACCTCAGGTCATCTCTGATCCCTTGTTACAGAAGAAGTCTCCATAGTCTCGGGAATTCATTAAATTCACAAACCACTGCAAGCCAACTGTTGTATTCAAATATTATCGCACATCAGGTGCTGAAATAAGTTAAGCTGGTTCGTGTATGCAAATGTTATCTCCAATCATGTGCTCAAATAAATAAGGCACCGTCGTTCTTCCATGTGAGGTGAAAAAATCATCTTATTTGATCAAAATCTGACCCGCCTATTGGCATGCATTGTTCACGAAAGTCATTTATCTTACGGAATGATTCAATTTCATCGTTAAATGAAAGGCGCAGCCAGCTTTTACATGATTTGACAATTAAAGCCATTAGCTTCCGGAGTAATTTGTCTGCATGCTGTAGGCAGAACCTATTGTACTACAGTACTAGAGCTATGTGTCACGAACGGCTAATATCACATTAGATAAAAAGAAATATATTTTAAATTATATAAATATAAATATTATATATTTTAATAAGTTATTTTTTTGAAAAAAATTAATAAATTTATGACAAATAGTATTAAAATTAATTTGACTATAATTTTGATATTGAATTATATAAATATAAGTAATTTATATCTTAGTAGGATAATTTTTGAAGTGAAAGTAATGACAAATGACATATACATATTGCGATTGCAGCGTTGGACGAGAAAAGAAGCGTGAAAAACAGAATTCTGCCTAATCGTCTAATCCTAGGACTCGCAATGTACATGATGCATTGTGTAGATGCCATTATCTCTAAAATCTAAATTCAAAGCTTCATGAGAATAGATGTCAGCCATTTTTTACCATGGTAACACATCTTGGCTTTAAGATGGTTATTTTTTTTTTGCTTTTTATATTTATGCAGTAAGACAACCCATATCGCACCAACAATTATAACAACGATTTTATAATAAATCGAATTCCAGCCAACTTGCCCGCATGGGGCACCCCACCGGGCCATAATCTCTCTGGTTACCAAAAATGTGGCCGTCATGGGCCATTTGCCCCGGCCCATCGAATGTCAGGCTTGGACACTATGTTGCTGTCAGCCGATCATAAGCACAAATGGACTAGCTAGGGAAAAAGGAGCAAGTTATGCTCCTGTTTGAATCATCTCCACTCGACCCTTTTCTAGGTTAATTATGCGTTTCTTGTCGCCGTTTCCCTTGATTACACGTAGCTCACACATACGCATAGCAAACGCAACACAACTAAACATCTTTGTTGTAGTAACTAAACATCTTTGTTGTAGTGTATCGCAACGTTGTCTTTTTAGCCACATCCGCTCTTTCTCTCTCTCTCTCTCTCTCTCTCGCTGTCTGTCTCGTGGATAAAACATCTCTCACTCTAACGGATCGTTTTCTGTCTGCGTAATCCATGGCTTCGATTTCTTCACCATCGCCTCCTCCACACAGGCTATCCTTCTCATCAAACCTCAATTTCCATGCGAAAAGACCGTCCTACCCTTTCCCGACTGCCCCTCCCCCGTTCCCCTCTCCATCCCTCTCCTCTAGGGTTTCCGATTCCGCTTTCTGTCGTTGCAGAAGCTCCTCCTCCTCCACCGGCGATAACTCGCCGATTCAGCGGTGGTGGGACGCGGCGCTCTGGGACGTGGTGAGGAGCGCGATGAAGCGGTTGGATTCGTACGTGAATTCGCGCGGGAAGCAGGCCAAAGGGAGCGGCGATGGAACGAGTGCGGAGAGGGAGAGTAGTGAGGAAGATAATGCCGATGGGTGTGATGAAGAGTGGGATTGGGATCGCTGGAAAAGGCATTTCGACGATGTCGATGAGCAGGAGCTTCGTGTCTCCTTTCTGAAGGTGATTTTCACAGATATTCATATAAATATATGATTTTCCATCTTTGTGGCTCTGTGCGTGCGTGTATGTACTGATAGGATAATAATTGGTCATATCGGTAATGTTAGCTAACTGATTTCTGTAATTATGAAATGAGAAAATTGGAGATCGGCAACTAAGGCATTTGCTGAAGATAAGTTTGAGCAAATTTCGCCCAAAGGAAAAGAAAAGAAAAAAAAGAGTTGCCTTTGGTGGTGAACTTAGCAACTGGACTCAAGATAAGAGTGTTTTTTTTTTCACATACTATCACGGAAACCAGCCCTTAAGTTCGCCAAGAGTTTTTCATATGTCAAACCAAATCCTAGTGGCTGGTTACGAGTGCTAAAGAACTTGGCCTCTGTGCTTATATTTGAGAGTGAACAACTGCCTATCAAATTTTTATTGGGTAGTATTTGCCTTCTTTTGCATCTTCAGCAGGTGTAACTACATTTCCTGTATCAGAACCTGGATGCTATATTCATGGAGTCCTATTTCTTGCACGTTATGGTTTTGTGAGCTTTGAAATGTGAGAATTTCCCTCTGCAGTCCCAGTTACATAATGCTGTACACAGAGAGGATTATGAAGATGCCGCCAGGCTCAAGGTGGCAATTGCAGCTGCAGCTACAAATGATCCTGTTGGTAGGGTGATGTCACATCTTGAGGTATGTGACTTTGTTTTCTTTTTCAATTTCCCCTTGGAAGGGTGAAAAATGTGAAAGCTGCATTGCTTTGTAACCCCTTTCATTTCCCCTGTGTCTGGTGCTTCAGAGAGCATTAGCAGAGGAGCGTTATTGGGATGCAGTTTTTTTACGAGATAATGCTGGAGCTGGACTGGTGAGCTAACAGAAACCTTTTATTATGTGTATGCACTGTTGAAGTTTTCCATATGTGGATTTTCTATTTATAAGAGAGCTATGAACACTGCTAGCAACTGTGGGGATAGTATGGATAATGTAGAAAATGTTGTGCATTGGGGGGTGCATCCTTGAGAGCGACAGTAAATGTTAGAGGGATGTTGGGGGAAACAAGGCTTGACAGACATCATATAACTGGCCATATGGTTACATGGAAAGATGTGGAATTCAAGGATTTTGATGATAGAGAAGATCCTCTTGATCTCTCATGTAGACCAGTTGATGCGCATGCCATAGGGTAAGTTTTCAGGAAATTTGTGCATTGATACTTGGTTTTATGATGGCTTGTTTTGAATGTGCCTAGAGGATGGGTGTTCAATACCCTTGAAATATATTTTTACCTTTTCCTGAATTCAAAAAGGAGGGGAAGAAAAAGGTAAAAGAACTCCTTGGAGTTGTTATGAAGTGTATGCTTGACCTTTAAATGGATGATAGATTATGCCTTTCCTTTTTCCTGTTGTTCTTGTTTGCCATATGTCCTTCATTTTCTGGAATTAATGAAAATGGTCGTCTTGGTTCTTGCTATAAGACTTCCTGCCAAATAAGACATTTGCACATTTAAGTTCACTTTTTTGCTTGATAGTTTCTTTTCCCATTTCTGGCTTCCAGGTGGGATGGTGGTCCGGCATATCAGAAGATGTTCATGATCCTTATGGGCTTATTATACGCATAACTGCTGAGCATGGAAGATATGTTGCACGGAGTTACAGTCCCCGGTAATTCCTCGCATTTTGGACAATATTTCATGCTAGACTGTCACATCATTGAACCCCCCCCCCGTGGCAAAAAAAAAAAAGAAAAGAAAAGAAAAGGAAAAGGAATGTGAGCTGGGCCACACTGTGTGGTAGTTGCTTACTGCGAATTGTTCTCTCTCAGGCAACTTGCTACAGCTGCTGTTGGTGCACCATTGTTTGAGATCTTTCTTACGATGAATAAGAAAGGTGAATACAGGCAACAGGTATTTTGCGTCCCTGCTTAATCTATTACTGTATTATTTGGAAAATTTCACTCGCAATATGTGCTTGATGCAAAGGATAAGCATTTTTTTTCCTGAATTTCCCATCACACATGTGCTATTCTGCAATTGATTCGACCAAATCTGGGGTCTTGAGAAGAGAACTATGAGAAGATGGAAGGTTGATGAGAGATTTTCCCTATTTATGACTGATGTTGTGCTCTTTGGAGGCTTTGGATTGGTTTTTTCTAGGGCTGATATAGCTTGCTGGACATAGATATTTTCCCCTCGTTTGCAGCCAGATTGTATGCTTGTATGCTGCCATCCACATTTCCCTTTGTTTGTTACACCAGTGGCATTGCACATTGTTACGTGCACAATTTAATGTAAAATTCATAGAAGCTTTTAGGTTTTGTTCAATATCTGATATGTTACTGCGACATGGTAGGCGGTGTATTTGAAGAGGAAAGGACTGTTCCAAGACCCTTCAATGGTATCCTCCAAACCATCAGGGGCCACCAGCCGCTTAACTCGACAAGCAACAGAGGGTAAAGGTGACCTATTTGTTGTGAGTACTGAAGGCAGTGATGATGGTGATGATACAGATTCTGATATAACTGAGGGACTGCATGGTTTTCAGAATATTTTGAGGGACATGATTCCTGGTGTGAAAGTCAGGGTTTTGAAAGTGACAGCACCAGAGAAAGTGGACAAGGACTTTATATCAAAGGTCATTGAACAAATTATGGATGAAGAAGATGAAGAGAAGGACATTGAGTTAGAAAGTTCGGAGATAGAAGATGACATTAAGGGGGCAAGTGAACAGGAAGTTGATGAGATTGAAATGGATGCTGGTCATGGAATCATCAATAATGAAAAGCAAAACGGAATTGCAGTCAAAGTTGTCGTCGGAGGTCTTTCTCGGGAACTTCCAGGCAGTATGCATGCTAAAGAATCACTTAGAGCACCTGCTAAGCTAGAGAAAAAAGGATGCAGATCATTTTCCTTTTCTATAGAGAATCATTTCAACCCACAGGATTCTGGTGCCAAGGAACCACAAGATAGAAAAGCTAAGCTGCGAGGTCAACGTACTGTGGATCATGTTATTTTTGATCTAGCCAAAGTCATTGGTAGGGAGAAGATACCTTTGAAGGTTGGTTCACGTTGTAGAGGCCTCTTTTATTCTCTATTGATGGATATCAACTTATTATTAGCCATTATTATTATTATTATTATTATTATTATTTACTGACAAGATGATTACTCTTCCTCAACTGTACAGGTACTGAAAGATGTTGGCAAATTGATAAATCTTACCCTCAATCAGGCTCAAACTCATCAACTATTGCCTGGGTGTACGATGTTCAATCGGATAGAAATAACAGCATCCCCTGATCCTCTTAATGGTTATTTGTTTCTCTAAATCTTCTAAAGAGTGATTTTTTATAGAAGTTGTTTATTGTTTGGTTATTTTCAGATGCTGTGTTGTTTCTGTCCATAGTAATCTGCTTTTCTTTCCATTATTTTTAGAATCCTCGACCCCTTTATCCTACTCAGAGAGAAAGCTTTAATGCTTGTAGGACTCTATCTTGGTGCACATGGCCTATACTCTTACGAAGTCATACACCTCCAACGTAAGTTTGGTCAGTGGCAAGAAGATCATGTGAAAAAGGAGTCTCCTAATCTTGAGTTTTATGAATATGTGGAAGCAGTAAAATTAACCGGAGATCCTTATGTCCCTGCAGGACAAGTGAGTTACTTTTTTTATTTTTTATTTTTTTAGTGGTACCTAGATGAAGGGTGCACCTTAGTGTAATGGTAAGGTCACTCCACGGTTTGAGAGTCCTGTGCACTGAGACGCCCTTAGTGGTACCTGGATATGCTGAACATCTTGTGAACTTTATGCTTGGTCTTTGAGTAACATAATGTGGAATAATGTTAATTGCATATTGAATTTTCAATAGTCTATTGGCAAGTATTTTTTTGTTCTTTTACATACAGACTTGTTCACACATTGCTTTATAATCAAAGACATTAATATCTGTGAATGTGTCAGAGCAGTGTCATCTTTTAGTTTGTCTAGGTGGTATTCTTGCATTGTTTTAGTAGGTTAGGGGATATATTGGTTGTTCAGTTGATTGATTCTACATTTTGTTCAACTTTGTTCTGACTCTAGGTTTGCTTCTAGTTTCCTTTTTAGACCTTGAATTTTTACCTCTGTCAATGTCTCTAGGTGACATTCCGTGCTAAGGTTGGAAAAAGATATCAGCTACCTCACAAAGGCATCATTCCTGAGGAATTTGGAGTGGTATCGTGTTAGCTTTTAGAATTGAATTTGGCATTAGCCCTTTCCCTTTTTTTGTTTTTTTTTTTCTTTCTTCCATTTGTTTAAGGGTTTCTTCTGATTTTATTCACAACATAGATTGCTCGATACAAAGGACAAGGGAGGCTTGCCGAGCCAGGATTTCAGAATCCACGATGGGTTGACGGTGAACTTGTTATTCTTGACGGAAAGGTTTTTACATTTTATATATCTTGTTTAAGTGATTTCCTCATATTGATTTTGTTATGAAGATCAATTCTTTTCCTGCAATGAGAATTACATTGATTTTGTGACATTGTTCTTCTCCTGCAGAACATTAAAGGAGGGCCCATTGTTGGATTTGTATATTGGGCTCCTGAATATCACTTCTTGGTGTTCTTTAGTCGACTGAGGCTTCAATAGCAGATTATCATATGTGAATAATGCTTGAGCTTTTTCATTCTTTGTTCACTTTTTTTAAGGTATGCATTGTCTTATTGACAGTATTTTATGATTTTTTTAAATCTGATAATATATATAATGATAATGACTGGTTTATCTACTTTGGATTGTCTGTTTAATTTTCTGTGTGCAAGCTAATATTAAGCCTTACAGAAAAGTGACCGACTGCCTTTGTTTCACCATTGCGCTTAGTGATATCAAAGGCTTGTTTTAGAAAACTAGTCGCTCTTCTGTTTCATTCTATTGGATTTGTTAGCAAGTCTTTCTTCTACCATTAGGGGCAGCCATTGATGCTGAGGCCTTGGCATCCATTGATACTGGATTTACCAATGGATAGAAGGCACTGAATCTTGTTTACTAAATCAAATATATTGATGCTGCCTATTGGTTGTGGCTATCTTTTGATGTTTAATGTCTGTGCTGCAGATAATCTGTTGGTCTCATTTTGTTTCCTTTCCTACATTTTTGCTTGTATAAAAACATGGATGGATGTAGGAGGGTGATCTGAAATAATGTTTAAATGCCCTGTTCTGCATGTGCAGGGATCCATATTGTCCCCGAAAGTTGTTACATCGGCTTCATTGTCTGTTATAGTGAATGTCGTGTGGCCAAAATGCAGTTTCTTAGGGTCACAAAAATTGTGTAGGCTCCACTTGAGAGAATATTGTTCAATAATTTTCCCTCTTCCTGCTTTTCATTTTGCAGGCATGGATGGGATTTATGTTCAGTGTATCCTTCGACTTGACCAGTGGAATGTGCGTAGAAAGTTGTTCCACATGACCAGTCCTCACTTGCTGACTGTTGCAATAGTAGGCAGGTTCTTTTTATTTGTAGCCTCAGCCTGAAGCGAACCTTAGGATTCCAAACTTCTTATCCACAGATAAATGTGGTTGGCTCATTAATGTATACTCACTGGTGCGCTCTAGCTTTGAAGATGCTCTTTATTTTAAGGGCTAGCCTCTGGGGTGGGCTTTTTCAAAGATCAAATCTCATGTTTTGTAATTACTGCTATTTTAGTCTTGCAACAAAATGCAGCTTCACATGTTGAGTCCTTATTAACAACTATATTCTTCTTCTTCTTCTTCCCACAAAAATGGGTGTAGATGATTCGCATGGGAAGTGAAATTGGCGCATTTGCTGGTATCCATCAGATGGAAGATAGATAGCCAGCAGACAGAAGGCATACATTTAAATTCTTCCGGGGTATTAACAGAAATAACCGACTAGGTTTAGTTCGGTTGGCTATGGGAGTGACAGTTGTGGGATATTGGATGTACAAATTCTACTTCTCCCGAATTTTCACAAAATGCGGGTTTAAATTATAATGATAAAAAGGGTATTTGTAGAAATTTTTAGTGGTATCAACCTAAAATTAGTCTTGCGGTTTAGCATCTTCTTGGAATATGATGTGCAGAATATGCGTTTGATTCGACTATTTGCATCATTTCTCTCTATGGTTCAAGTTTTAGTGGTACAAACACGGTGGTTGGACTCCTTCCACGTGTTCAGTTGAATACAGCTCAACGAACTGCTGGGGGTCGGTACGTGTTTGTATCGGATGTCTGTTCAACTAAAATTAGATTACCCACGTCTGAAACGAGTGTGCTAAAGTAGAACGTCCTGTCTCAGGAAAAACTTGGGTGCACTGGGTGCCCGAAAATAGAACAGCCGAGGCACAATATGAATATGGTCTTCTATTATATGGACTTAATGGTAATCAATAATAGAAGGATAGCACAGTTTTGAACCTAGTCAATAAATGGATTTGGAATCTCTTACGGCTTTACAGGTGCATGTCAAATAAGCTCAATTATCCCTACTTAAAATATCTCGCAACGAGAGAACGCTTGCACTTCATGTTCTTTCACTATTCACGGACTCCTAGCAGTCTCACATAAACGCAGGCTCCTTGGCCCCTCCCATCGTCACCTTATAGACCAACATCTAATCCCCCGTTTTTCTTCTTTCTCTTCTCTCTCTCTCTCTTTTTTTTTTGGAATTTTCCCTTTTCATTTTTTCTCTTTTGGAGGTTAA
Source organism: Bruguiera gymnorhiza (assembly GCA_020883675.1). NCBI lineage: Eukaryota > Viridiplantae > Streptophyta > Magnoliopsida > Malpighiales > Rhizophoraceae > Bruguiera > Bruguiera gymnorhiza. The sequence continues at coordinate 6,833,196 of JAIRCJ010001062.1, read as the reverse complement.
AAGCTTATATCATAGTGTTTTTCCATCAAAGAAAAAAGTTTATCACAGCGTTCGCCAACAAATACTTGCTGATTGCAACCAAAAAACTTACAGTGAACACTGGCTTAAGATGCAGATAGAAAGCAACCTTGTTAAAAAACACATTTGCACTCTATGTACATGATAGATTCTATTGTTTTTACATATACGTATGAGATAAGGGCATCCATGCTTTTTATTCAAGTTGATTAACTTCGGATATATTTGCCACACAATACTCACTACATTGCCTTATTTCTCACCATTTCTGCTGACATCCCGGATTCGGGGCTTCTCCCAATGACACCTCATTTGCTATTATGGCACCCCTTTGTTTTGCCATGTACAGGCCTACATGATGCATCAGCTCCTGCAGCCAGAATGTAAATTAAAAGGGAAGAGGAATCAAGTCGTATCTGTCCAGGATAATTAGCAAACTAAGGGCAACAGTTTTTCTAAGGTGATCAAACTAAACGTCGCATTACCTGGGGATGAGCTAAAGCACCTTTAATATTTCTGGCAACATGTAGAGGAACATCAAAGGTAGCACAGCCACCTGAATACACCACCACATCCTTCAAAGGGGCCAGGAATCCAAGGTTTCTTGCTGACAATGTTGAGCAAACAAAATCCATCACACAGATATCTGTGCAGATTCCCACAACCAATATCTGCAACAAATTGTAGTTAGATCAATAGGAATCACTCGTTTGCACACAATCCAGTACGTGGCATGCTGTTATTTTATTTGGCATGGGCAACTTAAATGTTGTAAGCTGCTTATGGGTCAGGGGAGGTAAAAGATGCAATGCCAGAAAGTATTAGGAAACCTCCCACTTACGGCTTTTATCTGGTTGTTTTTCAACCAGTCTACAAAAACATTGCGGCCATCATCCTCGATTGAACCCAAAAATCCATCAAAGCAATCTTTGCGTCTGATGGTAACATTTGGCTCTCTCTCCAACCACTGTAATGCTGCACAAAGGGAAATATCATGAGAGAGAGCATTTAGCAGGAACTTCCTGACCATCTCAAGTTCTGACCTTGTTACGTCCAAACGTGAGATCTCACAAAAATGTGCATTTCATCACCAAGGACCTACCACTTGTACATGCCCCACTTTCTGCCCTGCAACTATGCGCTTGGTATAATGGTATTCGATGCATTTGTTGGGATCATAAAATGTTTCTAGTTACTCTATAGGCTTTGTCAGAGCAGGGGATCCTCAGCAATAAAAAGAGCCATTTATGTTGAAGTTAATCAACAAATAAGCTGCCTTTGCTTTTTTTGGTTCTCTGTTTTCTTTTATCAATTTGGCATTTACTTCTCTATAATCTCTCAATTATCTACCATTTCTAGAGCAAGACCACGGAATATTTGCAATTCTAGTCCCCTGTGCAGCGCAAATAGTCCAAAACATCGAGAATTAGATAATAGCTAATGTCAAACGAGAAAATAGATACCGGGAACCAAGTTTGATTCGTCAGAACCAGCAATACAATGAGGAGGGTATGGTTCCTCAGGCTTGTTCGGATGATGAGAATCAAGAAACGCCATGACAGGCAATTTCTTCTCACAGAAAATCCTAGCTAGCCTTGCCGATTCATCGACCATTCTTGTAATTTGCCGGTTGGGCTCTCTTGGAGCCTGGAAAGCAAACACCATACACACGTAAGTGGTTTCTACGGACAATTATACGGTTAAAGTTTGAAAATCAAGTACCAGATTTCCAGCGCCAACAGTGCAAAAGCCATTGATGATGTCCACAAGAACAAGACCAGTCACAACGTCCTCGGGCATAACCACGGATTCCTGATCCAGAGGAATCTCAGTTTTCACAATATCAACAGCTTGGGACCCCATTCTTTTCAGCGACCCACTTCAGCTGCTACAAATGCAAACCCAACTGAAAAGGAAATGCAAACTGTGGAGGAAACCTCGTCGACCGAATATAATAGGCAGTCTAGCATAAAACATCTCAGAAGAACTTTTGTTTTTCTTTGAACGAAAATATCAAGATTTCGACTTTTCCGCTTTTTTGACGTGACATTACCGTGAAACAGCGTTGGATAAGGGTCGGCGAGGACTGTTGCTAGATTCTCGGTTGGACACTAGTGAGAAAAAAATTAAGCTTCGTGTCACGTGCATATCACGAATTATGCCATAGAAAACGAATGAATTTTTGCGTTATATAAAAAGAGAAATTTTGAACTGCACGTCCCAATAGGATAGATGGTATCAAAACTAATTATTAAACGCTCTACGTGAAAAATATAAGTAGAGGACTCGTGATAAAAAAAATTAAAATTATATAAATTTAAGTGTAGCATATTCTAACTAACTGACTTTAAATCATATTCTCGAGCCCATGAGTATGTTATGTTTTACATCGTTCAATTGACTGTATACTCCTCTTTTGCACTTAAGTTGTCCCTTCACATCAAGCACAATTCCGCCACAAATCAACGCTTTTGTGGTCCCAAAGGTGACCATTTTCACGAACTTTTCTCTCTCTAATTTCAGACTATCTTCTCCACCTGTCCTTTCCAACAGGGAAAACAATTTGACAGATTTACTATTTCCATGGAAATGGTCCCTAATTCGCGCGCGCGCATGTGTGTATACATATAGCCTGGTAAGGGAAAACAATTGCCGGGGTTAAAAAAAAAAAAAACAGAAAAAATCCAACACAAATAATTCCCCCAACAAGTCAACTCCAAAGCCGAGAAGACAAATGGGCCAAAGAATAAAAGGGCCACAAGAAGACAAACAACGTACGACCGACTTCTGTTTCTTCGACTGACGGGCGTGTCCATCACGCGCGCACTACTTGGATCAAACGAGCGAAATCTGTCGTCGAGCACACTGCACACTGCACACCCCAACCCCACGCGCACGTTAGAATTGACCACCGAGAGTAGCAAATCAATTTCTTTCCGCAGCCCCACACCGGCTTCACAGCTTCCACGGGGAGAAGACAAACAGAACCGACTTGTCGTATTTTAGAGAGAGCGAGAGCGATACAATAATAATGGAGAGCACATTTCTCTCTCCACCGGCAAAGCGACCGATACAGTACACCTTCTCGGGGATGACCGACTCCAACCCCTACTACTCCACCGCCGCCGTTTACGTATCCTCCAACAAGCGATCCAAGCCTCCGCCCCCACCTCTGCCGGTTCCTCCAGGCCACGTGTCTTTCCGTCTCCTCTGCCATGCTTCCCGCATCGGCGGCGTCATTGGGAAGTCCGGCAACATCATCAAGCAGCTGCAGCAGCAGACCGGCGCCAAGATACGCATCGAGGAGCCGCTGGCGGAGTCCGACGACCGTGTGATAACGATTATCGGACAGAGCGCGGTTCTTTCCAAGATATCGTGGCCGAGTAGCGGTGATGCTGATAATGGCGATTGTGGCTGGGAGGAGTTTGAGGTTTCCAAGGGACAGGAGGCGTTGATTAGGGTTTTCGAGAGGATTTTGGAGGTGGCGGCAGAAACTTGTGGCGTGAAAGTCACGCCCCGAGGATTGGTGTCTTGTCGGTTATTGGCGGCGGCGAGTCAGGTGGGGTCGGTAATAGGGAAAGGAGGGAAGGTTGTGGAGAAGATGAGGAAAGATTGCGGTGTCAAAATTAGGGTTTTGACGGATAAGTTACCGCTTTGTGCCGAGCCAAAGGAGGAAGTGGTTGAGGTAAGGATCGTTGTTAAACTCTCGAATTGAAGCTCAATGCTTTTGATGAGTATAATTTTATACGTACAGAAATCGGTTTGTCAGCCAGATATTCTAATAAGTTCCAGCACGGTTTGCATGCTAGATGTACTTGCTTGTATGAGTTTTCTAGAATAAGCAAGTGGTTTATCAACCGGTCTATTGGTTTGATTTCTTTTGCAACTGCAGTTCTATCATTAACTTGAAAATTCTACTTGATTCTTGTAATAATTTTAAATGATTCTTCAATCTGGATTGTGCCAGAGCTGTGGAACTGTAGAAAAGGGCTTAGCTTGATTTCTATACTTGAGTTTTGGTCCTTCTGAACAAGTATGAGCACAAAAGTTGTTGTCTCTTGCATTTAGAGGGCACTACCATGAGTGTGAAGGGATTAATTGGTGCTTGGAACTTTGGATTGTAGATTTTGAATTTGTAGAATCAGTGTGGAGTCTTGTAACTTAACCAAGTATTGTTTCAAATTGATATCCTTTGCAGCAGAAAACATTTTTGGTGCTGCTTGTCCTAATCCGGTGCCTGAGATTTTTTGGGAATATAAAGTCATATGTCTAGAATATTTAGTGACATAAATGGATGCAAAATTAAGTGTGGAGGCCGATCTTTGGCTGTAAATGGGAAAAAGAAAATTGGAGGTTTCTGGTATCCTTGATTGCCTAAGAAGCATTTTCTATTGAAACTTGTATAATTTGCTATTTATCCTACTGTATTCAGTATCAGCCAAGATTTCTTATGCATTGTTTGTTTTTTTGCTGCATTAATTCATCATTGAAGATAGATTGTTACTTCCATGTGAAAATGGTTTATATTTGCAGATTGAAGGGGATGTTTTTGCTGTAATAAAGGCACTTGTTGCCGTTTCTCGCTGCCTTCAAGATTGTCAGCCAACTGACAAGACAAGAATAACTGGCAGCAAACCTGTTGAGGCAGTTCCTCAGGATTCCTTGCCTGAAGTGCGTTTAGACCTTCTTTCTCAACCTGACAGAGTGCTACCAAGCTTGCCTAGTAGCTCCATTAATTATCCTTCAAGGGTTCTTCCTTTGTCACTGGAGTCCAACAGGGCCACAATACCAGACTCAAAGGTGATACAACAGGAAGTTGTGTTTAAAATTCTTTGTTCTAATGATAAGGTTGGGGGTGTTATTGGAAAGGGAGGCAGCATTATAAAGGCACTGCAAAATGAGACTGGTGCTGCTATAAGCATTGGAGCTATGATGGCTGAATGTGATGAACGGTTGATCACAGTGACTGCATCAGAGGTTTGCATGCTGTTAACCTGGTCTTCAACTAACCCATGTTGTATGTAGACTAATCTTTATTTTTATGTCTCTTTAGAACCCACAATCTCGATACTCAGCATCACAAAAGGCTACTGTCCTTGTTTTCTCGAGGTCTGTAGAGGCCGGCATTGAAAAGGGAATGGATTCTAGCTCAAGTAAGGTGTCCCTTGTGACTGCCAGGCTTGCTGTCCCATCAAACCAAGTTGGTTGTTTGTTAGGACAAGGAGGCCTTAGAATTTCAGCCATGCGTAGGTTAACTGGTGCTTGCATAAGAATTATAGGGGTTGACCAGGTCCCAAAGTGTGTGCAGCAGAATGATCAATTGGTGCAGGTCAGTTGGTTACAGTGCAAGGTTGCCAAAGTTAGCCTTTTGTTAAGTATGCACCTGTAATTTGGATTCAAAACACAGTATCATTTGATCAATGATTAAAAATTCTGAATTCCTGAGATTTTACTTTCTACTTGCATTCTAGCACATGCGATTTTCATGTATTGCATGTATGGATGTGAAAAAATGTGTGGCAGATGTTGCATCAGCATTATGTATTGTGTGCTGGTTCAGGCTTATAATGCTGGGTTAAAAAAAAATATTTTTGAAATGCTGTACATTTCTGATACTTTTGATGGTGGTGTAAATATGATGCATGTGGTGAAGGCTTTTTCATTCACTTCATTTATGTGTTGTATGTTTAACAGGTATCAGGAGACCTTATGCAAGTGAAAGATGCAATCTACCACATTACTGGCAGACTCAGAGATAACCTATTCGTTAGCATGCTTGGTAGTGGAACAAGGAGCACTTCATCTGTATTAACTGAGACCAGTCCCTATGGTAGATTGAGAGATTCATTGAGGGATCCATTGACAAACCCTTTAAGGGATACGTTGACAAACCCTTTGAGGGATACAGTGAGGGATCCATTGACAAACCCTTTAAGGGATACACTGACAAACCCCTTGAGGGACACCTGCAGGGATCCATTAACAAACGCCTTGAGGGATCCGTTAAGGGAGTCATTGAGGAATCATGCCTCCCTAAGCCTACCTTCATCGGTCAGTGTTTCTAGTATGGGTCTACATACTACTTTAGCTAATGGTATGGATCACCTTGGGCTTTCCCATAATTTTGATTCTCCTCCCTCACCAAGGCCATGGGCATCAAAGGTAGAATCTTCCACTCCCCTTGACCCCTTCCCCCCCTCCCCCCCAAACACACACACACACACACACACACAAAATTCTGTTCCTGATATTTAAACACTCTTTATGGGTGGAACTCATTGCAGATGATAGCAGGAGCTAATCCTAGGAGCACCACTGATGTCAGTAGGGGATTGGCTGCTTTTAAGGGTGGTTTAGAACTTGGGAGGTTAGTAACACCTTACTCTGGAAAAATTATGGTAGACCAAGTGCTATTGACAAGAAATTTTCTGCTTTGCTAAATTTGTGATTGTTTGGTCTCTAGACTGTCACTAAAGAGTTAGTAATCTCTTAAGTATGCTCTTTTTAGCTGTGAATGCTGGTTACCTTGAGCCTAGAAATGTATGAACAGGAAAATCCCCTGATCTGCTTAAATATATTGTCTTTTCTTGTGAGTTCCTAACTCCCATGTCTGTTGTTTGCAGTGGAAGCAAGTCTGCCATTGTGACAAATGCAACTGTAGAGATTTTAGTTCCTGAAAATGTTATTGGTTCTGTATATGGGGAGAATGGTAGCAATCTGACTCACTTGAGACAGGTACGTACTTTCTTTTCATTTTTGTTGGTTGCCTTTTCTTCTTGTGGAATTGTAATTTCTAATATGGTTCAACAAGTGAATATCTTTGGTGGGTGTGATTGTGTCGATACTTTGGCCAAACCATTGAGCTTCTTACAATGTAAAAGCTTGTCATACTGCCCCAAGCAAGCTTTACATTTTTCTGGGAATGAGTTGGATAGTCAGAACAAGCTTGGACGAAATTAGTCTTATGCCTTGGGTAGGGATGACATTATTACAAGTAACGACAAAAGTGGATCAACCTAATGACTTAAGACCAAAATCTGGTACACCTTCGATGACAACGAGCAGAATTTTAATTGTATTAGCCATTTAAAAGTGAAAGACGTACATCATCTAACACTGTCAATCATAATAGATTACAAAATTCAGTCACTATCATACCCTCAATAAGTTCACAAAGAGTAAAAAGAATTAACTGAATAGCCAACCAGATTTTCTCAAGTGTAGGCAAATATTAACCCGAAAAACATCATTTCTTTGTAGAAGTACCTTCAGATCTTTATTGCCAAACTGGCTCAAACAATTAAGCAAAGCAATGCAATACCCAAAAAGAATCACAAATACTACTCACACTAAATTAGTACATACACAACACATATGAGCAGAAAAAGGAGAAACTTGACAACTCTGCAAATTTTCTTGAAGAAGTTAATTTAAGGCACAACTTTGGATTTTGACTTTCAAGGTTCCAATTGCGCTGGAGGTAGAGTGACTTGAAAGAAAGTGAAGTTTTTGTAAGCAACTAGTTTATCTAATATATAACATTAAACATTAGAAATAAATCTTCATGACTGCTAGACTTTACATTTTTATTACATTATTTACCCTGTACTCATCATTCAATTGCCAAAAAAAAAAAAAAATGGTCCAAAATTATTTCACCCCTCAAACAACGTTACCATATGGTTGAGATCTCATCTTAAATCTCCTTTGGCTTATCCTATGGTGTTCTTTAATCAGATCTCAGGTGCCAAGGTTATAGTGCACGAACCTCTTCTAGGAACAAGTGACAGGATTGTTGTTATATCCGGGACACCGGATGAAACCCAGGCAGCTCAGAGCCTCCTTCAGGCATTTATCCTCACTGGCAAATCATGATTCCTGACTAAAACATGTCGGTTATGACTTGTTAGCTTTGAAGCAGAAGGCAGCTCCACATTGTTACATGTTCTAGGTGCCTTTTGTTTTTGTCCAAAATGTGTGAAGTATTCCTACCTATAGTACATGCGAGCCCATATCTTCTGAAATAGGCAATGCAACAGTAACAGGATTCACCAATATTTTTCACACAAAGTGAACATTGTTGTCAAATTATTCATGATATGTTTTCCATAACCCTGTTTGTGTATCCTGGCTTGATTTTGGCTAATTAAAAGTTTCCAGGGTTTGCCAAAAGCAGTATTTCAAAGACCTTGCATCCTTTTATTATCTCTTTCATGATTTGTTTGCCAACCAAATGTAGGCTTACATAGATACACATTAGAACAGAACGTTAACTCTCAAACTTATGGGAAGCATTTTATACATGGTAGAAATGTGTGTGAAATACCTCCCTGCAGGAAAACTTTCTGTACCACTTTCCCTCAACAATCAGTAAATATTTTTCTTTCTCAACTGGATGCATCATCATTCAATATGCCATACGCCCAACAAGTATTTCAATACACATGAGATATTTTATTTCCACTTGGTTCAGTGAAATCAGACATAGATAACTCATGGAACAGAGAGGTCAATGCTAGACAAAACAATAGAAAGAAAGGAGTTGTAAGATAACTGTCAAAAATTGATTAAAAAGAAGAAGAAGAAGAACAAAATTCTTGTTATATGTCTCCGGGCATTTTTTATATTGCACAGTTTATAACTTGCCATTTTCGGAAAGGAACTGTCTGGAGTAAATTATAAATCGACTGTCAGATAACTTTTGGTTCCTCAGTTCAAAGATTGGAAATCTAATAAATATGTTGATTTCTGCTAGAAAAAAAAGAATATCATATTGGTCGCAAGAATCATCTAAAGCTACATGCTGGTTGTCTTGTATTTTTGCCACCTGATGGGGGCAAAATTAAGTCTCTTCTCCCTAGGCTATAAAGCTCTTGCTGCTCTCCAATAAGGCAGAAACCTCCTTGCATCAGCTTATCTAAATTCTATACTTGTGGGTTTAGGATTTGTTTTTTTTTTTTTCCATTGGAATTATGTTTAGGATGTTTTTAAGAAATGAAAGTTAAAGAATTCTTGTTGAAGTGACCATTGGGACTGAGCTAATCTGATGTTTATAGCATATCCTATTGTAGGTCTTTGCAATAGGTTAGTATGGGGTATATTGTTAAAGTTGAAGGTGGAGAAGGAATGATGATGACAAAGGTCTCCAATTTGTGGATGGGAGGATTACCACTTCGTTGATTGAGAATTTGATATGGGATTTTCTGGCTTTTTTCAATTTATCCTTTGGTCCCTATGCTACCCCTTTTTTAGGAAAATTTCTCTTCCTGTTCTCCTCTTGTTCTACAGCTGGACACAGTCTCTCGTATGGCAATACATCGTGCTGATGCAGACCCTTTTGAGTTTGTTGGGGGTGGGAAGGAAGATTTTAGATAATATCGATAGCAATTTAAGCTTTCTGACTTTGTAACCATCTTTCTCCTTTCTATTTCAATTTTTTTTTCCCTATTCCTCGTATAATAAAAAATTCCTCTGCCATCCTCTTCCAGAAACAATTGTTGGCTGCTCATATTTCTCACCATTCTGGCATTCTCTGCTTGGTTTCCCTTCCCCACAAATTTGAGGTTGTGAAAACTGAAAAATGTTGGACCTGTATGAAGTCAAGAGGCCATGCAAAATTGGTATGTGCCGCCCAAGTGAAGGGCCTTGCATGGTTGCCTGTGACGAGTAAGATGTGTTGAGCCTTAAGCCTTTGAGTGTGCCTTGACGCCACAAGTGTGATATTTATCCCATAATTTTTCATCATGTTGGCTTGTCTGGTGAAGGGCAAAATAGGAGGGCATTTGACCATTCTAGTGGAAATTGAATTCCCTCACTTTGGAGGACTTAGAAACCCACACTGGGTGGGTGGCTTTTCTCAAATTCTCTATTGAGAGATTTTTACTAATTATCTAACTGCCATAATACTGTCTTGTTTAATCCCCTTTATTTCATCTGAAGGGTAGATTTGTAATTATATCTATGATACCTAGGAATTAAGACTAGATCAACCAAACCAGGGAATTTCTTAATTCCCATAATTTGGACGAGAGAATTTTTATTTCACATTCGGAATTGTGCAAAGTCCATGGTTTTCAAAGTCCTGATACCAAACGGCCATGATTTCAAAAAGAGAATGCATGAAGTCCATGAATTATCTATAGGGCTGGATTAACTTATTATTCCTTCTGTTTTACTTGAAGTATCACGTGTTGTTATTAATGTTGCTGATTCAAAATGAGAATTTTGTAAAGCAAAACGGAGGATGCAGGGAAGTGCACTCCTACGGAAGGTTATTGGCTCTTGGGTAGTTTGAAGTCATCGCTTGTACTCAAGCAATCCTGTAATGCAATTGACTTTCGTGCGATGTAGAAAAGTGGCCATCTTATTGGTGGCCAGTCGGCAAAGAACAGAGCATCATCAGTTCATAAATGTGAGTTTATTTTCCCTTTTCTAAATTGTTTTCAGTGCTATGACTGCAATAATATTGTTTCAAAAAATGCCATATGATGTCCAGGACTGAGATTCGAAACACCCATGGATAATACAAAATTCTGCAGGTCCCAGTTGATTCTTGTACCTGATTATGGTACATAGAATATAGATGATTCTTGCATCTAATGAATGCCATCATTCCTAGCACTGAAAAACTTTTGTAAAATGACAGAAAATTCACACGCTTAAACCATCATCGTGTGTTCTCCTCCTGAGCTGTCCTCGTAGCACCTAAAGTCTTAATGCTCCCCATCTGGGTACCCCCAACAATATGTAGATGCATCCTCATGGGCCGTGGACTAACGTGTCATGCGCTTAAATTGGCAGAGCCCTACTACTCTCATCTCACCCGACACTGTGATCAATAGGAATGGCAGCATCTGGCCAAACAAATTTAGGGACAATATGCGACAAGAAATAAAAATGTGAACTAGTCTTCAAAGCTCTCTAAGAAATTTACACTATTGTTCAGAACAGAAGCAAAAATAAAAATTTATCTCAGAATATGGGGTTGTACTTCTGTGCAATTCTTAATTAATTACCTCATGCTCAGACGTATAACATAACATCAATGGCCAACGTTAGCGTATAGCATTCAAGAATCAACAACATGAACCTGACAGGTAAATGACGGTTGAAATTTTTGGTTAATTATATCAATGTGAAAGGAAAAAATCTAGCCGGATTCATTTAGAGTTAATGATAGGCAGGCACAAGAAATATGAATTAATTATTTTTTAAAATAAAGTTAAAAATAAAAAATTTATTTTATAACCCTCGTGTAAGTATTAGATATCTTAGTAGTTATAGCTCTACAGTGATTTTCATGTGAGATATTCCAGAATCAAGAATATATTACAATATATGTGACTGCACAACAAAATAAGAAATAAACAAAAAATATGCAATATATATTAAAATTTAATAAAATTTTTATTAAATTGTATTACAAATACAAACACTCACCGCATTACTTTTTCAGTACATTATTACTAGATTTATTGGGTGTCACGTATCCGTGCTGCCATTGGTAGATTGACCAGTAATTTCTTCGTCATTTCGGCCCGCCTCCGCCGGACGTTCAGGGTGTGTTCTCGTCTCTCTCCTCCTCCTCCTCCTCCTCCTCTCTAGAAGAAACATCTTTCTCCTTAAACGTTTCTCATCGATTTTCCATACCCCCATCGTATAATCAAGCAGAATATGCGTCATTATAGTTCAGCATCTACAGATTTTAATGAAAACATTAGTAAAAACATAAATGAAGAAAGAAAAGAGAATTTTTGTTAACATTATTATTATTATTATTATTACTTTTATTCCTCTCATTCTCTCTCTCTCTCTCTCTCTCTCTCTCTCTACCTTCTCTTTACTTTTCTTACTTTATTTTATTTTATTTTTTGTTTTTCAATCAGACAGTAAAAATGAGAAAAACTGACTCTGACTCCCCCCCCCCCACAATCTATAATTTTGAGCAGTCCCATTTTCCCCCATATAATAATAATTATGCCACGCTGTCATAATCTGTCCTAAAGGCCACTAACTAGTGGCACGAACCGTAAATACGAACGGAAATCAGGGGCTTTTCCCCAAACCCCATCGTCCTCTCTCGACACCACACCCACCAACGCTCTTCTTCGCAATTCTTTCTTTTTGATTCGAATCAAACACACACCAATTCCGCATTTCACAATTTTAAAAGGGCTACCCATCTTCTCAGATCCGTTCATTTCCCATTATTCACAAAAAGAAAACAATAATAGTTATAATAAAAACAATCGTCTTTTAATCTTGGGAAAACCATTTGATTTGATTTTATTTGTTTTCCCCGTTTCTCCTCCTGTTTTCTTGATCGTTTACAATACAAGATTTTCTCTCGAATTTGTTTTCTCATCAATTCCTAAAATTCTGAGCTCTGTCTTGTTTTGTTTATTATTTTTTTTTTTTTGAAAAAAGAAAATTGAAGTATTGCTCTGAACACTTTGGCTTCTTTCTCTGATCTGTTCCTGGATCTAGCTTTTTCTGGGTTTTTCCAGCCAAGTTTTTTGAGCCTGTAAATGCAACAAAAATGCAAAATTCGAACAGGGAAGCGCCGGTGTACGGTACAGGGACAGAGACCATGAACATACAGACCCAACTAGAAGAAGAAGACGAAGAGGGTATCGAGAGAGGCGGAGAGGAGTCCATAGACAACCCCAACGTCGGCTATGAAGATGGCACTGGAACTGGGGTTGGCGTGGAGGACGTTACGGGCAGCGCCATGTTTATTACTGGTGGGTCGGATTACAATTCGGTGACTGGGAATGGAAGTGATGCAGACCAGCTAACTCTTTCTTTCCAGGGCGAAGTTTATGTGTTTGACGGTGTCTCGCCGGATAAGGTTAGGGGTTTTGGTTGTTTTCTGATTGGGAAAATTGGTGTTTTTACGCTGGTTCAGCTGAAGATTGGGTTTTGCATTCTGGGTCTTTGTTAATTCTGTGAATCATGTCGTGCTTTAGTGGTTTGATGCTATGGCACTTTGGTTTGGCTTTTCGGTTTTCGGTTGGATAAGTGAATTCTCGTGTGTTTCGTTTGATTTAATTCTAGTTTAGTCGAGATTTCGAGACTGTTTACTTTAGAAATTGGGTTTTGGTTCTTTGTTGAATAAGTTTCTGTTCAAGACTAAATATGTAGTGCAGTCATGTCTTCATGCTTTTCTCTCTCTCTGTTTTTTTCTAGGAGGGGGAGTTAGGCCTGTGCATGTGCTTCTTGCCCACAATGTGGTATTTTTGCTTGTCTTAAATGTTCGCGATTATCCTCTTTTTGATGGCATAACTTGTGTTATGATACATGTTCTGTCCGGATAAATACCAAAGGATTGGCATAAAATTGTGATATAGTCTCTCAGTTGTTCTCTATAGCAGTTTCCACAACTTTATGCACCACCATTGATATTTTGATGATGCTTGGCTATATGGCCTCTGTCATTATTTGGGTATGACACCTTCATGATTTAATGCTTACTTACAAGACAAAGTTTTGTTCATCCAACTTATAAGTCCTAATGCTTCATGCTGTACACAATTAACTTTTCTATCTAGCTTCTTGATGGCTTTGTGTGCAATACAGCAATGTTATACTAATAGGTGTTCATTATGTTGAATTGTCACATGAGGGTTTTCTGTGGGTTTGAGTCACTTGTATTTTGGTTGACTGCACAAGTTATGCAACTTACAGTTTTCAATATCTCCTATAATTGAAGCTGAAGCATATTAGCTTTCAATGTTATAAAGGTTTTCGTAGGGTTCCTCAACTTTTTTGAATTAGAAATCTTTGTAGATTATATGGTTTTGAAGGGTAAGACTAGAAGTCAAGAGTTCCTTGTAATCTTCTGAGTTTTGAAATCCTTTTAAGGTTGCGTTAGGTTTGTTCACATTAATGGTCTATGCAAAGTAATTTTTGTTTTGTTGGGAATTTCTGCAGGTCCAGGCAGTATTATTACTTTTGGGTGGATATGAAATCCCTTCTGCCATTCCTGCTGCGGTGCCAGTACCTCTTAACCAAAGGGTATGTAAACTTTCAATTCACGGTCGCCCTTTCATAATCAGGATATTCTACTGGAGTGCTACTGTGTTCTTACATTCCCTGTTATAATTACATGTCTCTTAGGGTATAAATAACTTCTCTGGAAGATCACTTCAAACTCACAGAGCAGCTTCTTTGAATCGGTTTCGGGAGAAGAGAAAAGAGAGGTGCTTTGAAAAGAAAATTCGGTACAATGTAAGGAAAGAAGTTGCTCTCAGGTAAATGAATATGCATCTCCATTTTCATTTCCTGTTCTAAATGGTTTTCATTGACAGAAAATTTTGAAAACGATGCAGTCCTTGATTTTGTTTTTAATAATGAATCAATAAGTCCACTGAGTGAGAAGAAGATATAAAGCTAAAGAACCTTCAGCTTTCGGTTCCAAGTTCTCAGAGACAGTGATTAAATGATATAAAAATCTGAAAGATTTGATAACTGTTGCATGCAGACTTTCACTGTGCATGTTTTGGGGGAATATATTTTGGAATTGCATTAAAGTTCCTGATCAACCAGGCATCTGGGACACCCCTTTTTGATTTCTATTTTAAATCTTCACACAAGTTAGATGCATTTGTAGGTTTTAAGAAGTTTCATTTTTCTGTGCATTTCCAAGAGTTCCAGTTCTACATTTGTTGCTTTCAATCTTGGGAATGCTAAGATTTTTGTTCTAGGATCTCAAACAACTGAGAGTTTTCAATAGTCTGCATTATTGCTTGGGCACTATCCTACAAACCAAAGTCTTTTCCTCTCTGTCTTCTATTTTTTTGTTTTTTAAACCACTTTATGGCAGCAAATGCTGTATTTTTGTGAAAAGTTTGAATCTAACTTCTAATAATACATTGCCCTTTCTAAGTTAATTTGTAAATGTGTAAAGAGTCAGTCAGAAGCTAGTGGAGGAGGAAATCTTCTTTATTTTTCCCGAAATATTTGCTAAAAGAGTCAGTTAAAAACTAGTTGAGTGATTCTTTTTCTTTTTCCTGAAATATTTGCAAAACTGCTTTAAGTGCTTTTTAGCTTTTAGTTTTTCTGTCAGTGCCATTTTGTTCCCACACACCCACCCACCCCCCCCCCCGGGAGGTGTGGGCGGCCCTGTGAATTCAGTAGTGGTAAAAACTGTTTTAGGATCCTATAGTTGTGGTACTTATACTAGAAAATGTGCAACTTGCTGCTAGCATTAAGTTACCTCTTCTTATTTGATTTATTAATTAATTTAGCTCATGGATGATGTCAGGATGATGCGTAAGAAGGGTCAATTCACTTCATCCAAGACTATTATTGATGAAGGAGGCTGTGGTGCGGGGTCAGGTCAAGATGAGGGCATGCTGGAAACCTTGTGAGTATTAATTTATTTCTCTAATCTAATATTTGATCTTTTCTTTTGTGTTTTTTTTTGGATCTTTCATTATTGTCAATAAATATAAGGGCTTTAAGACTGTCTACCAAGATCTTCGAGCTGTTGCTTTGTTCTTGGTGTTTAAAATTGGTGATATAACACTGCTTATCTTGCTCTTTTTTTTTTTTTCTTAAAAAAAAAAAAATTGCTTATATTGTTAGTGAATATTGTATGATATCTGAGGACCCTTAGACTTTAATTTCTGTCATTTCAATAGAGATGATTATTTTTAAGTCTTGATCTTTCCCGTTGCTTAATACAGATGTACGCATTGTGGTATTAGTTCAAAATCCACTCCAATGATGCGTCGAGGCCCAGCTGGCCCAAGAACGCTTTGTAATGCATGTGGGCTGAAGTGGGCAAACAAGGTTTGTGAATTGCAGTGGTAGTTAGTTCTTTCTTTTGGCATATTTGTAAACTAAATACAGGCTGTGGCACCATTCAATCTGTAGCTAAGCCTTGCTTAATTTAGTTGAAATAAATTGTGGTAAATGGCATGAAATATACATGAAAGGGGAAAGTAAAGCACCAACACATGCATGGCTTAACATTTTGGAAGTTCAGAAATGCTTCTCTTCCTGCAGAGAATGTTCTTTGGTAGGTTCTGGATGTATTCATCGCAAAACTTGTTGCACGAAAGTGAGCTATAATTTATTACAATGTAAAGCCTGGAGAAAAAGTTGACTGCAAGAATTCTTTTCCCCCTTTTTCTTATCATCCATGCTTAAATTTGGCTGTGGGTATTGAACAAAAAAGAAAAATTTGCTATGGGTTGTTTTCTATTGTACAACTGAAGAAGAGTTATCTCGCAAATTTGCGGTACTTTTTAACTCACTAGAAATCTAGAGCTTGCAGGGAGTCTTGAGAGACATTGCAAGAGGTTCAGGCATGGCCATTCAGGACCCCTCTCCAAAGGCTACTGAACAGGTACTCTCTTTGTGAAGTTACAAGTTTTGCCGTTGAACTCTTTCCCCATCCTTACTCTGAGCCCCTCTTATTTGCCTGTGGAAAGATTAATTCTGTTGCCAAAGTCAAATTTTGATTTCTATTTCAGTTCTTTTATGTTTTTGGTAGCCCGCATATGGGTGCCTCAAGCTCCAATAATCATAATCCCTTCCCTCTGTTGGACTACCGGCAGCGAGTCAGTTTTGTCATGCGAGTGTGCCTTCTTCTTTTTATGTTCACAGGCCAATGGTGAGCTCAATGGCTCGGATTCAGCGATTGTGTCAGCAGATGTAATCTCTTCTTCTAATGGTGATAGCACAGCTGTGACTGCTGAAAATATAAGCCAATAGTTAGGCCCATCACGGGAAGCAGCCGTAACCCGTTAGACGACTTATGCCAAACAATTATACAAGCTTGTATATTAGTGGTCGGCTTCCGAGAGGTTAACTGTACATATGTGCTATATGTCAACCAATGTGTTTCATCATACATAAGTTGTTTGAAGTACTTCGGAAAAGCTCAGCACCTGCTAGCTTGAAGATAAAATTCAACTTGATCTGGTGATTCGTCGTCCTCAGCAGCTCTGTTCACCTGTATTACTGCCTTGTCTTTTCTCTCGATCATGCCGTTTATAAATATACTGCGCACATCTATTTCCAGGATGGAAGCAGATATGGTTGGTTTGGATCAAGCTGCCATGTGAATGCCAACTTTAATACTGGTGGCTCTGGCATTACCGGCCAAACGGCGAAGGCATAAGCCTGAGTGCATATCAATGTCACACGATTGTTCGATGGACTATTTCTAAATAAAAGCTTCTAGAGATATATTATCTAATCTAATCAATTGTTATGAATCCTCCTGAAAAAGGGGAAGCCATTAATTTGAAATAAAACTTAGAAGTTTTAATCCACCAAAGGTTGTGGCAGGAAAATGGGTACATGAACCATAAACCCCAAGATTAGAGTATCCGTTGCTCTTTTCTGTATTAAATATCAGACTATAACGTAGAAAAATCCTCTACCATAATAAAACTCACCTCGCCGTTGTATCATGTCTCTTCTCTCAATTCTCAAGACCTGATGTTATATGTGCATATACGTGCATGCCCATATATATACATATAAAGTTTTAGAAAATAGATTTTTTATACAGAGAGGAAGATTAAAGGAAAAAGAAAAAGACAATACTCTCCTTTTCTGTGTCTTCTCCCTGTCCTTCAGCTAGTCATTTTTAGACACTTCCGTGTGAGAGAGAGAGAGAGAGCGTGCAGGATGAATACCACCATCAAATCCATATTTTTTTTTTTTTTTACTGTGAAAAAAAATCAACAAACTAGGTTAGAGAGATACAGGCAGAGAGAGAGAGAGAGAGAGAGAGAGAGAGGAATCTCTATGCTTCAGATAGAGAGGTTTTATTTTTCCTTTTTTCTGTCTCTGTGGAACCCCGTTTAGAGGTTCCAAAAGCTACCTGTGAAACTATACATTATTTGACATATTGCCTTTGAGCTAAGTGAAGACAATCTGAAAAGGTGAAAGAAAGAAAATTGTAACCTACCAACAGTCTTTCCTGATCAAAATTTATAAGAGGAGCAATTAAATCAGAGAATTAACTCTGTAGCTGGTCTTATTTGGAGGGATATTGAAACTTCACAGAAGGAGGAGCAAGTTGCAGAAGCTCAGTACTTGATACTATGGCGACGCTGCCACAGTTCACACATTACCAAATGATATCAAATCCAAATGGAGGAGATTTCCACTCGAAATGCTTCTGGACCTGATTCCCAAAAGAGCAGGAAACTTTTAGACGAGACATTTCATTATTTGGAGTCCCACAATCAAAGTAGCTTTACAATGAACTTCACAAACGAGTGCCCCATAGACTACAGGCACCTGTTCGTATAGAGAGTTCCCACCAAAAACCACCTTATTCAACCTTACCATTCGGCTATTTAAATCAATAACTTCGCATTAGCAAAGAGTTGGGTTTTTTAGATACGTTTGTTTGTATGGACCTCTAATGACCAGGCTGAACTGGAACTTCAAAATCCTTTTGTATTTGACATTAGATGATTTTAAAGTGTTAAAGTTGCGATGCCTCTGGCAAAGTGATGCATTGACTTATAATAAAGCAGTGCGGCAGACAGCGAAAAATGTAGGGTCAAGAACTTCGAGAAAGAGAAGCAAAGAAATAATAATGGAGCATTGCTGAAATGAATACAATCCCATTAGACATCTACATAATGCTATTTCCTCATTTCAAACAACTTATTATATGTACCTTGATTGTGTTGGTCTGCATTTCTTTATAAGTTGCTTTTGGTATCTTCTTGAGGATTTCCTTCAGACGGTAGACATCATTTTCCCTGAGTATTATGGAGAATTTCCGCCAGTCAAGAACATCATTGAATGGCAAATTATAGTGATCAGCCAAGATAACTGCATGAAAGTAACAAATAGCTTAGAGAGGGAGAAAAAACAGTATAAGATAGGCTTGAAGACACAAGACTGATGGAAATGCGCCAAGAGTATAAAAGAACAAATAATTCATTACTATGTCCATTAACCACAGAAGAGCAAGCAGATCCTTTGTCTGCGCCTGCTTGTGATTGCCTCTAACGTGGCCCAGAATGAAGCATGATATGAAATTCTGGCACTTATGCATACTTGCTGCAAATTCAAGACATACTTGTTGAGACACTGATAAAACTAGTGCAATATTGCACATAACCTGTGTAAAACTATACCTAGAAGGCCAGAGAGGATAGCTTCTCCTTCCTCAAGACTCGGTTTATTGGGCTGTTCTCGTGGGTGTTTGCCAGACAAACAAGAAATTAGGAACATTGCCAGACAGAATGTTAAGTTTATAATAAAAATATCTAACATGGGAAGACATTGTCACCTGGAACACATCCATAATGAATGGCAGTGGCTATGCAACCACCATGGACATTCGACCCATTGGGACAAATGCAAAACTTAGACCTGAAGAACTTCTTTTTATATAGCAGATGTCCTCCTATTCTTGTATTCAGGACATAGTTCTGAATGTCGAGTTCTGTGTCATTCTGCCATGTATTTATCAGCATGTCCTCTCAGTTAAGAACTGCAGGAACCTGCCCAGAAACCTGGTATTGTCCCGCAACATATGCCACTAATTTACACATACATTATAGAAGATTCACAGCTAGTATGTCAATGATAAATTTTCCACAGTTCTACAACAAAGATACATGGTAAATACAAAGATTGGCAAACAGAAATTAGTAAAACCCAAAACTGCATACTGGAGAAGCTCAAGTTTCATAAGAAACTGATTAAATAAAACAGCAAGAACCTTGATTCCTCAGTAATGAAAGCTAATGAAATCAAAACATAGCCCCTGAAGCAGAAAAAGTCAACGATAAAAGGAACTCCTCTGAAAACATGAAAGGGTACTCAAAGGCAGGGTGACCCAAAATTGGTTGTCATTCATTGCTCTGCTTTGCTGGGAAGTAGGAATATAGTTATGCACAAGCACATATAAAAATGTACCCCATTTGGCTTGAGATTCCCTCATCCTCATTATGCAACATATTGAGCAGGAATTGGAATTCATACAAAGCAAAAAGTAATAATAAAAAAGAAAACTGCTTAAACTGTGAGGTTGTACCCTAGAATTCTAACCAGCAGCTATCCTGCTGTCCGGATATGTGTCAAAAAAAAAGCTGCAGAAGATACAATGACAAAGAACTGTAGAGAATGAAGCTAGTGCTCATGTAAGGGATGATAATAATATCTGTTATGTGACAATTTATCGCTTCTTGATGGCAGTGAATGTTCTTGAATCAAGTTCCACAAATATATTGTTATGTTTACTACAACTGCATGGACAGCAACCTATACCCTGTGAAATTTAACGAGTTTCTCGTTAGAGTAGTAAACAGAACATGGAACTATGAAATATTAATCAATTTTTTTGCAGAAACTAAGCAATTTATTCTCACCAACATAACTGTAATCCAAGAACAATTGCAATCTATAATACCAAGAACAACTAGAATGCATTTGAATCAGAACACAGGGGATTAATAACAAAGGCAACCACCCCATTCAAAGTAAAATTAGAATAGTAACGCATGAAATCATACCTGTCCACGCAATTTATGAACGGAGATTGGAATAAAGAACATATGGGCCTCTTTGGGATCCTTAGTTAAAAATCCACCCTCTTTGATATTCTGGAAGAAGAACCCTTCACTCACATACGTCCCTTCAGGCTTCCTTGGAGAATCAAAAACGGCCCCTCCACTGCCTCCATCAGGGTACATAAAGATCTCGAATTTCTTTTCCATTTCTGCATAACCCTCTTGGAATACCTCGGGCCAGTGAAAGACTTCGGCTGAAATTTCATGTTCTTGGACTGGAATCGGAAACAAGGCATTCTCCTACAACATCGAATACCCACTTAAGTGAAATTCATAAGCGTTAATGTGAAAACAAAAATGTAACCAAAAAAAAAAAAAAAAGAAAGAAAGAAGGAAAATAAAGAAAGTGGGTAGCTGGAGAATTGAAAGAATGCGAATAGGGATTTAGGCAAAGAAGATATTGGAACCTTGGTTCGAAGGTAAAAGACAATGAAGCGACACAATGCGTAAACGAAAATCAAACCCAGACATCTGCCGAGATTGCCACTGAAGAACCTGAAGAGGTTTACAACGAAAGCCCAAAAACGATTGACACGAGGGACTTCATTGTGATGATGTACAAATATTTCTTTCTTTCTTTCTTTCTTTCTTGGATTTCTTCTAATCTTTTTTCCCGAGAAAATGGAGAGAAAGTGCGAGGGAAAATGGTTTCTGGCTAATTAGCCAATATAACAACTCTTTTGGTTTAGACTCTCACTTCTTTCTCTCTTTCTATTCAATTTGGGCGCGGGAAATTTCGCCGTTGGTTGGATGCAAGGAAACGATGCCCCCTTCCGTCCTGTTATTTATTATAATAATAATAATAATAATAATAATAATGATGAAAATATAGGGTCACAAAAAATCGGCTAAACTACCGTTAAAATTAAGAGCCATTACCGTAAGAGAAAAGAACAATCCTGAATAGCTTCACAATCCAGACCATCCATCCCGATTTCCAACGGCGAAGATTTGTCCTTTCTCAGTTTCGATTTGGTGCAAAAGGGTGTACCTGAGAACGGATCCCGCACAAATTTGGATTCCATGGTTTGCTGTAGTTATTGTAACCCGAGGGCGGGCTACTCAGCGTGATCCCAAGTGTTGCTTGTTTGCACCATACTGTTTCCGTCTCTTCCAAAATAAAATAAAATAAAATAAAAATTCAATACTTTAATCATTTTTTTCTTTCAAAATCAAGACCTTTTCCAAAGTAATCTTCCGTAATCCTTATTCTTTAAAATAAAGATTTTCAATTTCTCACATTTACTGCTTGCCGTCCTCGTGGAATAAGGATTCGCATATCTTATCACATTTTAATCTAAAAATGAAAATTTTCCAAGTTTCTAGAGTAAACATTTCCGACGTTAAAAATTTTGCCGCCATCTAAATTTATTATCCTAATTGAAAAGGGATTCACATCTCTCGACACCTTTTTAATTTTAAAAAAATAAATCTTTGGTTCGCAGATTTACAATAATTTTTTTATTCCGAAAATTTCGAGATTGTCGACGGTTCAAAGTCTACCTACCTTCAATAATGAGGAGGCTTATCCTCCTTGGAATGGGATTTGCAGCTTTTATTATATTTTTCAAGAAAAAGGATATATCGCGATTGCGCTGATAGAGACAAGACACTAGAGGCAACCGATCACCAAATATGATAATTGATAATCGAACTGGTTTTGATAACAAAAATTCTTAACAGAAGAATGCGGTCGTACATTAAAATAGTTTCCAAATGCGACCCACTTATGAGTGGAAATTTAACGGAAAACGATACGAAATCTCATACGTTTCGAAGCTCATGAATGCAGACACCAAGCACTTATTAATCTTGCAACCACAACATTCTTGCTACAATTGACAAATAATAGATCAGAAGCCCCTTCTTCAGTGTGTATTTGACAATTTACAATGATTTCGGAACCGGGAAGCATACCATTTCGCAAGGAAAACAATACCATAACAGATAATTCATTCCAAAAATATAGACTGATTGCCAGACCGCTGCTGCTTCTGACGGAAAAAATAGGCGGATTATTTATCCTAGCTGTGCTTGCCAGACCGTCTCAAAAAATGATTTAAACCCTAGAACTATATCATAGAAACAGAAGGCACACTAGTGGAAGACAGCCTTGCATGTCTAAGTTGCAAATCAGCAGTGAATGTCTGCATATATAGCCATCTTCACAAGTGACTCGACAATCAAACGAATAGTGTGCCCCGCACAATGGAAAAATTTGTGCTCATTCGGCTGCTGGATAGAGCCCTGTCATGTAAGCACGTCCACTTCCGTTAGAATCCGCATTAGCATAGAAATGTGACTGCAGCTCCCCCAAGTGGGACGACTTACGGGTCTTCAAGTGCTTGGGAGATGCCGAGTACGAATCATTGGAACCACTGCTTGTGGAATACATTGATGACGTTGGCAGACCGTGGATCCTTGGTAATCCAGTTGGATCTCCACCCAAACTGTATCCCCTTTCAACTGTCTCAGCTTCCAATGGCAATTCATCCAGAGTCTTGTTTTTTTTTTTTTTTCAATAAAAAAAGAACCATTTAACATCAGGAAAGGAAAAGTCCAGAAAGGAAAAGATGAGCCCCATGCACGACAGAGAAATATTGAGCCCGAGGAAAAGTAAAAACCTAAGATGACCTCCTTTGACAAACTTAATGTCCTTTACCACTAATCATCAGCCGTCAGCCAGTTAAATACTTGAATGTGCAAACCAGGACAGGCACAAGTATGAAATGTGAATGTCTTTAACTTCCATATTTCAAAATTCACTAACCCCAAACCATTTAGACTTCTCTTTCATTTATTCTTACCCTTTTTAGCATCAAATATTGCAAAGATTGAATACACCACCACAAATCATGATAGAACTTGAGAAGAAAGACAGCTCAAGAGACCTCTACCAATCAGAGAATCAAGAAAAACCCACCCGAAATGCCTGTTGAAGAACTCGGAGTGTTTCTCGTGTCCGCTTTCTCTTCATTGCTACCTCATCAGGTTCCTGCAACATCTCTTCAAACAGATTTTCTCTGTTTTGGAAAGATGATAGCAAAATGCAGAATCAACAGAGGAAAGTACCATATAATCTACAGTTTAGAGAATGAAATCGGTTAAACATCAATTGAAACAATATCATCTTTTGTAACCTGTAAAGCTTTTTAATGAAGACATTGTGAAGTTCACGCTTCGTATGGTTGACCTACATAAATGATATATTGAGCAACTCAGTAATAATGTAATGTTCAATTTGTGACAGCTAAATAAATTGCACGAGAGAAAAGATGTCGAAGAGAAATGGAAACTTTAAGCTAAACCAGAAAAAGAAGAAATGTATTGGTAAGAAGGGAAAATATACAAGCAGAGAGTAGATGAACAATATTGCTCTTCATTGCCAAGAAGAATGAGAGAATCTTCAAAATGAAAGAAGTCACTTCATATAGACACAAACCCTCGAGCCATAGATAGGTGAATGGGGTAGATTCTGGCAATGTGATATCAATGTCTATGGGATCTCAATGATTAGGTAACCTAAAGATGCCCTCAATTTATGTCATGCATGCACTTACACCATTTCCAGCTCAGCTTTAGCAACATATGCTTTAAAATGACATTTTAAGTAAGGTATCGCATGCCAATTGATGTCTTACTAGCAAACCAGGTTCACATTCACACTTCCAAAGACATTCATTGCCCTTTCATACTTTGGCAGCTAAAGAGCTAAAAGGCTGTAAGTACTCTGTCATCAGTGTATGTCCAAGTCCAACATTCCATTCTCAGTGTGTCAAAGGCAAAAGCCCAATTTGACTTCTTGAAGCCTAGTGTTGTATTAGAAAACTTAAAAGAAATTCCCTTTCTAAGGTTTTCTTTTCCCTTCAATGGAGATAAAAATACAAAAAGGCCTTTTCGAAAGCTAACCCTGACACAACACAGTCACACACCAGAATAAATTTTAACAGTTCGAGATCTTAGGATGAAAAGACAGTTTAACAAATAAAATGAAAGAGAGAGAGAGAGAGAGAGAGAGAGAGAGAGAGAGAGAGGAGTTAGTTAAAAAAATCAAGGGTCAAGTCCCTGTGGCTAAAAACTTACCAGGAAATGCATAATTGCTTTTGGAGCTGAGTCTTCAATATTCTTCCGGACAATATCATAATATGATCTCAAAAGCAATTTAGTAACAGCAATTTCAATAGCTTCTTGCTCTGAGCGGTTCTCTGGGGGCCTCAATATGGTTGGAGGCTTGAAAAACATAAAACAGCCACTTAGAATTGGAAAAAAAAAAAAAGGAATAAGATTAAATGAATGTTCACTGGGTACTATGTTATGGATTCTAGAAAAGAAAACAAATGTGTGTACCTCTCTAAGATGGATCATGGAAAAGCTTTGCTCCATAGCATCCATGCTAGGGAGAGGTTCACCATATGGCCTGCTCGTTGAACTCTCTTTGGCAGTGGTACGGGAGTTATCACTTCCACCAAAAATTGAAGAAATACCCCAACTTGAACTGCTTGTGTTCCCTAGTTAAATATTAAGTCAACAACAATTAGATTATTTCACTGCCACCATCAATGGACCTAAACATGTGTGATGAAGAGTGAGGAGATATGTGTTCCCTCATGGGTAGAAGTCTGCTCTCAATGGAAAATTCTGAACAAGCAAATTACCAGGGGGTGGAGCTTTTTCAACATCTGCAGTAGGACGAACACCCTGTAAGTGGCACAAATAAAACCATAAGACAGAGTTATTAATCCCTAAATCTTAAATAAGAGTAAGAGTTAAAACAATTCAAGGATAACAGGATGGCCAGCTAAAGAAAATGAAAATTTCCATGCCTGGTCAGGTGAAATTCCATTAACTTGTCTAGCAAGAATAGCCCGAGACTTCAGACTCCTTTCAGATGCTGGGGCCTTGTCAGGCTCTACGGTATCCTACTTGACAAAAAAGTGACAAAAAGCAGAAAAGAGGGAAGGAAGTAAATGATCTGAATAAAAAAATTATCAACAACATACAATACTGATCACTATCTCTACATCAGACATACCTTTTGCCTGGAAATCGGTAGAGGAACCCTCGAAGACTTGACCTGTTGCAGTGCACTCTCCACAGCCTTACTCCCACCAATAAAATTTGGATGAGAAGTGTTTATATAGTCCATCTGCCAAAAGAAAAACCCAGATGACTCAAACATATTACAATGAGTGGGTGATACCTCGGCTGTCAGAGTAAGTTTAATGCCACATAAAGTAGACAGCCAGAGTAAAGGAAATAAACAGAGGATGAAAGCACAAGAAGTTGCCAACAACTGCATCATAACAGTCATCTAAATAGGCTAACTTTCCAACTAAGTAAACAGAATCAATCAAAATGAAGGGGGTAAAATAAAGAGACAGAAAGCAGAATTTTTGGCTGAAGTGATGACAAGAGAACTAACAGCAGTCATTAAGATTTCCTACCTGGATAACTCTTTTTACCATAGATACTAGACCACAAGCAATATTCAAAACTTTGTTCTTCAGTTGAAATAGTAATCATGGCACCAGTTATCGGTACAATTAAGCATGACCATTCAAATGCATAAAGATGCAAGCATTGTGCAATAATAGCACAGTGACAAAAGCCCCAAACCAACTAAGAATAACATCAAGTCCAGGCCACCTATTAGGGATCTTATGATTTCAGTGCAACTCCAACATGGAATGATTTATGTGGTAATAAGAAACATAGAGAGTAAATATCTAAACGCATTTATCATTTATTCAACTGGGGAGATGGACATCCTATAATTGCATTAAGAAACTCCTATCAATCGAGGCTAATCATTTGTTGGAAGCAAAAAAGTATGCAGTGAAAAGAACAACTATTTATGCTTAACAAATTCCTAAACATCAAAAGTGAACAAAAAACCAACTCTTTAAGTATAACAAATGCCTATGAATCAAAGGTGACAAGGATGAAATGTAACATAATCCACAAGGCAAGGGTGGAGCATAAGACATTGAGTAAGTTCTACTTCAACATACCTCCATTTCAATGATGTGACCAATCATTGTCTCTGATGGTTCCAGCCCATCTCGCAAAAAATTCCCAATAACTTCATCCATACGCTTTCTTAAAACAGGAAACCTCTGCAGTTCATTTACGAGACAGCGATGGCTAATCTGAACAAACAGAAATCTAGTTACAAATGCAAGTGAGATCAATATGTTTAAAGACCACGAAAGAAATATTCTACCTTAATTAACTCATCATATATGAACCTGGCACACTGAAGGCTGGGATCTAATAGACGAGCTATCTGTCTCCGAACAAGAACCTCAAATGGGACCTACATAAATGAAAAAAAAAATACAAACAAGAACTTACAAAAGTAAATTCAAAATATAAAATAATTTGGATTGCACAGTTAAGCGAAAACAATAAGAATTTTTAGAACAAGGGAAAAAACATAAACCTACTTCTGGAACAAATAGTGCAGATTTAGGACCAGTTGCATTCTGAATGGCAGTTCGAATGTCATCATCTGTCAAATCCTCACAAGGATCAACCTCCTGCAAAACAAACCATCATCTCAGATTAGTCAGTTATCGAAAGATTTGGATAAATCATTGTGTCTACCCACGCACAACTCTTACATTATCCCCAGGGTGCTCCTACAAAGAAATTGGATTTTGTTAAATAAGCAGACCAAGTACCATTGACAGGGCAACTCAACCTCTGCTTTCATAATAAAGACAATAGTCTTTAGGAGGTTTTAGAGAAGAAGAATGCCCCCCCCCAAAAAAAGGGCAGGAGAGTAAGGTTGAAAATGTCCTTCAATATTGCTCAGAATCACATATATTCTAGAGAAAACCAATCAACAAACCTCTAAACTCTTGACAAAAATTGATTGAAAAATATAGTGGATTCTTGCTCCACCGGATAGCTCAGCAGTGGACATTTCCTCATTTTTGCCCTCAACCATTGATGAAAATGCTGTTGCCAACAAGAAATTTGCTTGTTACTAACAATATTAATCAGATCTGAAATGTAGGAACATCATACAATGAGAGATATGGACAGAGAATGTTATACAGGACATTGAGAAAAGGAATAATGAGACTTACCTTCACAGTATTTTGAAAGAATATTCAGTAACAGAGCTCCCTGACCAGCCTAATATATATGTATAAAAAAAAAAAAAAGAGTTTTGGAAAGATAATTAATACAAAAATGAAGAAACAAATAGAAGGAATATTGAAAAATAAAAAGCTCCAAAAAGGCAAGGCTTATTTTTAAACAAAATGAGAAAAAACCAAGCACTATCAGTTGTCAAAACTAGAAAAGACCATGTATATTTGGAACTGCTAATCCTGTCGTATAGTTAGTGACAAAAAGAATGGCTAAATTAGGTGGAACATCCAGCACTTATCCACAGAACCAGATCATTATGCGCACCTGTAGCAAAACTAAACTACCTTATCTCCATATATATACCAAGTTGTTGAACATATTCTCAAACAAGTAGTAAGGACCACATTGACAAGCAAACAACATGTACCTTTGATTCTGTGATTTCTCCATAGCTTGCATGTTCCTTTGCAACAGAAACCAACGCAGTGCTTATGCGTGACTTCAGCCCTGGAAGTATTGCTTTGATATGCTGCACTAAAATCTGAGAAAAAAGTGGTTGGCTATAAAAGCAATTTGGTAGAATCATAGAACCACTTTACAAAGCACAAGTCTCAAAAACCAATTTGTGGAATCTTGTCATCATAAAAGAAACTCAAAACTAACACCATGCTTATATCAGTAGGGAAGATACCAGAAAAGAACAAAAAGAAGTATGCACTAGAGTAGCCAGGAAAACAAGGAGAGGTATCCACTATGAAATAACTAGTAGAGTTCCTTGAGGTATTGCAGTAATTAAATGTTTCAAATGTTCTACCTGATTTAACTTCTTTGCCAGTTGAGGAACGCCACAACGATCAGCTAGACCATTATATACCTATACAATAACATGAATACAAACTAAACAACTTGCATCACT
This sequence comes from Bruguiera gymnorhiza, assembly GCA_020883675.1. Classification (NCBI taxonomy): domain Eukaryota; kingdom Viridiplantae; phylum Streptophyta; class Magnoliopsida; order Malpighiales; family Rhizophoraceae; genus Bruguiera; species Bruguiera gymnorhiza. The sequence continues at coordinate 6,804,603 of JAIRCJ010001062.1, read as the reverse complement.
AATTTGGAACAAAACAAAATAGCAGTTAAAGCATAAGATATTCATACCGGACGACAGCGAAAGAACTTCTCTTCTGCTACCAGTGCATCTTTGATACTTCGGTTGAGCATAATATCCTGAATTATGACAACACAACAATTTGGGCAGGCTACATGAACCCTTTTTATCATTCTATTCTATTATGAACTTAGTTTGGTGTGATGTAGTGGTGCTTTAACTATTGTCGAAATTGAATAACTGAAAATGAGAATTCCCTTATAGTGATTATAACCACAAGTTATTATCCAATCACAAAAAAGAATGATCGGATTAATGTCTTTAGGACGAATGTATACAAAATAGCTCAATGTTGGCCCAAGCCCTAGTCAGTTTAAACCAGATACAAAGACTCAGAATAAGAGTACCTCTTGACTACGATTCACAACGCCCACGTAACCAAGTCGAAGGGGAATCACTTTGCCAAGTATTAAATTACGGGCATCAGTACCTCTGTCCATAATATCCAACTATAGTGTAGTAACAGAAAAATGTCAAATGGAAGAAGAAAATAACCAAATGCTTATACACATTAGAAAACATACAAAAATGACAAAGAAGTTGAAATTTACCTTCGTGATCACTCCAATGGTTCTGTAACCTATCAGCAAATGATTTGCACATAAGAATCGAGTGGCATAGCATAAAACAACAAGTCAGTGTGGGATATAAAAATAAGATTTACCATCAGGATCTGCATTTCCAGCGATCTGAAGAGCATCTGAATTTGCTAAATCTGAATTTGCTGGTGTAACAGCAAGAATCAGACAGCTTGGTTTCTTGATGTATGACATGATCATTGTTCTGATCCGTGCTTCTATATCTGAGGGTTGGTCACCAACAGGCACCTTCGTTATACCAGGTAGATCCACAAGTGTGATATCAAGAACATTCGGTGAGAAAATCTTTAATCTAATCTGCTTGTCTGAGACACCTTTGTTGCCCCCTGCTTCTTTGTTCGTCTCAGCCTATCGCCAAATAAAATTTTTCAAATTAAAAGAAGATTAATTACTGATATTCAAGAAGTCCCATGCACACTAGCATTGAACCAACTGATATAGACAACTATTTCCTATGTTCAAAATAACAATAGAGGCTCATAACGTAACAGAATTCAGCATGCTCTCAAAATTCCTTTCTCCACTAGTAGGACAAATAATATCTGTAGCCAGTCATAACATGCCTATCATCTTCTACCAGGTAATAACAAAACTATCAAGATCTCCGCCCTGAATATAAAGATTGCTTTTATTGATCTCTCCCAAGACAGGCAAAGTATGCATTCAAAAATTAGACAATGTAAAATCATCTCTCCTAAACAATGAAATACAAAATTTCCAACACATAGACGAATTCTTCCTGTACCACTCAAAATAGATTACTCCACAATCACTGAATAAAACGACATCGTACCTGAATTTCTCTCCGGATTTCTGAGAAATCGTAGAACCGCTTCCCAGGAAGGTGGAGGAACTCTCCCCACTCCTCTTCGATCCCGTCGGGCTTTCTCTTGGTCTGGAGCAACTGCAGGACCAGCGGCCGCCGCGTGCAAATATCATTACCACGGGGCAAGAAGTCCCTGCCGACAAGCGCCTCGAGCACGCTCGACTTCCCGCTACTCTGACTGCCGACCACCGCCACCTGCGGCAGCTCGATCGTCGACTGGCTGCCGAGCTGCGCGAATATATCCTGAAGCTTGTTCACTATGGGGATCACCGAGGACCCCAGCGGCGCCGCATTCGAAGCCGGCGGCTGCGACTGCACCGACGGAGAAGGAGACGCCGGTTCCTCTGCCATTGGTTGTTCGATTACCTCGACAGAAATAGAGAGCGCTGGACCAAAAGCTAACCCTAGGGTCTTGGAAGATCTTTAGAAAGAGAGAGAGAGAGAGAAAGTGTCTGCGGCTGCGCGGTGCGATTTTAGAGAGAACAAGTCCGTGGGGAATCTGGAACATGCGATTGGAAGCGGAGTGTAGCTTGCGAGTCCAAGGCGCAGCCTCGCCTTTTGGTAGGGACTTGCAATCAACGGTGGGCGTTAAAATGGTTTGACCCTGCGCACCATCGTTACGGTTCATAATAATTCAAATTTTTTAACGGACCGTAATTTTCTTGTTCCCTTTTTTTTTTTTTATAATCTGATCTGATTATAAATGAATAACTTCTGGCTCGGTCCACAAGAAAGGGGGAACGTTTCTTGAGAGTGCACTGGAAAATGCCTGGCTTGGCTCGCGGGACAACGTCAAATTTACCTGGACTGACGAAAACGCCCTCTCTTTCTATAAGTAAAGGGGAATTATTGAACTATGAGGAGAGACACGTGGAATCAATAGTCAGCATTACGCATCATGACTTTGGATGCCAATGGACTGGCCATAACTCTTCGGACTTGGGAGACTTCCCATCGGCCCTCTCTCTTTCTATCCGTCTCAAGATCTCAGATGCTAGTGGTTTTCGTGGATCTTTAGCCTCTGCAATCGCGCAAAAAACTTGACGGCTCTGAATGCTGCCGCGTATGGATTGACCTGCAGACAATCTCAACTTGAAGAGACAATAGACCCTTTGGGGGGAGTCAGATAAGGTACGCGCCCTTCCACTGTTTTAGTTCTTTTAAGATCTGAGATGCAGGATTGTTTGCTTTTCCCTTTTTTTTTTTTTTTTTTTTTGTTTTTTTCCCCTCAAGTCTGCTGAGAGGTCCATCTGACCTAAGGCCACAGAAATATTCATATCCCATAAATATATCTTCTCTTTTTAGTGGTTCGAACGAAAGATGAGTTTACTTTTTAACCCTCCTTCCCAAGAAGAGGTGCAGTATACAATGCAGATCAACTGTGCATAAGTTGGGGGCTTCTTTTGTAAGTTGCGTGAGCCTGGTACGTTTTGTTCGCCTTTTATTGTTATCTCTTCACGCAATGCTTGATTGTTTGTTTCTATCTCTTCATGTTCGCTTTAATCCTCTGTCCCTCCCTAACTTTCACGTTGAATCTCATTATTTTCTATTAAAAGAATGAACCTAAACTTCAGCGTTATATCCTATTAAAAAAAATTAAAAAAAAACTTCATTTTTAGTGAGAAAATCTATAAATATATAATTATTATCGAAATAGACAAAAAAAATTTTAATAAAATTTATAAATAATAATATTTATTTAATTTTAATAATATTTAAATATTTAATCTTAACTTTTATTTTTTCATACAAATATTCATAAATCAATACAAAATTTATAAATATATTTTAAAATACAAATATTTATAATTAAAGAAAATAAAAAATTTCTAAAAAATAATTTAAAAATTTTCTCTTTATTTGTTTAGGGAGAAAAAAAATTTCAAATTGACTTTTTTTTTAAATATTCATAATTTGAATCTTGTTCATATTTTATTATCTTAAAAAGAAAAAAAATTACTCTTAAATTTATTTTTATATTTTTTAAAAAAATAAAAAATAATTTAATTTTTATTTAAATAAAATATAAATATAAATTTAATTTTTAATAAAAATAATAAACTTGTAGCCTGGCGCATTAAATCATTTAGGCCTCCAACACTATAGGCATCTCTTTGATAGAATGTAATGGAGAGTCGTAATATATAAAGGAACAAAGTATCTTTAGCACAAATATTTACAAAAAAGTATTGTTCAAGAAAAAATAAATTACAAAATATAAGGGGACTATATTTCATCACATCCGTATTATATTCTAATGTGCCTAATGTGCTAATGTAGGTATCTATTTACTTAAAGTTGTTTGCTAATTTTTTTTTCTTTTATAAGTTTAAATAATTCAACACATTGTTTTTTCTTTAATTTTTTGAGTTGAATTATTTTAACCAATTAAATTAAAATAAATTTTCTCCCACTTAAAATGAACTTTTCTAATTCCCTTCCAATCTCGCAAGGCTGCGGAGGACTACAGCGATGGTTGGGCGTTGCAGTGCGTTCTGCTTGGTGCAGTCCAAGCCCAGCTCTGTTATTGCCTTGGCGGTCCGTTCGGAGCAGCCTTGCCTTTTCAGTCTGTAGTGCACCGCATCTCCTTGTCTATTCCGGCGGTTGCGTGCCCAGTCGCTAATGTGTACGGACAAACTGCATCCACTTATCCTGACTTTCGTTTCCCTCATGATTAGTTGTAATATGACAACTCCCAGACTGTATATGTCGTTGTGTTTGCTTACAGCACCTCCTGTAGTTGCCATCATTATTAGAATGCCACAAAGTAATGATGACAGAACATGAAACATAATATGTGTCCCATCTTCAGATTTTATCCAATAATTTAAAATTTTAAATAAAATTATTTATTAATATAAAATCAGAATTTTTATAATTAAAGTTATTGAGTTTAATAAAATACATCTGTATTTTAATCATATTCTTAAGGCAATAGACTTTCTGTGGGGGAGACTGTTCTATAGCTTTAGGTATGATAGTTTATTGATAGATGAAATCCTGTGCAACTATCAAAAATGCTCTATTTGGATTCCAAAGTCACCCCTATCCTAGATTTCAAACATTTATCAACATACATGTTATTCCTCGAGGTCTCAAGTTATGGTAGGTCACTCCAATTAGATGGCAAAATTACGATGATAATGTTACTGTCCAACTGTATACTGACTATCCCGAATGGACGATGAAAATAGATATTTCTCTTACCATTCATAATTTCTGGATCTGTGTAGCCAGTAGTTCCAAGTGTCAAGATGTTTCCCTCTGGTGTAACTGTACCGAAATCAGCTAGTTTGGGAGTGAAGTCCTGGTCATTGGCGCTTCAAATCAAAATTAGTCATTGGAGTTTCAGAGATGGAAAGCGTATAAGAGACAAGGATTCCATTTTCCTGTAAGTTGATGCAATGTAAAGCATGTAAATTAAGATATCTGGAGACGTGCTATTGACCTTATCCAGCAAAAGGTTTTCCGGCTTTAGATCTCGATAGATGAGTGGAGGTGTTGAGCCATGCAACTTCTCTATCGCAGAAGCAGCTCCCTTGATGATCTTAAGTGTTGTCTTCCAGTCCAAAACTGCAGCAAACCATTCAAGGAAAAATAATTGAGATAACTATGCTATTGATGTCAGAAAAAGAAATAGTAATAAAAAAAAGTTGTTAAGGCATATGACTAGGACTTCTACCGACAGCAGGGTAATTGGGTTTGAAATGCTTAAAATCATATGTCTTAAAGCACTGCTGATGAATGGGACAGAAAACGGACTAATTAGAATCACGGATCAAAAATAGAGCAATTGGAATTCTTTTTTTTTTTTATTTTTATATATACATATATATTTTCAGATGTACTGTGTGACATTCGAGGGCTTCCTCTCAATAAATGTAACATATGGTAACAAAAAGGACAGAAGTTAAACTCATATTAATGGTCTGACCAATTAGTTGGATATTGCAGACCGCTTCCATCTTGGTAAATATCTTAATTTTTAGATTATATTTGACATTAAGAGAACTGTCTTATTAGCTTTGCTGGTGCTCACCAATCTAATCAACACACAATCTTTCCAAGGGAAAAGTCACTTGATACGTGCTGTTGTTGTTTTCGTCACAGAAAAACAGAAATTATTTCAAGCACTATTCCGTTTGTTATTGCTCATACGGCAACAACTTAAACTCAAAATCATATAACCAAAATAGGCCAATATATAGCTCTTGCAGGAAACAGACACATCTATGATTACAGGTACTTTGGACATCACCTGATAGATTCTTCTGTACATCTCCATTTTCCATGAATGGGTAAACAAGAAACAAATTTTCTGGAGTCTCACAATATCCAATCAACCGAATGATATTTTGATGCGTCATTTCACTGAGGTACAGCTTCTCAGCCTGAAGAATTAAATAGATAGAGGGGATGGGGGGCTTTTTAGGAACAGATAGATATAATCAAGACATTATCAAATTGATGCTACCCCTGTCCTGTAAAGCCTCCCCTTTCCCCAAAAGCACATCACACATGTAACCATTAGCACATTTGTATAAAAGTATGAAAATGAAAAGAAAAGTAAGAAAAACCGGCTAATTCGGATTACGGTAAAAGCAATTGCTGGCATAAGACAATGCAGAATCCAACAGGTTATCAACAAGAAACAGCCATTGAAATAACGCTGTGGTTCTGGTTTCTCCCACCATAGATATGGAGTCTATGTCTGGAATATATGGTCTTGTGCCGTTTCAAGAAGAGAAGTAAGGAAGGTTTTGCTTCACTGCATTGAATTATTGATGTTTGTCCTCTAATAGGGTACCTTAAGGCTTGTATAATTAACCAATTTGTGTAAAAATCAATCAAAGTGATGCAATTTAAGATAATCTGTCATTTTCTTCTTCATGTTTTTTTTTTTTTCATTTTGCTTACTTCCCACTGAGTCCTCTGTTTTGGGCTTGTGCTGCGTGAAACCTTAACAGCTACTTGCAGGCCATTGATCCTTCCATCTTGTCTTCCACGGATGGTGCCACGGTAAACACGGCCGTATCCTCCACGGCCGAGCCAGTTCCTGTCTTCAAATCCATCCGTATAGTCATCCAAATCCGGAAGGTTAAATTGTATCATATTTGCAGCATCTGGCAACACAAATAACATGATTATATTGATGATTATGTGCATGTTGGTAACGTACACTTCTTCATAACAAGAAAGTTGGCAATTTGCTTGTATGAAATTCTCTCTACTCTCTCATTTCTAAACAGGTTCATTAACGAGGTGAAAGAAAAAGGAAGGCCCCACTCCTCATAGTAGCTCTCTACTCCATATATGATCTAACATTCTAATTTGGAAGGTAATAAATTCTAGTTTATCTAACATTCTAACTTGGAATTGTCTAGTTTGGAAGTTACATGACGACCAAACATATACATAATGAAACTTCATGCAGGTTTAGATCCAAACAGAACACATCTCCAATCGAAGCTAATCAAATGCTATGCTAGCATTAAGGGCATGTTTAGATTTTTAACACAAGCCATGAAAGCAATCCGGATACTGAAGCTCAACAATTAACTTGTACGTATGCAAAATACAATTAAAAAAAGAGAGAGCATAACGTGAAGAAAAATTTTAGATGAATACCCTGAATTCATATCTCAGTCTAAAACCCAAAACCTTGTGCACCCTTCGCGGAACCCAATAATACAAACACTCCAGAAAAAATTTAAAAAAAAAAAAAAAACCACTCAGCTCAGACCCTCCAACAGATCCAAAAAAAAAACCAATAATCCAAACACTTAAAAGTTCATAATATTCTTGTCATGGCTAGACGTCAATTCCCTAATTGTGCACATTTTGCAAAACACACACAACTGAGTAGTTTTGTCTGAACATCTCATTTGGGTGAGAATTCTGTAGGCGACGAAGATGCGATGGCCGTGGTTTGGGTGCTTCTTATAATTCCATCTTAATGGAGATGGGTACGTGATCATCGGATGCAGTGATCATAGGAATACTGATTTATGCCCTCTACGGGAGGGTTGGTCGGTCTTCTTCGATCAGTTTGATGTCGATGGAGATGGTTCTACGACCAATTTAAAGACGGGAGAGCTCCCTTTCACATGTGTTCTCATTAAACGAGCAAGTACTGCTTATGTTAGCCGTTAACGCATCGGTAGTGGTGGAGGTGCTCAATTGAATTTGTTTGAGTAGGAGAGATTTCTTACCGCACTCCACGCCGACCGGATGCCCGCCAATATCTCCGAGGAACCGACTTGCCATCTGCCCCATAATATTCAAGGATACTCCTATCTTAAATTTTGTTCGATCTTGTGCATTCACCAAAGAAACGGGAATTTCTATTGTTTGGTAGCCTTTGAATTGAAGTGTATGCAAGCAGCACACTCCGTAGCTTTATGAGTATACTCGTAGAGGGCCACCTTGCCCATGGTTTTTCCCTTAGAAGTTTCTTAGGAAAGCCGCGTGGGAACAGCGTGTTTGTCTTCCCCGTAGCCCTTCTCTCCGTGAGCATGCCACGTAAGCAAGTACTGCTGCCTCGGATTTTCCCTTTTAATGCTATCGTCGCGTAATTTTGGAATAAGATCCCGTGGAGCTATCGGGAAGGGGGCAAATCCCTCCATGGTGCGGGCCCCGTGGGCCCTTGCCGAGAATAAGAAGGCACAAAAAGAGTGAGATAGGCCAGCGGACCCGATTGATTTTGATATGTCCAACCTTGTATGCTGGTCCTCTCTCTCCACTGAATATCCTTTTTCTGGTGTATAGCCATCTCAAGGTCCTTTGTTTTTTTTGACGAGGTATATTATTCTTTTTGTTCTTTTTTATCATTTGTTTTTTTTTTTCCCTGTGGGGTTCTCTAATTTTTATGACAGTCTTAGTTAAAGATAGGGAGGTGTCTTGGTTGCATCTCATTTTTTACATAAAGTAGGCAACAAAACCAGCAAAGTCTCTTTAGACCCCGGGGGCCGTCATGACTTTGCTTTTTGGGGGAATTGCAAGTCAACGGAGACATGAAGAAGAAATGGCAGAAAGAAGGGTAAGATCCATTTTCCATAATCTAGTTTTCTTTCTCTACCTGGTTTTTGTGATTCATATTCCATGCTCCTTTTTCTCTAGTTAGCTCGGAATATCCCCACACTCTAGTTTTCTTTTAAGATTTAGTTAATTACCTTTTCTTTGTTTTTTTTTAGTTTCATAATTCTTGGATACACTGCTCTCACAGATCTCCTTTTGTCTTTGTCTCCCATAAAATTTGAAGGTAATTAGTGTATCAACTTTCTTTCGTTTTGATTCCTTTCAAATTTATCATTGTTTTCACGTTGTTCTGCAACGACCTGCGTTTCTGATTGTTTTGCCCAACTCCAATGATTGCGAGGTTCTTTTTCATTTATTACCTCATTTTTGGGCGCTTAAAGTCCGGGCCTTTTTTTCCTGAGTTATTAGCGTTGACCTTCTGTATTGACTCCATTCGCCCAGATCAATAAATCCGGCGCACAATTGACTTGCGTTTTGGAACTTCTTCGGATCCGCGAAAGTCAGGTGAGAAGCGATTTTATTTATTTAGTTATTTATTTTATGCCTGAAGTTTACTAGATCTTCGGCAAATATTTCGCTATGTTGTGTTGGATTTTTTTGGTGTGTTTGTACTTCTGTTTTGTATGTTCCGTGGTTTTTATTCACTAAATGGAAAAGTCTAATCAATCATGAAACTGCTGCATTTCTTGATTTTCTTTTTGGTCGTGCAATTCTACGCGGGAGAGACCCTGTTTGCATTGTAGCTTCATATATAGGACGAGCAAAAGCTGAAAATAGCCGGGAAAATTGAGTTTGGATTTAAAGAAAAGTTCTCGTCAGTAGTAAATAATGAACACAGTGACCTTTTAATTTGCAAAATTATCGATGGCCGCTCTAAGTTTATGATTTTAAACAGATCATGATAACCCAGCCAGACCGCCAAAAAGAGAAACCATACAAATGTGGCAACCTCGATCACAGATTACCAGTGGAAATGATACATATTGGTTTTTCCCTATCTTCTTTAATGCCCCATTGTTTTAATTAATGCTTTTTAAACTAAGCACTGTAACCCGCTAACCCTACTCCCCATGTAGTCTTGTTGCAAGAAAAAAAAAAAAAAAAACGAAATTTGGACATCAAATAGATACCGACCATCTTGAACTTGACCTTACAACTGCAATTGAGCGTTCAAGTTTCGTGTCCCCCTAATCAAACTCTTGCAAGATAACTCCAATCACCTCGGCATCCAAATTATATCTCTATTATGTCTCATCCGAACTTTAAAGACCATGATTAATTAGGCTTGGCTCAGGTTAGACACCATGAGATACATGCACTACTTGGATACTAATTCTTCTATTGAAATCTTGCTGCAGGCTAAAATTCTAGAATTAGATACATATATGGTTCTTCTACTGGTCTGGTCTTTACTCTTTATTTATTCTTTGCACGTATGTTTAGCTATTATTTACCCAAGCATGCTTTCTGTCCCATTTTTAGATTCCTGCTTGTTTTTGATAAATGAGAAAAGTTTCATTCATCAAACGCACAGTGGACTGTATACCTCCTACTTTGCCTTAATATATGTTTATCTATTGCTCGTGGCTTCGTTGTTTTTTGGATTAGATCTAGAAGATGCATTAACTCTGGAATCCGATCCAATTCTAGTGAGTTTAGCATTGATAAACAAAGAGTAATGGGAGCACCAACTTGATCAATCATCGGAATTGTAGTGAGCTTGCAATGTCTTGAAATTCTATTGACCATTGACATTAAAAGGCTGTAAAATGAAGTTTGGCATGGGGCAAAATAATGACGATTCTTGATTGTAAGAAGCTAGAACTTCCAGGTCGATCTTGCCCCGTTGAGACTTCCAACTAGTGTCAAAAAAATGATGAAACTGGTGTACCTTCTGTCAAATAGTTCTCAGTATTATTTCTGTTAAAAGGCACTCGGGGTTGGATGAAAGCTCCTAAACTTAAAACGGACAAGCTTGACTATCGTTGCGGTATAATTAGCACCCTACGAGGTACTTAAGAACAAAACTTTCTAGGAGTCCTGTGTATGACTCCGGAATCTGGGGTGAATTTGCAGGAGAAGATTTCAGTAGTTATTGATGGCAATGAATGACCTCCTGCTGAGTCTGATGGACAATGTATGTATAAATGCGAATACAACTTTCTTATGGATTTTTTTTGTATAAGCTATAATGGATGTTTGTTATATATCAAACCGTATATTTGTTGCTTGGTTACTCCCTTTAGACTTGATACTGGTGGCAGATTAATGATTTAATCCAAAGGCTCTATATTTGCCACGGTGGAGTAACTTTTGTGTTCAAGAATTTACTTTTAGTACAAATTTATTTGTTTAAAGAGAAAAAAATTTCAAATTTATTTTTTTTTAAATACTCATAATTTGAATTATTTTTCATATTTTATTATTTTAAAAAGAAAAAATTACTATTAAATTTATTTTTATATTTAAAAAAATAAAATATTTTTAATTTTAAGTTTTAGGTATATATATATATTTAATAAATATGACAAACTTATAGTTTGACGCATTAAATTATTTAGGTATAGTGAAATGCAACACTATAAACATTTGTTTGATAAAATGTAGTAGAGAGTCGTAGCATATAAAGGAACAAAGTACCTTTAGTACAAATATTTACAAAAAGTATTGTTCAAGAAAAAAAAAAAAACTCACAAAATGTAAGGGCGCTATATTTCACCACATCCGTATTATATTCTATAGTGCGTAATGTGCTGATGCAGGTATCTATTTACTTTAAAGTTGTTTGCTAATTTGATTCTTCTATTTTTTCTAAGTTAAAATTATTTACCACATTTTTTTTATATATATATATATTTTTCGTGTTGAATTATTTTAACCAATCAAATTAAAATTGATTTTCTCCCACTTAAAATGAACTTTTCTAATTCCCTTCCAATCTCGCAAGGCTGTGGAGGACTTCAGCGATGGTTGGGCGTTCCAGTGCGTTCTGCTTGATGCAGTACAAGCTCAGCTCTGTTATTGCCTTGGCAGTCCCTTCGGAGCATCCTTGCCTTTTCAGTTTGTCGTGCACCGCATCTCCATGTCTTATCGAGCTGTTGCGTGCCCAGTCGCTAATGTGCACGGGCAAACTGCTTCCAGGGATCCTAACGTTCGTTTCCTTCATGATTAGTTGTAATATGACAACTCCCAGACTGTATATGTCGTTGTGTTTGCTTCCAGCACCTCCTGTAGTTGCCATCATTCTTAGAATGCCACAAAGTAATGATGACAGAACATCATAATATGTGTCCCATCGTCAGATTTTATCTAATAATTTAAAATTTTAAATAAAATTATTTATTAATATAAAATCAGAATTTTTATAATTAAAATTATTGAGTTTAATAAAATACATCTGTATTTTAATCATATTCTTAAGGCAATAGACTTTCTGTGGGGGAGACTGTTCTATGGCTTTAGGTATGATAGTTTATTGATAGATGAAATCCTGTGCAACTATCAAAAATGCTCTATTTGGATTCCAAAGTCACCCCTATCCTAGATTTCAAACATTTATCAACATACATGTTATTCTCCAAGGTCTCAAGTTAGGATAGGTCACTCCAGTTAGATGGCAAAATTACGATGATAATGTTACTGTCCAACTGTATACAGATTATCTCGAATGGACGATGAAAATAAATAATTCTCTTACCATTCATAATTTCTGGATCTGTGTAGCCAGTAGTTCCAAGCCTCAAGATTTCTCCCTCTGTTGTAACTGTACCGAAATCAGCTAGTTTCGGAGTAAAGTCCTGGTCATTGGCGCTTCAAATCAAAATTAGTCATTGGAGTTTCAAAGATGGAAAGCGTATAAGGGACAACGATTCCATTTTCCTGTAAGTTGATGCAATGTAAAGCATGTAAATTAAGATATCTGGAGACGTGCTATTGACCTTATCCAGCAAAAGGTTTTCCGGCTTTAGATCTCGATAGATGAGTGGAGGTGTTGAGCCATGCAACTTCTCTATCGCAGAGGCAACTCCCTTGATGATCTTAAGTGTTGTCTTCCAGTCCAGATCTGCAGCAAGCCATTCAAGGAAAAATGATTGGGATCACTATGCTATTGATGCCAGAAAAAAAAATAGTAATAAAAAAAGTTGTTAAGACATATAACTAAGACTTTTACCGACAACAGGGTAATTGGGTTTGAAATGCTTAAAATCATATGTCCTAAGCACTGCTGATGAATGGGACAGAAAACAGAGTAATTAGAATCACGGATTAAAATTAGGGCAATTGGAATTCTTTATATATATATATATATATTTATTTATTATTATTATTATTTATTATTTTCTCAAATGTAATGTGTGCAATTCGACGGTTTTCTCTCAATAATTGTAAGATATGGTAACATAAAGGATACAAGCTAAACTCAAATTAATGGTCTGACTAGTTAGTTGAATATTGCAAACCGCTTCCATCTCGGTAAATATCCTAATTTTTAAATTATATTCAACATTGAGAGAACTGTCTTATTAGCTTTTCTGTTGCCCACCAATCTAATCAACACACAATCTTTGCAAGGAAAAAGTCACTTGATTTGTTTTACCACAGAAAAACAGAAATTATTTCAAGCGATATTCCGTTTGTTATCGCTCATACGGCAACTACTTAAACTCAAAATCATGTAACCAAAAACAGGCAAATATATAGCTCTAGCAGGAAACAGACACATCTATGATTACAGGTACTTTGGACATCACCTGACAGTTTCTTCTTTGCATCTCCGTTTTGCATGAATGGGTAAACAAGATACAACTTTTCTGGAGTCTCACAATATCCAATCAACCGAATGATATTTTGATGCGTCATTTCACTGAGGTACAGCTTCTCAGCCTGAAGAATTAAATAGATAGAGGGGATGGGATTTTTAGGAACAGATAGATATAATCAAGACATTAACAAATTGATGCTACTCATTTCCTGTAAGTCTCCCCCTCCCCCAAAAGCACATCCCTTATGTAACCATTAGCAAATTTGTATAAAAGTATGACAATGAAGAGAAAAGGGAGAAAAACCGGCCAATTCGGATTACGGTAAAAGCAATTGTTGGCATAAAACAAGGAAGAATCCAACAGGTTATCAACAAGAAACGGTTATTGAAATAACACTGTGCTTCTGGTTTCTCCCACCATAGATATGGAGTATATGCCTAGAATATCTGGTCTTGTGCTGTTTCAAGAAGGGAAGTAAGGAAGATTTTGCTTCACTACATTGAATTATTGATGCTTGTCCTCTAATAGGGTATCTTAAGGCTTGTGTAATTAATCAATTTGCGTAAAAATCAATCAAAGTGAAGCAATTTAAGATAATCTGTCTTTTTTTTTTTTTTTTTATTTTGCTTACTTCCCACTGAGTCCTCTGTTTTAGGTTTGTGCTGCGTGAAACCTTGACAGCTACTTGCAGGCCATTGAACTTTCTATCTTGTCTTCCACGGACGGTGCCACGGTAAACACTGCCGTACCCTCCACAGCCGAGAAAGTTGCTGTCTTTAAATCCATCCGTATAGGCATCCAAATCTGAAGGGGTAAATGGTATCATATTTGCAGCATCTGGCAACACAAATAACATGATTATATTGACGACTATATGCATGTTGGTACGTACAGTGAACTTCTTCATAACAAGAAAGTTGGCAATTTGCTTGTATGCAATTCTCCCTACTCTCTCATGTCTAAACAGGTTCATTAACGAGGTGAAAGAAAAAGGAAGGCCCCACTCCTCATAGTAGCTCTCTACTCCATATATGATCTAACATTCTAATTTGGAAGCTAATAAATTATAGTTTATCTAACATTCTAACTTGGAAGCGTCTAGTTTGGAAGTTACATGATGACCAAACATATACATAATGAAACTTCATGCAGGTTTAGATCCAAACAGAACACATCTCCAATCGAAGCTAATCAAATGCTATGCTAGCATTAAGGGCATGTTTAGATTTTTAACACAAGCCATGAAAGCAGTCCGGATACTGAAGCTCAACAATTAACTTGTACGTATGCAAAATACAATTAAAAAAAAAAAAGAATAACGTGAAGAAAAATTTTAGATGAATACCCTGAATTCATATCTCAATCTAAAACCCAAAAACTTGTGCACCCTTCGCGGAACCCAATAATACAAACACTCCAGAAAAAATTAAAAAAAAAAAAAAAAACCACTCAGCTCAGACCCTCCAACAGATGCAAAAGAAAAAACAAAAACGAAAAAAAAAAAAAAACCAATAATCCAAACACTTAAAAGTTCATAATATTCTTGTCATGGCTAGACGTCAATTCCCTAATTGTGCTCCTCTCACAACCCACTGCACATTTTGCAAAACACACACAACTGAGTAGTTTTGTCTGAACATCTCATTTGGGTGAGAATTCTGTAGGCGACAAAGATGCGATGGCCGTGGTTTGGGTGCTTCTTATAATTCCATCTTAATGGAGATGGGTACGTGATCATCGGATGCAGTGATAGAAGGTTTTGCTATAGATTGTGGACTAGGAATACTGATTTATGCCCTTTACGGGAGGTTGGTCGGTCTTCTTTGATCAGTTTGATGTTGATGGAGATGGTTCTACGACCAATTTAAAGACGGGAGAGCTCCCTTTCACAAGTTTTCTCGTTAAATGAGCAAGTACTGCTAATGTTAGCCGTTAACGCATTGGTAGTGGTGGAGGTGCTCAATTGAATTTGTTTGAGTAGGAGAGTTTTCTTACCGCCCTCCTCGCCGACCGGATGCCCGCCAAGACCTCCGACGAACCGACTTGCCATCTGCCCCATAATATTAAGGATACTCCTATCTTAAATTTTGTCTGATCTTGTGCATTCACCAGAGATACCGGAATTCATATTGTTTGGTAGTCTTTGAAATGAAGTGTATGCAAGCGGCACACTCCGTTGCTTTGTGACACTGATAGAGAGCCACCCTCCATATAGTTTTTACCTCGGGAATTTCTTAGAAAAACCCGCGAAGGAATGGTGTGTTTGTGTCCCCCGGAGCCTCTCCCTCGATGACCAAGCCACGTAAGTAATGCTACCCCGGTTTCCCCTTTTAATTTTTTAATGTTAATTTTTGGCTTTTTGTGTTTTGTTTTTTTTTTTGTTTTTGGTCTATGATTCTATGGATCTAACGGTAGTGGGCACATCCCTCCATGGCGCGGGCCCCGTGAGCTCTAGCCAAGAATAAGACGGCACAAAAAGAGTGAGATAGGCCAGCGGACCGGATTGATTTGGATACGTCCAACCTCTTCCTCCCCATTGAAGATCCTTTCTCTAGTGTGTAGCCATCTCAAGGTCCTTTGTTGTTTTTGAAGAGGTAATTATTCTTTGCATTCTTTTTTATCATTTGTTTTTTTTTTCCCTGTGGGGTTCTCTAATTTTTATGACATTCTTAGTTAAAGATAGGGAGGTGTCTTGGTTGCATCTCATTTTTTACATAAAGTAGGCAACAAAACCAGCAAAATCTCTCTAGACCCCGGGGCCGTCATGACTTTGCTTTTTGGGGAATTGCAAGTCAACGGAGGCATGAAGAAGAAATGGCAGAAAGAAGGATAAGATCCATTTTCCATAATCTAGTTTTCTTTCTCTACCTGGTTTTGTGATTCATATTCCATGCTCCTTTTTCTCTAGTTAGCTCGGAATACCCCCACACTCTAGTTTTCTTTTACGATTTAGTTAGTTACCTTTTCTTTGTTTTTTTTTTTTTAGTTCCATAATTCTTGGATCTGATACACTGCTCTCACAGATCTCCTTTTGTCTGTCTCCTCAAAAATTTGAAGGTAATTAGTGTATCGACTTTCTTTCGTTTTGATTGCTTTCAAATTTATCAGTGTTTTCACGTTGTTCTGCAACGACCTGCGTTTCTGATTGTTTGTTTTGCCCAACTCCAATGATTGCGAGGTTCTTTTTCATTTCATTTATTACCTCATTTTTGGGTGCTTAATGTCCGGGCTTTTTTTTTTCCTGAGGTATTAGCGTTGACCTTCTGTATTGACTCCATTCGCCCAGATCAATAAATCCGGCGCACAATTGAATTGCGTTTTGGAACTTCTTCGGATCCGCGAAAGTCAGGTGAGAGTACATTTGTTTTGTATGTTCCGTGGTTTTTATTCACTAAATGGAAAAGTCTAATCAATCATGAGACTGCTGCATTTCTTGATTTTCTTTTTGGTTGTGCAATTCTACGCGGGAGAGACGCTGTTTGCACTGTAGCTTCATATATAGGACGAGCAAAAGCTGAAAATAGCCGGGAAATTTGAGTTTGGATTTAAAGAAAAGTTTTTGGATCCGTGTCAGCGATGTGCTCGTCAGTAGTAAATAATGAACACAGTGACCTTTTAATTTGCAAAATTATCGATGGCCGCTCTAAGTTTATGATTTTAAACAGATCATGATAACCCAGCCAGACCGCCAAAAAGAAAAACCATACAGATGTGGCAACCTCGACACAGATTACCAGTGGAAATGGTACATATTGGTTTTTCCCTATCTTCTTTAATACCCCATTGTTTTAATTAATGCTTTTTAAACTAAGAACTGTAACCCGCTAACCCTACTCCCATATAGTCTTGTTGCAAGAAAAAGGAAAAATTAAGACGATACGAAATTTGGACATCAAATAGATACCGACATCTTGAACTTGACCGTACAACTGCAACTGAGCGTTCAAGTTTCGTGTCCCCCTAATCAAACTCTTGCAAGATAACTCCAATCACCTCGGCATCCAAATTATATCTCTATTATGTCTCATCCGAACTTTAAAGACCATGATTAATTAGGCTTGGCTCAGGTGAGACACCATGAGATACATGCACTACTTGGATACTAATTCTTCTATTGAAATCTTGCTGCAGGCTAAAGATCTAGAATTAGATACATATATGGTTCTTCTACTGGTCTGGTCTTTACTCTTTATTTATTCTTTGCACGTATGTTTAGCTATTATTTACCCAAGCATGCCTTTTGTTCTTTTTTAAGATTTTGCTTGTTTTTGATAAATGAGAAAAGTTCCATGCATCAAACGCATGGTAGACTGTAAAGCTCCTACTTCGCCTTAATATATGTTTATCTATTGCTCGTGGCTTCGTTGTTTTTTGGATTAGATCTAGAAGATGCATTGAGTTTGGACTCCGATCCTCCCCAACCAGTTTTAGCGATTTTAGCTTTGATAAACAAAGAGTAATGGGAGCACCAACTTGATCAATCATTAGAATTATAGTGAGCTTGCAATGTCTTGAAATTCTATTGACTATTGATATTAAGAGGCTATAAAATGAAGTTTGGCATGGGGTAAAATGATGATGATTCTTGATTGTAAGCAGCTACAACTTCCATGTCGATCTTGCCCCGTTGAGACTTCCAACTAATGTCAAAAAAATGATGAAACTGGTGCACCTCCTGTCGAATAGTTTTCAGTATTATTTCTGTTAAAAGGCACTTGGGGTTGGATGAAAGCTTTTAAACTTAAAATAGACAAGCTTGACTATTGTTGTGGTATAATTAGCATCCTATGGGGTACTTAAGAACAAAACTTTCAAGTAGTGCTGTGTATGACTCTGGAATCTGGGGTGAATTTGCAGGAAAAGATTTCAGTAGTTTTTCAAGGCAATGAATGACCTCCAGCTGAGTCCGAAGCACAATGTATGATTAAAAGCAAATACAGCTTTCTTACAGATTTTTTTGTATAAGCTATAATGGATGTTTGTTATATATCAAACCATACATTTGTTGCTTGATTACTCCATTTAGACTTGCTACTTGTGGCTGATTAATGATTTAATCCAAAGGCTCTATGTTTGCCATTGTGGAGTAACTTTTGTGTTTAGGAATTTACCTTATGGTTGCCTTATCTGAAAAACATATAGTAAAAAGTCTGTCAACCCTAGGAGTTTGACCAGCAAATTAATAACACCGTTGCAATTTGCAAAGTGCTGCCAGCCAGAAGTCGCCAAGTTTCCAACTACACGCAAACTTAACAACATCAAATGGACATCCAAACCCCATCTAAATTATGAATGTTCTAGCTAACGGCTCCGTGGGAGCCCCATGACAATACATTCTCTCGACCTCTCAATTTATCTCTCTCTAACTATTCTTGGATCTTCTGTCTCGTCGCCACCCTTTAAGCCACCATGCCTCGCCGGAGCTCTGGAGGTCAGATTCTCACTTCGATCTAATCATTACACCATAGATCTCAATTTTTGCAGCCACGCTTTTCCTTAGTCATTTACGGTTCATGTCTGTCCCTGGATCTTTTAGTGTCTGGAGGTTAAGTTTAAGCCTAAAGTTTGCTCCTTTGTTGAGCTTATTACCTTGATTTGGTGCTTTTAATCTCTATTTATGAATGTTTCTTTGTTAGGGTTAATTGAGCTTTTAGGTTTGTGTATTTTCAATTAACATTTTTTTTTCTATGCTTTACATCGTCTGGTTGACTAACCTGTTTCAGTTGTTTTCTTTAGAAGATAAAGAGATTTCCTGCATGCATTTTAACTATGTTTATGGTATATGTTATATATGTGCGTTGTGTATGAACTTAGGCTTAGGCTTATATGTTTGGGATCCTTTGGAGGATAATTTTGCAACTGTAGTTTAAATGCTGTGCAATTGGTCTTGATATTGCATGTAGGCTAATTTGGACTTTGGCCTTTATGGAAAAGTATAAAATGATTTAGCAATAGTTAATGCATAAGTCCATTAATGTGAGCCTGCAAGTTGCCCGCATGCATTTATTAATTTGACTATATTCTTAAAATGAACCATTTCCAAATTATTTTCAGGTGATACTGAGAACTGATTTTGTTATACTTTAATTTCTGTTGTCGCTAAGGGTAACAAAAGGGAGAGAATTTATTGTGATGTTTTCGAGGCATGTTGGATGCCTTTTTTAGTGTTTTATACGGCTGTAGTTAGGCCATTATTTTTTTTTCGATGTTGAATTAATCCTGACATGGAGTTAACTGTAATTCTGTATTCATTATTGTTGCTGTTGTTTTTCTTTTTTAAAATAATCTAGCTTACTGGTATTCGAATTTTCGTTTTCGGGGAGATCTGCTGGACGGCTAGCTCCTGGTCCTGCAAAAGGACATGGTTCACCGCCCCAAACGGGTACCATCCTTCACGTCACATGCATACACAGAGCGCAGACATGTGGATGCATGTTTGTGCATGACCTTTATCCGATTTGATCTGGTGAATTTTTTGTAGCATTAATTGACAATTTTCTTAGAAGAACCTGATTTTTATGTGGGCCTGTTCTGATGCAGTTCACCGTGGTCCTCCTTCTGCTGCTCCTGTACAGAGTAGCAGCGGTGGATCATTGCTCGGAGTTATTGGTTCAACCGTAGTTCAGGGTAAGTGAAGAAAAGTCTGTGATTGATGGGACATAATATTCTTGGACATTCATGTCATCTATTATGAGTTAATAAGTTTTAAGTCTGAAGTTTTTGCTGTGACTTTACTGCAGGCATGGCTTTTGGCACTGGAAGTGCAGTGGCACATAGAGCCGCAGATGCTGTGTTGGGTCCTCGCACAATCCAACACGAGGCTGTGGTCTCTCCTTCCAGCAGTCTTGGCGGACCTGATGCTTGCGGTGTGCAGACCAAGGCATTCCGAGATGTATGTAAACTCGCTTCGCTTGGTTACATGTTTCCAAAGTTATTCATTGGCTTGTTATTTCACTGGAAGTGGAATCCGATTGAATGAAGTTTTGAAGAACTGCATAATTTTCGTAGTTCCTAACTATTCTATCATCCATTTTGCTAATTCTACACACGTACGACAATAAGTTTCATGAGTGCTTTGGTTAGCGATATATTTGTGCACGTAGGTCCTTGAGCATTCATAATAAGGGACAAACTGATCTTGGTTCGTTAGTGCTGTTGTGATTCTCATGGTATTCTCAAAATGAATACCATGAATTATTTTTTTATAAATGGATATCTGCCCTTGAGGAAGCACATACACAGTTTCTTCCATGCCTCATCATCTGGCTCTCGTTGCATCACATTTGCCTTCACCTCATCGGCGTACGAGTCCTACGAAGAAAACAATTGGATTGCATACAAATCAGGATTTCGCTTTTAGTAAATCTGACGGGCGAGAGCTATGCAAGATAACAAGAGAAATGGCATGGTGTGTGTACCACAATCAGATTGCGTTTGACGAGAAGGTCAATCAGGTGGAGAACAATGTCCTTGTTGTACTCGGGATGACCTTGGATGCCCATGATGTGGTCCCCACACTTGAACATCTCGACCGTAGTCTTGTCAGAGTAAGCAATCACCTCTGCTCTGGAGGGGAGTTTCAGGATCTATGAAAATATCATTGAGTCAGAACACATAGGAACAAGACCCACGTTGTCATTGACGGAGAGTAGTGAACTGGTGGTATCGGTTTCATTTCAAAATCAAAACGAACCTCGTCTCGATGGCACTCGACCACGGAGAGCACTGCAGGCAAATTAAGTGATGAGAAGAGCTTTGATGCTGATCGTGACAACTTGACGGTTGTTACACCAATGTCCCACCCGGAGGCACGGCCTGTCTCTCCGCCTAATGCACGGCCCAATATCTGGCAATTTAAATCACGTTCTCGTCATCAGGAAGGAGAAATACAATAGAACAATTAATTATTTGAAAATAAACTAAAATAATTACAATTAGGGTTACTGCAATGCAAGCGTGAATTGAACACCTAATTAAACTGCTATTCACAACCATGATTGCTTCGTGGATGAAAAGGAAGAGTAGGAGACGGAAACGAAAGTATTAATTATATGAGCCAAGAGCAATTTAACACGGTTTAGACAACTAATAACACGCGATAACAGCCGATTAGAAAAACTAGAGCAACAATTGAAGTTGATGCAAGGAAAAGGTTCAACTCATGATCACGTTAATCAGCTAACAACCTAAGAAAGTGGAATTGATTGGAAGTAATAAGAAATATTATCGTCTAAAGTGTTGAAAGCAACATAATTTAATTAAGGTTTCCTACGTGGGTTCCACATCCATATAAAGTAGGGACAAGCCCGCCATACCTTCAAATGATAATTGCTGGCCCTGATATCCATGAATAACATGAGCAAATCTGGCAACGCAAATGCTTTTATATAATTGGACAGACAATGTCTCTTTTTGTTGCTTGTACATTGTTTAAGGTTTATCGAGTGCCGTGAATGACTGGCCTTTGAATAGGTACTAAAAATCGAAGCCTAATGTCTCGTTTTCAATCCGTGTCGATTCTTTTGGCTTCTTATCTAATCTAAAAACAGACTATACACACCAACCGCACTGTCTTTATCTTATTGTAATCTACTTTTTAAATTTTTTTCTTTTTTAAATTCAGTAAATTTAAAAATAATAAACTCAAGGTAAACATATTTAATGTTTACATTATGTATAAAATATCTTATATTATATTAATATATAATATATAATATAAAAATTAATTATACTGATTTGAGTTCATTAACTGTGACTCCACGTAATTGGCTTCTCTCCTAAATTAGAAAAAACAGAAAAAGAAAATGACAAGAAGGAAAAAGGGTTTGAGTGACCTGGGAAATGGAGACATGCCGAGGGGGAGAGAGAGAGAGAGAGAGAGAGAGAGAGACGGGGGCTGTATCTGAAAGAAGATAGAAGAAGAAAAGGAAACTACAATGCCATAGAAATGGACACCAAAATCAAATGCCCCCAAACTAATAATAGTAATATAGAAAATATTTTGCAGATACAGTTGCACAGACAAATGCATGGCTAATATTTGATTGAGTCGTGTCACTGCCAGAAAAGCAAAGAAATAAATAAAGTTTCTCGGCAACGTGTCTACGGGGACTAGAGGAAACGACGCACAGGAATGAGACATCTTATTTTCCCTTTGGGTTTAACAGGAACTTTCTACTCAAAATAATCAAAGCCTACAGAAAAAAAGACAAAGGAAATAAATTTCTCATGTGAAATACGTGGACCTAAAAATTTGAAACATAAAAGTGACTCCAGGGGAGTCGGTAGGCAGATTCGCGGAGCACTTTCCCTCCTGGAAAGTAAGACCCACTGGGGATTGAGACCAATCAACAAACTGTGGCCACTATGGTCCCAATCATGTCAGGCAGGCATGTACGATAAAATGGACCACTCATACGGACCTCAATCCTACCGTTTTAAGGATATATATATATATATATATATTGTGAAAGCAACCTTCTTTTCTCCCAAATTCTCAATTACAAGTCCTTACTCCTATGACTACCAAGAATTTGACATTTCTTTCTATATATAAACCATTTTGGCTTAGCAATTGTCAAGTTTTAGAAAGACCATTTTTTATGTTAAAAAAGAAAAGAAAAGAAAAGAAAAAAAAAAGAGCAAGACCATTTTGTTCGGTCCCCAAAAAGGAAATAGAAGGACCATTTTGCCCTTATGCCAACCGGGCAACGCTCGCCACTAGTGTCATTTATTATTCATTTCCTAAACTGCACCTCCAAGACAGCCTTTTGTGTCTGTCAAAAACTAATAATTTTCCCCAAACAAAAGAAAAAAAAAAAACAAGAAGAAGAAGAAGAAAAAAAAATCATCGAGGGCCCAGCTCTCAAAAACCAAGTGTTAAGATGATGAAACTAAACACAAAAACCCACAGGAAAAAAGAAAAAAGAAAAAAGAAAGAAAGACTAATTAAGCTGACAAAGCATAAAACATAAAAAGTGAGCAAATAGTATCATAACCTGGTGTCCAAAGCAAATACCAAGAATCCTCTTCTCCATTTTGTCCAATCTCTTGAGCAGTTCCAAGAGCTTGTGGATCCAGGGATCATTTCCATGTGCATCATTGCAGCTCCCGGTGATCACGAACCCATCATAGCCATCAATCCCGGCTTCATCGGGAAACTCGCCGGCGGCCACCCTGTAAAGGTCCCAAGTCTCTCCCTCCTCCTCCAACATTCCCTTGAACACCCCAAAGTACCCTCCGTATTGCTTCTTCACGTAATCAGAGTCCTGGGCGCACAGCAGTACCGCATATCTTCCCACGCCCATTTCCATGACTCGAGCCTATATATATATATATGTTCACTTTGTTAAATTTGGTCCCTTGCACTCTCTGTAAGACAGGGGGGTTTTAGAGAGAGAACGAGAAAATGGAAGATTGGGTGTTCAGATAGAGAAAAATAAACAGAGAGACACTTAAATTAAGGGGTTTTGCTCTCTCTCTCTCTCTCTTTCTCTCTCTGTAATTGTCTGACCCTGGTTTGTGCAAGAAGACTCACCTGGCGGGTATTTATAGTGGGTTGAGTTCCAATGTAGGTCATGGTTGCATGCAATATTTACGACTAGGACCCACTTTTTTGTTGTACCGAATTTGCCCTCCCCAAGTCAACTGTTTTTTTTTGGGGGGGGGTCAAGGATGTCAGCTGGTTTCGCACGTTTGTGGCTATTGCTTGTTATCATTTATTTCTTGCCCGGAGGCAACTAAGCTTCCATTTTTGTGATCATGAAAGAAATTAGCATCATAAAGGTCCACCGACACCCCATCTCATTTTTCTCCAGGTAAATATTCCCCCACAATATAAAATATTAAGTATAATATAAAATAATAAATATAATATAATAATTATATATATATATATATTTTTTTAATAAAAGTGGTAAGAAATTTGGGGATATTTAGCACAATTTTTACTTTTCTTTTTTGAATATGAGATTTTTTTTTTATGCAAGAAATGATTAGTAATTAGCTTATTAGAGATATTAATAGAACAGAGAGAGCACGTTTGACGACATTTTAAGAGGGATAAAACTCCAAATTTTCACAAATTATAAGTATTTGAAGAGGTTAGGAGACCGACCTCTCCCAATACTTAAGGTGCTGCTGCTGGTATCTACGTCCAATGGGTGAAAAAGAGAACTATTAGTTTAACTTTTAGAAGAGTTTTTTGATAGTCAATGCGCATGAAACGCCTTCAATCTTCAACTCTTACTAAAATTTGCAGATATAAATACAGACACACTACATAATACATGCAACGAAATTTATTCTAGTTTTGTTTTTGGAAGAATCCACGAAATATTCAATTAGGAAAACAACGAATGAAAAACGGAAATTTAAGTTTATGAAAGTATCATTTTCTTGAAATTTGTTTGCAATGTCTTTACTCTTCTATAGACATTTTAATTTTCCAAACTCCTGGGTTTGAAATATTTTCCAAATTAGACATGCGAGCCTGGCAATAATAATTAAGATCAAAAATCAATGTTTTCCTCGAAACAAATTTAAGTCAAATCGGAGCCTCTTGGAATTCTTAGAAGTTCAATGTCTAAATTATCGTTGAATTCAAATGAATCATCGTTTTGAAGTACCGTAGTTTTAACGTGGGCCGTTGGTTTTCAGCACTTTTTTTTATACATTACACGACATTTCGACTGGGAAATGGCCTGGTAAATAAGAGATCGTCCAAGGTATTAAATTCTCAATTAGCATTACTCAAAATAATATATCTCAAGAGTCAAGGCAGCACCTCCTCTAGAGACTATGTCTACGTCCACGTTATTACTTGTATATGGACATTCTGATCACATGGGGTCTAGCGTGTTTAGCAAGGAAAAGGAGGAGGAGTATATTATTGCAAGTGAATCCAATTGATAGATAAGCAAAGAAGAAAATGGAAAGAATTTTCCACCGACTACTGCGGCGAGTGTAATGTACACAATCCGTCAGTCAAATAACAAAGCCCCCCCCCCATGTTTTTTTTTTTTTTTGGCTGAAATAAATCAAAAGTATATGAGAGGATTGCGTTCTCGCATTATACAATAAACTGATCCGTGAATTAAACTTACAGAAAAACATACTCCATAATATACAAAACAAAAAAGTTCAATGACTTTTCGCGAGTGTATATAACTAGGCATACGTTTAATTTTATCAAACTTTTTCACCGAAACTAAACACGAGACCTTGCTTGGCACAAACGAATTGTTGGTTTAAGAGACTTTGAAGCATGGTAGAAGAAACATGAGTGTGCAGCAGTGCAGGGAAAGTTACTAACACAAGTTTTTAATCTTGGCCCTTGGCCCTGCTTGTGCATGGGAAGGCACGATAATTTGATCAAATCACGAAATGAACTTATTCATATTTGCTACCAAACGGTTACACCGAGGCATAAATTCTGTTTTATTTATGTTAGCCGATCTTATAATTGTGTAGATTTGATTGTAATTAAAGTAATATTTTAAAAATTAATTCATATAGACGTGATGGTAACATGATTTGTGGGATTCATTGACAATTAACAATTTTCCCGTGTACGTTATTGCCCGCTTAGTCTCATACAATGTCCGCAACTTGGCAGCAATTGACTAGTTGGCTGGGAAGGAAGCAGCAGGAGCTCCCACAGGAAGAGTTGACATTGAAGAAGAAGCAAGATGGACAATTCCCCAATGAATAAATAATATGAAGTCAAACATTTAGCGAATAGAGTAATGTTGATAGTTGACTATTTCCACTGTACATCTGGCCTCCTGGGCTGTCTATCGCTGTCACGAGAATTCATATGCATGGATTGCTGCATATATACCATGCACCTTCCCCTAAAAGTATGCTTATATTTAATTTGATTATATATTATAAGAAGCATTCGAGAACAAGAGTTTTTGCACTCCGCCCCATGGCGTCCATATATAGGAATATGATGGCTACTTCGATAGGAGTTTGCGATTGTCAATTTGTTTCATCTACTCGACATCGCGTTAGGTGAATTTTTTTCAATTATCACTAATAAATAGGCATGAGTCTCGGACCAAGGAAGTTGAGCAACATTAATTTAAAATTCTTTGTCCAACATATTTTTGTGTATTACAAGCCGAGATTTCTGCTTTTGGATTTCAAATGAATATTTACTGAAGATGGGCCACAAGGCCAATGGGCCTCAACTCTTTTTTTGCAGCAGTCCTTAGATAGAGCCGCCGAAATTGAATAATAGGAAGGTAAAATCTGGCCCATCCCTTATCGGAAATTTTAGTTTTAAAGTGTTTGCAATACTTATTTGTTTTTTTTTAAATATAATAAATTTATTATTTTTAATTATATTTATAAAATTTTAGACCTCACTTGAATTTTTATTTTTCCTCGTACATAACATTAATTTAATTTTATTAACTTCTAATCAAATTAAAAACCACTTATTTTTTATTTCTTAAATTTCACTTATAATTAACACCTCCTTTTCAATTAAATTAGATCAAAAGTGAAAATTTTGTATTTTTTATAACCAAATATATCATACTTATATATTTTTTTTATTAAAAAATTATGAGTTATATAATAAAAATACCTTAAACTCTTTTTAGAGTATTAAAATTTAAATTTAAAAAAACAAAAAATTTAAATTCTGAATTATTAAACTATTCTTAATGGACAAAAATACCACGTGTGTTCTGAAAACTAGACGCAAAGCATATAGAAAGATTGTCCGCCTTTAAAGCTATTCACTGGGAACTGCCTCGTCGTCAACCGTCTTCATTGATGTAACGCTGAGTCCATTGCTCCAGTAAGCTACATTTATCAGTGACGTCTCCACATCAACATTCTTGACCACATCAATGCCTCGGCCATCCCTATACTCTTCCAATATTATATAGATGTCATCGGTTGTCTGTCATGGTTGGATAGCCAAAATGTAAAATCAGTTGCATATGTATTAGTTTCGGAACTGTGGCTAAGATTCCTTCTGATGAGATTGAAGAACTAGTAGAAGCACTTGAAGGGTGTAGAATCCCATGTCTGTGGTGTCTTGAGAGGACAAGGATTCCTGGAAAGGTGGTTTTGTGGGCTCCACAGGCTCAAGTGTTGGTACATGCCTCAAAGAACTTGTTCTGGAGGCTGCTGGACCTCGTGGACATGCAACAAAAGATTTGAAAGCTTTGGTGGAAAAAATCTCATTTGTGTGGCACGTACACATCGTAAGCTTGTCTTTGTGCTAAGATTGTGCTTGAACTCTGTTAACGGCCAGTATTTACTGAAATTTTAAAAGGAAAAGCCGATTGTATTCTAAAATCTCCTTTTAAAACAGAATCAATCAGGCAAAAATCTTCTCAGATTGGAAAAGATCTTGACTTTTGATTATCTGCCTGGGTGGGAGCATCTCAAATAATTGATGTTACCATTGGAATCATAAAACCAGTAGCGCACCACAGCACCCCAACTTTCTTTTCATACGGGGTGGACACTATCAACGAGTTGATTTGGGGGCATTCGGAGGTTGAAGCATGGCAAATGCCTTTGACAAAACACTAGGTGATTACCACAATATTCTGGTGCCAAAACTGTTATTCACATAACTGAATAAAAGAAACATGAAGCAAATCTGAATTTCTGATTCGGCAACTAAAGAGAATATGTTCTGTTATGGGGCAAGGATATGGGTGACGGCATGTCATGTGGATGAGGGAGAAACCATTAGTTATGGGCAAAGAAAACTCACTGAGGGAAAGAAATACGAAACTGATTCCTTATGCCTTCTCTCAGCTATAAATAGAGATTTCAAAATGAGTTATCAGCAAGCATGGCATTAGAACATGAAAGCAAGAGGAAGAGAGGTCTGATATGAAGATAAGGGTCTTGTTTTGTAGCCAAGGATGACTTGCCTAATCCCTGCAATTTGGGTTGGGGTTTATATTCTCGTAGAATCTCTTCTCGAAGAAATCAGGCAAGTTGTCTTTGGCTAAGATGACAGGTTCTTCTCTTTCATGCTAGTCCTCTTCTTCCCCCCAACAGTTGCTTGGCGTCGTATAGTTAATAGCCAGAGTGATCCTTTGGACCCAGGGGGAGCTCCAATGTATGGCATACTTCTAATTAAAGCTTTTGTTATGTTTCAGGTAGTCACCGAAATAATATTCTCCATGCAAAAGAATCAGTTTCTATAATTGCTTCCCGTCAAAACTAGGCCAGGAATGGCAAATTCTTTCGTTTAGGATCTTCCTTTGCTTCAACAATGGCTTGAATCGTTGTCTCCGATAAGAACAATACACAGGAAAAGGAAAATTTTGAAAGTGAGAAAATTGGAGTTTTACGCTATATAATCATATAATACTGGAAAGAATGATTACTGTAATCCCGGAAAGGAATCACAGTCAACGATTGTAACAGACCTTTTAAGTCTCGTTAAAAAAGAAAAAAAAGGGAAATCTAGGATTTTCAGTTCATATTGATTAAAACCAGAATCTCAGTCCGAAGTGGCCCTTGTGTCAACAATTCATCCTCAAGCCATTGCGGTTCTAATTATGATCGTTCGTCTGCTGCATAGACGGGTGGATGAAGCTGTACCAACGATTCTGAAAACCTCGATTTGGCATCCCAGCTGCCAACTTTGGGCAGCAGCCATCTTGAACACGACTAGATGCTAGAATAGTCGAAGAGGCCCATGTCCCAGTCCACTGCATTCAGTTAATAGGAATCAACTTAATGGGGTTTCTTCATTCCCAGACAAGAAACGTATCTTTTCCATTGTAGTGGCTATGTACGATATGAAAGAAGAAAGTAAAAAGAAAGAAAAGCAAAATCCCATTTTTGGATATCGAAAGTCAATCAGAACAAAATCTCTGCCTTGATGGCATGGGGGCATTGACCTCATTTTCCAGTGGGTGATGTCAACTGGGTTGATTTTATTCCTGGATTTTTTTTTTTTTTTGGGTCCCTGGAATTCTAAACCCATGAATTGAAAGGTTCGAAATGTAGAGATGAGGAGGGCCTTAACCATTTCCCATGGGCTGTAACTTAAGAGCATGTTCTTGAACTTCTGAGTCACAATTCAGGCCCTTCTTCCGGATCTTGTGCCTAAGTGCATTTTATTGGTTCAATTTCCCATTTCAGTGTGAGGGCGGGCTAGCAGCCACGAAATAAATCGGCAGTGAAAAAGATGGAAACGACAGAGATGGCCGGGTAGGCCCGGCCAGGGTGGCGTCGCGAACACTTACCTATCCCAACAATATTATTTGTACAAAATTTGACAATATTAGTTTTACAGTTAAATGCACATAGGCTTCCTGTAATTTATTTATTTTTTATTTTATTTTTTTAAATAATTTTAATTCATACTATAAGAACTTTATAACTTTTAATTATGGTAATTTAGTTATTCTCTCAAAATCCATTAATTTTAAAACTTCTTTTTTAATTCTAAAAAGTATTAGAACATTTAAATATACTAAAATTTAATTTTTTTTAATTATAATAATTTTTTAAAAAATTTTAGAATTCATAATTTTTTAATTTTGTTAGAATTAGAAAAAGTGAACTTATAAAAAATTTAAAAATTATAAATTTTAAAAAATTTTAAAAATAAGAAAAATAACTATAATAAGTCAAATAAATTAAATTTCATCATATTTTAATTTTATAATTTTTTTAAATTTTAAAATTAATATATTTTGACAGGATGTCCTAATTACTAAAATTACAAACTATAACGTTCTTATAGTGAAAATTGACACCACATGAAAAATAAAACGCAAAAAAGACAAACTAAAAAATAAAAAAAAAACATAAGTGCATTTATCCCTTGTTTTTTAAGAACAGACTTTGCAAATCAAATAAATAACATATATTACTAAGCAAATTACATTACATAAAATATATTCACTCTGCGATGTGGCTAAATTTGTCCTGTATAATATATGTAAACCATTTTCTTTTGTTTTTTTTTTTTTGTTAACATTTATTTCCAAATGTCAAGAAATATTGAGTTGAAGCTCCTTGAAGTTGCCGGCAAGAATATAAGTTGTTCTTTTTTTTCCTATTACCTGATATCTGCTCAAAGGAAGGATCATTGGAATTTGGATAATCAAACCCATATTTGGACATCTAATAGGCAGCAAAATCTTGAAATTATGAAACTGTTTTGTTGATCAACCATTAATAATTCAATGCCTTTTCACTTCTAAAACCATTTCATAAAATGGGTTTAACATGCCTCAAGTGAGAAGTTCCAGATCCGAATCGCCCATTTCGTTGTTCCCTTCATTAATTCAAAGCAAGTTGCTTGTTGGAATTTGACCAGGATGAAATTTCTTCAAGGCCCATGAAGAATATATTCCACGATGCAGCGGCTAATGAGAGAAAAAAAGAAGGTCCTGCGTGGATGAGCCGAATGGTTATAAGCGAAGTAGTCATAGACATAATGTCAAAATTATGAACGAATGATTTATTCCTCCATGGGCTATAGATAAGGGCTTCAAAACATGGAATCGGCATCATACTCGACCGAGAATGTAAATCGAGAGGAAGAGAGGCCTAACGCGAAAAAAAGATCCTGGTTTGGTAGCCCAGGATGACTTGCCTGTCCCACAACAATTTTGGGGCTTGGATTAATTCGAACAATGTGCGTCCAGAACCCTTATTTGGGTCCTCGGGCAAGTCGCCTCGGCTTGTTTGAAAGGCTCTTCTTTGTCATGCCAGGCCCACTCTTCTTCCCTAATATTTTGACTCTTTCTATAATCTTTCTTGGTGAACATTGCCTGTCATTGCTTTGGACTGCAGCGCTAGCTTGAAACACTTTAGAGGCAGAGAGGGTGTTCACCCAAAAAAAATAAAAACGGAAGAACACTTTAGATTTAGAGGTAGGGACAAGTCTTCCATGAAGATAAGAGCCTTCTTTGGTCTAGCCAACTCCTTCTAAAAGGTGTTTCTAGTGCAGGTAATCTTTGGCTTGGCTAATGGATACCAACTCCTTCAATAATTTCATTCCATCCCTTTTTCAGAAGATGTCAAGGTCAATCAGAAGCAAATCTTTCCCATAAATGGCCAATGGGCATTGGCCTCAGAATTTCTAGTGGGCTATACCTAATAAGTTAATGTTTACCTTTGGAATCAGGAGCCTACTTCAGTGAAAGGCTAGGAAAAGGTTAAAGATGATGGTGCCCTGCCTGCCCCCTTCAAAACGTCAAGCAATTTTATTCCGACTGCCTTACTTTCTCTCAAGCCATTAGATGTTCCGAATTACATCTTGGCCATCGAACCACTAAAGAAACCTATGAACATTAAGGGACCGAGCAGGTGACTTCACGTCTCCAATTTGGTTTTTTGTTCTTTTAGTGCTACTATTCCTTCTTCTTCTTTTTTTCCCTTACAAGTTTTAATTCTTGTTTAAAAAGGGTGCATTCATATATAATTAAAAATTATTTTATTATTTTGAAAATTTGAAGGTGGCGCCTTCTTATAATTCTCCCTTGTTCATGTTCCAAAAAGAGTTCCAAGAACTTGTTCTGGAGGCTGATGTACCACATGGGCATGCTATAAAAGAGCCTTGTTTGGAGCCCCTTTCATTGTTTTTGGGCATCATGTAGCACATACCCGAATGATGTGTAAAGCACCAAAAACACCCATTCTTGAGTCAACGAGCATTAGTGAGCTAACTTTAAACATTGACCCAGACCAGCAACCGGCCACCCCTGTGCCGTCATTTTTATTTTTCTTTTTTGGCAGCCAAAGAGAAACAGGGCATACTAAATTGTAAAAGCAAAGTAAATTTGTGTGTGTGTGTGTGTGTGTGATGTGAGGGAGAGCGAGAGAAAGGAAAACGTGCAATTCCAGCAACAGGAGATAAAGCACACCTTGATTGATTTATTGAATGGTAAAACCAGTTGCAGATTACACGCAGAAATTTTCACCACTATAACTTCTGAGAAGTTGGCATTGCCAGTGAAACTCCGGTCCCACCAGGTAGGTCCTTCCATTGTTGAGTTACTGTTTTGATCTGGGTGTAAAAGTTTACTCCAGCCTTGCCTGTAATTCACAATAATTTGTCCTTTTCATCCATTCATGAATTCATGTAAACTACGGCAGAGTTGAAGTAAAACAATTAGTGTCAGATGTTCAACGGAAAACATTCTTTACCGTAAAAATTAAGATCGCCAGCAAAAGAAGCCTTGTTGCCAGTAAATGAGAAAAAGGGCAATGGTACTGGTATGGGAACATTAATACCAACCTGCGTGGAAGGGAATGCCAAATGTCACAAAGAATCTTCATGGAACAATTGATATCGCAGAAACTCAACAAAAATGATGCAGACTTGGATCTTCAACAAAATATCAAGGCTGACAAGTGACAAACTACTGACAAGCATACACCAGTTGGCAGCCAAATTTGTGGCTTCACAGTACAAATAATTCATGCTGTTCCTTTTTCTAGCTTTAAATTCTTCAATGAAAGACTTATGTGTCTTCACAATTTTACCTGCCCAGCCCCTATCTCAGTCTGGAATTTCCTTGCAGCTGCACCTGACATAGTAAATATTGAAGCCCCATTGCCATACCTGTAACATAAATATCATCCACATGCAAATCAGATGTAATGGACTGCAAAAATTTTAGGCATCTACAGAAGTACAGTCAAGGAAGTACTTATTTCTGTTAACTATGTTGATGGCTTCTTCAAAGCTGTCAGCCTGAAGGATAGAAGGAATAACAAAACATGTTAATATCTCAAACTTGATCAGAGGCAATATTAGTGTAAAAACAAGAAGGTAGTACTCAACCCACCTCCATGCAAACAAGAACAGGCCCAAAGATTTCCTCCTGAAATAGCAGTGCATAGTAGAGTAAGATTTGAAGTAGATGTCTCTTTATCTACTTGTGAATAACAGATCTCATGTCTGCTGAAACAACACAAACAAGGATAGGATATGTATCAAGAATTACCTTGTAGCAATCCATCTCATCCGTGACACCTGATAAGATTGTGGGACCTATAAAATTGCCACGCTCATACCCTGGAACCTACAAAGCATGCAGTAGATCAAAATCATTCTATCAAGATATTCTCATTTGGGCTAATGGAGAATGAATGACTCAATCGAGAGCCACTGAATTCAATCATTTAATTCAATTATAAATTCAAATGTTTCTAAAGTTTTTTTTTTTTTTTCTGGCTTGATAATGAAAAAGAGGTATCAAAGCTCCAAGCAAATGCTTCTAAATACATAACTAGTTTGGTAAATCTAAATAATGTGGTTGAATCTTCCTCTACCCATCCTAGCACAGAAAAAGGCTTATCAGGTACCATCAACAAAACCATAAAACAGGACATAGGATATGAAAAAATAGGTACCACTATGTTTCTCCCATCAAGTAGTAGCCTGGCACCACTTTCAACACCATTTTGGATTAGCCTGTGTATCCTTTCCTTGGCCTGTGAGTACAGAACACATCCAGGGCAATAAATCCACAACATATTGGCAAAGAGAAAATAGATTCGGGCCATCAACTACTTGCCACCAACCAAATTTTGATGCATAAATTCTCTTGAATGGGAAAGAAATTACTAAACCAATTTTCCATGGTGTAGCAATCTAGCTGTATACCTGTTTGCTAATCACCGGACCAAGGTCTGCATCGGGATCTGTTCCAGCATTTACTTTAAGCACTTTTGCACGTTCCACCAGCTTATTCTCCCTGAAATGGTTAAATTGCCCATGTTAAAATTTATGCTTGGCAAATGATCAAAATCTCTCCAGACTCGATGAATGTAGGTAGAAATATTAAACAAGAAAATATCTGGAATTGTGAACAATCTATATCTTCCATGCATGGTATAAGTTCAATACTGATTGATGTCAACTTAAGTAGAAAATCCAAAAGAAGAGGAAAATGAAAACCCAAAAAAAAAGGGAGAATATAAGCACTATACCATGATTGTGAGCCTCCAACAAAAACTACTGTACTCAATGCCATGCATCTTTGCCCGGCTGCACCAAACCCAGCAGCAACTAAAGCATTCAATGTAGCATCAACATTTGCATCAGGCAAGACGATTGCATGATTTTTGGCACCCATGTTGGACTGAACAGAACAGTTAATCAGATTTTGAAATAATTTTTAGCTTATAATATTGCTACTAAGAGACCAAAAGGGTATTGCAGAACAAAAACAAGAGAACATACTTGAACACGCTTCCCTTTAGCCGATGCCCTTCCATAAATATGCATGCCAGCCTTTAGATATGTCAAGAAGGCCAAGTAGTCAAAATCTTACAGGAAGAAGAGTAATTGTGTATGCTTTAGTGAAAGGAAAACAAAAATTAGAATATCCAATGTATAAATGACAACCTAAGTTGCATGGCTTGTTTACACAAGTACTTGAATCAGCCTTGAATAATAAGAAATAGAAAGTAAAAATTTCAGAGAGAACATATATAGGGAGACTGCCATATGTTGAGCTATTATGTCTATGGCAGCACAATGATGGCTTCAAAGGTTAAGTTTTCAATATATGTGCACAAGTCAAAGGGGTTGAGATAGAGGGATCAGAAAATGAATTGATATTTGGATTTCACTGCTTGCAAAATTGTGCCCACATACACAAAACTATTTGATAGGATGGAAGCTTATCAGCATTGATGAATAACTTACAGGATTAGAACCAACAAATGATACAGCTCTGATGTCTTCATCATCACAAATAGCATTAACAATATCCTGTTGCAAATTAAAACAGACCATAAAATAAAGTGTATGATATTTAGGACAACCAATAACCAGTGCACAAACTCAACCCAAGTCTGGTTCGTAAATAGACTATGACAAATGTAACCATTGTGCTTCAAGCAAATCAGCTCTATAATTTGATTAAAAAAATAAAAATCCCAATGGACAAGGCTCCCACAGTGTAGAGTGTGGGGAAAGGTATTAGGAACTAACAAAGTCAAAAAAGCAAAGAGTCAAGTAAAAGCATACATGAGTACCATGGACAATATTTAAGACACCCTCAGGCAATCCAGCCTCCATTGCTAACTCTGCAAGTAATATAGAAGCCCCTGATAGGAAAAAAACAATGATTGTTGAGAATAAGTCATGGCAAGCAATTCTACCAGTCTGCGCACAATAACAAATGAGAAAGCATCACACACTATTTAGTTCCCCAGATATTCAAAACCAATATCACAGTTTGTACCAATATTCACAGAAGATATGGCATGACTAAATTCTGCAACACCAATTTGAGAAGAGATGATAGTCTATTAATTGCACTTTTACTGTTTTATTGCTGGAAATTTTCCATAGATTGTAGTATAAGATATGTGGCTAATGAAACTTGAGAGATAAAACTTCCAGTTACATGATGAGTGACGAATTTCAGAATGATCTGCACTGCCTTTTCAGACTGCATAACTTCTATATATAGAAGAATCAGGCCGCAGAAATAACACCAACGAAGTAGAATGCTAGAAAACATATATGTCAAGCTTGCAACCATTTTTTTTAATCAAGGAGAAGATGGTCACAACCATCCTAAATCCAACAGTAGATATCCAAAATATCAAAGCTGTCTTAATCTCAGAGAACCAACCTCTAACTAAGTTCTTCTATACACTTTTATGGAAAATGAAGATAAAAAAGATGCAATTTGCATATGTCACTATAGCACAGTGGCATGAGAAGAGGGTGGGGAGCACATAGAGAGAGATACTTAGCAACTTCATGCATCTTAATAATCACAAGTTTAAACTCACCTGGATCTTTCTCCGATGGCTTTAAAACAAAGGTATTGCCACAAGTAACTGCAATAGGAAACATCTGCGGAAAAGTAATGGGCCACACATTAAGAAGGCTTGTTTGTCGTTTCTTTGGGAACTAAAAAGTCCATTTAAAAAGAGCTTGAAAAGTCCACCAATGGGCAATGGTACACTCAATAACAACTGGAAACTTTAAGATAAAGCTAGAATTGCCTGACTGTTTCTTCCAATCATAAACAAAACTCCATACAAGCACACTGGGATTTGCCCTTGATGAAAGTAACAAACAGCAAATTTGTGAAGGTGCATTTAAGAGGCATACCCATAAGGGAATCATTGCTGGAAAGTTGAAAGGGCAAATCCCAGCACATACACCAAGTGGCTCTCTAATGCTATAGGTATCAATTCCATTTGATACATTAGAGACATACTCCCCCATTTGTAGAGTTCCCATTCCACAAGCATGTTCCACTACCTCTGCAATTAGAAAAAACAGACATATATCAACAAAGCGCATCAATAATCATGCAAAAACCTATTAACAATACAAGGAACTGTCAGACAACAAATGTGTTGCAATCTAAACTAACCTAGTCCACGGAAAACATCTCCATGTGCATCCTTGAGAGTTTTCCCCTGTTCTGTAGTGATGTTCGTTGCCAGCTTATCCTACAAGAAAATTTTGATGATCCGTATAACCCATAAATCTAGTTGAGAAAATAAAAGATAACACCAATAACAAGAACAACAATAACAAAATTTTAATCCCAAATTTAACTAGAGTTGACTACATGAATCTTTTTTCACCGTACAACATCACACTGGCCTAATCATTGTTCAATAGAATTTACCTTTCTAACTTAAAATAAAAGATAATGCCAAGTACGAAAAAAGTATGCTTACAATGTCTCTACGGATAAGCTCCTGGAGCTTGAACATGATGCGTTGGCGAGTTGTAACTGGCCTGTTACGCCACG
Source organism: Bruguiera gymnorhiza (assembly GCA_020883675.1). Taxonomy (NCBI): domain Eukaryota; kingdom Viridiplantae; phylum Streptophyta; class Magnoliopsida; order Malpighiales; family Rhizophoraceae; genus Bruguiera; species Bruguiera gymnorhiza. The sequence continues at coordinate 6,767,573 of JAIRCJ010001062.1, read as the reverse complement.
AAGGATAAGCCTGCTTAGCTGCAGAAACTGCAGCTTTGAACTCTTCATTTGTAGTCAAAGGAACTTGCGACACAACTTCTTGTGTTGCCTATTTCCAGAGCATTAATTCATTACAAAGACGTAGAAAACAATAAACTTGCAACAAAAAATGCAAAAGGAAAATTTGATCCCCCAACACACTCACAGGGTTTATCACATCTATGGTAGAAGATGACTGCGAGTCAACAAACGTCCCTCCAATAAGATTGGGGACCCTCTGTTACATCAAAATTTAGATAAGATGAGGCACAAGGCATAACTTCAACAGAAACTCATGTATTTGACAAACACAATAACTAATTCAACTGGACTTGAAATGCCAGTAATTCAATAGACAAGAATTTACAATTATTTATCTATTTTTGCCTCGATATCTTTTGCAAAAAGAAAAAAGAACTAATCCAAATAGTAATACAAATGCAAACAGCCAAATAAAAAAAAGGAAAGAAAGAAAGAAATAAATTCCGCGTGCTATTTGAAGATAAAAGAAACCGAAAAAAAAAAAAACAAGAATAACAGATTTTCAAATCTGAAAACCAAGAAATTCAAATGTGTTTGCTTCCTCTTGCATTTTCTCAGAAACCAAACAGACCATAAAGCTGCATATACTCCTTCTGACAAGTCATCTACTAAAACAAATAAGAAGTATAGAGAGAGAGAGAGAGAGAGAGAACATAATTACCGGAGGGTGAGGATGCTTGGAAGAGAACTCAGCAGCAGTAGAGAAGCGAGAGTTTGTTAAAGCAAAGATTTGAGGCCTCAAGACCCTTAGAATTCTCACTGAAGACAAAACAAGAACACACACACACAAAGGAAGAGAAAAAAAAAAGAAAGAAACGATTATTCTGCGAAATCGTCTTTTGATTTTTCAGAGAAATTCATATGATTGTATCCCATAGAAAGAAAGAAAAAAAGACAGTCGAAAGCCGAATCAAGAAAACAGACCATACCTCTCTGAAAAGAGCTTCGCAGCGACATCTCTCTCTTCTTGGATTTTTTTCTCTTTTGTTTCTTTCTCCCGCTGTGCGGACAGAACGTTTTCTGAAGTAAATAAATAAAATCAGCGATGAGAGCCGTGACGGTTTGGATTTTCACGGAGAGCGATTTGTTGGACGTGGGCCGTTGGATCGTTTGCGCTATTACAAAAGAAGTTGTGTGGAAAAAGGTTGGAGTAATCCAGTCCAATGGGCGCAGGGACTCCCAATTTCAATACACCACTTATGGTTTTTTATTATTATTTTTTTCTTTTGTTTCAACGGTAAATAATTAGGAGGGGGCAAAAAGGACAAAACCCCTGCGCGTATCCATCATTGTGTATTCGATATTATTTATTTACTTTGTCCATTATTAGGTATTATTATTTAATTATTACGATTACGATCATATTAATACGATTATTGTATATTTTAAATTTATTATAAGCAATTCAAAATGACAGTGACAAGCGACAACGTCGTCTTCGCCACGACATCGCCACGTGGCATTCGCCAATAACTGGGCGCGTTTACGTATGGGAGCTCGGGCACTGACCTTCAAAATTCTTTTGTTCCTTTTTTCGGCACTCAACTGACCACCTATAGTAATCCAATTATCACCAATAACCATCGTTTTTTTTTTTTTATGTTTAACAATTTGTTTTTAAGTTTCTTTATCTGAATATGTTCGCATGGAAGGAAAGAAAAATAACGAAAACGTAATGATTTCCTCGAAACAAATATTTGGATAATCTTCAGGCCCGAAATTGACGTTTAGGCTTTGTTAGTGCGCCAACATAGACACAAAAACAAAAAGGATTATGGAAGCCAGTCCGGAATGATCTGAAAAGTGGCTATTGGTGTAATTTAAATAAGAATATAAGATCATTAGATTCCCTCGTCTGAAAAAGGGGTAAGAGCTCGGAGTTAGTCTACTTCTGTACATTTTCTAAACCTTTGTTTCCAAAGCAAAATTTCCAACAGAGATCTCTACAAATTTGGCAATGCCAGTGACGGCAAATCTCCACTTGGCAAATCGCTCCATTGTTGAGTCACGGTTTTGACTTGGGTGTAAAACTGAATTCCAGCCTTACCTATAGCAATTTGCAGAAGTCCGTTTACATCCACGGAATCTAACCATGATCAACAGAAATGCAACTGCTTTTCTCAGAGGAAGAATTTGATAGTAATTATCCTAATGAAGCAAATTTACCGTCAAAGCTGAGTTCTCCAGCAAAAGATGGCTTTGAGCTAATAAATGAAGAGAATGGCAGTGGCACCGAGATGGGAACATTTATGCCTACCTGAGTCAGGCCAGTTCATTTCAAAACATCAGTGAAATAGAAACAAATAAAAGACTCATCTGACGAGCAACAACGAAAATTATGGAACGATGTCAAATGGAAATAGCCAATAAGCTAACAAAAAGGTTATGCCACTTCGTTGTATTTACAAAAATTATGACATCAAAAGCATCGACAGCATGCTACACAGGTCATCTTACCTGGCTGACCTCAACCTCTGTCTGAAATTTTCTTGCTGCCAAACCAGATGTAGTAAATATACAAGCACCATTGCCATATCTGTACAATGGTAATCGAATATAAAGACAACAATATGACAAATCATACATACTCTATAATTGGTAAAGCAAATTCAAATTTGAAAAATACTTATTTCTGTTGACAATGTTTATGGCCTCTTCCATAGTATTGGCCTGTGTGATAAGAAAACCACTTGTTAATTTCCTCAACCAACTTGATAGTTGGACAAATGGAGAAATGCATGAAAATCAAACCTGCAAACAAAGGAGGACTGGGCCAAATATTTCCTCCTGCAGAAAACCAACATGGAGAGTCTCAGGAGAAGACAAAGGTTAAGCTAACTAGGAATCATCAAAAGCCACTTCAGCAAGCAAGACGAACCACCTTGTAAATTTCCATGTCGACAGTAACATCAGATAAGATGGTAGGACCAACAAAGTTTCCATTTTCATAACCTGGAACCTAGAAGTGATCCATAAGCTAACATCACATAAGATGCCAATTTGAAGCCTTTAAATCTCCAATCAGAAACCAACATGCAAACTGCCATGTGCATTTGGGCCAGGTACAAGTCTTGACACAAAAGAAGTGGAAAACTGAACAAGTTTTCCTGCAAGTTTATACTAAGAAATAATACAAGGTTTTTTTTTGTGGGGGGGGGGATGAAAACTACTACTACATGATAATTTATTTCCATCTATAAGAAAACATCTATTTATCTACTATAATTCATATTGAACAATGATACATCTTTCTCTAGATCATGGAAAATGCAGTAACAGATATCCAGAAAGGGAGACAAACTGTTATTCATGGCATTGGCAGCTCAAGCTGCAAAGGCAGTTTGCTTTTGTTCTCTTCTTATATATTCTGCAGTCAGAATCTCAATGCTTTAACTGCCTTTTCCAAGAATAGCTAGACTGCCCTCCAAGTATTGAATGTTTCATAAGCAAGCCAAAGCATTTAGAGTACCTAAATTTGTAAGCATATAGAATAACCTAAATTTGTTTATTACTTGTAAATCTCAAGCTAAGAAGTCGTTCTTCTCTGATTTTTCCTCGACACTGCATCTTGTAGCTCTTTTTACGAGATCTTTCCCAATCTTCATTATGTTCACAGGTGTGCCACATATAACATGAAGATCTCAATAGCACATTATTGTATAACATCGGCAGATACAACTCTCCATTTACCAATTTGTATTGTCTCAACATTATTGTATAACATCGGCAGATACAACTCTCCATTTACCAATTTGTATTGTCTCAACCAGCAAAAATATCTTCATAACATTGGATTTTGTTCACATTAAAATGGTTTCTTTTCCTTCTTTTCTTGGGAATGCCAGAAATCATTTGACCTAACCCTCATTAAAACTCTTCATTGGCTTGCATTTCGTTGCTTCACCAACTTGCAATTATTTGCAATTCATAAAGTTACAGAAGATATACACAATATCCTCAGAATTATTGTGATCCTGGGCATCATACATTTAGATGCAAGCTTGTAAATGTTCTGTGGATCCTTTGCACCAACAATATAGAATATGGCAAGTACCACTGAAAACTCCACATGCACATATAAAATAAAAGCCAATCATAGATAGCATGGAGTTCATGCAAGAACTTGTACTGGCAGGTCGGCTAAAAAAAAATAAGTAACAAAATCAGTTACCAGAACGTTTCTTCCATCAAGAACTAGCTTGGCACCACTTTCAACACTTGACTGAATCAATGTGCATATCCGTTCCTTTTCCTATCAATAGAGAAGTTATTTGGGAATGAAAAAGCCATTAGCAAGCACAAAGCAGGATATATATCAAAAAAACAAGGATTACTTAAAAAGTGCCATCATATGCCTAACAGAGACTGCAAAAACCTATCAAAAAGAAAAGTAAAATCTTCCGAGTCCTAAACCCACTTAAATGCACTGGTGATTGATTAATAAAAGGTAAAAACTTTGACTCAAGCTTGCACCTGCTTGCTAATGACTGGACCAAGCTCTGCATCTGGTTCTGTCCCTGCAGTTACTTTCAGCACGTTGACACACTCCACTAACTTCTCTTCCCTGTAGGAAAAGTTCATAGCAAATCTCAGCTTCGGGAACCAAAATTTTTCTCTAAGCTATCTCACCTTTTCAAGTAATGAGAATCTACGCCTTACTATGTCTTCAGGGTTTGCTTTGGCAAAAACTTCTTTCTTTAAGAGAGGAAAAAATATACTTGCTCCGAGTAGGTCTGCTAAGGAGAAATCTAAAATGGAATTTTCTAAGGAATTGAATCTATTAGTTCCCAAAGGCAACCATGTACTTGGTCCTGCAACAAAGGCATTACCATGGACTTAGACCTCCAACAAAGACAACTGTGCTTAGAGCTGTGCACTTTTGACCTGCTCCACCGAATCCAGCAGCGACTAGAGCATTTAAAGTAGTATCTACGCTTGCATCAGGCATGACAACTGCATGATTTTTGGCTCTGATATTGAACTGAAGCCAACTAGTCAGCAGCCAATTTATATCCACTCCTCCATTCTTAGAAAACTAAGCATCTGGCTCACCAAGTGAATTCCAGATTTAGTAAAGGCAACAATAATGGATGTTACCTGAACACGTTTTCCTTTAGCTGATGCTCGTGCACAAACATAATTGCCAGCCTATGAAACCAGAAGAGAAAAAGCAGATGAGAACTGAAAATCAACCCAAAAGATAATTATCTTGCAAGGAGACAGCACAATAGGTACATGTTCTTTTTTCCCTTTTGATAATAAGCATAGAAGACCATAAACCAAGAAACTGCAAAGCACATAAAGAATACTCGAAAAGACAGAAGCATGCAAGAGTCAGGGAGAAGGGGTGTTTGTAAACCTGAAAACAATAGAACAAAATCAAGGACCAAAGGACAATGCAGTGACATCATTGGCATAAGCAGAAAACACAATAGGCATCCAGCAAACTCTTATCCAAGATTTTGACACAAATTTTAAGTTGAAAATACCCATTATAGCAAGAGAAACATATATAGAGGCAAACAACACCTTCACTGTCCTTGCACCCGTGCAGTGTGTTTGTGTGTTTGTACACATTGGTTTGGCCAATGGTGATCCATTAGATGGATGTAACACAGGTTCATTGTACAAGCAGGCAGATTTCATAGTAAAGCTAAGACAAAAGCTCCAGAACCTTGGGAGTTAGGAAAAGATATTGACCAAACTACACTTACTACAGCCTCATAAGCAAACTGTAACAGAATTCTCATGCCAAAGGTGACTTACTGAACTTGGGCCAGCAAATGAGATAGCCTTAATATCATCATCGTCACAAATAGCATTAATGATGTCCTGCTCCATGTCAATGTTTAAAAATGAAAGTTCAGCTGAAAGTTCACATAAGGCCAAGGTGCAATGCACAAAAAGTACACACAAGGAAAAATAAAAAGGTTTCATTTCAAGCATAATCAGTTGACCTAATCACAAGCAAACATTATGAAACATTGTGTGTTTTTGGGGCATAATCACACAATGAAGGCAAGCAATAAATGTGGAATCTATAATTTTAATTCCATGATGCATAATCACAAAGTCTAAAGAAGGGATTCTATAATATAAGCAAAAGATCATATACAGTGATACAAGTGAAAGGTAAATCCTCACACACAGTTAACATGAAATCTTACATTGGTGCCATGAATGACATTCAATACACCACTAGGCAAACCAGCCTCCATGGCTAACTCTGCAAGCATTACAGAAGCCCCTGCAAGCAACATCAAAATTTTCTGGTAAAAATGTCTTGGGCACAATAAAAAGCCAAGTTACAAAACTATGCAAAGATCAGATGGTAAGACCCCAGTATAAACCCTAAATGCAGATACTAAACTCAAATTCTTCTTTTCAGTCAAAATTGACATTCATATGGAAGGCAGTACACAAAAAAAATGACAGAAAAATATCCTCCAAGAAGAGAAAAAGACAGGCAGCATGACAACAAGCCCAAAATCCAGAACATTCTACAGTCTCAACCGATATCTACTTAATATTAGCTAATCAGGAATTATGACAAAGGATGTAACCAATGTGCATCTTCAGGGGGTGCCATTTTTCATTGTAATTATCATCTAATAATGCACATGTTGATGCATTAATTCAAGAAGCATTCTACTTCACCTCTATAAAAGATGGAATATGAGAAATGTTAAATAGAAAAAAAAAAAAATTCTTCTGAATTTCTATCCTCTGAGAGAGATGGTAAAGAAACAGGAGAAATTTAGGAGGTCGAAGGAGAACTTTGCTGCCACAAGGCAGAGCATTGAACTAGAAGTGGCAATAGTTGGGAAACACAGCAAATACTTTTACAAATTTAAACTCCTTAACAAAACAGTGTATCCAAAAATGACATAAAAAAAGGATGGAAGCTTTGCAATTCAGCAATCCCTGTGCATAACCCTTCATGTAGCAGTAGGACCATTGTGGTTCAGATGAAATTCACATCAGCTATGTAAACCTCAACAACTCAACTAGTTAAATGCTTAAAGATACTAAGCTTTAATGCACTGTAGCATGATTATATAGCAATTACCTGGGTCTTTCTCTGATGGCTTCAGAAGAAAGGTATTACCACAGGTAACAGCAATTGGGAACATCTGTGTACAGTATTTCAAAATCAGGAAAGAAAAAAAAAATACAGACATCAAATGATCTCTCTAATCATTTTCCCTCAAGCAACCAATTGATGCACAAAAGAACACAAAACGAAATAACCACAAGGCACAATAATGAGCTTATCAAACTATTCAAATTTTGGTCTCTGCTTCCCCATACTGATCTCATGGTTTGTTTCTGAAGTCTGTAAGATACATAAACAGTGGCAATACTATGCATCATATATTGTACTCTGGTCCGGATCAAAACGGTAATAAAAGACTAGACATAGAGGTAAAGCAAGCTCACCCAGAGAGGGATCAAGGCAGGAAATTCAAATGGGCAAATCCCAGCACAAATGCCAAGTGGCTCTCTGATTTTGTAGGAATCAATCCCATTGCACACATTGGAAACAAACTCCCCAATTTGCAGAGTTGCCAATCCACAAGCATGTTCCACCACCTCTACGAGGGAACATTCAAGATCTTGCAGTCACAAAAATCACCAAATGAAAATTTTCACAGATAAAAGATATGGAAACTAACCTAGCCCTCGTAACACATCATTATATGCATCATTTAAAGCCTTCCCATGTTCAGTAGTAATGCTCATGGCTAGTTTATCCTGAGAAATGATAATTTTAATTCACATCAAACAAGTGAATTCCATAGATAAACTAAAAGATGATTTAAGAACTATAATACACAAACACCATATGTTTACAATATCTTTCCGAATAAGCTCCTGGAACTTGAACATGATGCGTTGACGAGTGGTAATAGGAGTATTTCGCCACAATGGAAATGCACGCTTCGCTGCAAATACTGCAGCTCTGAATTCCTCATTCGTAGTTAGAGGCACTTGAGAAACAACTCGCTGTGTGGCCTGTCACATATCAATAAGCTAATCAAAGAGAACCCAAACAAAGCAATTTATCAAAATGGTTTGGCACAACAGGAAATGAACTTTTGAGGGCATAGCCTGAACTTACTGGATTTACAACGTCAATGGACACACATGACTGTGAATCAACAAACCTGCCTCCGATGAGATTAGGAACCCTCTGACATACATTACTCAAATGAGTTTTAATCCAGCATAGCCAAAAAGGAAACTTTAAACCATGGAATGGTGGGAACAAGGATGAGAGAAATGCAAGATGTAACTATATATTGTTCTTCTTCAAGTGATATGGCGGTTCCTTCTCCAGTGTTCTATATGGTAACTAGAGACACGTAAACTTACTGTAGGGTAGTGCTGCCTCCAAGACGGCTCAGCAACTGAGAAGCAATTATTCCTTACAGAAGATTTCTCCATCCTCAGTGACTTGAAGTTTTTCACTGCAACCGAAAGAACCCATCAACTCATGGTAGAAGTTCAAGTCTTAACTTTAAGGCCACCTGATGCCGGACAGTATAATATAACATCCCCTGACAATATTAATAATACAATATCATACAACAAAGGATCACAAGAACATGTGCCCAAGTGTTAGTTACCGGACAGCATAGAATAAACTAATTTAGGAGGTAAAGTCATAAACCAACAAGAAATAAATGGATAGTCAGCCCCAATATTAAGAAGTAAAAGTCATTTTAGCATATTCGAATGCGAGAAACTGTGAAACTTAACTGATATTTATGGAGCTCTCCTAGCTCTGTTAGTTCAGTATTTAAAGCCTTTTAAATAAAATTAATACCAAAAATTAAACAATGAATGAGTAAGAAAAAATCTAAAAATGAACAACTAACACCCAAAAAAAAAAAGCCCTAACAATATCCAAAAAATAAAGAAAAGAAAAGGGAATGATTAACAATGAATGAACCTTTGGAATAGCATGAGTGACTTAACACCAAAAGAAAATCTAAAAATTCATCTTGAATGAAATCAACAATTAGCCCCAAAAAATTCTAAAAATTAAGAACAAGAACAAGAAGGAGAATTAACAAGGGAAAAAAAAAAAGTAGTTCTAAAATATGAAAAGACAGTTAAAAAAGGTTAGACCTGCAGTATTTCCTTGCCGAAGTTTAGCTTTAACATTGTAGACATGCTTTGGAGTAGACAGAAGCTCTGGGTTGCTTTGTCTTAATCTCTTTAGAATTTGTCGAGGTTTTAAACCAGCTTCTGTCATTTCTTTAATTAGCAAAACTTCATTCTCTGAAAAACGACGAGAGTATGGGTGTTCTTTAATGTCCTTTATCGGGTCATGGTTGTGCATTCCATTCTTTATGGTAAGCACCCACAAGCCATCATCCTTCTTACCCACAGCTTCAAAAGGACAGTTCGTGAGCCGTGAACCTGTTTTTCTTCTGCGAGTACATTCAGCGGACGACTCATCAATAGCTTTCCTTCTATTACGATAAACACCCCCTCTGTCACAGCCAAGAACAACCACCCTATCTTTTTTAGATTGCTTGATAGTTACTACATATCCCTGGGAAATAGCAAAGTCCCCAACATGTTGTATCAGTTCTTCACGATCCACAAAGGTTCCAGGTGGAGGTGGAAGCATCTGTGGGCATTCATTCAAACCAGTACATTGAATATCCATTATTGGCATGCGAAGGACACCTGCATCCAATGGTGATCTCAAACTTTTCATTGCCACCGAATGTTATGGTCTAGTGGGAGGTCGTTCGTCGCCATTTCAGAGGTCTGGGTTCGAACCTCTGCCAGATCCTTCGGTGGAACTAAAGGTACGCTCCTCCTATGAGCGCAATCCTCCTGACTGGAGGAGTACCACCCCAGCTTTCCCATTACGTTGAAAAAACCAAGAAAAAAGAAATTCATTCCTCAAAACATGGCCAAAAGGAATTAAAAGACATAAAAACAAGCGCCCGATCATATTCGAGAGAAAAGTGAAAAAAAAATTGTCAATTCCAAAAATACGAAAAAAAAAAACACCGTTTTCATACGAATTGAGTCCTAAACTGATCAAAGCTCGAAACCCTAAAGTTTCATGGGGAACAAACACACCGTAAGAGTGAAACGTCGAAATCAGATGGTTAGCGCAGACGACGATCCCGCCGGATAAGATAGGGAAACGACGGTCCGGCGAGGTTTGGGTGATCTGTTCCCGCGGTGCGAACTCAACCACGTTCCCTGGAGGGAGAGAACTGTAGACAACGGCAATTTCTCGCAGCTATTTCCAGGAAGAGAATTAACTTAATCCACGAAACTCACGCGCTCCTGGGCTCGTCGTACATGGCGCGTGCAACTTACTGTTTCGGACTCTGTTTACTTATTATGATGTATGGCAAAAAGGCGAATCCATGCAACAAACAGGTCTTTGTTATTCTTTTAAAATTTTTTCAAGAAAATTAAACCGTAATGTCGCTGAGTCATTACTTCCGTCCCGAAATTAATGTATAATATATATATATATATGGCTTAATACCTAACTCTTTTTATTTAACATAAAATCAAATTATACTTAATTTATTAATAATATAACTCATTATTATCCGTAATATAACCCATCATAACAATAAACTCTCTAATAAAATAATATAATAATTTAAAATTTAAATATTTATCTTGTATTTTAATTTAAAAAATTTGTGAAAATAAAATAATTAATATTTTTATTTGTAAAAATAAATTAATAGATAAAATTTAATTACAAATAATTATAAAATTTAGATTTTAAAATTTACTCTCAAATTTAATAATTAATAAAATGTAATAATTTAAGTTGACAATTTTTTCTTGTATAAAGATAAATATTTCACATCATGCCTTTACTCTGTGTATAAAAATTAGTGTAGTCAAATTAGTGAACTTTATGCATATTTGCTACTTATCTTTATTATTTTTATGTTTTAATCAGATAGGTCAAATACCAGCAGCTTCTTTCCTTAGAAAATTGTCTAGAAAAACATATTAATAATAACAAATGTGTTTGAGCTGTATTAAAATTTTTATATAAATATGCCACATATCAAAACCAAAGAAAGACTATACATTATTTTTGACAAATATAACTTGAATAACTAATATATGTTACTTGGCTGGCCGCTTAACATAAGGAAGCACTGCAAAAACACAACCCAACAGCAAAAACAAGGAAATAAAATGAGACCTGAAAAAGAGGCATCAGAACTTCTTCCCAGTCCAGTCATTTTCCATTTGTTACACTTCGTTTTGTTCTTGTGTCCTGCAAACTTCATGGAAATACACGAAGCATGATACATTTGGCACGCAAAACCAACCTAGTTCGGACAAGGGCACATGCACTCTGGAACTGGCACAAGTCCATTCTGGAAAAGTTATTTCCACTTTAAATACTATAAACGGACCCATTAGTTCATTGTTGGCAGAGAAACTCAAGAATGCGAACATAAAACTTTTTGGAGCGCCGAGGAAGATAATTCTTAGTTCATATGGTCACTAATACAGAGAAATGAGTAGTCAAAGTCCAGTTGACTATCAAACAAAACGAGTATTGCGAACAAATTCACAAGCTACAGTGCACTTTCTCCGCAAGACGATGAATATTAGTATATAGTTCTTCGACGGTCAAAGTGACAACAAGATTCTTTCGACAAGACATTAACGGAGAATTCAGTGCATTTAAGACTGCATTAAGGCTTTAGATTGCAAATTGCAAGCCACATCGTTGTTGGGTCAATGTGGCTGGTAGGGTCAATGTGATTTACATGACTGGAATTGCAAATAATTATGGCAATCCAGCAAATAAAAAAAAAAAACAGAAATGCAGTAGTAATGATTAGTGCAAAATCATTCCCGCAATATGGCGGATTAAATCCATGAATCGGAACATTCCCAGTTCAGATTTCAGCCAATAACGGCAGATCCAGCAAACAAATGCAGTGATTGGTGGCAGCAATCACTGTTACTTTTACCTCAAATATTGCAGTTCTTACTGCAATATGGGGGCGCAATTGTAGTCGCACAGCAGAAACCAAATCCCTGAGCTGCAACATTGCAAGTTCTAATTTGATCCGTTGACATAATCATAAGTTAATGGACAATCAAGCCAAGGTAGGAAATCTTCATTCCCTGCCGAAGGCTACAAAACAGTGAATGACGTAAATGTTATGGTAGGGTCTATGGAGACAAGAGAAAAAATGTAGATCTCCCATATCATTTTTTTATAATTGCTTCTACGATCACATGCATCGAAGAGAAGGTGAAAAAAAAAAATGGAGAAGCTGCGTCAACAGATTATCCTAGATGCTTTTATAAATTAATTATTGGCATCAACCTAGTCATTTAGCACATCTTCAACACCATCTTCCACGGTTGAATCTTCTAAACTTAATGTTGCATCAAATGCTTCAAATTGATCTACTTCATCACTCGTCATATACTGCTTCAACTTTTGCTTGTACAATCTCAACTTCTCCTCCAGTATAACCCTTTCATATTCATGCTTCATTGCAATCCACTCCAGTGACTGAATCACTCTTCCGTCATACTCTTGCCTTTTTTCTGTCAATCTACGATATTGATTGGCTTCAATCTCCATTGAACTCATTTCACTCCGGAGGCGTAAAATCAGTCCCATTGCCTCATCAGCTGCCGAAGCAGCAGCCATTCTCTCCTTCTCAAGCTCTGCAGAGGCCATATTTGCTCTCAGCCTCTCAACCTTCACAAGTCTCCTCAATGCAATTACATCGAATTCCTCATCTTCGATAAAAAATTCCCCTTCATAATCATCGGCAGGAACATCACCGTATGGATTAGCATCCTCTTTATCTAACAATGGATTGTCATTATGCCTCAGTTTTGAATCCTCCGACAATTTCAATGAACCACACTTGCAAAACGTAACCTTTGAATCAAATGCCTCACCAATATCACTTTTTGTACAAAACATGTTTCTTGGATGGCTGGATTTTGCTCTAACATCACATAAAAACTGAACCAAACCATGCCAAGTAAATTGCAACAACCTCAACCCCAGGACAAACAACAAGAACAGCCCCAACAGGTTGAGAGCCGGCGAGAGAAATCCCAACATCAAAAGCCCACTTCTGAAATCACCGCCTTGAGCGAAATACTTCAAGCACGAGGAACAACCCATCAGGAACAACCCCAAAAAACTCGCAAAATCCTCTTGTACAACTGAAGAACAGAGACAGAAAACAACCAACGAACATAAACGGCCCAGAATCCACACGTGGGTGAAATGATAGTGTTTTCAATAAAAACCCACAAACTGAGATATTCAGAGTAAACAATGACTGCTACTTTGGTTGTGCATTTAAGTGAAACATGTGGGTTAGAGAGAGAGAGAGAGGGAGAGACGGAGATAGAGAGAAAGAGCCTTCTGGCCTGGTATGGGCGGACAGAGGGTATACGTTGGAAAGCGAGGAATCGGGCGGTTAAAACGAGGTTTTATTTATTTATGTTTGCGTGGAAATATTCATAGGCAATCGCGCGAGTTTGTGCAAGGCTCTTCCGTTGGCTTTTTTCCCCTTTCTATCCTTCTTCTTTCTTTTCAAATGGGAGTTATTCTATACTCTATATTTTCATGTTCAAAAGTTCATGTTAATTACCTTTTTTTTTTTTTTTTGCAAGATATACTTTTTCTTGTTGTTTAGGCTCCCGCTTAATAGTAGCCAACCTACCGTAATATTATATACTAGAAAAAAATATATTAACCTACTTGAGAAATGGGAAGCAATAATATTATAAAAATAAATTAATATAAATTAAATAAGTATGAGATAACTAGTCTTTCTTTCCTTCTTTAGAACGAGGTCATACTTTTTTTTATTTTTTTCCAGCAGGATATGGTCATACTATTCAATTGGAAAGGCAAATTTAACATATTTCCTAAACTAGGTCCTCGATATGAACATTACCACAATTAGAAAAAAATATCTTTTTTTGTTTTCTTTTCTTATTATATAATTTCGTTATATTATAAATTATATAATAAAATAATTTTTTATATTCTCATAAATTTTATCTTTTTAAAAATTTTAATTATTGAAGTGCTCCTTTACTCTTACGAAATAGGAAGGGGGCATCTCTATTATCTACGTCTCAACGATAGTCATCAATGGGCTAAGTTGCTTACTTTCAATATGCTATATATATACACATATATATCAGGGCTCAACAGGATGAAGCAAATAATTTAAGGTCTGGATGGTAATTACAGTTTGCAACTTGATTGAGAAGTTTCATGCTGTTTAAACCCCCATGCAATCAGTAAGAACTATGGAACTCAGAAGGGCGACAGTGGCAAGTGGCAACAAATTCAGTGCCATATGACATCCCGAGAAGAAAAGGGTGTTCTTTTAAGGCTAGATCCTCGATTTTGCTGTACCGCAAACTCGCTCCTTTCGGGAATGCCAACGAACGATTCGGATTTTCCGCAGATGGAATCGACGGCGTTTTATTGCCCTCCACTCACCAGCCTGTAAAAAGTTATATTTATGAATGAATCTTATGATTCCTTTGCAAATTTCTCTCCTTTTTCCAAGTAAATTTATTTCTATTTCAATTCCAATTGTGAACCCATTGATTTGACATATCGCGGGCTTTGGCTGGATAAGTAATTGCCCGAGTCTTGACATTAAAGATAAAGAGGACCATTAGGTGGATTTAGTTAAAGAGATAAGTGGGAACAAAGCTTTTTTTATTAATTTTAATTGGTTATTTAGAAAAAAAATAAAAAAATTAATTAATTACTTTATATTTGTAACTTTATTTTTTAAAACTAAGTTAGATAATTTTTTCATAAATATAAATATTGATTTATTCAAATTTATTCGGAGACAAATACGATATTATATAATTATAATATTTATTTATTATTTTATTACAAATTAAAATTATAAATATATAATTAATAATTATAATAATAAATTTAGGTGTATATTCGTATCTGTATAATATTTTTATAAAAAATATTGTAGGTTTTTTTTTTTACCAGCTTTCCACTTCTTGATTACTGCGTTCCATTTGTTATCCTCTCATCACCTTTTTTTTTTTTTTTTTTTCTGTTTTTCACTCTCTAAGCCATGTTATCTGTAATTTAACCCGTTATCCACGCCCATGAGCGGCCGACATCAGTACGCATTATCACGCCATTGGAAGGGAGGAGACATCATCGCCTCGTGACGCCGACATTATTCACTTATCTGTATCTCTTGACGTGGCAATTGGACAATTGCATCCAGCAAAAAAGATAAATAAAAATGGAATATTTAATTTATTTGTTTAATGGAAAATATAACGTAACGTAGCAATTGATGACCCTCCTAATTTGAAACGAACCGAAATGTTTCCTCTCTTGATTGTGATATACTCAAGTGGCCGTTGCAGTCTTGCTTTGAACCTGACCAAGGGGTAACATTACTCGGGGATTTCGGTATTAATTGGGTTTTCTAAACCTCTCCCAGTAGAATCTGAATTAAAATGCCCCTTTTAAGAATCTTTCAATTCGCCCAAGCTGATAAAAAAAATAGGAAAAGAAAGCCCAAATAGATGAAATATCCACCCCTTAACACCGGTCATTCTTGTCTTGTCAAAAAGATTTGTACGATATAGATTCACGAGGGACTTCTAGGCGAATATCGATAATTATTTTTTTTTTTGTTGTTAATTAATTTTAATTGAACTTCAAATTCAAAATCTTCAGTTTTAATATTATTAATATATATATATATATATATTTTACGTGGTGACTGATTTTTGGAAAGTCTGTTTTGGGCCTTATACAATTCTTGTGATTTTGGGCTAGGGATTAAATGTGTTCCATGAGCCTCCAAGAGTTGACTTTGAATCCACTCTGTTTCATTGTACCTCAACATGCTTATTTGTAATGACCACATCATGTATTGTCTCCGGCCCGCGAAGACGTTCGCGGTTTCAAGTGGGCTTCAATGCGAAAGACGGTTGGATAAAACAGGATTGCAACGTTGTTGATCCAAATTGTTCCAAAAACTTTGATCGAAGCCATTGTATGCGGTTTACTAATGCAATTCGTCTCAACGGAAAGTTCTATGCTTTGAGTTTGCAGGGAACCCTTCCAGTTATAGAAGTAATTGATTCCGAAATGATGAAGTAGCTGTCCTACATCAGGTCCTAGAATCACAGTTTACATTCCCTCTGTCCCATCAATGCATTTTAAAGGATATTTGGTCAAATCGGATGGAGAGCTTTTGCTGGTTTTTCTTGTCTCCAGATCCATCAACATTGTTAATGACGTAGAAAATTGCTGGCTTGATATTGCCAAGGTCACATGGATTAAGATGGAGGGGCTTGGGAACATGATATTGTTTCTAGTTGCCAGTATTTGTACGTCTGTTTCAGCAACCAAAGTGGGGTGCAGGAGAAATTGCATCTTAGTTGTATCTGGTGATGGCTGGTGGTGGGTGTATGACATTAAACTAGGCGCAACCTCTTCTTGTTAGAGCGACTCCAATGCTGTTGGAATCCTAGGCTAAATTTAATTAACATGTGTATTCTAGTCAGAATAAGAAACTTATTTTTAGTGCTTGTGAATTCAATTAGAGGTTTGTAAAATTAAAAAGAAAAAGTTGCAAAATTTGAGGCAAGAATTTGTGCTTCAATGTTGGTTCCTTCTCGTTCTCTTCTAAATTTTTGTCAACATCAACACAACCTCTCGTAATGTGCTGAAAAGGCACAAATGTAAAATTTAATATCTAAAACATGCCAAGAAACCCTGGTGGGAGTGCCTGCCCACCTTCAAAACCTCAACAAAGATGGAATGCACAAACTTCTTGACTTGTAGAGATCTAGTGATATACAGAATTGACTTCAGGAAATGTCCCGGAAATTATCACTCGAACTAGTAAGTAAGGTTGTTACTTTGAGTGGATCATTGGTAGAAAGAACAATTTTTTGCAACATTCTATAGCATGAATTTTGCCGTAGTCTTCTTTTAGCCTCGACTGATTGGCATTATTAGGGGACAACTGCTGCCCTCAGGATCCGGTTGTTCGCGTTATTTGTCACTGTCGCTTCTGCTTTTCGCTTTAATGTCCCTCTTTTGGAGCCGCTGTGTTCCTTTCTTCATTGGAGCCTATTGGTTTTTCCCATCAGGCCATCGCCATCCATCCCAGCTATTTAGAGGAAATATGTATTCCTGGTCTTTTGATGTTCTCATTTGTTTCTTTTCTGACCTGCTTGCACCAAACGGCAGGCAACGTCTCTAAATTCTTCCATCACTTTCAAATTCCTTGCCTCTCTCATTTCCCTTGACACTTCCTCTGTCTCCTTCCATGTGCAACTTTCCTCCTGTGGCAATTCCATCTACCCTCAAAAATCATTGAACTGAGGTTTTTCTCACAAACTACACAACCAAATGACTGAATAGAGAAAATAAAAGAACAAATGCCATAACATAAATGTAAATTGCATTGGAAGCATCCATAGAAAGTACATCGATCAAATTCGATAGTTCTTTCAGTTGTCAAATCTGCCATTCAAACAATTAAAATCTGTGGGTACTCAAACGTGCCAATCAGCAATGGTCTTGGTGAGAAATGATTATAGACAGTCTTGTATGGCCATTTTTTGGACTTTTTTTCGGCTAAAAGAAAATAATTGTTTTTCCCTAAAAGATCCACAACCCGAAAAAAGTCAAATTTATCAACTAGACAAAAACAATTGACCATGTCTAAACGTATTTTGCTTTATTCAGCCATTTTAAATTACTTATACCAAATGCTCCTATGAATGAGTACTTAACGCTCAAGTTATTAGGTCTTATAATTTTGTAACCATGCTAGTTCTCTAGCAGTTTGGTGCAGATGATCCTTTTTGTCGATTCTGCTAAACAAATATTTGCAGAATCTGAGAAGAGGAGTAGAGATGGATGGAACAGCTGCTATTGACCTCTTGGCTTGAGTTTGGAGCTCTAGAAATCCCATTTATGGTTATCCACCGGACCCATTTGCAGGAACATATTAACTTGTTTTGCTGTTCATTTTGCTGGCTTATATGCAAACTGCACAATGTTTGCGTGCTCTCAGATCTTTTCATATCTGTAATCAATTACAAGTTCTACCGTCCAAGTTCAAATCTTTCAAAGCTCAATCCTTTCTTTTTTTCACAAACATTATTACTGTAGAGTAAATTTTACATGTAGAAATCAGGAAAAAGCGGGAACCCTTGAAAGATGATTTTTTAAGCAGTATTAGATGGTGCAGTGTTGTATTCTGAGGATTGAGTGTTTGACAATGGAATTTGGACTCCATCAGGAGCACTAGCACCTTGTAATGAATTCAAACGCCACGGCTTGATGAGCTACAATATTTGGAGGCAGAGGCATCTCTGATGGCAATGTAGGCAAAGGAGCGCAGCCCTGCAGCATTTGGATGGCTTTCCTGACAGAAGGGCGATCAGAATCAATTGGATTAGCACAAGCAAGCCCAACAACAATCAACCTTTTCATCTCTTCGTTGACATAATTTTGGGCTAATCCAGGATCGGCTACAGCAGCAATATTTTCTGCTCCGTATTCCTCCCACACCCACTCCACCAATTTGACTTCAGCATTGATACCATTTCTATCACACCGAATAACAGCAGGCATTCCACTTGCTATTTCTAAAGCAACTATACCAAAACTGTAAACATCCGATTCCTTTGTAGGCTTGCTGCTTTGACGATATTCTGGAGCGATGTACCCTTCTGTCCCGATCAAATCTGTGGTGCGTGCACTGTCCCCATGATCCACCAGCCTAGCTTGTCCAAAATCAATCAGCTTGGCATTGAAGTCTGAATCCAGCAGAACATTGCTTGATTTGATATCGCGATGTAGCACAGATTGTTCACATTGTTCTTGCAGGTACAACAATGCAGAAGCCAAGCTCATAGTCATGCGAAGCCTCTGCTCCCATGTCAACACGCTTGCTCCGCTGAAAAGATAGACGTCGAGGCTGTTATTTGAAATAAGCTCATAAACTACGAGAACTTCACGCTTGCGGTGGCACCAGCCAATGAGTTTAACCAAGTTCTTATGCCACAATTTGCCAATGGTTTTCACTTCTGATATATATGATTTGAAGCTGTGTCGAGACTTCACTGGAATCCTCTTAACAGCAACCTTAGACCCGCTCTTCAAGAAGCCCAAATAGACCTCCCCAAAGCCACCCCTTCCAAGGACTCTTGTAGTGGAGAAGTAACTGGTTGCAGCAGCTAGTTCCTTGTACTTGAATTTTCTTGGTCTAGTCTCTTCTTCAAATTCGTCTCCTCCTAGTATTCTCCTCTTCAAGCAATGATTCCATATCAATCCACCAAAAGTCAATATGGCAACACCAGCGGCGCCAATTATTAACCAGATGTACCATGGCCAATCTTTTGCGCCTCCACCTCCTCCGACCTTGCGAAACTGTGAACTTAAAGACCAGGAATGGATTGTATGAGACTCGTAATTCGCTCCGGTTGCAGCAGAGAAGCCAACAACCCCCCATTCTGGCAAGTAAAGTCTGAGATCAACTTCACAGCAAAGATCTTGCTGGATTGTGACATTATCTTTAAATCCTGTGAATTTAACACACAAATTCTCGGAACTAGAACTATAGATAATAGTAGCGTTCATGACTCTTCCATCCATGTCACTACTGTACCACCTGACACTTTTAGTGGATTTTAAAGAATTGATGTCAATGCCCACGTGATCATCAGCCAGGTCGTCCCACCCGTAATTGTAGAAAGTGTCGAACTCCACAGCAACAAAAGGATTAGCTGTTGAGTTTGCGGTCTTGTTCTTACTGGCAAGGCCAATCCCACCGCCTTCCTGCGTGTCAGGTATCCGGTAATATAAGGAAGCAATGAAGAAGGCAAACCCGTCGCCGTGCGTGACATTGTTGGCGGCATCGATGGAGAAGGAGAAACTGGCAGTGAAGTCTGCGAGATTCCCAGAGTCTTTGTCCCAGATATGCAGTGGTACAAGATACGAAGCATGGCCTATGCTAGCACGCTGCATTTTAGTGAGTTGGATGACCGAATCCGAAGGCGTGGCATCTCCCTCGTATTTTATGTCATGATTGCTCGCGTCAAAGCTCGTGTAGTTGAATGAAAAAGGAGAGGCACCACCGCAGGGTATCATCGCTAGTAGCAAGGGAACGATAATTATCATAACTAAAGAAGAAAGAAAAACTGCTGTTTCAACAGAGCAAGAAGAGTGCTTGAGTGCAATCCCCATATTCATAGACCTTGGAATAGAATCCAGGACTGAAATAAAGACACCGTAACAAAATTGCGTGTAGACGCGTTTTGAGTTCAATAAATAAATAAATAAACGAAAAAAAAAAGACAAAAGTATGTGGCAAGAAGATGCAACTAGAAAGCAAAAGCATCATGTTGGTTTGACGAATAAGGAACGATTCGGATTTTCTTAGATAGAATCGACAGCATTTTATTGCCTTTGTCTCGCCGGTCTTATTGCCCTGTAGCATTTCGATGACCATAAAATCAAGCTCTTTTGAATTTAGCTTTCAATACGTGGACGCGTTCAATGCTGAGCAGTTTTCTCTTTCGTGTAGATAATAACAAAAAATAAATAAAATAACTTGTGTATTCTAAATTTGTGAGGATAATCTCGTTGTTTTGACTATAGCGATTGTCTTTTTTGATTGTGTGGGATGTTTCGGTAAGAGGATTTGTACAGTCTCATGTCTTGATTTCGTTGACTGTTAGTGCTTCCCTACTTGGGCTGGTCACTAACAGAAAAAATGACGGCGGAAATGAGGATCCATCGGACTTTACTTTTTCACTTTTTAATTTTGATTCTCGTGAGTCCGCTTGCTTTTTTTTTTTTTTTTTTAATATAAATCTTTTTTTAAAGTAATTATTATATTTATAAATTACACTTAAAAATTAATTTTTCTATTACAAAGACTCTCATCTAAATATTATTAAATATAAATAAATTTATTTTATACTCTTTTTTCAAAATTATAAAGTTCAAAGTAAATCCTATGAAATTAATTTTTTTTTCTTTATGAAATTGATTCTTATTATGGGTAACCAATGGTTTGATTATTATTATTATTATACCCATTACTTGAAGCATTTGCTTTCTCCTCCTAAAATTTAACTTTGCGGGGTCAAATTTTGTTAAAACTGAAAGCATTAAAATTCCAATTTTGGGCCCCGAAACTCAATTTAAAGTTGCAACCGACATTACTGTGTAACGGTCATATCTTTTAAAACCGAAAAACAAAGCCTGCGGCGTCGTTTTTACCGCATGTGCGAATCCTATTAGGACAGGGATCGCTTATCCTGATATATACAGAATTGTCGCTTCAATCGCATTAACAGTTTCGCATCGGCCATTTTCCCTCTAAAATCTTTCTCTCCCTCCTTTCTCTCCGTCCTTTATGGCGCTTTTTTTCTTCTTCTCTTCGTCGCCGGCTCACTCGCCGGGGTTGTTTCTTCACATGAACTCCTCCTCAATGCGTTCTTTCTTCGTTTCCCTGCGGTTGCTCGCCTTCACGATTCGTTATATTCTCTCCCTTAAGCCCCCAATTTTATCTCTTTAACGAGGTTATTGCGATCACCAAAGTTCACAATCTCTTTTTAATTTTGCATGAATTTAAGGAATCTGTGGTTATCTCCCGTTTCTTCTCGATCTGACGGTGTTTTTTCCGGTGCCTGTTTCAGGTTGTGGGTGCAGAGGAGATTGAAGGAATGGGAGATGACCGACCAGAACTCTCTCTTCTACCGCTGTAAGACTTTTCCCATTTTAGGGTTTCTTGTTGTTCTTCTTTTTTGTTTTTGTCAAAGAAAATCCGTCCAAGATCGAACCGAGTCCGTTTCTTTATCATCTCTGCGTTTCTATTTCATCTCAGATTTTTACGTTTTTAGTTCTACTTTTTTTTCTTCTTCTTATTTTTTTTTTCCTTTTCTTTAAAGGAAAAGTTTGAAAGAGAATGTGAACCGAGCAAGACTTTCTTCTGCCGTTGTAATGTTTTTCACATTTTAGGGTTTCTTGCTTTTTTTTTTTTTTTGGTGAAAGAAAGTCCGTCCAAGATCGAACCGAGTCCGTTTCGGCATCATCTTTGCGTTTCTATTTCATTCATCTCAGGTTTTCAAGTTTTTGGATCTGTTTTTTTATTTTCTCTTTTTCCTTTCCTTTAAAGAAACAGTTTGAAAGAGTCGGTCTCTGTAACATCTTTGCGTTTCTATTCGTCTCATCTTTTTTCGATTAGCTTCTGCTCATTTAGTAACTTCTTGTCATTTGTGTTGATTTTCTTCGCACAAGATCAGAAGAATGTTCTGTTCTGGCGTTCCTTGTGTTGTCATTTGTACAGAAATAAGTTAGATCTCTGGGGTTAGTCAGCTCTAGGGGGTTCTGTACTAAGATCAGAAGAATTTAGTGGTTGAAAAAAAAAAAAAAAGATAATACAGATATGTCTCTGGTTTTGATATATTTCCAGAGATATATTGCAATGGTAACTCTGTTCTTCATGCTGCTCTACGTTTGCTTGTTCTTCTCAGTTTTTTGTTGTTTTCTTTTTTTCGTGGTAATCCTTTCTTCAGAAATTGAGCTATCGAGTGGTTGAAATATGACAATATAAACAGAGAATGAAGATCAAGAAGTCGGTGAGTCTAGTATAGACTGATTGATTGGATGGAGAATTGCATCTCTGTTCTTTAATATTGGTATCATTTATATTTTTTCTTAACAATTACTTCTTCTTTTTTTTTTCTTTTTTTTGTTTTAACTAGAATTGACTGCATTATGGTTTTCCCTCTTGTACCCATGCATGATTCTCTACAGAAACAGGTACTCAAGGACACTTTTGCTGTGTGAATGAACCTTGCACGTGATTCTTTGTAACAAGATGGGATTGCACATAATGTTTTGAGAACAAAAGCAAATGGAACATTGACTGAGCAATCACATTCTGGGTAGAAAATCAGTTGTCCATTGAGGTTCTTCATTGTTTTCTTCTATGAGAACTTTAATTTTACTCCTGGAATAATATCAGTGCTGATATCAGGCTTTGCAGTTTCCTTCATTTCTTCTAATTCTGGTAGTCAAGACTCAAGAGGTTTCCATGAACATCCATCGTACTGGAAACAAGAAACAGGGAGGAGCTTTCAAGTGTAACTCCACCACTGAAATTACTCTCAATTAGATGACCTGATGGAAGCACAAACTCTTGCTAACTAACTCCATCCTTTTTCTTCACAAGTTTCAGCTAATTTCACGAGACAATATTATTTGAGAACTTCAGATAAGATGCCTGAAGGGGTAAATCTGTTTAAGAACCAGCATATGCTCTTGCAGATGTTGCAAATGCCTGCAGTTGCATGTTCAAAATATCTAAATTGATTTTAGCTTATACTGACAGCAAGATATCCTATCTGTTTTTCATTTCAGCACACTATGTTGATGAAACTCCACTCCTATGATGATGTCATGGCATGGCAATTTCTATGCACTTGTCTCTTAAGATTTCCATTCTTTCATTATGTTTATGATTATTTTAGTGTTCAGAATTAAGCATTGGGAGTTATTTACAAGGAGGTGCTTTTTCTTTCACACATAAAAGTTTGACGAGGATGTTGGGCTGGTTAGGTATGATGGTAAAAGAGGAGTTTTGGGTTGCCATTATGCCTTACTGGGCTTATTCATTATGCCTTTGTTGAATGTGGCATGCAGTGTTGCTTGAACTAGAGAATGCACTTAAGATTTTCCATTTAATGAATAACAAATTGGAAGGACATTAAAAGAACTTTTTTTGACCTTACAGCCTGCAGATAACAAGCCTCCATTCTTCATGGGGTGCACGGAAGAAGCCCATGTGATCAGTGGAGTAAAAATCCTCCGAAAATTGAGCCTGGGAATGTGAGCAGCAAGCATTTTGTATTGTCTCTCAAGGTAAAGACTGAAATTTTTATAGCAATGACCAGTATTGAAATCCCTGTTCATATTTCATGTCAACTTTAAGTTCACCATAGTAACCTGTGCAGGTAACAAAATGTGATTGATTCTTGTGAAGATGAAAATGATGATATGGAAGATGATGAAGTGTGCTTAGGAGCTGATTCTGTGAAGAGGGGTGATTCTCCAGAAATTGACTCTGAAGTGAAGTTGGATGCTCCTTTGATTTTATGCCTTAAATTTTAATTGCTTTTCAATGATTCAATTGAGATAAAATTTTAATTGCTTTTCAATGATTCAATTGAGATAGAAAGATACACCTATTATAGAAAAATAGACCTATCAAGTTGGGTGGTTAAATTTTCTAAAATGTTATTGTGATGGCAGGTTAACCAATCACGGGAAGATAATTTGTTGTTGGGCCATTGGGTAATTTCATGAACCCTACCATTGTTTTTCTCCATTAACCCCGTTACTGGTAGTTTTTCTGGGTTTTGTGCTGGAAGTGATTGAGCTATCTTGCCAGTTAAGTGATGGACCAGATGAGTACAGTGCCATGGTTGAAGGAGGTAATCAACTAAAGATTAAACGGAAATTGATTAGGACAGCTGAACGTGCCAACTTGGTTTCTTGGATCTTCACACTATTTTTTGTTCCTCTTCCTGAAATTGCATGATAGTTTACAGGCCATTAGTTCCATTATTACATTGGGGCTGTCTTGAATAATGGTCAATATGTGTTTTGCATATGACATTTAGGATCCAGTTGAGGATGAATGCCAGTTGGGTATAGTGGATGGCTGGATTGACAGTTGTCACCTTAACGTTACCTTCATACTGATTCTTTAAACAGAATCAAATTGCCTTAGAGACATCCAAGGCCAGTATTCAAATCCCTGATCATATTTCATGTCATCTTTAAGTTCATCATAGTAACCTGTGCAGGTAAAAGAATTTGATTGATTCTTGTGAGGATGAAAATGATGATATGGAAGATGATTCAGTTGAGACAGAGAGATAGACCTATTATAGAACGATACACCTATTAAGTTGGGTGGTTAAATTTTCTGAAATGTTATTGTGATGGCAGGTTAACCAATCACAGGAAGATACTTCATTGTTGGGTCAGTGGGTAATTTCATGAACTCTACTATTGATTTTCTCCAGTAACCCTGTTACCAGCGGTATTTGCAGGTTTTGTGCTGGAATGATTGAGCTATCTTGCCCATTAAGTGATGACCAGATGAGGACAGTGCCGTGATTGAAGGAGGTAATCAACTAAAAATTAAACAGAAATTGATTAGGACAGCTGAACGTACCAACTTGGTTTCTTGGATCTTCACACTATTTTTTGTTCCTCTTCATGAAATTGCATGATAGTTTACAGGCCATTAGTTCCATTATTACACTGGAGCTGTCTTGAAGTGCAGGTTGCCGTTATTTCTGTTGCAAGTACAAATGAAGCCAATCCAGTATTCACTAGAAAAGGTCTGTTTCCCTCTTCATGTAGACCCTGTGCAGAATTAATTGGTTTTAGTCATGCCAGAGTTGGACAGTGAGCTTGTTGGGTTTGGATTCCTTTTGTAGTTAGTTCACAAAGTTTATGGACATGCTTGCCAGAACAAGGCAAGGCTAGTATCATGAAAATATAACTCTAGTCTGTTTTGTGCAATGAAATGTATGGGGAAGCTGGCTGAAGTTCTCTATTGCACTGGATCTATCTCCTGTTCCTTTATAATGACATTGTTAAAGATGGTTTACCCGTGAATGTTCAGGTAATCTTTGTGCCTTCTCTTTTGTATTTTTATATGAAACTGCAGTTCTGCTACTAACCCATAATCACTGCTTTTTATTGAACCTTTTTTCTTGTCCAGGAATTTATTGGGGCAAACTCAGTGTCACATTTGCGGCACCCAGATTTGATGGTAGATTAGGAACAGGGTTTAGAAATTTCAGTCAGAAATGCTGTTCCACTCCTGTGCCTTTTGTATGCAGAGGTTACATTTATCAATTTTTTTTTTTTTTATATTAATTGAGCTTAAGCACTTGCATGTACTCCCAGTACAACATGCTTTGACAGGGTCTCATAAAGGAACCAATGTTTTTGGTTTAGGCTTAACTGCAATAGAGAGGGTGAGGACAGAGGTGAAATTGCTCTTTGGTGGGATGGATACAAATCGTTGCAATGGGCAAGCACACTTATGCATCAGTAACACCAGAGGGCTTTTGGAAAGTTGGTGATACCTCATTACTTACCTTGTGGCTGGAATGCTCGGTCTATGTTTTGTCTATATTTTGCTGCTATCTCATTTTATCTTCTTTTGGTAGTTCAAGATGGGCCATGTTCTTATTGCTGATAAACTGAAAGGTATGTTTTCTCTCAATGTCCACAGTTGGTGTTAAATTGCTCATAATTTCTGTACATGCATGAGTATGCATTGCTCACCTACACACAGATAGAAAGATACAAGATGCCCATACCATTTGTTTGATTTCTGAATCGTTCAGGGTACCATGCTGGCTGCTGTTTTGTTTGATTTCTGGATCATTCAGAGTACTGTCCTGGCTGCTGTTCAGAAATTGCAGATTCTTGAAGTTTCTTTTTACTGGTCAAACAGTATGACAGAGCAATCTAAACTTGTTCTTCTTGTAGGATTGCTGGTTTGTTTTCCATAAAATATGATTTTCAATCTAGTTATTTAACCATCCTAGTCCATCTCAAGTTTTGTTTGGAGTGAAAATTTGTGAACAGCAATAAGGTGACATGGTTATTATGTGCATGATCTCACAGCAAAAGGTGAGGAATGAGAGTTGTTATGATTATTCATATGGTAATGAATGAGATTTGTTATGATTATTCAAACGGTGACTTAGGCACATTAACTTTGATCAACCAATTTGATTCAAAGCAGTAAAACACCCACCCTGAACCCTATTATGGTGGGCTGGTTGCTATTTATTTCTTAATTTTCTTGTTATCTGAATCTGCAGACTGTGACTACCCTGATAAATTGAGGCATCGGAGCTTCTGGAATAGTTGGCTAGCAAATGCATGGCTGCTGTTATTCAGTATGGACATGCCATTTTGGATTTGGTACTAGCTGAGACTCAAATTGGTTCTATTTTTGTCCAATATTTGTTTTAGTCATGACTAGGGGAGGGCTTCAAATTATTGTTCTATTTATTTTGCATCTCCTACTGCGAAAAATCACCCTCCACCCTTTTTTCCTTTCAAAAACCAAGGTTATATATTCATTAGTCGCATGCTTCTCTTATCTTGTTCACAGCCCAACAAGAACAAAAAGATCTCTCAAATTGGACTCCGGTATGATGGGACCCATGATGTTAGGTGAGGCTCGGCAGCCATCTCATCATACTATTTTACTTTTAAATTGATTTTCTTACCATGTCTCACTTTGTTACTGCTGAAGCCATTTCTCTATTTGAACAAGTTCTCAGCAAAAGTGCACATTGTGGACCATGTCAATCAGGTGAAATAAACACAGTACATCATCTGATAATATCTAACGCTGTCATCAACATGAAATGGATACAACTATAGCAGTTGACAGTTCTCTGCTCTTGTCTCAAACTGGTATGTTTTTCCTGCAGCTTTGGGATCATATGTCCAGTTGGATGTGAATCAGCTGTTGATTGCAGAAGTCTTTCTTGCATGCCCTATTGTTTCTTTTGCTATTGGAGGCAGAGTTTTTGATCTAATACCTAAATGAGGTATATTTGCATCTGAACTATTGTTATTTGGGGATGTGAATAAGTTTTTTTTGGGTACAATGAATGGGAACAATACACAATCTTGCTTTGAAGCAGCAGAGAAAGAGCTGAAAACAGGAAGGAATGAAACTCTGACAGAGTCATTGGCATGAACTCTTCAAGCAATTCCCACGGTGGGTATTTAAACTTTATTGACATTTGGTAGGCAAGTTTTACTTTGTTTGCATGTTCATGTGACGTCTTTTCTCTTGTTGTCTATATTCTCATATTAAACCTCCGTTGATTTATTATTTTTTTTTAAAATGAACTTTAATTTTCCTTTTGTTTTGGGTGGTTGAAATTCCACCACACACACTCTCCTCCCTCTCCCCTCCCCAATCAGCCTGCTAACAGAAATCGGTTTACTAAATTGGGGGGCCAATAAGGATGGAGATGGCACTGCAATGTCTGAAACTTCAAAAGCAATTGGCCCACCTCCAGACAATGAGGCAAGTCAATTACTCATGTGTGAAAGTCCTTTGAAGTTGTCACTCCCATCACTTCAACTGCTTTTGGTGCTTTACATTAAATTGTGGCCTCAGGTGGGTGTGTATATTAACATGTAATTTCTATCTGTCCTAGGTCCATCTTAGATGCTTGTTTCTTGTCTGGAATTTTGTTTGATATTTTGGTGTGCCTTGGAGACAACAGGAAGTGCATGAGAATGTTCATTTACTACTTCAGATTCTTGAGTTGTTGTTACTCATCTCACTAAAATGGTTATCACTTATGTCATGTTGTTTCTGTCCAATCATTATATTTGTCTGTGGCATAATAACAGTCTATTTGCCTAGTTTCCTTGAGTCACAACAGCTTTGATGGACACTAAGCTAAGTGCTGAAGGCCATCGGGACCTTTTTGATTGGCTGCTAAGGAAGCTTTCTAGATCTAGTGGCTTCCCTAATGCTTGCCATTCAGCTATCTCTGCTGGGATGGTGGTTTTTTGACTGTTTATGCATTGTATGCACTAGGGGTCAGTTGGTGTTTCTGTAGTCTGGAATATTCTTCTTAGGATAAACTTCAGACGTTTGAAAAGCAACAAAGGCCTTTAATGCTGAGTTTTTGTGATCCTGACATTATGGATCTTGATCTCATTGTTTGTATAATCATTCCTGATTGATTAGAATTAAAGAGATTTCCAGGAGCCAGCTTTAGCTTTTTTCATGAACAATTGGGCTGGTCAGTGTTTTACAATGTGTGTTGTTTGGTAACATGGAGGCTTGCTGTCTTTAGTGCCTGCTAGCATGCACGGTGCATCTGCTATTTTCTGGGTGATAGTACTGTTTGCATTTTTTTTATCCGAATCATTGGAATTCACTAAAAGAAATTCAATGAAGCTGACATTCAAAATAGGCCTAAAATTTTTGGGATGCAGGTTCTTCAAAGCACCACTTACGATGTTGATCTGCATTTTATGCTTCAAAGTACCCATGCGTACCTGCAGAAATTGGGGAAGGTGTATGTGTCAACTGAACCATGATACAGAAATTGCAAAGTAAGGTTTTGTTGACTTGTTTAGTTTCATTTCCCCGCTACTACCTTCTTATGCTATTAGTTTTTATTTTGCTTCTTAAATCAAAGGAACAAATTGTTTTTCCCTGTGTATGGAAAAAATTGTTGCCCCCTCCCCCCACCCTTGTTGTGTAAATCCTGTATCTGAATCTATAAAAGAGCGGAAGCAGATGAGAAGCCATTAGATACATTCTCTCGAGCTCTGCGGAACCGCAATAATGGGTCACTTTTTCTATGAGACCCATATACATGGGACTGCAGCCAATTATCCTTTTTTTTTTCTCCATCATTCTGAACCTTGAACTTATAAAATAGCTAATGTACTTTCGTGTACTTCAATTTGGACTTTAAATAGTGGTTCCCGCTTCTCTTCCATCTTTGCAGACGCTACCTGAAGCAAGAATGTTGAGCTCAACTGGGCCCCTGCCAAACCCATCCCCCCGGGAGGGGAGGGGTTATTGTGCATCCAAAGATTCATCAACTGCTTCACACTCTACCGATGCACAGCTGAAGGTATTCCCCTTTTTTTGAGATCATAATTTGAGTTGGTGCTTCGGTTTTTGTGTTTTTTGGTTGTACTTTTGTCTGCTTTTTTTTTTTTTTCCTTTTTTTCTCATTTTCTTCGGGTGTTTAATCATTTTCTTGCGTTCCACAATACACACTGTCGAGCAGATACTCCCATGTTCAAGAAAATTGGTGATTCATTTGAAATAGATCACAAACATGCACCTAAGAAATATAATTTTGTTCTGTTTTTTTCTTTTTTTTTTTTGTCAAAATAATTTTGGACTGTTTGCATGCAAGATATTGCCATGTTTTTGGTTCTTCTATATCATCCACCCGTTCCTGTGTTTTCCAATTGAAGGCTGATATATGGGCAACACTTCCAGGCATTTTGCACTTGCCTCGGAGATGGTTTGGGCCAGGTTCGTGTCTCCTCCTTATCGGAAGGGTTTCGGCCAGGCATTTTTCACCCTTTAAGTTCGATTCTCGTGGGTCCACTCGTTTGTTTCACAATAGGGCTCAAAGTAAATCATAGGGTTAAATGTAGATTATAATTTTGACAATTAGGACTTTTTTTTTTTATCATGATTTCATTAATTTTAAAACTTTGGTTTAATTCTAAAAATTATTGCAAAATTTGAATATTTTAAGATTCAATTTTTTCAAACTTATCATAATTATTTTAAAATTTTTAAAGTTTAAAAAAAGTTTTAAAATTAATTGAATCATTAAAGAAGGTCTTCATTGTTAAAATTAAAAATTAGAAGGGTTTGATAGCCTAAATTAAAAATCACAAAGAGGTAAAACGTTAAAAAAAAAATAGACTACAAGGGCCTAAATGCATTAACCCTAAATGATAAGAGATTAATTTTTTTCTTTCCAAGTCCGATTCTTATTATGGGAAATAAATGGTTCGATTATTGTACCCATTTCGAGAAGCCTCTGCTTTCTCCTCCCTTTTCAGTGGAATTGGACCCAAAACTAATTTTATGGGCTCAAATTTTGACAAACCGAAAGCAATAAAACTCCGATTTTGGAATTGAGGTCCGAAACTGAATTTAACATTATCGTGTAACGGTAATATTCTTTGAAACAAAAACCAATGCTGCGGCGTCGTTTTAACCCCATGTGCGATCCTATTGGCATGGCAAGTCTGCTTTTATCTGTGCGGACATTATGGGAATATAACTTTGGAGAGCTTAGAAATACATGGATCTGATCTCTAGTGCAAGTTTATTCTTAAAATTTTTTCTGTGGTTCTGCAATTCTAGTGCACGCCAATGTCTTTTAGGGAGAGCGAAGGAAATTATCTGAGATGGGCTGCTGCAAGATCAAACTTGGTGGTTAGAAATGGGAAATCAAGTGGCAGAAGGCAGGGTAATGGGGGCATGCGTGCTTTACAATCAAGACCTTGAAGCTAAAGACCCACCTTCTCTGCATGCTCTCATTTAGTTTAAGCTTTGTTTTGATATATACAATACATAACCCTTAGGTATTGCCTAGTGATTATGAAAAAGATTTAGGATTAGAATTATCTCCTCCCTCCATCTCTATGAAATATATATATATGCATATGCACAATACATCAAGAGACTGATTAATTGAATTTTTAAAGGGAAAATCTCTCTGAAGGAGAGAACTTTTGTCAAATGTCATGTGTAGAGGCTAGAGGGTACAGGGATTAGGATCCATTTACTGTAGAGAAATTTTAGAAGTGAATCAATGAGAGTTAGATTGCCACGAAGTTGAGCAGCACTAAACACTTACCATACAATTCAAGGCAGGGCAGGCGAACCTTACTAGTTGTATTAAGCTTATGTTAGTGCTACCGGCAGAAAATTGGTCTTTCTTTTTTCTTTATTTTCTTTTTTGACCTTTAATCCTCCGCTTGAAAACATTCCTGACAGAATGTTACTCACAGGGTAAACGATTTATTTAGTAAAAATCTTTTATGAGTAATGATTTTTAATCTAACAACAAGTTTTTTAAAATTTATCCCATTTTACTAAAATATGTAACGGGTTAAATTATTTAGTAAATTGAAAAAAATGGTAAAATTACTATTCAAATTAACATTATAATAGAATAGGATAGGATAATTTTTTTAAAAACTTCGTCAGATTAAATAATATTACTCATCTTTTACTTGGAAAATGAACCAATGTTTGAAAATACTATATCCGATGAGGTAACTGTTCTCACATGTGGCATGTCCATTTTTTATTTATGGGTTAAGCTAGTCTCACGGCTCCATGGCTACATTTAATTATTTTTTGTCTCGATTTCATTAGAATAACGATATTAATGAACATTGATTGGGCTAAGCCCAATAATAACTGAATTATCCTAGAAAAAAAGTGAGGTCTTGTTTTAATACTTAAACCCACAAGGCCCAATAATTTGGATTTCCCTTATTGGGCCAGCTCATTTCAAGCAGCATCATGATAATTAAGGCTGGCGGCAATAACTTTGAACAGATATCCTGCAAATTATTAGGTTTTTTTTTTTTTCCCTCTTGCGTCATGGGAAATTAATTAAGGCTGGACAAACAGTTGAGCCGAATCCAAATTTTTTGCGGTGGACAGATTTTCAAATTCAATTTTTTTTTCCCGATAATCCAATCATTTTGTTAATGAACAAAATATAGAATAAGTCTCCTTTGACGTGCACAATGACCCAATAAAACCGAAGCCCCCAAAACAAAGGGCGCCTATTTGGTTCCAGAATGAAGAAAAATGGCAGCACATTAGCAGATTCGTTATTTCAGATTTTGTATTATTTAAATTTCAAATATTTTGACTTATTTGTTCTTTAGACTTTGGATTATTTGGGATTTGAGTGCTTGGAATTTTTTGTCATTTAAGTTGTGAGTATTTCAAATTTTAATTCTTTTTAGATTTCATATACTTCAAATTTCGAGTTAATTAAGGATCGAATATATCAAATTTTAAATTTATCAAATTTCAGATATATTAAATTTTAAAATCTTAAATTTTATAAATATAAATTATTTAAATTTTAAACTGATTTAATTTTAAATTATTTAAATTTCAAATAATTTGAATTATATTTTATTAATTTTTTTTAATTAATACAAATTTAGTCAAATCATACTTTAAGCATAACGAGTTTTTGTTTGGATTAAATCAACTTTTGCTACACTTTGCCCGTTTCGAGTACCTCTTGTATAACAACTCAGATTTAAATCGCAGGCTTAAACCCCTTCAAATTGTGAAGTCCTAGTTAGTGTGAACACGATGAATTTTAATGAACAAACTGACATGACCTCTGACCTCAAATCGAAGTTGTAGTTGGTAGAATTCCTAGTTAAATACATTATCCCGATTCGCTTCTGTCCACAAGTAAAGCAACAATTTTGTCAGCATTGCTTCGCTTCGCTATGGGATTGACTGACACTGACAGCACAAGCGCTGAACCAGAAGGATCATTTGACACTTAGATTAGAACCAGAGGTTAAATTGGAACTAGACGATCATTTTTGACTTTCTGTTTGTGTGTGCGTGTGTGGAACTCAGGTTAAAATTGTTGGGGGTTAAAGGGGTCAATATGGCTGGTGGCTGGCATTGAGAGCTAAGATACGAAGAAAAAAAAAAAAAACTACTTGGCACATTACTTCTGCGAATGGGTAGCTAATCCACCCCTTTTAGGAAAACGAATGAACTCCCGAAGATTACTTTAATAACCATGCAGCTGGGAAAACGGAGAGCTAAAAAAAAAAAAAAAAAAAAAAGCACAAGCTCCATTGTCGCATGACCAGTTGTTCTCGATACCATAAACACGGTTCAGAGGAGCCAGTGAGCAACAAATCAAGACTTCACAGCTTGCAGATTATTGCATTAGGAAATAAAAGGACCTTTCTTCTAAGGATTGATTGATATAATTATTATGAAACTTATGACTGTATTCAAAGTCGTGTAAAATAAAGAGTAATCTTTTGAAATATTTTAAGTTTGATTGCAAGTGTGAACTTCATACTAGCTATTTTAATTTTTTGAGACCATAAAGTCAATACTAACAAACACATGCCCATATGCACCAACCGTACGTGTGATCTGGGTTAAGGCTTTGAGGCACTTAATCATGGTAATTAAAGTTTAAAATTCTAATACCGACAAATAAAAATACACCCATAAATGCTAAGAGCGTTTGACTTAAACTATTGGTTAAAATTTTTTGTTACTGGTATCAACTACACCAGACAAGTAATAACAGATCCCTAATTCCCTGTGTGTAGCGAAAATTGTCGGTATCTCCATTGGTGGCCCTTGTAATTAGCAAGTCAATGGTTACTCGTACGAATACATTGGACAATCCAATCCTCTTAGAAAAGTTGATGTAATTCACACGTCCATGTGCGATGCTCGCTGTTAGGTTTTTCCTTTTTTTTCTTTTTTATCGTCTGAACCACATTAGTAGTTAACCTTCTTTGGTTCAGATTATATTTATAACTTAGAGCTCTGATACGTAAACATAAATAATGAAAACAACCAAAGATAGAAAAATAAAAATAAAAATTATAAAATTATGAGCAAATTATGAGATGCACAAAGTAGCTTTCAATTCTAGTTGATATTTTTTTTATTTTCAAATTCTTGCGCCATTTTTCCCGGAACAAATAATTTGGGGTTGATAAGCAACTGGTTTAGGAATCCTCGGACAATCAAACTGCTATTATATTTGAAGTCTCTCTCTCTCTATCATTATTGTCTTTCATGTCCTGGCCCCCCCCACCAACCCAAGTTAATTTCTTTAGCATTTTAAATTTTAATTGCAAAAGTGTGAACATTTTGTATTTTAGTTCTTGGACGCATACGTGCGAGTAGTTTATTTTATGGGTAGCACCAAGAGCATAGACAAATTCCTAGTAGTTAAATGTAAACAAGAAGCTAGTGCATATCAATTTTATATTCAAGTCCTGCATGTTTTCTTTCTATTATTGAACTGGCAACTGTCTTTTTTTATTTTTTTTACCTCTTATTTTAGTCTCTACATGACGCCTACTTGGTCCAAGAATCCAGCTAGCGATTAAGGAAACATCGTATCCCCATTGGACAGCTAAATCGCCATCACGTGTCCTAGCCAATCAGAAGCGGAGCACTCACACTTAAATCTTACACACACACACACACACACACACACACACACACACACACACACACACACACACACACACACAAACACACAGAGGATTTGTCGCTGCACTGGGTCTAGGGTTGACCGCATGCAATACTTTGGGTGGTACCAATCGAAGTCACGATTGTATTCTTCCCTAAGGTCCATATTGTTTTGGATCTCGAACTTTTTTTTTTTTTAATGGAAGAAACACAGTTTATTTCAGTCTAGCAATGTATGCTTATGTTATATTTCTAGCCCTTTGGAAAACTCAAAAGAAATTGTTGATTTCAGTGTTTTTATGGAACCTAGCTTGTAGTGACTAAACAAAAGAGTTTATCAGATGCTCAGAAAGAATTGGAAGTCATCTGCCTCCCTCCGTCTGATGATGAAGAAATAGAACACCAAAATTTTGCTATACCTCCATCGTTGCAATATGCTTGCAAAAGCCCCTTTTGTTAGGTGGACTTTGGAATGGTCTTTTTTTCTTTTCTTTTCTTTTCTTTCTTAAACGACAAATGAAGATAATATCAATGAAAATTCACAGAATAATGCGGAAAGAGGAATGTGGGTTGTTAATAAAATCTCGTTTTTCTTCCTCAACAAGAATATGAAGTTTTAACAAGAGGCTTGTGCACCAATTTTTCACTAGTTGACCATCAGATGCAAACAATTTGGTACCTTTTACGGAATTGCTGATATATACGAGAGGGAATATTTGATACCTTTAACACGAGGCTTGTGCACTTGTGGGTGGGTGTGCTTCCGTCTCTTTATTTCTTTTTCCCTGCGTAGAAGTGGCCGCTCGCAGGCATTTGCAACTTGCAGTCAAAACAAGCTAGCTAGAAGCAAGTAAGCAACAAAAAGCGTTGGAATGGCCTTTCTGTCTTGTCCGTGGCACTGTTTGCCTATTTTGGAAACCTTGTAATTGATTAGATATCATAAACCATACGTTTGATCCTTGGATACTGAGTCACTTCACAATTTTTTTGCGCAATTATATCACTGCTTTCACGTTTCATAAGTCGTCTATTTAGCTGATCAATAATAAAGACGCCCATTTTATTCTGTTCTTTTTTTTATTTGCACTTTGTAGAGATGAATAATATTTTTGAGAATTGGGAAAATGTCAAAAGGGTGTCACTCAATTTATCCAAGCCCTTCCGCATTATGAGATTTTTGCATAAATCCAAGCTGAAATGAGACCTTGACAAATGCTAGGTTATCTTGTTTTGACTTGGATGCAAAATTTTAAATCCTAGGTTAATGGTCATTTTTCAATGAAACAGATTTTGGCTAGTTGTGACGATTGGGGCCACAATTTTTTTCTTTTAATGGTTAAATTTATTGATAATGGGCATTAGCTCAAAGCTCATATAGCATACAAACAACCATATTAACTATTTCTCTCATACAACATAATATCACCCAATTATATATATATATAAATGAAAAAAAAACGGTATAAAACTTACAGTCATAAAAATAAGATAATCGTCACAAAGCAAAACTCAGAAAATCATCACAATTGGACGCAACATAAATGTCTTCTCAGCACAATCATAAAAAGTGGGAAACACAATTTTAGAATCATCCTTTGAATTTTCTATATTTTTAAAGCCTAATTATTAGAGATTGTAGATTTGAATCCATTATAGGTAGAAGACGAGGCATCTTATGTGATATATGAGGACTATCTTTGTGTTGTATACTTTATTGTCTAATAAATCTCTCAATGATAAAAACCAAATCATGCTTGGAAATATACAATTTAAGACCATGTTACTTAGAAAAGGTGCAATTACGTGTAAATTTTATACACACACGCATAGTATGATTGTCAACCTCAACCACATAGGCTGCAGTACAAGAAATTCTATGCAAACAGCCCATTGCGTGTGCACTAGGCAAATGATCACGGTTCCATAATTGTAACTTTACAAATGAAAATAAAGTAGGCGTTGACAAATGGTTATAGAAATACATTTATTAGTGAGTTTTGTCGATAATAACCAAAAAATCTGAAAATAACGAAACAAATATAATGTCTGATAGTTAGTTAAAAAAGGGTTTTTTTTAGTATAATTTATTCATAGAAAATCTTTTTTATTTTTTTTTGGTGGGTTTTGTAGGCAATAATGGTAAAGTCTAAGAATAACGAAGATAGTTAATAAAGTCTTATTTAGTTTACGTTTATGAATTTGGAGTTGGTGGAAATTATTTTTTCTTTTTACGCAAGGGATGCCACATTAAGTTTCCAAGTTTTTTCAAAGAAAATAAATAAAAACATATACTAACAAATGAAAATAAAAAAAAGGCCCATCCTCGATCTGCTGACGGTACGTGTCGATGATTTATAAGACAGACAACGCCGTGGTTGCTGTGTTATTAACACACCAATCCGAGGAAAGCTTTGAAGGTACGAGGATAGCTTTTCTCTTACTCGTGCGCGTATAATTTTTTTATACTCGCCTCGTCAGTCTGACATCTGTCCTAGCACTATTCCTTCATAATTTTTGATGCTCTTTGATATTCTCTACCGACGGCGAGGATCTCCTAGTTTAATTCGCCCCGAGATTTGTCTCTCTCAAGGAGCGAGTAGCAAACTATACGTACTCCCAGGAAGTAGGCTTTAATTTCGTTGAAGGGTTTCCTTGAACAGCGAGTTTTTTTTTTAAACGTTCTTTTTTTTTTTTTTGTTTGGCTCGAAGGAAAATCACATACGGCTTTGCATATAGACTATTTGGGCGATTTTGGTTTGTATGCCTTTACTCTCCACTAAAATATCAACTCCATAGCTCAAAACAAGTAAGCTATAGTTTGCTCTAATTCTTATGTTATTTGAGCCTTCTGTCTGTGAGTTGACTTTATAGTTTGGCCTAGCATGTCTTCATTTTTTGTTTCTTAATTTGTGAGTTTGCTTGTACTTTTTGTCATTGTTTTCCCTTTCTGTTTATTACTTAGTATCATCGTTCTTCTAGTTGGTCATATGTTTACGGCAAGATATGTTTATGATTTGTCTTTTTTTTTTTTTTCTCCCCTTATTGACAATGTTGCTGACCCATTTGTGAATCGAAATCTTGGATCTGGCAGCAAAGGGAGAAAAGGGTTTGATCAGGATTGCCGAAGGGGGCTGAAGATGGGGAGAGGAAAGATTTTGATCCGTAGAATTGATAATGCGACAAGCAGGCAAGTGACTTTCTCGAAAAGGAGAAATGGGTTGCTGAAGAAAGCTAGGGAGCTTTCGATCCTTTGTGATGCAGAAGTTGGGGTAATCATCTTCTCCAGCACCGGCAAGCTCTATGACTATGCAAGCACAAGGTCAGCTCTCCCTCTCTCTCTCTCTCTCTCTCTCTCTCTCTCTCTCTCTCTCTCTCTCTCAGGCCACAACCGACACAGTGCCACACCAATGGTCCAGTTAGCACCACCCGCATGTACACGCAGTGCAAATTTCTTTGTTAATATCATCTATTTGCATGTGAATCAAGGTTTCCGAAGGCATATAGCTAGAGATGGGTTTGTTATATTGGCCATGCCTTTCATCGTTATCTTGTCTCTTTTCTTCCTTTGTCCCTTTCCTCTACTACTTCTTGATCATGATCTCGGTTCTGGCTTCTAATGTTCATACTAGTCAGTTTCAGCATTGCTAAAAAAAAATAATAATAATAATAAGGGTTTGCCACGTTGGCCATGGAATTAAGGGTAGTATTAAACCTGCTGCACATAATCATACATAACATATATATATATACACACACATATATACACACATACATACATGAATGTAGTCATGTACAGGTAATTGTGTGAATGTAGATCTGCGTGTCTAGAACTCCAGGTCTCACAATTCAACGACCACGACCATTGAACAGTAGTCGAAGCGAATATGAGGCGCATCCTAATTAAGATCCGTGAATCAGTAAAATGGTATAGGTGTTCGGTTCTACTAATAATATAACTTGTTCGGCTCAAACTTCATCATTCATGTGCATTATAGAAAAAAATGTCGAAAATCCGATTGAGAACCCAATGGCTAAGGACTTGAATTCGCGTTGGAGGTTTCGAAGTTCAAATATATTCATAAAGTGGAAAATTAGATAATAGCTGAAGATTGTCTTCTACAGGGTAACTTACTGTCCAGCAGACTTCTTAATTGGTATACAATCAATAAAAAAAATAAAAAATATAAAAAGTAAATGATGAAGTAGAAAGATGTTCTCTCAAAATGCCTTCTGTTTCCTAATTTCTTTGATGGTGCGTATTTTATGATCTCACAGTTTTACTTAAATACATTGGTATCAATTCAACGCTGCACAAAACCTATCACTGTATTCCTAGAGTGAGACTATATATCGTAATCACCACATGATCATGGGCTCGTAGCATCTTAGGTTTATATGCCAAAAATAATCTTATAATTCGAAAGAAAAAAACTATTAACATCTATAAAGAATCATTGGGATCAAACAAACCTGCCTTCAATTTGCGATACATTGCACAATGCTTGCTTAAATGGTTTAAAATGTGGAAGGCATAACAACAATTAGTACAAGCAACATAAGAAAAAGGGAGTAATATCCACTCTTTCTTATGAATTTTTTTTGAAATAGTCAATTTCTTTACAAGCTAATGCAATTGTAATGTAATTTTAATTGAGTTACTATCTCATTTTATGCCCAATAAAAATTGTCTATTCTAAACTACTTATTTATTTACATTTCCCTTGTTGCTGAACTGGAATTTTTTGCCCATATGTCAGAAGAAAAATTAAAAGTTTTCACAAAATTTAGGTATGCTTGAGCTGAGGCATTTGGCATGATCTTATCAGATTCCTATACTCCAAGTTAAGTTAACACGTTTTGCTTCTTTAATTTGCAACTTGCATATATTTTCAGCATGAAAACTGTCATCGACCGCTACAACAACCTGAAGGAGGAGAATCACCAATTGCTAAATCCTGCTTCTGAAGCCACGGTACGTAATTGTTCCGAATCTCTCCTCCATTTTTCTTTGCTAGTTTTAATATCTAACGAAATGAATGCGTTATTTATTTATTTATTTTTATTTTTTTATAAATTTCTCTATTATTATTATTATTTGATTACCATCTAGCCAGTCCTACATAAACATGTTTAGCAAAGAGTTATAAAAAGCAGACAGAAGTTGACCTATCCCCCTTGCCGATTGTTTTAGTAGTATAAGTTGTTTCCCGGATTAGGCCAGCTAGGAGTGCGGACAAGAACAGAACAAAGACGGCCATAGAAGAAGTGAATTATCTTTTCGTTATATGAATTTTTCCAGTCAAGCACTCGGGCTAGGCTCAGCCATGAATAACGTTGCTGCTCGTTTTTAGCTAACCTAAGCCTCCTTCGTCTTTCGGGACCAACGAGAGGGTGGTGCAATAAAACTTCAAAAACAAAACAATTTTGAACATCGACAACCAACCCTTGGGTTTCTGTAAATCTGCCATGAGAGACTGGATGTGGCCTGCCCAGATCAAAGGCCATGATCAGATGTTTATGTAGTCCCAAATTCAAACCAACCTCTCTAGGTACGTGCTCCTCTCTTTAGCAAGCTACCTTGTGTTGTGCACTCGTCAGTTTTAAGTGCAAATGCGCTCTTCGTTGGGAAAAACGTTGACCATGCACATCTATCGGTCAACGCTGGCCTTTGTCCTAGAGTACGAAGGCCTACAGCATAGAGTTGTCTAAGCTTTTCGTCCCCAGTACGTCTTACCATCTGTAAACATGGTTATACTTCTCCAACTAGGATCCAAGCAATAGATGGTCAAGATCCAACGACTACACGGATGAATCTATAATAAAACAGACTTAAAAAAACCTGTACCACTATTCTTCTTTTGCTTAGAACAGCCCCCGAATGTAGTACTTCCCGGTATCAAAAGACGGTTTGATGAGTGGGAATCGGGAACTTAGCAAAGCCTTGTATGTCCGACGAAGAGAACAAAGCGAGCTGTTACTCTCCAGGGTTGAGACTATTAGCAATATATCAGTTGCTGAATGCCGATAACAATAATTTTCAATTAAATATAGACAACACTGTAGTGCGAAGGAACTGAGAACTTGCCAAATTTTCTTGTCACAAAAGATCCGAAGTCATTATGGAGGCCACACTAGCACGATTTAGCATGCACGTTGGTCGACACTTGAGCTATTTTCCCTTGCAACCAATGCATCAGGGTACAAGAAGTTTCATTAGCATAAAGCCTACAAGAGTTCTATTACTCAGAAGAGAACCTTCATACGAAAACAATCTCTAGGCGAAACTTTACAACTGACCAAACAGATAGCAGTGTAGTCGTGGAACTGTCTTCAGCCATGGTCCTGAACTCTATCTTGCATTGCGAAAATTCACCCATCCATCACGCTCGAGCCAAGGGTCATCACTTGTTTTATCCAAAGGTAAAACTTTCAGCACTTCAAAGCCCGCCCTGCTCAATAGTTTCTAACCATCTGGACATATAGCATCATTGAACAAAAATTCACATCATGTATCCCTGCCAAAATGGACTGCAAGTTCCCCACACATTCTATCCTTCAGGTTCGAAAGCTAGCAAACAAAATAACCATTGCTGCATAGCAACCTTAAGGATCTGATAGCCTAAGTTCAATTATAACTGTCTCTGAAATAACACTCTGCAGCTTCTCCATGGTTCAGTACAAGGCAACACAGCAGCACAATTTTCCTCCAATCATTTAGGCTTTTAGAGTCCGGAATTCGCCACAATCCTGGCAGACATTCAAACTTAGCAGTCAATAACACATCTGGGTCAGAGAGCTGAGGCAATTATGGCTTCCCTGCTTACCTATTCACAGGACTTCTTAAGTGTGCTCAGAGTAAGATGTGTGCTATAAATATAAAGGAATTGTACTAGAAATTACAATTATTGATCCAATTAAATAAAAAAACTCTCTCAAAGCATCCATGTAGCCTTTTTGATAAGCAAGTTTGTGTGACTATACTCTAGTTTTGTCTAATGAAGGTTTCAGAGAAACAGTCCTGCAAATGACTCAATTTCAAATCATCACTCTTTCAGATTAGATGCACACTAGAACATTAATTTCCATACTGTTAAATTTAAAGAAATTATGTCCTCTTTGTGCATGCATTATCTCCTCAAAAGTGTGC
Organism: Bruguiera gymnorhiza; assembly: GCA_020883675.1. Taxonomy (NCBI): domain Eukaryota; kingdom Viridiplantae; phylum Streptophyta; class Magnoliopsida; order Malpighiales; family Rhizophoraceae; genus Bruguiera; species Bruguiera gymnorhiza. The sequence goes on along the minus strand of JAIRCJ010001062.1, from coordinate 6,725,468 downwards.
ATTTCTATGTCAATCAATTGTATTTTGAATCTCTTGAATTTTATTCTATGAAATGTTTTGTTCTCTTACTACCAATCTTGTTTTGTTTACAATAGTTTTGGCAAAGGGAGACAGCAAGCTTGAGGAAGGAACTGCAGTACCTGCAAGAATGCCATAGGTAGTGTGAAAGTTTGCTAAACAATGAAGGTTGAACTAAGCTTTCGAAAAACAAAGAATGATAGGCATGTTCCCCACCAGTGGTGCTAACCATATTGTTTATTAAAATGAAAAACCAAAGCAAAGCTCTAAACATTCTATGCAACGTATGAGTAAAAGAACTAAATAGGACTATAAAAATAGATGATAAAGATGCATAACATCAAAATACAATTATGTGGATGGGATTAAGGGAAAATAAATGGCACATTTCCAATATGTTTTTTCTTAGGGATTTTAAATTACAAGACTAAGGGTGGGATTTGAATGGGTTCAGATTTACAAGTAGATGACTCTTGGTCATAGCATAAATCAATAACTTTCTGTACAACATCACTGAATACGAGAGAAAAAAAAAGAAACAGCACGTACAGTCAAGCTAAAATTAGCAAGTTTGGGTGAACATAAGTTGGTCAGATAATGGCAATTGCCTCTTACTTCAAGAAAAAGCTGCAAGGAGTTGCTTAAGATTAAGCTTTGCATGAATGAAAGAGAGTTGCAGACCATGGCATTTGCTAACTCATGCCAAGGAATTAGCTTCTGTTAAAAGTGAGATTTCAGGGATGGTAAGGTAAGTACACCGTCATAAGAAATTGCCATAAAAAAATGGCTCTTCTCATGATTGCTCAACTGTCTACTGATTAGCCTATAATCTAAAATGGACAGTGCATGAAAGGCACTTCCCGCAACTCAAAAGATACCAAGGCACGCCCTTCAGTTAAGCATGTTTATCCTGCTCACATTTTCCCCTTTATATGACACTGTACTACATAGAACTTGTGAATGTGTAACATAACCTTAACAAGAGAACAAAGTGGACGAAAGTTATTGTTATCTTCCCCAACAAAAATATTATAGGAGCACAACTAAATTCTATTGTGATACTTGCAGGCAATTGATGGGAGAAGAAGTTTCTGGTTTGAGCATCAAAGATCTGCAGAATTTGGAAAGAAAACTGGAGATGAGTTTGAAAGGTATCCAAACGAGAAAGGTACGAAACCCAAGTAGGCACTACAGCAAACTTTATCCTATATCATCATGCAGGTGTTCATTAATTCAGGATTCTTCCTTTTTGCAGGAACAAATTTTAAATGAGGAAATTAAAGAACTAAAACGAAAGGTTTCCTGAAATATTGACCTCAATATTTCCAAAACTGTCATAGACATATAGTCATCTTGACTTACTTTCATGGACTCTACTGCAGGGAAATATGATTTACCAAGAAAACCTTGACCTGCACAAAATGGTAGACCTCATCCATCGAGAAAACGCAGAATTGCGAAAGAAGGTATTGATCTAGAGAGAATACATATCAATATAAAAATCCCTTCATGCAGCTTCAATTCATTTTCACAAATGCAGAATTCTAGGATTAAGAACCTACCCAGAACTATAAACCTACTAAATCCCCGTCTCCAGCCAATAAGAAGCAAGGACATGAAATCACCCTTCAGATTTGAAAAAGACAATTGTTCTGTAGCTAGAAGCCTAAACAGAAGTTTTCAAAACTCAGGTCTATGGAGAAAAAGGATTGACTGAAGCAACCGCTGGTTCCTATCCACCGTACCTTTGGAGTGACAAGAATGACTTGCAACCCCCAATTCACCTTGAATTAAGCCAGCCACACCTCCGTGACAATGAGCAACCAGAAGGAGCGATGAAACTGGAGTAAGTTGCTTCCACACTGTCAAAAAATGTAATTATCATGGCAACTTTCAGTTGGATAAAGTTTTGTTCAACATATATGACAGCCTACAACTGCAATAGAGCAAATAACCGCTGTGTTGCATAGCCAGTAATCCGATCCACAGTTGGAAAGCCCAAGATTTGATGGGATGAGGTCTGATTGCAGCTACTGGAAGTGCGTTCAACAACAGTCAATCGTATTTGGTACGACATGTTCTATAAAGCAGACTTTAGAATTCTTGCAAAATGATTGCCAGATAATTATCTCCATGAATTATGCCAATAATGAGGATGCTCAATATCAGCCAGATGTTTCATTGCTCTGCGAGGAAAGGAGGACAGGAGGGGGGAGGCTAGGTGTCACTCCAACTGTATCTTAATTTGGAAAACTGAACTGCTCTTGGAATTTATAGTATTGTTTAGTGAAAATTCATTGGCTTTTTAAATAAGAAATGTCTCAGTTCACAATTTTTATCTTAAATCCAGAATAATACATTACTCAACTCTACCCTCTTTGATATACTTACGAACACTAAAATGTAAGTACAAGTATGATCCAAAATACTACAGAAATGAAAATATACGGACCTGCCTTTTTAGGATCATGTCAATCACTATAAACATAGTCACTTGAGTCAATGTGGTAAGCTCAACAGCATGTATCATACCAAGCACATTGCATCCTCATAGGTATACCACAATGCCTTGCGCGACAGAAAAACATAAAAGTAACTAGACTCCGTGTTTTGATCCGCTAAGAAAAATACTATCACCCACAAAGTTACATTTTATGCCACCTAGTCTATCACGTATAGCCTTGGGCATGTAAAAACATGCTTCCAGTTATTGATTTTCACTGGGTGTAAGCAGAAAATACCAAAAAAGACAAGAAGAATTCCAGAGATTCAAAGGCATCTTGAACCCAGAGAAGCCTGAAGAACCGAGAAAACCCAAGAAACCAAACAAAAGAAGAAGTGGGAAAAAAAGAAGAAAGAGAGGGTAAAGAGGGCTGGCTTGCAATGGCCCAGAAAAAGAAGATGCAGAACTTGTCACTAGTTCAAGATCCTTTCTTTTAGAGCTCCAAGATCGCCAGGAAATTTACCCAAGCACGACAAGACTGAAACAAAAACAAAGAAAACAAAACACTGAACCGCCCCACCCCCGGGAACTGGAAAACGCCACAACGAGAAGAACGAGTACAGAAGACAGAGAGAACCATGAAACGAGCCAGGAGAGAACAAGACAATGTGTAAAGCCACTCTAAGCCCTCTGGGGGGCTTTAAATATGGGAGCGGGGCCGCGGGTCCTCCTATTACGCTTGCACCTTGGAATTTTTGTGGTGGCCACTCGCCCGCAGAGATGGACACGTGTCTGTAAGTCGAAAGAAAACACTTGTTTAATAAAACTAATAGATGATAATATTTAATATAAATATAAATATTATTCTACTCTCTTAGTATTGCTGCTTTTTATCTGTTGCTACTAAATTGATGATTCCCCCAACAACAAACAATCAAACACATTTATTTTAACTATGCGGATTTTGTAACACTAAAAAAATAAAAAAATCTCAATTTATTTTTTATTGTTCAAGACAAATCGCATAAAATAGATTGGGTTCTTCATATTTCACGATTCAGGCCAAAAGATTTTTAAAAAAAAGAAACAAAAAATCGGCTAATTACATTATAAAAAATATTTTTATTTTTTTTTTTTAATTTTCTTATATTCTGTCAATCTCTACAAAACTAACATGCCCTTGTTGCAGTCTTAAACCCACGTTGATATGGCAGCCATTACAGCCTCGCTGTGTTCGTTATTTGTTAACCCAAAAATGTTCGCCGCTGTGGCTTGGGCGGGATTGTTCAGGTTTGACCGGGGTCAAGACCAGCGTCAGGCAGGTCTGGTCATGCAGACTTCAGACGTTCTTGTAATCGAGCTCAAACGACTTGTTTAGTTTAAGCATAGAGAAGTAGCAGCCAGGAGACCGAACTGAACTGGGTTGTTGTAAAACAAATATTTTTACCAGGCAGTCATAAGACAAATATTCAACAAGAAAAAGTGTGATACTAATTAAAAACCTTCGGTTGCCACCCTGGATCCATCTTGACATTTCCCTTTTCTCCTTACGTTCTAACTTCTAATTTGTGCTGTGAACTTAGCAAACAGAAACGTGCAAGAGGAATAAGAGAGAAGAACACTAATTCGCTGGACAACCATCAATTACTATGCCTTTGGCTGTTGGACAGGATGCTAAATCACAGTGCTCCCCATCTGTGCCCCACCAGGCCAAGCTTCTGTTTTCCATCCCAACAGTGAAGTATAGTAGCACTGCCATGAAAGCCACTCCAGCATCCAATGCTGCTGATAGAACATAGTTGTACCTCTGCCACCATTTCTTTCTGTAGCGGAAGATGAAGAAATTGAAAATGGTTCCAACTATTACCCAGGCGTTGTAGTTTAAAGGTGTTGCTGGTGGCATCATTCCAGTTGATCCTAGAAGGACTGGGAGGTTAATCAAAGGAATCCAAGATTGCTTGGGGAATGCCTTGTGCAGCAGCCAAACTATAACTGGTCCTACTGCACCTCCGAGGAAGAACCAATTCATTGCCTGATAGTTTCCAAGGGGTCCAAATATCCGTCTAGGCCCCACCAAACCCCAAATGACGGATGCATCAAAGAAAACTCGGTCACCTGGGCATGTCCAAGGACTGTCAGGGGGAAGTAACTCATCTCGGCAAATGTTTTGTATGGAGCTCAGTAACCACCATGCCACTGCAAGATTGATGGTCCCAGCAAGCATTGTTCCTATGAACTAGCAAACCATAAAAAAAAAATGGCAAACATAACAAACTCCACAATATAGTTCAACAGTACAATAACAAAGGCTTTAATCACAAATTTAATTGGGGAATATATTTCACAACTGAAACTTGAAAATTTACCTGAACCAAGAACATTGATCTAGGAGGGATCTTCATGTAGTGTCCAAGCTTGAAATCATTGAGAAAGGAGACAGCCTGAGCCATGCTCATATAACCATAGGTTTTGAAGCATACATTGGCTATTGGTTTTCCTGGTAAGATGATACCCATTACATACTCTGTAATTATATTTAGTCCTGGTGTCTGCATAGGAAGCATCAGATCGTTGGTGACTAAAGTTAGAAAATTTGCCTCATGATGAGAAGAGAAATCTGTACTGAAGCACAATATTTTTCTAAGTTTTATACCTTTTGTCCTCTGGTGCTAGCTTAGTGTTTTACCAGAATAGACAACAATTATTGTTGGCCTTATGGCTTTACTGCCTCAGATAACTTTATGTAGTGGCAGAAAAGTTCTGTCAGATTACCTGGTTGGTTGTGGCAGTTATGATGCTGACTGGAAGGGTGAAAAAGAAAGCCATGCCACAGGCAAACAGGAGTCCCCACCATGGCATCTGAACCTGATCATTCAAGAAGATACAGAGTACAAGAGAAACTACTAATGTCACACCAAGCAACAAATAGAACCACCAAGAGGGTATGTCCTTGTATCTTTTCATCAATCTCGTATGGATATCCTCCTTCTCCTTATAAGAAGCACGATACCGAATCCAAATCTCCCTGTTGACCATGATTCATACATCAGCACAGAATGTTTGTGAATTTGTGATGTCAACAATATTAACGAAGATAAAGATGGTTCTGAGTGATGACGGTTAAAAATGGTTCTCAATGCAATTTGTCCTCGCTTCTACTTTTTATGTTTTGTACCATCCCGCCAGGTGTAGAGCAGGACATGATTACAATGGACATTGCAAAAAAAAAAGAAAGAAAAGGAGTAGTTAGAACTCTACTGAGGTATAGTGAAATCTGTGTCTAAACCAGTGCACTTTCCAGGGAAAAATAGGAAAGAGCATCTCTAACATGGGAGATCCTGAAATGCGAGAGTTGTGCTCAACCTGTACAATGAAAACTTAACCTTGTGTTGGTAAACATCTCACAACAGATCAGTAGAAGATTACCTTCCATAAAATAAAGCCACATGCGTAAGGGTGGAAGCAATGGTTGCAAAGCCAAAGCCGTAAGTCAGGGCAAAAAACATGCTCAAATGTATACGTCCTTGCTCCTCATACTTGGGTATATCCAGCTCAAACGCATCATTAACAATAGCTGTTATATTATATGTCTGACCTCGGGATGTAAACAAGTGAGAGGAGAATATGGGAAACTTCTTTGCACCATACAAATCTAGGCCCCAGTAAGCAAGAGGAATTGCAATGTAAATTATCAATACGTAGCCCACAAAAACGTTGACGATGGCAAAGAAAGGGCTAATGAGTGGGCTGAACAGGAAGGAAGCCACTGCAGTCCAGTCGAGTGTCAGAGCTCCAAGTCCCAGGCCTTTCATGCCAGAGCCAAGTTGCTGTGCTGTTACCGACTTTGAAAATGCCCAGCAGACCCACGAAATGTTTGTAAGTGTTGTAAACAGGTACCCTGGTGCCACATACCAGGTAAAACTGCAAACTAGTGCAATTACGAAAAACTTTGCCCTTGTCATCTTTTGATCATCTTTCTCGTGCAAGGCCCTGCAAAATTAGTACCAGACAAACATATGAACATTCGGCTTCGTCAAAAACATAGTTGCTGTAGTTTCTAATCAATATTCAGAGAGTTCAGGGTGATGCCATCAATAAAAACAAAAAAAAAAAACAAAAAACGAGCACTATCATTTGAGTATAGTATCATGAGGCCTAGTATCATGAGGCCTAGTTCATGCAAGTGTTGAAATAGCAGCAGTAAAAGTTGAGCAGAAGAAAAATTGTTATTGCTTGGTGAACACTAGTGGTTTGCTACCGGGCCATTTCACTGAGCATGGTATAATTGTCATGCGTCCTGTACCCATTGATGGTTGGTTTCTGGAATGTTTGTTGCCCATTTTAAAATAATCTGGTTGGTTCCATGCTATGACTTCAAGCAACTGATGTTTTCCACAAAATTCTAATATTTACACTACTACAAACATGATTATATCCGGCAATGACTTCTCCAACACAGAAACAAATCACGACTATTGTTACCATTATTGGACAAATGGGGCAATTCCCATTGAGTATTCCTCGCAACTAATTTCATCTTTGTCAATCTTTGAATCATTTGAGCAACTATTGAAGACACTGTTTGAGCAACTTATTTCATTTGCATCGTTATCAGCCGATGAAAAGTGAGATGATTTTTTTTTTTTTTTGTGGGGGGCTGTTGGCTTGGATTGGTTGTCACAAGCTGTCAAGTTGTCCCTAAGTTCTTTGAACATATATTTTTTTTCCTCATGATTTTAGGCGAGCAAGACTTTTCAAAAGGGCAGGTAGCTTTTCATTTTATGCCTTTGAACCTCTCACCACCATGCCACCCGTGATGTCATGTCTTTATGCAGGGATGAGCGCATCGCTCATTTATAGATTCCATGATCCCATTTATGACTACGCTTTTGCGGCCGGTGTCCAGTTTGTCTCCAAGGTGGGATAAAGAAAGATTTGAGATAGACTTAAAATAATAATAAATAAATAAATAAATAAATTAGATTACTTGGTAGCATAACATGACGACAAACACACAAATTATTCAATGATTTACATAAACACACATATATTGAATTTAAAATTTTTTTTATCAAATTACGTTACACCATATTTCCTACTCTGTTTTGTTTTTTTGTTTGTGTTGCTATCAAATAGTATTAGTTTATCAATTGTATGAATAACTTATAAAGGGATCTTTATTATTCTAAAATAAAGGGGATCGTTGTTGATTCTTCCTTTTTATCTTGGGTAGTTTTTTTTTTCTTCTTCTTCTTCTTCTTTTTTTGACCAAATCCTGAGTAGGTTTTATACATTCAAAACTTGGACTTTTTTGACCGTCGACTAGCCGGAGAATCCGATGGATTCGGATAATTAGCCACACTTAAAGATTCTCTTTTCTACGTAAGCCCCCCCCCCAAAAAAAAAAAAACTATTATTCTACTTATCCGAAAAATCTACAAGAGGTGTCGTATCTTGAAAAGACTGTTGAAACTTTAAACAAGGCACAGAGTGAGAGAGAGGGAGATGAAATTGAACCTGAAAAGTGAGACCTGAACCAGGGTACTCGGCCACCACATGTGTGCGGGCTCCACCACGTATTTCCTCAAAAGCCCAGCCCAACCGTATCCCAGAACCTATCATCGTGACACGTAGTAATTCATATTAACTGTTCCAATTAGCTCTAATTCATTCGTATTAAAGAGAGTTAAAAGTCTTAAGTCAGAAATCAAGTTAGGTTCAATTAATAATATATATATATTAGCTGTAATGGAAGTATGTTCTAAGATTGTTCAATTTTTACTTTCTTTCTTGGCAAGAAGAAACCCAAAAAAATAAAAAAAATAAAAAAAAATATATATATATATATATTTTTATTTTTTTTTATAAAAAGAATGAAAAGAAAGAGTACTTTCCAAAGCAGAAGTAGGCATTTATTAAATGGCAAGTTGAAACAACACACATGACAACCCACGACTTGAAAAAGAAAAAACTTGTATTTTGTGGTGAAATAATGGTAATAATAATGATTTTTATGAGATTAAAAAGAAAAAAGAAAGAAAGAAGAAGAAGAAGACGAAGAGAGGAGTGAAAGGGAGAAGATCTCATTGAATAATGATTAATTAGAATTGGTGAAACCTGAGTAGTGACTATGAGTAGCCAACTGGCCAAGAAGGAGATTTTCCTCCTGTAAAAAGCCTTGATTATGTTCACGATGCCAACGGCGTAAGCAGATCCACTCCCAAATGCGCACCCAGCATTGGCAAATATAGAGATGAGGACGTGCTCCTTCATGTTGAACGGACCCGGGTTGAGCGAGAACGATTTGGACCCGAACCCGGGAATCCTGAACCGGGTCTTTGGCAGCACCCCAGCCAAGAAGCGACCCATAGGCAGGGTGGCAACCTGGACGGTGATCTGGGTTATGACCAGAGGCTCGGTTCTGTAAGAGAAGAACTGGTTGAGAAAAGAGAGGAGGCCGCAAGAGAGCAGGCCGAGAAACCACATTCTGAAGGTCCATACTGGGAGGGTCGGGTCGTCGGTGTTGTTCACGGTCAGGCGGACCTGCTCGATGGGGGAAACGTCGTCGGCGTCGGTGGCGGTGATGGGTGTTTCTTCGTCGGGAAGTTTAGCGGTGGAGAGCGGCGCTTGCATCTCTAGAGTGCCCATGGTTAGCGGGGCTGGCTGGCCGTGTGGGTGTTCGGGGGTATTTTTTTTCCTCGTATTATTGGCTTTCCTTCCTTCTAATAATCTTAAAATTTGACGTGGCCCGCGGCATTGAGAATGAGGCCAATGGTAGAAGACTTAAAAACCAAAAGAAAAGAAAAACAAAAACAAGGCGTTAGCTGGGGTGGGAAAGAGAAAGGATAAGGGAGAATTTTTCTGCCGATTCTTTTTAATTTTTTTTAATTATTTTATCGAAATTTGGTTCGCTTGCAGTCGAGAGGGATTTTAAATTCATATGAGCGATTAGGAATTTTTTTTTATTTTTTGAATTTTTTAATGGTTTAGAATGAGGCGTCGTGCACTTCGGCTTCGGAGGAGATGGTATTGGTCACGGTCGAAAATTCTGCACCGTGGGGCGGGCCGCTCGAAGACTCTCAAGTCGCCAAAGTCGGCATGGGTATAATTTTCTTTCGTGGGCGTGACGATACTTTTCCAATTTGACATCAGCATAGAGGAGGAATAGAGAGAGATAAAAGGGATTAATACACGTGAATGCTCGGGACTATTTGGGACTTGACGTGTGAACGCTTTTGTTTCCGTGACAACTCATGCCACCAATAACCAACTAGGTTATGTTATGGCTAGAGGTCGGGTTCAAGGGGATAGCAACGCGGAATCTTAATACAACACGCTGTGACGTCTATTATTGGCTACTAGTGAGCACTGTGAATGAAGTGGCGATCAACGTTTCTTCACTCTGGCTAACTAGCAGCGTTGATAGGCGAATGACGAGGAAGAAAGCCAAACTACTTAACGAAAGAACCCTGATAATTATTGCGGTATCCTTTATAGCTTTGTTTGAAATTATGAATCCATATTCTTGGGGGCTTGATGAGTCCAACGTCCGTCAAAAGCGCCGAAAAACCAGCATGATTGCAGCAGTAGTTGACTCGATGTATGCTACTCCTTCCACAGCAGCCGTTTACCTGCTGACCCAGCAAAAGAGAACATGTTTAGAATATTTTAATGTAATGTAGTAAAACTTAATCAGTTGTTAAATTCTCCGGAGGCAGCTAAATAAAAAGGGTTCCTAGGGCTTGTGAAAATTACATTTTAACAAACATGTCATACGGTGGATTGGGGCTCCAGAATCCCTTTTATTCTGGCAAAAGGAAAATCTTTTTTGTTTTTTTTTTTTAAATGCCAACATGGCTAACAAAGGACAAAATGGCTGTGGGGGATTAATTAATATTTATTAGCCAAAAAAGTAACAATCTTCCCCCAGTCGGCCCTGCACTGGGGAAGCCAACAAAAAGACTTCTAGCTCAGATCTGTCGACCGAGAATTTTCGCAACGCGTTAACGAGACGTCATCGTGACAAAGGCCCAACAGCGATAATGCTTTGAGACGAGGTTTTTTGAGTGGTTTCGTTTCTTATTTTTATTCAATGGACAGAAAATATCCAGATAAATGTGACGCGGAAAATCCCAAAAAGACGTGGGTTAGGGACACAACGCACATAATGAATCAAAGAGCAATCAGGAAAGTTAAATCAGAGTTTAATAACACAAACCCTAAACCCAATATTCGAAGGAACACGAACCTAGGGTATTTAAGAAGGATATGGACGCCACACTCCAGAAAAGGAAGGAATTGAGAGTGATAAGTCGATTTGAACGCCACACAAGAAAAAGTACCTCTTGATAAGTTCTTTAGTTCTTAAAAGAACCGAAAGAGAAACCCTTGTTTTCTATTTCACTAAAAGTTGTCTGATTTCTTGATTGTCTGATTTCCAAAACTTACAAGGGGTGCCTATTTATAGGCTAAGATAGCAATCCTAAAGAGGCATAAATTCCTAATTAGGACAATTCCTTATTTAGGCAGAATTCCTATTTAGGTACAAATTCTTACATGGAAAATAAACTCCTAATTTGGAGTGACTATTATTATTAGTCCTAACACTTTAATTATTCTAATGATATTAATAAGACCTGTACTATCTTCCAAGTTTAAATTCGCACCATTTGAAACTGGGTTGGCCTGAGCATCCTGAATCAGTCCATTCAGTACTTCTTTAATCTTTCTAGCCCTAATTTGTGTTATTGGGCCTTCTGAAATGTGCAATGGACCTCTTGCATCCATTGAAACCTTCCACCATTCATATCTACAATTCTCATCAAAATGTCACCCATCATATGTGCTCGGGCACCCCACGAATACAATTCTGATATATCTCTGCTATTTTCTACACACACAAAAAAAAAACAAAAGGAAAAAGAAATTTGTAAATCAATAAATAACTGATTTATTTATTAAAAAAATCAAAATTAGGGACTATTTCGTGATCCCAACCGCTGGGGGGACAGTTACAGGAACTGGACGACTCTGTTTTTTGGTTGGCACATCAAAAAAAAAAAAATCTAAACTGGATGAATGATTCAATGTTTGCTGGCCACTAAAAATTTGTAGTTTAGTATTTTAAAATATTTATTTTATATGGTTATAAATTTAAATTTTTGTCAACATATTTGACGAGATCATGCCGACACTTTTTTGTGAAGATATTTACATCCACTAAAATGCCTTATTCATAAATTTTTATTAACCATTGTTTATTTTTGATAAAATAAATATTTGATTTTTTTTAATTTTTTGGTGTTTGATCAATTGAAATAGCCCGTAAATTAAAAATAATTATAAAATTAATAAAAAATATTTCTTTCAATAATTTTTTTAAACTTAAAATAAGTAAAATTTATTTTTTATAATAAATGAGAAACAAAAAGTTATTTTTAAATTATTATCTATTTTTAATTATTAATTAATTTTATTATTACTCTCGACAATAATATAAGTTAACTTCATTATCATAGTAATCAACATCTCTCTTTTTTTGTCATTTAGTATAAATTTTATTTTATATTGTGAGGAGTTAGTTAAATTTTTTTAATATTTTGATTTATAATAATAATTAAATTATGTCAAAATTTTTAGTTTTATAGTCATAATTTTATTTTATAATAACTAAAGTAAAAAATAATTTATTTTTCTTATAAAAATTTTACTCTAGGAAATATATTTTATAGACAAATTATTTTTTAACAATATTTTAAATCCTAAAATAAAATATGTAAATCTTCACAAAATTATGACCAAATAAAAAGGAAGCAAACCGTGGCGATATGTGTAGACTAACTGAAACGCGTTCTGATAATAAGTTAATTAAGCTCTTAGTCCTAACAATTAAATGAATAATAGTGAGGTGAGGTTGTTTAAGACAATTGAGGATCCAAATGCTTTTGGACAACGGCCTCGAGTTTGGCTCCTCGTTTCAGGTGCAATGAATTATATCTCTGAAGCGAAACTGAATTAAAAAGGGGAAAAAAAAAAAAACATAAGAGGGGGAAAAGGAAAATAAATGAAAGAAAACTGATAAATAATACACAAAGCCTTCAGCACGAGATGATGAACGTGCAAGAGCTCCTCCAGTAATGTCGCCCACCTTCTTTAACATTAGCCCAGGTCCCAGCCTTAATATTTGAGGCAGGACCAAAGAACATTTCAATAAATTACAGGGAATCGAAGCGCTTATAGCTTGATTTATGAATAAATAAATAAATAAACGTAAGAATTATGACTTAAACCAGAGTAAAATTAAGAAAACGTGTCAGCAAATGTGGCCAGAAAGTGAAAGAGATACCGAATTGGCTGCAACAACCGGCTGGCGGTGGAGACACAGAATGTCACTTCAGCAGCCATCTGGGTCACCCCCCCCCACACACACACACAACACCAAAGGCACTTTTCTCAATCGGACAATTTAATTTAATTTAACATTTTAAAAAGAGGCCCTGGTGGCTTTACCTTGCCAATTTGAACACATCAAATTAGAAAAGACATTGGAAATTTTTCAAACGAGATCCGCCGAAATGCAACCCTGCCACGAAGGGAAAAATGGAGTAAAAATGAAAAAAAAGGCGAATGCACTTAAAACAGAGACTACAAAAATTAATTAATTATTTATATGTCTTAAACGAAGCGCGAGTTTTATTTATAATTTACTCCTTAACGCTGCTAGCGAGTAAAGGTCAATCCTTTCGCGATGTTCAGGCAGAATGGGTCGGGTGGGTCTGACGAGATGTTATTTTTTACTTTCTGATAATATTGTTGCGTGGGCCGAGCTTTCCTCCCTCGAAATACTTTCTGGGCCCATGATACCGTCTTGCAGAGTTCGGCGATTCGAAGTCATCTAGGCCCACGTGCTATTTTTTTATTTTATTTTATTTTATTTTTTGTTTTAATATGACGGGCCCACAGTTGCAGATAATTTGATTAACCCGACTATATATATATTCCAGGCGCCACCCACAGCTGTTTAAGTTTAAGGACTATCCATTACTAGCTTTGAAGTCTGTGCAATTTTTTTTTTATTTTTTATAAATTTATGTAATAATATGAGAATTTTACTATTAAAATAAATGTAAAAAATTTAACATTAAAATTCATATTATTCAATCATTTAAAATAATACTTTACTAGGCACATTGCAGCTGGAAGCTTCCAGGGATCTGCATCTGCAAAAATTGTCGGACCCCGTGTTTTCGTCTTCGAACAATTCAAGATTGCCTGGGTGGGGGTGGGTGGGTGGTTCTTAACGACCTTTTGAACGCTAAAGGCTGAAGCTTTTGTGGGGTTTCTTCATCTAGTCTCAACTTCTTTTTTTTTTTTTTCTTTTTGTGTGTGTGTGTGTGATTTTGGCCATTCTTGAACTGGGTTTCATCGTCCAGGCCTTGAGGCTTTCAGCATTCGTGTCCCTGCCTTTCATTGCATATTTGTGGGGTTTTTTTTTTTTTTTTTCCGCTTTGGCTATTTGTTTACATTGGGATTGCATGTTGAGTGGAAGCCAAAACATTGGGCATCATAGTTGCAGTCTCGTCCAAGGGTGGTTAATGAATGTTGTGAATTTGGATTGTTGATGAAATTGGGGTTGTGGTCGATTTGGTTAAAGATTCTGATTTGCGTTTTTTCTTGGGTTAGATAGTGCTGGTTCTGGTTGTTGTGTGGCAGCTTTAGTTTGATTTGATTTGACTGGATATTTGATGATTCATACGTAGTTTGCATTAAAGAAGGAGCCATTTTCATACCGTGTTTCGCAATTTCACTGTTGAGGGACGCTGTGGATGGTCCGAAAGTTGATTTATTGCTGGAGTTTAATAAAAGCTTCAGGGATTGGATTGGGTATGAGAATCTATATGCAGAAACCATGGAGCTAGATGGGGAAGAGCACGTAGGCAATGGAGAGGTAGAGGAGATGTTGATAGAGCCATATGGGAATAGGCCTTTCCAAGATACCTCTATAAACAGGTCCCGGATTCCAGGTATAGTGAGACAGAAAGCTTATATATTTGATGGTCAGGGAAACTATTACAACAAAGAATGGGATCTTGCCGAAGGAAAAGGCAGTGAGTTCTGCTGGTACCATGTGGAAATTCCAAAAAGTAATCATAAGCTTTCATTATCTGCACAATGCCTCATTGATGCTCTTTGCCCTCCTTTGAAACTCCAAGACATTCTATCACTTGTTAGCAATGGACCCTTTTGTGGTCATGTGGATGGGGCGCTTGTGTTTAGAGTTAATTCTCCCGGTCCTCCCTCCAGTAATTTTACATTTAGATTAGCTGCTAGAGTTACAGAGAATTCCATGATTACAATATCGCTGGGCCGTGTCCCAAGACTGGGTTTCTCGCCTGTAGGTCAATCTCTTCTCTCAGAGGTCCCTAGAGTGGAGACTCCCAATCATCAGAACGGGGAGCAGACAGAAGGAAGTGCAATTGTGATTAAAGAACATGTGCTTGAGTTCTTATTGACAAGGAACCACTCCGAGGAGGCTGATAATCCCGTCCCTAGATCTATCTCAAATCTTGCTGTTCACATCATTGACACACATGTTGATCACCTCCAAGATGTTGTGACTGAACTTGAGATAGAGCTGGACTCTGTTGAAATTGAATTGGACAAAGGTCAAATTTCATCTACTGACAATTTAGGCTTCTTGCCCACAATAAAATTTTTCTTAGATATTTTTTTTATTTGCTTTTCTTTTTTAAAAACTTTTGAAGTTTTTCTGATATGGTAAAACTTTCAGGTTCATGCTTCTTTATGCCCGTAGTGTTCAGTTCAAATGATTATAAGCCTGGTAGGCTATGCTAGCTAGTCTAATTGGGATCAAAATTTCAGGATCATGCATTCAAAAACCTCCAATGAAGGCATGATGACAAGTGAATTCAGGCCATAATCACCAGTTCTCACGGAAGTCTACCTGTAATTTTGTGTCCTGAAATTTATCACTGAGGTTGTGATGCAAAGTGGAGATATTAAGTGTTTGCATATCAAATATGATTCACTTTGATCCCTTCCATAGGTTTAACATGTCAAGAGAACACTTTTAGCTGCGTATTGACATTGAAAAGGAGAAACAATGAAATAGAATATTAATTCCTAAAATGTGTTCTTTTATTCATCTTGGTTGTATGAAGGTAGATCAATTGTATTTTTTAAAAATTTTTATGTGAAAGAAAACCCTTTTTCCCTTATAATGAATTCTGTTGTATTCTCATTATATTGGATCAAGAAGTTATTCTGGATCCTGTCCTATCTGACATGATTATTTCCAAACAAGGTTTGCTGCTTGGCATTTCAATGCAGCAGGTGAATGCATTTTTTTTTTTTTTTCAAATTTCTGGTTGTTAATCAAGCATGCGAAATTCATCTAAGTGCTAGAGTCAAAATCAACTATGACTCTCATTATCTCATGCAAAAGATTTTTAGCATCAAAAGGTCTTGCTGTGCTGCCATTCTTTTCTATAAATCATTCAGCATTGCATCTATGGTTATGAAAAATCAATGTATGTCTGTTGTGTTAATGCCAAGAGAGCTTGCTCGAGACCCTTTTTATGCTTTTTGACTGTGCAGAGGATCCTGATTCCATAATTTTCCATTCCTCGAATTCATGTTTTTCTTTAAACTTAGTACATCAGTGGGTTTCCTTCTCAGGTCATGTTGCTATATGATTTAACTTCCATAATTTATTCCAACTTTTTAATGAAATGAACCTCTGTTATGTGAATTTGGCAGGTGGTTTTGCTTTGAAGAAACAAATGTTAGATGATAGAAGATTCCCGAAGATGCATCTTAATTTGCAAAGACTGCTACAGGTAGTTTGTCTGTCCCATATTTGTTTTTCCTTTGAGAATCATAAAAAATTGTACAAACTGGCGATGGACATTAAATTATTTGTTGGAGAAAAAGTAACATGTTTGCAAATGTGAGAATAAGATGGAAAGCATTATACCCTGCAGAACACAAAAAGAAAAAGGAAGTACTAAATTTAGAAGCATTTTATAAGTTGAATTAGATTATTGCAGGTTTTCAGTTCCTTATCATAGATCTTAGAGGCACTTCAAATATTTCCATTGGCCATTCAGGTTTTAGTTTTCTTCCACGCTAAGTTTTTGCCATTAACATTGATGCCTAAAACCTTGGTGAAACTTAGGTCATTGCACATGGGGAGCAGGTATTCCCGAGGGTAAAAGAAAAATGTTCCTCAAAAAGTTGGTTTGCCAGTGAAGACATTAGTTCCCTGGAAGAGTTAATTGGAAGGCTAAGGAGGTTAAAAGAGAATGTGGGGTTCTTAGCAAATCGTGTTACTGCAATTCAGGCTGGTCTGGATAGCTGGCAGGCTGAGCAAATAAACAGGAAGCTGTACTATCTCTCATTCCTATCGATCATCTTTCTACCCTTGTCTGTCATTACCGGAGGTAAATGTTTCTATTTTTGCTTAATCTTTCGCTTTTTGAGTCCAAATCTTCGAAGCCTGATTTTAAGAAGCATTCAATTTGGATCATATACATTTGGATACTCTTTATCAGTGTTTGGCATGAACGTTGGAGGAGTTCCTTGGACAAAGCAAAGTGACCCAACGCTGAAAGATGGTTTTCGCAATGTAATGTTTCTCTGTCTGGTGATCCTAGTTGCTCTACTCCTATGCTTCCTCTTCCCAGCTCTTTATAGCCGTTTAGCCGCTTGGCAAAGGAGCAAAACCATGAAAAGGAGCTGGTCTTTCAACAGGAAGTCGTCATTTCTCAGAAGAACCCTTGGAATACAGGAAAGAGGAGGCTACCTTCGCATTTGAAGGAATTTAAAAACCAAAAAAAGAAAAAAAAAAGAATGTATGGCTATCCTCAAACCGCATTAAGATTACATGGATCCTGCATAAAACTTCTGATATAGAAGCACCTGAAAGAAGTATAGCTGTTCTTTCAACAGACATTGTTGCAGGCAAAAAATTGTGTACCAAAGTGTTGACCCTGCCCAGGAATCTGTGATTCTTTTGTTAAGCACATAAGACTTTCCTTTCAGTTCAGATAGCAGCTGGAGTCATCAGGCTAGCTTGTTCCATCATTATTGCCTCTTCTGTTTAATCAGGTTGTAATTTAGTCATTTTTTGAATTCTTTTTATTACGGTGTGTATTTTATGGGACACTTTACGTTCCTCAATTTATACCATTGTTGTTTCATTATTACCCCACAAATTGCAAAATGAACAAATAAGCAAAATAATAAAGAAGTTGATGCTTTTCTGTCTATTTTGTGTAATGGGAAGAAAAAAGCTCATCCCTTCTCAACTTTAAGCACAATAACCAGGGGGGACGTAGGCAGGGGACGAGGATTAAGGTTTAACCAATCAAACATCCACATATATATATATATTAATTTTTATTTATATTTTTTTTTTCCGTTCCTTTCTCTCCGTAAGGCTAAGCAGCAGCCACCTTAGCGCGGCAAAACGACAGCGTATAAATTTAGACACCCTCTTGTCTTTAGCGGCACGCAACGGACTTGGCAATTATATGGGGGAACATTATTTATTTGATTTATTAAGAATATTATAAAATGTTCGGCTTCGCGAAATAAAAAAGAGAAAGGAAAAAGGCGGTTCAAAACAACGTCGTATTGGGCCAAGAAAATGTAAAACCGGCCAGCCAGCCAGCCACGAATTCTGGAACCTTCAGCGTGCGTCGGGCTAGAAAAATCCTAAGAGAAGCTTCTCATTTCAGCCTCACACAAGGCGTCCCCGCATCCCGCAAAAACCCTAAACCCTACGAGTTGTCCCTCTCCTTATAGCAGCCAACAGCCCTCCATTTTCATCTCTCCTCTCTCTCTCCCTCTCTCTCTCTCTCTCTCTATATCCGTCTGTCTTTTGTTGTTTGCTTCTACTCTACCGCTCCAGCGATCAATGGCCACCGCGGCTCTGCTCAGCTCTATCCGACGCCGCGACGTCGCTTCCGCCCCTGTAACCGCTTTCAGATGTGTACGTTTTTCTTTTTTTTTTTTCTTTCTAATTATTATTTTCTTCTAATTTTTTTGCGGGAGAGGGGGTGGTTGTTGCTTTGATTGGTTTAAATTCGTCTTTTATTTTCTCTTATGATCGATGTTGTAATTGAAATTGTTGTGGGTTTCTTTTTCTTTTTGTTTTTTTTTTTGTGTGTCTTCTAATATTTGTGTACTCTTGCTCGGTTCAAAGCTTCTCTTTACTGGACGACATGCTTCTTAATGTTCTCGTTCGTTGTTGTTTTTTTTTTTTTTTTTTAAAGAAAAAAAATTGTTATGTCTTATGAATTTGTCGTGTTCTATCATCGCTGGTTTACCATGTGTTAATGTACTGAGGATATAACAAGTAGTTTTGAATCGTTGGACCTTCTAAGTGGTTGGACAATATGTTTTGAAGGTTTCACTCGGTAGGGTTCTGGCTTCAGCTTGGGCTTGCTCAGTTGTCCTTTGAAACTGTTAAAGTTAGTCGTTTGTATTTTTTTTTTCTTTTTTTTGGAGGGGGGGAGGAGGTTTGACTGTTTAAAATTCAATATGTTTGTCATGTGTATTAATTTTCTATTTATGTTCTCAGTTGACCGGTAATGTGAAGCCGTCATGGGCGCCCTCTAATGTGACTCAGAATTGGGCAAGTTGGTCGAGAGCTTTCAGGTAACATTGTTTTGTTTTGTTTTGTTTTCTTTTATTTGTATTTTGTGCTGTGTTTGCTAGCATTCTTTGTTGTATTCTGATCTTTGAATTGTTCTGTTTTCTGTGCAGTTCAAAACCTGCAGGCAATGAGGTTATTGGTATTGACTTGGGTACTACAAATTCTTGTGTTTCTCTTATGGAGGGAAAGGTAACAGTCATTGTCATTATGGTAAAATTGGTGCATTAGTTGTGGCCAGCAAACTGTGTATTAATCTTGAGTGGCTCTTTCTTCATGTGCAGAATCCCAAAGTTATTGAGAATTCTGAAGGATCTAGGACAACCCCTTCAGTGGTTGCCTTCAACCAGAAGGGGGAGCTCCTTGTGGGTACTCCAGCAAAGCGTCAGGCTGTGACCAATCCAACTAACACCCTTTTTGGAACTAAACGACTTATCGGTAGGAAGTTTGACGATGCTCAGGTTCAGAAAGAAATGAAAATGGTACCATACAAGATAGTTAGGGCACCAAATGGTGATGCTTGGGTAGAGGCAAATGCACAGCAATACTCTCCTAGCCAGATCGGGGCATTTGTTCTAACAAAGATGAAAGAAACTGCAGAGGCTTACCTCGGGAAGACTGTCCAGAAAGCTGTGATCACTGTACCAGCCTATTTCAATGATGCTCAAAGACAAGCAACTAAGGATGCCGGGAGAATTGCTGGCCTTGATGTGCAGAGAATCATCAATGAGCCAACTGCTGCTGCACTTTCCTATGGGATGAACAACAAGGAGGGTCTAATAGCAGTTTTTGACCTTGGCGGTGGAACTTTTGATATCTCAATTCTAGAGATTTCAAATGGTGTCTTTGAGGTAATCATGTTTATGCTCTGTAGTTTGGTTATTACGTACATTTGTTTGACAGATCAAATTATATAAATGTTCCTTGTTTAGGTCAAAGCAACAAATGGTGATACGTTCCTGGGAGGAGAGGACTTCGATAATACCCTTTTGGAGTTTTTAGTGAGTGAATTCAAGAGAACTGAGGGTATTGATCTGACAAAGGACAGGCTGGCTCTGCAAAGGCTACGTGAAGCAGCAGAGAAAGCTAAAATAGAGCTCTCATCAACAAACCAGACAGAAATCAATTTGCCATTTATTACAGCTGATGCTTCAGGTGCTAAGCATCTGCAAATCACTCTGACTAGATCCAAGTTTGAGAGTCTGGTCAATCAATTGATTGAGAGGACGAGAGATCCGTGCAAGAACTGTTTAAAGGATGCTGGTGTATCTATGAAAGATGTCGATGAGGTACTTCTTGTTGGAGGGATGACTCGTGTTCCCAAAGTTCAAGAGGTGGTAGGTGAGATTTTTGGAAAGAGTCCAAGCAAAGGAGTAAACCCAGACGAAGCAGTTGCTATGGGAGCTGCAATTCAAGGTGGAATCCTCCGTGGAGATGTCAAAGAATTGCTTCTCCTTGATGTCACTCCTCTGTCACTCGGTATTGAGACACTTGGCGGTATATTCACCAGGTTGATAAGTAGGAACACAACTATTCCTACAAAGAAGGGTCAGGTGAGGTTTGGCTACTAAGTTTGATGATGCTTAATTGATTTTTTTGCTAATTGATTGCAAAGATATTTTCTTTCTCTTGTGCTATTATTTTGTCATTAATTGCTGGGGTTATAAGCGGGAGACTAGCATAAATTTTTCCCCCACCTACAAAATGGAAAAAATGAAGGGGGAAATCTCATGTTATTTTCAGCAAAAGCTTGAAATAGATTTTGGTCAGTAGACATGCAACTTGTTACTGGCATTGGGTAAATTAGATTCTGCATGTTATTGCATAGTGTGTGCCAAGAGTTATCTGCAGATTATTTTTATTTAATCAAAATTGTTCCATGACATAAATAGTTGTACTTCTTCAACTTCAGGTCTTCTCTACAGCAGCTGACAACCAGACCCAGGTTGGTATTAAAGTGTTGCAAGGTGAGCGTGAAATGGCATCAGACAACAAGCTCTTGGGAGAATTTGAGCTTATGGGCATTCCACCAGCCCCAAGAGGCATGCCTCAGATTGAGGTGACATTTGACATTGATGCTAATGGTATTGTGACTGTTTCGGCCAAGGACAAGGCCACTGGGAAAGAGCAACAAATCACCATTCGCTCATCTGGTGGTCTCTCTGAAGATGAGATTGAGAAGATGGTAAAAGATGCCGAAATGTTCTCTCAGAAGGATCAAGAGAGAAAGGCTCTGATTGATATTAGGAATAGTGCAGACACCACCATTTACAGCATCGAGAAGAGCCTGGGCGAGTACAGGGATAAAATTCCTGCTGAAACAGCAAAGGAGATTGAGGATGCTGTTGCAGATTTGAGGAAGGCAATGGAAGGAGAAAATATTGATGAGATCAAGTCCAAACTTGATGCTGCAAACAAAGCAGTGTCAAAGATTGGAGAGCAAATGTCTAAGGGCAGCAGCGGTGGTCCTTCTGGAGGCTCTCAGGGTGGGGATCAAGCACCAGAGGCAGAGTATGAGGAGGTGAAGAAGTGAGCGTGTCAACCTTATTTATTTAGAGTGGTTTTGTACCACATCTAAGAAACGGATGTTTTTGACTACATTTCTCCTAGGATATAAGGTTTTCTTTAGTGTTAATTGTATCTAAACCCCAGAGATTACTCTTTTTATTCATTCGAAAATTGCTCATGGACGTTGAGTCCCCTTTTAGCCAATCAATAACCAAAATTTTCTGAAAGTGATCTCATACTTGCGAAGAATTACTGTGTCGATTGTAACTCTTGCTGCTATAAGAGCAGAAGCTCTCAGTCTACTACTCTACTGTCTGCTGAGATGAAACCTGTAGGAATTGTTCGAATGATCACATTTCAGAGCATGGTTATTGATTTGTAAAAAATATGGTGGTGTTTCGAATGTTTGAAACTAATGTCGAGGGACATCTCCAGATGTTGTCTTCTGTAACTATCCATAAGGTTTGAATTTGGTGGCCTGAAAGTTCTGCTGAGGGCTCTAAAAACCAATGTGAGGTTTGAATTTCGTCAGCCTTGTCAACTCGACAGAAAACGGTTATCTCTCTTAACGCAAAATTTTGGGTTCTGAAGATCATTGATTCCAGAAACCTGGCAGGGGCTGAGCTGTGGCTTCCTCTGCCACTGTTGGAAGTGGCAGAAATGCGTCAAAGAAAACCTTGAAAAACCATCTACGACGACTTGGTCGTCTAGTAAAGGTGTCGGTGATGAATATGCCGGAGAGGCGGTCGAGGCGAGCTGCTGTTCGAAAATTCCTTTCCTTAAACAACCCATGATCTGAACAAGCCTTTCCTTAAACAATTGGCCCCAGAGGTCCAAGCTGCTTGCGAATTACGACTTGGTAAGAGTTTTCTAAATTTGAAGAAGCTTGAACGACGATCATAAGTAGATGAACGAAAAATGAAGTCCTGATGAATGCATTACGGGAGGAAATCTAATGTCGAGTGCCTGGACTGTGCCCCCAATTATTGCCTGAGGAATCTACAACAATTGGAGAATATGTTGCAAGAAGAACTAGTTGTTTGATGGTCTGTTTGGAATTCAGGTCCTTTGATACGGTAGACTGACAAAGCTGTCAGTCTTTTCAGAAGATTTAGAAAAGTTAGAAAAAAGAAATCGCCATGTTTTCATTCGTGGATAGTTTAATCGCTCAATGAAGGTCGAACGAGGCTTATTTACTTTTGAGCTGTGCCTCGCTTCTTTGTGGGATGATGATTGATCCTGCTATTTGTGTTGAACATGCCTTTTCAATTTATTTTGTCACGCAGTCGTTGATTTTTTCTATTTTGTAGGAATCGGAATCTCGAATCCAACGTGCCGTCTACTTATGTGGCTTTGTGCTCTTTCCACCTGACTCATTGGGTTTATGCGGTACCATTGATTAAATACTTGGCTTTCTTTGTCATCCATGAAAGAAGAGACCACGAATCCCAAAGGCCACAGTGATCATCTGTACGGAGCTTTTATGACCTTTTATGGACTGGCTTTTGGGTTATAGGCTTACTAGATAGTGAGGGTCATTTTCAACCGGGTGTTATTGCTACCTATAAAATATCTCACGGCCGTATTAAATTCTTGAAAGGGACCCGTTTGTAGTTGTAGAATCTAACGGCTGGAAAGTAGAAACTTCCCTGAAATTACCAGCGCACAGCGACCGTGAAACTTCTTTGAATATGATATCATCAACTCCCTTGCATAATTAACAAAGAATAATCTGTCAACATCACACCCTAAACCCTAAACCACATGATTCGCTTAGGATTTTTAACATTTATAAAGTTGAACATTTCAACGCAGCACTCTAGTTGGATTCAGACCTCATTCGGTGTTTTGGGATCCAAGCTTTGTTTTGGGAAGTCCATAGCTCTAGGCATTGTTGGCTTCACTTCGGTGGAGTGTTCAAACCACCCTTGTTCCATCATTTTGAGCAACATTGGACACTTACTCTGCTACTATGTGACAAAGTGGTAATTGGAATTTTGTAAGTTCGCTTATTTATATTCCCATGTCAACAATCCGACTCCAATGTCCTGTCCATGTCGAGCAAAAGGTATTCGAGCCAGAGACACTTTATATTAAACGTGGCATGGCTGCCTTGGGCACGGCTGCTCAATGTGACGTGGCAAAATTACAAATGTACTAATCTCACGTTCAGGCGACCACTAGTAATGTTTTCCATACAGTCGAACACCTGGGTCGATGGAAACTTTTCTTTTTTCCAATAGGCTGCTGCATGATTAAAGCATTTGCTGAGCTTTTCCCTGCCACTCAAATCAAGCATGGCAGAACCCAAATTTCACGTGCTTCCTCTGGCTATTCTTTGGGGCAAAAGAACGATGAGATTACTAGAAAATGTGCTTGCTGACAGTTTGGGATCCCCTTTGTAGACTGATTGAATATTGGACTTGAGCAGCTTCTCATATGCTCAAGGAATTAATGTCAATCGATACCCAAGTAACAGCAGAATCCAATGTAGCTAAAAATCATGTATTAAGTGTTGCAATGTGTACAGCGTAGTTCAACCACCTTAACTTCTTCTAGCATCTAACCACTAACCATCTATTAACCATTTCATCTACCTCCTCTACTCTCTCTAAACTAGAACTTGATTCCACTTTTCTCTCGTTTTTTTTTTTTTTTTCACAAATACAACACTTCCTGAAACCACCCACTTTTGTGAATCCAACATCAAGTCTTTCCAAAAACAACCAACAAAACAACACTATTGAGAACCCACCCTGTACAGAAAAAAAAAGAAGGTTGAAAGGTTGTTTAGATAGTGGAAGTACTGATCAGGCTATTGCTAATATCCAACTTGTTCCATACCCAACAAGAAGACTATTATCATACCTCTCAAATAAATCGAGATCTATACCCAAAGCAATAGAAGACCCTCAGCTCAGCGAAGGCTTAAAGCAGTTTCTCATTCCAGATCCTACGAATGTGCGTCCTCCGAATCACTCCCTGATGAACTCCCCGAGTCAGACTCTGCAATTCAATAGGTAATTAGCATCTGTATAAAACATTACAGCATTAATGTCAGGACAAAAACGGAGACTGTTAATACCACTAGATGAAGAAGAATCATCGCTTGAACTACCAGAGCTGCTAGAACTGCTACTTCGATGGCCAGTGTCTTTCTCAATCTCGACTGGTGGGAAACTACTCATAGGCAGGTCATCAACAATGTCCACATCTTCATCCCCAGTTTCTCCTTTCTTTGGTCTCTTTGCCTCTGTCCCAGCTTCGCCTAGACAAACATCCTATCACGTAAACAGATCCCGTCAGAAAATCAGCACATCCCAAGAACCCAACACAATTAACAAATTAGAACAATGCCAGTAAAGAGCATATACATACCTTGTCGCCTTCATTTACAGCACTAGCCATAATATTTTTGGTACCCATCAATGCTTGACGCTTTAACTTGCTAACCATTTTCTTGTAATTAGTCACAAATCGATCAAGCTCCCAAAGTGTCTCCGTGTCAAGGGCTTCAATGTCGAGCTCAATCTCATCCCCCTCTTGCCTGATATCCCTATTCCTCTTTTTTATAATCTGCACGACTTGGTCCATTTTTTCCGAAGGCAAACTCTGCAACCCAACCCCTAACTTGTGCTTCTCCTCGAGACTCATTTCCCTCTTGTTTGGATCCTTTGCCTTAGGCTTCGGCTGCTTCAATGGCTTCACGGGCGGGGCACGTGCTGCTGGGGATGGAGTGCGGACGGGTAATTGCGCCATTGACAGAGGGTTAGGGTTCTGATTCACAACAACACTCGACGGGGCTTGCTCAGATTTAGCAATTACAGCTTGTAAGGAATTCTCATGATCTTTTTTCTTATTGTGATGATCCCAAGAACTTGCTTGTACCTCTTGCACCTGCCGTCCTTGCTCCTCATTTTCATCCTCATCAAACCCCATTTTCTCCTTGATCGGCCGGTACCACTCCTCAAATCTCGAAAGCAATTGCTCGGCTAGGACATAAACTTCGTGACCCTTGGGATTATACTTCATGGCATTGTTGAAAGTCAATCTCACATCCAAAGCAAAATCTCCAGGAGAATCGTACAAATTCTTCCCCAATTTCGACTTGACAGAACCCAAATCCATCGGGTTCTTGATTATATCATAATAGTCGTGAAGTTGCAAGCTTACAACATCTACCGGCGTATTGAAAATGTACCCGTGCTTGTGTTTCATCAATTTCGCCAGTATCTGTCCACATTTCTTCAGCAATTGAGCGTTCTCCAGATTATCCCGCTTTACTTCTCTGGCGGAAGCCTCCAAGTTTGTTGCCTGGAACGGCCGTTTGTTGCCTAACACTTTGTTGTTGTTGTTGTTGTTGTTGTTGTAAGCTGCTGCCGCCGTGATTGATTTCTTCTTGTTGTGGAAATTGACACCGGATCGGATCTGGAAATCGGAAGAGGATTCAATGCGATTCTTCAATTGCCGAATCTGCTCCAGCTCGGCAACCAGCCGGTACTTGAGCTCCACCAGCTCCTTCTTGGAATAGGTCGCGATGTTTAAAGTCACGTAGGCTCCCGGGCTGAAATCGGCAGCTCTCCGGTGGTTTATGGACGACGCATCATCCGATGCTGCAGAATGCGCGACAGCCGGAAATTCGTCTACGTCGATCAGCTTTTGCGGTTGGAATTGCCTCTTTTTCGCCAATTTAGGGTTAGGGTTGGAGAAAGGAACCTTGCCCATGAAACTAGGGCCACCTCTCGGCTGTGGCTGCGTCCAGTTCGGCTCGTTCCGGTTGGCTAACACCACGGACGCCATGAGTCGGGCAGTGCTCCGGTCAATCTCCGGCCAGGATTCCCCACTTCATACGGCCAAGCAAACATAAATCGAACGGAGAGCGTACACCCCACGCGCCACACGAGTCAACACGGAGAGACGCCGAGAAGTTGACCGACGGGAAGGGAAGCACCACCGTAGACAGAAGCAGAGAAGATTAGGGTTTGGAGATTACCCTGATCGAGAGCGAAGAAGAGAGGAGGCGGGGGGTCTGGTCTTAAAGGCCGCGAGATCTGCCCGCGGAATACCCGGGCATGATCTTGGCCGTAGATTTCAGTCCCATCCTTGATCTGCTGCCCCCGGAAGCTGACCGGGTGACCTGGCACGGACGGTACGGATGCGAGGTTGGGAACGCGTGGATGTTTTCCCTGCCGTCCGATTGGGGAAGAGGGCGAGATCGCGCTTTTGGGGTTGGGCTCGGACTTGAAATTTGGAGTGAATTTGTCGCGCGTTTAGGGTTGATGTGGAGGGGTGGAGGCGGGCCCCACTTGATGACGTGGAGAGAAGCCAGCTCGGTGGCCCGGTCTCGTGACGAGAACGCACGTGTGATTGGTGATTGGTGATTGGTGACTGGAAAAGCGCGTGCGGAGAAATTTACCGCGTCAATTGTCAAGGGGGCTTTTTCTGTAATCTCACACCCAACCAATAAAGGATTTTTTGTTAATTGCAGTGGATTTATCGTCTAAAAAAGTAACCAAAATTACGGTGTTACCCTTGAGTTGCTGTCGCCTTTAATAATATTCTGTAAAAATATTGGTGCATATATGTTCAGGCATCGAATTGAAAGTTTTGCACGATAATTACGATGTCTTTATTTTTTTGATCGAATTACCAAATCAAAATATATGTTTATTTATTGTGTTCTAATGGGTTTGAAAAAAAATATATGTATTTTTGTAGAACTATGAAATATTTTTTTATCCAAATTTAAAATTTGCAAAATTGTAAAACAAGTTCTAACTTGCTTTCATTTAAAAAACAGAGAGAGAGAGAGAGAGAGAGAAAGAAAGTTACGTGAGTTTTTTTCAATATTTTTAAGCGTTGTTAAGGAAATTGGTGTGTATGCAAAAGTTGCATTTGATAAGCAGTTGGAAGTACAATTTAATTTAGTTGAGATTTGGTTTGTACTTGAATAAATATGCAAGTAATTAAATTAATAAAATGATTGTGATCTGAACCTCATTAAAACTAGGCTCAAAGGACGCTATCTCTCTCTCCCGTTATCCATAATTGCCAATTGATTATAATGTCAAATTGAACAATCGAAGTGGTTCAACGAAACAGGGGTCCTCCTCAATCTTAAGAGATACACGAATTATTTTAATTTTTTATTTTTATTTTTTTTTTATTTAAAAAAATAATATTATTTAAAAAAAAAAAAAAAAAAACAGAGATCCACAAAGTAAATCATGCTAGACCCCTTGCTTTGGACTTCGCCTTACATGGGGGGAGCCTAATCTCAGCTATTTTTACTCTTTTTCTTATCCCTTAAAAAAAGTGGGCAGTTAACAACCAACAGTTCCCCATGCATAAATCCCACAATTCCTACACATTTGGTATGATACAAGATATATTTCTCAACTCCTTATAGACTTTATTTTCTGTACACAAAGGATTTTTGTTTTTTTTTTTTTTTGTTTTGTTTTTTAGTCAGTAGTTTTTTCTTTTAATCATAATTAATTAAATCGTGACTTTAATTGGACCGATCTCCCTCAATGGTCTATCAATTAATCATCAGTACAGTACATATTAGAAAGTTTAATTATTTTCCTTAACATTTCCTAATCCATAAGCCTCCGATGCAATCTAATCCGAGAACCCCCAGATAGTTAATCTATAACCGTCTTTTTAATTAAACAGGGTTCGAAGTTTGGGAACTTTTTGTTTTTTTATTTTTTTTGAAACGATTAGGGACAAGGTTAATGTTCGTGCAAGAAGCATCCCAGATATTTGGTTTTGAGAATCACGTAGGCGTGTAAGGACTCTCTTAGTAATGAAAAAGACAACATTGTCGGTTTTCACGTATTTCAATCTCTTAAGAATAAATAAAAAAAGACAAAATTAGAACATCTATCTCTTTTTTTTAACACAAAAAATTGTAAATTAATTATTGTAAGTGAACAGTGTATATATATATATATATATAGATTTTTGAAAAAAAAAAAAGGGCTTTTGAGAAATAGCTGGATGGCTCTGGATTCTGCCCTGTGGACTCCAACTATTTTCCAACGAGATAATGGGTGTGTGGGAAGCAAAAGTTCTAGGAACCTTCTTCAGCCCAAGTTTTGTGGAATTGTGCATAAAATCTCGCGAAAATGGTTATGTGGGCCTTTGGGTTACTGTTTCTGGAATTGGAAGAGGCGTTTGTGAAGCTATGAGATTGACGATTCATTTGTTTTCTCACTTGGCCCATTTCTGGGACAGAAAGGAAGAAACCGTTAAAGGTATTGCGGCCTTTATTCCTTCAGCCTGCATGTCAAACGTTTCTCGTTCCTACTGACTCCTTGTTTTTTGAGCTGTCTAAGCCAGTAGAAATAAATGGTTCCCTTTAATCTGCTCTCTCTCTCTCTCTCTCTCTCTCTCTCTCTCTCTCTCTCTGGGTATAGGTTGGCACATAAGGTATTGGGAAGCATGGATCTTATAAGCGGCTTCATGCCATTGTGGTGGTTGACTCATGTTTCACATCAAGAAATGGCCATCCACACAAGTTCGTGTTTTTGTCGTTCTGCCTCCACCCAAAAAAGATCTTACATCTACTTGGACTTGCCCTATTCCAATACCTTGGGATTTATAAGTAACTTCTACCTTCTTCAAAGGTTGTCTTAAAGATATCTCCCAAAAAAACAGTTCTCTCCTTTAAATTTTTTTTTGGCTTAGTATTTCTGTTCTTTGAGGTTTGACCCACAATTTTATGGTGCCACTTTGGGCTCCCATTACAAGTGGGACTAAGGTGCTTAATGACGATGATACCATCATCTAGAATCTCTTAATTGGAGTTCGTTGCATTTGCTTATGCCACTATTTGCTTCATATATATATATATATATTGATATTTACATTCACGGCATCATTCACTTCTCATAGGATCCCTGAACTGGAGTTTGATTCCTCAGAGTGACCTCCTCTTTTCTTCTCTGTGTTCCTCTCATGCACAATGCACGCAAACCATCCTACAAATTAGTTGGCAACTTATTGTTAGACATTTTCGTTAGAATCTAGAGGAGTTCTGCACAAATAGGCCTTACCCAAGTGTACAACCTTCTGACTAGAAGATGGGTTGTTGACACAACTTTATGAATGGTTGTTTGTACTAGGCCAAGTGCAAAGATAGAGAGCTATGAGTTGAGTTCTGGGTATACTACAGATAGCAATAACCCCCTCCCTAAATAGTCTCTCCTTATTCTCGGCATGACGCTGGGTACTTTCTGGTGAATGACTGAGGGAAGGGTGTCGTTCTCATCGCTAGTGATCTTTTCATATTTGATATGAGCAATAACCTTAATTAATGTTGGACCCTGGTAACCACTGTCACAAGAGGATACTGATCCTGTCTCATTGCATACAAGGTAGCAGACAGAAATGCCAGTTTGAATTAGTACAACAGGGATGGATAATCAGACGCTGAAAAATCTACTAAAATAAGCAGCGACATTCATTCTGATGTGGGGTTCAATGATTCTATTTCTTACACACCTGCTTTCACTTCCTAAAATCTGACAAATGGCTAAATTCATGTGCACGTTCCTTTGGTAAGTGCAACTGAAGATGAAGGCTTAAAAATGAACAGATCCCTGGAATTTCTTGATGCTGATATTGGTTCAAAATTGTGCAAAAAGCTAGTTCAGGCTACTCTCATGAGTATAAATAATAGCAGAAGGACCATATGTCCTCTGTAAGCCTAGTTTTCATTGATTTGACATTTTCTCTCGGCCGGTCTCATTAACTAGATAAACCATAGTCTTTTGCTTTTTCATAAAAAATTTAATGCAGTTGGCTTCTGCAAAACCATATACACAAAAAGGTTCGAGAACATTTCATGCTTGATTTCCAGAGAGAAAAAAAAAACAAAAAGAAAAAAAAAAGAGAGAGAGAAGACATCCCTTTATCCATCCGTGACGCCGTATACTCTTGGTGGAGCATATTATATCTCTTGAATTGCACTCTACTCCTTTTCCCATTAATTTTAGTCTGCCAAAAGCATGCTTTGGCAACCAGAACCTTTAATTAAAGATCCTTTATAAAGTTCTGTTTTTTTGAAGTAAATTGAAAATAGTTCTTGATCACTTGTATATGGCAATATGTACATAAACTAATTCTTCATTCAATGCAACTATTAAGAAGGCTAACTTTATCCAATAGACAGAGAGGGGAACAGAAGAAAACAATCAGAAACGTATTGCACGGTGGTATTCGTTGTACATATTTGTTTTGGTGCTTTTTGAAACAAGATGTCTCATATAACATAAAATACATACGCAGAGCTACTTAGTCTTTGCACTGCATCAAGTCGCGAACACAACAGTGGGGTCGCAGCAGCATTCGTCTAAGAGGCAACAGCAACATAAAGCTGCAAGGCTGCAAATTGCATAAAACCAAGCAGGAGAATCAATTAATCTTTACACTCAATGTTTTGGGGACCATGCATGGAAAACCTTGCAGAGAGCATACCATCCCTCGAGAAAGCCAGTTTCCTTCTGCCGTGGTGGTGGTGGTGGTGGTGGAGCCGAGTAATATGTTGGAGGTGGCACTACCGGCGGAGGCCCTTGAGTTTTGAGTGTTTCAAACAGAAAACAATTTTAGAAAGGAAAGAATGTTAAAATCCAACAACATAAAAAATCCTGCTCCATGCACTTCAATTAAACTCACTGAAATTAAGAAAATCAATAACAAAACCCAAAATGCACGCAAAGAGAGACCAAGTTGAAGAAAGCTGGTCCAGGCAAGAAATTGATCGCTACGTTTATGATGCTATAGTCCTTAAAATGCTTCCTTGGACGACGATAGGAATCAGGTATTGGCACAGACATCTCTATCCGCGAACCAACAGTACTCGAATGATAGCATCAAATAACACGACAAACTTTATAGGACGACAAACAAATACTAATTGAAAAGACTTATGATTTTAGGAGTAATTTGGGACAAGAATAAGCACCTGGGGGGTACCCATAACCGTACTTGGGGTCATTCATATTTGCAAGACACAACAAAAGTACTGGAGTTTATGGAAGATAGATGTGGGGTTTAGACATATATACACACACACACACATGACACAAAAATTGAGGTTAAATTTGTCTGTAATGAAAAAGAAAGCTCCAGAGACATATATTCAGCACTAAAGTGCAAGCTTTTTCTGTAGATGAGGTTAGAATATGTCCTTTCTACACAATTTGTTAAGTTTTCTCCTCGAACCTAGAATAATGACCTGTACACGTTGGAAACCAATAGTATTAGTTAAGAAATTAAAGGATCGAAGTTTCTTAAATAAAGATGTGTTTGTATTATCCAGTGTGCTGCTGGATGCTGACTGGCCTTTTCTCATGCATGCCAGTTTTGGTGTAAAATGACCACACATGCGATTTGCATCTTCAAATTCACCAACAAAGACGTTTTCTTGTTAGAGAAACCCAAAGGGGAAAAATAACAGAAAGACAAAAAAAAAAAAAAAAAGGGAAGGGAAGAATTAAACGTGTGAAAAGGAAGCAATAGAAGGTATTTGTTAGGATGTCTAGGAAAATTAGAGGAGGAGGAAGTAATTTTCAATGCGTGTGAATGAGATATATTCCTACGAATAAAGTTAATCCAGATAAAGTTTCCCTGATTTTCCACGTTATGCTACCTGCCTTCTTTGGTTTTCGTATCTCTATCAAACTGGGTCAAATTCTTTCCTTTTCTTATAGGAAAACCCAAAAAAGAAAATTTAAAAAAAAGGGCAAAACCCAAAAAATAAATTTTTTAAAAAAGGGTTTTTACTGAAATGTAATTGATTGAGTGACGAGATTCTCTGGTTAAAGGACTGATATTCTTCTTCTTTCTTCTTTTCTTTGAAGGATAAAGACTTCGTCATTTTCAGAGCATCTTAACAGTTGGCGGAATACAGGACAAGACATATGCCATCCACGTTTCTATTCCATGAAAGTATTGCCTAAATAATTTAATGTGGCTCTTCGAGTGCCTTAAATTTGGTTGTTGTGTCTGAACCCAAGTGATCCTTTTAGTTATTTTTCTCGTCACCTGGCGGGTAATTCCACCCCACTTTGTCGCTCTTTCCTTGCCACTTTCTCTCTTTCCTATTGTATTTAACTCACTCGTGGTTTCTTTTTATCTTTGCGCTGCTTGTGTGGCTTAGACTTGTACCAAAACTATGGTCCCTGTGATAGTTCCTCGAATGGTGTCATTTTCACTCTGCCCGTTTTCAGAAAACTGTCTGAATTGAATATGTCCACTGGAGCTTTGAATAACCCCTTTTGTTCTATGCACCAAAAGGTTTCAATTCCTGGCTCAAGTCGTCAAGACATTGTTTTTGAACCAGGCAGAGTAAACTTAATAAATGTACACAAATTGGACCCTTGTTTTTTTTTTTTTAGGTCCTGCTCAAATTGGACTTCGATACCACTTAACTGCAAGAAAAAAAAAAGGAAAAATAAAAAGCCAGGATAGCAAAGATATTATAAGTATGAGATTGATACCAGGTACTTCAAACATGCTGAAAGACGATGGAAAAACCAGCCGTACTACCAGGTAACTCAGCTCAGCCATCAAAATAGAAGGGCTGGTTAAGTTTGCAGTCAATTCAAACACAAAGACCACGCGATTCCGAAAATCATGTCACCGAAATAGTGGCTTGGAGCCACTACCAGATTTTCTCGGAAATTATGATAACGATAACAATTGACAAGATAAGATAAAGACCTTTCCCTCGCTATTATTATTAATACTTGAATTCAACGAAAAAAAAATCAGTAATCACGGTGGGGCACATTATTGCCCGGGTGAGTTTTAGTCATTGCAAAATGCATACTTGTCTATGGCGTCACTTCCTCTTTTTTAAATTTTTAAAATTTTAGTTTTTAATTTCAAGAAAAAGAGTGCTCGGCGAAATTTACAACATTTATATGTTGCCACTTTTTAGCACGTAAAATGAAAGTAGCCACTCACGCCATTGATACAGAATTTCGAACTACAATAAATGAGATTACACGAAACATTTTTTCAGTCTTTCACCAGTAAATCAATCTATTGCGTGATATGTTGATGTTGTTATTATGCGCCAGCAACCAACCAATTAAACTAACGAAAATTACAAATTCCAAAGAAAAGTCGCAATTTTAACAACTTCGTCCCCGTTATAGACTCGAGAGGGTGTAGCCCCGAGTAAAGTCCCAACGTAAACGGCCTTGACTTGGGCCAATGAATTGGTGAAGGAAACGTAACATAAACGTAAACGGCCTTGACTTGGCCAATGAATTGGCGAAAGAAACGTAACATAAACTATGCAGAACAGTTACTTTGGTTATGAGCTCATCATCATTTATATCACATCTCGTCACTGCGTTTCCCGGATTCAATTTTGAGCCAGAAATATTAAGCCCCCACAGAGGACGCCATTTTTTAGTACTTTCCCTCCTGTAAAGGGGGCGGCTAGGCCGGCTGTCACAGCTCTCTAGCTCTTCTACTATCCAGTGAACAACTTAAACGAATAACCCCGATGAATACGGTGAGCCACTCCCAAATCACACAGCCAATATCATCTTGGATTTTTAGTGGCCAGAAGTTTAACGGAGAAACAAAGAATAGAAAAGATCAGTGAGAACCCCAATAACTGGACTGGGGTTTGTTGTGCCGAGAAAGAGTTCAACCACAAAGAAACCAAATGAAATCGGCGTCCAACGGCTAGAGAGAGATCAAAACAAGCTATTAATGGTAGCAACTCAGTGAGTCTTCACCGACAGTATACAAAAAACAGCAAATATAAAAAGAAGAAAAAAAGCCCAGAATTCACATAACAGCAAAACACATTAACCTTAAAATTAGGAACATACATCTAGATATAGTCTATACTCATAATTCCATTTAACATGAACAATATATAATCACACTGAACCTTGTGAGACCTTGGTAACCATCTTGCCATCTTGACCCAAAGGCCCAACAACACCAGCTACTGGTCTCATTTCGGCGCTAACTGCCATTCCTGGAACCCCTTGGTACGGAGATGGTTGTGGCTGCATTACCCCACCAACCGGCGCCGCCGTCGTATAGTACACCTGCCTCCCCGCGCTATCATAACCCACCTGAGTGTAGCCCGTTTCTGTCATTCCAACCCCAGGTCCACTCTGCCTCACCATCCCCATTGGAACCCCCGCCGCCGGTGCCGGCATCTGTTGCGCCGACATCTGTTGCCCCGGCATCTGTTGCCCCGGCATCTGTTGCCCCGGCATCTGTTGCCCCGGCATCTGTGGCGCCGGCATCTGTGGCGCCGACATCTGTGGCGCTGGCGGATGTTGTTGCGGTGGTGGGACAACATTGTACATTTGTGGCTCCCGGTAAACTTCAGGACCCCCCATCCTCTGCATGTAGTACCCTTGACCAGCTTGGCCAGTAACCGGTCGCATTGCTGGAGTATGATAAACGGCGGCCGGAGCCGGAGCTGGAGCCGGGGCCGGGATCATGTACACTTGTTGCTCCGTTTGAACCGGCGAGGCCGTTACAGTCACAGCAGTGGGGTATTCCGCGGCAGGAATCTGCTTGTCCGGCCAGTATCCCGCCGGAGCAGTCACAGCCGGCGGCATGCTCACAGGCATGGAAGCGGGAGGAAACTTTTCCGGCAACTTCTGGGCGTAGTAATCGCCATGGGCATAACCACCCACCAAATTCTCATCACCCTTATTCCCGTAAATAGCCTGTTGCTGCTCTTCTCTCACCTGCAACCTCTGAAACTGTGCCTGCAAACTAATCTGATCCGACCCGATAACCCGATCACTCCGGGCTGAACCAACAGGCAGATCGGGCAAATCAGGCACCTTGACCGGTGGAGGAGCCGCCGGTGGATCAGCCTTTTCCAACCCAAACAAGCAATTAACAAGGTTCGGCGCCATTTTCGCCCCTTCAACGACTGGAGTAGGGCCCGAATTCAACGCCTCGACGAACCTATCCCGGTCCGACTTCCCACCGTCAGAGCTAAAACTTGCCGGAGAAGGACTCACAGGAAACAAGAACAACCGCATGCGGGCGGGCTTAGCGGTGGCCCGATAGAGCCGTTCGTACTCGTGCATCATGTGCTCAAGATCGTCATCATTAGTGACGGAGATCAAGGCATCAAGATCTTCACCCGGAAGCTGGTACTTGAAGGAGACATCGGTGTCGCCGCAGAGGGCGGCGAGCTTGGCCATCATGACAGAGAACTTGGTGCCGCGGTCAACGGCGAGGATCTTGGTCTCGCCGCCGATGTAAGAAAGCTGGTTATCGTGAGGTCTCGGGTGGATCTTGCCGCCGTAGCTGCACATAAACTTGACCTTGTGGGATTGCTGCTGGTCCTCCCATGGGGTTGGGTTCTCGAAATCGATCTCACGGGACCGCGGGGAGGACTCACCTGAATCTGGGTACGAGCCATATGAGTAATTCTCCATGCTTTTTAGAGAGAGAAAGTTCTACCCCCCCAAAAAAAACAATAAAGGTAGGAGCTTTAGAGAGAGAAACAGAGAAAGGTGGAGACTTTGATGAAGAGTCTTGAGCTCTGATTAGCTGCTAGTTGTAGGCCATGAGCGTCAACAGAGAATTGGGAAGACTTCAAAATAGATCTTTTGCATAGATTTTTTTTTTTTTTTGAGTTTTACCTCGGCTCCCTTTTTTCTCTCTTTTGTTTTTTTTGGGGGTCCAGTGAGACCATTGATGGATGGAGAAGGTGCATAACGAGGCGATAAGAGAGTGATGTGTTGACTAAATGGAAGAGAGGGAGAAGGAGAGAGAGAGATAGAGAGAGAGGATGACGATCACGACTTAACAAGTATGAAGCTGCCAACGAGGGGGGGAAGAGGGCTAAAACGACATTGAATTTGGTGACTGCCATTATTTGATTGGTAGTCATGCACATACTCCTCCTCTCATTGGTCACCCTCCCTCGCTCCCTCCCCCCCCACCCCCCGCAAGTCTTTGATTCATCTTCACGAGTGAAACACATGTTTCGCCCTTGTTATTGGTTAATCGGTACCGTTTCGGCCTTTTTCAACGAGCATTCGGACGACGGACATCAATCAATCCCAAGTTAAAAAAGAGGGAGTCTTCGGCGGGCGATTCTTACAAATCTAAATCTAAAGAAAATTAGTGCGAAATTCCCTAAAAACAAAAACAAGGTTTTCTTTTTTTGGGGGGGGGGTGTTAGGGTGGGGTTAAAGAACCTACTAAGATAGATAAGACAGCGTGATTTAAGCGTTTTGTCACGTGACATCCTCGTACGTGGCGTGGCCGAAGCGTAAAAAGGGTTGTGTAAGAAAGATGTTGACGCAGTAGCAGCCCAGCACCGGGGGGCAGGGGGCTTGAGACTCTTATTGCATTTTGTGCGTGTTTGTGTTAAATTGGTGGTGTTCGAGTCGTTTATTAATGGCGTGTGTGTGGGGCCATGATTGGGTTGATTTTATCATCCGTTTTATTTATGTTGCTTGCACTCATTGTTCTCTGTTGGGGATATGGTCCACTTCAATTATTGTTTCATGAGACTCCATTTTCTTGCATATTTTATGCGCCGTTGTTAGCCTCCTTACTGAATCCGCCCCAAAACGATAAGTCTCCCCTCCACAGAAACCTGTAGTGGGTGTTGGATATTTTATTCCAATCTCTCGCGTGCACTCTAATAATTAAAAATTTAAATTAAAAAAAGAGAGAGAGAGTGTGTGTGTGTGTGTGAGAATTGATTTCCTACATGATTTTTATGCAGTTACTTGTAAATTTGTGATTTTTTTTTTTTAAATATCACTGTACAATCGCACTTGTTTGGGTATTTATTGCAGCAAAATAGATATAATTGTTGGTCGTGTTATGTGCTCCCAGCAAAGCCAACCAATTAGCCTTTTTTTTTTTGAAGGGGGGGGGGTTGAAGGGCGGGGGTGAAAGGGGTTTTGGTCCTTTGACATCTGCTGCAAGTAAGTGACAACCCCAGCGAAGTGATTACAGCTTGCAAATAAAACAGCTTTGACCGCTTTCCCACCTCCTCCTGGTGATTCAAAACCCTTCTCACGATCACGGACAAATAAAAAAAAAAGGGCTGTCCTGCCTTTTCAAGACTTGGGATCATCGAGCACGAGACCTGAAAATCTCCCATGGCTCCTCCTCCTCCTCTGTTCCATTGTCTCCGACTCTGGAGAGATTTTTATAATAAGGTCTGCCCAGTGACGTAGATTAATGTAGACTAGGTAGAAATGTATGCATCAATCTGGAACAGTTGTGGCATTAATTGGAACTGGCAGAGAGACAACCCCTATCACATTCCGCTAACATCTACATCTTAATTGCGTAGTCCTTCAAAATCGCCATTTAAAAAACAAAAATTTTACCTATATGTGAGAATTGGGGTTAATTTTGTATTATTTAATTTTAATTATTAGTTATAGTTTATATATTTTGTAATAAATAACAACTTATTTATAATTAATAATTAAAATTAAATAATATCAAATTACATATATCTAAATTTTGTATATATATATATATATATATATAATAAAATTCATTCAAAAATAAGAAACATCGGACCACGTACGATTATCCAAGAATGAGCAATTACAAATGTGAAAAAAAAACAATTATTTGACTTTCTTGGTTTAGTAATAATACCCTTTTTTTTGTAGTCGTAGCCCGTAGGGGTCCTAACTATTCACGTACATACAAAAACTTTAACGTGGGAGTGATTCGGCTTAATAGATAGGGTGATCACATGATCTTTGAGTTGTGTGCTTTTATTCTTATTTTTGTACAATAGAAATTTTAATTATATTTTTTTATGTATCTGCGCCACTTTACCTAATATCTATATATATAATTATATGATGTAAGGCAACGCGTGATTATCCCCTCTCTTCTACTACTTTGTTCATACGAAAAGAAAAAAGATATTATATTGCATTGTGTGATAATTCAAATTCCACTGATTAATGGTGAAGATAGATGCAAAGCCTGTTGACTCACTGTTCCTGGACACTTCAAAATCAATGCACATGGAGCCATGTACATCTCTTTCACACTTGACTTTGATGCTTCTCTGCCCAATATGAAGTTGGGTAGTTGCCACAGCTGTTGAAAGTTTATGGGCAGCCATGACCAGTGCATCACGGGCTTAGAAATTTCTCTTGCATTGACAATTCCCTTTTTTTTTTCTTTTTTTTTATTTTAATCTTCAGGGCATTTTCACAATTTGAATAGTATCGTATCTGTCTTTTTACATTTCCTAGAAATCTTAGATTACTATAAAATCATACTGCCGTACGGAGCAAGTAATATCAGATTACCCCTGGGGTTAGAGATAACATCAGGAGAGTCCACTCACTCAATATTATATCAAGTAGTCATGGATTAATTGGTCTTCTTTAGGAAGATCTATCCTAAGCTTTAATTCGCTCACTTTCATCTGATAAGAAATCGTGTGCAAGCCGAGTAAAATACAGCTGAGTCTCATCTGGAATCACCTATAAACGTTTTCTTTTTTTTCTTTCTATACGGTACCAACAAAGTTCAACATAGGAAAAAAAATATATATTATAAATTAGTGTCCTTTTAAATGTTAATTGCTATATTTTTAAATTTGGACAATTAATTATTATGTATTTGTTATATATTATAATAATCTTAACTATTTATTATTATTATTATTATTTATACTCCATATTATATTATCTTATGTCTTATTAAAGTATAATTATTAGAAGTAATTTTTTTATTAATAAAACATATTACTCTCGATAATTTATAATTTATTATTAAATCAATCCAAAAATTAAAAATTTTTATCTCATTATTTAAAATATACATTAATAAAAAGATTATATTGTATTTTAAAAAATACTTTAATAACTTACTATACATATATATTATTTATAAAAATAACTTTTTTTAAAAAAAATAATATCAAGTACACTTCAAATTTTATTTTTTTAAATTTAATTTTATTTTTATTATATCCATATTTTGTGTATTCCTATATTTTATAACAAAAAACATATTTACTGCTAGAGTGGTAGAGCCTAGAGGACACATGTAAAAAGAGCCTAGGGATTATGAGCTCTGTACATGATGAAACTGAAAGCCACGAGGAAATGGGCTCTGCCTCTATGGATTTGAACTGGAAGCCCAATTTAGGAAACTTGGATTGTGGGGGCCTCTTTCAGCCCAAGATCCTTTCACTGGGCCTCCTAGGAACCCACTTGGTCTTGGGAATATTGGGCCAAAGAAAGCCCAAGAAAGCCAAGAAAAAAAAAAAAAAACACGAACACTAAAATCTATTTCATTGATATTAAAATTGTTTACAGAACTGAAGGTAATTTCAGTTGAAACCAATTGGCCGAAAAAAAAAAAAGAGAGGCCATGAAAAAGAAAGCACACACTGAAGCAGCCTCGCAAAGAAAGCCATCTCTGGCTGGGAGGCCGACCTGTTCCTTCCTATTGCCAACTGATGCGCAAGAACCCTTAAAATTCAACCATCTCTAGCCACATTGGATCTAATTACTAAGACCCATCAATAGATACGGCCTTCAGTACTTCAATTTTCTTTTTAAAAAAAAAAACCAATCTCCTACTCCTGTTGGACATTTTAATGATACTGTTGCAAGAATTCCTTCTACCGTGTGCTGCCCTGTCCATCGTAGGCGAGGATGGTAACTTCACAGACTGACAGGTCCCTCTTAAATAACGAGTTGTTCTTATTGGTTGAAGTTAGCTGAACCAGTCATACCCGCAAGGGCCACGACATTAAATGCGTTTGTTGAGCCATCTCGTTGACCAGCCATCTAATAGCCTGAGATGCAAACCAATAATTCATCATTCGTCGCCGACTACAAATTCTAGTCAATATGATATAATTAAGACTTAACGTGGGGTAAATTACATATAAAATGCAACGCTATACGATTCAAAGTAGTAAAATGTAATTATCATCTAAAATAATAGTTTAATTAGTGATTTAACATGTATTTTTTTTTATATTGACTTAAATTCAAATTCATTTACCAATATTTATTTTATAATAAATAAAATTGTATATTAAAAATTTTTAATAAACAAAAAATTATATTAAAAATATAACATTAAATTGTAAATTTATTAATATTAATTAAAATTAAATATATATGTATATATATATATATATAAAGATCAACTTGTCTCGTAGGTAACTTGCCCTTGAGCCTTCCTACTTTTTTGTCATCGTTGGAACCCACCCCAAAATGTTATTACTTATTATTGAAGACAAATCAAGGTAGTTTATTTTCTAATTCTTTTTATAGTTTATTATAATTATTTTTTATTTATACTAAATTTTATTTTAATTTTTTATTTTCCCTCGAGCGTAATTTTAAAAGCTCTTTATTTTATTAATGTGTTAAGTTATTATTAACTTGATGTGCAGTCGAGAGTATGCTTAATTCACTGTATAAGAATGACAAATGACAAATTTCGTTGAGTTGTCGAAATTGATATTGGCATAACGCTACCTTACAAGGGAATAAATCTGTCTAACAAGAGTCAGAAAATCTGAGACTTTTGGCTTATGAGACACCGTATATGAAGCTTTTTGGCCGGATTATACCAAAACGTACAGCTCTGTTGAGCGAGCATTACGATGTGGAAGAAAAATGCCAAAAAGGGAGGGAGGGAGGCAATGAGAGAACAAACCGCGCGAGACTCTACATCTTGCATTGCGGCATCTGAATTGGCAATTGAACAACATAAAGAAAGCAACTGCCAGTCTTCCACGCTAACGAAACAATAATCCTCGAGGCCAACGATTGGCTTGGTGGCAACTGTCTTGGACATCAATGCCAGTGTCTCCGTCTGAAGTCTTCAGAAGACAGACTTCTTCAACTTGATCTACACAAGGTTACTGTCTTTCCCATTTCTTTCGAGGGCAGAAACATCTCTGAGTGACTGAGTCTTTAGGCGAGCCGAAACCTTTTTCGTTCATGGGTTCCTTTTTAACTTCGAGAATGAAAATAAATAGTGATTAAAACAAGTGAAAAAGTCAACAAGATTCAATCTTGATGATCATTTTCTTGATTCTGTCTCTTTCTTTCCAGCTTCAGACATAATCCGTGAATCTTCGGACATACCCAGTTGAGTTCTTGTTCCCTAGCGAAGCTGTGTGATCGTTTGCTTGTCTGTCTGTCGTTGAATTTGCTTGGTGTCTTAATGTGCTGTTGGTTTAGCAACATGGCGTTCTCTTTCTCATTTTCGTTTTCTTGATTCTTTCTCTTTCTTTCAGCTTCCAAAACATCTTTTTGTCCTCAGGTGAGCGAAAAACTTCTTTCTTTTCGAATTTAAGAATAAATAATTAATTAATTAATTACTGATGAGTCGAGAAACAGTAAACAAGATTCAATCTTGGGGCTTCTTGGTTCTTTGTTTTAGTTTATTGTAATAGAATCAGACCCCAATTGTGTTATTTGCGAATTACCTTTTTTTTTTTTTTGTGGGTCCAAGTTCCAGATGATGTGTTTGATAATTTGCTTAGTGTCTTAAATTGTAGTTGTTTTAGCAACATGGCATTCTTTTTCTTTTTCTTTTCATTTTCCCCTATTGAGAGGGTAGTGTCTGTTTTCTGAAGAATGGGAAAGAATAACGTAATGGTGCCAGCTAAGGAGCTCGACTTATCGACTGTCAAGTATGAGCCCGAAGTCATCGAAGGTCCCTTCTCATAAGTTCTCTGTGTGTGTGCGTGTGTGTACTGATGAATAAAACAAGCATATACCCAGTTGTTTTTATAGATGGAATTGATTTTTGTTTGAATTGTACAGCTCCTCACTTGACCGGGTGGATGTTTAAGCTGTTTTTAAAGATTGTTGAGGCACCGGTAATAGGTTCTTTGATCATCTGGAACTTGAAGAAGAAAAATAAGATGATTGAGGTCTGCCTCGAAGTCCCTTCTTTCTTTAAGTATTTGGGACTTTTGTCATGTGCTATGACATAGTCAAATTGGTTGAAATGGATTTGACTATTTTTTATTGCCAGTTGCTGCAGAACACAGTGATTCCTGAACCTCCCATGTTTAAGCCTGAATTTCCTCCTCAAGGTTTGTTGTTATTTGTTCTTTCTTTTATCATGTATTTTATAAAGACACATACATGCACCTACTTGCACTCGCAT
This sequence comes from Bruguiera gymnorhiza, assembly GCA_020883675.1. Lineage (NCBI taxonomy): Eukaryota > Viridiplantae > Streptophyta > Magnoliopsida > Malpighiales > Rhizophoraceae > Bruguiera > Bruguiera gymnorhiza. The sequence goes on along the minus strand of JAIRCJ010001062.1, from coordinate 6,682,656 downwards.
GCTGTTTTAGTCTGAGAGATGGAGCTACATGCTGATGCATTAAGTTAGAAGAAGGTCAGAAAGTGGCCTTTAACTCAAGAGATGTGCTGCATTTGCATGTCTGTATGATTGGAAACCTGTTCAGTATTTGTAAAGTATGCATATTGTCCATTCCAGATTGTAGAAGTCTCGTGAGAACTATGTTGGTCCAAGTTAATGAGTGCTTGAGATTGCATTATTGCAGGAAGCATAGACTCCCTGATTGCCATTATGTGCTTCGTTTTGTGTATCTGTCCCTATTATTTCCTCCCTTTTTGGGTCAAAGATGTTCTGCACTTTTCATCTTCTTATTTATGCATTTGTCATTATTGGGGCAGAGTTTATGAGCAAATGTTGGGAGTACATGTCTCTTGTTCTTTCTTCTTTAATTGTCTTTCGCTCCTTTGATACTAAGTAGGAAAAACAAAATGCTGTCTGTTCATTGAAGTTCTTCAAGAATGATGCTGCCTTGGAATGAAAGTAATTGCATTGTGAAGAGTACCTGGAGAATAGGATTGCAATAGTGAAACTGTTCATTGCATGAATGTGCGGAAAATCTACCACATGCTTAACAAATTATAGATATTGAGATGCGGAATTGTCTAAGTGGACATTAAATGATTACAGAACCAGAACCAGGTGTTGCCATTGTCGATGAGGATGGAAAACCAGAAGACCGAGTTGAATTGGCCTTGAAGTGTCTTCCTCGTTATGATCCTGCTACCTTATGGAATGAGGACTCAGCTACTTCATTTAGATACTGGAAGATACGTGATTTTGCACATGCCTATCGGGCAAAGCTTGTAACGCCATCTGTGGTGAGTCATTGCAACTATTTGGGGGCTCAATTTTTTTTTTTTTCAACAAATTATACAGGAAATGAACTTGCTTTTATCTTGAAGGTTGCAGAACACGTAATCTCGGTAATAAAGGAGTTCCAAGAGAAGGAGCCACCAATGCCATTATTGATTTCTTTTGATGACGAGGAAGTCAGGAAGCAAGCTGCAGCTTCTACAAGAAGGTTTGAGGAAGGTACTGCCAAATTAAATTCAATGATCTTTTGCTATATGGGTGAGTGTGGCAGATTGAACTGCAACTATATCTTAAGTGAGGGTGGTCATTGTGCAGGATGTCCGATATCAATCTTGGATGGCATTGTTGTTGCAATCAAGGATGACATAGATTTGTATCCCTATCCATCTAAGGGTAAACAGACATTGCTAGATTCCTGTTTTATTGAAAATTTTTGAAAGACTTCTTAGAAAGGCATAATAAAACCAGAACTTAATGATGACAGGAGCAACAACATGGTTGCATGAGGTCCGGCCTGTGAGAAAAGATGCAGTCAGTGTTTCTAGATTGCGTAGATGTGGTGTGGTATTTGTGGGAAAGGCAAATATGCATGAGATAGGCATGGGCACAACTGGAAACAATCCGAATTATGGGTCAGTTCCTTGTTTAGAACCAATTAAACTACTGACTCTACATTTTTGGTAGCTAAGGCCTCTTAATGGTGTCTTTATTTTCCCTAATTGATTTAATGTCATTGCTTGACTAGTCTTTAGTCCTTAAACAACCTTATCGGTTTGCAGAACAACGAGGAACCCACATGCACTGGATAGGTACACTGGGGGATCTTCATCAGGTCCAGCAGCACTTGTTGCTTCTGGAATATGCTCTGCTGCCTTGGGCACAGATGGTGGAGGTTGTGCAAACATTTTACATTTTTTGAACTCTTACTGGAACTTTTCATTTCTTTATACTTAATTCAATGTAAAATGGGCAGGTTCTGTCCGTATTCCTTCTTCCCTCTGTGGCGTAGTGGGCTTGAAAACAACATATGGGCGGACAGATATTGGAGGGTATGCTTTCATCATTACCTTCTGTCACATGTTAGCATGGGTCTTATGTTGTGTTTTCTTAGCCTCGTTAATCTTTTATGACTTGGTATCCTGAAGTGATAAAACAATGAACTTTCTTGAGTGAATTGAACAAAATTATGGTCTTTGGTTCTGAGTTTTCTTCCTTGTGTTATTTGGCTAAAGCTAATGCTATCATGGTGTAGTGCAATATGTGATGCTGGGACTGTGGAAATCATTGGACCAATTACATCTTCAGTGGAGGATTCCATACTAGTGTAAGTATTGCCATATTTTGCTCAAATTCCATGAGAATTGACAAAAAATCCCTAACCAACAAGATCATTAATTGCTGCGGAACAAGCTAGAAACTTTTAGATTCTGCATCATGCAGGCAGTGTAGTTCTCTTATGTTACAGGTCTAAAAGTTTGCTCCTGGTTGTTATTTGCAGATTGTCACACTCTTAAATTTTAATCTACCATTACCCTAAAAAAAGTGGTAATCTACCACATAATTGATGTTTGAATGTTGTGAACTACTATGCTCAAACCTACATTGCAGTAAACTTTTGAGTGTAAATTTTGACTACCTAGTTGGCTATGCTGGTCATCTTGGATTTGCTGATTATCAGGTATGCAGCAATCTTGGGCTCCTCTCCTGAGGATAGAATCAGCATAAAGCCGGTAATTTTGTGAACTTTATCATCTGCACCAGGAATTAAAAGCTTTTCCAGCTTATCCTTTTAGTCTATTTAAGACTTAATTGATCACAATGTTGACTATAATATACCAATATTATTAGGGTCACGTGCATCATTGTATCCATAAGGTTTTTATTTTTTTTAATAGACCTGTAAAGTGGCATGTGACTGGAGTTTTGTGGGATGTCAAAATTCTCATAAAATTGAAGGGTAAATTCTATTAGACAACAATTAGGTTTGCATTATTGTATGGTAGTGAGTGTTGGGCTACTGAACATAAGTGTAGTAGGGATGACAATATTTAGATTGATCAATGTAAATCTATGACCACTCTAGGAAGGATTGGATAAGAAATGAGGATATTTGTAACAAAAGTAGGTGTAGCACCAATTATGCATAAGTTGAGAAAGTGGTGTTTGTGTTGGTTTGGACATGTTCAATGTAGACTTACAAATGCTACAATTAAGAGAGGTGATAAAAAGCAAGGTGGACAGAGAGAAGAGAGGAGAGAATAACCTAATTTGACTTGGGAATCTTCAATTAGAAAAAATTTAGAACAATTAGATCTTGCACCAATAGATCATAATAGAATGCAATGACAAGAAAATATTTATGTAACCAATCAAAATTAAATTTGAGATAAAGATTTTATTGCTGCTGTTTTTTATTATCTATAAAGTCGGTCATTTTTTACGCATAGTTATGGTCATCCCTTAGTGTGGACTACTAATATTCCATCGTTCTTTGCTCTACTCTTTAAAGTGCTTGCCATGGCACTACTTTTTGGTGTGCTTAATTTTTGGAATCAATGTAAGTTTATCATATCTGGTAGTTGCACACTGTATTGGTTCATTTTAAACAGCCCAAGGTGCCCAAGCGATGTCCTCTGACTTATTATTATACATGGAATTTATTCACTGAATTATCTTTATGCAATGTTCTGCATGTTTTCTTGTAGTCCCCGCCTTGCTTGCCATATTTGTTGTCACATGAAAGTATGGATGTTTTGGGATCATTGCGTCTTGGGAAGTATACAGAGGTGATCAAACCATTATATTTTCTAGGAGTTGATATTTTCAATTTTCTCAGCAGCAACTGATATTTGTTAGGTGATGATGATTAACTTGCAGTGGTTTAATGATGTACATTCAACTGATATCTCTGATAAGTGTGAGGATATCCTTAGTCTTCTGTCAAAGGCACATGGTTGTGAAGTGAGACCTTGATGACCATTTTTTTCCCATTATTTTGGATTCATTTCTTACTATCTCAATTGCTTCAATTTCATGCACACAATTTTTTGGTATACAAAAAATGAATTTCACTAAACTTGGTTCAAGGTTGTGGAGATTGTTATACCTGAGCTTCATGAAATGCGTACTGCTCATATTGTTTCAATTGGATGTGAAGCGCTATGCGGATTAAATCCTTATGTGAATGATGGGTATGCTTCTTTGCCTTTTCTTGAGTATACATGGCACTAACCAAGCATTGGTCATGTGAAAAAAGAATAAAAGCCTAAGATGGCTATCTGCATTGCTGACTTTGTAGGATAGAATGAGATTTTGATGGGTAGTTTCCTCCTGTTCTTTCTCGTTTTCTGGCAGGAAAGGTGAGAGGTCGTCATATGATCTCCGTACTAATCTTGCCTTATTTGGGTCATTCAGCGGAGCAGACTATGTTGCTGCCCAGAGTCTAAGGTAAGGCCATAATCTAGATATTAAAAATACAATTTAGAATTCTCTTTTTTCAATCAGAAAGTAATTCCATATTTACATATGTCTCAATAATATATTTACTAAAGAAAGTGCAGTGGATTTGAAGATGTTAATGATGCAAATACATGCTGTCATTCTTGTTACTTGTACAATATTAAATTCTGAAGATTTTCAAAGCAGATTATATTGCAACTAATTAATAACATGCGAAATCTTGGATACTGATAAGCAATGAGGCTTCTGTTGAATTTGATTTTGCAAACCAAATCCTTTCATAATATTATATGGTTCTTTATAAGATCAACAATGCTAGATGCTGGTCCAAGAATGTCTAGTGGGATGCCTATTTTATAATAATAATGTCTTCTTTATTGATAAACAATCAAATTACCTGGAAGGACTTATTGCTAAATTGCCCAGATGGCCTTGTTTCCTCTGGAAAATATAAACGCAAGTGATCTTGTTTCTTGGTTGTTTCATTGCTTGCAAAGATTTGAGATGCAAGTTTTATGTTCAATCCACATTTTATGGGACTGCCAGTTTTAGTTTGTAAGCTAATCTGTTTAATTTTTCCTACATTTTTTGGAAAAAAATAGCAATGCACCATCAGATGGAGAACAATGTTTTTAAGGTAATTCTTTGCTCCAATTATTATTCTACAGTTGGGACTGACCTCAATTTGCTGATCCTATATATTTCAGGCGAAGAATAATGCACCATCACATGGAGATATTCAGAAAGGTTGATGTCATAGTGACTCCAACGACTGGGTACTTGAGCTTTTAAGTTCACAGGGTTAATTGTGCTCCTGTATATGGCATCTTGATTTGCAATGAACTTAATAATGATCATTGAACTGAACTTGGTAGAGGTTGCTTTTCTTCGTTAATATACTGAGCATGACATCATCATCAATAATATGACATGTAACTGTCATAAAAGATTCTTTCACATGCCATCAGATAGCTATGTTTGATTTACTTGTGCAGATTTAAGCAGGAATTTTCATCTCAATTGGCATTCTGATATTTTATGAAATGCCGTGGTCAATTTTTACTTTAAAAGTTAGGTTCTACACACTTCCTGCAAGAAGATGCTTGATTCATTAACCATTATCACACACCAGTTTCATTGCATACAGGAATCTCCACGTAAAATTGAACTTATATTTTGCCTCCTTTTCACCCTTTTTTGTTCCTTTCACAAAAAATAGCATGACAGCACCCAAAATACCTCCTGGTGCTCTTAAATATGGGGAGACCAACATCCAGGTTTCAGGTTTGTCCATTGATACTTTATCTTTCATCATTTCATAACAATAATTTGCAAATAGATAAGCTGTTGACAATCAGAAAGCATGAACTCCAAAACAAGTTTTACCTAGATATGTGCAACTAAGTAATTTTTCTGCTGCTTCCTCTGACTTGCCTCTAGATTTTGGTTATGTTTTACTTGGTTCTTCTAAGTTGAAATCTGCACTTCAAGTATTGCATCTTTTGTCATCTTAATCATTATTGGTGCACCTTCCTTGTTTTACAGGTTACCTCATGCGATTTATTATTGCACCAAACCTTATTGGTCTGCCAGCCATTTCTGTCCCTGTGAGTTGTATCCTCTATTTTTCCTATTTTGTGGAATTCTCTTGTTGTTATATGGATCCCATGCCAAACTAAAGAAAGAAAAATATGATTCCCTTAGTTCTTTCCTTCTAACTAGCCTTGATTTCACAAGAGAAGAAAACCTGAAGTTTCTAACCTCTCAAGAGAACTGCCGACTTTATTCACCATTTGTCAACACATCTAGTCAGTTAATAATAAACTGGAAAAACCAAGAGATTTGTGGATGTGTTAACCTGAAGTTTCTAACCTCTCAAGAGAACTGCCGACTTTATTCACCATTTGTCAACACATCTAGTCAGTTAATGATAAACTGGAAAAACCAAGAGATTTGTGGATGTGTTAGGCCTTCCAACTTTTGATATGTTAAAGGAATAGTAAATTGTCTCATGCTTCTAACACATTTGGTTGGGACACTCTTATTGGAACTTCTTGGCTTCATGTTTGAGTCCTAGTGACTCACCTTTCCTGACCTTTCAGCCTCCCCTGTAACCACCAAAAAAAAAAAAAAAAGGAATAGTGATCTGATTAATGATGCCATCTTCATTCTCTACTAAAGCTTCACATTGTAGGTTATTAACAATGGCCAGATGCCACTCCCATCCAAATATTTTTCATCAGGTGCTTAGCAAAATGTTAACATCAACCCAATGGTTTCATCAAATGTTTTTCGTCAGGCCCTTAGCAAGATGTTAACATCAACCCAAGGGTTTCATTAGGGGCCACATTTTTGTTTGCCCTTAGGAAAGCCCATTGAAGTGGATCGGTGACACTTCGAGGCACATAACTGAGAATGTTTGCACCATGTTTTATGATTGTGTTAGATTTCTGTCTTTTTGGGGGTCTTTTTCCGGTACACTTACAGTGCAACATGCTCAACGTTCAGGTTGGTTATGACAAGCAAGGGCTTCCAATAGGGCTGCAGATAATAGGCCGCCCTTGGGCTGAGGCAACAATCTTGCGTTTAGCTTCTGCAATAGAGGTAAAATTTTCTTATGAGCTGGGAAACATTTGCCATTTATTTTTTATTAATGGTCTATTATTTTTCACTTTATTTTTCTGGGTTCTTAGGAGCTATGTGTTAAGTCAAAGAAGCAGCCTGCATCCTTTTATGATGTTTTGAGAGCAAAGTGAAACATTGCATAATCTCCTCGGTTACGGGTTGCTCTTGGATCCCTCTCTCAAGGAACTGGTTTCTTCCTCCCAGCTTGGAGAGAAATAAAAAAAAATTGGCCTCACATTTTACAATTTGATTTTCATCATCTGTTTTTCAGTTTGTCATTTTTCTTTATACAACTCCGCAGCCTTAAAGTCTTTTTTCGATGTTGAGATTATCATTTTCAACAGCAATATCTACCAACCATTAGAGTTTTCTTTTCCAATTGTTTGTTCTTTATGCACATAACACAATGCCATGCATCGTACATTGGGAGGTAACCAATTGTTGATAGATGGGATCCGCATCGATAACATAGCATTCTGGCAAGGCAATGGCATTCCCTGATTTGAAAATTGGAAGATGGCTTGCGACTCCAATATAACATCCCATTGCAGAGGACGTATATTTTCAGATAAACGCAAAACATAAAATGGCCCGACATGTTCAAGCTCTAGATGGTGCATGACTATGCAGACATTTGTAGTAGTTGACCCTTCGAATCCATCAACCAGCAGATGCAAAACATCTACATGGAAACCTTAACAAGCTTCATCTGTATAACATACGGTTGCCAGAAAGCATCAGTTTCATGCTGAAGGTGACTTGTTGCCAATTTCAATTACGGCACCAGTCCGCAGGAAATGTGCAACCCAGTAACCATAAACATTGAAAAGCAGGCAAGCCATTCTTTTGTGAGAATGGCAATGTTAAAACACGAATACTCAATTTCAGTTTTCGACTGTCCTGCACTTATGCTACCAAATCTGTTTTGGCTCCATCCTCCTCAAGGGCATCACTAGGGCGATCTCGTCCTGGGGGAATTTTTCCGGGATAGTTTGTTGTTGAGGGATCTGATCCTGCCATGCTGATGAAGGTAAACAAGGACATAAGAATAACAAAATACAACGACAAATTCTTATTCATTAATACTTACGAAGATCACAAAACTCACCTTCTGTCAACAATGACCATAGATCGAAGCTCACAATTTGCAAAGCTGCACGCACAAATAATAAGTCATTACTTGTAAACTGATTCCATTATCAAGTGGAATGCAAATTGGTAAGTGGGTGGACTGCTCCAATTTTAAAATGAAATGCTATTGTATAGCAACAAAAGGAAATGAACAAGAATTAGCAAGGTTCAAATTGAGTAACTTCAGGCCAAATTATGAGCACCTCGACTACAGTTTCCAGCATGCAAGTATAGGGTAAAGAAAAAAACAGAAAAGCTAAGAAAAAAGGTAAGGGTGAGGCGAATCATGTTACAAAATGCATAAATCACAAAAAAGGTGACTGTCTTCTTCAAATTTTCTTCATCACAAGATGAGTTTAAAACATGAATTTTGCATTTTGAGCTCAAATTCAAGCCAAAAAAAGATGACAGGTATTGCATAACTTCCCTTAAAATGCCAAAAAATACAGTAGAACACCCCAGATATTTAGAAGCATGCATGCATACCCTACCAGACTAACCGTTCATGTTTAATGAATGTCATTTAATATCATACACCAAAGATAATTAGATATCAGGATACATACCGTTTGGATATTTCCTTTTTCAACAAAGGGTGACAGTCATTCCCAAATGCATTCAAGGTATGAGACAAAAACCCACTATGGGTAACTATAACTATCTCCTTCTCTTTCCTTGTCCATAACCTGCATTATTGAGGCCTAGTTGCATCATGCATGCAACATATATTTACACAGATCTTTTTATTCATTGAAACATACCCCAGATATTGAATCGCCATAATATATATATATATGACTTTCAGCCACATGTTTTGAATTATTGTCTCTTTAAATAATTTCATCCTCAAACTATGGCAAGGTTTTTTTTTTTTTTTTCTATTATAAATCAAATTAAACAAGAACTTGAAAGATGTAGTTTATGCTGAAAACTGAAAGCATAAAGGAGATTAAACTAACTGTAGGAGTACAATTAAAAATATTACAATTAGAAATTTCCCACTTCAAAATGTAATAGCTTCATCTCACTGAAACAGACTGGACACCCCAAGAGTAATATAAGTTTCTTACAGGCTATTATTTTGGGTATAACTGGGATCATCTAAGTGCCTAGATGGCAACCTAAGGCTCCATATTTCCAGTTGTGTTCCATAGACGATATGGTATGTCAGCTCATAATATTAAAAAATAAAATATCAAAGCCCCATAAATCTGAGCAAGTACTAACCAGTTCATGAACTTCAGACCTCTGTCAGTGAGTTCTTCTGCCGTCTCTCGCACATTGGCCTTCCACAGTGTGTCCTCATCAGTTTCTATCTGAAGGCAACTTCAAAAGAATTAGAAATCAAAGCATCCATGAACACAACTCAAATTTAGAGCAGCATATGCTCATTACTTGTTCAACTTTGTTTATGATGAATGACTTCTTACCAGTGAAAAATCAACTGCAGGAAAAAGGAACTGATAGTCGCTGATATTTTGCCTCTTATCACAGGGGTGAACACCCTGCAACAAATAAAGCGTATCAGAGAACAATATCAGGATCCTTTTAAGGACAAGTCAAGAAACAAATGCATAACAATAGCTTCTTTCACTCTCCGGAAAAGTGAGAGGAAAAGAATCATAAAGTTTTAACTTTCATAGGAGCTAAAGGAGTTCCCACAGCACAAAAATTGAATGAGGTATCAAATGTCCATAGTTCCCTTCACTTCAAGTGCTAATAGTTTTCTCCAAAGAAGCAAAGTTTGACACCAAATTTTCTAGGCTTCATCTGAAGGTTAGAACTTGTTGAAAATTAAACATTATAGTACTCAACAACACATTAGACAGTTTATGTCTCCAGTTCTTACTGCAGGAAAACTCAGGTATCACAGAAGACATACAAAATGTTCTCTACAAAGTTCTACAGCAATAAATGGTGGGGAATTGAGACTTGAAATTGCTGCTCGGCCACTAGTTCCAGCATTTGCTGCCATAAGTGGTACCATATCCATTCGATCTGTGTAGCCCTCACCGCCAAAAGCTCCAACAGCTGTTTGCAATGTCCTGAAAGTCAGAGTCATCATGATTTCAGCCCAAAAAAGAACTGATTCTTACAAAAGTATGTCTTTGCAGGGCACTTAGGTAGGCATTTAAGATACAAAGTGGAATTGTAATTGGAAATTCCCTTTTGTGCATTCAATATCACCACTTCAGATAAAAAGTGAATATTGAGAGCAAGAATACAAAGGATTGGGCCTGACCTCCTTTAATATTATTCAGTAAGGAATTCTGCCTAATCATAGTGGCATGATGTTAATTGTCAAGATAATTAATTAACATAACATTCTCCAATGCAAAAGGCACTCTCTAGTTTCAGGCTCGAAACATGTGAGCCACAACAGCACAATTGAAAACAACCAAAAGTGCCTGGAACACAAAAAAACCAGTACCTTAGCATTGGAGATACAACAACCAAGTCAATCCTTTTGGAAAGCCCACATGCATGGACATGCTTACGCAAATTGTCAACCTATGAAAGAAGAAAAAAGCACTCTCTATGAAATTTTTTGTTCTTAAGAGTACAAGATTCACTTCAAGACCATGCTCAGTACATGATAAGAATAAGCTTTCATTCCTCAAAGCGTTTTCAATATGGAGATGTGGATGGTTAGTCTCATACCTGCTGCCAGCCAAGTGGAGTAAGATGTGCGTCAAAATATTCAGGAGACAAGTATGCTTTGTAGTTCTTCTCTCCCTCTACATTGTGTATCCCTTGTGCATGCCTCACCTGGATGCATTGTTTTATAAGACCACAATGCCTTGATTTGCGAGCAAAAGCCAATAAAGAAGGCCATCTTGGACGTCCTTCAGACCAAATATATAGCATCTTTATATCCACAATCAACTTAGTACATTATTTGAAAAACAAATTTGATACCAACCAGGTGAAGAGTTTTGCAGTGGTGCAATGGAAACAAATTTGGACCTGGACCACTATCCATATCTGCAACTGAAACCCAGTAAAAGTTATAGGAAGTTAATTCTTGCAAGATGGCAATAAAAAATGTCAGCATACCTGAAGGAGTTCAAATAGAACAAGGGATCCAAGAAAGTATTTATTCAGATGCAAATTACAATATCATAAGTGCTCAGACCAAAATGAAGTGAAAATAGAAATGTGTTTACAGGGCAGAATCAAGTAGTTTATGAAATGAGTACCATAGCAAAGAATGGTATCAAGACAACAAACCTTTCTACTCTGCTCTCCTTAACTCATGAAAAGGGTATCCCACAATTTCAATTTTAAACTGGGCCAATAGATTACAAGCCAAAGCAGACATTATGTAGAAAGAAAACTGAAGCTCTGAAGATGCTTCATTTATATGCAAATGGTGTTTATAACAACCCTCACATGATTAGTCTGAACAAATCAGCACACTATACATCTTCATTATTCATATGAAAGGCAGAATCAGGGTGAGAAATGATGTAAATCAAATGATTCTAAGTCGCAAACTCTAGCAATTTCTAAGGTTCTGAGCAATTCAATCTCAAAATACTTCCTAGTCCTTCAAAAGCTCATCGGCTTTCAACCACCCAATTTCAGTGGGCCGATAACACTTTCTTTTAATGCACAGTTTCTGATCCAGTTCCTGAATCCTAAAAGTACAAACTCCAGCTGCAGCTTCGGACAAGAATCACTACATGAATATCATCACCAACCCAAAAAGAGAAACACAATGCCTTGCCCGCTACAAGTCCTTAACACAAAGACCATAAACTGGGGATGTCACGCATCTAAAAAGACATCACCTTTGTAAATGAAATTGCATGTTTTGAATCTGCAAAGTCCATAAACTGGGGATGCCATGCATCTAAAAAGACATCACCTTTGTAAATGAAATTGCCTGTTTTTCCCCAAATTCAAAACCCCAAAAAGTTCAAAAACCACGCCGCGTCATTGCAGGGACTACAATGCCAAATTTGTTACTCAAACAAGCCAATAACTAAAACCCAGAAGTAAAAAACAAAAAAAGACAACCCAGTAAACACTAAAAAAGGCACAACTTTTACACATCCAGGAGATTTTGTGGCATTCTTACCAGGGAGAGTTGAGTTGGAGAAGGGGAAGCAGAAGAGAGAAGGAGGAGGAGGAGAAGAGAGACGGGATAAAGGAATTCTTGACAGTGACAGCGACCAATTGGATTTGGATATGATGAAAGCTTGGCAAGCTATTAAAGAGATTTTTCTTTGACGGGGCAATGTAGAGTGTCTGCGTTGGATGGGCAAGTAACAACAGTAACGCACTTTTCTTTTCTTTCTTTTTTTTATTTTTTGTGGTGGCGGTGCTTCCTGGTTTACTGCTGTCTTATCTTCACATTATTTAAGCTTTGTTTTTTTTTTTTGAAGCAGATGTGTCTTATTCTAGGACAAAGATCTAAGAAAAACTGAAAAAGGGTCTTCAGATTTTCGTCTATCCATGGGCTAATTTGGTCACTTGAGCTACCGTCCTGCGCTATGATAATCCTAAAAGATAATGACTTTCACTGCCAGTTTCCTAGTGCGTGGGAATGAATAGACCACCACATCGCCATTTGTGTTAATTAAATGACCAAATGAAAACAACCCAAACAAGAATGACTCTTTGGTCCAAAAAAAAAAAACACGAATGACTCACAGTAACACAGTGTTTGATATCTTTGGACTATGTCAATCCTCGGTTAACCTAAGCTCGTCTGCATTGAGTGCACTTGTTCGCATAAATTGATGCTCAGATGGGTCCATGTGGGTGTCTACACAAATGGGAATGTTCGTGCATGCATTGGTGGAACCAGCGGCCTTAACTTTTCTCTCAGTAAAGTTGACTAAACGGTGCATATGTCTGCTGTTTTCAGTAGAGTTCAATAGATATGAGTATTGCACAGGGAAGACTGTAAAATATATATATTAAATATAAGGCTTTTTTTTTTTAGCAAATATATTAAATATAAGAATATTATACTATTAATATATCATAAATTGTTTGCAAACATAACACAAGTTTTAAAAGGTTATAAAGTAATTCGCGTATCTCCTTAATGTTGGAACGGGATTAAACATGTGATGTAGAAAGCAAAAAATATACTTCTAATATGTATTTGAATTTGTGCACTATAGTTCTTATCATTTTATGTTAACTTGTATATTTTGAAGAAGACAGTTTGCCTGTAATTAATAGACACTGTTTGAAGTACATTATTTCTTCTTTATCGAAGTTATCGAATCTATTTGTGCTAAAAAAAAAAGTGTTCTTTTTAATCTATATAAACTCTATTAATTGATCGGTTGAGTTAAAATTCATAGTCTAGACTAAATCGTTTTTTTTTTAATAATGTTAAATAACTTGATTTCTTTTTTTATTATTATTAGTTTTTTAGTCTTGAATTTATCAAAATAATGATATGAAATAATTTACCAAAATTTTATTATTTGTTACTTATTTATTAATCTTTCATCATCTACCTACATCATCACTTGCAATAAAGTTGGGAAACATCGTCTCACTATTCATCATTATTCTTCTTTCATAACAGGACCATTTGAATCTTAAGACCAGTTCTTTCTCTCCAATGTAGGTGGTGGTGGGTGGATCCAGAATGCCACCAACGAGTCATCAACCCCAAGGCCCCCAAACCGCCTTACGACATTTCACAGGGACGCCTGGAACTGCCTCAGGATTAAGCAGGGTCGCATCAATTCCTAGAAGTGGGTGCCCCAAGATTGCGGCTTTTTTGTTTTTTTTGACCCGGGTATGCATCTGGGGACGATGAGGAATAGGAATATCGGAGAGCTTGTCGGAGGCTCTTTGGATTAGAATTTGTTGGTGTCGTTTTTACGTATATTTAGAGCAGTTGACTCAGTCACTAAGCTTAATTTAATAATAAAGATTTTTTAATTTTTAATTTTTAATCTTAAAAATTTATAAATTTCAGAGAAAAAAAATAAAGTAGCTGACAATGGCGTGAGGAAGTGAAAAAAAAAAAAAAAGAAGAAGAAGAACCGATGGAGCAAAAATAACCAATGGAAACCGGGAAAGAGACCAAAACTAAAGAAACAAAATGGAGAAAGCCACAAGACTTCTAGTCTGTCCTTGTAAGTGGCCCTAAACCCTAACCTATTTCCAGCAAAACCTACGGATCCAGACCAATCCATAGACCAAAACCTCAAAAATGGCACTTAGAATTTCTCTCTTTCCACCAATCAACCCTTGTCAGCCCCGAAAGCTCCAATCTTTTTCCTTCCCCACAACCAGCTTCACCACCAACAGAGCCGGAACCCAAATCCCGTGCGCCAAGGACAGCATCAGTGATGCTGATCTGGCGTCAAATCTGGCCGCAGAAGTGGCAAAGACAAACACCCAGCTGGCCCAAAGAGAAGAGGCCATGAAGAAGAGCAGAGAACTGCTGTTCACTGAGTTTTGCCACTACTTGGCCTTAGAAAAAGAGGAAGTGAGGTGCAAATGGAGCAAATTGGATCAAGAGGAGAAGTGGGTTGTGGTTAAAGGTTTTGTTAGTGAATGGGGTGTCAATTTCCATCCCTTGTCTGCTAGGTCTATTAAAGAGATGATTGAAGAATACTTGCATGAAGAGAAACCGCCGCCTCCAACTTCTTCTAATTCTTTCTTGTTTCCTGGGTTGAGAAGAATGATGGGGTTTTCTCAAGATAAATGATATGTTTACAATGGCATTTGGGTCTGTATTTTGTACTTGTTGTGGGGAAAATTAATTGGATTGGCTGATTTTTTTTCCTCTTTCTATCAATTTATTGGGCATGAAGTTGTGTTTTTTCTCCTCCCCTCCTACTAAAAATATGGTTTTGATTTTTGTGTTGAGGTTGTTGGAAACTCCCTGGTGGATTGGAACTGTAGGAGTCCATTCTTGCTGGTTAAATCTGACTTTTGCCTGTGCACTCCGCTCACTAAATCTAGTGGAAGTTGAACTTCCGGACACCGTTTTATCTTTATGAAGCTCTGCCGCCAAGATAAAGCTTTGAGAGACTTTTCATGTTTGGGTTCCATGGAAGGCAACCTCTTCATGAACCTGTTTGTAAAATTGCAACAAAATCAAGTAGAACAATACATTATTTCCAATTGTCACGCGTGGAGCTGGTACCTTGGACTGAAAAGAAAAAAAAAAAAAAATCTGCCCTGAACATTACCAGACTGATTTCATGTGTTAAATTGCCCCCACAGAAGGGGCTATGAAACAAATCAAAACTTTAATTCAAAATAGCATCTATATACAGTTCCCCACCAAAACATGAAAACTATTTGCCCCTGTCAACGCAACGATTACATCATGGTAGTGTTCTTGTCTTGCGCAAGTTCCGTTAGAAATATAGCTGTCTGCACAGTGCAACTGAAGCTTCGCTGGACAATATGGACACTAGAAAGCTTCATGATTGACTGATTGCAGAGAACATGGAGACATGGCATCAGCACTGGTGGATTTTATTCATTGCCTTGATCTCTACTCACAGGGCAAACAAAAATGGAATGGAATTGAAATGCCTTTCCCAGTTCCACTGGTACAGGCAGCTGTTTCATCGCTTGCCACTCCTGCTTCTTTACAGCCAGCTTTAAGAGAGTGGACAAACCCTTCAATTCCAGCTGCTATTGACATAGCCAATGGGCTACCATAGGACTACCCCAAGAGATTGCAAAAATCTTGAGATAGTCTTCAGCCAACTTTTCCTAATGAGTTGGAGCCAATAACTCAGAGGACATTTTTCAAGGTTGCCAATCCATATAATGCAAACTATTATTTTCAGGATCCCTCTCTCTCTCTTTTTGTTTTTTTTGGTTTGTCTTCAGGATCTCTTTCATGCCGAGGGAAGCAAAGGGAGCTAGGTGAGTTCTGGCATAGTCAAGGGCATCTGCTTTACTTCCTCTGTTTAGAAACTCTGCAAATTGTAGGCTTTGAAGTTTATGTTCAAGTTTCGAACAACTCTGCTTGAGTTATCCTTGGCTGGCAGAAACCCAAGTCAGTGCAGGCTTAAGGTTTTTGTCCTTCATAGCTTCTAGTATTCGATGCATTTCCAATAAGCGAGACCTCATTGGATTTGCCTCTGGTTCTCCAGCCTCACTTATTGAGTAATCTCCAAGATTAAATAAGCCTTGCTGGTAGAAATGACTCGCTATTATCTGGTTCACTATAAGAAATTGAAGTCAACATTTCTGCATGTTAGAAATATAAGGAATAAAAGATTTTTTAAGAAGCTTTGGGTACTTGCTGAGATTTTGGCTTAGAACGTTTTGTGAAACTTATAATTGGTTGAGTGGACCAATTGCATTCAGCTGATGTTTTAGCTCTGTGAGAATGGATTTCTGTCAACTGGAGACATAAGGTCTTCAACTGACTCGATTTTTGCCAAGACTTGCTCTATTTCATGGCTTACTAGGTTAATTACTTCTTCGGATTGGGACAGTAATATTTTTTGTTTCTTAGCAACACATTCAAATGCATCTATTATGGTAGCTAGCTCCATTCCTAGGAAAAGGAAATGCAACAGTTATTAGGATTTCAAGGGTAAGTGTGTGAGTATGTGTAAAGAATCTCATATTGAAAGTAAGAAAAAGAAGTACGTAACATAGAAATAAAGAGGACTCGCAGACTCTAAAGTTTTAGGTTAAGATATAATGCCGAGCCACACACTCCAGATCAAGCGATGCCCTATCAGGTACTTCACTGCATAGATTGCTGGAAAGACAATTATAAGTTAATCTTAGTTGACTTTTGTTTAATGTCAAGCTGCACACTCCGGATCAAGCGATGCCCTATCAGGGACTTGACTGCACAGATTGCTGGAAAGAAAATTGTAAGTTGATCTTAGTTGACTTTTGTACCCGAAAAACAAATATCTAAATTCTATAATCCTGGACTGTAACTGCAGTTGGATGTCTTGTGAAACGAGCATTGCAAAGGTGTCAAAATAAATCATTCTTACACAGATGTTACATTGACGGACAAATAAATACCAGTAATATCTCTGAATATGATGCACAGATAAGTGCACCACAAACTTATAGTATGTGTCTGCCCAGTTAAGTGTCCTGCAGTTAATGTAAATGTTAATGGTTATAAGTAGGAATATGAATATCCAATTTGCACAACCATAATTTTCTTCTTAATTCATTTACATAAACAGTTAAACACCGCTGAAAATTTTTGCCTCAATGTAATAGACAGGAAATGCATAGATGCTGGCTAGCGGTTACATAAATAAAATACTGTAACCATAGGATAATAGATGCAGCACAATTGAAACACTCCTAGCATTAAATATGAAATTTTGGTAATAGGCATCTTCCTAACCATTTCAATTTTAAATAAGAAAGTCAAGACATGCAATCTTTCACCGGCTATAAAATTTCCAGCCTATCATGTATTAAAATGAAAAATGAGCAAACTCTAATGAATCATGACCAACATGAACTGCCATAAGACTATAAATTATATACCAAAAAGATAATACTCTATAAGTTACTTCTACTTCTTTCGGTATATCATTGCCAAGCAACATGATGGCTAATAAATAAGCTACATTAAAAACGTAAGTGAGGAGAATTTTCATGTTTAAGGATATCAAAAAGAAGTCAGCTACGTTAAAAGAAAAGCAATATGGATAATATATTAGTACAAAGAAGAGTCTTGTACCTTTAAGTACTGTCACTAGCATGCCCTTGAATGAGGAGCCTTTGATTCCATATCACTTGGAGATACCCTTTGTTTGGACAACAAAGTAAGGGGTGAAAAAATGAGAGGAGGAAAAATGAGAGAAATGAAAAGTAAAAGAAAGGAAAATTCTCATCCTCTTTACTTTAGGGAAGGGTAGTGTGAGGAAGGAAAACTACAAATTTTCGTTTAAAAAAGAGTGGAAAGTTAAATTTCAGGTGAAGTAAGTCCTCTTTCAGAAAAAAAAAAAAAAAAAACATTTGAATTATCAGAAAATTAAATTTGTATATGCACGCGATAACAAAGTTAAAATTTGGCTAGTACATTACACAAAAATGCGTGAGCACAAGAAGAATAAAAATTGCAGAGAAGGTTACTCACCGAGGCATGTAGCAAGAAAGCTCATGATTCTCTAATCAGTTTTATTTATTTATTTTCTGTCAATCCGACCAAGTCCTATGGATTTTCAGTAGCTATTACTGGCCAGAAGGCAATCAGTGAGACTCTGAAATGCTCGGATACTTACCTGTTACATTTCATGAAATGGTTTGTAAGCAAAACTATCCTTTGCACGTAGTCTCCTCAGCTCCACCAGCAATTCTTTAACAGCAAATGAAATATAAAAGCAACACGATGATAAACCAGTTATCCATTGCACGTTAAAGACAGGAATTTCTTCATCAAAATCATAATTATCAGCATCATGAACAATGAAGTTTATCTAGCTGCATATTGGCAAGCATCCATTTTACGTTTGAAGAAAGCAAACAATTGACCAAGAGCCCAATGCCCAAATGTTTTTGAATTCTTTGCTTTCCTTTTATCTGTGGCTGAGCAGAGGGTTGTAAGGCATGCTGAGCTCCGCCAGGAATAAGAATGGCTCTTTTGTTATCTACTTCCGTCGCTCCCCTAGTGACTGGATTAATTATATGGTTGTGCAGACAGATGATCAATCGTGCACCATTTGCAATGGAGTGAGCTGAATAATATGAATGATATGGAATATCTCATGTATAAAAAGAAACAATTAGATAAAAATTTCTGAAATATGGAGTTGGAGGGGGTCACAAGACACATTTGACATAATAATTTGTGAAAAAGTATAGCACATACCTTTTGCAAATTTTCTCACTTTCACAAGAACTTTGATGTCATTGACATCATGACTACTGCTCCTTTGAAGTAATGATGACTTCTGATTTTATGCACATCTCTCCCGGAAAAAGATTAAATTTAAGTGGCAATGAAAAGTTAAGTAATATATTTAGTTGGAAGAATAACTCACTCGACTTGCAAGCATCCTTACATCTTGGTTCCGCAAAAGCAGCATACTGGAAATTTCAATTATAAATTCAGATGGTAAAAAGCACCGTAAACAAGAAGCAAAAAGGACAAGGGATAGTAAGCATAAAAGGTGCATTTTTCATCCATGCTTGTTTCCCCCTTCCAATGAGTTCTATAACTTCTCAATCCAACTTACAAAATCCTATGCATTTTAGTAAACATTATTGACTAGAAAACAATCTCTGAAATTTTAAACAACAGAATGATGAAGTTCAAAGGCCTAGATATTTTTTCCTCTGCCATTTCACATAACTGTTAGTAAGCAATACCATCAACTGCACAAAGTTGCCCCACTCCATCTGCGATTAACAGCAATGAAAGAGGTAAGCAACAAAACAAAAAATAAAGTCAGTAAATGTTTCATTAACTTACAATGCAAACTATCCTGTTCAACGTCCATGGTGCCAGCATCGCAAGTAATGACATCAGTGTCACTGCAAATTAGGAAAACATCAAATCTTGTGTTTAAACAAAGAAAACAATTGAAGAAAACATCAAGCTTGTTCCAACTCTTTTATCTGTGGATAGAAACAGTATCGGAAGACATACTGAGTTTAGTTTCTTTTTTTTTTTTTGTTTGTTTTTTTTGTAGGGGACTCTGGAATGGGGAATGTTGGCAGAAGATTTATATGATGATGCTTTATTTGATGAAGAGCCTAATGCTCACAAATTTGTTTGAATTCCTTGCTTTCCTTTTATTTGTGGTTGAACAGAGGGTTGAAAGACACGCTGAACTTCACCAGGAATAAGAATGGCTCCCATTGTATCTACTTTCTTCGCTCCTCTAGTGACTGGACATTAATTATATGGTTGCATGGACAGAACATCAATTGTGCATCATTTTTGCAATGGAGTGAGCTGAATAATATGAACGACCTGGAATATTTGAGTTATAAAATGAAAACAAGAAGAAAAAGGTTTCTGCCACTCGACACATTTGACAGAATAATTCGTATAAAGTATAGAACATACCTTTAGCAAATTTTACTGCTTTCACAAGAACTTTGTCATGACAAGTTGACAACTGGTCTTTTGAAACGGTGGATGACTTTTGACTTTATGCACATTTCCCCTGCAAAAAGATTAAATTTAAATGGCAATGACATTTACATTGAGTAATATATTTAGTTGAAAAAATAACTCACCTAACTTGCAATCATCGTGTCTCTTTGGTCCTCAAAAGTACAGCATACTGAATATTTCAATTATAAATTCAGATAGGATAAAGCACAGAAAACAAGAAGCAAAAGTTAAAAAGAGATATCAAGCATAAAAGGTGCATTTTCCATCAATGCTTGTTTCCCCATGTACAAGCACTTGTGCAATACTGTTTCCATGAAGCCCGAAAAAACATACCAATCTGCTGTTTTTGTAATTTGCATTGTGAGCGTAATTATCAGCACCAGTAGACATGGCAGCAGCTCACACCTCCAGTTAAAGACTGATAACTCAGCTCATGGAATATAGAAAAAAAATGAATCACGTATACATAAAAGCACAATATTGTGCGTCAGTCATACCTATGACTCAACATTAATTACATGTTGAGCCTCACGATAAGTCCAAAATAAACTACAAGCTCAGGTGATAAATAACTCATTGACAACTAGCATGAATTACCGAAAAAAAATCTGTGAGTAGCTTACTCGTGTCCCTTCTGACTTGCTGTTGCAAAGCAAGCTGATAAATCGGAAAAACATGGCGCCATCTCTTCAGAAGAAATAATGAAGAAGGCGAATAACCCTGTCTAACAATTCAAGAGGCAGACAGCTACATTAAAACATAGTGGCTGCTAACAAGCACAAAAATGTGCTTCTGCCTTCCAATACTGTCACTGACATGCCATTGAATGAGGAGACTCTGATTCTGTATCTAGTACAGCTTTGATTGCTACCAAGATTAGATTAATAAAAAGAATTCAGTACAAAAGCTTTACTATAAGCAAAAATGTTGACAAAAATTTCAAATGATGCAAAAAGGATAAATTTTGGACAACCAGAAGAGTAAATGGTATATGCATGGAAAAAAATAAGTTACAATTTGACAGGCATATTGTGGACAGGTAAATAAGACAGACAAGAATAGAACTGGAAACAAGTTTGCTCACCAACAGAAGTTATGCTAAAGTTCATGCTACTCTAACGAGTTTCTTCACCTCTCAGTCCAACTTACAAAATCCTATGCATTTTTAGTAAAAATTATTGGCCAGAAAAAAATCTCCGAAATTTTGAACAACAGATTCATATAGTACAATGACTTGGATATTTACCTGTGTCATTTCACATTACTGTTTGAAAGCAATACCATCAACTGCACAAAGTTGCCCCAACTCTCCCTACATTCTTTGATAAAAAATGAAAAAAAAGAAAGAAAAAGCAACATAACAACAAATAAAGTTATAAAATGTTTCATTAACTCACAATGAAAACTATCCTGCTCAACGTCCACGGTAACGGCATCACAAGAGTAATGACTTCTGTGTATCTGCACATCAGGAAAATATCAATCCTGTGATTAAGCACAGAAAACAGTTGAAGAAAACATCAAATCTGTTTCATCTCTTCACTTCCCCTTTTATCTGTGGATGGAAAATGGATTAGAAGACATACTGAGCTTCACTAGAAATAAGAATGGCTACTTTAATATCTACTTCCGTTGCTCTTCAGATTCGATAAACGGGCGGCATTGCTACAGAATAGCTTAAATCCATAAGAAACTTTGTAAGATCCTCTAACGACTCTTTACTTGTCAAAGTGTACCTCTAGTACCAATCTAATTTCAGTGGCATTAGTCTAAAGGAAAAATGTTCTTAAAAAAAAAAAAATCTAATAAGACTAGTCATTGGCATAACACAAACTGATTAAGAAACTCAACATATTATAACCATTATATATTAAACAGAAGGAAACACCAGCCACTACAAAATAACATTCGAGCGTGCGCCAAGAACAAGCATAATCGCAAAATTTAAGGAGAAAACTTGGAAGTAGATTCAACGATAACCTAACCTAATTTAGGGATTAACGGTGAATGTTAACTGACCCTATTTCTCCAAACACAAGTATTCGACATTGTGAAAAAAATAAAAAATAAAAATAAAGATGAAAAGAACGACAACCCAGTTGAAGATCAGATCGAAAATGCAAAGACAAAGCAAGAAAGATAGGAACTTTAGGAAAGATCCATAAAAGGGAATTGGAACCTGTTTGACCATCTTTTTGGCGAGGATCGTCGGCAAGAAAATTGTTCTTGTTGGAGGGACTATTAGGCAATCCAAGATTTGGGTCGGAGACCAAAAATGCAAAAGGGTCTTGTTCCCCAACAAAGGACCAGTCAGACCCACCAGCAGCGCCAACATAATGAAATCAAGGAAAGGAAAGTAATAGCCCGAGATGGGGCATCTGGGTTGCATACGATCTTGGCACAAAAGATTTCGGTAGAAAAATAACTTTAAATCGCTTTGGAAGGGTATGGTTTGCAGAGATCCAAAGAAAAACTTCTTCTTGCAGAGAAGAGAAGATTGCAAAGTGATTATATATAGTGGTAATGTTCAGTTTTGTGAGCGGGAAAGTCAGCCAGCGGAGTTCTTTTGAGGGGACGCCAACTTGACCGTTACAAGTCCGGGACTCCCTGTTGGAGAAGGAGAAGTAAACTTACTTGAAAACCCTCTCCCTCCCTGATTTTAGTTAGAGATTTGAAATTATGAATGCAAATGTAACAATAAATGGGGGCTTATTGGAGTAGATTGCGCTGCATTCATGGAGAATGTCCTCGCGGAAAAAGAGATGAACAGGTATAATGGGGCCCATGGACTTGTCTGCTTAACTAGTTTTAAGCAAACTTGTAATCACAACTTACAAGATTTCTTACAAACAAAAATAAATATTACCATAATTCATCCTTTGGTTCTTTCAGCCATACTACGCGTGGATGTGAAAGATGTGGATTTCTTTTCGTTGGATGACTAGTCTTTTATTTTGTTATTAATATGTCTCTAACGGTTGAAGTTACACGGCAACATTGGCAATAGATTTCGAGTTATGAAAAACTGCCCTGGTCTGACATGTTCGGAAATTCCAAAGGGGAATGCCAAGGTTGAAATTTCATAGAATTTATCCGCCTTATCTTTTCTGATGAACTCGAAAAAATTAAGACCAATTTGTGCCCCGCTTTGTGTTTTTTTTTTCTGTTTTTTTCCCTAGAAGAAACAAATAATTTCAACCGAAAAGCATGTCATTTAGGCAGAAGGGTGTGTATCGTACATATGGGGTTAGCTGGCTGATGTCTACAAGCCTATATGGAAACTTCTGCTTCTCTTCCCCCATAATTTTTTTTTTTGGTTGGCCATGAACAAGAGGGTTTAAGAGAAGTTTCCCACCAGGAAGACGAGAATTTTACGTGTCACAGAGTGAAGAAATATTGCCAAATGGAAACAGTAATTGACATGACAGAACAGACCATCTCGAACCCGAATTGGGAGACGTTTAATGCAGTTCAAAATGGAGAAACATGATTTGACATTTCAGCGTCCACTGACCGTGGTACTGGACTCTTTAGCTCACCCAGTCCCACGTCTTGTCTTGTGACAAGCTCTTTGTCCGACAAGGTGTTTGCTTCGGTAGTTCACCTTAAGATGCTGAGTTCAAATACGAAAACTAATGTAATGCGTTACCACCACCCCAACTATACGTATAGAAACCAAAACATGTCTATGCCTGGAAATCGAATTACATTATATGTGCAGAGTAATAGGCTGTTTTGGTGTGGTTTCTGGGATTCTTAATAAAGGGAATGCTAACTGTAACGGAAGTGGTGGAAGAAACGCATTGGTGTTTAGACTCCAGTTTAGTGCGCCGGATATGTAATTGCTTGGTCACTACACTGCCAATGCCCACCAACACAGGGTCAGTTTTTAACTAAATTCAAAAGAAAATTGGATCTAATGGTGGTAATTCTGCACAGATCATTTGGTTAAGAACTAAGGAGTCTTGTGTGCAAGTTTTTCATGCAGCTAGGAGGATATGTCGTACGTGGCATCCTTCTAGTGTCATCCGCCTCAACACAACTTTGGTAATGTAGTCCACGAGGTATAAAATGTTAGAAATAAGAATATTTTAAAAAAATTTTGTTTCGTATTAAAAAAATAAAAATGGTATTTATTTTATATTTCATAAAAAAATTCAACTTGTACTAATATAAAATATTTTTTAAAATATTTTAAATTTTATTAGTTAAATTAATTATTTTTAATTAACAAAAATTACTAAATTTAATAAATTAATATTATTTCCAAGTCACTTCACTGAGATGCATATCGATAAAAAAAATGTATCATAGTTTTAAAAAATAATTAATTTTACATGTTTAAGATTAATATTTTTTTCGTATTTATTTCTTTTGCATTTTTGTGAACATAAAATAACAGCCGGCTACCACCACCTGTTGCCAGCAGCAAGCAAGAGAGATCCAGGTTTCTGTGCCCAGTACGTTTGTCACTTCTGGCAAAATTTGTTGCTGTAAATAAGGGGGTTTAAAGGGAAGTTCATCGTCAAGAAGAAGCAGCTCGTGCAAGTAATGTAGAAAAAGGAGAGATGGCAAAGGCTGCGACCAAAGCAGCCATTTTCACTCTCTTCGTGATCGCCGAAAGCCAAGAGCTTTTTGGAAATAAGTTTTGGATTCAACACTTGGAAAAGTTTTCCCTTTTCGTGTTCTTTGTTTTAATATCGTGATGTAATATGGTAATAAAAATGTTGGGTTCAGACTTCATAGGGGCGACGAGGCCAGCCATACAGTGCAGCTCCGTACACGGAGTTCAAAGTGGAGAGACTTGCTTTAGCATTGCCGAGACTGCCAAGCTGACTACTACACAGTTCAACACAATCAACCCGAATGTCAACTGTGAAGCCCTCTTTGTTGGTCAATGGCTTTGCATTGATGGCTCATCAAATTGAAGCAGTTGAAGTAACCGAAGGAGAAGTAGATGAAGAAAAAGCACGAATAAGTCAGTAGGCAACTGATTGTGTAGTCCCACCACAATAGGTTTCTTTGTGCCAGTCAAAGTTGTCTGTCTTTCTTTGATTTTCAGTTGGCAAGCTTCGGTATCCTCCTTTTTTTTTTTTTTCCCTCAATGTTGTTTTTTCGTTATAGTTTTGGACTTTTTAATTATTCAGTAATCTCATTGATCCAGTCCCCGAATGCAACTTAATTGTACTTTTTTTGGGGGGTACAAATACAGTAGAGACCAAAAGGCAAACCTATTAGAACACCAATAGCAACTAGCTTGATTTGTGGTGATGCTCTACTAAATTGGATCAGACAATTCACTGTTGCACTACATGGAGGTGAGGCTCAGATACTGGCATTGAGGAAGAGCAACCAAATTCTCTGGTCCACTTACTCTGAAATAGCAGTTTGTTAAGATAATTGGATCAAAAGTCGTCACCTGATGGATGGCATTGGCAGTTCCCTTATGACCCTTACACTGCTAGTTACATTGAGACACTGGCGTTGCCGAATATATCAGATAGGATTCAAGACAGACATAGTTCCAGCAATCTAGTACCTGCAGCAGGTATTTGAGAGGGAAAAATCTCCCGAGAAGGTCGGAAACCACTATGGCACAAATTGCACGTTTGCTTAGATAGGAGTCCTATTTCACTATTCCTTCTCTTTTGCTCTTTTGTTACTCACTGTAAGCCTTTTAAAAGAAATTAGTCCATTTAATTTTCTATAAATAAATGAAGAAAGTTTATATTACATAGAAGTTTCTGTCTGGAAATGAGAAAGTTGAGATTTTGCTGGGAAAAGGAATAAATCTCTTCCATCTTGTTAGCCAATTTTATAATTTGACGTAGTAACACACACACATTCAACAGATGAACAATGTTCTGGATGGCTAATTGAATGTACAAAGTTACCATCCCTGCAGGATCATGTCTAGGATGCATGGTTAACTTATCAATATTTAATAAGAGCATTAATTTGGTGAATCGTTAAGGCTTCATATATGTTAATAATAGTCAAATTCATTTGCATCGTATTTCTATTTTTTTTCTAGCTGTATGCAATCATGCCTATACAGTTACTGGGGCTATTAACTTTCTGATTGTGTGATCCGCCTCAAAATAATTTTGTCAATCCGTTTCCATGCGCCTGAAAATTTTAATATAGCCGGCAAAGCACAAGAAAAAGCCAGCTGTTTGTTATCAACTGTCTCGACTTCTTTGTTGGTCAACGGCTTTGCATCAATGGCTCATCAAAATGAAGCTGCTGGAGTGGTGTAAACATAAAGCAGGTGACGAAAGAGGACCGTGACGAATGTCAGTCAGTCAATAACTAAGGATGAGGTCCGAATGTGGGTTTCTCTACATAACACTATTATATAGTGTTTATGTTGTTCTTTGAATTTCGGACTTTCGGCTGCCAAGTTTCAGCATCTCCTTTTTCCCTCAATAGTAATATTATGTTGTTGATGTGATTCTAGCTTCTGCTATGAGTAAACTCATTGCAGTTTCATAGATATTTGAGGTTTTTTTTTTTTTTTTTCATCTGTTTTCCTTTTTCATTTACCAGAATCTGTATTTTCATGGGACACCATTGAATGGATGCAGTCGATTTGACGCCGCGAAACCTTTATTGCACTGTCATAACAATTAAATAGACATTTATGGGTTCTCATTGTTAACGAAATATTAAAAATATGCAACCAAGAGATAGTGCTTACAAAATGCATCAAATGAACTGTTTTCATTATTGGCGATCTCACTGGGGCTTGCTTGCAAGACCATTGGTTAAAAAAAGTGTCCTTTCACTACAGTCTGTCCTATTCTTGGATCAAGCCAAGCCCCCCCCCCCCCGTTACTCGTCGATCTAATTTTCCACTCCTGTCCTGCCTATCAGGCGTAAAACCTAAGGCCAAGCTGAACGTTTTTTCGAGGCTAGTGTCACGGGTTATACTACGAACGAATTAAATATAACTTAATTCTGATATTAAACGGTAGCTCTCGGGAGAAAATAATGAGCTGGGACAGAGGCTACCTTCGGGCATGGACCTTCCGGCCCCACCCACTTACCCACCACCCCTGTACCCTATTGACCAATTGTCGTTGAAATGACCACATGTTCACATCTTGGGAACCTCAGCTTGACTAGTGGGCCGGACTAGTGTTTATATATATATATATTTATTTATTTAAAAATTTACAATCAAGAAATATGGAAAAAGAAAAAGCCAATCATTTTCCAACTGTTGCAACAACCCCAACACCCCAAAAGAAAGCAGAACACCACAAAAAAAAAAAAAAAGCACAAAATCTATTTTAGGAAAATAGACGTCGTATTGGGGTCTATTTGTATAAATCGACCTTGTTTATCGATATTGTTTTCAAAGTGTCGTTAAGATATTTTAGCTCCAAAATTAATCCGTTAAGATATTCAAGATTCTACAGTTGGCCGCAACTGGATGCAGTTGTGCACCGTAATCAATGGCCAATCCCAAATCATCTGCTGCCGCGTCAAGATTACGCAGATCGCCCCAGAATAAATAAATAAACAAAGAACAAAAAATAAAAATAAAATAAGAAGGAGACAGAAACAGCAGATCCCAACACAAACTCGTAAAAATCAAGGAATAATTATCCGAATCAAGGAACCCAGATTACATGTTTGTTTTCATAACTAAACCCATCACTGCCATCTTTTAAGTTAAGCTAAGAAGAAAAGATAAAGCTTGGAGCTTTATTATGGAACCACACAAAAGCCCTTTACTTTCCTTTCCCATTTAATATCACAGAAAGAAAACAACGAAGAAAACAAAGAAAAAGCCATAGGTATAGAGAGAGAGAGAGAAGAAGCAGAAGAAGAAGACGAAGGCAGAGAGAGGGGGAAGAGAGAGAGAGAGCGTGAGAGAGAAAGGGAAGTTGTCAGTCCGTCACCTGTCATTTTCATTATTTGTTTGTTTATTTATTTCTTTCAACCAACCAATCAAAGCCCAAGTCATATTTTCTATTTCTGTGCAATATATAAAATTACTCTAATGGCCCAAGAGCAAGAAGAAGGAGGACTCAAAGAGGCAAAACCTCCGTCTGGCCCGTCTGGGGAGGGAGAGATGGCGAGAGGTTCCAAGGCATTGTCTTCTCCTTCTTCGCCTACACCTTCGTGGTTCACTCCAAAGAGGTAATCTTTTTACATGCACGGGTTTATTTTACTGGGTCTGATTCTACTTTGTTGCAAGTTTTAAACTTTTGGTTTCTTAGTAAACATTTTCTTTCTGTTCTTTTTGTGGGCTTTTTTTTTTCGTCGTTTATGTTTCTGGGTGCGTGGGTTTTTGGGGAATGAAAGAAAGAATCGAGTAGGATTCTTTGGGCGTGGATATTTTTGGTGGTTGAATGAAAATGGGGTTTTTGAGATTGATTGAGGCTTTTGGCGTTTGCATTGCTTTTAGTCTCCCAATTGGATGCGGCATTATATTGGTCAAGTTGTGGCCTAGAGGAATCTGATTAAGTAACCAAAGGAAATAGCCTTCTACATCGTATATCTGATAAACTTCTTTGATGTTGTATGTGCAGGCTGCTGGTTATCTTTTGCGTGATCAACTTGATAAATTATGTGGATAGAGGTGCAATAGCAAGCAATGGTGTCAACGGAAGCCGCAGGACTTGCTCAAAAAGTGGTACATGCACTTCTGGTAGCGGAATACAGTAAGAGTTGCTTAGTGCCTTTTATTTGGATCCTTACAGCCTTCTTATTTCTTTTCTCGTTGTTGGCGGAAAAAGTTTTCTTTTTCTCTGTGAAAACAAATTTCACACTGCTGCCCTAAAAAAGGCTGGGGGGACACCGTAAGGGGTAAAATTTATTGAATTTTAACTGTTGACAAAAACTTTATTGTGGCATTAATATAAACTTCATTGTTTATGCTTATCCTTCGGATGGAAGTTGAGAAGTGATAATAATAATAATAATAATAATAATAATAATGCGATGTTCCACTGCCTCTGCAACTATGTATGGTTCTTAGGTGCAATATATCCATCTTGTTTGGAAAACACATGCAACTTCCATTCATCTCACATTTTATGCTCACATATAGATGTATTAGATTGTCTAAACTGAAGGGAGGGGGGTCACTTTTGTAGCATAATGATTCTCCATAATCTTGTATCCACTACCGAAATACTTGTTTTAAATCACTGAAACTTAGGAACATGGATGACTCTTTTTTTTGGGTCCAGTTGGAGTGAGAGAGGGGGATTTAACTATCAGTGAGATTTAGGACTGGAACTCAGATCTCACCCTAAGTTGTATACTTGGTGGCCACATTTGTGACCTATTTTTTGTTCTCTGTTTGTACAGGGGGGAATTCAACTTGTCCAACTTTGAAGATGGGGTTCTATCATCGGCTTTCATGGTTGGACTTCTATTGGCTTGTCCAATATTTGCATCTTTAGCAAAAAGGTAATGAGCTTCATTTGATTCTTGTGGACTTATTAAAGTCATTTATTGGAGAAGTTTAGGCCATAGGAGCCTTGTTTAAAGTCAATTCTTGTATTGCTTGATGCGATGAAGATGCATGGAAAAGAAACCTGTGGATCTTTAACGCTTCTTTTCATCAATATAAGGCCACTTTCAATTGCAATGTATCAAAGTTCAGTATACTGTGTAAATTTTGTGTTGGATTTGCGAGTATTTGTGTAAGTATTTGTATGGTCTGCAACCTTCTTTTTGTTTCCAACAACTAAATCTGATAGAAAGAATTGTTGCCTAGATTCTATCTATTGTAATTTGATGGAGAATCTTCCCAACTGGATTCCAGAAAAACTATTTGCATAAAGTCACAATAAAAACTTTAATTGCAGCTTGAATGGTTTCAATTTTAGTAGCAAACTAGCACTTTGTGAACTTTATATTCTCAGACTTTAGATTAAAATTTCAAATGTTTAACTGGGTTTTCTTGTGCCAAGGCATGGAATCACAATTGGAATTCTATTGACTATATAGGTTGCTGCTAGTGATGCCTGGTCACATGACATTAGAAAACAAAACGTGTTTTCTTCTCTTTTTTGACTTTTGGCATATGAAAGCCAATATTTGCTTTATTCATACACATAACCATGCACACATGATCTCTAATGACTCCTTACATGTTGATGATATTTGCAGCGTTAATCCATTTAGGCTTATTGGGGTCGGATTGTCAGTTTGGACTCTTGCCGTAATTGGGTGTGGCTTTGCATTTAACTTCTGGTTCATTGCTGTATGCCGCATGTAAGTTGCTTACTGCTTCTGTTCTGTGCTTACATCTCCAACAAACAATCAAACAAAAGTGAAATATTTGTTTATTTCTATATTAACCTCTTATAACACTGAGACTTTCTCCAATGAAATTCACTTGATCTATGTTTTTGTTGTTCTTTCTAGGTTAGTTGGTGTTGGTGAGGCATCTTTTATAAGTCTTGCAGCCCCCTTCATTGATGACAATGCCCCTGTTTCACAGGTTTGGTGGATTTTTCTTCTTGTCTATACTTGAAGTTCAACTTTGTATGGTCAGCAATTGCCAGCATAAATATTAATTCAGCATGAGACATGATAAGCACAGATGGTTGGATGTTCATGTGAATTTTGTGAAATAGCTGCAGGCATTACATGATGCCTTTGTGCTCTGTTATTAACTCTTGGTATTTGTTTTTCCAAATGAACACATTGATTTGATGCAGTCAATTGTTATAAAAAATATCTTTCATTAAACTTTCTTAGTGATGACAGTTCCAGGCATTGCAGAACTGTGCCGATGATACTATAGTGTGACAACTGACATGCTTGGGGTATTGTTAGAATCTTGAAGTTTATATATTCGAGGGGACTTATTCATTCAAGGATTATCTAAATGGTATTGTGGAGAACATAGAATTTAACATAATGAAGGACCCTTTGTTTGAAAATGCATCAAAATAAGTAAAGAAATGACTGTGCAAGCATCTTTCATGCTCACCAACTATGACATATAACTTGCTCCCAATCCTCAACTGTTTTGGCTTGATAGGCATGCATGATTGGTTTTTCATCTGTACTTATGGGCATATCAACATTTCTGGATGGATGCCCTTCTTAATCAACTCTCGGACATAATCTGGTTTGAGAATTTGACACCTTTTCTTTTGACATCATTGGCAAAAACATCTCAAATGTGGTATCTATTTATCTTTTCATCTCCTTGTTATCATATATTTCTGCAATTGAACTTCATTATCCACAAATTTTTGTCTCATATCCTCCTTTTGTATCAGAAAACAGCATGGCTTGGAATATTTTACATGTGTATACCAACTGGATATGCTGTTGGCTATGTATATGGTGGATTGGTAAGTCCATCCTTTTGTTTATTACTGCTTTTAAGGCATCTCCTCTCAAATCTTATTTCATGTATCCTTTGGTCTAACTAATATGATATATATTTTTACAATGGAATATAAGAACTATCTGGGTATCGAACACCTGTTTTAAACAAACAGTTTTACGTTATTTATTCTCCTCTGAAATGTGCATGCTTGAACTTGCAATGTGCTACCAAATAATGAATATTTTCCTTTTCTTTAGGTTGGAAGTCATTTTACTTGGCGTCTTGCATTTTGGGGAGAGGCGATTATGATGATTCCATTTGCCATTTTAGGGTTTGTCATGAAGCCTTTGCAGTTGAAAGGTGCAAGTTTGTTGCAGCTCGTTTTTGTTACCTTTTTTTTTTAAATTTTCTTTTGGTGTCACCTCAAGATATTTGCTGCCATTTCTAAACTTTTGGTTATACAGGCTTTGCTCCTACCGAATCAAAAAAAGCATTGACATCCATAGGGAGTGCTGTATCAGACGTTCAAGGTACTGTAAGGGTGGTTAGACTTTTATTAATGAAATGAAGTTTCTGCACTCATTTTAAGCCATAATGCTGGTTAGCTATGATATATATATGTTGTTGGTTTTGAAGAGAGCAATGTGATAATTGAAATCTGCATTTTCCATTATTATGCTGTCATCTGGCACCAATATACTGCACTCATATTTTCATGTTAATGAAGCATGGCCAATTGCAATGACATGACTTGTTATACCATTCTTTATCTCTAAGATTCCTTGTTTGCAATTTTTTCTGTAGGGATCTTTTATTTGTGTGCAACTTTGTCAATCTATTATGCTGTTGCACCAGAAATTGATGATCTGGGCTCCATAAATTACCTTATCATAATCAAAATGTTGCTGCCTGCTGAGATCTATTGATTTGAGTTAATATGCTAAAACCAGGTACAGAGATATCAAATGATACATTGACTGTGAAGGAGGAGTTTGACACTAAAAGCTCAAAGGATTCTGCCAAGTGAGGCCACTCATCCTTGGTTCACAGAATGTATCTTATATAATTGCAACACTGAATGTATTGACTGCATATGGTGCTGAATGCAATTATACTGCTTCTAACTGTGTGCAATCTGGTCATTGATTGATTTAAAGATACATGATTTGGGATGCTTGGATTTGAAATACAAGTGCAATCACTTAATGCATATCAGTTTGAGAAGTGTCTAATTTGATTGAATTTTCCTACTCATTGCAGGCCCAAAGTTACATTGGTTAGCTCAAATCAATTCTCAGTATTTATGAGAGACATGAAAGTGCTTTTGCTTGAGAAGGTTTTCATTGTTAATGTTCTTGGTATTGTTTTTCCCTCACTTTATGATTGATCTAAAAGCTTTTCTTGCTCTTCTTTCATTTGAAAATCAACCACATTGAAGCCCAAAAGTAAATATGCTGTTCTCCTAACTTAATTATTCTCAGTTTGATGATTGTCCTATAGTCTTATGATTTTTAAAAACGTAGTTTTCTGAGTTCCTTCCAAGTCTGCAGAATGTGATCATTGCTGGAATTATGTTGCTCTGTTATGCCTCAATAAACTAAGCTCCTGAACTTCATATTTCCTTGGTCTTAGGTTACGTGGCATACAATTTTGTCATTGGTGCATACTCATACTGGGGGCCTAAGGCTGGTTACAACATTTATAACATGGTAGGTTCTCTTTTATGTGAAAAAGTATAAACTGCTGCTTCTCAATCCATAAAAATTCATTGTCTTTTAGAATTTACAAAGGGACTTGGTGGCTTAATCATCCAGCCATCCAGCCTAATGTGATGATTTTTTGGCAGAAAGATGCAGATATGATATTTGGAGGGATCACAATCATATGTGGAATATTGGGTACAATAGCAGGGGGTCTGGCTCTGGATTACATCAATTCCATTATCTCTAATGCTTTCAAGGTAGATGTGCTTGCATTCAAAAGTAAACATTCTAGGATCAGCTTTCCTTAATCCATTTTGTTTTTGAATTGCCTCATGCAGAAACTTTTTGACAATGTGAGCTGTTATGCATATAAGAACTACCTGATCCATTTTATGTCTCTCTTTCTCTCTCTCTGTTTTATTATTATTTTTTTTTTTTGTGGGTGTTTGCAGCTTCTTTCCACAGTTACATTTCTTGGAGCAATATTTTGTTTCAGTGCCTTCTGCTTTAAGAGCATGTATGTTTTCCTTGCTCTTTTTGCTGTCGGTGAACTCCTTGTCTTTGCAACTCAGGTATTTTCCATTTTTAAGCACAAACATACCTCTTTTTGATTGTTTGATCTTTTCAATTCGCTATGGCAGCTATAAAAATGATTAGTCTTTGTGATTCATTCAAATGATTGTTCACGCACAGCATTTGACCTTGTTACTCTTTCTTTCACAGGGTCCTGTCAATTACATATGTCTCCATTGTGTTAACCCAAGTCTGAGGCCATTATCTATGGCTATGTCTACTGTTGCAATACACATCTTTGGAGATGTACCTTCCTCACCACTTGTTGGGGTTCTCCAGGTTTGTCTTATCTGCTCCAATTGCCACAAATATTGAGGGAAGTTTTGATCTTTTGTTTGGGAATGACTAATATCTATTTGGCAATATGCATGCATGGAAAAGAGATAGCAAGCGCAAACCTATTTCTGTCTCATAAATACACTTTTAGGAGTCTGAAATATTATAAAAAAGAATATTCTTTTGAACAATGCGGTTGTTCCTTATGCCCTTAAGTTCTCAATATTTCCTCATGCACATACCAAAATAATGATGCTCATTATTTATTCAACAAATACAACCATTCTAGTTGCTTAGAATTTGGGATACTCTGCAGGACAAAGTCAACAATTGGAAGGAGACTGCTCTTATTCTGACATCCATATTGTTTCTAGCAGCTGCAATATGGTTTATAGGTAATTCTTCCTAGTTATTTCATATATTTTCTTTAAGGAAACATTTGGTCAACAACTCATGGGCAGACCATATTTAAGTGCTTATTGATATTATTAGCATTTCTGTCATCGTGCATGAGACCGAGGTAGCTATAGTTCCTACAAAAACGGCTGTGGAATGAAGACTTGCTTTTGTATCTGCATTCTGCCTTTTTCTTTCAATAGATGGGGTTTACTTGCCTATTCCTAGGATCTGAGTACTGGTAGCCATTTACCATTTACCAATAACAGGTTAAATAGGGACCACTATTCACAAAGGAATTTTCTAGCATCAGTTTATCAACTTAATGAGTTTTGTACTTGTTGGAATTAGCTCCAAAGGGCCATATCCCTTTCGGAGATATATAGACCCACTGACGCCTGAGAATTTTCTTATTGATGTGTCCTACAACTATGGCAGGCATATTTCTGCACGGTGTGGATAGGTTTAATGAAGAGAGTGAGAATCAAGTGACCCCATCCGAGAGGGCAAGCACAGCACCTCTGCTTGAAGGGAGGACAACCGGAACAACAACGGGAGCTCTTGCTGAACCATGACTCTTCTGATAGATGTTTTAAGTTTTCAAAATTTTCTCTAATCCTTTTTGGCATATTGTAGGCCTATTCAAGCACAGAGCTTTGGATTACGCCTTTTTTATTTTTTGGTCTTATGTAAATAATGTTGTTGGTTTTCAAGATAAGTGGTTTTTATGCATCATGCAAATGCAAAGTCAATTGAATTTTTTCTCGTGTTTTTCCAATTGAAATAAAATTGCAATCTTGGTAGTCAAAAGGGTCTTGTAATTATTAAGATTATGATTATTATTATTATTATTATTTTTTTATTATTTTAATTCTTACATGGACTAGATCTCCATTTCATATTCCTCCCCTCACCTCCTTTTAATTTCAGTAGGAGATCCATCGGACTCAAGCACACGAAACAAAGAGTGGTCCCTCCTTATTTCATGATTTCTTTGACATCTCATTTGTTAAATCTGAATACGAAGTCTCTGATCTAAAATTTAATTTCTTAAAACTGTTGTACTGACTGATGCTCTTCTAACTGAGCTAAGCTCGTGCTACAATGAAATCAATTTACATAATTTAATCATTTAATTAAGAATTAGATAATCTTCTAAATTTGGGACATCTCAATTGTCGATAAGACAGGATGATATCGACAATTGTTTGGATTGACTTTCCACAAAACAACCGTTTTAAACAAGGGAACCATTACCGGCGGACCGAGACCCCTTACCATACCCCACTTAATGACTTTTTTATTTTTTTCATTTTAAAAAAACAAGTATAGCCCCCAAATGGCAGGACCCTCTAGCCCTTATTTTTATTGTTTAAATAAATGATGAAATTTAAGACTTGAGTAAAACCTTCCGTAGACGTGGTTGAGACACGTGTCAAATGCCCAAATCCATCAGTTTCCAGCAGCCAACAGCCTCGACAAAACAACGACGGTGGTTGGTTTTTACGAGCAGAAGCGTGCATAAATCGAGAAACAACAAAACTGACGAATTAGCGCCCACAGGTTGTTTTGCCTGTTTTGACAAAACACGGACTAAAGTGACACAAACTCAGAATGTTGTCGTTTTTTTCTCCCAAAAAGAGAAGAGGATAGATCTTTACATATACAATAACATGCTTAACTTCATATTCATGTTCCTTCTGCTTTTCGCGAACTCGGTAAAAACCAAGAAATGGCTCCAACGGCAGCAATGCTTCTACTTTCCAGCCACATGAAATCTACTGCTCCGCCCTCTCTATCTCCTCCAACATCGTCTACAACTTCCTCTCTCGGGGTCAAGGTTTCTGCGGTGAAATGGGTCTCAGGAGGCAACCTCGTCTTCAAAGAGAGATCTTTAGGCAAAGAGTCGTTCAAGGTTGATCCTTGCTTGGCCATTGATGATGATTCTGCTATGGAAAAGCGGTTTCAAGAAGCCCTTCAACATAGCTGCTGGTGCTAGCGACGGCTGCGGGCAGGGCTTTCGCGTGTTTTTCTGTGTCTGTACATGTTGACCGTGCGAGAGAGAGAGAGAGAGAGAGAATCCGCTGGTTGTAATGAGATGAGAAAAACGTTTCTAGATTTCTAGTCGTCTTTAGGAGGGAACAAAATCTTGTTTCAGATAATGTAGTGTCAACAACTTGTGTATGTTCACCTTGAAACAGATGTCTGGTTTCATGCAAGAATTTCTTTGATGAATTTATGTCAATACGCAAAATAGATTTTCCCTTTGTCATTTGTCAAAGTTTAGTGCATATTATGTGGTTCCCTCTTATGATCAAACAAATTGCAACAAATTCGATGACACTGTGGTAACGAATCAGTTGAAAAAGGACATTCTTGTACCAGATAGATCCCACGTCACAATGAGAAATACTGTTGAATCAATGCTACACGCTAGAAAAAGTACAAATAAGCCATGTAGGGGGGCGATGGATTATTCAAACTCAACACCGAGATGAAAATTTGTTATACATCAACAGTGTAAAGATTAACAAGACTTGCTTGCCAGGAGGTAAGACTGGCAAATACTACATCCATCTCCGACTGCTGGCATCTACTACACAAGAGAAAGTTCCCCAGCAGCAATGGATCCCTTGACAAGTCTGGCCCAAGATTCATTGGTCTCCGTGATGACCTTTAGAGCATAATCCTGTTCATCACCCGGAACCCATTAAACAAAGAAGAAAAGACAGTAATTACAAGTGCAATAGAATTAGTGGCACCAGTCATCTGATCCTACGGGGGGCAGGATATTGCTAAGTGCCCAAGTCCATTTTCCCCCTCATCCTTGTCTGATCAACTGATCATGTAAACCATTGAAACTTGCTATTTTCACAAATAAATGGCAATCTACTAGGTATTACCACTGGAGGACACAATCAATATGCCTTTGACGTAAATTAATGGCTTGGATCTAACATGTAGAAAATGTGATGAAAAGAATGAGTCTGTGCAGCTATGCCAGCACCAACTAGCAATTTAGAGAATGGTCTTGCCATGTTATACAGGATAACAACCAAAGAGTTTTCGAGAAAAGAAAAAAAAAGGGAAAAAAGAAAGAAAAGAGAATGAAAAGCAAGTTATGGAATCAAATTAGCAGTATGGAATTTATGGAAGAAAAAGAAAGAAAAGTATTACCTTGTTTGCCGGCTTGTTGCCAAGACCAAACTTGTTAGCAGGTTTACCATCAGGGATCTTGTAGTCTCTGAACCAATCCCTGATTGCGGTGAGTGTGCCCTGAACACGACAACAGGATCAGTCCAAGTAATTCCATTTGCACCGTGAAGATATGGTATCAACATTTAGTACTATTTTTCTAATTGTAGAGAATTAACTCTTCTTTTATCTTGTGACATCAATATGTCATCTTTCCAAACTCAATTAGGGTCCTTACTTTATCCAGCCAGTTAACTCTAAGTCCATGTAAGAATTTTGGTTTTATATTAAACATAACATATTAACCCAAGCACATGCCCATCGATCGTGCAATTCAACAGTGACATGAATTACACAGACCAAGACTCTTAACATTCTAGCTTTCTGCATGACAATCACCTGTCTATTTAATGTCATAACTTGCTACTGTAGTTCAATCGAACTAATGTATGGGATAGACTTCTGTAGCAAGTATAGTCTAAATAATGTTCTATGGCAAAATATCAACAAAATCTGGGCTTGTGCTTAAGCAACATATACAGCCACAAAATGGTTGAATTGCCCAATAAGTGGTCATTACAAAGTATTGTGCTTCCAACATAAAATCAAAAGATCTTTTAAACCTTTCTTCATGTTTTGATCGTGAAGAGAGCCAGACAAACTGCTAGCTGCTAAGTGATAGAACAGAAAGACTTACGGGGAAATGTTTCTCTACATCATCAACATCATGTACACGAGAAGCTCGTGGATCATCCAATGAGATTGCCACAATTTTCCAGTCAAGTTCTCCTTCATCAATCATTGCTAAAGCAGCCAGGGGTTTGACCTTGAGAATTTCACCAATCTTTCTCCTTGTCTCACCAATTTCAACAACATCAACTGCAATTTGGAAATGCAACGACATGAGAAAAAAAAAATGACAATTGCTTAGATCAAAGGAAAATGCAAATTATGTAAGAAAGGACAATGCTGTAACAAAGTATGTGGTGATACACCTGGATCATTATCCCCAAATGCCTCTTCAACTTCAGAGTTTGCAAGAGACGGGTCTTCCCATGTTTGTGGAAGCAATCCATAGTTCCAGTTTATGTTGTAACTGCAGAACAAGGTGGGATTAACAGAATAATTATTGCAAAGCTTGATAGAACAAATTACAGTGCATAAACAAGGAGACAGGTAATGAAGCAAGTGAGAAATATGCAACTGAAGTTCTAAACATAACAGGCTTAACTAAAGATACAACCAGGTATTTGCTAGAAAGAAAGCTAGAAAAGGATAATTGAAGTTCAATTTCGGACATGTTGATGTCACCAAGCATGTGCATCGTGAAGCCATCAACAACTATTTTTAAAGCAGGGGCAAAGCTAATCACAGCAGGCTTTAATCAAAGGAATAAAAAAGAAACTGCCCTTTCAATTACCTTTTTTATCAATATGAAAACTCACAAAAAATCTAAAGGTGAATACATTCACAATTGCATTTTATAAAGATGCAGCAGAGATTATGGGAATACACAATTGCACTTTATAAAGATGCAGCGAGATGAGGGGAATACACATCCCATGTTTGTTAATGTTATTCAGCTAAATATTTTCCACTTCAACAGACAGATGGGGAGTTCTAGTCTCTCATATGATAAATCTGATCATTTTCCAACTCTAACCATCTGCAAATAAAATTTCTTGCGATAATGCAAGTGCTGAAAACAAATTTAAGGAACCGTTCTGAAGCAGATGATTATTTACAAAGAAAGAAGATAGCAAATCTTACGGATAGTATCTGAGTTTTCCCTTTTTAGTATCCTGCTTGATGGGAGTGAATTGCTCATGGGTGGCAACCTCCATCTTTGCACTTGATCCTTTGGGTATCTCTACGACAAAGTTGAATACTCCATCACCGAAGTGCAAAGGTATGTCATGCCATGGTGAAACCTGCACGACCAGCAAGATTCAGATTTCATTGGACAGAAAGAAAAGCAAAAATAAAAATGAAGTCCAAATCATCACTGGACCTCCAATAATCATGTCCAGAATACCAACAGCTTATTGTTGCACAGCATCTCTACTACACAAATGCTTGTTAAGTCCCTCAACTATGCAACAAAAATGACTTAATGATTTGACCAAAGCCAGCAAATTCTATATTCATTTGTCATTTTTCACCACATTCCGGGAAACCAAACAGAACTAACTGGTATTACAAATACAAATCGAAGGCAAAGATTGAATCTTTTTTCTCTTTGTCGCACGCAATAACTACACAGAAAATGGCCGCTGCAATCAAAAGGTTTAAGCATCCAAATTCAGAAACTCTCGTTTTCCTCACATCTCTATCCGTACCAAACAGAGTAAAAGGCAGTTAAGAAAAAGAAGAAGGAAAGCAGAGGGGAGAGAGACAGAGAGAGAGAGAGACTCTTTTCCCAGAATTGTCGAGGAAGAAGACCCGGTAATCGAGGGTCTCCGGCTGGCCTTCCTCTTTGATTCGGACATCACCCGGGTTGTATATAGCTTTACAAGAAAACAACCTCCTCGAACACAAAACCACTTGTCTTTTGCTGCTGTGGTTGCCAAAGCAAACGTTTTTGAAGTGGGGTTGTTGGTTTAAACTAATTGGTCTCTTGAGGAGGACGCAGGACGCGTTGGTTGCTGCCGCCATTGCTCTCGCGGTGGTCATCATGACGGCGGAGCTGACGGAGTTGAGAGCACTTTTGTGACTTTAAAGTGACTTTTTTTGGTAGATCGGGGTTAGTTCAGTTCAACGTTTGAACCCCACAGAGGAACGAATGTTCAGGTCGGATTGGCTTTCTTGTCCTTTTTAATACACGCCACCACTTAGTCGTGGACTCGGACGGGTCATTCTTTCAGATGGGTATCTCGCCACAAGGATCGATTCTTTTTTCTTGAATCCATCCGCATGATTTACAAGAAAGGGTATGAAACCACTACAATTTTACCACCGAATAAGGTGACCCCACGATTCATTTCTTGCTTACCAGTAAAGAACTATGAATAAATTTGTTCTGGTGTTCGTCAGCGAAGAAAGAACTGCAATTTACACACTTTGGTAGTGGACATAGTATTGATCATGGGTTGGCCCAGTCAACCTATCCAAGAAATTTGTAAATTTAACACTTAAAATATTAAGATATTAAATTTATAAATATTGTTTATTCATATATTACTTTTTTTTTCCCTCATTTTCAATATAAAATTTTATATGAGACACTGATAACTTACACTTGAATCCTATCAATAGAGCGTGAGACACTAGATATTTTAATGCATGCAAAATAGTGTGCGTTACATTTCAAATTGTCAACAAACAGCAGCCACAAAGTGGCCAAGTCTGATCTTTCACAGGACTCAAAATTGCTTCAACTTCATTTAAGGCTTCCCTGTCCTGCCCGAATGTGGCAAGCTCTGGTGCAGCAGCAGCATTCTCCACCTGATCAGCGAAAAACTGTCACTAGAATGCATGCTTGATTGAGAGCGATCAATAACCTAATTGTCCACTTTCACAGTAACTAACTTCAAATAGTTTTCTTTTATGCATAAAAGCACAGGGGAAATGATGTTGCAGGCACTGAAGCATGCGGTCGCGTGAAATATAGCCCGAGTAGGTTGTATATTTACACTAATGGCAACAGCACACCTCAAGAACAATGACAATATGTGTCACCATCGCATACATTGTGTGATCAAAATATCGGATTGATTAGCATGACATGACTAGGTCTAGTAATGAAATGAAATGAATAATATGTATGCACATAAACAGTAAAAGTGCAGCCAGAATTTATTCATTGTCCAAGGAACTTTGCCTTGGGAATGCCCAATTAAAAATATTGGAATTCATGCTCATTATTAGGGAAAATGTGGCAACCAAAGCAAACTACAGAGTATTACCTGTCTAACAGAGTTCACGCCAACCAGGACTGTTGAAATATCCTTGTTCACCAAACTGTATTGCATTGCTAACTTTGAGATATTCATCCCGTTCTCTTTACAACATGCTGCTCAGCTTGACAAGCAGACTGAGGAACAAAAAAAATGTGAAAACAGTTCATTGGAACCCATAAAATCAAGAACATTATAATGAAGAGGGCAAATAATGAAATGATTTTTTTGACATATGGAGATTAAATATACTATGTGGCAATACACCTGGCCTCCAGCATGGTCAGTTGCACACAACAAGAATGCTTGTGATTGCTTGTTTATGTAATGAAGGTTGTTTGTTCTCCTACTTTCCATTCTCTTCTTCTCTCCTACGGAGCATTGCTTCTTTTATTACAAAAATTAACAGAAATATAATAAAGAATACAATGCAGTAAACATTACATATTGCCCACAATTATCTTGCTCAAGTTATCAGACCAGGATCTTATAAATATGCCCTACCAATAAGTTGGGATGATATTCCTGCTGAATATCCACATGGACCTTGGCACTTCAATAAGTA
The DNA here is from genome assembly GCA_020883675.1 of Bruguiera gymnorhiza. Lineage (NCBI taxonomy): Eukaryota > Viridiplantae > Streptophyta > Magnoliopsida > Malpighiales > Rhizophoraceae > Bruguiera > Bruguiera gymnorhiza. Next base: position 6,640,634 of record JAIRCJ010001062.1, on the reverse strand, counting down.
CCAATTGTGTGCTTGCAACAATGCATGTCTATGCCAAACTCATCTCTTTTTAGATGAAAACAAACAGATCACCAGTTATGCTGTCTAACTAAAGAAAATAAAAAGGGAACAAGGAAAAAAACAATATGATTAGGAAAAATCATAGACCAGTTAATAAGAAAAAAAAAACACATGCGCACACCTTAGCTCAGGTGAAGCTGGATGGCACTCTGGAGGGCCATTCTCAGTAAGCAGACCCATTGCAAACGGAGAAGCGCTAATGATGCCAACCCCTTTACTCTTCAAGTAGGGCAATAAATCCAATAATGTTGAATCATTAATACTGTAGTGGCAATATGACAGGATTACATCCACTATGCCTGGTGGCACCCAATCAAGCATGTATGCAAAAATTCCCAATGGAAGGCCAGTTATACCAATAAAATGGGTCTTTCCAGCTTCCTTTAGTTTCTGAAGTGCAGGAATTGTCTCATTCATAATCTGTCACAAGCTACAAAATAAGCCAACTCATGGTCTATCATGACATATTATGAGGAAGAACAAAGCCTTATTGCACCTGAATAGTAGCTAAACAAAGTAAATCAATCAAGAGATTACAAAGCAAAGTAGGAACCTTAGTATATGACCTGATCAAGAGACCCAAACTCTATATCATGGCAGTGGAGAATATCAACATAATCCAACTGCAACCTTTCCAAGCTCTCATCAATACTTCTGGTTACTCTTTCGGTGCTAAAATTGAATCCCTCCTTGTAACAGCCACACTTTGTTGACACTACATATTCACTTCTAGGAACTTCTACATCTTTAAGTGCCTTGCCAAGCACCTTCTCTGACAATGTCTCTCCATAGAACCTGTAAAATACCAGCAATAGTTGCTCAAAAAGCCATGCCTAAGCAAAACATCAATCAGGTGAATCTGACAGAAATAAACACCAAAACCCGTTGAAGCCAGGTTGAACTGAGGTGAAAAAATATGGACATAACCAAAAAAACAGTCTTAATCCCAGATTTTATGGGTCGGCTACATGAATCCTTTCTTGACATTTTATTCTATTATGAACTAAGTTTGAATGAGACCTTATTGTTCTAAATCAGTTAAACACACAATATTAGTGGAAAGATTCCCCCCCCCCAAAAAAAGGGAAAGAAATAAATCCAAAATCCACAGTTCAAGCCTTCAACTTTCTTCACTAACCTATAATTTCTCATGGAACCAAGCAATAATTCACACAAAAACTATAAAGAAGAAAAAGAGAAACGGCGATGACAACACCCCGCATACCAATGTCCTTTCGCTGACCCTTTTAACCGCAGTAAAAGATACTTCATCAAAGTCAAAATAACTACCCGAATTCACTTCTCACATCTCATATTTCCCCATAAACCAAACAAGAAAGACACAACCATTTCAGTGAAAGACCCAAACTTTACCATTTTTTATTTCAATATCCACATTTTTACAGACTGGCGCAGAGAATGTAGATAGGAAAACGTTACTGAGAGGTATCGATGAAATTGATGCCGAGGCGAAGGGCTTCGCGGACAGAGGAGACAGCGTCGTGTGCGGAGACGGGGCCGAAGACGCTGCCCAGAGGAGAAACCTCAAAGCCCACGCAGCTCAGCTTCATGCCCGTGTTTCCGAGGAGGCGAACCTCCAAGGTGGGCCGTGGAGTAGCCGCCGCCGCGGCGCTTCGGTTTTTGCCGGTGGAGAAATAAAAAGAAGTGCTTGGAGGGAGAAATGGGTCCGGGAAAGTGTACTGGGTGGGTGGTCAGGAATTCACTGTTTCAAATGGAAAGATTCTCAAAAATCATGATATGGCAAAAAATAATAATAAAAAAATTTACTCAAATATTGTATTAATTATACTTTTTTTAAAAAATTTATCCAATAAATTAATTTATTAATTAATCTAATTAATATTAAAATTTTATTAATTATTATTATACCGTACACGTTAAGTAATAAATAAAATTTTACATTATTATATTATTAAAATTATTCATATAATATTAATTTAAAATATTATAATATTATAATTATATTTTTATTTAAATATTTCATTCTCAATCTCTGTAAAGCACGACATAAACGATTTGTCTTCGGTCAAAAGGCCTCATTGCACCGGCCGAGCGACGAAAGTTTTCAAAAAGTCTTTTTCTCGCCAGTTGTCGTTAGGCCATTGGCCGAAAAATGGGAAAAGTTAGAGAATTATTTCAAATTAAACCAACCCAACCATGATTCCAATTTTTTTTTTTTTTTTTGCACTCTGTGTCACTAAAACTATATAAATTGTTTAAAAAAATTTTCAAATGAACTCAAATCTAAAAGATTTAAATAAATATAATTAATTTGTATATTGTATTTTTTATAAAATATAAAAATTAATTATTTTTATTAGTTTTGAATTCATGAATCGAATTTATTTTTTAATATTCACAAGAAAAAAGTTAGCCAAACATAATTAAATGAATAAATAACAATTATAAAATATGTAGAATAATATTCTCTTTTATTAATATAAATAAATAAAATTAAAAATAAAAAAATTAATTTAATATTTTTAGTGGCAAAAAATTTATTTTAATATTTTTTTTTAGTGGCTACCATGTGTTTTTATTACAAGAAATATAAATTAATTATTTTTTATTTACATAAATAAATAAATTTGAGAAAAAATATTTTAATTTCTTAATAACAAAAAAAAAAACTATTATAATACTTTTTTTAATAATTACCACGTATTATAATAAGTGTGACTAATAGCCTACCTAGAGAGAGTTTTTGCAATGTAAGGACAAGAAGCGGGTCGGTTTCAAGGGCTAAAACAAAACTCTTCCCACTTTCCTCATTTACTTGTTGGCAATGGCATCCCCTAATTACGGGGATTGCTTGTTTGATTAAGACGTAGAGAGGCCCCACCTTCCACCTCCACTCTTGGATCACCGGTTTCTCACTGGCGAAACTTGAACGAAATTGAATACAAGTTGGTGATCAAAGTCTGCAAAAAAAAAAAATTTAAAAAAAAAAAAACAGAATTTTTATTGGTATTTGTTCTTCAGCAAAAATAAAAAATGACCCACTTAGATAATTGTAATCAATTTAAACCCTATAATGATGATCGGAATTCCATGGCCTATTTCAAATGAGGGACCCCTTTAGAAAGAGGTGGATTGCTGTGTTGTACCTTTTTGCATGTCGCAGCTTTGCTGCATATAAATAAAGGTTGAAGGAGAAGGGAAGCGGTAGGGGGGGCTCTCCTGTTTTTGTGGGAGGTTACAAAGAAAGCTTTTTGGCTATTGCCCAAGGGTGAGAATTCATGGTGCTCTGCTTTTATTCATTAAGTTCTGGTTTTTGGCTGTCTCCTTTCTTTTATCTGACGTCAACTTTCAGAATTTAGTTCCAACCCTCCCCCCGTTTTCTTTTGCTCTTTTTCATGGATTTGATCCGTTCGTTCACCTCTTTTATTGGTCTTTCCACCAGGAATCTCCAACAGGATCTAAATCAAAAAGGAGCTTCTTTCATGGAGATTTCATCCATTGGGGGGCTTGATGAACTGGTAATCAAGACCATCATTCATGACATGTTAGCTATGGGCATAGTCACATATACAATAGCTGTGTTCACTTGTTATGCAGTAACAATTATAATCACCAAATATCTACTGAAAATACAAGAAGAATTTTATAGTTGCATAGTTATCGTGATTAAAAGTGTAGCTATCATTCCATCAGGGAATGGAGGATCCCAGCTCCATCAACCAGTGGCACATGAACTCGCTTGATGATTTCAACCTACAACCACTAGCAGCTGCGTCTGGAGAGAACGAGCAGCAGTATCTTTTCTCTCACCCAACTTTCAACTTCCAAAGCTCCATGAAACCAAATGGCTTCAATGCATGCAAATCCGATCCTATGTCAAACCCTATTTTTTCTCCTACTTTTCTTTCCTTCGCTGATCCAAGCCGCTCGAATCAAATGGAATTAGTGAAGTCTAAAGAGGCAGTATGGTCTAAAAGGGTCAACAGAGGTCCATTTGAGAACCAATATTGTGCATTCAAGGCCCATCAAGGTGGTAAGGGGATTAGCACAAACACTAGACTCTCTCAAAGCCAGGAACACACTGTGGCAGAGAGGAAGCGTAGAGAGAAGCTCAGTCAGAGATTCACAGCATTGTCTGCTATAGTTCCTGGTCTAAAGAAGGTACTAAGCTATTCATGATTTTCACTTTTTATCAGCAAGTTTCTGAAAATGTTTACAAATTTTGACACTGGGAGCATCCTGTTTTTAGATGGACAAGATTTCTGTTCTTGGAGATGCTATCGAGTACTTGAAACAACTGCAAGAAAGGGTCAAGAACCTTGAGGAGCAAACAAGGAAGAAAACCATGGAATCAATGGTCATTGTGAAGAAATCCCAACTCTTAGCAGAGGATGACAACTCTTCCACCGACGAGAGTTCCACCAAAGGGTCACTTGATGAGACTTTGCCTGAAATTGAAGCAAGATTCTGTGACAAACATGTCCTCATAAGAATTCACTGTGAGAAAAGGAAAGGGGTATTCGAGAAGACAGTGGCTGTTGTTGAGAAGCTCCACCTGACGGTCACCAACAGCAGTGTTCTCACATTTGGGAGTTCTTCCTTCGATGTTACCATCATAGCTCAGGTAAGCGTCCCATGAAAATCATCATTCTCCCAGCTAAAGTTAGAAATTCTTAGGCCTGGCAGTTGAGGGAATTATTATATACCATATCATACACTTAGTATGGCTTGTGTACGTCTGACCCTTCCTTCGATGTTAAAATGAGTGTTCGGTACATCGCAGATGGACACTGAATTCAGTCTGTCGTTGAAGGATCTCGTGAAGAGTCTAAGTTCAGCTTTCAAGTCGTTCGCGTGAAAGAATCTCCTTCGAGCGATCAATAATGCCGTTTTCTGAAATAATTTCTATGCATGTATACAATCATTCCTAAACTATATTTGCAAAACTATTGTGGCGGGGGCTTCGGCACTTTAGACCATTGACTTTAGGCATGTTTGCGGTGAGGTTCATTTTGCAGGATGGTTTTTCAGATCGGTTTTTGCATGGTTTACTTGCTAACCATGTTCGACAACCACCTGTTCTTAACAGTGATCTCACTGCTTGTCTGGGCATTTCTTTTTTGTGGGAAGTTGATAATTTCAACCGAACATGTTATAATTTGTGAGTCCCCTTCTTCAGAGAAGTGGTTGATTAGGGGAGAAAAGTTTTTTTTTGGGTGTCAACGCAAATTGGCCCTTGTTGCAGTACTTTGTTTAATTGATGTTTTAGAGCCTTGTTGGTCCTCCTTTTCTTTGTAATCGCCAATGGCTTGTAACACGTTGTTTGGCATCAGTGGAATACTTATAATTATATGCCTTAATAAGGTTTACTTTTCATCAGAAAAGCCCATTATTTTTTGGCTGAAGAGTGTGAGAAAGTTCAATCACAGTCTCATTCATTAAACCATAAACTTCTATTGACTTCTAAGAAATGCCAAGCTTCTTTCACATTGTTTGGTGGGATTCCATTGTTTGGTTCAAATAGGTATTTTTTTCCTTTTCTAAGAGAAAAAAGTTGTTAGATGAACTGCAAGTTTGGTGCTGCAAAAACCAGAATGAAGAATAACGGGATAATGATATGTTAAAAGTGACCCTTACTGCCAAGCAGATGCTAACTAGGAAAGACAGCTGCACGTCTTCGTTTACTGACGATGAATTTAAAGAATTGGATGGTCCAAAAAAAAAAAAAAATCTTCCAATATAGTAATTGCATTAACATTGGTATAATTGTCTAATTTGCTAGCTGTTGAGATAGGTTGAATTATTACAACTTTACAAGGATTCTTAGTCCCCACAAAAGATTGTGATCTTGCCATGACTTTTCAGTTCCCACCTTTGTCTCTTGCATTGGATCTCGTAATTCATCATGTGGATTTTCCAAGTAAAATTAGAAAGGAAGATCCCAAAATCTCACTACGGGCCCCATATATATATATATATATATATATATATATATTTCCTTTCGTTGAAGAGGGACATGTGAGAAAGCAATGAATTTTGCAACCCCTTGGTGCAATGAAGTTTCCTTGAAAGAATTTTTTTATTATAAAAAAAGAAAAAAGCTAATGCAATATATTTCGTGTAAAATATATTAGTGTTTATTCATATTAATTTAAAATTTTAAAAAATTAATTTTACAAATTTATGTACTTATAAATTACTTAATTTTTTTTTCTTTATGTTACATAACTTATACGTTAAATCCTAATACTAAATTTCCCTGTCTTGGGGTTTAATATGTGACAATATGTCAAGCAACATATTGCGGAGATGGTGACAATTTACAAATCATCGCAATGAAAGCAAGAGAATATAGCGTTGAAATTCTTATTAATTTGTAGGTAGGCAGAGAGACACGGGCACCGACCGTTCGAGGTAGCATTGCAGTTCCTGTAAGACCATTTGACTCAACCAGACCACAATGAAACCCACATTGTCATGTCCCCTCTGCAATAGTCCAATCCATAGACAATGAGTTTGTTGTCGTTCCCAATCTCTCTCAATCCCCCTTTCGGAATTTTTTTTTTTCCTTCTTTATGGTCTTTCCGTTTCTTTTCCTTGAAAATTTTCAGATACAAATTATGATATTAATCATTAATTATATATTTTTAAATCTTTAATATATAATTATAATTGACGATAATGATCAAAACCGTGCATTCAATGATTAAGATAACATCAAATTAATTAGTTCTTAAAGTTGTACGTGAAAGGGGTGTTTTTTTTTCTTTTTTCTTTTTTTTTTTAGATTACGCATGGTGCGAAACAATAAGATTTTCCTGTGAGTTGGTTGGTTCGTTATTGCGTTGATGCATCATTTCATCCTACATGTTTTTAAAAGCATGCAAAGGATTCTTGTTAAATATTATGAAATTTATATTTTTGTAAGTTCAAGGTAGCAATCCAATCTATAATATATGAATCTAACACGATTTTATTTGGCGAAACTGTAGGTACCACGGCCACCTTTGCATTTCATTTACAGCTTAAAAAAAAAAAAAAAAAAAAAGAAAAAAAAAAGAATTGATGCATCGTCGTTGTTATTAATGTTGTTTTCTGTTTGTGGGGGGGTTTCATAATCTTCCTCGGCCAACAACAAGCCTGTGAAGTCAACCGAATTACCGGTCTATCCATCCATTCCACGTCATCAAAACGACCGCGGTCCAATCCACCAGGAAACAGGCGCGCGCGCCAGCAAATCAGGACCAATCATACTCCTCCACCGCATCTCTTCCTCTCATCCCATTGGTCAATCCCCGCCACGTCATCACCCCGCCCATGCCTCCCCCTAGCACGCCCTCTTTATTTAACCCAAACACAAAAAAAAATCTTAAATTGCGAAGCCTCTGTCTTGTCTCTGTGTTCCGAAAATTTCAATCTTACGTTACAAATTCAGAATGGCTGTCGTCAAGTTCTTGCCTTGCTATCTGACCCTGGCTTTCGTTTTATTTACGATGCTGCCCTCGTCGGAGTCTCTGGTCTCCGCCCCTTATCCCAGAGCCATCTCTGTAAGTAACTGATTGATCCAATCAATCTCTCTCTCTCTCTCTCTAATTTCCTTTTTTAAGAAAAAGGAGAAAAAATTATCCGTTAAAATTTGATAGATTTTGATTTTTTTTTAATTTTAATTTTAATTTTTTTTTGCGGGGTTTGGGGGGGGATTTTTGAAGGATTTGAAGGAGGCGATTGTGAAGGGGCTAGGGTTCCAGGCGGATGATTTTAAGATCTCGGGTTTCGACGAGAGAGACGCGTTGGTGGGCCGCTCGGTGGCGTACGAGTTCGACGTCGAGATTGAGAACCAAGTCCTTCCGGTTAAGCTGTTGGAGGACGTGAACCGCTGGGAGTATGTAGACTTGCCCATCTTTAAGGTCGAGGATGAGGAGGCTGGAGCCGCCGACGGCGGCGATGAGAATGGCCTGGTGCCTGAGCAGCGTCCGGACCGCGGGTTGCCCGTTTTGGCCCCGTTCCAGCTTGCTGGGCCCATGGAGATCTGGATTCAGGATGCCAAGGATGTGCGCCTCTCGTTGCCTGTACGTCATTGTTATTATTATTACTACTACTTTTTTTTTTAAAGCTTTTTAATTTAATATTTAGGAATTAATATTCTCATCTGGTTGATGGTGTTCGTTTCATTTTCTCCTTTAATCACGGTGCTCTTGATTGATTGAGAAATCATAGGGCTTTTGGTATTTAGGATTGTATAATTGTATGGATTCATATGATTCTATTAGAACATTTCAGATGAGCAGATTCAGTAAATTGTTATTAGATTCAGTAAATTTTTGGGTATAATTTTTTTTCTTTTTCCTGCAAATGCTGGGTAAACTGTGATAGATTCTCTAAAGTTTTCAGCTTGATTTGAAATTTACTTCTCGCCTGTGTAATTGGTTACAGCACGATGTGGATGCGGGTGTTTTGAAGAAAGTAGTATTAGCAGATGGTGCCGTGGTTACAGTCAAGGGTGCCCGATCAGTTAGCTTGCGCCATCCCATTGATCTACCACTGCCGCTGAATCGAACTCAGAACGGTCTTGCTTCTGGTCTTTTAGCACTGGCTGAACAGCTCCGTCATGCTTCTCTCTCGAAGGGGGCATCACTCCTCTCCCTCCGCATTGTTGGTCCAACCTCGCTGACTTCTTCGCCTTCTCCGTCCTCTCCATCTTCGAGTCATAAGCTCAAGCTGAAGCGGCTAGCCCCAGGTCTCGTGGAGTTATCCTCACCCGCCAAACCCCAGTCTGTCGATGCCTTCTCCACTGTTGACTTGGAAGAAGCCACCGCTATCCTAACTCCCAAACATTTTACCACAATGTGGCCTTTTGCTTCTCTTAATGGGTCGAACTCAAATTTAGTTGGATTCGAGAAGTTTCTTGCCTCTGTACTGGGTCCGAAGGCTAACAAGAAAGGTTCCTTCAGGTTGCTGAAGGCAGATGTGTCAGCTCAAACATTCGTGAAAGTGGGTTTTGGGATTGAGAAGAAGCTGAAAGAAGGAGATGGATTTGATTGGAAGGGATTTCCTGAGTGGAGGACAAAGCCTGAGACTGTGAGGATGCATTTTGAGGTGCTGGCAAAGGTTGAAGGCCAGAAGATTGTACCAGAAAGAGTGATGCAGGTTAACCCTGTCGTTGTGGAGGATACTTTTGCACCTAATGTGCTATCGAGGAACGTATCAATGTCCACTCTGCCAATCATACAACCTCCTTCCAGCCCCTTCACCTTGTAGGATGGAAGAGAGATTAATTTCGCCTATGGTACAGGGAGAATATAAAGAATTTTCCCATTTCAAATCTACATTTATAAGTTAGAAGGATTGTAAATTGTAAAGGAATTATGCAATGAAGTTCAATTCTGCAGCTGTGGAGCAGGATGCGGTGCGCCCCTCCATAGTCTATGCTTTCGAAAAAGGTAACTCAGAGTAGCTGCAGACGCAAACTATTCTGTGTAATAGAATGCCATACAGGTTTATGTTTCTATGGAAAAGGCACCACTTAAGAGTTTCCTTTTAGAGAAAGACGGGGTAGCACATAAATATTTATTGTTAACCATAAAGTCATTTTCCTCTACTCATTCTTGGTCTATTGGAGGGATAATCTTGAGATGCAACAATAGTCATAACCACTGCTTGCAATCATATCTGACATTTTGCCTCGTCATTGACAGAAAATATGCATGAATTTCAATAATTTCACAAAATAAGCATTTCCTTGGCATTTGTTTTATTTCCTGATAAAGGAAATTCCCTTCTGGATGCTCTCCGCCAACTCTTTCTTTGCTTTTTCCAACCCGATCCTGTTTAAGAATCACACAAGGCGAATGAATGTCAGTAATCCACTATTTATGCTTCTCTATCAGTGAACAAATCATTGCAAATGGTTTATAAGTTAAGCTTCCAACCTCTCATACTCATTTAGGGGACCAAGTTGATAGACTTCTTCAGCTCCAGTACGACCAACCCGTACTTTCGATGCGAAAAAGGGGAGTTCTGTCACCTGTTGAATACAATACATTAATTATCAAATCAGCAACGCAGAGGCCATGAAAATAAAAAGAGAAAAAAAGAGCTTGTACAACATACCGTAGAAGCTACAAATGCACATTCCACAACAGCAGCATCGCCTCTCAAACCACGAAGGCATGCATCTGCAAACTTAACAGCCGCATATGCCTGTGCATATTTTGTAAGTGTGACCTTATTTTCTTCATCCAATAGGTGAAACTTCCAACTCAAATTGCATGGGAAGTTGCATAAGAAAGAAGAAACAAAATTGGCTAACCATTGATAGTGTTGCAGAGCCAGCCCCAGCTTTAGCCTGCAAAGACATGAACAATCTTACATCTACCATCATTAAGTAATTAATTATACGAGGAAATGGACTGAAACTAAGACAGTACGAGGAAACTGATAAAGCCCTGATGTGAAAAGATCTCGGCCCATTGTTAGGCCTAAAAAAAATCAATTCTTGTAGGAGCACTTTTCATAGATCTGTGATTTAACAATAATTATGACAAATATAACATCGAGTTATGTGAAAAATCGAGGTTGTTAAAGAAAGAGTCAGAAAATGAAATTCTGGACCCAAATATAGTAGATTACAAAAGCTGCAATTATGACATGCGAGCATGTGTAGCCAAATAGGCAAATTATAAAGATTATCACTATAATGATTGCTTCCATGTCCACATAGGAATTGCATATTGAACCTAGAATAACAAGTTCCCAAATATCTTGATGAATATAGAACACCACATATAATTAAAAAGATCATAGTAGCAATAGGATGTATTAAGTTGTGCCTGTAATTTTGTATCCTCATACAAGGAAATGAATGCCAAGAAAAAAGCTATCATTACCTGAACAACCTCTGTTCCACCATCTTGAATTCGTTTAGTGAGGTACTCAGTTTCTTCTAGGGTGAAGGTGCAGGGAGGCTTAACCTGTAATGAATGCATCAGGTTCATCAGTTTTCATGATAACAAATGGTAATAGATAAACGTTGACAATCTGCAAGACAAGACCTGTGACAAAAGTGGCAAAATTGTAACTCCAGCATGACCTCCAACAACTGGTACATCAACCTCCCTCGGGTCAAGTCCCAGAACTTCTGCCTATAAAGAAACCAACACAAGTTGGAAAGCTTACAGAGTCGACCAGAGAAGGCAGATATCAGGTAAACTCCATGAATGCTCCCCTGGCAGCCATTACTAATGATTCCATGTGACAATTATTCTGTTTTTCGGGTACATACCACAAAAGTGTTTGCTCTCACAACATCAAGCATTGTAACTCCCAGAAGTCGTTTTGGTTCATAAGTCCCAGCTTTCTTGAAAACCTCTGCTGCAATTGGGACTGTGGAATTAACCGGATTGCTGATCAAATTGACAATGGCCTTGGGGCAGCACTTTGCAATCCCTTCACAAAGAGTTCTTACAATCCCAGCATTAATGTTGAAAAGATCATCCCTAGTCATTCCAGGCTTCCTTGGCACACCAGCAGGAATGATTACAAGGTCCATTCCTGTGAGAGCACTCTCAAGCTGTGGCTGGCCTAGGAAACCTCGGACCTAGAAACCCAAATGAGAGTTACCACTTGCAATCAAATCCTCTCTACTCTGGACAATCAAGATTTGAACTTTGCCACACGTTAATCACCTAAAGGATTGCAAAATTAGATAAAATTACAAGAAAGAACAAAGAATTTACCACAGCACCAGTGTCCATGTGACTAATATCAGCTGTGACACCAGGGGTATTGACAACATCATAGAGATGGAGGACAGAAACCAAAGGATTCATCTTCATTAACATTGCAAGAGGTTGGCCAATGCCACCAGCTGCACCCAAGATGGCAACTTTGAATCCAGGTGCCCCTCCTTTTGCCCGGCAATCAGTTCTCTTCAAAACAGAACTGCCCTCCACCTTTTTTGTGAATTTTTTGGATCACAACAAAACCCCACACAAAAATTTTCAAGAAAAGACAGTTACGACAAAGAATCACGTAGAATGATAAAAAGGGTCTGTATAAATTGACAGTCATATAAACAACTGAAAAGAAGAGAGAAACCTGGAAGTTTGGAGGGTTGAGATGAGCTGATATTTTTGCAATCCGCAGATTAGCCTCTGCACTCGACTCCATCGCTACGTGCTTACAGACAGGAAGAGGGAGACAAAGCGTATACTGGTGGTATAACAAAGTTCACGCAATTCAAGAAAGGGTGGATTTATTGTTTATGTAGCCACCCAGGAACGGAAAAACTAGAAAGAATTTAAGGGATAAATCTGCGCAATAACATATGGGGCGTAGAAGCTAGACGTTGACTCTTTTTTTTATTATTTTATTGTCTCTGCCAAATAAAAAAAGTTAGTCATTTTTTGTGGAACCTAATGCCTTGACCCTTATCCCACTTGAAATTTCCAGAGGTATGCGGCTCATGTGCTTTCCCCTGTCACAAATTTGTTTGATCCGTTTTCTTGATCGACCCATGAACCAAGAGCGTTGTCTGGTTGGAATTGCCATAGTAACTAGCGATGACATTGATATCTTTGTATGTTAGTCTTCTGATTGCATACTTGTTTATTTGATTGCTGCGTGCGGCTCTATTTCATTTCAAAATTGTTTGATTTACCAATGACTTGATCTAATGGTTACACTAAAATATTTCGACTTGCAATCTTGCTCATCAAATTGGAACCCATTTAATCATTTTCTTGATGGGGTAAAGCCCTTTAATCAGTTGGGTTTTCTCTTTTCCCCATTTTCTTCTAGTCCCTGCTATCATAGGTTGTGGGTCTAAGCCCAGCATGAGCCCAGAAAGAACGTGTCCAGTGTGACCATGGGCAAGTTAATTGCTTGAGAGTTGGAAAAAGAAACCTCATTTCTTCTTTTTTTTTTGGGTTAAAAAAATAATTAAATAATTGTTTCTTCTAGTCCAAAGGTCAGTATCTCTTATCGGTTCTTGCTCTTGCGAGGAAAGGGAGAACAAAACACAAAAAAAAAAAAAGATGACTTATTTTTTGAAATATTTATGCTTTTTCTCGAACTTAAAAAATGGATCCTACGGCTTTGTTATCACTGAGAAGCTGCAATATTTTCTTACCCATTTTCATCTTGGAAAGAATCTCCGGAAGTATTGTAATCCTGGTATCTTTGGTGTAGGATATGCACATCTTTGTCTTCAACCATTAAATGCTCGGCAAGAACACGCTGTTATTTTTTGTTGGCTGGCTTCTGGCAATTCAAGAAATTAACTTGAAATTCCCATGAAGAAATTAACATACTGTAAAGAAATTGAAAATTCATGGGCGACATTCCATTTCTTTTTTGTTGAAAAAGAAAGTTAATCTACAATGAGTGCTATTGCAAGACCTACATTTTAAAGTCCGATGAATAGACAGAATAAAGTGGAGATAAGATGGAACAGAATGGACTTGAGGCTCGCACAACCCAAACTCTGTAGGCAAATTACCTTTCAGGCAGGATTTGTTGACTACAAAAGCTTGACGACCAGATACCATAAATTCGAGCAGCCTGATGATGCCACTGGCAGTTGAGAGTTCCATGAATGGCTCGCGCAACATGTCACAAGACCAACTTACATTTTCATGTGACAGAAAACATTATACTTGTGTTTCGGACAATAACTGGTGGTGCCATATTTGTTGCAATCTGCAAAGATGCCGTGGATCGAACGCAACCATCTTTCTCCTATTACGAGACAATTCACGGCATTCATATAATTTTTTCTTATTTATAATGGGCAGAATAAGAATCAGATACATTGGTACAGGCATTTAAGGACGCCTAAACGCAAAGGGAGTGTTTTGAAATTGTAGACCATAATCGAATAAAATTGGTATGCTTGCCTAGTTGCGTTGCTTTTGCTTTTGATCCACGAATTAAATTGGTCGAGACCCACTATAAAGAGATGGGATTAATAGGCCTGAATGTTACCAATTCACTTCCAATTTTCACATCTCTCCCTTCTTCGCACACTTCAGTTCCCCTTCGTTCTGCTTCTCCAGCAGCCCCCTTTCCCTCTTCGCATATCTGCCTTCCCTCTCTTCCTCCTCTCATCCGTCAGTCTCTCTGTCTCTCTCTATCGCCGTGTACAGAATGATTTTACTACGGTTTAAATAGAAAAGATAGGAGCTTTTTTTCTATGCATCAAGAATTTAATGGTCTATTGCATATGTATATTCATTTGTATGTTTATGTGCTTGACCTGCAGTCTATGCCGACGGTAGTGATGTTTGAACCGAAAAAGATTTGATTTTTCTTTATATAAAACCAGAAATTGATGGTCAATTGCACATGGGGTTTTGGGTAAATCGCCTACTGATTGTTGTTGTTCGCAGGACGAAGGAACTTGGCGTTACGTGTGCAAAATCTTGGTTATCAGTTGGACAGGGAGTTGATGGAACCAGGCAAGGAATTACCGGAATCGAACCGGAACCTTTATCCACATATAGAGCCATACGATACAGGCTTTTTGAAGGTTTCGGACCTTCACACAATATACTATGAGCAGTCTGGGAATCCCAGTGGATATGTGAGTAGCTATGATCTGTATTTGCCTTTATTTTCTTCTTCTTTGTTTTTTTTTTTGGTGTTTTCCTAGGGAAGAAAGGGCTGTTTCCTTCCGTATAATTATTGTTTGGGAACTGAGTCAAGAGATGGAGGGTGTAGATTGATTTCACGTTGACAGTGAATTGCTTGTGTAATCATTTTTATGCTTGAGAGATTGGAGTCTTGAAGTTAGTATTATGCAAAATTGGAAGGCATTGAATTTCCCTGTAGAAAGGTCTCCGGGACCATCTGATTTCATGCTTAGGAGAATTCTATGCTGTCAAGCACAGCCCTTCTGTCTGATGTTTTATGATTCCATTCAATCTTTTGCAAATAATGCAGCTGCTCTTTGTCATTGAAAGTGGCTGAATCGGTCTCTTAGTTTCTCATAAGACTTGTACCCAAAAGGGCCTATGCTTTTTTGAGCCTCTAATCTAGAAGATGTTACCTGTAACTCCCTTAATAAGCCTTGAAAATGCGGTAGATAATATTTTTGGTTCGTGGAGCTGCTTGTGTTTGTTTAAAAAATGCCTGATAGTGTGCTGATAGATTTGATAATAGCTGTACTGAACAGCCGCAGCAGCTAATTTTTCAGATGAATATCTTGAGGGCCTTCTATGATTCTCAACAAGGAAATATGTCTTGGTTGACTTTAATGTCTTGTTATTTGCCCGGATAGATCCCAGAGTATATCATAGAACCTGTAGAAGATGATTCCAGAATGCAAATGAGTTACGGTTTACATTGTCTATGTTTTGTATATATGCCAAAGGGTTTGTAATGTCTATCTGGTGCATAAATTTGCTTCTTCACATAGGTCATTGTGATGTAATTCCTTCTTGCAGCCAGTCATCTTTCTTCATGGAGGCCCAGGAGGAGGAACTACACCTAGTAATCGGAGATTTTTTGATCCCGAATTTTTCCGCATCATTCTATTTGATCAGGTTACTATGCTTATATGTGCCTTCCTTACCCATGTTGAATTTCTTTCTTCATTTCTTTGACATTTTGGTTTCCACAGAGAGGTGCAGGCAACAGCACACCTCATGCTTGCTTGGAGGAAAACACCACTTGGGATCTTATCACTGACATTGAAAAGCTGAGAGAACACTTGAAAATTTCAGAATGGCAGGTCAAAGTTTTCTATAGTTTTCAGGAAACAATTTAATGTCAGAAGCGGTAAATGTCATCAGTAACGTTGGTCTTTTGATGCCATGCAGTTATTTGGCGGGTCATGGGGAAGTACACTAGCTCTTGCATACACCCAATCATACCCGGAAAAGGTGAAATTTTTCTTTGATGGAACTGCCAAGAAATTGAAACTGGATCATTGGTAAATAATCAATTTCTTACATATCGTGAAGACTGAATAATCATGTTCTTATGGGCTGTAAATTCCCGGGCAGTAGAAGAAAGAAAAGTTCACTGTTTCTTCAACTGTAGCTATTCTTGTTTCCATGAAAGTAAGAGTGAATTGAATGGGGATGTCTAACTGATTTGATGATTGACACTGTAATTTTCTACTAGGTTACCGGCTTGGTCCTCAGGGGCATCTTTTTGCTGAGAAAGAAAGAGATTGATTGGTTTTATGAGGGTGGGGCTGCTGCGATATACCCTGATGGTATGCTGGATACATTTTCTTTGAACCTTGGATAACTCATATAATCAAACCTGGCACTTGAAGGAGGGACAGTGTTGACATTCTACTACAATATAATGATAAAATGTTTTTTTTTTAATTAATTTTTCCCTGATTACATATTCAGAAATAAGGTCGAATTGATTTTTTGATTGTTCTCTGCAGCTTGGGAGCCTTTTAGAGATCTTATTCCAGAAAATGAAAGGGGATGTTTCATTGAAGCTTATCGCAAGAGATTAAACTCTGATGATAAGGAGACACAAGTGAGAGCTAGAATCTGTAGTTAACTTGGCCTGAAAATTTGATGTTCAGTTTGTCTAATCTTGACCACATATCAATGTTAAATTTGATTAGAATGAAGCATACTGCTAAATTTGCTGACTGCCTTACCCTTGTAATTTATTAGTATGCAGCTGCAAGAGCATGGACCAGATGGGAAATGATGACTGCCCATCTTCTTCCAAATGAAGAGAATGTCAAGAAAGGAGATGATGATAACTTTTCATTGGTAAGACAATTTAGTTCTAATTGGTGGTTTTTACATTGTTTGCTAGAACAAACATCAATTCATTTTCTGTAATGCAATAACTGATTCAATTCTCAGCCTTGCAAGCAGATAATCCCCCCCTTCTGTTCAGCTTCATATTCTATTTAGCCATCACAATATTCAGCATCAGATTTTTGGCCTAATTAATTTATTACTTCCTTAGTTGTGGATTGTCTAGATAACTGAAGCTTTTCTCATGGACATGCTCCTTTTGTCCCATTCAGGCATTTGCAAGAATTGAAAACCATTACTTTGTGAACAAGGGGTTTTTTCCTTCAGGCTCTTTCCTTTTGGACAATGTTGATAAGATAAGGCATATCAAGGCTACAATTGTGCAGGTATATGTTGCCACTGTCACTATGTTTATACTCTCTCTCGCTCATTTGGAAAACAAATTGATCTTGTTAGGAAGATGAACCTAGTGATCCAACATGCTCCACAGCATTGTTCAAGAAATATCAGTGCATTTCTCTTGCATAAGGGAAGGGCTGTGCTTTCTAAGTGGGATACTGCAGGCACTCTGTTCTTTCCTTGTGTCTATAAGGGGAATTTGGAGTATTTTGCTTTTAGGAGAAGGTGGAGATTTTGGCACTGTTCCAAAAATTTCCTGCTTCACGAAGTAAAATGACTTATCAATTATCAATATTGTAAATTTGACTCTTTTATATTCTTTACGTGGTAATAAGATCTTTCAATCCTGAAATGATGCTTCTAAGATTGACAAAGTGGTTTATGAAAACATGTTCATGTTGTATTTAGCAGTACTTTCAAGGCAGTGTGCCTGGTGCACCTTGAAGGTTTTATGGGAATTTGAGTCAACTGGTCTTGAAATATGTTCCAATTTGCAGGGAAGATATGATGTTTGCTGTCCCATGATGTCTGCTTGGGATCTTCATAAAGTATGGCCTGAGGCAGAATTTAAGGTATGTGCCTATATTGTCACACTTTGTTGAGAACTATATATATGTGTTGGAACTGTTAAGTGCATTGTTGTTGCTGGTCTGAACTTTTTTCATAGTGGCTGTGCCATGTGTAGTTTGAAGTTGGGTCCAGGCAAGATATCTTAGATAAAAGTTGCCTTAAACATGCTATTGTAGCATGTATCAAAAGCCAGAAGTTACAAAGTTCACCGGGTTCTCATGGGGAAATTCATGTGCCTTTGGGAAGCAATTTTCTTCGGTCATCTGTGTATACAAACTACATGAGGAAATATCTTATATTCCACTGTTCTTGGTCATACAATTTACCAAATCGGGTCACCTTGGACAGATTGTTCCAGATGCCGGACATTCTGCCAACGAACCAGGAATAGCTGCAGAACTTGTGGCTGCAAATGAGAAGCTCAAAAACATTATCAAGAATGGATCTTGAAACGTAGTGGTTCAAGTGGTTGCGGTTTGAGTCAGTGAGAAAATTTGGGAAACTTTGTGGCATTATTTTACCTTATAATGAAAGTAGTTTGCACGCACTTTAAATGTCATCTGGAAGGAACATGTCAAATAACATATTAGATTTTTGTACTGACATGTTTTGCACCATCCGTCTCTTTCATTTAGATTGATGGATATTCCCCAGCTCTCTGATTTTTCTTCTTCTGTGACAATGGATAAATAAATTCTCGGGGGCAGTAACATGCACAAATATATGCAATGTAATGCTCATACATCTTAATTGGCAATGTCCACACTGGTGTTGTTACAAACAGGATGATGTCAGGTGTGATGTTTGCCCTCACTGCTCAAAATCTGTCATCATACATGGCGCTAGAACTCGCTGCAACGGGGGGGCGAGGTTTACCGTAAAGTTTGACCTTGCTACCTTTGCAGCAGCTCTCTATTGAACTTGCACTAGATTTGTAAATCATTTGTAAATTGCATTATTTTGTGGTAATTTGATATTTAATTTAAAGCAAAATGAGATAATTTAATGAGTCTATTGAACATCATCAACAACGAGGTAGCGAATCTTGGAGGTGAAATCTTTAACATTCGAATTTCATACCTCATGCACATTAATCTCTTCCCTCCCCCACTTAGTTAGACTGGAAAAAAAAAAAAAAAACAATAGCACAATGGGGTAACATTTCATTAAATGATCTAAGGTATTTCTACGTGTGCAGCTCTTTGTCGCATGTACGGTGTGGAGGTTGGGCTCCTTTGAAATAGTTGCGAGCCTTTTTCCAGGCAGTGATGTCCTGGAATAAGCAGACGTCGGAGTTTTGGTTATTAGCGAAGTATTGGGTCTCAAAATCGCCGGTGAGGTCTCCTTTATCATGCCAAGTTGACGTGGTGTTGTCATAGGACCTGTTTCGTTTGTACTTGAAACGGCTCTGCAATACGAGGCAACCGGAATAACTAAACAGATCACAGATTCTTCACAAATCAAAATCAATGTACTTTAAAAACAAAAGAAACTCACTCTTGACCATTTGCATGCTGTCGATCACGCCGGTGAGATCGACGCGGTGTTGTCATAGGACCTGTTTCGTTTGCACTTGAAACAGCTCTGCAATATGAGGCAACCGGAATAACTAAACAGGACACAGATTCTTCACAAATCAAAATCACTGTACTTTAAACTAAAGAAACTCACTCTTGACTATTTGCATGCTGTCTATCACATGGTGATTAGGCCCTCTTCAAGCTGTTTTCCAATTTTTTGAGTTCCTGTTGAGTAACAAGTTTCTGCTGTGAAGAAACTGTATGCTTCCGTGAAATTTTAAATAATTTCTGTCCCGTTCTTCCTTTTGAAAATTTTGAGGCTGGAGTCCCATTTTGCTACATAGAACATTATCGAGTCTTCAGCTAAGATCTGCTTGTCTTTAAGCCAGCCTGAATGTCAGGTATTCTGCCATTCACAAAGAAAGACTTACAGGTTGATGATGATCCATTTGCATGCTACTTGTTTCCTTGCCATTGCTTTCAGATGTTTCATTACCATCTTGACTTTCCACAAGGCACTTCTTGTTACTCTGTAGTCAACAGCAGAAAGTTAGCTGAGCTTATTTCAACTGTACTGACGGCTTAACAATGATTCTCATTATCAATAAACAACTCACCTGAATCAAAGTTCGATGCCTTTGTTGGATTGTTGAAAGTGACTTGATCTCTTTAAGAGGCTTGAGACAAGGTTTCTTCTCCAAGTTTGCATCCTTGTAAATCACTCTTTCCTGGAAATAAGCAAGTTATTATTGAGATCTATTCAAAGCTTATCTTTTGTAAAGAAGTAGAAATGAAAATGGATAAGATAAAAGAAAGCAGTTTCCTCATAAAGCTACCGACCTTGTGTGTGGCCTTTGAAGTCTTCTTGACAATAAATTTCTTTTCCATGTGGCCAGTGTTGAGATCCAATTGTCTACAAAAGTTGAGATAAGTAATGCAGGAAAAATTAATAACAAAGAATATCCAGGAAAAAAAACTAACTCACCTATTGTCATTATAAGATGCTGAAGTGTTTTCTTTATCATTGCTCTCCATATTTTTGCCACCATTTGCCTTGTTAAAAAAAGCCCTTTGTATGATTTGTAGCATCATCATCAAAGGTTACAGGTTATCTGGATGCCCACCTTCAAACATGATTTCATTACATCTTGTTCACCCTTCTTTTGTTCATTCTCATTGCCCTTGCTACTTGGAGCTTCAAAAAGTGGAGCATCTCCTGAAATCCTCTCTTCAGAATTTGGCTCAGATTTTCAGTCAGTCTCACAGGTATCAGAAAAGGCTTCAACTTTATTCTTGTCCAGTGGTGGTTAGAAAACTTCATTGTCTGTCAAAGGCCCTACATTTACATTTCTGTCATCACTCCTGGAAGTACAGCACACCTCCAAAGAATTATTTCTTGATTGCTCCTCAATCTTGATATTGCTGAATTCTTCTTCAAAACTTTTGGAGGCTTGGATACCTGTCCTTTGCAACTTTGACAAAGTTATATACCCTGCTCTTAACCTCTCGTACTTTTAACTGTTTTCTTGAAGCATCTAATGGCACAGGTCTATTATACCCCAAAACAGGCCTCTTTCCACCAGAGATCTCCAGCTTCTTCATCCCGGCACATGATGTATTTACAGGTGTATTCTGTTCCAAGGCAACATTTGCCTTCTCTGACTTCTTAGGTGAATGAAACACCGAAGCCTTTGCTACTATTCTATTCTTTGGGACTGCAGCGGCTTTTGCTTTTGGGTTCCTAACACTCCTAAAGGCTGTTGAATTTGGCTTCTCCCGATTTTTCTTCCCTGGAGTAGTCAGAGCTCTGGCAACACGGCATTGCTTTATCTTTTGCATTGGTACTGTCAATGAAATAATCAAATGGAGTCAATGCCAGCGAACTAAAATGATGAAGAAGAGAAAGTGCAATGTCCTTATTGAATTGAAGGGACTATGCAGGTTACCTTGACTCCTTTCGATACATTGCTTTGGGAAGCCATACATTAGGGCTCCTTGCAGCCACGACCTGCCATAAGTAAATGTAATCCCCAAGTCTAAATTAAAGTGTTGCAGGAACCAAGCAAAAGAGAAAAAGAAATACTGGTTACATTAACCAACCCGAAGAAGGAAATTTTTGAAGATTTCTTCAGAGTCCATTTCTTCCTAGTGGATTTGGTCACATCCTGCAGCACGACAGTTCGGGATATATAGAGCTTCAAAATTTTATATTGAAAGAACATCTACAAGTAAGCACAACTGGTATGGACAAGTATAAATTGTTTGTTCTTTTTCCCTGTCTTGATTAATTAACAAAATAAAACTCTCAACTGTAACAACTAACTAATCCAACAAATGTGGGATTGATGACATAAAAGCTCAATTCAGGACATTAAAATATATTTTTTTTAAGATGGGAATCTATGAAAACATGAGGAAAACCCTCCAACCCGTTGTTCCTTCCTCGTTGAATTAAGGCCCTAAATGCTGGAATCGGTAAAACTCAAGACAATACTCAAACCCTTCTTTTCTTTTCTTTCTTTTTTTTTTCTCTTTCTGATTTCTCTCAGAATTTTGAGCAATAAAACAAGAAAATCATATAATAACCAAAAGGGCATCATCAAGATTCAAGAAACCCAAAACAAAAAACACCCAATTGCCACAAAACACTAACTCGTAGGATAATTGTGTTAAAGAAACTAACAAATTTCAGAGTGAAACTTAATTTCATCTACAGAGGAAAAAAAATAAATAAAAATAAAAGAAAACAAAAACAATAATTATTGAAAAAAAGGAAACACATCTTACCAACTCCGTGAACAGAACCAGTAGCGATCTTGACCGAGGTGGTAAGGATCGGGTGCGGTGAGATCCACGAACTGCTCGTAGAACTCGTCTCCGCTTCTTTCCTCGCCATTGAAATCCAAAGACCGAGTCTGCGGGTCCTCCATTTTCACACACACACACACACAGAGGTTGACAGAAGGAGCGTTCTTCTTCTTCATCATTTCTTCTTCTCGTTACGGATTGTTCATGGAGACGGGCAGAAAAGATTTAAACTTGCTTTGGAAAGTAGCCGTTGGAAAATTCCATATCGGACAAGATGGTGAATACCCGTCAACCGCCCGTAATCCGCTTGAAAATAGGGTCGGATCCCTTTTTTTAATCCGAATGCAAACATAACTCCAACATGAATAATTATACTTAATAATTTTAAAATCTAAATTTTAATAAAACGAATTTCTAATAATTGCTTTTTCTTTTTACTTTATATATATATATATATATTTAAGAATAAGATGGAGATTATTTTAATATTTTAATTCATTTAAAACGAATATCCGAACTCATAATTTCATGGTAGGAAGGAATATTTTTTAATATTAGGAGACCGAGATGACGTGTTGTGTAATAAATAAAAACCCTAACAATCGAAGAGGCAAAGGCGTCGTCTCTCTCCGTGTCCACGGCGGCCTTGTCTGTCCATCCGACACGCGGCTTTCCGATTTGGAGTCTTCCCTACCGGAGAAGAGGGGCCTCCCGGTTAATTAAAGGAAACACACACTCGATCGGGTTGTTCTTTAAGATAATTCTTGGCGGAAACCGGCGATCCGTCGTGATTGGTGCTCTTCCTCCTCCGTCTTTGAGGTAGTTTCTCTTCTAGACCGCTATTCCCAATTAACCTTCTCCTTTATTCTCCCTCTACTTCAATAATTCTGATTTGATCTCAACACACAGAGAGAGAGAGAGAGAGAGAGAGAGAGAGAGAAGCGCAGTGGGTCTTTGTTTTCTTATATGTGGGGTCGTGTTGGAGATGTGTTAATAGAAAAAGGTGCAGTCTTTTTGAATGCATGAACATGAGCAGAGGGAAGTAGGAATCGTTGGATTATGTAAAGGTAGCACTTTTATTATTATTATTATTTTGGAGGGGTCAATTAACGCTTAGATTAAATGGGTGGCTAATATTTGTCAGATAGCATTCTTTGCTTGTTTTTTGTGTTGAAACTATTTATATGGGAAACCCTTTTTGAAATTTCTCCATTTGAATTGCTTTCTTCTGTGTATTTGGGTGAAGGGGTATTCTTTAGAATCATTTTGGCAAGTATTTGTTTTATTTTAAAACTTGGTATATACCATCTTGTGCACACCTCAACTGCTGATTTGTCCTTTCCAGTTTTGCAGGATTCAATGGATTTGGCGACAGAGAATAAAATAGCTGCAATGCTTCTGAAAGAAGCGTCAGAATTGCGGAAACGAGCTGAAAAGGAAGGTGTTCATGTTTATCTTGAACAGCGTAAAGCGAGAGGCCGGCCGAACTCGCGGTTCCTTACTGCAACTGTTCTTGGGGTGCAGCAAGGTAAGCTTGTTATTATTGCTTTCCTTGTTTTATTTTTTTTTTTCCTGGTTATGTTCTGAAGGCATGGGATTTTGTTTTCCAAAGATGAATGGTTGCACATTTTGTTAACATAGCCTGCCTGCCTGGATAAACTCTGCTCGTCACCTGACCTGCTTGTAGATTTTATGATGATGACTGATATGGTTTGGGACGTTGTTGAATATAAACTGAATAGGAATTAAATCAATTTGATTAGAGAAGTGAGAAATATGTTCAAACATTGAATGGATTGTTTTAAGTAATTCTAGAGGAACTGTTGTAGCATTCTCAGGCAGTGTGTTATGATCATCCAAATCCATCAGATGTTGAGATTTTTGGATGTGAATGTATCTTTGAAGGTGTATCTGCAGCTTGAGGCAATACAGCACAAGCCCACTCTTCTACAGTGGGCTTATTGAGATCACATGCACAACAAGTTGTGACCTCTTTTCAGTAGGAGGCTAGAAATCAAACTAAATAGTACCATCACAATCCCCCCCTCCCCAAAAAAAAAGAAAAAAAAAAGTGAGATGCTAGAAAGCAAACTAAACTACTTAATATCAGTTTTTTTTCCCATTGTTTTCATCTTTCTACTATAGTTTAGTGGCTTGTTTTATTTCTATTATTATGGTTTTGATGACTATTTTCTGTTCTTAGTTTGGGGAATCTGAGATAACATTGTGTTGACTTGATTTTGCTTGTTGAAGAGCATTGTGTTGGCTTCATTTAATGCCACTTACGTATCTGTCTCTTGTCTGCTGGTTTTAATTTTTGAATTATTCTCAGCAAATCGAGCTGTGGAAGTGAATGAAATGTGGCAAATTCGGCAGAAAGAGCTTGAGATGGAGGATAGGCTTAAAGGGAAATCAATACATGAGAGGTATAACAGTATGAACCATTCAGATGTCGCCAAATCTTCTAGAAGCATGAGTAAGAGGTATGCTTTAACTGATAACAACACTAGTACTTCATACTCAGCAAGCAAAAGAGTGTCTGATAACAACTCGGGGGAAAATGAAGGTTTGCATGACGAAGAGATTGAGGAATTTTTGCACTCAAGGTTAGTTCTTTCTCTCTCTCACCACCTTCCCCATCAAGAGGAGTGGGGTTTGTGTCTGGAATGGTGCATATGCACTCACTAATTTCCTAGTTGCTCGGTCTCTCTCTCTCTCTCTCTCTCTCTCTTTCGCTGTTTTTTTTTATTTTTTTGGTGGCATTGGGTGTTGGGTGTTTCACAATCCTGTTACAGTTCTTGAGGTAGTAAGGTAGACCCTACCTTGGGCACCCATAAGCCTGCAACGGGAAAAATGCACTGACCCAATTGCCACCAGGGGACAAAACTCCAAGGCTTGTTGAGCCAAATACAGAGCATTACAGAGTGACTGGTTTAAGTCATCTGACATGAACATGTTTCCAATTACAGGGTCAAGCGTGGACGTGGTGCTGTGGGATCAAGGATGGATGAAACAGGACCTTATCTTCCTTCTTGCTCAGACAATACAGAAAATTTGTCCATTGATCTGGATGTGAGCAAACACCGAGTTGTCCTTGGTCCAGAGAAGCATTCTTTGCTGAAGTCTTATGAATCTTGTGAAGATGAGCCTGACGATGCCCGGAGGAAGAAGGCAAGGAAGATTTACTCGAGGAGTTCTGAGAAGAAGCAGAGGAAGCATGCATACAAAGAAAAGTCTAGGGATAAGAAAAAGAAGAGGAAGGAGAAGAAGAGCAGACGCTAGTCTCTTCCTTGTTTGGTTGTGTATGCAGAAAATTTGAAGCTTTGTTGCCTCTGATTTTGTATGATAATTCTTTTTTGTACAGATGCTAATGCTTGATCAAAAGTATGTGGAGGGATGCACCACTTGTTAATTTTCCTTCTCATCAACTTCCACAAAAGAAAGTGGGGATGCCCTAGTCTTGTTTAATTATTGCGCATCAACATTTTCAGATAAGCAAGTATTTTTCAGATTTTTTATCCCATGATGTTTCAATCCTCTGGATACAGATGACCTGGGGGAGTCATTCCCACTTTACATTCATCATAGTAAAAGCAACCCTTTAAACTAGGAACAACTTGAGGCTATTGCTACATTAGGTGAAGGTTGACGAGATTGATTTAACTTCAACTGATCGGCGATAAAAGGTGTACCTTATTAAAAACGTGGCCTTAGGGCTGTCGAGGCAATGCCTCAACCATTGGCTTTCCTGCAAATCTTGGATCTTAAGGGCTGCCAGGATCAACTAATTTGAGGTTTTCGATTTGGTTCTGCCCTCTTTTGCTCCAACTTCACGCTGGCATTTTACAGATCAAGCTTGCCCTGGCTCCCTTCTCCTCCAATAATGCTGGATAATTATAGTTTTATCTAAATCCATTTCTGCATGATTTACGAAATCAACATAGTATTCTTCTTTTGCTTTGATTTCTTATTTATTGTATCACATTGTGTTGATCCAGTCGTTGGAACATGGGAACTTTGGTTCGTTGTCCTTTGTCGTGGATGTTTGTTTGGGAGACTTGAAGTTGGGTCTACCGGAGTCGTTAGGGGAAACTGTTTCTACTTCAACACAATGCCTTTTAAGTGGCTTGGTAGACAATCAAAGCATTCTATCCACTTGAAATATAATCTCGCAGCAGCTCTCTCGTCATTCAGCAAATAATCTTTTCCATTCACTAGTCACTACTAATAGATCTCTTCAACAACACTTACCTAAACAGCAACTCTATGGCTTTCAAGCACAACCCATAATGCACAAATGACAGCTCCTCTCATCATTACCATCATTTATTATAACGTCAGGTCCAGTACGGTCTGAAAGCCAAAACAGACTAATGAATTTTTCGTGATTATCTGTACATTACACTATGAACCTCAGCAAGGCCGATGTCATGAGTCCTCAAAGCGATGATCCATCTCATCAAAGATTTCCTCCTGCACATTGCAAAAACCAACATCAGTATATCAGGCTGTTCTTGAAGAAATTGCTGGAATTGAATGTTGGCAGAACTATCAATAATTTGTGCCTGTAAAAGTTCTTCGATGACATCTTCCATTGTTATTATGCCTACTAATAGATCTCTTCAACAACACTTACCTAAACAGCAACTCTATGGCTTTCAAGCACAACCCATAATGCACAAATGACAGCTCCTCTCATCATTACCATCATTTATTATAACGTCAGGTCCAGTACGGTCTGTAAGCCAAAACAGACTAATGAATTTTTCGTGATTATCTGTACATTACACTATGAACCTCAGCAAGGCCGATGTCATGAGTCCTCAAAGCGATGATCCATCTCATCAAAGATTTCCTCCTGCACATTGCAAAAACCAACATCAGTATATCAGGCTGTTCTTGAAGAAATTGCTGGAATTGAATGTTGGCAGAACTATCAATAATTTGTGCCTGTAAAAGTTCTTCGATGACATCTTCCATTGTTATTATGCCTACAGCTTCTTCTTCTTCAGGAAGTCTTGGGAGTTGATTGTCGTTTATATGGAGGATGTCTGAGTTCATGTCCTTTGTCCACTTCTTACTCCTTGAGCCCCTGTGGGAATTGTTGGCACGGTTGGGAAAGCTCTTCCACTTCTGGAGTGATCTCTTGCTTTTTAAAGTTTTCTCTTGGAGAGAGTTTTCAACAGGCTTTTCAACAGCAATATCAACCTTTACTTCTTTCACAGGCTCTATCACAGACACAGAGAGAGAGAGAGAGAGAGAGAGAGGCGTCAATGTAAAGTGATACAGATCATCCAGGCAGACAGTAAAAAGCTAACACTTACTGTCAGCAGCATCGTTGTCAGACTTCAGCCCTGTCTTGCTGGTCTGTTTTACAACAACAGCCATATGGCTGTGACCTTTCTGAAACTCATTTAACATGTCATACAATGGTAAAGTTTCTTCAACCCTAGACCAAAAAACATGAAGCTCAGTTGTGGCAGAAAGAATCACATCAAGTGGCTCCCTGAACTATTTAGAAGGTAAAATCTCATGAATGACATAAAAGATGAAAAAAAAAAGTACCTGGGGATCCGCCGTATGGTAACATTCTTTACAGGCACTTCTTCATTTGGCTGAATTCTCAATAAATTCTTGACCTAAAGGTCAGAAAAAGCATCTATTTTAAAAGATACTGAAGAAAAATAATTCTTGCAAATACCTTGTTGGAATGCCCTTTATACTTATCACATGAGTTCAGATCTTCACGCAGAAAGGTAAATCCAGTGGACAAATCAGGGAATCAAACCAAATCATTAAGTGCATTGGATTTTTCCAAGACATTTATGATAATTACTGTGAAGGGTGAGATTTGGGATGGTAGCAAAGTCACACTATTATCACATAAATGTTATAGCAAAAACAGCCTTTCTATAGGATAAAAATGTGTACATCTAACTCTTCTTTAAACTCTACAATGTGAGAGCTCAAGCAGTAGGATGCCTTTTTTCAGGATAATTACTTTCATTTTCGTTTGTGCATATTTCTTCACTGAAAATTTCAGTTAGGATTTATTGATGCATTTCAAAGATCATATTTGTACTTTGAGAACATATGAGACAATGTATGTGTTCTTTAAAATTTAAGGTAGGAGTTCACAAATTTCAAAAACACAAAAAAGAGGAAGAGAATGAACCACAAGGTGACACAGAAAATAAGCATATGGTGTCCCAGCACATGAGGTACACAACCTTACCTTCTCTTTCACATAAAAGTTGTTTTTATAATCAGAACTTGTAACCTCCAAGTCAATGGGATAACCTTACCGTCAGGGGCAGATCCAAAAAATCTTATTAGTGGGGACAATATATAAGAAAGAGATAAATAGAATATTATTGTGATTTTCATAGTTACA
The DNA here is from genome assembly GCA_020883675.1 of Bruguiera gymnorhiza. Taxonomy (NCBI): domain Eukaryota; kingdom Viridiplantae; phylum Streptophyta; class Magnoliopsida; order Malpighiales; family Rhizophoraceae; genus Bruguiera; species Bruguiera gymnorhiza. The sequence continues at coordinate 6,612,165 of JAIRCJ010001062.1, read as the reverse complement.
TACAAAAATTTTTGAAAAATTCAATTCTATGTGTGAAATATTTATTTTAAATTATTTGATTGAAAGAAAAATAATGTCTACCAATAAATCATGATCACAAAAAAAATTTGTGAGATTTTGTAGGGAGCATTTAAGAAAGAGATTTTCTTTTATATCTGATTTTCCAAATGAGCGGGGGCAGAATTTAATTTTGAGTGGGAAAAAGATGAGAATTCATAAAATCTCCTTCCTAAATTCTAGATTTGGGTGTGGACAACTCGCCCTTCAGATAAAGTGACAAAAAGAAGGGATATAAATCTGTCATTGTTTTCTGAAAGCGTCACAGCCACCAACTTACCAGAACAAGTCCAATTATGTTTGTAGGTTGCTCATAGTATACTGGGACTCTGCTATGCCCTTTCTCCAATATCAGGTTCATCAAACCCCTGTACACAAGAGTATGTAATGCAGCTGAAGATGAAATTTAGATAACATAAGCAAGGGACTTTTTTTTCTTTGTTCTACCTTGCTCGCAGAGTATCTCACCTGTCAAGCTTGGCATTGATATCAATTGAAAAAATTTCAGATATAGGAGTCATGGCATGCCTAGCAGTTTTTTCAGTGAGCTCAAGTGCTCCAGCTATAATTGTTGTCTCGTCATGGGTTAGTTCCCCACCTTTTCCAGCCTGATAAAGATAAAAATATAGTACTAAGGCTGACAGAAAGAAACAAAAACTGAGGTGAACAGTCCAAAAAAATGGAGCAGAACCACAAAAAAGAAGTTCCAACAAAGAAAAAAAAAAAAAACAGTGAGTGCATGACCGGTAGAAATAAAAATGAAGGCAATGATTCAACAGGGAAAGCACCAACCGAGCTACAGACAATCCATGGGTAAAAGGACAGAAAACAACTTAAGATAAATCCAACATTAAATGTCAGTTTCTGTTGCTGTGTTCCTGAAATTAAAAAAAAACAAGAAGAAAAAAAAAACGTACCTCATTACCATGCAAATCTACAAGCGTCTTCAACTCAGCTCTGCGAAAGAGTGCTACATGTCCAGGTCCCAGAAGGTAGTCTAAAATCTAGAAAAACAGATAAAGCATAAACTATCATTCAGTTTATGTGCGATAGGCAGAAGGTGAGAGCACTTAAACCAACATATGCTACCTTGCTTATGGGGTAGGCAACAGGAAACCATAACCAAACAAGAAGACGGACAAATGGGGCCACTTTTGCGCCAATCGCCAAGCCATATCGAGAACAAACGGATTGTGGTATAATCTGCACAATCAAATGGACAGCAGTTACTACAGTCACACATTACATTGGCTCAACTACCTTCTTTAGAATGTAGATACAATCAAACTTCTAAAAGGCAACAATGATATATTGCAGTGTCGAGGAGTATTTTTCATTAAAGGCAGAAATGATTCAAGAACTCAGATCCCATGTCAAGTAGATCCTCATGGAAAGAGCTTCACTTCTTGGCCAAGAAAATTGCGTTAGTAAAGCACTGGAATGGTGTAAAATACAAGTCGACTCACAGACCCATTTATCCATTGTCAGTTAAGGCCTATCCAACTGTCCAACTTCAATAATTTTAAATGCTAATGAAAAATGGTTCCTCACCTCACCGAATAGAAGAATTAGCGTGACAGAAATTAGAATAGCACCCCAGGCCGCAACCAGGCCATCAAGAAAAATTGGAAGTGCCTGGGAATAGAGGAGATTAATTCCATATTTAAGTATATTTTTGGCCACCATAAGAAACTTAAGTGTATGTACCTCCATGGCAGCAGCATTTGAAATAAGTAGTGTGCAGAGCAACAAATGTTGATTTTTTACCACTGGTAATATCTTCTCTGTTAGCACAAGGAACAAAAACCAATTCAGTGAAAGGTAAAATTGCATGGCATAATGGCCTTGGTGAATATCTTTTATGTCAAGTTGGCTTTCTCCAGTGAAGATTCAGAATAATATGCAATCTTTGTGAATTCCACTACAACCATCACTATACACAGTGTAATATATGCAACATCATCAATTAATGAAACCCCTACAGTGATAATTACAAATAGCTCCCCATTAATCTAAAAACGCCTTTTTCAGAAAAACAAACAGAACAAAGTACACTTGGCAGCTACAGAGAAAACATGCAACATACTTCGAGCTCTTCTTCCTGTTTAGATAGAAACTGCAAAGTTAATTGGTTAAATGAGGTAATTGAGATGACCAGTAAAGCAAACGTTCTCCAAAACATGTCAATGACAGCAGAAGAAAAGCACTAATAAGAGGATCTTTCTCATTGTTAAATCTGCTGATTGTACACGTTTTCTTTTGTATTTTCTTTTTGTCACTTCATGCTCAATGTCTTTTGATTTGGTTACATCGGAAACTTTTCTTGCTCAATTTCGATGCCATTATTTCCAGCCAACCCATTTGTTTTGTAATTCTGTTTCCATAACTGCATCGATGCCTTTGCAAATAAGTGAATAGACCCCACAAAATAAAGAGAAAAAGAAAAGGAAAAACACAATCAACACCATTAACTTATATATTGTCATCCTAGAAAATTTCTTCAGATAATAATTGGCACATTCATCACACGAAACTAAATCAGTTAGAAAAAACAAAAAAAAAAAAAAGACAGATGGTCAGAAAACAATTAGACAAAGAATAAATGGAAAAGAAAAAGAAGAGCAGGCATATATAAGGCAAGTAATTGAACAACAGAACACAAGTTGAATATAAATTTTCCCTACTAGTTCCCTTTCTCAGGTCCCACCTCCACTTCCTCCACCACTTCCCTTTCCCAAAATTACCCAGCATCCAGACAGAGAATAAGCCCATCAAAGATGAAACCAAAAGCAAGAAATGCAAAGAAAAACACGGATAAGAAGAAAAGAAAAACAAAAAAAAAAAAGAAGATAAAAAGATGAACAAAATACCAGCGTATTTGCGATCTTTGGGAGTCCCAGACTTGGCAAGAACTTCAAGATCGACTAGGCTCATGGACATGAGTCCTAAAGTAAGCCCAGACATCAACCCAGCAAACATCACCAACAATACTATGACCAGAATGTGGATAAAAAAACCCGATTCACAGCAACTGTACTCTACCGCCATTCAATTTTCTTTCTCTTTCCTCCTTCAATACCAGAAAAGAAAAAAAAAAGGAAAGAAAGAAAAAAAGAAAAGAAAAGCAACAACTAAAACAGAAAAAAGAGGGGTTCTTTTTCTGGGTTTGTCTCAAAATTAAGCAAAGTTGAGAACTTTGACAATCACTGTTAGGAAAATGATAACAAGAGCCATTTAACCTCCATTATTCTTCTCAAGCTTTCTCCAAGACACTTGCTGAACTGATTGAAAAGAGAATAAAATGAAGAAAAAGATCAAAGAAAGCCTTCCTTTTTCTCCTTTAATTCTGTGTCTGGTAGAATCGTTTTTAGAGTTCAGATTAACAAGTTAAAGCGCTGCCTGCATATGTATTTATAGAGAGAGAGAGAGAGAGGGGGGGCGTTGGAGACTAGTATGCGAAAGGTAGGAGAAAAGGCATACACGTGTAGATAGAAAAATACAGGTTTTTTTGTATTTATTTTAAATAAATATAATTAATATTATTAATTACAATTAATAATACACATATTCATTATAATTCACCAGTTTAAAGTCTTCTTATCAATTTCAAATAAATAATGAAGACGATTTTCCGACGAGAGAAGGGTTAAAAGCGGAAGAAATGTTGTCTGAGGCCATTTCAATGAATTAAGTTAAAGAAAAGGCGATGGAATAATATATATATATATATATATATATATATATATATATATTAATTTTTTTAAAATCAATAAATTTATAATTAATATAATAAATAATATAAAAATATACAATTAATTATAAAAGTATCTTTTTTGACTTGAAGTCATACATTTTATGGATGTAATTACGCATTTTAGGGATGGTGGGGCGGGGCGTGACGTGTGTAGTCTGTTGGTTGGATGCTACTACGGTCATTTCCATGGTATCCTTATTATCCCCAACTCTGACATCACGTTCTGTTTGGTAGGAAGGGAAAGTGGCACAAAATTGGAATTGTGATGGAATCGTTTTGTTAAAGGAAAGACAAAAAAAAAAATAAAAAGTAATTTTTTGATCAAATATACTTTCAACGTTAATATAAGTCGAGAATCATGATACCATAATTAAAATAATATAATAAAAATGTTACATTACGCTAAAAAATCATCATATAATATCGTTTTAGTTTTAAAATAATTTAATTTTACTCTTTATTTTTTGAAATTAAAATGATTAATTTAAATGGTAATTGAAATAAGATTGAATTAGATTTAAGTTTACATGATGTATTGCAAATGTCTTCCCGTGTAGTCATAAAACCAATAAAGAGCAAGAAGCATCTGTTCCATCGTCTACTCGAGTAAACACAAAAGAAGAAGAAGAGGAAGAGGCATCGAAGATGATTGATTGGAGTCTCAGCATCACACACAACTGCACGTGTTGTGCATATTTTCTTGGATTCTTGACGATTATCATCGTGTGTCAGCAATTAAAACGTGTTAGAATTTAGAACATGCAATGCCTTGTCTCTCATCATCATCGTATATTTTTCCTTAAATTGCAGACCCTCTCATTTAACACACGGTATTCCGAGTGATCCGATTGAGGGAATTCAGTGGGCCTAAGCATTACAGCCGAATGCAAGGAATTAACGAAGAATGGACCTCTTGTCCAATTGGCGTAGAAGAATTTACACTTCTAGTTTATTTAGTTGGTGTTTTTGATGTTACGGCTAGTCTGTTTCCAGTGCAACAGAAGTGGGCGGGGGCAGCCACGGCTGACACACGACGACGGGTTTGTTGCTTTCAGTTGCCTTTCCTTCCTCTCCATGTCGAGTGTTTTATAAAGGTTATAAGCCTTTTTGTAGGTAAATCCTTAGCGGTTGGAGATCTTTATCCTCCAAGAAACCAAAAAAAAAAAAAAAGGGCTACGATAGATTTTTTTTTTTTTTTGACCGTTGAAATTCTTGATTTTGGAAAAAGAAAGATTGATTTTTAAATCCTTAGAAATCCTCTTTTTTCAAATTAAACAATAAAAAGAAAGCTGAATCCTTGTTCGGTAAGGATTAGAATTTAGAAGCATTAAATGTAAGGAAATCTTGTACCTTGAAAAAAGCTTTATTCCAGAAGAAAAAAGAAAAGAAAAAAAAGAAATGATTACGTGGATCTCTAACCGTTGGAAATATGAATGGATGGTCTGGATTGTGAAGCTACTCGGGAAAAATTAATTATTTTTTAAATGATTAATTGAATTTAATTTTTGATTTACACGACAAAAAAAAAAAAACAAAAAACACAAAAAGACAGTAAAACATAATCGTCGCAGTTCGACAGAAGGAAATATAAAAGGGCTCGCGTCCTTGAGCGGTAAACGCAACATCTTCAAAACCATAGAAATGGATCGCGCCTTCATTAGAGCTCTCGAAAACCCAAATTCTTTTTGCCAATTCTTGATATCTGAGGTGCTCATTGCATCTCTGCGAGTCGTGGGTTTCGTCTACTTTTGATCAAGTTTTAAGTAATTCCTGTGTTTTGAGTTGTTGGTTTTGTTGTCAAGTGTGAATTGCTTCGTCGTTTTCAATTCATTTGCAATAATTGGTATCTGGGTTATGCTTGAATCTGTTCACTGAGTGGGGCAATGGGTTTCAGCGTGAATTGTGTATTGAAACGGGTTCCTGGATCATCAATGGCTTTGAACTCTGTGCGCTTCTTGGCCTTGAATTGCGTAAAATGAAGAACGTGAGTGATATGGGATCTTTCCGTGTAGGCTTATCTTGAGAATTATGGAAGAAAGTTCTGTTTTTTTTTTTTTTTCCTCAAAATGCTTCTGGATTTTTGCAGGAGCTCCAGGGGTAGATAACCGTGTCAAGGAGGCCAGGGAATCCTGCTCGACGTCTAGCTAATGGTCGAGGGATCCCTTTTATGCATTCCAAATCGCGTTCCTCACCTTTACTGTCTATTGGACTTGTGGTTGTGGTGCGTCTCTTTGGTTTCATTTGCATTTTCATTCTTGAGTTTTATATGATATGCGTTGGAATTCCTTTGGCAAATAAGAGATGTGATTCCTTGGATACTTCTGTTTTTCTCTGCTTCTTCGTGAAGGACTATGATTACTAACCAATTCATATTACTATTTAAGTTATTTAGTTTCGGCCTGAAAACTATTGATGGAATTGCTTTGGTTAATTTCAGGGTGCAATTCTCTTAATTGTCTACTGTTACAGTGGGTCAGGTTTGTTTTTTCTCCAGAAACTTTATTGCATAAACTTCCGTTTCTCCCTGTAAACCATTTGGTAAATGGCATTTTGATGCCAGACTGCTAAGTTTAAGTTTTTAAGTTTTTAAGTTTTAAAGTTTAAAGATGCATTAGACCTAATTTGTGGGACTGAATGGGAAACTTATTTTATTTTATTTTAATGCTGTTTAGTTTAACCTTTACTTGCTGCAGAAGTACTGAATCCTTAAGGTTTGTGTGCAGGTGGACGTATTAGTGACAGAGAAGCTTTAAGTAATGTGGAAGGTGAATTTTTTAATATATGTTAATGTTCTCCTGGCTTGATTTAATGTATCCATGGTCTGTGCATAAGAAGTAGACAGCAGGGAAATATGGCTGGTGCAGCAACATCTCCATGCAGAGATTGGACAATCTAAGGATTTCACATGTGTAAAATGCAGGTGGTGTTTCATGCACATTAGAAGTTCACAGAGCACTACCTATACTGAAGAAAGCTTATGGGGACAGCATGCATAAAGTGTTGCATATAGGCCCCGAAACTTGTTCTGTAGTATCAAAGTTATTAAAGGAAGAAGATACCGAAGCGTGGGGTGTGGAACCGTATGACCTAGATGATGTGGATGCCATGTGCAAAAGTCTTGTACACAAAGGTTTTGTGCGTGTAGCTGACACTTAATTTCCTCTTCCTTACTGTGCAAAATCGTTCTCTCTTGTTATAGTCTCAGATGCATTGGATTATGTGACTCCAAGATAACTCAATAAAACACTTCCAGAATTGGTGAGGGTGTCTGCTGATGGTGTCATTATATTTACTGGTAATTGCAAATAATTCATATGCTTATGGATTTATATCATTTAGTCATATGTGCTTTGGTTGCCGGAACATAATGGAGCAAAATGTTATTAGACACTGAATCTGAGTGAACTCCATCTCACCAACAAAGAGTTTGAATAGGGGATTGTGTCCTTATTAAGTTAGCTGATGTCAATTAGCTTTTAAAATGGCCTGCGCCACAGAAATTCAAGATTAAGGTGTTTAATTTTCTTCTTCAATTTGTTTAAAGAGCGAGAAGTGGCATCCATGAATCTTCTTTGTTGCCACCCTATGCTTAGCCATCCTTCATGAAATTTATTCCTCTGTGGGGGTTATTTATCCGCTTTATTTATTTTATAAAGTGACATAGAGCATATTCTTATAAAATCTTCACCTTGAATTGATTAAGTATGTTTAACTCCAAATTACTGATATGCTTGCTTATTTGTGGTTTGCTCTGACAGGGAATCTAGGTCAGTGGAGAGCTAAAGTTGTGGAGTTGTCTAAGTTTGGTCGTCCAATAAGTTGCTAATGTTTTTATATGGTTTATATTAGTTGTATGACATTTGTTCACAATTGTTTTATTTGGGGTTCATTGTTAGCTTATTTTTTGCCCATACATGGGTTGGTTGTGAGTCCACGTCTCACTAATTGTTAGGTTTTGTTCTTTTTAGGTCACTTTTGCTGTTGAGTCTTAGGTTAGAACTCTATAGAAAGTGTAAAATCACTATGAAAAGGAAGTACGTTAGCCAATTTTCGGTTCAGAACCAATCTATCCAATCACAAATGGAATGGGAAAAAAAGAATACAAAAAATGTCTAGGTCACATTTGGATTCATTCTATACCTTCATTTTTCTAATTTCTGTTTGTTTGTTAGAGATCATTGGGATGACTATAGCATCTATTTCTGGTTACTCGAAGAACTAACTTTCTGAATTGCTTCCAACGACACCTGAGTGTATGCTATAGCTTTCACTCTAGTTTCTCTCTCTGTATTGTATGATCCCGTGACGCTTGTATTTCTAATAATGAGTAGAAAAAACAAGAAAGATGCACAAATAAAGGGTATAGTTAAAAAGAATTGAATCGAATTATTGTTTTTGTGAAGGCGAAATTTTGGAGTTGGTCTTGGTGGATAAGGTACTTTCTTCAGGCTAGTTTAGAAGAGAATGAAGCTGCTGCAAAGAAGTTTGAGCAGGCTTCACAGAAGAGGTCATACAAGCCGGCCTGCCAGGTTTTCCACCTCAAGCCATACGCTCGAGATTTTTTGGGTTAATACCCTGTCTTTTTGTTCTTGCCTCTTGGCCAACAAATCATGCCAATGGGAACCTTCAGAATGGGCATCAATAGGGTAAATTCCTTGTGGAAAATCTACTGTCACCTTGTTTTTAATCACGGTGCAATAGACGATTGGCTTAAGATGCTCAATGGCAAAGTGAGCATGCAGAGTAATAAAGTTAGTTTTTTTGCCCACCCTCCCTCCATGCTGCTGTTTGTTGTAGTTACCTTATGTTTTGATGATTAAAAAACAACTTGAATTCATGTATTTATCATTTGTTGATAGCTTGTACGTGACATGCTCTTTCCAATAATTGGATGTGCTATCTTCTGCCTCTCGTCTTCTGTTGTGTGGTTAACAAAGAACCGGACGCCGTTTTTAGAAAGGATTTGTGAAAATTGAGATGCGTTCAGGCTAAAGCTGCAACTGGGACACCCGCTAGTTCCACCGTCTTATTCAAGTGCGCTTTGTTTCCGAATATGCCATTACCAAAGTCATTTGCGTTCTCATTTCCATAAAAAGCAAGTAATAAAAACAATTAAGACCATGTTTCTGGGGGTGCAATCCACTCGGTAACAAATCAGCATTTGAGAGGAAAACGGGCTTTTTATTTTTTCTAATTTAAGTAATGCCCCACTAATCAACATATTGATTCCTCTAGAAAAAGAGTGCTTTCTTTCAATTGTTCATCAAATGATGATCTAGCCTAATCCATTCTTATTTAGTTTCTCCACCACCACTCCCAATTCCTAGCAATTACGTATTTAATTTATGTGTGTGTGTGCGTGCGTTCTCGATATTGCAGCCATCGTAATTTAAACAAGTATATGTTTTTGCATTCTTAGTAAATAATAGTAAGAACATAGAGAGAGATAAGAAGCAACGAGGAGGCGGATGCGAGTATGAGCCGGTTGCGATTGGCACCGAGGGCCGTGGGCACCGCCACCGCAATCGGGAGAGACCAGTCCAAGAAAATCCCGCTCTTCCCATTAGTCTCTCTCCTATGTTTCGCTTCCATTTTCCTCGTCCTTTCTCTCTCTAGAAGGCCCTCGCTTTCTCCCCAACCCTTCCAGTACAAACCCGATCTCCGATCTGGGTCCTGCGACTACGCCGACGGGACGTGGATCTACCATCCGGATCCGAAACCCGACAGGTATGATAGTTCCTGTAAGGAGATATTTAAAGGCTGGAACTGCATTGCCAATAACAAATCCAATGCCAGAGAGATCATCAAGTGGCGGTGGCAGCCTAAAGGCGGCGGCGGCTGCAATCTGCCGCCGTTTGATCCGGCAGTGTTCTTGGAGTCCCACAGAGACATCAGCATTGGTACTCTCTCTCTCTCTACACTTGGTCCTTATTTTACTGAAGGACCGTCTTTGAAGTTAAAGGTAGTTCATTTACGTAGAATGCGAGCCTATCAGGAGGAAATAAAGATTTGGGTGTGTAAAAACTATCTGGGTCAGTGATGTTTTTGGTGTGCGTTAATGTACATATTCGCTGCTGCTGCTGCTTGTAGACCTTACGAGTTACGAGCCCTATTTGCAGTGCAGGATTTGTTGGCGATTCCTTGAATAGAAATATGTTTGTTTCCCTTTTTTGCACCCTGAAACGGGTCTCAAATGAAGTCAAAAAGTGGCGTCCTGCTGGGGCTGATCGTGGTTTTACGTTTCTTCGATATAATCTCACCATTGCCTATCATCGAACAAATCTCTTGGCACGTTATGGTAGGTAAGCAATATGTAATGTCTTTGGCTAATAATTTGGATTTGTGTTTGTCATCTGTCTATTCTATTTTTAGTTGTGCCTGCCTGCCATGGAAATTTCCTTTGGAGAAGTTAAATTGTGTTTTAGAAAATGGTTTTGTTTATGGTATTTACTTAAATGCAGCCTAAAATGTGTTTGCCATGCCTGCTGTTCCTCCTATCTTTTTAAGTGTGAGTTACTCTGGAGAGTTATTTGTGATGTGATTAGCCTCAAGGTCAAAATATTGTCCTGGAACACAGTCTCTTTGTGAAAATAAAGATCAGGCTGCATACATTTAATCCTTCTATGAATCCCACACAGACCTGATTCTAATATTTACATTTTCCATAACTGAACAAATTAACATTATAATCTGTACAATTTTTGCTTCCCCAAAATCCCATACATTTTACTCTTCCCTAAATCCCAGTTTGGGAGACTCTGCATTGGAATGCCTTTTTTGTTATCAGTCTAGAATGCCAGCATGATTCTGGTTACTTAAGCTGAGGAGGCACTGCCCAGTTTTACTGAAGCAAAAGGTTTATGTTTTTGCCACCCTTTTTTGCTTGTTTCATGTCTGGCTACTTTCCTTGCTACTTCTTCTAGGGCTGTCACATGACTTGAAATAATCTAAAAAGGATCTTAAATTCTGGAACCAGTTGTATGAATAACCATGGGATTTGATTGAAGTCAAGTTAGACAAAAAAACTGAACTAGGGGTTGCCTATGCCTGTCCAAAGGCATAGAAAGATAGCCATGAGAAGCACAGAAATAGTTTTCATGAACTGGTTTGGTGAAGTTGAAGCATCTAGGAATTTTAGTGAGGCAATTTCAAGATGTAACTTTTTGTAGAACAGATGGATGAATGTTCTTTGTGGAGGATTGGAGAAATTCTATTTGAGATGCTCTTACACTCATCTTTCATTTACTCTGTTTCTGAGGATTGTTCTGCTTTTTTTTATTGTAGGTGGTTGGCTAATGGTAATGGTGGTGAGTTGGAATCACTTGGATACAAGGAGGGTTATAGAGTTGACATCGACATTCCAGAAGGAACATGGGCAGATGCTCCAAGTTTTCACGACATTCTTGTCTTCAACACTGGACACTGGTAATACAGTGGATAAAGTTACTCTCACTTTTCTGGATGGTGGATATATTAGCCATACTTGACAACCTCCATCATATTCTGGCATTGGCTCTATATTTTTCTATATGATGCTTTGTACTTGTTAATTAGAAGAAAATTCATGGTGGTGTTACCTCATGGGCTTGTGAGCTCACCATTGTGGGATCTAGCTGCTAATTGATCTGTCTGTAGATCTGTCTGATTCATACACTTAATTTTTGGCACAGGTCATTAGATTTATTGTGGCCTGCCATGTTTGAATTTGATGCCACATTGTGGCCAGTATTTTACTTTACTACTATTCTTTGTATCTCCTATCATGCCAGACAATGTTTCATTGAATATGTGCACGTTTCTTTCCCTTTCTGATGAATAGGTGGTGGGCTCCTTCAAAATTTGACCCTTTAAAGTCACCCATGCTTTTCTTTGTAAAGGGTCAGCCTCTGATCCCTCCAGTACCTCCTGATGTCGGTCTCGACAAGGTTTTGAAACACATGGTATGGAGTTCAAATATGGTCTGAAATGTACAATATTTATGTTTCCTTAAAAAGGCTCAGGGCTTCCTAGAAAGAGCACATGGGCTATATGGTCAAACTTGTGTCGATATCTGTCATCTAAATTACTGCCAGAGTAAACTTCTCTGTGCTTACCAGTAAAGACAATAAAAATGGGCAGCAAATGAATCAAAATTTTTCTCCTAGTCTGTGCAAAATAGCTTGTCTTTAACATGCCATATTGTTTCAATATTTAGGCTACCTTTGTGTAGTAGTTTCCCTCTTTTGATTCTGTGCCTTTAGTAGATGCAGGATCTAGACAATGCTCTGTTCTAAGACACTTGACATGTTTGTCAGCACCCTGTTCTGCAGTTGCATGTTTTTAGGTAAATTCCAGTGTTGGTTTTCTGAGGCTTTTTTCTCCTCCTTGTGATAGATAAAATTTGTTGACAATGAAATGCGTCCCAGCGGAATCAAATTCTTCCGAATGCAGTCACCAAGACATTTTGAAGGTGGTGATTGGGACCAAGGTGGTTCTTGTCCACGACAACAGCCTCTGCTGCCTGAGCAGGTGAGTCGTAATTGGACTATGACTCGCAGGTTTGACCAAAATGTGCTTCTTATTGAATGCACATCATGAAGCAAAACCAGGGCCAATTCTTTCTAAAATGCTCGTCTTACGTTGGGCCTTCTAACAATCAATCAATCGTTTCCCTTTCTCTCCCAGGTTGAAGAGCTCTTCTCTCTAAGGAAAAATGGGACTAATGTGGAATCACGTTTGGTGAATGGTCACTTATCAGAGGCCCTTGAGGGGTCAAATTTCCATATTTTGGACATAACCAAGATGAGTGAGTTCAGAGCGGATGCACATCCGTCTACAGCTGGTGGAAAGAGACATGATGATTGCATGCACTGGTGCTTGCCAGGAATTACAGATACTTGGAATGACTTGTTTGTAATGGAGTTAAACAGGATTAATGTTATGAACTGATTATTTGATAATTTACACAGTGCATCGGAAATGACATGCAAGCCATAGTCCTGCATCAATTGTGCCAGTTCCAGAGGTTTAACTGGCGAGTTATTTTCAGCCTCTAGTTTACATTCCCTCCTAATTGTTCTGATGTGATGTGAATAAGCCAGTTGTTGATTCTCTCATGTTGGACGAAGTAGGGGACGGGGAGGTGAAAGACCTGACTTAACCCGTATAATTTCCCGGGGTTGATTTTTTTTTTCTTTTTTGCCTAGTTGGAGTGTAGGGAGGACTCTTTATATATATATATAATTTTTTAAATAAATTTTTAAAAATTTTTATGAGAGAAATTTAGAGTTTGAATCTTAAATATCACTCTCAAATTTTAAATTTTAGTGACTATTCTGCTATGCTTAGTGCTACGTATGGTTGATTAGAAACATTGATCCGGTAGCATAGCTATAAAGCCAACGACCGTAAGCCTTAAGTGAACCCGGATCCGTAGCAAATAATGGGCCTGTGGACTAAGTAGAACCAAGTTGGGGGCCGCATGTGTGGTCGAGTAGGGAGTAGCAAGTCGCAGCACCGTCGATCCCGTTTTCAGGGGATGGATTAAACTAACAAATTCTTGGATTTTGGCTAATTCTAAGTTGCAACTCCATCGAACAGAAAGTCCCCATTAAATTACCATCCGTCCATCACATTCCCTCCGTCCCTAAATTTCTACGCAACTCTTGCAATGTCAGAACAGTTATCAGAAGTATTCGGCCATGCAGATACCTAGGCAATGATTCCGGGATAAAATGTTCTGAAAGTAAAAAATTTCAACGTTTGACCAGGGGGCCATGATGCCCCCCTCTCATCATATCTCCATGCTTTCAAAGTCTCAGCAACAGGCAAAGTAGGCATAAGGTCAAAATTAGTAAACACTCGTAGAAATCTTCCAGCTTTTTAATTGGTCGCTTCTCTCGGAAGACGCTGCTGGTTCCTGTTCCTTTTTGTGATTGCTGATATTGCGTCGATTTTTGTTGCGGAAAATCATCCGCTGATACCGTGAAAATCGATGTGAATTTTCCTGCCTCCTTTACCTGATGATTCAACCTAACATGGACACGCGGGACAGCAGACCAATTACTTTGCATCCAAGACTGACTGACGCAAATACCTTTTGGCATTGTTTCCCGAGCATCCTTTCAATGCATGTCTGCTAGTAAGTTCACGTGTTGGCAAGGAAAGCAGGACAATTGACAATTATTGACAAATAATTTCTCGTGGTCCGGATTGTATTAGTTCCTCTTTTTTTTTTTCTTTTTCTTTCTCGCCCCCCCCCCCAACAAACTATATGCTGTGGGGATTCTTACAATAGAAAACTGTTATCCCCAACCCAAATCGAATTTGCGTTGAGAAATTTAATTTCTATGAGGTATCGTGAAGTATTTTTAGGTCACATCCACTTGTGTTTGATACTCACTCGGCGGTGTTCATGTGTTGAAGTTTGTTCATTCTCTCTCCGGTGTTATTATATTTTAACTATTTTTCCCACGTTTTATTCTTTTCTTTTTTTTTCTTTTCCACAAATCGTGTCAATTATTTATCTTCCTTTTGTGAGAAGGCACCGAATTTGTAGCCAAATACTCTTCTTCTTCTTCTTCTTCTTCTTCTTCTTCTTGTTTTTTTTTTTTTTTGACAAATGATGCCAATGATTTATCTTTCTTTTGTGAGAAGGCACGGAATTTGTAGCTATTTGGCTTTAATTGCCCTGGATGGCGACCTACGTTCACATGGTTCCAATACTGTTAGGAGCATGACCTTGTTTGTCCACTTACTTCTACGATAAAAAACATATTTCTAAACTATTCCCTGATTAAGGGTCCGAAATTAACGCTCAATCAATCATGTTTGCATTAAAAATTGGTGATTAAATCTTCTTATTGCTCTTTTATCTATAAATACCGTATAATCGGTGCCCCCATTTGCGTTAAGAGCCCCAAGTTCTACTCTGCTTCGTCACGCCCTGTAGAGACACAATGAGGTTCACCAAGTTCTTATTAGCCACATACATGATAGCACTTCTCCTGATTCAATTCTCCCTCGCACAAAACGCCCCGCAAGACTACGTTGATGCACACAACAAGGTCCGTGCCGAGGTTGACGTCGGTCCACTCACTTGGAATGAGACCGTGGCTGGATATGCTAAAAAATATGCAAATTCAAGGGTTGCAGGGTGTGAACTTGAGCATTCGAATGGACCATATGGCGAGAACATTGCAGTAGGCCCCAGCGATTTCACCGGCGTGGGCGCCGTGACATTGTGGACAGACGAGAAGGCGAGCTACGACTATGGTTCCAATTCCTGTGTGGGTGTGGGTAAATATGAATGTATGCATTACACTCAGGTCGTGTGGCGCGACTCGGTCCATTTGGGGTGCGCCAGGGCTAAGTGCCACAATGGTTGGTGGTTTGTGACTTGTAACTACGATCCTGTGGGGAACATCGAGGGCGAACGGCCGTACTAAACTGCACTATTGCAACCGTATTCGCAGCCACAATAATTGAAATACTGGTGATTATCACCGGGCTGTTGTGGCTACAATCATATCGATATTAATCGCAATTGCGATGATCGCAATTGACTGCAATCGTAGTAGCACTTTGAATTGCATGCAGACTGTAATTTTAGACCTTGGTTAAATTATGTATAAGAACTAGGATAAGCTAAGCATGCCAGTCGTTTGCCCCTATATATGTAAACCATTTTAAGAACTCCGGCTAGTCTTCATGTTGTACTTTTAATTTTCCATTTTTGGTTGTTTAAAATTGGTGTTGACCATCGTATCGAAAAATTTAAAAAAAAAAAAAATCCAAATTACCAACTAAATGGGACAGATCAATTAAAGTGTGTCCACGAGAGAGACCTTGCAGATCCCCCCTCCACCCCAAACCCGCCACACACACTCTCGCACACACTAATTCTATAATAAAAGTTTATCAGGTGATATGCTTTTATTTCTTCTTTTCTTTTTTTTTTCTCTTTTTGTCTCATTCTTTCATCATCAATTTCTAACTCTTTTTTAATCACATTCGTGATGTTAAAGAAATTCTATAATGTTATTTATGAAGTTAGTTGCTCTTGACCGAAAAAGAAAATAAAATTTTTCTTGCTCACTTTCATCCAGAGCCAGACTTATTATTAACCCAAAAATAGCTTATTATTAATGAATTTAAATAAGTCTAAAGAAATTTAATAATATTATTTATGAATTTAGACTTCTCAACTTTCGCAAAATGTTAATCATTTTCATCAAGAGTCAAACTCTTAATTTTTAGCCACAAAAATACAAATATTATTTCAAAAATCAAAGAAACAGCTCATTAAATTAGGAACTTTTAAGAGAATAACTTATATTATAGATATGAGTTTGGTGGGGGTTAGTAGAGATGAATTTTCTTTCTTCCTCTCCCCCTACTTTCTCCATATGCATGACTTTAGATTTTATCTCAATTTAATCTTTTATCTTCGTTCCTATTTATTTATTTTAGCTAAATTTTAATTGATAGATGCAATTCAAGCAACAACAACTTATCACAAAAAAAAAAAAAGATTCTTTGTGTCTTTCTAGGTGATCCAGAATTTTTATTTAGTTTCTTTCAATTCTTCTTCACTTGGGGCAAAATAATACAGCAAATGTTGGCTAGGCTTCTTCTTTTATTGATGAATGTATAATTGTAAAGGAGAATGTGTAATGTAGAAAGAAATTCTGGATAAGAGGAAAAGTGCCACTGGAAAGATTCCCTTTGTCTCCAGGCTAAGTACTTTGATGAGTTTCATACATAACAACAATTATTTTTTGTTCAACTATTGACAACTAAATGCCCATTGTTTATAATTTCTTCTATATATACACATGTGTACATCTGTTTGTTTTTACTTTCTAATGACAAAAAGAAAAGAAAATTGATCTCAATCTCATTCACTTCTTTTTGCAAATTTTATAGCTTTGTTGGTCGTTAATGGGAAATTATAATGCAACCATTGTACTTACAGGTTTATAGATATTTGGTTCAATTGATTTAATTTGAATGATCAACAGAGATACTATATGACTAATGAATTTATTTGATGACTCTCTCTCTCTCTCTCTCTCTCTCTCTCTCTCTCTCTCTCTCTATAGAAGTCCAATAACTTGCACTTAATATTTTTTTGCACGCACACGATGGATCTTTGTGTTTTTAGTTGAAAGTAAGGAGGGCACGAAAGGATCCATAAAAATCTTGCAACTTCCACTGCAACTATGCTAGACATTGAGTTTTGATATTTCTTTTCATTATTCCCATTTACAGATTATAATCCCTCTTTTTAAGATTAGTGACCTTAGAGTGTCTTTTTATTTATTTTTTTTTTTGGGGTGCCTTCCAGAATTTCAGTGAGTACGCTTCAATATTCAATATCTAACTTGTACTTATATGTTCCTATTTTTCCATGTTGCTTTCTTTTAGAAAGAGAGCAATTGTTCATCCTAAATTATATTTGTAGGTTAACAAATTATTTTCCTGTACATAGTAATATAATGGGCAAATTGATAATATTCCCATGTTGGTTTTTTACTAAATTAATAAAAGTCAAAATGAAATTAGCTCATGAAGCAGGTAGTGACTAGTTTCCTTTATGAATCAGCTGCATTTTTGAACCTAAAATGGAAGACAGATTTTGGTTAATCATATTGCATGAGAAACACATAAAATAGATTCTAACCATAAAATGTCCGAAATTCTCAATTAATAAGGTATACTATACTTTTGCATCAGGATATAGGATATATTAATAAAAATATTGCATCGTTGTTGGCAAGATTTGAGTAGTATATAAATTGAAATCATTAACAAACAAAAAAACAAAAAAAAAAAAAAAGAGGATGGAAAGATACATTTTCACTTGTATATGGTGAGCACAGAGGCTTAGACAGAGCCGCTCATCGAAGTTTTTTATTTTTTTTTCTCCGAATTATTTTGAATTAGAGTATTGGAAATACTGAGTGCCAAAAACATAACGTGTGAAAGGAAAATTGTAAAAAAGATTAAACGGTGTTATCATTTTCTAAGCCGTGCCGCCCTAAACCGTTGGGATGGGCTCTAACCAATAACGTGCAGCTTAAGGTGCACTGATTTGCAACTTTTTCTTGCTTTGACTAGTTCTAACTGAATTTTAAATTCAGAACATTCGGTTTTGAAAATGATTCTAATATTAATGATCTCCACTCATCGGTTAAGTCTTATAGAGGATTCTAACAGGCAAGGATTGCTGCGCTTTATAAGGAGAAATTCATCTTTAAATGGGGATTTCAGTCATGAGACACTGATGTTGAATGTGCTGGTCATGTTTGGCAATTAACTTGACTTTTGTTATGTGTGGAGTCCATGATGTTGTCTGAATATGATCCTATTGGCTACGCCATGGCATGGAAATTCTGAAATTTCCAGAGGACCATCAGAACTTGGTTTTACTGACTTTTATTCCGAGTTAGTTCTCCATCCACATCAAAATTAACAAAAATTTCTGCACCCTATAACATAATTTTCCACACGAGGATGCCTATATAAACCTCTTTCTCATGCATCATACTCTTCATCGATATCTTACCATGGAAATTGCAAAGATTTCACTGGCAATTAATTTGCTCATTGCCTTGGCCACTTTCCACGCATCCAATGCCCAAGACTCACCACAAGACTACCTCAATGCACACAATTCAGCTCGTGCACAGGTGGGTGTTGGCCCCATGACATGGGACAATCAAGTTGCCACTTATGCCCAAAACTACGCCAATCAACTCAAGGGTGCATGCAATCTCGTGCATTCCGGCGGCCCTTACGGCGAGAACCTCGCGATGAGCACCGCCGACCTTACGGGCACGGCTGCCGTGCAGATGTGGGTGGACGAGAAGCCGAAGTACGATTACAACAGTAATTCATGTGTTGGCGGGGAATGCCGGCATTATACTCAGGTGGTATGGCGTAACTCGGTTCGCTTGGGGTGTGCTAAAGTGAGGTGCGCCAATGGAGGCACCGTCATCTCTTGCAACTATGATCCGCGGGGAAATTATGTTAACGAGCGCCCTTATTAGTTTATGAATTACAATTTGAAGTGTCCTCTCACGGTAAGTCATGCATGTATTCTAGCAGCTTGGCTGCTAAAAATAAGCAAACATAATGTGTTGTGGCGAGTCTTACCATGTTGAGAGCTTATGATATATGTTACAAAAGTTCTCTGTATGTTCATAACGAGCAAAATAATAAAATTTTCGAGGTTATATGCTGGTATTGCAACGAAAACAATGATTTATAAATTAATAAAAAAAAAAAAACTTGGCAGACAACGAAAATTAATATCAATCGCGTGTAAGTCAAAGGAATTTTCTGATGACAAAAAAAAATCAAATCTAAATTTCAGGTATGTCTGCAAAAAAATTTACAAGGAGAATTGGATCCGTAATAAAAGTATCAGGACCTGGAATTGGTCCAGGAATTTCGAACTCCGAAATTGAACAGTCTGTGCACCACGAGGACGATAGCCTGGAAGGAAGACTCGACTTGTTTTTTCCACGCCCGCTTATCCTCTTTCTCTTGGTCCATTGTGGCATAATTTTCGTATTTCGACAATCCGACAAGAGGTTATATTGATGGTCCATTGAATCAATCCTAGAATAATGTTCACCGGTTTGCTTGGCTATATCTAGTGGTGATGAAGTTAGGTGGCTTTCTCGATCAACTAGACTCAATTGAGATTCACAACCACGACTTTTAATTTTAAAAGCAACTGCTGGAATTAAGGTTACCAGTGAAATTGTGTTGTGGGAATTCTTTCGGGGTCGCCCTCTACGGCTGCGGTCTCTTGTAATTTGAACCATTATATATTTCCTGATAACAAGACCGTTTCACCTAATTTTAAGAAATTCCACCAGACAATGTTTGATCTACCCTTTTTCATAAACAACTAGCTCCCACAAGGTCTTAAAAACCCTCCGGGTAAAATTTTATTATATCGTAAGTTTATACTTGTAGTCCTTAGAGGTAACGTAACAATCACTGCGTTTTGTGTATAAATCTCAAAATCCCAAGTCTAGGAGGAAACGGTTTAAAAGACTTCAATTTTTGGATTTCTTTCCTTGTGGCGTACGTATTTCTCCCCTATAAACTCGAAGACGTGCGTCTATACATCCTATAACAACGACTATTCTTTACGTATTTTAAGTCTTTTGGATAAATAGTCGCAATCACGAATGTACGACAAAGTTTCACTGATGGGCTGATGTGGGTTCCGCGACAAGCAGTGTTTGTTTGACTCTAAATGGGCCACAATTCTCAGACTGTCTAATCAAACCTAAAAAAGAAAAAAAAAAATTCCAAGAGTGAGGGCTCCTTCGAATTCTAGAGCCCACCATTCACACAATTGCTCAACACATACGGTTATACAGTGAACCGGAACTGTACACATGTGATACATACTCGACCCCCACCATCTGCTTGTGATCCTCCGGATTCATTTTGGGATGTATGGGTAAAGCTTGCAACTTGTTTGATATTTATGGTTCGACATTCACAGTCATCATAACTTGCATGTAGTCGTGTCTAAAGCAAGCAAGCTTGCTTTTTTTTCTTTTTTTTTTTTTTACCAGGCCGCTGAAACAAAACAAATTACAACACTCTCTCACTCCCTCTCTGATAAAGGTTCGTTTTTCAGATCTTAAAACTCGGAGATGTCTCCACCGTTACATTACAACTGCAGTAATACCTCATGAGTTAACTCGAGCATCACCAGGAAAACAAATTCTAATGCTTGTGACCACAATATATTCCATAGAGGGTCACGGGTTTAGGTACCAGTGATGGAAACGGAGAGTGTTATCAATTAAAGAAAATGGGGAAAGCCGCTACATGAAACCCAGAGTTCATGAAGGTGAAACTAATGTTCAAAAGACAAAAAACTCATTATCGATATCACATCCTCAAAGGATAGTGCGCTGCTCACCATAAGTTGTACCTGCTCCGTGAGACCATTCTTTTCCCAGTAAAAACATATTTCAAGACATCTCCACAATTTTTGGCCGCTTTTTCGGCTTGTTGCTTCCTGGAGCTTTACTTGAACTATCTCTGCCACACTTCAATGCCTTATCCTTTGAGGAAGACCATGTTCTGTTACTGTCATCATTTTGATTGTTGAAATCATCACTAGCCCTAAAATCACTGTCAGTAGCATTTTCCTCATCATCACTTTCCTCCTCATCATCATAATCATTTGTGTCTTCAGATTCTGTTTCGCTGCTGCTAGCAGATGCAGGAATCATGTGCTGACCATGACCAGCTGTGGATTCAGCAGCAGCCACAGCTTCAGGGGTATGAAGATCAGCTATACCAAGCATCAAATCCTGTAATCATGGAAAACAAAGAATGACAATACAAACCTCTGGCCAAGCCACTGGCTACACAACCTGAAAGAGAGAGAGAGAGACTCATTTACCATTTCAATCACTTCAGATTCATTTCCAGTAAGCGCTTCAATATCATATTTGTGAGAATTATCCTAAAATTTAACCATGAAACCCAACAGAAATTAGAAGGAAAAATGGTTAGGATTCGAAGGGAAAAAAACATTTTTGCTTGTCTGCAAGCACACCTTAGCATCTTGCTCCAACCGTCTATTAGCCTCGGATATGACTCCAAGGAAATCTTTCACCTTGCCCACAACTGTGGTCATGCAAAAGATATTAGAACCAATTGAATGAATTATAAAACAATATCTACATGGTAGATAAAATAGTCCTGATTAAGTAATTCTATTATTTTCTAAAACCAGATTTTCCATTTTTCCCGCTTACTACATCCAATCCTAGTTTTACTCATAACCCTTACACATGTGTTATTTTGACAACCCATGTATAAGCTCTTCAGTGGTAATCATCAAGTAAGTCACACATTCAAAGCAAAAGCAGGGTTCAAGCCAATCTGCAATGCCAGTTCCACGACTATAGATCTAATAACTCTTCACTGAGTGCATAACATAGCAGTGTTCAAAAAAAATTTTTGGTATGGCCCTCCATGAGCAAGCAGCTCTAGGTACGTGCAGAGCAAAAAGAAACCATCATACTATTCATGTTTTGTTTTTTCAAACTTATGTGCTATCTTTCTTATAAACATCAAGCAACTGACAGACCATATGCGCTGTCTTGTTAGTCAAAAGAAACAACTGATAAAGAGAAAGAAACAAAACCCAAAAATAGCTGGACATAGGAAATGCAAGCCTAGAAGATGTTTCATAAGTTACACATTATGACTCAGTGCCTACATTACAGCATACTTGATCTTCTTTGCAACCCTTTATCGATCCACTGATGAAAAGGAAGCATTGAAGTAATAATGCTTGAATAAACCATGCCAACTCCTTTAAGCAAAAGATTCCATTCAAACCTCATAAACAATAAGCCTATAAACAACGACAATGATACCACATGGAAACCAAGATTTTAAATGCCTCATAGGCAGCATTTATCCTAACTTGCTGCTTTTATAACATTTCTCGCCTGAGACTTACAGAGATACCACCATCTTTGAGAGGAGAAGGGGGACAAAAGTACAACCTTCTCTTTGCACGAGTTATCCTTTGCGCTAGCATATAAAGATGAGATTTTTGAGCGGGAGTGTATGTCACAGACAAGTGTCAAATCAAAGTCAGCAGAACTTGAGAATTGGAATGGCGTTTTCAAGTGCAAGACTCATATATGCTTCAATCCTCTCAGCTAGAGGATAAACATAAATTTTAACACCAATAGTTAAGAAACAAATTTCAATCCATCTGAAACCTTAAGAACACACACAAAAAAAAAAAAAGGCTTTCCATTCCAAACCCAGAAAAAAGCTCCCCACGTGATATCTTGTTGATATATAGAGAAAACAATGGTAGCCCCTAGTACTTCCCTACCAGAGAGCTCATACCAAACAAACTTGAAAAGGGAAAATACATATGTGGACTCAAGAACAAGAATGAGGAAAAAAAAAAAAAGAAGGGAAAAACAGAAAAACTTGAAAAGGGAATACCTTGGCTTTGGGAAACTGGGCTAATTGCCATGGGCTTGCCAGCAGGCGGGGGCACCTTTGTTTGAGACTTCGAGTCCTTTTTACATACAAGAAGTGCCGACTCTGCACACACACGCACGCACACACACACAAAACTTTACATGTATAGTTACATACAATAGGTTATTATGTGTAGTATAGTGAGAAGACAGAGGAGAGTTGCGCACCAAGAGATGAGCTTCTGGATGATTTCTTATGCTCCAACTGCAAAAGATCTTTGCTTGAACTGCCCATCTCTCTCTCTCTCTCTCTCTCTCTTTCTCTGCGTCTAATGGTTGAAAGGAGCGCACACACACACACACACACAGGAGTCGGCTGTATACCCAAAACCCCAAAAACAAAGATCAATCAGAAGCTCAACGAGAAAAAGTGTCCTGCAGCCTCCGGTTCAAAGGTCGGGTGGGTCGGCGGATTGTGGGTGCAAACCGACGAGTCGCAACTCGAATGACGACGATCAACTCTCGAACTTGGGCCCTTGAATCCTCCATGGTTATATATCACAGTCCCGCCCAGCCCATGACCCACAAAAGAGAGACAAGAAATGAAATTACGGAATTACACTTCGGAAGGCGTTGCCGTGCCAGCGGTGGCTAAGGGCTATAGGGGAATTTCGCATGTTAAGGAGAAGGAAGGCTTGAGAGTCATTTGTCTTACGTCAGCAAACACTCATGGTCTTGGAAACCATATTGATTTTATTTGACTAAATTAAACACACGCGCATAAAATAGATACTGCACAGTAAATACGGAACCCGCAACACAAATATGTAGTGACAATTATTAATTGCATTTTTTTATATAATTAATAATTCGTAAGTATAATTAATTTGTATTTATATTATATTTATATATTTTGTGCATTGATAAAATGTAAATTAAAAGATGTTGATTGAGTGAAATTTAAGACCTAGTTCAAAGCTGTCCTCTCAACTCAAGGAAAACAAAATTGCAAGCTCGGTTATCGTGTATTTTGATCTGGAAAATCGTATCCAATTCCTTTGCCAAGGCCAAAAGGTTGCTTTACTTCCACGATAGAGATGCTAATGTCACCAACAGAGCTCAGACAACTCACAAATAGTTCATTAAGTTAATGATGTGATCATCATGACAACTATTCCATTGGAAACCAAATTGAGAGAAGTAAAGGCTCCTCTCTCTCTCTCTCTCTCTCTCTCTAAAAAGTCAATATTTAGGAAGGGAACACTCCTTTGGAAGGTTGTTTTGGAATCTCTTGTCATCTTGGCAATAGTCATAAGTCATGTGGTTCAATCTGACCCACTTGAACCACCTTCTCTGTGTCCGTGTTAGGGTGCTAAATTGTTGCTGGTTCCACCAATTGGCGGAGCTATCTGCCCTGCAAAAGCTTGCATCCCCATTCCAAACACAGGCATCAATATTGGGATCCCTGAACGAAGCTATGAAGGGACCCTTTGACCAATCAATTTTGTCCTTTCCGCCACGTGTGGCCCAGCTTTCTCCATTCCATATGCTGACTTTGATCCCCATAGGTTGCCACCTAGGATATGCCACCCCTTGGTCTGCATGGTTTCTATAGACCCTGATTGGAATCCAGTCTACCATGAACCTGATGAAGAAGACTAATTAATACCTAAAAATCATCTGGGGTCTATTCGTTGGAGATTTTTTTAACATATTAACAGGAAAAAAGAATTTTTTTAAAAAAAGGGAAGATTGCTGTTCAGTAATGGCTAAACAGGTACTTATAATGGCTTACACTATTTGGTGAAGGTTCCACAAGATGGAATAATTATGGAAGTTTTTAGTTGGATCAAACCACAGGCGAATTCTCTCCTCACGATTGTCAGACCCATCTGCATATATATTTGTTTGTAGAATATATCGCTGGCCAATCACATTGCCAAGGAACTCGAAGTCTACCTCGTCGCGATTAGGTTGATCCGATGATAGCTGCATGTAATTGCCAAACATTTCATTTGAGTAAGCAGTTTTGAACAATAGAAAATGAAAATCAGGAATGGCACAATTGAAGTTTTTGTTCATTTGTTGACATTACTCACGTAAAATGCCACAACTGTGCCTGCAGAATGTCCTGGTACTAGTTTTATTTCCATGTCCATCCGGCCAAATAAGAACATCTGGCTCGACTCGAAAGCAGAACCTACAGCAAATTTTGAATATATATATATATAGCGCTAACATGTAAGATCTTGAGCAACAAATATAGTCTAAAAATATCGAATTGATCATAAAGATTAATGTTTTTTCGGTACCGGATTCTTGGTCTAGCTTCAAGCTCCTTGTCCTGCCATCCGCAGAAGTGTTCACGTGGCTAGGAGCCCATGATACAAAGAAGTCCTTATTGAAGTCACCGGTGGAAACGACAGAAGAAAGTGAAATTTCAAGCAGATTGGCAATAAGAATACCAATGAAAGTTAGGAATTTGATAGTCTTGGCCATGGTTCTAGCTTTGATGATATTGCTGGCGAAGGGAACTTATATCGTGGAAATGAATGGTTGCTTTGCTACTTAATATAGGTATTGCATGGGAAGGCAGTTGATATGTGAACAGAAGCAAGCTTTTTGCTTAAGAAAAAGAATATCTTTAGAGAGAAGCAAAGGAATTCTTGTGGTTGTTACAGAATATTGTGTCTATGCATTTGGTAGGTTTCCTTTATAATGGGACTTCGTTGTTGTGTTGGGGGGGGGGGGGAGCATAACGGTACGCTGATCAATTTCGTTTTCAAAATTCAAAAGACTGCCTTGAATTTCCAGTTCATTTGATTTGTATCATGGGTTAGTCAGCCCTTGTGCCTACACATATGACTTTATTAAATAATGCCTCGTGACTATATGTCACGAACTGAAGATATAGGCTCCACACCATCGGTTCTTTTGCAAGTATTTTCAATATCTGCTAAGCAGTATATTATACTGATAATAATGGTGGCATTAACTATCGTGATATAGAGCTTACAATTCCGAATTGGAGAATTGCTGGTGAGGAACTTTAAAGAGGATGATGACTCATTTAAAAATATAATTTTTTATGCCACGAAATTCTATAT
This sequence comes from Bruguiera gymnorhiza, assembly GCA_020883675.1. Lineage (NCBI taxonomy): Eukaryota > Viridiplantae > Streptophyta > Magnoliopsida > Malpighiales > Rhizophoraceae > Bruguiera > Bruguiera gymnorhiza. Next base: position 6,586,270 of record JAIRCJ010001062.1, on the reverse strand, counting down.
ACGTATAAATATTAACTTTTAACATCAATTTTCTTAATTAGAAGCCCTTTTATTTTATTATATCTTGATTCATTTCTTCTATAAATAATATTCACAATCCGAACATTGATAAATTTATGCAATCTTCGTAACTCTTTAAGATATATGTGCTATTAAATCTTATTCTCATATATTGCTTTTTTTTTTCCTTTTGTTTTTTTTTTTTCAATAACCTGCAGGGGGGGAAGAAAAAAGAAAGAAAAAGGAGTTATGTAAATACATACACACCTTGCTAATTGCCAAAGTTCTAGTACCCTCATGACTTATTGATTAGTACCTAAGAAAAATCATTACCATAACTACAAAATTAATTGGTGGAGTACCTTAAACAACAAGTCGTTGGAGGGCACTTTCGTGTCATTGAGCAATTAGTGCTATGTATTATATTAACTACTGTTAAAGGGAACGTTTAGAAATCAGGTTGATCAATGAGTCGATAGATGCAGTCATGTAATCTAATCAATTGAATCCATGGTTATGTTAGTAGAATAAGTCAACAGAGAGAAGAAAAAAAAAAGTGTTTAATCTTAATCTTAGATTGCTTTAATGATTTGAAAACAGAAAATTGAGGATGATGGGCTTTTGCTGTGGCTTCAAACCAACTTCAAATGATCGCCTGCTAATAAATGTTCTCTCCTCTCAAAAAAAAAACAAAAACAATTATATCATAAATCTAATCAATTTTTTTTTTTTTAAAAAAGAAAAGAAAAAAAATAGATAACCAAGGTAATGGAATTTTTAGGAATTACCATGGACGGGAACTGGGGACCAGGTGGATGTCAAGTCGAGGTTTGGACCATCGACTGTTGGGCTCGCTCTTGCCGGTGATGACCGCAGGAGAGGAGAGAAAATCAAGTCCTGGAACAATTGGGCCATTGGAAATGCGTCCGGGGAAGAGAAAATCAAGTCCTGTCCTGGTCTGGGGCTGGGTCGAGAAGCACCTGAGACTGGGCTCCAAATCCACCCCAAGTGAATTCTTAATATAATTGAAAATTCTGAATTCGATTCACTCTTATTAGAAATATTAAATGTACACAGGAAATCTTTCAGTATCATCACATCACCTCGTGGGGCTCTTCCATCCCTTTGCTCCCCCCTACAGTTTTTCTCTTTTTTTCTTCTATTTTTCGTTTACAAAGAAGGCCCAAAAAGACTGAGAAACAACAGCAAAATCACTATAGTTTAAACAATAAGAATATTACAATCAATTATGCTAGAAACGTAGGATCGCTGACAATTCTCGTCACACTGAGAACTACATTTACATTATTATTATTATTATTATTATTATTATTATTATTATACTAGGAGCAGGTGGGGTGACTTTGTAGGGGCAGGAGGAGGCGGAGAAGAAGAAGATGATGATGAAACCGAGATCTTGACGATGTTTCTTAGGGGGGTATTTTAAGTTTTTTTTTTCGAAAGTTAAAAAAAAAAAAATTACATTGACGCTGCGTTGAAATTGAACCTGAAAAGTTTTCATTCTTATTAAAATTGATAGAAATAAAAATATTATGTCATAATTCATAGAAAACAAAAACAAAAACAAAAAAAAGGTTATTTTTTAAATAATTAATCTTAAAATAAACTTATCTTATCAACAAAAGCTAAATTATCATAAATTTTCTCTCTCTTTTTGGGTTAATCTATGGATTGGAGGAGTCCATTACACAAAAAGCTACTTGCAAGTGGCCACTCTCAGGTGGCGTTACACTCAAGGAAACCAAGAGCAAAGTGCCCACAAACATGCCACGGCAGGCTTTGAAAGTAGCACAAAATGCCATGTTTGATTTTCCATCAATCGTGTCTCGCCACTCTCTAAAGACAAGAAAAGAAAAGAAAGTCTACCCAGGTGAAACGGGGAGAGAGAGAGAGAGAGAGGAGAGAGAGGAAGGTGGGGGGGCTTGTTGACAGGCGCATTAAACCTTAAAAAACCGAACTTTACCCTTTTCTTCCCGGAAGACAACTCTTTTTTGTTTGACACACTTTAAGTAGCCCTGTCTTGTTGTCTATCTCTACCTCCAGGTACTTTCTTACTCGGTTGAATAAAGCTTTTGCTTGCTTTTGTTATAGTTCTGATACTTCTTAATTTGCTCTTTCAAGTAATTTTTTTTTACGCAGTTCTTGTACTTATTCTTTAGTGGGCTTCTATGAAGTAAGGTGTTTGATGGGGATTCGGTTCGTGTTTCTGCTTGTGGTGGTGTTTTAGTACCCTGAGTCGACTGTCTTGCCAAATTGTGTCGGATTGGGAATTCAAATAGCTGAGATTTTGGGTCTTGATTCATGGGTTTGATGCAGGGGTTTTTTTTTTTTCTTTTTTTTGTGAATTGTCTAGGGGCTAGGGTTAGTTTGAGCATGGCTCTGATTCTTTTGACTGTGGTTCTTTCTGGGGATTCTCACTTGATCTTTGTGGGTTTATTTTCCTTTCTCTTTACCTTCTGGATTTCTGCAATGAGGTTCTTTTCGCCTAGTGGGAAAATGTGATGGTCCTGCAATTGGTTTTGAGTGTTGATGAATGCTAAGCGTCATTTGTTGGGATGAATAACTGGGAAGAGGAAATAAATTTTGATGACTGTTCTGTTATGAAACTGCTGCTTTCAGATTTGAACTAGACCATGCTTTCAGATCAAAGGATTAATCTTGTGTGATCGAGAAACCTAAACTGCCAAAAATTTTGCACTTTTGAAAGAAATTCATTTTTTTTTCTTGCTTTAATGTTTTAGCTATTGCGCAACCATCTTGGAAATCTAAATTGTTCATCACCTTCAACAATCGTAACTCTGCATCACATAATTGTTGTAAAAATTATTTAGGAAATGACAGGAATCTGGTTTTTTTTCCTTGTTTTTTCCCCCTTCCTTGGGCCATTTTGAAAAAGATTTGCAGAGGATAGTAGCTTTGTGTGGTATTTGGGGTTGGATAGGATCGTGATATGATGTTTGTTTGTTTGTTGAAAGTGTATATTTCTATACTTTATTGTGAATTTATCCTCATGTCGGGTCTGTTTGTGAGTTATAATCTAATCATTGTATACTGTCTTCTATGCTGGTTTCTGATTTGCTATACTCATAGGGAGGGGATGGACTTCTAAACAGGAAAAGGCGACCATGAATAAGCGGATACCAAGTAGAAATTCTCGATCCAAAGGCATTAAAGTGAAGCATGTTTTGCAGATTTGTCTGTTGCTTGGTGTGTGCTTCTGGTTAGTCTACCAAGTCAAGCGTTCACATGATAAGAAGAAGGAGTTTGATGAGAATGATGCAAAGGCATCGATCAAAGCTCAAAGTGCTGATGAGGTTTTAAGAGTTGGGAGGAAAGACCTCCATCCTCGTGTGCAAGGGGCAAGTAAGAATGAGAAACACGAGGAAGATGAGGAAGTAGAAGGTGTTGGACAAGAAGAAATAAATAGGGAAGAAGAAAATAAGCATGGACAAGAGCAAGAAGATGATGAAGAAGAAACTAAGCATGATGGAGAGCATAAGGGGGAAAATAAGCCTGAGGAGGAAGACAGAGAAGATGAAAACGATCATGAAGAAGGAAAGCAAGATGAAACTAAGGATGAAGAGACAGAAGATGAGGGCAGAGGAGATGATGATGATATAGACGAAAGCAATCAAGAGAAAATGGATGGGGAGGATGACGGTGAAGAGGAATTTATAGAAGAAGAGAGAGAGATAGAGGAGGTAGGTGAGGAGAAGGAAAGTGAAAGTAATGAAGCTGAAGGCAAGGAGCAAGTTGACCATGAAAAATCTCTAGAGGATCGGGATCATGATGGGAATTCTCATGAGGCCCGAGAGGAAAACTACAGGGCAGATGATGCTTCTAGTGCTGTCACCCACGATAATCCAACCACAAGCACTGAAGGTGAGAAGGTAGGATTTGAGAAGTCAAACCATAACTCGGCAAAGAATCGTTTAAAGCAGGAGAACAAATCCACTAAAAATGGTGCTCATGAGGCCCAAGAGGAGAATTACAAGGCAGGTGATGCTTCCAGTGCTGTAACCTATGACAACCCAGTTAAAGGCACTGAATCTGAAAGGGTAAATTCAGAGAATTCGAACACAAACTTGGCAAGTATAGATTTAGCACAGGAAAACAAAACAAATGAAAATGATGCCTACAATGTTAATGGCAATCAGAACAACTCAACATTACACTTGGAACAAGGTGTAATGGCCAAAAATGTTCTTCCAGGCTACAATATGGATGCTGACATAGGTATGGCTGCCAACACTACTGATAAGTCGCCTCCCGAAAATACAACATTTTTATTCAATGATCAACGGGTGTTGAGCAGAGTGAGCACAGAAGCTGGTGATAACCCCAGAGGTGCCAGCACAAATACTTCAGATTTGTCCCAGCAGAAGGAAGTGCCGACTACTTCAAATCCATTTCGAGCTCAAAATTCCTCAGTTGATGGTGCAACTATCGGAGAAGTATCTAACTTGAAATATACTGAACTGGAGCATACTAATAACACGGACTCTGAATCTGATACTAATGCAGTGAGCTTCGGCAAACCTGAGGCTATATACACAATTGCTAGAGAATCCAACGCCTCTAGTAATTCAGCGTCTGATGCATCAGATAAGATCAATAAGCCAGAAGTAGAAGCTGAAGCTGATGCTGATGCCAATGCCAATGCTGGATCATCCTCGATCATAAAGGAGGTTACATATGCCACTCTTAATGAGGACTCGAACACCAATAATGAATCAAGTGGAACAAATGAAAATTCAGATTCTTTTGCCACTGATGAGACTGGAGCTGCTGATAAAAACGAGCAGATTGATTCCTCTGATACATTGAGTGGCCAAGATGAGAAAGAAGCTCGTGTGTACCTGGGTGCGTTGCCCAAGGACATTGTAGGTGGGGTTAACAGCAGAGATGCTGCAGCAGAATGAAAATCCTTGTGAAATACTCATGTCTGTTTGTGGGTGACCTAAATATTTAATCACCTTTCAGGCTTTCACTATGTTGAACAAGGAGATTTGTAGTGACTCCTGTTGTCAATTAAATCAAGACTTTTCTGGTAAGCGTATCTTTTTTTTTTTTTTTTTTCACTTATAGACATTAAGCAAGCTGATTATTTTGTGTAATCTAATTCTTTTTTTTTTTAATGACATTAAGCAAACTGATTATTTTGTGTATTTACACCATGGGGAGACCATAATCCAATTTTTTGACTTTTTGAAAAAAAAAAAAAAAAAGGGAAATTTCCCAACTAAACTACCTTCATTTTCTTGTAAAAAGACAATTCAGTGATTTTGTAAAAGAAAAAAGCGGAACATAAAATTTCTTCTTGCAACCACTGTGGTGAGCGTTTTATAAATTGAAGTTTGCCCCGGCTAGCATAACAAGACAAGTCGATTAGGAAGTGAAACACAAAATGGGAAACCGCCCTTTCTAATCGCCCTTGGTTTTACGAAGAAATATAATGGAAATAGCCATCTTCTCAGCAGTGATAATTTATGGGCCACTCGATAACTCGGTCGGTCGCTAAGTATTCTGTTTTTAACTGTTATAAAAGGTGTGAAATAGAAAAACAATTAGATTCTTCTTCTTGTTTTCTCTTTTTTGGTTATTAGACAGAAAAGAATTAGATTCTAATGAGAGAAGCAACTAGAATTGTCTTTCTAATAATGGTGGACTTTGTAAATTCCCATAAAGGAATCCAATCCCAATTGGAGTCTTTGCCCCCTTGTACATTTTGATTATTTTAGCATCTTCACCAGCATTGGATTCTCAGTTTCTCTCACTAAAGTCCAAATTGACAAGGAGGACGCCTAGAACAATGAGGAAACAAATATTTTAAAGATAAATTATGAACAAAGTTTTCAAAAGGCGCATAGCATTAGGAAATTCAATGAGGAAATCATCATTCCTCACTGTACAAGATATATATATATAGATATATATAATCCAGCTTAAAAAACTACCGTTAGTTAATCAGCCAAAATCAAAAGAATGAAGAATCCAACGCCTAACCGACTCATCAGTTAAACCACCAAAATCATCAAATGATAAAACTCTGGCTCGTCTGCCTCAACCCTTTTCTTAGCTTATGGGAAAACAGCCTGCAAGCATCCATGCTTAGATCCATGGCTGCAGCTAATGCCACGAAAGCAGCTGCATCCTCTGTGCAGTTCACGTGCTGCACCCCAATCTCCACTTCTGGCTTACTACTTGGTTTGCCGCTGGCTTTTACTGTCGATGACATTACAAAGCCTTTGAACAAAAACTGTGACAAGAATCCAAACCCAAAGTCTGATCCGGACCACGACCCTGACCCACATCTGGATCCAGACCCGAAATCACAACTACTCTGTGGACTGCTTACTGGGGTGGCAACAGTATTGGTCATGTCAATTGTGAATCTCCCACCAGTTTTAGCACTAATCGTTGAATTGGCTAGAGTGGTGGTGGTGGGGGTGGCAACAATGGAGTCATGTAGTAATTCAAATCGGTATCCTAATGCAGCATGCTCACGCCACGCCTCCAGGCGGCCCCAAGGCTGCCAGGTACCTTTTGACGGACGGAGAATGAGCCATGCCCCGGGGTTGGACCGGCTGACGTGATCCGAACCCGGGGACGGTACAAATGGGGTCACCATTGATGCCATTGCCACCGGAGAGCCAGAAAGGTCATGAATTGTAATTGTCCAACCTTTTCGTTCTTTGGCTGATTGGTCTTTATCGGATCCAAGAGAATGTAGCCAATTTCTTGATGTGCTTGGTTCCGACATTGATCGCCTGGAACAAACAAATGTTGCCGGTAAAAATCAATATCGAGTTATAAAGACAACAACCTCTGAGACAATAATAAGAACTTGATATTCAAGTACAAATTCTAGAAGTACTAGCTTTTTGAACCTCAGCCCTCTTTACTTAGCATCAACTAAGGCTCTACTTTTTTACATCAAAACAGGTAACGGTTTCTTGGGATTCGAGAAAATCGAGGTTTCCACATCTTTATTTGGTATTCAGAACCAAAAAGGAGCCACTTTCCCTCAAATTTTCTATCAAGCCAAACAGAAAATCAAACCCGATGGAAACAGAGTATAGTTTTAGAAAGAAAGAAAGGAAGGATTCGAGAACTAACCTCGATAATAAATTTCGATCCCCTGGATTCCTCAAGTTGAACTTGCAGGTAAAGACAGCCTGCCTAGCACTCCCCTGCACTTGAAAAACCTGTGGACTAGACTCCGGCTCACCACCAAACTGAAACACATATCTTGGATCAGGCTCTGCCCTAACACTCGAGAAAAACTGCGCCTTGGCTCCAATGTCAACCCAACCACTGTGCATCACACAAGGCCTCGACTCCGCCTTCCGAAGATCCAGCGGCACCGTCACCCTCCCCAACAGGCTCCCGTCAGCCCACCCACATGCCGGCAGCCTGTCCGCTCGCCTGCCGTGTACTTCAATGCTCAAGCTTGGAACTTTCTTGTTGGAACGCAACATTTTATCCAACTGGGTCTTGTTTAGAGTGAAGCAGGCGGCCAGAGAATTGAGCGAGGAATGGCTTTCTGGGTTGTGGCTCCGTTCTTGCAGCCGGGGTACTAAAGGGACTGCGGATTGCTGTGTAGGGAAGTTCTTGAACTTGATCTTGCAATAGCATGACGAAGATTCTAACTTGGAAGAAGCGGGAACCTTGATTGCCAGGTTACCCACGAGGATTCGCACAAAATGGCACGGATCCATCTCCTCGGCGGTGGCAGTAGCAGTAGCAAGGTCGTGGCTTTATTGGTGACAGGAAGATGTGGGGCTTTTAAAGAGGATAATTTTAGCCTGATTTGGAGGTTACCGACGACAAGTCGAGAGAGACAAGGGGAGGGAGGGTGGGCAAGAAGCTTAATGGAGACAGAGACGGAGACAGGCTGTAATATACACACTACATTGGCTGTATATTTGCAGGACAGGTCACGAGCCGTAGAATTGTATAATTTCCTTTATTGAATATAATTTCATTTAAAATTTTGATCGACGAAAAAACACTTTCTACTTGTTAATTAATTAATTTTTTTAAAAAAAAAAACATGTGAATTAACAATTTAAAAGGGTTAAAATAATGGTGGGGCTTTCAATATTATTATTATTATTATTATTATTATTAATATCATTATTTTTAATGAAAACTGGTTATCGTATTGAGGGCGAAATCTAGGTATGTATTGCTTTTGCATGGACAGGGGATTTGATTGGGCAAACGGGGTCCAAGTGTGAGCTGGCTGACAGTGCGCACGTACGTGCATAGCCAGAGATGCCAGCAAAGCGAATCTCTGTCAAACCGCACACACACACGTATATATATATATATATATATATATATATATATATTTTAATATCATTCTCCTTGTCGTTTCCTCGAGTTCTTGTTTTGCACGCACGGTTCTCTGAAAGATTACCCCACCCTCCCAACCCCCCCCTTTTTTTAATGTTTTTCAAATAGAAATTCTTGCGGTGTGAGAATGAGCATGAACCGTTAACTCATTGTTTTGCAGTTTTAAGCTGATTTGTTATAGAAAAAACGTAACGGTACCGAACTTGTGTGGATTTCTGCGTGGATAAGTCAAATGGAAAGGGAAAGAAGAGAGAAAAAAACAAAAAAAAAAAAAAAGAGGCTGTGGAATTCTCTAAAATAAAAGGAGGGACATCGAACTACACTTCTACTCCCTACTCAAACCCCAGTTTACACCTGATCCATAATTATAAGTCACCATACGCTCGTTCGTTGTTTTGACAGCGTTAGCACAAACGCTAAAGATGCCACCCAATGAGTAGGGCTTTTTGGAGGGGATGAGTATTAAGAGTATAAAATTTTAAAATACAAATATTTAACATTACTTATAAGTGTGGATTTCTTTATCTAATAACTCTAAGGTTTCATATGAATTTGAGATTTGAGTATGTTTCATATAATATCACACCTTATCTTTTTATATAAATTTAAAATTTAAAAATATTATTGGATATAGTATCATAATTTATCTTTTTTATGTACAATTTTATTTGGTAGTTTGAGTTTTTGTATTTTTTTATATATATATATATATATTTTCAATGCAATCAATTCCGCCAAGGGTTAATGAAACAAACACTTAGATTTGGTAATGTTCAACCTAATATCATTGTGTTACGTGCCAACAGAATCTAAAACATGCTAAGAGAGCTCGCTAAAATACAAAAATAATATAACTTATAATGTCGACGGCCTTTCCGCTGCCCGGCGCATTTGAGCTGGCCACCAAAGTCCGAGTGGTCGACATGTCTTCTCATTCAGACAGGCTTTATAATTGCATACAGTGCGAATTTTAAGGGAAATGTTGGGTTTATAGCTGGTGCCCAGCTGTTGCCACTAGGACTTGAGTTGGACGGTAGTTTGACCCTCGCCGCACCAACTCAAGTGCACGACGTCCAACTAAGCTAACAACCCCTGAGCAAGCCCTTCACAGGACCCACCAACAGCCATTTCCCCACCGTCCCTCCACAAATGACGATCCGCATTGGTGGCCGTTCTGGTGCTTCTTGCTTAGATGTAAATGCACAGATCGTTCTTCTTACTCAATTTTAGATGAACTTTGTTCTTGTCCTGTCTTGTCTTGTCTTGTCTTGTAGTGCAATTCCCATTCGTCCAGCTCTAGGGCTCCCCAGTTGCATTATTACCCGACACGTGCGATGTAAAGTAGCTTTGTCTTTTGTTCTTTGTCCTAATCGCCTTTTGGCTGGCCAACAGGGTAGATAGAGTAGGCCACTTAAGCATATTGTTAGGGCCACATGTTTTCGATTGCTACTGGACTTTCTCATGGGCTTTACATTATTATGTTATTTAGCGAGTGTCGGTTGATCCTTCACAGCATGCTTAATGCAATTATGCTTTTTTTTTTTCAACTTGGATAATGGGCTATTTGTAAACAACTTGGAAAAAAAAAGGAAAAGGAAAACGACTGGTCTCCATCTAAATAGTTCATAAACAACTTGGATTATGGGCTCTTCATGATTCCAATGTGGATCATACCTTTCCAGGAAAAAAGAAAAAAAACATAAAATGATCCCCGGGAAAATAAATTGAACTTTACTAAGCCGAATCTATTACACGAATTGTATGTGGACTCGGCTTGTTTGCTGTTTAGAACAACAACGACGTGTTCGATAGAGAAGTCTGACGGAGTAAAAAGGCAACAACTACAAGGGATTTCCCTTGCCTTATTTGTACGTTCATTGGATTTTTCAGATGCAACTTTAGCCCTGAAACCATTTTTGAGTCAACCCTTTTCTGTCCCTTCGTCATTATTAGATGTTTTTTTTTTTTTTTTCCCTTTGGGGCTTTGATTGTATATTCACCTAGTCTACCCCTTTATTAAAGAAACCGAAAATAGATGCAAATGATTCCTCGTTCTTGAAACACGACGATTAAGGAAAAATAGAAGTTTTTAAGGCGATAGCCTATTAAAGTCCTCGCATGGACACCATTTGCGAGTCATGCAAACCAGAGAATACGACAAATGTTCTAAAGATCAACATCTGAGATCCTCACGAAGAAAATTTTGGCGTTATCGTTAATTGACATTCCCATTATATTCTCAAATTCCATATAAAGACGTATACTCACTATCCCATATAAGAAATTGTGCTTCAATCTAAATGAATTGTTTTTGGTATTAATAACATGTTCCTTCGGAAAGCGTTAATGATTATTTGGTGCATGCGTTTCCCTTTGTCTTCGTTCTTGGCTAGGCAAAAGAAAAAAATATACACATGAACGGAAGCCTACCTCTTTTTATTTACTTAATTTTTGGTAACCAGAAGTCCACTTATTGACATCCAACAAGGATTTTAACCAACATAATTTGCAAGTTCACAGTAATTGAAGAGCAACAGAAACTGATAAGGAACATTGTTAGACTGTAATTCACTAGTGAGATATTAGCTAATCTGAAATTCCATCCATGGAGGCTCAAAAAATCCCATTTCTATGACCAAAATGAAATTTCTATGACTCAACTCGTATAGCTTGTTACTGAAAATTTCCAACTGTTCCCATATGGTTAACTCCCACAAATGAAATTTCGTTGGCTATTCTTTTCTTCAGCTCTTTCATTGCATCCCTTAGCTGTTCTAGCTCATGCAATTCAAGTTCTCCAATGGGAGATTTCCACCAGCATTGCCTTTGGCTGGCCTTCCTTATTTGGTTAAGTGCTTCTCCTCTCACTGTCTCGGCTTCCACTTGATTAAGGATTTGAGTTAACTGCACATTCAGTCCACGAACATTGGCATTTCGATGAGCTTCAATGAGTTGGTGCCTGCCGGAACTCCGAGGAGGGTTTCTGGCAAGAACCCGGTCCACGATGGAATCAGCCTCAGGGTGACCAAATGAGAATGCCTTCTCTGCCGGAGAGAAAACTGTTACGGCAATTTCAACCCCACAGAGTCTGCGTAGCTCACTAGCCGTCTTGAAAAGTCCTGCTCTGCGTTTAGAGAAGGTGACTTGTAGGTGATTCTTCTTGGAAATCTTCGCAATAGCAATCTTTCTTCCACCTGCACCGGCCTTTCTCTTCTCCATTGTCACAAAGGATCCAAGAATTCTCTGACTCGGGCTTGGCTAGAATTAAGGTGACGACGTGCATAGAGTTTGGAGGGAAACATGTGGTATTTATAGGACTAAGTTTCCCTCAAAGACCCTCTCCACAGCTAAATCATAATCTTTCATTTGGTGCCTTAGTTATCTTTGCTAATTAAGATGATTAATCCCCAGATACGGAGGTTATGGAATCTTAAGCTTTTACCGTGTAATGCCTTAGTCAACAGCAACTGATGACTTTGGAACTAAATGTCAACCGTAAATACGAATTGTTTGAAGCCTCAAGACAGTGCAGTGACAATAGTCCCATTGCTTTTAAGCTAATTTTTAAATATCATTTATCACTAATTAGAGAAATCTAATCATGTGATTTATATATCATCACATGGATCATGGATGGATGGGTTACTTATTCATAAAAATCAGTAACTTAGGGCCTATGCACGTAGAGATTGACAAGCCCTTTTGTTTTTATAACTTGCGGAAATTAATGATGAATTGCCCTCTTGGGCATTTTACAACCACACTGGTTTTCATTTTCCTTCTCGCTTTGTTTCACAGTTTCCTCTTATTTAACATATGCCCTATCAACTCTGCGATCATGATTCATAACAACTCGAATGTATCACACGAGTAACATCACGGCCACGTGTCATTCAAATTTGTGCCCTATCATTTTTATTTCAAATATTTTAAGGAAATTACTGTGTTACCTCTCTTGTGCTTAGTAGCTCTATTCAACTCTGGTTGTCAAAAATGAGTAAACTTGACAATTGCTGTTACTTTTCTTGTCTCCAACTGACGAGGAGTATTATTAAAGAGGCACACGTGTGGATGCATACACAGAATGAACCGGCCTTCTTTAGTGGTTCTGGGGCTTTATGCAATTGTTCCCCTCGTAGTACCAAAGCAAAGCAGAAAACTGAGTTCTCACAACACCCTTTTATTTCATACAACATATGAAACCAAACATGTCTACTCTGTCCATGTGTTCTAATTAAACTTAATAAAGCGTTCACATGTCTACTATGTGCATACATGCATGTGTCTGCATGAAGATTGTCACGCATGTGTCTGCACTAGCCACCTTACGTCTCAGTAAAACCCACGTCCATGTCCAAGATTGTATCCACGACCATGACCATTAGCCACCACATTGGGATTGAAGTCATTGACAGCAACAGCCCTCTGATCAAGATGATGAGCCCCACCAGTGCTAGAACTTGCTCCAAAGTACTGCTGAGGGTTCGTCATGTTTGATTGTTGGATTAGAAGCATATCAGCTTGCCTTTCCACATTATTCTTCAGCTCCCCCATGGACGCCCTTAGCTGCTCAAGCTGAGGCAGGCTAAGCTCCTCAATGGGGGACTCCCACCAGCACCCTATCTGACTGCCCTTCCTGATTCTGTCAAGTTCTTCTCCTTTCTTCTTTTCTATATCCAGTTGATGCAGAACCTGAATACATATTTTAATTTGATTAGCCTGTCCTTAACACATTTTTGTTGCCTCGGAAGGCACTTTGGAAGCATATTTGCAAGACCAATATTTTCTTATTGATCAAAGAGAAGGTCATTAATTTGTCCATTTCGAACTTGAAGGATATCCCAGACATAGCACCGCCTTTGATTTGATGGAAGCCACAGAACCTTTATGTTACAGTTACTCATAGTGGCAAATTTCATGATGGCAATATATTCTTCAGATTTTCTAAGGAATTCAAATGGGCATAAAAAGAGATTATTAATCACATTCTTCGTACAAAATATTTTCTTTTAATGTTTGATTTTCCTAATAGGTAAAAACATTGTGTATCATTCAATTAATGGGTACATGTACATCTCACTTTTCTTTTTTTTTTTTTTTTTCCTTTTTTCTACTTTTGGTTAGTTGGCTCGGGACTCAAACTCCTAGACAGTTCCGTAGGGGTATAACATGATTTGATCAAAAGAGTAACGTTGTTTACGTCAAAATGGTCCAAAATTAATTTGAGTTGACACATGTATATGTCTTATGTGGATTCAATTAATCAATAAACTGGGCCAAATCTGAGAATTGTTGTGAATACCGTCACTCGTTACCAAATCAGAGTAACACAACTTCTGGGGGCCAAGAATATACAATAGAATGGAACTGATGAATGCCACTGTTGAGACTGAATGGTAGCAAGCATGCCTTGCACACAATTTGCTTCAAGCAACTATTTCTCATCGCAAATTTGGTTACCACTATATTGTAACAACGCACCTGAGTGAGCTGCGCATTGAGTTCGCGGACGTTAGCATTGCGGTGAGCCTCAATGAGTTGCATGGTGGGTGATGGCTGAGGAGTGTTTCGGTTCAGGTAACGATCAACAACCGTTTCAACACTAGGGTGGCCAAAGGAGAAGGCCTTTTTGCCTGGTGAAAAAACTAAAAGGGCAATCTCAGCACCGCAGAGAGTGGAGAGCTCACTGGCTTTCTTGAAAAGGCCAGACCGGCGCTTGGAGAAGGTTACTTGCCGATTGCTTTCCTTGTTCATTTTCACTAGCTCCACCTTCTGTCGACCACTAGTCTTTCTCGACATGGCTACTTCTTCGAGGTCAAGAAACTCACCTAGAAAATAGGTTATTTTGGTTTCTCTCTGGTTGGTCTAAAGGGTAAATGGGGTCTGGTTTTATATCATTTTACAAGGTTTGAGATATTCAGAATTAGGTGGCAAATTAACAGTGGCTTTCCTTGAGTTTAATGGCTTACTGATTTTGGAGGTTCAGAATCTTTTCCAAATTAGTATACAAGGAAAGAACGACATGACAAAATTAAATGTTAGAACCGCCCAAAAAGGATTCCTCGTCATAAAAAAAAAATATCAAGAACTTTAGGCGACTAGTTCCCCCAATAGCCAACACTTTGTTTCCGGTCGTCAATTTCAAACTCGTGTCTATTCAATGAAAAAGGAACAAGAAAATGAAATTAGAGGTAATATCTTTCGGCAATGAGAAGACATTACAGGTTTCCCCGTCAAGAAGGTAGGCTTTCAACTAGCAACTCCATGCCACCAGTTAAGTCGCATGGTACAATGAGATAACCACTAAGTATGCTTACCATCTCTGGTCACTGAGTTGCACGGTCTTCTACCAGGCTTATCTTTAAGTATTTATGATCATTAATTACGAGATTTAGTATGGAAATAGGATAGCCAACTCAACAGAGTGAAAAAAGTGCATATTTGGAAGGTTTCCATATGATGAGTAATCAGGGTGTACATCATAATGCACTACCCATTCAAGAGTGTGTCAGCGCTTTAATTTCAAAAAGAAATCAGATTAAAATTCTTGAATCGGAATATGACGGCAGGTGGGGTCTTCAGAAGAGGGTTTTTTTTTTTTTTTAATTAAAAAAAAAATGACAGTCAGGATGACTGTACAATGATCTGGTTCGATAGTTTTGGACTTTATTCTTGCTTTCCCCTCCTTCACACGTACTTGAAAAGTTGACTTGGCACTCCTCTTTTTACGATTTGTTTCATATGCTTGGCCTGTAATTTCGATAATCAACTCCTCTTCTAATAAAGTTCAACGTTCATTTTCAAGTACAATAAGTATACTAGCAGGTGTTATTCTACTTATCTTGCTATTAGCAGTGTGCCATTCATTTTTTGCTCCACCCTAAACGTAAAGGGAAAACAATATCTGCGAAGAGTTTTTCTTGTTATGTCCTGAGTCTTCTTGGGCGGTCAACTTTCTATCATGCATCACTTCTGTCTGCCATATTGTGGTTTTAGCTACCCTTTAGTTATCTGCAGGTATCACGAAATTTCCCCGATGCCCTCTTCGTTTGCCTCGAGGATTAGATGTAACATTGCCTCGCATAAAAGAGTGTTTTAAAAAAAAAAAGAATAAATAAATATATTATTATTATTAATTTTTAAATTTTGTTTTGAGGTACACACCGTAAAAGAGCTTCTAAAGTGGCGGAATTTGGAGTTGCATTACTGCAGTATGACTTTCGTTCTCCCAAAACAAGGCAAAACTAGCATGAGTGCAGATTTTACAAACTTAAACCGCTTTTCAGGGACCATTGACTAATTACGGTTAATGCCAACCAATTTCATCCATGCTATATGTGCAGAAAATAAGTAAGGGACAACTATTGGGTATGAAAAGAGAGATCTTTTAGCTGTTGTGGATCCACCTCTGACGGTGCCCGAGTAAGGGCACACTGGCCAGTTGTTGTCTTTGGGAAAGCTATGACATCCCTGATGGAATTGGTGCCGGCCAACAACATAACCAATCTATCCAATCCATATGCGATCCCACCTGCAGGAGAAAATAGATATGAAAATAAATGAAACATAGAAAACTGACAAATCTTCATGCAGTCCAAGGGCAGGACGGAGTTCCCTACCGTGAGGGGGGGCACCCATGTCCAAAGCCTCCAAAAGGTAGCCAAACTTTGCTTCAGCCTGCAGACAAAGTAACCTACTAATTCCAGATAGAGAAGTGATGCATTCAGCACAAGATAGTTAACAGACATGTTCAACGTTATCCCCCTACAGGGAATGCTACCTAGCATTCTTAAATGAAGTTTCAAATTTGAAGTTGGGAATTCAAGCTACCGAATGTTAGTGAAGTAAAATTCTTCTATTTGCAACGCTGAATCCCCAACTAAAACCGTCAATTTGAAAGATGTCACAATCCCATGTCAAGATCTTGATTAAACAGATGCATGCATCTAAAATTATAATGCCCGATGATCTTTCTGCACATCATGCATAGACATCCAGAATAAGGTTTAACCCCGTGGGGCCTTTTAGGCTGTCCTAGACAGCTGTCTGTAAAATTCGGCAGCAAAGTTCTTTCTCCATAAGAGAATGACGCAAAGATGAAGAATTGGTGGAGAAAATGTTGTAACATCCTTTATGTGTAATATATTTTTATGGACATCTTAAGATCTTATGAAATATGAAAGGCATGCCCAGAGGAAGTGCAAATAGCGCAAGGGTTGTCTCACCTGCTCAGGTGAGATGCCAATAATTTCAAGAACCTTTTGTTGGACATCATGCTTGTAAATTCTCAAACTCCCCCCACCAATCTGGCAGCAAAACAAGAAACAAAGACACGCTTGCTTACTGCCTAACGTGAACTTAAAATTGCAGCTACAGAAAGAGCAAGATGAACTACCTCAACTCCATTGTAAACCATGTCATAAGCAAGGGCACGAGCAGAGGAAAGATCTTCCACGTCTTCTGGGTTGGGAGCAGTAAATGGATGATGCAATGCCTGCAGGGAACCAAAATGTCAAATACTGAAACAGATCAAAATAGTGACTTAACTTGCTTATGCTAGCACCAAGATAACCATCAACATGGAGAACAATACAAGAACTAAGAAAATAATTCCATTCCAATATTAAATATGCAACTTCCTGGACCTAGCTCACAGGTAAAGACACCCGGTGCCAAAGACTTTAAGTCAACTACTCCCTATTTTTTCCACCCCGTCAAATTCAATTAGGGATAAAAAACAAAAAAAAAAAAGAAAAACAGAGAGAGAGCAAAAGTATAGCATGGGTTTGTAGTTCACAATATCTGGCAGAAGCATAAGTCCTCGAGGTTATTAAGCAGGAACTTATCATATCAAAAACCAGAGGAAGTTTAAACAGGAAAGGCAATTTCACCATTTGCACTAATAAAATTACAGGAAGTCAATTGCAATAACACCAATGGAGTTACACACAACCCAACCATGAAATATTTCTTAGAAAGTAGGAACAGATTGTAGATAATTTATCTCATTGAAGAAGACAAGTCATAGATGTACAGACCTCAAGCCTCTGCTCTGCATCATTCCACTCGAACATAGGGAAATCAGTCACCCAAAGAACTGAATGCTTGGACTACAATATCAGAAATAGAGGGGGGAAAAAGAATTGTCAGAGAGGACAAAGCAACCATTATAGACTTTTCAGATACCAGGTAGGTAACAAAAGATACATGTTCGATTAAGTCCAGCTCATTGGCAACGAATAGCCTAAGTCGGTCCAAAGTTTTATTAACTGATGCATGATGGCCCACTGCAAACAAGATAAGATCCCCTGGTCCTGCAGAGCATCTTCCCAACATTTGCTCTTTTGCCATTGGACCCAGACTGGATACCAAAGCAGGAATTCCCTCAACATCTCCTGAAGGTAAAAATAAAAAATGAGATAATTTAATGAAATTCAGAATCACAACAAAATTCACAATGAATATTTGTCTTTTTACCATCATCTGTGACTTTCAAGAAAGGTAATCCTTTTGCTCCAGATTTGATTGCTTCACCATAGATATCACCTTTCTTAAGAGCTGTATTAGAGTATTTTTGAGCACCTGAAGGCACGCATAATACTTTGATAATTCCCCCAGTTTTCAAGCTATCAGAGAATACCCTAAAAGGAGACTCATCAAAAAGATCAGAGACCTGCAGCATCATTGAAGAAACCATCATTAACAGATGTTTCAGAAAAATAGTTTATGAACACAACATCATATTCTACAACAGCCAAGATCCTATAAACCAAACTCCTGAGCTGAGAGCGAACTAACATGTAAAATAAAAGCAGAGTGTGAAATTTGCTGGACACAAAGTGAAAGTAGATATTACATCTTTCAGTTCTAGATCAAATCTAGTATCTGGCCTGTCTGAACCATATCGACTCATTGCTTCAGCGTATGTAAGCCTTGGGAATGGGTTTGGTAGCTGGATGTCCTTAATCTCCAGAAAAACCTGACAATAATGTAGCATTATATTCACCACCTATATTCAACACACATTGGGAAGATGTTGAAAATGTGCTTGCATACTTAATTAGCCCAAGAAGTGGCCTATAAATGTGAGCATATTGCCTGATATCTACATGCTGACATGACTCACTCAGCAGAAACCTTAAAATATGTATCAAAACTAGAAAGAGTGGTCCAAAGCAAGCCCAAGCTGCAACCCTTGCTTCAGCTTGAGCAATGCTATTAATCCCAAATATAGTTAATGAATAAAGAAATAAAATCAGACTGGGCTGCATTTAACTGTGGTTAACAATAGCTTTGAATGCTTTAAGAAGTTACACTAACCTTGCGAATCAACTCCTCGTTGATCCTTAGCATGTCTTCCAAAGGGGTGAATGCTAGTTCCATATCTAATTGAGTGAATTCAGGTTGTCTATCGGCTCTCAGATCTTCATCTCTAAAGCATCTACAACAAAAAGAAGAAGAAGAAGAAGAAGAGTAAATCTTAACTGCATGACCATTGTGACAAAAAACAAAAATGTTATTAGTGCTAACTACGTAAGGAAAAGAGTTTATTAATCCATCACCGACAGAGCCAACAGCAATTTCCTAGATAATTCATAAAAACTATAAAGAAAATGCAGTTGTCAGTCTTTTCTTAGCAACCACAGTAACTGCCAGGATAAGAATTTACAGAAAAAGGAAAAATTTAAGACAATAACTGAAAAATGCATAACATACAGAAAGGTAAAACAGATAGGAAGATAAATTACCTTGCTATTTGATAATATTTGTCAAAACCGGAGACCATCAACATTTGTTTAAAAAGTTGTGGACTTTGAGGCAACGCATAGAATGTTCCTGGCTTCAAAATACACATTGAAGTGAATCAAAGCTGCAAGCCATGAAGAAAGTATCCTAGGAAATAAGTAGTTACAAAGAACTATGTCTCCAAGGAACTATCTTTCTCAACAAATATGATACAGAAATATGCAAAAATCCAAAATACAAAGAAGCAGGAGAAAATGATATTAGCAGTCTCATCTCCTAAGTAAAATATATAAGATACTTGAAGCATCAACATAGAGTATTTTCAAAATGAAAGGGCATGAGTCATAGATTGAATGATATAAATATGCAGAAAGTTTTGACAATTCACCACCCTGATGTGTAAATATCCAGAATTTGAGAGGTAAATGCTATTAATTTTAGTAAGTTGTGCTGTTTTAGAATAGTACATAAACATTCAGTCATGACTGAAAATCACAAGAAATATGCTCACAGGAAAAATGCCGAGTACCTGAATTCTTGAGGGCACCAAATAATCTCTGGCACCTTCCGGAGTAGATCTTGAAAGTATTGGAGTCTCAATCTACCTTATAACAGTGAAGAGGTTGCATCAAAACACAGTAAAACGATGAAATCAAAAATATGTAGAAGTTAATGAGAAAGTAAAATTACCAAGTGCACACTTGGTTAATTGGTTTGTTTGCTAAAATGCAATTAATTAAAACAAAAATAAAAGGTCAAACAAAATGTGCAGTAAGTTGCCAACTATACACGATATACCTCCACAAAACCATGAACATCCTCTAGATATCTTCGAATAAGTTTCACCACTTTGTGTCGTAACTGTATATTAAAATTCATTTGCTGCCGCCGTAAATCAAGGCATCGATATCTAATTAAAATGTATCAAAATCCTTCAATTGGTAGGGCTCAACAGCATATAAATCAATACACCAAGAGATAAATTTCTTAAGATGAAATAGAAGTTAGACTTAAACAAGTTTAGCATACAACATGTTAGTTACCTCAATCGAATCTCCTCTTTGACAGACTCTCTAGCATCTTCTGCAGTGGTAACCAAGAACGGCAACTTTGATCTCACTGCATTCAACACTTGAACATGTTCTGCAGCAACCTGCCACCATAAAATCATTGTCAATTCAATCAAATTCACAAAGAGATAAAGAGAGAGAGAGGTGCAATGGGGTACTACCTCTATCAAGCCAGTCTTCATTTTCCTATTGACAGACTCACTTGGGCGAGACCTTACCAGACCTTCCACAGCAACAACATACTCAATTCTCAAATCATTTATAGTACCATAAGCCTCTGGAAACTCATCAGGAATCGCCGTAACCTATACTTTCAATTAACATCATCCAAGAAGAAAGAAAGAAAAAAAAACACACATACTTTGTTTAATTGACCAAAGAAAAAAAATAAATAACATTATAGAAACAGTCGAATACACGGGTGGATGCATACGGGGTGTACCTGAACAATGCCGGTGTGGTCTCTGAGATTAAGGAAAGTTAGACCACCGTGGACCCTGTGGAGGGCGACCCACCCACAAAGGCGGACACGTTTCCCTACATCTTCGGCGGACAATTCGCCGCAAAAACCGGTACGGGAGACCCACTGGAGAGCAGTCTCCTTCAAGGAGACGGCGGGTGGCTTGGGACGAAGAGTCTCGGCGGAAGCTGAAACAGAGGAAACGTTTCTTCTGTTTCTGGGAGGCGGGTTTGGGTGGAGATAGCGGCGCGTGAGGATGGCGCGGACGAGGGGGAGGGGTGGCCTTGACCGGATGGTCAGCAGGGGGAGGGATCGCAGGAGAAGAAGAGACATGTGGCGCGTGTCTGTCACGCGAGTCCGCGCCGGAGAGTGAGGGAGGGTTTTAGAGAGGACGGGTGGCAGCGAGGAAGGGTTTAAACAAACTTTCAAGATGGAGAGCACGTGCGGTGTCACGTGTAATTCGACGCTGACCGAATCTCACCTTTTTTAACCGCGAAAGAATCTAAAACAACTGCTCTAATTACCGAACATCCGTACCTTGTTTTCCAAGAAACTTCAGAACCAGAAAAGAAAATGTTTGTGATAAAAAAAAAACTTACCCACAAAAAAAAAAAAAAATTGCATTGGAAAAAAGATTCTAATTGGGTTCAATCCAGGCTGAAAACCTTGTTTTAGTTTTTTTTTTTTTTAATTCTCGTATTGACTGAAACTCAAATTCGAGATATTTTTTTAATATTATTAAATTAAAATAAGGTTGTTCGGTTGGAAGCCTGTAAAAACGTAGTGTTGTGTAATGCCGCGATCGGAATTTGATATTAACGCGAGGCTGAAGTCCAACTCACCGATTAAATGGGCCTAAGATGAGCCAGCCAGCGCGAAAACAAAAATCTTGGCCCAAATTCACCATTTATAGGTGAGACAGCCAAGGCCCAGTTAGACTGGGCTTCGGTTTGGCCTTTTTGTTTTGTTTCTATATATATATATATATAACAATAATAAAAAAATGTGTACTCGGCCTATTGCTGCAAAAAAAAAAAAAAAAAAAAAAAAAAAAGAAAGAAAGAAAAAAATCAATGCAAAGCGGACAAAAATCTCATTTGTTTTCTTCGTTAACATCAATCACGGAAATAATTATGACAAGAGCAATTCAATCAAACTACGTTGAGAACAAAACACAAGAAAATTTACAATAATTATGATATAAAAGTAAGAAAATGCAGAATGAAAAATTAAGAGTAACATTGATTCCCCGTGTTTGCAAATTACAAAAACCAAAAACAAGGCTCTTTTGCATGCTATTTTTCATATTGCAAATTGGAAGTTATATAGAGTAATATCTTTTTTTTTTTTGTTGTTTTTTTTTTTTTGCTTCCTAAAATGATACTCTTTACGCAAACAAATCAAATTGACACAAAAATCCCTATATGTTTGTTGACGGGGTCCAAGGGATCTTCTGGTTTTGTTTCCTTTTCGGGTAGGATTTGCCAATCTCCGGGGGCATTAGATTTTCATTCCCATATCCTTTTGCCATGCTCACTGAGTACAAGAATCCGATCTTCGATCCGATCAAAGGCAAAATAATTCTATCATCTTTTAATACAAAAGAATTTATTTATTTTATTACCTGCAAAAAAAAAAAACAAAACACATAATAAATACACCAATGTATCTAATTTTTATTAAAACAATTCAACAACATTTATTATTTATTAAATCTCAAATTTTTTTATGACGATCCAATAATAGTTCTTAGTATATTATTGTATTATCATATATTTATTCTTCATTTTTATTTTTTATTATCTTTTTACTGAATTTTATTTTAAATAGTGTATCACAATTTATTATTTTTTTGGACTAAAAAAGGTTTTATTACATGGATTTTATATACTTAGTATAATGGATAAAAATTAAAAGAAATTAAAATAGTAATAAATAGCAGTATCTTTTTATTTAATTAAAGAAAGTACAAAAAGAAGTTTTGAAAAGAGACCGGGATCTCTAAACCGCCCGCTCACTGTTTTTCGGGTCAAACCGTCCGTGGCTCAATCACGGAACGGTTCGTGAGCTCAGCGGGGGCGCTTCCGGTCCGGACCGGACCGACCGTGAACAGCAGGCAGGACGGCGTCAGTTTTAAGCAACTAGGTCGGCGGGTCCTTATAATATAAATAAAAAACAGACGATAACGTCTGTTTTTCGTGTGGATCTTTAACGCCTCTGGGGCTATTTACTGGCTCTCGTGTTTCTCAGTGGGTAAAAAGGGAAAGAGGGAAGAGTGAGAAACAGGAGAGGAAGAATGTGCTATTTCTGTTGGGATTGTTTAGTTAATTTAAAATTTAAAATTTTTATTTTTTATTTAGGGTTTACTCTAGAATAGAATAGAATAGAATAGAAAGAGCGATCTCTGGAGAATCAAGGGTGGGTCTGGAAGAAAGATTCATCGCCTGATTTCTAGGACTCTGCTAGCATGTAAATGTAGTAGTGTAGAGTTTTTAAGAGAGAGAGAGAGAGAGAGAGAGAGTGTGTGTGTGTGTGAAAGAGGTAGTTCAGGGTTTTAAGATTTTGGGGTGCTGTTGGTGGTGGTGGTGGTGGTGGTGGTGGTGGGGGGTCGACGGTAAGGGTATGGCGTCGGCGACGCAGTCACTCCGCTTTCTAGGGCTGGCCTCCGCCGCAGGCCCCAGTGGCGGCAGTTTCGACGCTCTTAATCGTATTCTCGCTGACCTCTGCACCCGTGGCAATCCCAAGGTTGCTTACTTTTGTTTTTTTTTTTTCTTTTCTTCTCTCTCTCTCTGCGATTGTTCTTTTGTTGGTTGGTGACTAACTGGGAGGGTTTTCTTGCCGATAATGTTGAGGAATTGGAGTTATGAGGGAATCTTTGGCTCAATTCCGAGATTTTCTTTGACCGTTTGTGCCTTTTTTTTTGGTTTTTTTTTCGCTGTTGACCCTTTTTCTCATCTCTCTTGGGTTTTACTGCTTGGTTGCCAAGAGTGTGGAGGAAAAGGAATGGAGATGGATTTTTTTCGATTGTGGGTTTTGTTAAGCTTCTTTGGATTTTTTTTTTTGGCCTTTTATTCTCTCTTTCTCTGTTTCTTTTTTGGCTTATGGTAACTAATTGGTCAGATTTTCTTGCTTTTTTTTGACACAGTAATAATCAGTGGATGCCGAGACTGGGGGGGAAATGCTGTGGCGATGTTTTTTTTTTTTTTTAAATTTCAAAATCTCATATTTTCTTTTACTTTTTTATTTTTTAATTGGGAGTGTAAGCATAGTCATAGAGCTTGAATCTTTCATTTTCTTTACCTTTTCTTTTTGTTCCCCCTCTTTATATTTGCGTTTTTTCTGTTTTTTTTTTTTTTCTTATTGGTGGCTGTTAACTAACTAGTAGGGTTATCTTACTTTCCTGCTGAAAATGTTGAGGAATTGGAGAGAAGAGGGAAGATTTGGTTCAATTCCGAGAATTTCTTTGATTTTTTTTTTTGTATTTCTTTTTCTTGCTGGGGCTTTTTCTTCTCTCTCCATTTTTTGTTTTGCTATTCTTTCGTTATTTCTTTCTTTTTGGTGCTTGGTAACTAACGGGTCGGATTTTCTTGCTGGGGTGCTGAGCATTGTGAGGGAATGCATTGGAGATGGTTTTTTTTTTTTTTTCTCTCTCTCTCTCTCTCCAATATCTGAGATTTTCTTTAACTTTTTAATTTTTTTGTTTTTGGTTGGGAGTGGAAGTGTAGTCATAGTGCTTGAATCTTTCAGTTTCTTTTGTGGCTGCTTGGTGTTGTTGATGCTCTGAATGAACCTCTTTAGTGAAATTATGTATTGCCTTTATTATTATTATTTTCTTGATTTTGATGGATAAGTTTATTTCTATGACCAGGAAGGGGCTGCAATGGCTTTAAGAAAACATTTGGAGGAAGAAGCCCGTGATCTTAGTGGAGAAGCTTTTTCCCGCTTTATGGATCAGTTGTATGAACGAATTTCTAATCTATTGGAAAGCAATGATGTTGCAGAAAATCTTGGTGCTTTAAGAGCCATTGATGAGCTGATAGATGTTGCCCTTGGAGAGAATGCCTCAAAGGTCTCCAAGTTTTCTATTTATATGCGGGGTGTATTTGAGGTAAAGCGGGATGCTGATGTGTTGGCTCTTGCTAGTCAAGTTCTGGGCCATTTGGCCAGGGCTGGTGGAGCAATGACTGCAGATGAAGTGGAGTTTCAGGTTTGTTGAACTACCCATTTAGTTTCCGGATGGTTACTGACAAGCAGCACCTTATATCTATTGCTTGTTTTAGGTGAAAATGGCTCTGCATTTGCTCCACAATGATAGAGCAGAACATCGCCTTTTTGCTGCTGTTTTAATCTTGAAAGTAAGTTTACATTATTGTTTATCACCTTTTTCAGTATCATTTCTTTGCAAATTGTTGGCAAGCATTGTCCTGTTAATGTCATTGGTGTTGTGTGTTGTCAATTGGTAAACAAATTCCATCATATCAAGGGAAACAAATTCCACCATATCAAGTCATTGCACCCGCTCAAAATTTTGATCATGGCAGGAAATGGCAGAAAATGCTTCCACGGTGTTCAATGTTCACGTACCAGATTTTGTTGATGCTATCTGGGTTGCACTGAGGCATCCCACATTGCCAGTTAGAGAGCGGGCTGTTGAGGCATTACGTGCTTGCCTTAGAGTTGTTGAAAAGCGTGAAACTCGTTGGCGTGTGCAGTGGTCAGTATACATATTTTATGAGATCTGACTGTCATAATACTTGACATAAAGCAAGCAAGTTCTGGACTAAATTTCTCTGTATGTTAACTACCCCGAATTTTATTTTTCTCAAGAAGTTTCAAGTGAGGAAGGAACTTCAATCTTTCTTCTTTTTTATTTGTCTCTTGCAACTTCAGTATGGTAGTGAAGAAAGGGAAGCTACAGATGTGTGTTTAAGGGTCAAATAGGGATTTTTCTAAATGTTAACTACAACTTGGAATCTGTTTTAGCAAGCTAGTTTTTGGGTTGATTATATGTGATGAGGTAAGAGTTATTTAGCTTGAGCATTGTATGATGATGTACCGAAATATTACTTTGGTGTGCAACAATCCCTGGTTAAATCACAAATTAAGTAAAGCCTTACGGTGATGTATGAAAATGAGTTGGTTCATACTTGGATGATCAGTAGTGTAGTTGTGGGACAATCAGGGCTTTGGAAAGTATTCGTGAAATGTATTTTTCACCTTTACAGGAGAAGTAAATTAGAGCTGTATAAGATTTTAGTATTGCTGGGATAGCATCCTCAACACTTGGCAGCAATGGAAAGTTATTAATAAAATCTTCAAGTTAGTGAAAAACAATAAGGAGGATTAGAAACATTAAGAGAAACAAGAAGAATAGCACATGCATGGGAATTGGTGGGATCCCAAACAGTGAGTGATGTATTGTAGAGATAGATATTTGACCAGCATGGCTTCCTAAATGCTTGTTAGGGTATCCACTTCAAGGCGTTACCCTTGAAATGCTCGCCCTGTTATCAAACTACATTAGATCAAAATTTGACATATGGATATTAATTTATTGTCCATTTTAAGATTGAGCAGTAATTGTGTTTTCCTAATTGTGATTATCATTTTTGATGGTAAGTAGGAAGCATTCGGGAAGGCTTAAAGGAAGAATTAGGTAGTGAACAACTCCTACCTTCAAGCTGATTAAAAAACACAAAAACAAAAAATAAACTAGCTGATTAAAAGCCATGTTGGGTACACAGGTGTCTCTGTTAGTACTTGCTTGTAAATGTCACTTTTCAGTGACTCTGTCTCTTGCTATTCTGTTAGTGCGCCTCATCTGTAGTAGATTTGATTTCTTGCTTTTAACAGGTACTACCGTATGTTTGAGGCTACACAAGATGGATTGAGTAAAAATGCTCCTATTCACAGCATACATGGTTCCTTACTTGCTGTTGGAGAGCTTCTAAGGTTTGGTTGAATTTGTTTTGCTTTGATACCCACTTATTAGTAACATTGGTTATTTCCAGTTGGCATTGTTATCTCTGTGCATTGTATCATTTACATTTTGCAATCAGTTAATTCTTCTCCAAGTTTTGATTTTGAACTGTCTATAGCTTTTTGAAAGTTTCTGACGGTGGACAGTTGCTACACTAGTTTGACTCTGAGATTGACATGTAGAAGTCTAGAATGGCAGACTTCTGTTTTGTATCTTTTTAGGAAAAGGCCCAAGGAAGGGCATCAGAGTGGAATATTCTTTTTTGGGGTATATGGAGGATACTGGTGAACACATAGGAAATCAACCTAAGATAAAAGGCAGTCATGATTCATGATATTCTTTGTAGCAAAATTTGCTGTAAAACATGACTCTTGACAGTTGTGGCTATTGTTTTGGCCAAAGCTACCATGCCTCTAGAACGTTATTTGTTCTCCATCATTCACCTTACATGAGGTAGCTGCTTTTAGCATTTGACATTTATATAGTTGATTGTTTCATGTGGCAGGAATACAGGTGAGTTCATGATGTCAAGGTACAGGGAAGTTGCTGAGATTGTTCTCAGATACTTAGAGCACCGAGATCGGCTTGTTCGCCTTAGCATAACTTCATTGCTGCCTCGTATTGCTCATTTTCTGCGGGATCGATTTGTTACAAACTATCTATCGGTCTGTGAACTGTTTCCCTTTTAATCACGTGTTACGAAGATATTGGAACAGTTTGTATCATGCGAATAACTGTTACTTACCTGGTTAAAAGCAATGATATTTTGACATCTTGCAGATTTGCATGAATCATATCCTCACAGTGCTAAGTATTCCAGCTGAACGGGGCAGTGGGTTCATTGCCCTAGGGGAGATGGCTGGTGCTTTGGATGGGGAACTTGCTAACTATTTGCCGACAATAATGTCTCACTTACGCGATGCGGTGAGCAATTGATGGGTGGTTAATACATGCCCTCTTCGCTGGTTTTGGTTTTGTTTTTTTTTTCCTGTTTCATCTCCTCTACAGTTTTTTCTTTCTATTGGTTTTGCCTATATCTTGTTGAGTGGAACAGTATCATTAACCCTGGGCTCTTCCTTCTCCCTTGCAGATTGCTCCACGTAGAGGTAGACCCTCACTCGAGGCTTTGGCTTGTGCTGGAAACCTTGCAAAAGCCATGGGGAAGGAAATGGAACCCCATGTTCGCAATCTTTTGGATGTTATGTTCTCTGCCGGCCTGTCAACCACGCTTGTTGAAGCCCTTGTGCAAATAACTGTTAGGTAAACTCATTAGATTGTCTTTTTTACAGGTCCCTCTTTTTTCACTCTCTTTTTTTTGCTTTTTTCTCCTTTGTTTTTGTTGAGCCAAATCATTCCTTAACTGCTGTCTCAGTATTCCATCGCTGCTGCCAACCATTCAAGACCGGCTGCTAGATTGCATTTCCCAAGTTTTTTCAAAGTCTCATCATTCTCAGGCTAGGCCATCTGTTCCAATTGGGCGAGGAGGTACAACCAGTGCACCACAGCAAGTATCAGATCTCAATGGTTCAACTCTAGTGCAACTTGCTTTGCAGACTTTAGCTTGTTTTAATTTCAAGGTTTGTGAATATCTACATCCCAATTGAAGCTTGATAACTTTTTACTTTTATCTGATGCTAATTTGTTGTCCAGGGTCATGAGCTTCTTGAGTTTGCTAGAGAATCAGTTGTTGTATACCTAGATGATGAGGATGGGGCAACACGAAAAGATGCCGCACTTTGTTGCTGTAACTTAGTTGCAAACTCTTTTTCCAGTGTAATGTCCACACAGTTTGGTTCTAGTAGGTCCAATAGAACTGGGGGAAAACGACGCCGTCTTGTTGAAGAGGTTTGGTTCAATGTCTCGTCTCATTATATATCATTCTTGTTAGCCAATGTTTTATGCTTATGTGGATATGCCTACTCTTTGTTTCAAACCTATGTGCCAGCATTTTTTCCTGCTTTTCCTCTGTTTGTCTGATCACCTTTCAAAACTAAGGATTATGCATTAGATGAGTAATATCCTATCAATTCAAACAAACTAGAATTGTTAGTCCAGAACTAGTAAGAATGAAGACCTGATTATAAGGTGGGAGGTAGATCAGATCACTAGATTCTATTTTCCAAATTTGTTGCAAGAACTAGTTTTAGGCACTCAAGATGACTTCCTTTTTTTTCAGTCCATCTGAGAAGACTTGAGTAGTGTTTTGGTGTAAGCACTGTGATGTTTAGTTTGATGCCTGAAATCGATGTCCCACCACATAAGGTGCTGGCATTGTGTGGTCTGGCAATACTTTCCAACTGTTGTATATTTATATCTAATGGCTGTTAAGATTAATTTGGTCTCCATCGCATGGATGGTAGCTGTATACATGGAAAAAGTCATAAGTTGAGACATCTGCTTCA
The DNA here is from genome assembly GCA_020883675.1 of Bruguiera gymnorhiza. Taxonomy (NCBI): domain Eukaryota; kingdom Viridiplantae; phylum Streptophyta; class Magnoliopsida; order Malpighiales; family Rhizophoraceae; genus Bruguiera; species Bruguiera gymnorhiza. Next base: position 6,557,230 of record JAIRCJ010001062.1, on the reverse strand, counting down.
TCTACAATGAAAAGAAGCATCTGTCCACATGAAGAACACACCCCTTCCTCCCCCCTTGTTTGCTCCTTTAATTCCCAAAAATTGTGAATACTCTCTAAGAAATGTGGAAAAGTTTACATAAGTGATTTTCTAGAGTGGTAAATTGTTATTGTCTCTGTGCTTCCAGAAGTTGCAGTAAAAGATTTTCTGGAAGTCTTCCTCCAGGAGAGAAAATTTCCTTTTTGATTTGAAATGCATTATGGGATTCATATTTGAATACCTGCAGTTAAGTACTTAAAATCATTGTTTGAAATCCAAAATACCATGTTGAAGATATTTGTTTTTATTTTCCCCCAAGTAGCAGAGAGAAAACCATTGCTTAATTTAGTACCGGTAGCTGAGTTGTTTGAAGCCTATCCAAGAATTCCAGCCTTTTATTTGCAATAGCCGATGTGTTTGTTTAAGCTGATGTCATGGATATATGGATGCAGCGACACAAATTCACTTGTCTACATGCTCTCTCTCTTGCCCTCCACCTTTCTTTCTCTTCCCCCAGTTTGAAACTTTTCTGATTTGCTATATATTTCCATGAGACACAATTTGTGATTCTCTTGAAATGGTGAGTGTCAGTGCAGGATGCATTTTCCTTGCTTATATATGTATGTCTTCGGATAGATATCTTTATTGCTCACATTAAAGTTGTATATTCTGCAGCTTGTGGAGAAGCTTCTCATTGTGGCTGTAGCTGATGCAGATGTTGCAGTTCGACATTCAATTTTTTCTTCTCTGAATGATAACAGGGGTTTTGATGATTTTCTTGCACAAGCTGATAGTCTCAGTGCAGTTTTTGCTGCTCTAAATGATGAGGTACGTGTATGATCCTTTGAGATATTACACTATATTTGAAATGATGGTGGTTGATATGATGTTATTTTCTAATCCTTGAGATAAATACCTTCATCAATGTTTGTTGTGCTGCATAGAGAAATATGCTCTCTCTTGTACCTATGGTTATCCAAAAGAGCAGACATACATAAACCTTTATAATATGATGCTGACAGCTATTTTGCTTCTATTTATCAAGAGTTACCTGTAAAAAGAAGCATTCACAATCTCTAACCCTATAATGTATATTCATATACTCATGCATGGATTATGTTTTTCAAATGACTAGTTGCATTTGAGGTGCTTGTTCAGTTGTATTCTGTACAATTCAGTCCCACAAAAAGCATGTCTTTGTTGTTGATTGTTTAAGTTGTCAGTTTATTATCTCTTTCTTGGGATCTGCTGTGGAATATTTTGTTAAAACTGGGGGTTTCAATGGTAACAGGATTTTGATGTTAGAGAGCTTGCAATCTCTGTTGCTGGGAGGTTATCAGAAAAAAATCCTGCATATGTTCTTCCAGCACTTCGTCGGCATCTCATACAGTTGTTGACCTATCTAGAGCAAAGGTACATGAAAATATCATGTACATAGTCTACGGTCATAGGGACTGGTGCATATGGGATTTGGGGCTTGAATCAGTAATTATTTGTGTCCTCTCTGTCCAGATGAAGAAGTTCCTGACATTGACTCTTATGCAATTTTAACAGTGCAGATAACAAATGCAGGGAAGAAAGTGCTAAGTTACTTGGTTGTTTAATACGCAACTGTGAACGTCTAATACTTCCATACATTGCCCCAATACACAAGGTTTCATTTGTATCTGATTTTTGGCTTTGTCTGGTTATGTTTGGTATTTTCTTTCTCAATGCATTGGATGGCTAATTTTGCAGGCACTTGTGGCAAGACTTCTTGAGGGTACCGGGGTAAATGCTAATAATGGTATCATTAGTGGAGTCCTTGTAACTGTCGGGGATCTTGCCAGAGTGGTGGGTATGCTGCTGCATGGATTCCTACTTTATGTATTAAATTAAATAGATTCAAACATCAAGTGTATGTTTTAACCTTAGTTTAAAAAACCGGACTGGCCCAATGGTCAGACTGGTGAACTGGTCATCCAAAGTTTAAATCGGTCTGGTTCTCTTATGTAACCGGACAAGGAAGTGACCCAAAGAAAACCACTCTACCCAGTTGACCCAGACAGTCCAACCAGCCTGGTCAGACGAGTGAACCAGCTGGGTCAGTACTAAAAATTTTATTTCTTGTTTTTTATTCAAAAGAATTGTATATAGTTATATTATTTTATTAGGAACACTTAAAAATATATACTTAAATATTAGTTTAACAACATTTTATTTTTTTATATAATATAAATATATTTATTATTTTTTCTTTAAAACAAGAATTTATCAATTTGACCATTCCAATTGCTGAGTTAACCATTGTCCCTCTGAACCACACCCCAAACTGGGTCAGGGTCCATTCTGGGTTTAAAAACTATGGTTTTAACATGCTTCTTCAGGTTTTCTGCTTGGTTGCAGCTGTTGCTCAACCTTGAGTTGCATTGTTAGTGCTAACATATCCACCTATTATTTATTTGTTTTTAGGCTGATGAGAACATGTTATTGACGTTAGCAACATTCATCTAGCAATTTATTTTTTTAATAAAAGACTTTAAATGTCCTCTTTAATTGCCGTGTAAACATATCTTTCCTCCTGTTTGTAGCATGCTGTTAATTTTGATTGTGATGGTCATCTAGGGTGGTTTTGCTATGAGACAATATCTTTCAGAGCTTATGCCTTTGATTGTTGAGGCTCTATTGGATGGAGCAGCTGCTGCAAAACGTGAAGTGGCTGTTGCAACTCTTGGTCAAGTTGCTCAAAGCACTGGGTAGGTGACATGTTCAAATTTCCTTTGAGATAAACATAAGTTTCATTTGTCTTTTTTGGCTTAGTGATTTTGAGGTAGAATATAATGATGTTTTGGAAAGTCATTTATTGCATCTCAACAGTGGATATATAATTCCTATCCACATTTTCAACAACTGTATAACAGACACACGTACATGCATCACTCAACATAGCACATACCCCATCTACCCCATCATCTGCATAACAATCATTTAAATCTGTCTTCATTCTGTTGTCTTTTATTTGTATTTTGTTGGCCATTAGCCTTATGCCTTCTAGTCTTGATGCCTATGGAGCACGTGGTTGTGCAGAGCCACATCTGAGATATGACCACCATCTTGGGAGAAAAAAAAGAACCTTTTTGTCTTTAAACTTATAATGAGGCTAATAAAAAAATAATTTGCCATTAAATCATGCAGTGAAGTATAATTGCTTATTGCTGTACTGAAGAAAGTACTTTTGTCAAACCCATCCTATTTGCGTGTCATATGCATTTTGGGTGGGCATACATCATCTTCCTTTATGTTTGTGTATCAAAAGGTCATGACAATTTTTGTCAGAGAATTGTCCATGTCATGGTTTAAGTTTATTGTAAAGTGGACTTTCATAACACTGCACTTTTATTTGCTTCAACATTACAATCATGTGCAAGTTTTTCCTTTCCAATTTCTGTTACTTGAACAACAAAAATAATGTGTGTAATATCATGCCATTATACTGCCATACCTTCAATTTGTGTTTTATTTTAGCTTTTATGTTAAATGATGGCTATTAAATAGAGATGTAGGCCAAGGGGTTGGTGAATTTGCTCGAAAATAGGGAAAATGTGTCAAATCTCCCTTTATTTTTTCTGTTGATTTCTTTATTGCTTAGTCTCAAGGGTATATTGCTCCCTTGCCTTGGGGAAAGTATATTTTCAATGCACAGGGAGCTCATTCTGGTACTAGTGTCTCTTGTTCATATTTGCAAAGTTGTACAACTAATAGAAATGAGCATTTTTTATTGTATTTGGTGTTGTTAGTCTTATATGTATATTAAGAGGCTTTGCTTTTTTCTAATAGGTATGTGATTACGCCTTACAATGAGTACCCACAGTTACTTGGTTTACTCCTGAAATTGTTGAATGGTGAGTTGGCATGGTCAACCAGACTTGAAGCATTAAAGGTAGATTGACATTATTAATATGCTTGATTTCATCATCTAGTCTTTTTAGATGGATTATTGATTCATGGGCTTCCCCAGGTTCTCGGAATTATGGGAGCCCTAGATCCTCATGGGCCCAAGCGAAGCCAACAAAGCCTGCCTGGGCCACATGGAGAGGTTGCTCGTGCAGCCAGTGATTCAGGTCAACACATTCCATCAATGGATGAACTTCCTATGGACCGTTGGTCATCTTTTGCTACATCTGAGGATTATTATTCCATGGTACTTAAAATGTGTTTATCATTCCAATATTTCTATTTGTAGGGAAAAAAAAAAACTGCCTTATCTTTCTTGGTTTTTTGAAATTTTATGTTCCCTGAATTCAGGTAGCTATCAATTCCCTGATGCGAATTCTTAGGGATCCTTCACTTGCTAGTTATCACCAAAAGGTGGTGGGATCTCTTTTGTTCATATTTAAGGTAACTCGGTATGGATAGATGTTTTCTAGCCTTACTGATTGGCTTATTAATTGTATTCTTTTTTTTTTCTCTGATGTCTGATATCATTCTTTGTCATCATTGCATATTCTACTCTGCGAGATAGTCAATGGGCCTTGGTTGCGTTCCATATTTACCGAAGGTTCGTACATATTTCCATTTGTTCCTGCTGCCAATCCTGACCACTCTCTGTAATTTAGTTTGCTTACAAGTGTGAGCATAATTTTTCAGTAGTATGATACTACTGCTCTCTCTCTCCCCCCCTTCCCTCTGTCTTCCCTTCCTGCACTGTCCGTGTGCAGACACCAGCAGGAGTGCACCGATGAGTCTATATGTAGGTTCTTTATTTGACAGTCTTGCTTTCACCTTACTGCTCCTAAACTTATTAGTTCTTCACACTTGCTAGTCTCCAATTGTTATTCTCCTTAAAGATAAAAATTGGAATAAGCTTTGCTAGCACAAACTTGCCAAAAAAGTCTGGATGTCTCTCCTTGTCTGTATTGATCCTTGATGCGGGACATACCAAGTTTTTAGATAATGTCTTTCTGATACTGTTGACTATATCAATTGAACGACTTGATTGATGTGAATTCACATGGCCTTCCTTTGTGCAGGTTTTACCTGATCTGTTTCACACTGTTCGCACATGTGATGATTATCTGAAGAATTTTATAACATGGAAACTTGGAACTCTTGTGTCTATTGTGCATCAGGTAGTTTTGTCCTCATTAAATTGTTATGAACAAATGCAACAGTTTTGTGGTGTTTTTCATGATGTCTGCTGTTTTGATGCTTTTGTGCAGCATATTCGTAAATATCTTCTAGAACTGCTCTCTTTAATATCTGAACTATGGTCATCCTTTAGTCTGCCAGCTACAACTCGTCCGGCTCGTGGCCTCCCTGTAAGTTCACATTTTGCTTCCGTTTCTTCCATCTGGAGGTATCTTCTCTTAGTGACATATTGTTAGACCATCAATTTTTGGCATGGAATTGATGATGGTTTAATTATTATTTATTCTTCTTTTCTATATGTATCTGAAACATTTGCAAACACCCTCTTTCTTGCAGGTTTTGCACTTGGTTGAACAGCTCTGCTTGGCTCTCAATGATGAATTCAGAAGGTATCTTCCTGTAATCCTGCCATGTTGTATTCAAGTCCTGAGTGAAGCCGAACGTTGCAATGACTACATCTATGTTCTGGACATACTCCACACTCTTGAAGTGTTTGGTGGTTGGTACCTTTTCCTTTTAGCCTGCATCCTTACTCTTTGATATGTAAATAATAATTGATTTCTGGGGTTCTGTAAATTGTGCAAACCAAGTAAGAGAAGCAAAGAACTTTGCTTTCCCTTGCGGGCCCTTAGTAGCTATTAGGAAGTTTACATGGAATCACTTGGACAACATGCATTTGCTTTTGCTTTGTGATGAAAGGTCAATGTTATGTTTTAACTTTACAGGGGATCATTTACCATACAAACAAAACCTAATTTGAGGTTCAAAAATGGAAAAATGCACTTGTTGAAAGCATAAGTAGAGTTGTTGAGCTGATCTAACTGTCTGATGGACCTGCAAATCAAACTGAATGCATTGGAAAAATAGAATTGCCAAAGTGGAGCTGGCAATGTTTAGTTAAAGAGTAGTATGTATTTTGGAGGGTAGAAAAATTAAAATTCTATGGAAGTCCTGGTTTCAAGGCTTCAACAAAGCTATAGGGGTGTAAATTAGGTTAGCATAAATGTTTGCACATTTAGTATGGACATAAATCATAAAAGAACATGAGGATTTCCAATTTTGGGTTCGTAAGTTAAAAAATGTTAAGTTTGGACTCTGAAAAGGGTCTATAATATCTCTATGATCTATACATTATTTAAGGCAAAAGGAAATTTTTAGTAGATTGGGAAACTATCGGCATAACATCATTCTTACAATAATGGCCTTTTGCCTCAAGATTTGTATCTGGCAACATCTGCAATGAATTTCTGATTATACTTGAACTTTGCAGGAACATTGGATGGACATATGCATCTACTTATTCCTGCACTTATTCGACTGCTGAAAGTGGACGCCCCAGTGGATATAAGACATGCTGTTATCAAAACATTGACAAGACTGATCCCTCGCGTGCAGGTGGGTTCTTGATATTTTAGTTGATGAGCTTGTGTTATCTCTCTCTCTCTCTCTCTCTCTCTCTCTCTCTCTCTCTCTCTCTCTCTCTCTCTCTCGCTCTCTGCGTGTGTGTTTTTTTTGGGGGGGGGTTGCATGTGTTTACATTTGAAGATTTGTTTGTGATAAGACCATTTTTTGGCTGTGTCTGGACAATAATTTTTTCCAATAGATGATGGACCAGTACCTTCTAGAATTTGATGTGTTATTGCTCCTGTAAACTCTCCAAAATATGGGATGAATCTTCTCATGTGTTAAATACTTTGGGGTCGTACAGATTTCTGGGTGCACACCTTTGCCCATATTTGTTTGAGCATGATGTAATCTATTGACATAGCTTTTTGTATGTTTTTTTGGAAACCAGGTTACTGGCCATATTTCTGCACTTGTGCATCATTTGAAGCTAGTCTTGGATGGGTAAGCTATACCTCGCATTTGGATATAGCACAACTGCATTTTGGTCCATGTAGTTGTGCTTGTATATCTAGTTATTTGTATTTTGAAAAATTGTACATTTTTCCGTGTGAGTTCTTGCTTTGTCGTTATTGCTCCTCTGTGCCTTACAAAAATTAAGCAGAACAACTTACCTTGCATCTATCATACCTGTTTTTGAGGAGCAGATTATTTTGACCTATCTATTCATGCCAGTGCATTCTGTTTGTGTGGACTTATCTACCAATCTTATACCTCATTGTTTGATGATTATCTTCAATGGATATGGAAGCAGGCTCTAATAATATGGCTAAAGGAGAGATCAAAGACAAAGGAATGTGCTTGTCAATTTTTCCTATGTCCTGGCTTCATGCCCTGCTTTCTATTATTCTTCTTAAAGCCACAAAAGTATCCCATTTTAGCAATGTGCATATTATGATTATTGTATGGAGCAATTATGGAAATTTTGAGCTTACCTCTGTTCTAGAAAAGGAAAAACAGTGTCTGTTCTCCATTCTAGTAGTGAAAAATCACACTTTGACTTGTTAGAGTAATCCTTTCACACTGGTATGCTGAAGGGTAGGGCTGTTTTAAAGTATTTGATCTTCCAATTTGCAGGAAAAATGATGACCTCCGAAAGGATGCTGTTGACGCCCTCTGTTGTTTGGCTCATGCCCTGGGAGAGGACTTTATTATTTTCATCCCATCAATTCACAAACTGTTGTTGAAGCATCGATTACGGGTTCTACTTTAAACTGAATCATTCTCATTACCTTATTCATTATCAAGGCTTTTCTTTTATTGCTATGGACTATTTCCTTTTCTGCTTGGTGATTTTAGACAAATTATGTTTCCCCCTAACTTGAAGTGTAAAATCTATACTATTTTCAGCATAAAGAATTTGTGGAAATTGAAGGGCGCCTACGCAGACGCGAACCTCTAATCTTGGGGAACACAGCTGCACAAAGATTGAGTCGACAACTTCCAGTGGAGGGTATTAGTGATCCATTAAATGATACTGATAATGACCCTTATGAAGATGGCCATCAGGTAATTGCCTTTATCAGTGTTGCTTTGGTGACATTTCTTTCCTGGTTTTGTGGACACCTTAGTCAACTCCATGCATGGGTAAGATTTGTTGAGTGGCATGTATATGTCTAGGTTGTTAGCCTGCACTCCTACATAATTGAAGATCCTTGTTTTTTTATGTCACCTATATTGCATGCACTTCTGAACAGTAAAGTAAATGATGATGGACAGTATGTGTTATCTAAATAGGGAAATTAATGTAAGAGAGTAGCAGAGGAAGTAGAAATACCAAGGTGATGAATAGAGAGGAGAAATGCAAAGGCTATGACTACAAATTTAAGTAGATCTGGAAAACAAGAAGGAACTTGAAGGCTGTGGAATCAGAGCCAAGAATATAATATCAGTGTGCTTTTGATCTTAGTTCTTGAATTAATTGCTCCAACTCTCTTGAAAATATTAATAGTTCCTTCATAAACAGACTCTTGAAATTGCTGCTAGGGTGCTTGGGATGAAGAGTGGAGATAGTTGAGATCTGGTGATATTTCATCCAACCTTTTGCAATGATACAGGGTTTCAGTTGCTTTATAAGTGTGTTTCTAAATTGAAAACTGTAATTTTTAGCTCCTTGTAAAGCACCTACAGATTTATGAATAAAATTTTCATATATCCTAAGCAGGGCAGCATTTTCTGCTGTATAGTAAATTCCTAAATGTAACATACTTGAATTTGATGTCATATTTATATGTCCCTATGCCATTATGTGGTTAATTTTGATTCCTCTAGTGTAATTTTCACAATTATATCGCATGCATAACAATATGTAGAGTTTCTACTAATGAAAGGTTTTTATAGGTGAACGACGGTCGATTGCGCACTGCCGGAGAGGCTTCACAGCGCAGTACTAAGGAAGATTGGGCAGAGTGGATGAGGCATTTCAGCATTGAACTCCTAAAGGAGTCTCCATCTCCAGCATTGAGAACCTGTGCAAGGCTGGCACAGTTACAGGTGTGCATAAATTCTACTTTTTGCATCTTCAACCATAGTTTCTTTCTGATCCACAGGTTTTGTAGCCTTCTGTTGGGCGGGAGTTGTTTGCTGCTGGTTTTGTTAGCTGTTGGGCACAACTCAGTGAAGGTAGTCAAAGTCAGTTGGTGCGGCAGTTGGAGATGGCCTTTTCTTCTCCAAATATTCCTCCTGAAATTTTGGCAACACTTCTTAATCTTGTATGTCTGTTCTTTTTGTGGATCATTCCATGTTAATTTACTTTATATATATGGGATGCTGATTCTTAATTTACTTTACAGTGCTGGAGAATATTGCTTTGCTAATTAAGTTGCAATAGTTCTTGAACCTTTTCTTGATGCACATCTTATTGTTTGGCTAAATGCATATAGAATTCTAATTTTCCATCAAGATTTGGATCTTTTGTGTGGTTGGTAACATTCAAAGTTATCATTGTCAATCTGTTGCTGTAAGGAGGCCTAGTAGGGTCTAAAAAGGTGTGTCATGCATTGTCATTGTAGTGCAGCCTGCAATTTTTTCTTTAGTGTTGTCTTCTGGTTCTGGAATAGGGATTTGTTTTTCATATGCATTTCGTGATGGTAAGTCATCTGCAGCTGGGAGTGGGAATGGAAAAATAAAGGATCGAGAGTTTTATCCAATGCCATTCTTATGAAAGCTTCCTCCTTGATATCCTTCATTTTTCTTCACAGCTTTTGAGATTGTACAAAAATTTTCTCCCTTTTATGTTTAGTTTCCTGTATATTGTGCCAAATTCTTATGCCACTGATATACTGTCTTTCTCTTTCCATTGATGGTAGTTGCAGATGTCTCTTTCCTGCAGTTGAATGCTGTATTGCTCATCACACTAACATGTTCCTTTTGCAGGCGGAGTTCATGGAACATGATGAGAAACATCTTCCGATAGACATTCGGCTCCTTGGTGCTCTTGCAGAAAAGGTGTTCTTTATTGTAAATGGCACTCTTCAGTTGCATGATAGTCATGCCTTTAGGCTATTGTTATTTAGTTTTACTTTTATACTTGTTATTCATCTGATTGTAGTTAATGCTGCATTTCAGTGTCGTGCATTTGCTAAGGCACTGCACTACAAAGAAATGGAATTTGCACGCTCCAAGAAGATGGATGCTAATCCAGTTGCTGTAGTAGAAGCCCTAATTCATATTAACAATCAGTTGCACCAGCATGAGGTTTTTTCTTGTATTATGCTTTATTATAATTGTCTTTTTGGCTCCATTTTTGAGGTTTCACTTTGGCCTCTCTTAGTGTCTGCTTATCCTTACACTTATCAATTGTATACTTTAGGCTGCAGTTGGAATATTGACATATGCCCAACAACATCTGGATGTCCAGCTTAAGGAGTCATGGTACTGACAAGCATTGATGCGAAGGGAGACATTTCCTGAAAGTAGAAACTTATGGAGTAACTGGTGTCCCCTTAGGAAAATGATTATTGAAAGTTTCTTCTTCTTCTTTAGGTATGAAAAGCTACATCGTTGGGATGATGCTCTCAAAGCGTACATTGCCAAAGCTTCTCAGGCATCAAGTCCACATCTTGTCTTGGAGGCTACATTAGGTATGTACTAGCATGGTATTATCATTGCTTGGTCCTGTTGTTGTCAATGCATGATATATTTTTCTTTCATTCAGTTTGTTTTTTATGGTATATTTTCCTAGGAGATGTGCTTTTGTATGATATAGGAACTCTTTTCATTGGTGTAAACATAACATTTCTTGAATTTCAAAATCAACCAAAGAAAGTTTACTGGGGAGTGCTGTGGAGATGAATGCTTATGCTGCCTTATACTGATTATGAGCTAGTTTTGAGCATGATAATTATCAAAATAAGTATAGATTCTCATGACTTCAGAGTGAAAATGAATGGAAATTTGGCATGAATTAGTCAATTCTTAGGAACTTTTGCCACTATTAGGTCTGCTGTGATGCTATCTTGGGGAATAAGATTCTTTATGTACTTTTTGGCTGGCTTATCATGTGATTCCTAACTCAGACCTTGGTGGCTGATGGTTTTTGGCATGGGCTACCCTTGCTGAAAGTCATGTGAGGCCACCACTTCTGATTGGGTGCTAGTTGACTTGAAGTTGAGAAAAGTGTCCAAGCCTACACATCTGCTTTCACCCTTCATTTTTTTTTTAATAGTTTCTGCCCATTTTTAGTTTTCTTTTTCTTTTTTTCTTCTTGTTGGTTGTTGTAGATATAGATAATTGCTTTATATTGTCAGTTTGTGGTCAAAAGTTGGAATATCTTATATGTGTCTTATGTCTTGAAATTCATTCTTAGTGTTTATTCTCTAGGAAGAATGCGATGCCTTGCAGCATTAGCACGGTGGGAAGAACTTAACAACCTATGCAAGGAGTATTGGACTCCAGCTGAGCCATCTGCTCGATTAGAAATGGCGCCAATGGTTGTTTTCTGCTTTCAACACAGTTCCGAGGTTTTCCTTACAGCCATATGCTTATCTTGATAAGTAATTTTCACAGGCCGCTAACGCTGCTTGGAACATGGGAGAGTGGGATCAGATGGATGAATATGTGTCTCGACTAGATGACGGAGATGAAACTAAGCTTAGGGGTTTAGGTAATACTGCCGCCAGTGGTGATGGAAGTAGTAATGGTACATTCTTCAGAGCTGTCCTTTGTGTTCGCAGAGGAAAGGTACTATTCATAATAAATTTACTTTGTACTGAGTATTAGCACTTAAATTCGCTGCCTAATTGCTTCGTATTATCATTACTTTGCTAAGTATGACGAAGCCCGTGAATATGTTGAGAGAGCTAGGAAGTGCCTGGCAACAGAACTTGCTGCCTTGGTTTGTTTTTTCCCCTCTTATTTTTCTTCTCCTTTTCAAATGCAACAAATCTACGCTGCTGAAAATTCTTGTTTTATTTTCCCTTCTTGATGCCTGGAGATATTTTCTTGTTCAGGTTCTAGAGAGCTATGAGCGGTCTTACAGCAATATGGTCCGTGTTCAGCAGCTGTCAGAACTAGAGGAGGTTTCCTCACATGATTTGAGACTTCAGTTTCTGTGTTGGTTATGATACACTGTTCATAAGCATCACATACTGAACTGAATGCTGTTTGTTTTTCTTTACAGGTTATTGATTACTGTACTCTTCCTTTGGGAAATCCTGTTGCTGAAGGACGACGAGCCCTTATTCGCAACATGTGGACACAGAGGATACAAGGAGTAAAGCGTAATGTTGAGGTATATATGGCCCATGGTTGCTGTGAACTTCTCTCTCTCACACGCATGTGCACACACAATTATTTGATAAACTGATGTTGATATGATTGTCTGTGAGGAATTGTATTGATATTATAAGGTTGTTACGTTAGTTTTCATCAAGATTATTTGCAATCAAAGTATAGGTTTAACCTGGTGAATGCCATGCATTAAGGCATTCACATTTGTATTGACATTGAAATGACCTAGAAGATGCAGTATGTTATGGGATGGGTGTTTTTCTTCTTTTGTTTTCAGCATTCATTGAAAAGCTGTTACATGTGGCTGGGTTGGGCATAGTTCTTGCGCTATTGATTTTGGATATGGAATGAATTGTGGTAGATATTTTATTGTGTTAAGAGGTCTGAATTAAAGGGTGAACCTTGGTATAATGGAAAGGTCACTCCATTGTGGAGTGGACGTCCAAGTGCATGAGGCCCCTTTTTTTACTTTTTGTTTTTCAAGAGGTCTGAACTGGTTATGTCCATATTGTGAATTTGAACCTACACCTCTCTTGGCCTTGACTGAAGGCAATTCCTTTTCTTTGCTGTGTGACATAATTTTTATAACTTTGAGGGTGAAACAAACAACTAAGTAAAAATTGCAATCTTAATTCAGAACTAGAGTGCACATTCTTATACTAGAATTCTAGTTTCAATTGGCATGGAATAGTAATAGAATAATGAAAGTTAGCAGGTGAAAATCATTTGTTCAGAATTTCTGATTCCCTGAAATTTCTTCTTAGGTCAGTTAATGCATTTCTAACCATCAAAAAGTGAAAATTGAATGTGCTTCTGGAATTGGAGGAATTTGACATTGAAATGGCCAAGTGGAAATTATATTGGCTGGCTAAATCCAACCATTGATTATATAAGCAAATTTCAAAAAGTGCTAGTTGGTTAAGTTAACAGAACCATGTCAATCCAGTAACTATTTGCTCTAGGCTATTCAACTTAAATAATTGTTGTGATGAAAACTGGTTTGTTTTCATATACAAAATCTAGCGTTGGCCTTTGCTCATTCTTTGATTGTTCATTTTGGACATTATAAAAGAAAAAAGAAGTGATTTCTGCTGACTTGGGACTATATATGTATTAGCATCAGGGTTGGGCACCATTATTGCATACCTCCTCAAATGGTTGAAATGGAGTAGAATGACTTGTCATTTGTGATAGAGTGGGTGTTATAGTGGATAGCTGCCTCTGTTGATTGATTGACCCATCCTGATTTTGCATGTAAAATAATGATCGATGTTAGATTTTTGGTCTAAACTAGTGGCAATTTATCATTTATTTGCATTCTCACATCCATTCAAAAGTAATGATCTAAACTTGCTTTGGGACATGTATTCTCTCTCTCTCCACTGCTTCCCCTCGCTATTTCTTGAAAACTCAGGTCTGGCAAACACTTTTGGCTGTTAGAGCACTCGTCGTACCGCCTACTGAAGATGTTGACACTTGGCTTAAATTTGCCTCGCTCTGTCGGAAAAGTAATCGGATTAGTCAGGCTAGATCTACTTTGGTTAACCTTTTACAGGTTGGTGTTATATGCCCCTTGGAATCAACAATGATGCCGACATTAGCGATGTTCACTTTTCTTTGCTGTTCTCAACGTCTTTTTTCTGATTATGATCAGTATGACCCTGAGACATGTCCTGAAAATGTGCGCTACCATGGACATCCTCAAGTGATGCTAGCATATCTAAAATATCAGTGGTCATTCGGGGACGATCACAAGCGAAAACAAGCATTTTGTAGGCTGCAGGTATGCATGGTTGTGTTCTGGTTTGAGTAAGCACTCATGATTTGCTTTGACCTCCTGGCATGACCCCAGTTTTTATTCCCAACTCTCTTTGTTGCATTTTTACCTGGCTCTCAATCATGCTACGCCAGAATTTGACTTTGGAGCTTTCAAGCACTTCAAATATTCAATCAGTAGCACCAACTGGCTTAATGAGTGGTACAAGTTCAAATATTCCCTTCCTTGCCCGTGTATACCTTACACTTGGAACTTGGCAATGGGCTCTTTCTCCTGGACTGGATGATGATTCCATACAAGGTAGCTTCTCCCCCCATTTAATCCCATTCTTCTTGTTTAATGAAATACTGTTTATGGATAATTTTTGGTATTTGCAATCCTCTTAAAATCTTTTTTGTAGAAATCCTTGCTGCATTCAGGAATGCCACTCAGTGCACAACTAAATGGGCAAAAGCATGGCACTCATGGGCTTTGTTCAATACAGCAGTTATGTCTCATTATACACTGCGAGGTTTTCCCAATGTTGCCTCACAGTATGTTGTTGCTGCTGTCACTGGATATTTCCATTCGATAGCATGTGGGGCAAATGCCAAAGGAGTGGATGATAGCTTACAGGTAAATCTCTTGTTTTGGGAGGCTGTCTACAATGTGTGAGTCTTAGAGATGCATTCAAAACAAAGCCAAGCGATAGATGTGGCTGAAACTTAAGGTAATGTTTAGGCTGGCTTTCAGTGAAGGTTTTTAGTGGGCTGGGTGTTTGCTGATTTTTCTGAGCAAAATTCTTGATAGATTTCAGCAATCGTAAACAGGTTTGGTTGTTTTGAAAAAAAGGATTATGCGCATTGTGCTCACAATGTTATTGAACCACAATTTGTTTGTGGAGATGTGCATACTTTAGCATTTAATTATGGATATGAAATCATATATTGGTGCTGACATTTCTACATGGGAGGGTAATTTTGTTACTCACATTTGCTATTGCATTCAGTATCCTTCCAACATAATTGCCAATGCATTATCTTCTTTCAGTCTTGATTGTTAATTCTAACTAAAAATATAGCCCTGTGAGCGAAAGTTCCTTTATGGTGTATCTTTTTTTTCTTTTCCTGATATCTTGTTACTGTCTTGTTTCAATGGACTTGAATTATGCCAATGATCTCAGGACATACTTCGTCTGCTCACCCTATGGTTCAACCATGGAGCTACAGTTGAAGTTCAAATGGCACTCCAGAAAGGATTTGCTCATGTTAACATTAACACATGGCTGGTCGTTTTACCTCAAATAATTGCCAGGATACATTCGAATAACCATGCCGTGAGAGAATTGATACACTCTCTCTTGGTCCGAATTGGGCAAAGTCATCCCCAGGTCAGTTTTTGATACTTCTATGATTTCCAAATAAGGCACTATTTTAAGTTGAACAGTTGTGTAGAGCCAAAATACATAGTACCATTGTATCTGTAGAGCTTTGGAGCTGACAATATGGTGGTGACTGTGCTACTTCTGCTAGGAGGTTGTAATTAAGTTCCTCTGGGGTCTTATTGGCACTCTTGCCTGATCAGACTTACACGTGGAATCCTGTGCAATTATGCAGTAAGCTAAAAAGTGAATTCAACAGTTTGTGAAATGAAGGCTCTGTTCAGTTCTTTCTCTACTGTCTTACATCTTAGTAATTCTCATATTCAATCAATTTTTTATTTCAAAATTGTTTTCTTATTGTATCAGGAAAGTGTTTTGTGATTTATCACGTTAAAAAGAGCTCTCCTGTGTGTGTGTGTGTGTGTAAATTTAACCTTTTTCACACATAACAGAATGCTAGCTAAATTGAAGTCATAAACCTATCTCTTAGACCTCTTGGTGAGATAAATAGATTTTTGACAAGGAAATCTAAGAATAAGGTTTGACTTGGGTTCTCATCAGTTGTTTTCCCTGATCTAGCAATATCAGTCCAAGATTGATTTGAGGTCCAGGTCGTCAGTTGAAAGTCTTGTTTGTATTATAGGTTCATCTCAACTCCTCTATGGAGTTTTACCATAAGTTCAATTCAATTCTGTAGTCTTTATACATTTTTTTCAAGTGATTTGTAAGTGATATGCTCAGACAATGTTCCTGCTCAGGGTATGGTGATCTTTTGTTTTAATTTTAGAAGAAAGGGCAGTGGAGTAGAAAAATCATTGGTCAATGTGGGGCAACTAGAAGTGGTTCATTCTAGGTTAGGTGTTGTGGAGCATTGATAAAGGAAGTTGCCAGCCTTCAGTCAAGTTTTTTCATGTAGGGGGTTTTTGGGGAGCTTGATAGTAGAGTATCTTGAAAAGGGATAAAATGTCAGTGAGTAATGACTCTCTTCAGAGAAGTGTTGTTGAAGTGATCAATTGCCAATTATTGCATTATTTTAGTTGGAGATGGGGGTCATGCCTGATCGTTTGGTTGCTGGAATTTCTTGCATCAGAGTAGGTTGGTTCCAGAAGAGTTGTAGGCTTAGAGTTATACATGAACAAACATATACTAACTCTTAGGTTGCTTCTCAGTGAAGCTTTTGAAGGCAGAATATCCATTTTCATTTTTGATATGTTTGAAGGAATTTTATTGATCTTTGGCTCCTTGTAATAATAATAATAATGAAGAAGGAGAAGAAGAACAAGAAGGTAGATTCTTCTCTTTCCAAGTATGTTCAAACTTCTTTCATTTTCAATTGCAGGCTCTTATGTACTCTCTTCTTGTCGCATGCAAATCAATAAGCAATTTACGTAAAGCAGCAGCTCAAGAAGTTGTAGACAAAGTTCGGCAGCATAGTGGAGTACTTGTGGATCAAGTTAATTACTTTAACATAATTTTTGTTAAATTGTTTGTTGTACTAGTCTCTATCTTACAAGTAGGTTCTTGTATCATGAAGGCACAACTCGTATCAAAGGAATTAATCAGGGTTGCTATACTTTGGCATGAAATGTGGCATGAGGCATTGGAAGAAGCCAGCCGTTTGTTTTTTGGTGAACGTAACATTGAAGGGATGCTGAAGACATTGGAGCCTATGCATGAAATGCTTGAGGAAGGGGCAATGAGGGAGAATGCTACCATAAGGGAGAGAGCATTCATTGAGGTTTCTCCCTACGTACTTAGACCTCTTTATTGCTGTGATTTCTGGTGATCATGACATGGAAATTATAAACTACTTAGTTGTGTTTCTAGACCTTGCCATATTAATCATCAAGCTTTCTCTTATCATCAATTAATACTGGAATGGAACTTACTTTTTGTACCATGAAGATGAAAGGAAACTAAACCAGAAATTCCTTAGTTTAAGCTCCAAATTTGGATCCATCAATCAACTTTTCATTTCATTGCATACATATAGAGTTCAGCAGCATGCGTTTGCTATATTGCAGGCATATCGGCATGAATTGTTGGAGGCCTGGGAATGCTGCATGAAGTACAGAAGAACTGTAAAAGAGGCTGAGCTTACTCAGGTTAGGGAGTGAACTCTGCAACTTTTCATTTATGTTTGCCTCAACAATAACAACAACAAAGGCTCAATCCCAAATTTCATTTGGGTCAGATATCCCGCTCTGTCATGCACTAGGTCAACTTTAAGGCCTAATTATTTTATATCTTTCCTAACTAGAGATTTTCAAATCAACTTATGTCTAACTCTCCCTCTCCTCACACAATTTACCTGGGTTTGATCACCCTTCTTAATAGGAGCATCTGTTGGACTATGTTGAACATGTGCAAATCAACGCAAACGTCACTTCCTTAATTTATCTCCAATAGGTGCCACACCTACTTCGTTACGAATATCCTCATTCCTAATTTGGTCTTTCATAGAGTGCCCACACATCCATCTAAACATTTTCATTTCTGTCACACTCATTTTCTGTGCATGTTGAATTGGTTAAAATATACTGGCATACTTTCTTGTTCTTGTACCTGTGTGCCTGTTTATTTGTGTCAGCAGATGTTAAAAGTAGGTTGGCAGCAGAAATAAATTGACATATTGCAGTGTTAAAAATTTGGGCTTTCTATGCTAAATGCCTTTTATTTCAGTCATTCAATGTGCAAAAGGCAAGCATGTTGGTGTGAAGAACTCCATCTCCTTCGCAACAATGGACAAGTTTTTCGCTGGCAACTCTGCTTTATAATTTGACTCACTTGATTGCAAAGTCCCTTACATCTACTTCTGGCAAATTGCTTGCAGTTCAGTGTGATCCATGAATTAGATCAGAATTTTTCTGGGTCAGAGAAGGCTCTAAAGGTGTTGAATATTCATTTGTGGCATATGAGTACCAGGATTTAAGATTTGAAGTAATGGCATTAAAAGAGTCGTTGAGATCTGTGATCTCTCTTATGGCTATCCACAATTGCATCATGCATCCTGCAGTGGTTGGTCACTTTGTGCAATTGCAATTTTTATGGACTCAAAAGGCTCTTTATGCCCTTTGGTAAATGAAGATGATGGGTAGTGCTGACGAGAGCAAACAAGCATTTGATCCTCTTGCTCTTTTCCCTTTGGTCTTATGAAATGATAAAGACTGCTATTTTACCCAACTAGATGCCTATTGCTAAGGTTTAAATACTGCATTTATTTTTCCCTTTTAGTGTATTTATATCCCCCTTTTGTCTTTATAGTCCTAGTGTAATGTGTGTGCCATGCATTTACATTCCGCTACATGTTTTTGTATATTTATAACATTTTCAACTGATATTGTGCTTTAAGGCTTATGTATCCTATTTCATAGATATATCTATGTTCTTGAAAGCTATTATGCATTATGATTGAAGGATCCTAGTCTTGTAAGCCCTTCAATGATTCTGGTTAAACGAGTGATTTTGACAACTTTAGTTGCCAGTCTCTAAATAAAATCGCTGCATAATTACACAAATATAAGGATTTTAGTTGGAAAGCACTTTTTATTTTTATAGCTGACGTAATTGAGTGTTAGTACAGAACCAGGATGGTGATAATCTGAACTGTATTGACCAGGCATGGGATCTATACTATCATGTTTTCAGACGGATAGACAAGCAGCTTCATGCCTTGAAGACCTTGGATCTGCAGGCAAGAATAGTTTCTTAATGTTAATTTCTAGCTACTATATAAGGACTAACTTTTCTGTTATGTGAAAATAGTCTGTTTCGCCAGAGCTGTTAGAATGTCGTAATTTGGAGCTAGCAGTTCCTGGGACATACCGTACTGGTAAAATCCACTTTACCGTTTTACAAAGATGCTTCATTTTATCCCAAGTCTTGTCACTGAAGTTAACTTGTTTCATACTTCAGATTCACCAGTAGTGACGATTGCTTCGTTCGCACCCCAGCTTGATGTTATACAATCTAAACAACGGCCTCGGAAATTGACAATTCATGGGAGTGATGGTGAAGATTATGCATTCTTACTGAAGGGACATGAAGATCTGCGCCAAGATGAGCGTGTCATGCAGGTAGAGGGCCCTTTCAAATTGTTCTATTTCTTATACTCTGCTGCAGTATGATGCTTTGCAGTTGCCACTGTGGGGCCTTTATTGCACATCTTCTTTCTTCCATTCTTTGATTGTTTGAAAAGGGTTATAAATTACTGTTGGCCAATTGTAGAACTCAAACTTGTAAAACGCCACAGATTCTTGACGTTTACTTTGTATCAGCTTTTCGGTCTGGTAAATACCTTGCTGGAGAATTCTAGAAAAACTGGCGAGAAGGATCTGTCTATTCAGCGATATTCTGTTATTCCATTATCTCCAAACATCGGATTGATTGGATGGGTTCCCAATTGTGATACCCTTCACTATCTCATTAAAGATTACAGGGATGCTAGAAAGGTATGCCAGTTTTGATGTTGCTTATGTTTGTAGACATAGCATAGAAGGTTGTGTGTGTTTATTCTGGCACTTCATGGTTGAGGCAGTGGTAAGTCATTAACTCGTGTCTGTCTTGATGATCTCAGTTAACCCTAAATCAAGAGCACAGATATATGATGAGTTTTGCGCCGGATTATGACAATTTGCCACTTATAGCTAAAGTGGAAGTGTTTGAGTATGCTCTTCAAAATACTGAAGGAAATGACTTGGCCAGGGTATGGGCGCAATTGTTCTCTTTGACTTTCATTTTTCGTTGAGCTTTGACTTCTCGTAAAAACCAAGTTCATACTGTCTTCTAGGTTCTTTGGTTAAAAAGTCGCACTTCTGAGGTATGGCTTGAGAGGAGAACAAATTTTACAAGAAGTTTAGCAGTAATGAGCATGGTATGTGTTTGCGTTCTGTAAGCTATTAGCTTCTTTCTTTGATTTTTGCATTGGGCTGATCGTTACATAGTGATAACTCACTTAGCTCTAAACGTTTGTTGCTTCTTTTCCAGGTTGGTTACCTTCTTGGCTTGGGTGATCGACACCCGAGCAACCTTATGTTGCACCGATATAGGTATATTACTGTTATAATTTAACTACAAGAAAAAGTTTCGTGAACAGGGATTTCATAAGATTATTTTGTTTTGCAGTGGTAAGATATTGCACATTGACTTTGGAGATTGCTTTGAAGCTTCAATGAACCGGGAGAAGTTTCCAGAGAAGGTACATTCTAATAAGTGCACCACAGATGCTTTTCCTTATGTTTCATGGCTTTTATTAAGGTGTCTGAATATTAAAAATACACCCCTAGGTTCCATTCCGACTGACAAGAATGCTTGTGAAAGCCATGGAAGTTAGCGGCATAGAGGGCAATTTCCGTTCCACTTGTGAAAATGTCATGCAAGTTCTTCGAACTAACAAGGATAGTGTTATGGCCATGATGGAGGTATGAGCAGTGAATTTTCGTATTGTATTTTATTCTTTTCCTGACTTCTCTCGTGAAGTCAATTCTTGGAAATATTGGGTGCCACAGAAAGCCACTGTTTCCATAGCAGTAAAGCAAATGATTTGGATGAGAGAATGATAATTCTCCCCACTTTTGCTTGATGGATGAAGATACACATTCTTTTCGTTGGAGGAACAAGTTGCTAGTATTCATGTTTTTTAGGGGGACAGGATAGGATGGTTTTGATCATGAATTTTTTTTTATATCCACTGCTCAAGAAATGATATAAAAGTCTGGTGTCTGCTTTTAACATATTTTCAGGCTTTTGTACATGATCCTCTTATTAATTGGAGACTTTTCAACTTCAATGAAGTCCCACAAATGACGATGTTTGCCAATCTTCATGTCCCTGCTGTTGTCAATACCGAGGAATCTGCTCATGGAAGAGATCTTCCTCATCCTCAGCGTGGTGCTCGTGAGAGGGAACTTCTTCAGGTGTAACACTATCTCAAGGATTTGAAGTTTTTGGTATCGTGCTATAATATGATGCTTATATTTTCAGTTGGTTTATGTGCAGGCTGTTAATCAGCTTGGTGATGCTAATGAGGTTCTGAATGAGCTGGCTGTTGTTGTCATGGCTCGGATGAGCAACAAATTAACTGGACGGGATTTTTCGACGTTTTCAATATCTGCCAATTCTGTGCAACACATGGTGGACCATAGTTGCTTAATTTCTGGAGATACTCGTGAAGTTGAGCATGGCTTGTCTGTTAAATTGCAAGTTCAGAAGTTAATACTCCAAGCAACATCACATGAAAACTTGTGCCAAAATTATGTTGGGTATGGTGGCTGATATTTTTTGCATTTTCTCTTTGCTTTCCAAATACAAGTCTGGTTGTCACATGGTAATATGGCATGCAGGGATCAAATTTTAGACGCAGTCTTTTTGTTCTTAGAATTTACAGACTCTTTTCACAAGTTTCTTTTTGATCGCTGGAAATATCTTACCCTGCATTGAGAGACATCTGGGATACTGTTCATTGGCGTCCAGATTGTCTGGCGCGAAGATTTTGTATCTAACTCTTTTTTGTTTGTTTCAGGTGGTGCCCTTTCTGGTGAAACCTGAATGGTCACCTTGTAAAATACTCCGGTACATAGATGAGTCAGAGAAACTTGGGAGTTGATGGTTTGCCTTCGCTCTAACTACATTTCCGTGCATATAGACGCATTTGCAAGGAAAAGTTGTGTTGTACTCTTTGTACAGTGAATTTGAAATCCAAGGAATGAAATCCCTTCTTTGTTTTCATCCTGCTCCAAACAATCGTGTAGGATCTCTGATTATTGAGATGGGTATCTACTCTTTACCATTTTCAACAAACTTCTCCTCGGAGATACACGTGGTTCAATTTCTTTGTTACGAGATTGAAGGGCTAAATTCTCCAGTTGTACGGCAAATTCCATTTCCTATATCGACATACGGCCAGAGGCTGAACAAAATCTCGGCTCTTTAGAGGTGGCCATTGAACCTGATTATCCGTACATTTGATGCTTTGCAAGTCGTACCAGAATCTTTGATGTGATATCATTCAGCCTGTAAATTTCTTCAACTGTTGAAGAAATGTCCTGTTTTGATATGATTGTCGTTCTGATGTTCACTTTAGCGCCAGGAGAATGTACTTTTCAATTCTCCTCTTTATGGAAAAAAGGGAGTATAGCCATAATAATTGCCGTCACAAAATTAATTTATATTACATAAATAATTTTTTATTTAATATATATTCGAATAAATAAAATATTTTTATGACATATCAAATAATTTTTTCGTATATAATATAAAAATTGTGTGTGTTCATTTACATTTAATCATTTTTTTTTATCATTTTTGTACTTAGTAATCGAGTTTTTCACAAATCTTTATTATATTACAGAAACATTTTTACGTTGCAACACAAAAATGCCCACAGAATTCAGCCTCCAGTCTTTCTTGCAGGTAACGTAAATTGTAATTCTAGTGCTCGGAAGAGACTAAGACGCACTATTCAAAATTTTTTCGAGATCAATGCCATAATCTCTTACGTACGCGGTTAGACACAAGTTACCATCTAGCCAACATGTTTGTCCATCTGGACCTGCAGCTTCTGATTGCATTTGGGATCACTTGCACTGTATTGCAGACCATGAAGGCCATTCTCACGGAAGATTTACAGAGAGTTCGAGTTCATCTTGGGGACAGAATGACGCTTTTATAGTATTTCTCAGCCCTAGTATCAAGAGAGCTCGGATATTACACGTTCGCACTTGTCTTCCAAAATCTTTACAGCTTCCGTGAATAACACTTCAGGAGGTAATGCCCCAGTTGATTCGATTGTAACTATCACGAATGGGAAAACTAAAATAAGAAATTGTTATGCAATGACTCAGAAGCTTTACTGTACAGCAATACTTACATATGAAACGATCTTTCACACGATGCAATGCCACACGTTTGTCCCAGTTGTCCCCTCTGAGGCATTCCCTGCATAGCGTGCATGCTCGCGAATTAACTACTTTTGCCCTCTTCTTACCTGCCCCACAAATTAACATGAGGACATATCACTGGAATTGACAAGTCAGTATATACATGAAAGCTAAGCAGATTTACTGCAAACCATGCAGATTGAAGTCCCCAGTAGAGATGCAAACGGTGAATCATCAAAAAAGTCTAACCAACCAACCAGCCTAAAGGGTGTGCTTAAAATGCTATGCAATATTTGGGTTTGTTCAGTTTCTTTTTTTTTCTTTGACTAACTACTCCTTAGCATTGTAAACCTTCGGGCCATGTCTTAGCCAGAGCCATCTCCTTGTATAAGCACCCTTCCCCAATCCACTTGCACAAAAGCAGTGGCTTTCCTTTGTGCTATCTTGAAGTACAGCTGGGAAATCACACATATAACTGTATATTTCCCTTTAAATTTCTGCACCAGACCCAGAAAGAAAGTGCATGAAAAACACAGAAAAATGACCTACCATTGCCCACATCTTCAATGTCAAATACATTGACAGGACATTTCTTTTTCAGTTCTCCAGCCATTTCATCTTCAATATCTTCCAGTAATAGAACCTAGAGGATGAGGATTGGGGGGAAAGAAGACACAAATTAATAATTTGAAAAAAGTGGAAACAGAAATTTCTTTATCTAGGAACAATATTTAGATGTTTCCTCACCTCAGGGAACATCCGATACCAAGCAGTGGCAACAGGGGACCATTTTGCATGTGTTTTACCAATGCCCTTAACAGCATGTGCCTCTAGTTCAATTTCCTGTAAAATGTTATTATTTCAATAGTTACTCTTGCACCCAACACTAGGTGCCAAATATGAGAATGGTATAGACAAAGCACTAAAGGTTGCTGAGCTGCATCAGAATTTTCAATATGTTATTGCTAAAGAACTCATTTCTAGACATGCAGGTTAGTACAGAGCTTTTATCATTGTGAACCCAAGCTTATAAGGGTTGACCAAAAGAGACAAAAGCCATACCTGTCCAGGGCCTAGTTTGGCAATTATAATCTTGTCCTCTGTTAGACCAATTGGATTGTTTGAAAATTCAGGTAGTGAGTCCTGGCTCCTACTGAATGAAGTATAGGTACCTGGTTTGGACTCTGGTTTTTCTGACTCCTTGCAAAACTCACTCCCATTTGGTAACCACTTCAATTCTTCAGAATATACTGCATTAGAAATTGGATGGTCATAAAGCTGATTCGTTATCTTCTAAAAGTATAGGAAAACCAATCAAATAACTATAAGAATATATTGTCTTTCAGCAATAATTGGAAACAGTACCTGTACGACGGGCCTCGCCTCGTTTACAATGAGTATGGAGTTTGAAAACAATGGTGTTCTTGTCATTTGGTGTATCATTTGCTACAACGAATAAAAGAAAGAGGGAAAAAGGAAGACTGATAAATGCCAAAGACAAATGCAAGGTTTTGAAGATAATGTTTTCATCCTCTTCAGTAAAACAATTTTGGAAAGGCCATAGCACTTTAAGACACACCTGAAAGATATTCAAACAACCTAGGGTCAGCTTTGATTGGAATAAGACCCAACCTGTGGGCAAGTACTTCATCTTGGATCACCGATGTATTGTTTGCTATAAAGACCTTTTCAATAGCCATCGTAGGAAGCTGCATGCAAAATAACAAAACAAAAGAATCAATCATTTCCATCAATCAAGTATACCTCAAGCACAGATTATCATGACTGAGGAACCAGTATCCATATTTAATATATGTGTCAAATGGCGCCACTCAGAATTGCAACAAGCATAGGTAGAAATTAGGTAACCATCTCCTCCTATCTTCGGCTATCATACTTGGATATTTTGCAGAGAAGAAAAGCAGATAGACATTGACAGAAAGTATTAACAGTCCAAGAAAGAGAATAAAATTAGAACTTAGAACACAGGTACAGTCTTCTATGTACAGAGACATTTTGCCTTTTCTACTCTTGTTTTCTTTTGTTAAGCCGCAGGGGGCACCGTCGGCAGGGAGTTGTCCATAGCTGAAGCATCACACTCTTAATTAATTTCATTGCTCCCAAATTACTAAGGATTCAGTTATAATTTAGGGATGTATAATGTTTTCATGTCCAAAAACCAATCTAGTTATCAAAGAACATTAATATGCTTAAGAAGACAGACGCATATATTTAAGAATTCCAAAAGGCATCCAAGATTCTGTGCTCATGAATACAATCTTGAAGATGTTCTGGCAGTGACTTTAGAAAATCTAGCAATGTGTAGCCTAAGTGTTAAGGTTGAATAAGTTTGCACGCACCACAAATATATCTACCATAAAATGTAAAGACCCTAGCAGATGACTCAATGTGCCGTCAATGCAAAATCATTGAATAACTTAATAATAGGATTATTGAAAGTGTGAAAAATGAATAGCTAAATCAAGCACAAGTGAACATGAGCAAACTTTATAATGCCCAAAAGGAGGCATGATATATACACCTCTGCTATGAGAATTCTCCGGAATGCATTGGCAATTGCTGCATCAATACCAATCATCTCAAACTCCATGTCGCTATCAGTAAGTCGAATCACTTCTACTTTAAAGTTCTTGCGAAATTTTTCTGGTTCTATGCTATTATCTACTCCCATAAACGCATACGCACCAGAATATTGTACACTTTCAGTCTGCACAGAACAAAAGTAATTAAATGTAAGAAACCAAAGAGATCATGTCATCCACCATTGTGATATGGCTATCCATACAGCCCCAAATTCATGAAATGATTCCCAAAAGATAGCTGAGGCAAGGAAGAAAGAACACGATAAAGCAAAATTAAAAAAAGACCATATAATACTACAATTAAGCAGGAATTTGTCAACTAGCATCCCTAAACGCAAGAAAGAAAATGTAAAGCTAAATCTTTCTTCTCCTTTTTTTTTTTTTAAAAAAAAAATTTAGGGAATCACAAAGCAAATCCCTGAATGACCAAATGGGCAATCTAAAAGCTGATAAAAATCAAAGGGTATGCTTGAGAAATCCCCAAAAAAAAAAACCAAAAAAAAACAAAAACGCTCAAAAGACCATGGCTTCGATCGAAAATCAAGAAATAATACGAGGAAGGTGAGTGAGGAATAAGTACGTGGATTGGAGCATCCGAATTGCAAACAATGCGAGTTCGTTGGCGATCGAGGTGGGGTGGCAGCTGCCCCATTGGTATATCTGGCATATCCCATGTTAGACATATCTTCCTCTCTTCTTTACCCTTTCCCCTGTCACTCAATGTTTCCTCTTTTCTGCTTTCTTGTCCGCTCATCCTTCGTTTGATTCACAATTCGCTCCTAACCCCCCCCCCTCTCTCTCCCTCTCTCTGCCTTCCTAATTTGGTGTCTCGAAGATTCGAATTGAAGGTTTAGTCTTAGAGACAGAGAAGAAGCATGACGAATACACTAGGGTTTAGGGTTTTAGGTCATGGAGGAAGCGAATAATTATATTTGACATGACACAAAAGGAAACTCTAAAAAAATAAAAAAAAGACAAAGTGAAATTGTGATTATTATATTAATCATCCCATCAAAGAAAATGCCTCAGACATGACAATTTTTCATTGGCAAGTGTTTGTCGCAAGAAGATGTGTGGACTTCGCACTTGAAAATTCCGGAAAATATTTCTGGTGCTTTTTGTCATTTGGTCTACACTCGCAGAAACAGTCCCACTAATTTACTTTTTTTTTTTCTTGTTAATAACTATAAAAAAAAGAAAAAGTTGCATTACACTTTTGTTTCTTGTCACGGATTAGTTTTGAATTGATATAAGTTTAGCCTTTAGAAGTTGGATTTGATGAATTTGGAGAAACCACACGAAGGGAAAGTAAAGTGGTAATTTAGTAGTATATTCCTACATATTTGTTCAAATTCAAAATCAATTTTTGGCAGTATTTTTATTAATTTAAGAAAATTAAATTTGAAACATACCATTAAATTTTATATTTGTTACACTGAGATGAAATATAAAAAATTTCTTTTTGAAGTTATTAATGTTTAAATGATAAGATTTTTATAAAAAAATAAAATCAAATTTTCAATAAATAAATAATTTGTTTCGACACAATAATTATTTTCTTTATTTTGAAAAAACAGGAATTTAGAGGGGAAAATTAGTATAATATGGAAGTATAGCCTAAATAGAAATCCCTCTCATCCTCTACTCTTTTGAGCCATAAGATTTTAGTGGCCATTTCCTTCATTTTTGTTTTAAATAATATTCTCCCTTTCATTTCATCCTCACCTATCAGAACTAAGAGAACAGCAATGCTACGTGGGGTGTGATGCTGCCAACATGATGAAAACGGGAGAATTTTTTAGCGACAGTGCAACACAATGGATTATAACATAGTAACTAACATATTGTAACAGTTACCGTAAAGAACAAAGCTTTCAGGACTCGGACAGCCAGGAAGGCAATGCCCCCATGGAGGTATCGTAAATAACCAAAAGGTTGGATGTAGATGAGAATTCAAATTAAGAGCAAATGCATCCATCGGCTATAGTCCTCAGCACGTAGCTGAGTCTGCATGGTTGTTCATTGGAAGAAGCCCTCCAATCTGCCATGGATTCTGTGCAGTTCACAATTAAAAGCCCGTAACAACTGGTTGTCCTGCTTCTGTGTAGCCAACCCATCATTCTTCGCGCCTACCCTTTTTGGCTTTCCTTTTTGCCTCCCTTAAAGCTCTTCTCTTCTCCTCTCTGCAGCAGTATTAAAGAAATTACTTTGCTAACTCCACATTCCAATACCATTTTCTTTATCCGAAGAAAAGCGCGAGGCAAATTAATCATGTATTGATTCATCTAGCATCATTTGCTCTGAAATCCTGTTTTGAACTTTTAAAAGGCGTCACAGGGCCAACAAAGCCGTAGCGGTTGGCTTCTTTTGGCAATTAGTATGATTCTAAGGTTTAGTCTCCACTTCTCTCTCCACGGCAAGATACAAATAAATTTTAAAAGAGAGGACATTCAAGGGTGTTTTCCCCCCACTTTCCAAAATCTTTGCAGAAAGTTAAATGCAATTCTTCTAGCGGAGAGAGACGCCAGTATAAATTAGAGAAGTTTTACCTGGCTTTTGATATTTCCTCTTGAGATGGACCTTTTCTTTTCTTCCTCTTTTTGGTAGATGGGGCCTCCACATTCTCATCGCTAGGATTACTCATATTTTTCAGTTGATCTTTTTCTGGGGCAGGTCCTGCAATCACATGCTCTGCGGGTTTCTTTCCATCCCTGCTCTTGTCTGGCTTGGGAGCTTGCTCCACTGACTCTAAAGGTTCAGAAGGTGTTGCCGTGGGTTTTGCATTGCTCATCTTCTTCAACTGCAAAAAGTACAACAGGGACACTTGTGAGAAAAATTTTCTAAAACTACTGCACCTGTGATTGTGAAATCCAACACGTGAGGTCTATAAACCAAATTACTCAAACATCAGCCAGGGTTAGTGCAAGAGCATGAAAGAGCACAAGGAATCAAACAATATGGAAGGAAAGGAAGTTCTTTTAATGAATAAATGTGATTCCCAGGTATACCTTTGCCACAAAAAAACCATCCATGTTGTGAACATGGGGGTAGAAACGTCTAGTCTTCTCTAAGGATGGGTGAAAACGGTGTTCTCTAAACCGGACAAACCTATAAAAACAAGAACATTTGTATTTAAGATACCTTTAATCTTCATCGGCAAAGGATCTTAAGCATGAATAAATTATTATTACCCAGGACGTCCAAAGTCAAGTCCACATGGCACAAGTTTAACATTCCGCTTGTTGAGAGCATAGTTAATAACTGCTTCATTCTGCAACATAAAAGTTCAGAATAACGAATAGTATAAAAAGGTCGGGGAAAAGATGCTTGTATACAAACCTCAGCAACCATAATAGAGCATGTGGAGTAAACAATGTAACCACCAGACTTCGAGTTTGCATCAACCATGTCGATTGCAGCAAGTATCAATTCCTGCAGGAAAAAAACGTAAGTGTTTCACAGAAAGTCTCATGTCATAAAACCATGCATTTGCATTGGAAAAGCAGGTAATGTGCATTCAAAACAGTGGTATGTGAAAGAACCAAACTATAGCCATGAATCTTTGACTGCCCAATGAATTTCTAGGGAAAAATAGCAGTAGCCTCAAAATGCACAACATGAGGCTTGAGAACACATGGCAATAACACACCTTCTGCAGATGGGAACATTTCTGTATATCATCAAAGCTTTTGGATGTCTTAACAGATTCATCCCTAGATATAACCTATGAAAGATTGAAAAGAACCCATGTGATTTCATCCAGTGGGAACAAATAAAAATAGGTGGCATTTGGTTGAACTGCTGCAGAGGTTTGCTTACCCCAGTCCCACTGCAAGGGGCATCCAATAACACTCTATCAACTGTATTCACACCCAAGGCCCTAGGAAGCTGGATTGGAAAATTAAAGCATTAGAGGTGTTGGATCATTCTAATTATCAGATATGATAAGATACAATCAGTAGTCCCAAAATATTTTTAAACAACAAATACATGTTCAACAAGGCACCAACCTCCCTCCCATCATAATTACAAACTATGGTGTTTGTGACTCCCATACGATGCACATTTGCTGTGAGTGACTTGAGTCTTGGTGCCTTAAGCTCATTTGCATAAATAATTCCTGGCCATATTTACATTGAAACATTAAGAGAAATTCAAGTCATAGAGGTTCTATGTAATAACAAAAATAAAAATAAAGGAAATCCCAATAACAATAAGGAAAAGATGGACACATCCAAATACATGGACAGTCTACAGGTTTAATACAAAAGATTTGGCACAAATATCTTGAGCATTTCTTCTTCTCTATTAAGAGAATGGACACATCTCATGTTCATAGGCCACCACTACATATAAAACTACACCACATTTAATTCAGATGACACTCATAAGAGAACATCTGCAAACAACAGAAACCATACTCATTTATTACAGTAGTATCTCTTAGAAAAATGCATAAATGGAACCAAACTTATAATCATGATAGAGGTAAATGCAAACCACAATGTAATTAACACTCAAATAAAACTCCACTTGTCAGATGTTCTACGAGTTTGGACATAGTAAAGTTGTTTCAACAGCAACCATGTTGCTCTTAGCAA
The DNA here is from genome assembly GCA_020883675.1 of Bruguiera gymnorhiza. Lineage (NCBI taxonomy): Eukaryota > Viridiplantae > Streptophyta > Magnoliopsida > Malpighiales > Rhizophoraceae > Bruguiera > Bruguiera gymnorhiza. Next base: position 6,526,733 of record JAIRCJ010001062.1, on the reverse strand, counting down.
CCTTAAAGACACCAAAAAATGGGTAATTAGTTTCATTTTATGGTAGCACCATTCATAAAATGGGAAGTCTGTGAGATTAACAAAAATCTTTGGGCCATAAAATTGGCTGTACAAGCCAGTATTAGAACTCCAGTGTCCACAATAAGCACGATTCTGGAATGAGAGAATTCCAAAAGAAAAAAGCAACATAGAGCACAAAGGACAAAAACAAATAAACCAGAATTACCACCTACCACTATTTTTCATCAGAGCAGCAACATATGTTGTTTTACCACCAGGAGCAGCACTGCAAAAGGCATAAATTGTTACAAAAAGAGAGAACTTAACAAAAATTTGCAAACGAAATCAACAGTTACATCTCTCTGTTCTTTTGCAAGCATAAATAACAATCAAAGCCTTCTAACTCCCTGACCAATCCTATGGACCAAGGAATTCTCACTTCTGAGAAAACCAATTCCTACAATTGACAACCTCATTGAAGCAAATATTTTAGCTTGTGGTAATGTTACTCACGCCATATCAACAATCCGTTCCTTTTCTTGAGGGGCAAGAGCCATTACAGGCAAGAATGAGCTAGCACTTTGCAGCTGTGAGAGAGAGAGAGAGAGAATTGAACAATTAGCACTCATGCAAAAACACGCAATGTGGCATCATCTGCTCAATCAAAAGCACAATTACCATGTAGAAACCAGCCATATATTCAGGAGTGGCACCAATGGGCACTTGTGAATCATAAACAACCAATCCAACCTGCAACAGTCCCAGTTAACAAAATTAAAGAGGGGAGGAAACAAGAGAAAAGGATGCCCACTCCACTCACCCACACAAAGTAAACAAATTTCTCACCTTAGACCACTTACTTAGGGGATCCAAATTTACTCCTCTGTTTAAGAGTACATCAGCCAGATCTCGTCTTCGTGTCTAACACAAGAAAATCTTCAACCAATAAATCAAATATGCAAGATATTCCCCAGAATAATAAACAAGGAGTGGCAGAGAATACAATAATCAAAAGACTTGTCTAACCTTCAAAGTGTTAGTTCGCAAACATATAGGTCTTGGCTTTTCAAAGGCTTCAATAAGTTCCATTAGTTCATTAACTGGAAACATCTGCAGGGTAAGATATAAAAATTAAAATATTTGAAAAAACATGGCACAAAGATGATTGTTGCTGATAAGAGAACAAATATAAACTGATCAATCACCTCCATCAAAGCTCCAATGAGGAAATCATTATAGCCATAGTATGAACTTAAATCCATATTCAGCTGCAGGACATAGTCCTTCCTTGTAGTTCCCTCTTGCTTCAGATCTTTAAAATTTGACAACACTCGAACAACTGAAAATAAATAATATGATAAGTAACTAACAAGTACACATTCTACCCAATTTGAAAAAGAGGCCAAGAAAATAATGCTCAAGACTGTCAAATAAAGTTGCATTGATGCAAGATAAAAATTTCATACTTTCTCTTATTCTTCGCTGGAGATTTGGAAGATCAGGAGGTCGTTGTGCCTCTTCTTCAAGCTCCTAAGGTTGGATAATGAAAACAAACTAATAACGATAAGAACCAACAAGAAAAATCCATCAAATACAAACTTTCAACCATAAAACTTAAAATCAGACAATTGTGGACCTTTTTGGTTGGCAATCTGAACTCATCAGATTCCTCTGTGATGTTAAGCTGCATTTCCTCCTCTGCTTCTTTTTGTTCCCTTGCCCTTTGTTCATCAAGAGCTCTAGACTTCTTCTCAATATCAGATCCATCCGACTCTGAATCTGAATCCAAATCTGAACCTGAATCAGGGCTAGCATCTGAACCTGAAACTTTTTCTGCAACAATATGAAGAAGCATCATAACATCATAAATGAACTAAAGCCTAAACAAAAATTTGAAACACAGAACGTCAAAAGATACAGCACCTTCATGATCACTTCCTCGAAAAAAATCATCAGTAAATGGATCATCCCCATCAGAAAGAATGTCAGAACCAGAAGGAGAACCTTGATCATCTACATCAAACTCTGACGGTTCTTCCACTTCTACATCAGAGCTGTCAGATTCTTCCAACAGGACATCCTTCTTTGCACGTTTTTTAGTGAAAATATCATTCTTCTGTTTCTTTTTTAGTGGAGTTTTTGTTGATTTTGAGCCCTTTTTCTTGCAAATTGCAGCAGGTGCCATGGTAGCTGTGTTTATAGAACAAGAGAGCATTATGTGCAGTAATCAACCCCCCCCCCCAAAAAAAAAACTGAATTTCACAGCAATCAATAAGCAAAATGCAAAAACCTTTCATAATTCAACAAGCCATAACCATAACATTACATCCACACCATAAGATTATGGTGAAACTGATAATCACATGCTTCACTATTCCTACTTGTCACACAAATAGCCAAAAAAGAGATTATAGACACCTAACTAGAGTAATTTCACCGTTTCTAGTTCCCACCCACCTGAAGAATCAAAAAATCTGGCAGACACCCACCCTGCATATCTGCTGATTCTTGGGACAATTGTGATTTGAAATTCGGAAAGCTATAATATAATTTCCAACAAACCTCTATTCCAGTGAAGAAACACATAATAACCACCCACTCACCCTGGCAGAAGACGGAGAGAAAGAATAAACAACAAGAAAGTTTTAATCACCAATTTAGTTGGGGTCGGCTACATCAATCTTTTTTCGTCATTTTGTTCTGTTCTGTTCTATTTTGCACTAAGTTAGGTGCGAAACCTAATTGTTCAAAATCCTTCTTAACTAAAGATTCCCAAGTCAACCTATGTCGTCCGCTCCCCATTCATATAAGTTTGATCACACAGAGAGAAAGAACCCAAAAAAAAAAGAAAGAAAAAAACTTTCTTAACAGAAGAATGGAGAAGTGGGACAGAAAAGCAGACCTGAAAGATGGGAAATTATCTTGAAGATGAAATCCTCTCCCTGTGAATGTGAGCTTAGAAACCAAGATTGTCCGACCAGGCAACAGGATCGGAAATCTCAAACTCAAACCAATTACAGAAGGAAACACAGGAACTGTTTATGAAGGGATCTGACCTGGGAAGACAGATGGCGCGGCTGCCCGACGGACGACGGAGGCCAGAAGCTACGGCCAGAGGATACAATATAGGGTTTTTGCTCGTTCTTACACCATTATTAGGGTTTAAGCTTTGAGGGCTATGATTTTCGGTTTGTTTTTTCACGGATAAGTCCTCCAACTTTTTAATTTTTTTATTTGTGTCTTATAATTTTTGGTTTGTCTATTTATTTAATTTAAGTTCGACGACTTTTTAAGTGTAATCCCTTTCATGGTATGAAAATTCTTGTTTAATAAAAAAGAAAAAAAAACTGAAAAACAGGTTATAATATATAGAAAATAACAAAACCGAATAGGCTTTTTCTCATTTAAGCCCTCGAATTTAATTAGCAATCTATTGAGCCTTAATATATATATAATATATTTATCTTTTTTAGTAGAAAAATGAAAAATATGAATAATACCTTATATAAGTTGGTTAATATATATATATATTCATCTCACTATAAAATAAGTTAGGCTTAATATAAAATGTTTATTCACGGACTTGGGAACCCAGCATTACCTATCCTTAAAAATGGGCTGGGCCGGGCTGGGCTGGGCCGGGCTGGGCTGGGCTGGTATGAGAAATATTATGGTTCGAATTGATTGGCTCTAGCTTCTAATATCTACGCTTACAGAAATACTACACAGGGCATGGTGCAAAAATGCAAGACAGATGCAAATCAACAAATAGTTTTTGATGGTCTCAGTAGGATATGACATCCGCTTGTAGATGATTAACAGTACAAGACAGATAATAGAGCCTTTGTTCAACATGAAATTGTGCCTAAAAGCTATGAGTTTTTGGTTATACAGTATATAATAAACATGGAGTGCTTAGTAGAACCTAAATTAAGTTCTAGGTACTTGATCGAATGTTAACCCCAAGTTTAAGGGCTCTTGATCTTTACCCCGAGAAAACTATATATTTCAAAAAACCATTTTGAAAGAATAATCTATATAATATTGTTTTCCCTTTCAATATGTATAATAGTGAATTGCAGGAATGATGAGTGTGATTAAGAATGAGAAAAAGAAGATAACTCTCCGGAATCGTGAGATTATTGGATTAGCTATAAGCCATTATAGTTCCATCAGCGAGAGTATGGCAGTTGAATGCTTTACAATTTAGTAAATGGTCCTTTGCCTGAAATGAACATTCCTGTAGGCATGCGGCCAGCTGGCATGTGCCATTTTGCCATAAAACAGGTTGCAGCAAGAACCTGGCTTGCCTGTAATGGATTAGAGCAAGACTTTTCATACCATTCGGCAGTTAAAGTTTAACTACATTCTAATGTAGTTAAAGAGACGTAGGCCTACATTCTAATGTATGTGCAATTTCAACGATCACGTGGGAGCTCTCTTCTTATACTTGCTGTGTGCTAGGCTCAGCAGGAAGTCTGTAAAAATGTGCTCGTAATCTGGCATTTTCCCATAGCCTGCAATGCATTTAAAACTTCTTTTAACCACTAGAGATTATGCCTCTTACATAGATGCTGTTGAGCTCAAAAAATTTGTATGGAATCAAAATGAAACCCAGGAAGTATTCCGTGAAGAACTTAGAATGCATGAAGTATGAAAGTGAAAAGAATGCCAAGGAATTCAACAAAGAATAAAATAACAATCAGAATGAAATATCTTGTTTTTAAAACTGAGACTCCTCTTTCAGACGTGACACACAGGCTCGTTCAGTTTCACCAAGGAAAACTTCATCTGTGTCTTTTGTGACCAAATGATATGGTAGACTAATTGGGTACACCAGTTGGATCAATGAATCATGCATTTGCTGTTCACTAATTCCAGATCGTACCTGGAGCTCAGTACATATCTATAACTAACTCCCCTCCAACCACCCCCACCACCCCACTGCACCCAAGACTTTGGATAAGAACTATAACATCTTTCCTCTGACACTTAGCAGCCTGTAAAATGCTGCACAAGTGGTTGACTGGTATTGGAGATCTTCAGTTATACCCTGACTGTTAAAGCTCCGCTGGGGCAGTTTAATATGGTTGCAATGAAGATGAACAAAGCAATGTGGAAAACAGAGACAAGAACACGCAGCATGATTTATGCATGGAACATCATACATTCATCTTAATGCATGTATTTTCAGCTCCCCTACAATTCTCATGCAGCAATTTCAGTAAGATGGTTATTGTGCCAGTGCCAAACATTCCAGGATCAAAGTTCACAGGATTAACTCCCGTTATTTGCTTTCTAGCAAACAGAGAGTGCCAGGATATCTCCTCCTGTTAAACTGTGTTCCAGAAAGGAGTCTATATCTCATTGATGTTGATGAAAAAGAAGAAACTTTCAATAAATAATCAAAACATATAATTGCCTGGAAAGTAGTTGATGTCGATGACATAAAAGACATCTTTGGTCCCATGCTCTCGAATCATATCTATATTGAACAACTGGAGGCCCTGGAAAATGACACATAATGTATTTAAAGTTTAATATAGCCAACCTTATGCAACAGACACCAGTGCGCTCGACAAAGTGGAAGCAAAGAAAAAGTGTTACCAGTCGGTGACGAAGTTCCCTTGCAAGCTTCTCCAGCAAAGGAGGTGGAGGAAGTTCTGCAAGAAGAGCATCACATCATTGTCAAGAGAGCTGCTTAAGTCCACCTACAAACAGTTGAGGCAGTTCTTTCCTAACCTCAACCAGTACATGAATCACTTTAAGAAAGAAGTAAATGGCATCTTTCCAAACATCTTACCAGCGACAGAAGGATCTAGATCTGCATCATCTGCAGAAGCTGTGGCAGATGAAACCCTTGGGAAAGGGAACATACCTAGCTCACACCTACTGACATTAGGTAAAGAGAAGCGCCGTACAACCTTTATGGCTTCTCCAATGATATAAATCTTGAAGAGGACGCCACCTAGAACAACAAAAAGTGAAGAATAAGTTCCCAAATAAAGGGCACATGAACAACAATATATGACTGAATCTCATGCTGCAGAAACAACATCATACCATGATTAACAAACTCTTGTAATACCAGTGGGGGCTCAAGTCCTGAGAGGGAAAATTCATCATATGCAAGAAACAATTCATGCGACTTAGCAGTTCCATCCACTATTAGTGGTTTTGCCACTGAAATCATAGATAAAAAGGAGAATAAATTAGACAACACAGAAGAAAAACCATATGAATAATTAGAGAGCATTCATATATACTCAATAAGATTTAGCTTCATAATCACACATTGAGTAATCACTATTGATTAACTGTCTGCAATCTCAGAACCTACCAAGTGGCACCTTTAGCCCTGCGCTGGCAACTTGGCAAGGGATTGAAGAGGGGTCCTTGTAGACAACCTTCTGCTTTGGCACACACACTTTGCCTACAACACAAAAAGCAATATTGGCACCTTCCCCATATGATCTACACTTCAAACATAAACAATAACAGATGGTTCTTCAACCCACCCAGCTCCTGGCAAGCAGCCCCTCCCCCCAAAAAATATACGATTAAACATGACAAGAAAAAAAAAAGGTTTGGAAATAAAAAATAATAAAATTACCGTGGCAATCAGACAAGTTGATATCAGCAACATCCTGCAGCATAGACTGCCGATTGCGTAGATGTTGTATGGCATCTGGAGGATCAAGGACAGTTGCTTCTGGATGTTTTTTCTGATAATCCTTCAAGAGGAAAGAATAGAATACTGAGAATGGAAATTAACACCATTGCCAGTACAGGTCTACAATCAAATATCTATCCAACAAATTTCAGTCTTCAAGGCCAACAATGGTTAACTCTAATAAACAATATAGTCCCACCTGCACTAATGCCATAAAAAACATCCAAGAAGTAGCAAGAAATTTATTCATAACTAAGCTCGCATAAACCTAAAGCTCATCTAGAGTGATCACAAAAGTAATATAATCACTTAATTGAATTCAGCGTTCAGGAATTTGTTCATTCAACAATGTTCCGTTAACTCATACTTAATTAAAAGCACATACAACATACAGATGCAATATTTTACCCTACATTACATTAGAGCAAGGCTTCACAGGTACAATCTGTGGCAAGTATGAAGAAATTATATGGTACATCAGAATTAAAATTACAGAGTAAGAAGTAAGAAGAAATTTCAACAATTAACATTAAGATCAGATGACAAACCTCAATAATCTCGTACCAGTCCTTTCCTGACAACTACAAGGAACTTAAAGCTCATCAGACATCAAATTAAAAAGAGAGAAAAACTTGACTGATGGTCTGGTCAGCAAGTTAAACCGTTTAGAACAGAGACAACCAAAACTTTTGACCTTCAAACATTTTTGAAGAAGGGAATCTTGGGGGAGCAGAAAAGAGATTAATACTAACCTTATGCAAAACAATGTCAAAAGGACCTTGATCAGACAATGGTTTGTTTCGATCGATGGCAACGAACAATATTCCCTCATTTCTGCATCAAGCATAGAAGATCTTGTGTTCATTAGAATGCCAGAACAAAGAAAACATTATGCAAACTTCAGCTATCAGAGAATCAAAATCCTTCCATCCAACTCACAGACACTTAAAAGATCTCTACTTTCTTTCATTCCACTGAGGAATCCACATAAACCAATGAGTAGCAAATTTCCTGCAAAGAATCCCTGAAAACCGTTTCCACCATTTGCAGATGAACTCTTGGCATGAAGAAGAAATTTATCATTTCGATTAAGAAACTCTGAAAAATAAGACATCTACCAACCACCACGCACCAAAAGATATCACCAAATATATCAGCTTATATTGAATGAGGGTGCATTTAGAAGCCTTTAAGTCTAATTATGTAAAAGCGTAGAAGGAAACAACATTGCCGGAGCTCAATAGGAAAGGAATGTGATTGCCAGCCTTATTATTTATTATTGGTTTACTTCAATAAAATGCACAAGAACATGTAATTTATGGACAGACTAGCGATTAAGGCGTAGATAACTTACCGTAGAAAAAGGTTTTAGCCAAATTATGTTAGAGTGGACATTTTTAAACCACAGAAAAAGGTTTCAGAGACAATACGGCGTAGAATATTGCTCATCCCGCGACCAAAAAAGGCTAAGTCCAAATATGAGATACCCAGTGGACAGAAGATCTTTCCTAAGTCCAGCCAAAAAGTGAACTTCAAAAGGCTCTGGGTTTAGCAGAAAGCATTGGACAATCAATGACAATTTCATGGCAAAACAGCCCGTTTCAAGAAGCTGAACGGAAAAATCCCAGAGTGAAAAATGAAAAATCGCTTCCACTACAAATACAGATAACATGCAAGAAAATGTTAATTTGAGAAACCCACAAACCCAAGATTCCAAAACCATCAGTATACCAGTTAAAACAGAGAGAAAACCGAAAAAGACACAGATAAGCGCCTCGTCAGTATACCTTGCCAAAGCTTCAAACTTGGGCTGCAAGAAACTTTTCTTCTTCTTCAACGTCAAAGCATACCCAACCACCACCAGTTTCTGCGGCGGTTGGACGGACAGCGACACCGTTTTGACATGTTCCTCCCCTGCTTCCTCTCCTGGAGATATTTCCCCGTCTATCCTCATATCCCACAAAACCCAGAAATCCCGGAAGCTCAAATCACACAGTCAGTGTCTAATTTTGGCTGATTTTCCTTTGTTTTCCTTTCTTCTTGCTTTCTTTCTTGATTTTGTTCTTTGTTTCTTTCAAGATTGAATCTTTGCTTGGCAGCAATGCAGATACTTAATGACCCAGATGCCAGAACCAAGAAAACATGGACAAAAATCGAAATCTAAATTTGTTTTCCTTTATAACTTTTTTCTTTAATGTTTCTTTATGGTGATGGGTGTTTTGTTTGCTCTATGTACTCTGGTTTGCACGCTCGAGATGGGGGAGAGAGAACGCGAGAGAGAGGAAACTGAGACACGGACCGTTGGCTGGATGGGCCGGCTCTTTCTGACTCTCTCCCCGTCCGTGTAGGTGTAGAGACACATAAAAATTTGATCTTGTAGGGAATATTCAAATCAAATTTTCAGATTTTCGCAGAGAATGTGTGTGGCAATATGATTTGAGCGTGGGCAGTTTGTAGAGATTTGAGAATACTGGGAGGAACTTCGCTTGTAAACGCATCTAAGATTTCTATTCTGATTTTATTTTAACGAATATAATTTCATATTATATAGTAAATAATATTTATTTAAAATATAAAATAATAAAATAAATTTATATAATATAAAATTATAAATGAATTGGGTTGTATTAATAAAGAGTAAACATATATAAAACAAAGAATTAATAAATGCATATAAATATAAAATAAAAAGTAAATATAATATATATATATATATAATATATTATAATTATATTAATCTTTAATTAATAAATTTAAATCAAAAATTTATTATTAATATCTTAATATTATGTTTTCCGTAGAAAATTCTTGCCATTTAGTACTAAACTTAAGATTTGAAAGTATAATAGTTGACTTGGACGTCTAGTGAGAGGATATGGGAGTTCCTTTGAAGATTTCATTTTTTTTTTTAAATTTTTATTACACTTTGAAAACAGAATAATTAAAGATATTCAATTTTTTAAAGTCCTTTCCTTTTCCATCTTGCCCCATTGTATTTACATTTTTTTTTTCTTTTTGTATGGAGGCATTAGGATTAAAAAAATAATAATAATCAATATGATATCTACCAAATAAATCTTAAACATAAATCATACAAATCAATTAAATTTGTGATATATTAGATTCAGGACATTACTACACAGCAAAATTTATTAGAAATGAGATATATCAGTGTACAAAATATTTTCTTTAATTTTCTCCTCGATCAAGTTTAATTTTTAGAGAAGCGTTCCGTTTCCAGGCCAAAAGGGAATCTTTTATGCGGGGGACTAAAAGACTACGATCTCATTGGTTCATCTTTATATCTCAAAGGCACTGATGCTATACGTAATACAGGGTTTTTCTTATTCTTATTATCTGCAATAAAACTGGAATTCCATGAGTTGATCCCGTAAAAAGAAAGGAGGAAATCCCTCGATTTGATGGAGTTCTAAACACATGGGGCCTTGTTATATTCCGAAGTTTGCAGCAGCATTTGGATTGGATCCTTCTACGTACAGGATAAAAATCGTAAATATTAAATTATAATTCCTAAATTCACTACTACTAACTAATACTACTGATTATAATTCAGTGACCTAAATAGATATCTCGAAATTCTCTTTTGATTGTATTATCTGCAAAGAGCCAATATTATTAGACTAGAAAAATCTCATTATTTGATTTTGAATAGCTAAAAACATTAAAGACTTGACAAAAATATGCAGAGAAGTATGGCCGCATCGGGCCACGGTGAAATGGGCTAATTGACGAGACAGTAAAAAATTTTCAGCTCCATCACTTGAATAAAACGATCTTCAATCAGAAATATGGGGTGGAAGATGTTTCTTATGGCGTTTTGTCTTACGAAATGGGTCAAAGTAATTGCAATTTTTTCATCACAATAGCCTGTGTATATGCATTATATTGAAACATCCCCGGGTTTGGTAAACCACAGTAATCCTTTCACCTCAGGAATGCCAATAAAAACGGTCCTCCTCCAACCTCAACCTCTCTCTCTCTCTCTCTCTCTCTCTCTCTCTCTCTCTCTCTCATTGTCGTTGAATAAGTGCAACTGTAATCCCCGCCAAACTTCTGGTCTTACCCTCACATACCGACATTAATCAATAATTATTAATACGACCAGATCAGACTCTGTAATTTCTAAACTAGATACGAAGTCAATTGTTATCCTTAATACTATGCCATGCTATATGTATATATATATATATATATATATATATATATATATCCTTCATGTGTGAAAGGAACCTCCTTAATGAAACAGTACATATTAATGTTAATGACAATTTATTAATGTTTTATCACCATATACAATAGTCACGTTCCCTTTTGCTAAACAAACTTAAATGTCCCTTTATTTAGTTGTTTAGACAACCTAATCATTGAACAGGAACGGGTTAGAAACTTCATGGAGCTGACTTGGTTGGGTTTTTTTTTTTTTTGTTTTTGTTTTGCAGTCAAAGATAAGCCATCCACGTTGGAATTAGGGATCAAACTAACGACATTAACCTCAAAATTTGAACTCAAGGAATTACAAAGAAGAGCAAGTCTTTGTGACTCAAGAGCAGGCATAAAATGTTAGTTATAGTGTTTATATGTGTGAAATTGTATAAAAGTGCATATAAAGCTGTAGCAAGAAAAAAGGCATAAATATTCTTGCCTACGCATTTTTTATCCACCGCCTGTTGAAACCCCTTTTGCCAACTATATATATATAAAGCAAAAAATAATCTTAAAGCATCTTCTTTGCACATTGAGAGAGGCATAATTCCATTTTAGTGATTATATCCTTCTTATTAAAAAGGAGAACCTATGTGTTGAGATTCGGTCGCCATATTATATTAAACAAATTACAGGTACCCCCCCCCCCCAAAAAAAAAAACAATTAAACAAACCTTCTTTGAAAACCTTTGAATCATTATGTCTCTGCCCAACCCTCACATAAAAGTCAAAATACAAGGCTTTAGCTTTTAGCATTTGGGTGGATTGCATTTGTTTCTTCGAGTAAGCTTGTGATTGGAAGTCCGGTTTTGGACAACAGGACAAACGCATTTTCAGTTCCAACTCCGAAACGATACCCGCCAATGATGATGGCAATGAAAAGTACATCCACTGTAACTTGATCAAATGATTCGGTAAGTGAAAAAGGGGGCTGGTGACAAAGTCTTGATAAAAGACGAGAAAGCTGCATCTGGAATTGCTCGATAAGGAAATTATAGTTAGAAGAATCTTTATAACCAATCACGTGAATGAAAGGGGATAAGATTATCCGATGCATTGGTCTATTAGAAGCAAATCGAACACATGTGCCTCTCACTCAACCAAAATATGATTCTTACCTGCATTTCAACTAAAATGCATTGAATAGATATAATAAGAATTTTATTTATTATGTGGTGGATAATTATTTTTTTAACATTATAATTTATTATTATTTTTTAAAAAAATTCATCATTAAAATATAAAGTAAGTTTAATAATATTATTATAAAATTATTAATTTCTTTTTAAAGTAGGTGTAAAGTAATTATTTATATAATTTAAAGTATTTATCTTTTTATTTGATATAAGAGTTGAGTCGTATTTAACTTGTTTATGATATAATTTATCATTATTTGTAATATAATTCATTTATAATATTTTTTTTATTAAATCTACCGATATTTTTATCAGAAATTAAAATTTTCTCTGTTTATTTTTTGTATGTAAAATATTTAATAAAAAATATTAAAATTAATATCAGACCAACTCTAATACCATATAGAAGTGTCAAGTAGTATTTAAAGACTTATTTATCGTTATGCTCTTATCATGGGATTCAAGTCAAGAGATCACATGGCAGGTCTTCCATTAAAGACCATCGCAGTCCCAAGACCACTACTATTGCCAACAACATTATGATCGATTCTCAGCCAGAAAAAACGGGCGGTGACATCACATGTCAAATGTGATGATGCGCGTGCATTCATATGGGAACCTGTTTTTACAGTGCATTTTGAACTTCCAAGGTCAGAGTTTGAACCCCTTGGTCGGTGCTCACTCTGAACGTTATATTGCTCGAAAACTTTTTCAAGTCATGTCAATGCCCTGTGCATAGAGGGAAAAGATTACACGGTATAATTTCTAGTTTTTGTTTTTTTTTTATCCCAACATGGCATTATTGCTCCTTATGGCTCCTGTCTTTACGTTTTAAACAGATACGTTCAACGTTTACCTTGCATTTGCATTTTTTTTATTATTATTATTATTAAAGATGAAGTAACCGTACGTTTACTTGAGAGATTGCATTCGGGGGAGGGATTATGTGGTAGATAATTGGGCTACCTGAAATGGGCCTCATTCCTAGGCCGAGCCGTGTAGTTCCTGAACAAGTAAACCGCACGTTGGAGACGTTCGTGAGTGTGAAGGGCTCACTTTAATGTTGAATATCAATCTGAAGTAGCCCAAGTCTGACAAATAATCAGGTCCACCTGGATGGAGGGTTGGATGTGAGATTGTGGATCGTCTGGAATATGGTTTGCACATGAATCCAATCGATGCCCCCCTAAAACAATTTGTATTACACCTCTTTGTTTTGTTGTTTTTTGGTCATTTCTTGCATTTGGGACCAGTGCCACATTAAATGAAATTGCCGCCTGTAATCTGTCTGCACCGCAACTGCATGCTTTGCAACAGAACCCCTGTCTTTTACGTTTGTCCGTACAAGCGCGAGCAAGCCGGGTTCGGTGTCCTTTTTTTTTTTTTTTGTCTCTTTTTCTTTCCTCTCCAAGGTACGGGGCAGCATCTGTCTGTGCCCTAAATGGGGGTTGTTGGACGGAAGGTGGTAGTTCGAGTTTAGTAATAATTAAATAGTGAATTTTTTTTAATAAAAGAATTTAAATAAAAACAGCAATACCTGATTTTTAACTTTGACTTAATATACGCTTTTTTTTTTTGTTGTTAAGGAAAAAAGAAAAAAAAACACACTAAAAGAAAAGGCCGTTGGCCGTTAATTTGTAGGACGGCCAAGCGCTAATGCCACTGCCGCCAATTAACTGCCCATCGATTTCAAATATTTTAATTGTTCCCCCTTTAACCCCGATGCATTATACGGGCATCTATTATTATTGGAGTGTAATTAAAAAGCGTCCAAATTTTTCGGCGGAGATTTCGATTCAAAACGACCCATAAATTACCGACAATTCCTACTTGTAGCAGTATATAATTCTTTCACAGATCAGCTAATAAAGCTTTGATCTTTAATTTCAAGTTTCGATCTTGATCAAGAAATAGCATTGAGGGCTCCGTCTACAATGGCAGTTTCCAGTGATTCGATCCTCAGATGTCAGCAGAAAATATTTCAGAAAAGCCCAAATCTTGATTTGAAGAACCGAGTCTTTGGAATGCCAGCGATGGTGGGTAGAGGTTTTTCTTGGAATACAAGGAAACTGAAGAGTGAGGCAAGGATTGGAGGGCAAGCAGTAGCAGAGGCAGGCGCTAAGGGTACCGTGAAGGGCTATGAGATGGGCTTGAAGATGGGTTTGGATGCGGTGTCCGAGAGAGAGTTGAGAGAGAAAGGGTTCATGGGGATGAGGAAGACCAAGTTGGTGTGCACAGTAGGGCCAGCCTGCTGCTCGTTGGACGAGCTAGAGAGATTGGCAATAGGTGGGATGAATGTGGCAAGGCTCAATATGTGTCACAACACAAGAGAGTGGCACCGTGATGTTATCAGCAAGATCAAGTGGTTAAATCAGGAAAAGGGGTTCTGTGTTTCTGTGATGATTGACACAGAGAGTAGCCAGATTCATGTGGTGGATCACGGAGCTCCTTTTTCTCTCAAAGCTGAGGTATTTTTATGAAAACCCAGTTTCTTTTTCTTTTTCCCGGGTGTTAATGAATTTGCTATTAACTGCTAACATATGTGGGTAGCTTTGACTTAAAGATCTGAGCAATCAACTAGCCCAGTTATCATTAGAGAAAGTAAAAAATAAGGATGGCTTTTCCCCTAGGATGGCTTTTCCCCTTTGAGCTGTAACGATCAGCTTTGCTGAAATGGATTTTGGGTTTCCCATGGGCACCAGGAAGGTTCAGTTTGGGTATTTACAGCGCAGAAGTTCGAAGGTTCCGTTCCTCTTACTGTTCGAGCAAACTATGAAGGGTTCTCAGAAGGTAACGATAATTTCTCTTGCTGGCTCAACAATTTTTTCTTATTCTTGCTGCTGGCTCAACATTTTTTTCTTATTCTTGCTGCTGGCTCAACGATGTTCTGTAGGCATCATGGTGGGCGACGAACTGATTATTGATGGGGGAATGGCAACCTTCGTAGTTGTTGAAAGGATGGGGAGTGATTTACGTTGCAAGTGCATAGACCCAGGTCTACTCCTACCTCGAGCAAAATTGAGCTTTTGGCGAGAAGGGAAGCTTTCCTATCAGGGTCTCCCAACTCTGTCAGCAAAGGTTGAATTGAATCATCTCTTCTCACGAAAACTTTCCTCGTTCCTTTATGATAGTGCATTGTATTTGGTCGAGGAATCACAGTGGTTCAAACACATAACTAGCTCCCTCATTGAACGAATTGAATGCCCTTACATTAAGTCATTTGATCACATTAGTGCAAGAAGTGAAAATATATTGTTTTTGATGTAATAGGTAGCACAGGAGAGACATGGGGGCTTCAATTTATTAGCCTTGGGCCTAATGTAAAACAGAAGCAAAACAGATTGGCACAATAACTTTATTTGAATTCCAGCCATTATCTTATTAATATATCAGTTGGATCCAATAAAAGAAAGGTCCTCCTTTTGTAAATCATAAACAAGGAAAACCCTTATCGTGTCAGTGTTTACCATCAGGATTGGGATGACATCGACTTTGGGATTTCTGAAGGCGTTGATTTCATTGCCATGTCATTTGTGAATGATGCTGATTCTGTCCAGCAGTTGAAGGGGTATCTCTCCACTAAATCATCCAAGTAAGATAAGGCATTCATTACTTAACAATTAAATTTGGTTTTATTTGGGCAATTGTTTATGGAAATGGGCCTCGCAAATTTAATCTGAATCAGTAGCATGAACTGCAATCTGTTGTCGCAAGGAGGTTTTGCTTACAGCAATTCAGTAATTATTGGACATGGGTTTGATTTATTTTAGGGCTCAACCATAGGGAAGGCTGCCCTTTGAGGAACATGGCAACATGATATGTCCTCTAGCGGGCCAGTAGTCCAGTGCTTCGCTGCCTGCATCATGATGCTAGTTGACAAAGTCAAAACCTGCTTCCCCTTCTCCATAGTTTGAAGAAGAAAAATAGAAAGTAGATGTCGTTCTATAATGGAGGATAGTCCTTCCATCATTAAAGATTCAGCATTTTGGTTCTGGCAGTCGATGCTTGTTTTTGAGTCTGCACCAAACGAAATGTACTGGCTCCACCGATGTGTTCTTTATATCCCCGAGAAGAGCATAGTCGCTAATTTTTCCCTCATCACTGCATTTTTTAGGCTCCTGAGAACAGTACAGTTCCTATTCTTCTTCATGGATTTGTAACAGCAATGATTGACAAGATTAGATAGAATTGCTGATTGTCCAAAATGTTCATGTTGCTTTGGTCAACTGTGTCCCCATACTTTTTTCCCCTTTAAAGCTACACCTGCCTTGACGTGGACAATATACCATTGTGCATGTTTGTGGGAGAGTCATGAAATTGTATGTCCTTAGTCGTGCTTAGCCCACTGCACAGATATGCCATTACTAGAAAAGACTCTTCATCCATTAACATATCCATCAGTTCAATTCGATATTGCTTCTCATGAAGTCTAGAACCCAAGAACTGAAAAATGTAATTTATTGTCATTTGCAGATCAATAAGGGTGCTGGCAAAGATTGAGACCTTGGAATCTCTTCAAAAACTGAGGGAAATTGTAGAGGCTTCTGACGGTATTATGGTGGCTCGCGGTGATCTGGGAGTTGAAGTCCCACTTGAACAGATTCCAACAGTCCAAGCGGACATAACTCACACATGCAGACAGCTGAACAAGCCTGTGATTATAGCTTCTCAACTGCTTGAGTCTATGGTTGAATATCCTACCCCAACACGTGCAGAGGTACAATAATTCAGAGTGTTAAACCTCAATATTGCTGTTGTTGCGTGCACGTGTCTTCAGCAGGAGAAGGCCACTAGGTTTAAAATTCCATATGATGAAATCTTCTTTCATGTGGAAAAGGTTGCAGATTTATCTGAAGCAGTTCGGCAGTTTGCAGATGCAGTGATGTTGTCTGGCGAGTCGGCTATTGGATCATATGGACAGAAAGCTCTGTCTGTCTTGCGGATGGTCAGCAGCCGTATGGAACTATGGAGCCATGAGGAAGAACACCGACAGGCTCTCCATCAATGTCAACTTGGGGTTTCGTTGCCCGATCGTATTTCTGAAGAAATATGCAATTCCGCTGTTGAAATGGGTATGTTCACTTCACTTTAAAACAAATACATTGTCTCCGTGTCAAATCTACTTTGCTGCATATCAAATAATTCCTGCTAGAAGTATCTATTAGAAGAATGCTTTCCCCAAAAAAATTTTGCCGCCCATTCATCGTGCTATCTCTCTCGATGCAATAAAAAGTTGGCAAATAATTTAAATACCCTCTTCACAGTGCCAAAACCCCACTCTTTTCTCGCAGATGCTTACATACACAGATTTCAAGAGTGCTAATTGGGTCCATGTATGTTTTCCTTATCATTGGAGTGTTCTATTTGCAGCTAACACCCTTGGTGTCGATGCTATCTTTGTTTTCACAAAGCATGGAGAGATGGCATCTCTTCTTTCTCGAAACCGTCCGAAGCCTCCAATTTTTGCATTCACCGATGACAACAGCACCCAGATGGCTCTGAACTTGCAGTGGGGAGTTATTCCCATCCTGATTGATTTATCAGACGACATGGAAGCCAACATCTCGAAAAGCATCAATCTTGTGAAAACACAGGGGATGGTGGAAGAAGGAAACACTGCCCTGATTGTCTCAGATTTGCCTCCAACTTGTGCGTCCCCAAATGTGTTCCAGTCAGTCCAGGTGAAGACCATTGCTTAAGGGTCTTCCTTCAGTTCTCGGCAGTGAAAGTTGGCAGCCGTTTGAATACTGAATTTACATCAGAGTGTGCTTGCATTCTTCTATATGGACAACAGCAAAATAGACCGTGTCTATTACTTTACAAAAACCAACCTCTTTACCTCTTTTTGCTGCCGCTACTTAAGCGTAAAGATGGAGTGATGATCGTTATATTCCGATAAGTGCTATGAAACTGGCTAGTGGCAACTAAGCTGCCAATGCTGCAAATTTTCAGATGTAAACATCGTACGCAAACACACAACAGGCTTAAAATAAATAAATAAATAAAGATCCCTCTTTAACAAAGAGTATGAATAATTATCCACAACCCAATCTTTTATCTTTAGAAGCGTTTCTATTACGATCTGGTGGACTCTGGCTGGCACCTCCTCACCACCCATATAATCAACTCCGGTTTCGACTTGTGTTGGGCTTTAGAGACACGCCGAGAAAAAATATTTCCGAAAATCAAACATAAAAGAAAACCCAAGAAAAAACCTCCGTTTCCAATTTCTTTTAGTCCCTTTTTCTCTCTCATTTGGTTTTCGTGGCGACCTTCTAAACTGTATGACATCACCCAAACTTCTAGCCACAAAACCAACCGAGCACGCACCCTCTCTCTGCTTCAGAGGCCAACAAAAACTGCTTCTGAAGGCCCACTTTTCAGTTCCTCAAATGATTCTGAAGATTTTCTCGCACTTCCCTTGATGCCAAACAACACCAACCGACCAACTAAATGGCGTCCCAATACCTTCTAAAATCCGTTGCCTCTCCGCCTTCCAGTCTTACGGCCAAGCTTTACCGGAAACTCCTCAGATTCCAGGAAACGGACCATTCTCCGGTCGACGAGTTATGGTAAGAGCTTCCAGAGACAAATGCTTAGATCTCTCTGTTCCGTACAAGGAGAAGCTTGTCAAAGCAACGGCGAGTCCAAAACAATATGGTGTGTAAGGAGCGTAGATGTTTTCGTGCTTTGTTTCACTTCTCGTAAGCTCATAAAGTTTCGTAAAATTTTTAAGGAGCTTCAAAGCAAAATGGCCCTTTTAGAAACTTAACAATATATTTTTGAAACGTCACTGAAACAAGTCCAAGAAATATGGAGAAGAAGAAAAAATGACAAAAGCTCTGAAACAAGGAGCTCCAAAGCGTCATTGCGCGTCAACACCGAAGATGAAACAGAAACTTCGAAAGGCAAACATACATCATAGCAGAGGCTATCCGGATTGCCCGGGTCAACCACACAGGACCCGAGATATCGCCTAATAGTATTCGGGGTCTTCCTCGTCACCCTCACCTGATTCAGCACCGACTTCCTCATAATCCTTCTCCAGGGCTGCGAGATCCTCGCGAGCCTCAGAGAATTCTCCTTCCTCCATACCCTCACCCACATACCAGTGCACAAAAGCACGCTTGACATACATGAGATCGAACTTATGGTCAATGCGAGAGAACACCTCGGCAACACTGGTGGAGTTGGAGATCATGCAAACAGCCCTTTGCACCTTGGCCAAGTCACCATTAGGAACAACAGTTGGTGGCTGGTAGTTGATACCACACTTGAATCCAGTGGGGCACCAGTCAACAAACTGAATGGTGCGTTTGGTTTTGATGGTGGCGACAGCAGCATTGACATCCTTGGGCACAACGTCACCACGATACATCAGGCAGCAGGCCATGTATTTGCCATGGCGAGGATCACATTTGGCCATCATGGATGAAGGCTCAAAAGCACTGTTGGTGATTTCAGCCACTGAGAGTTGTTCATGATAGGCTTTCTCAGCAGAGATTACTGGGGCATAGGAGGAAAGCATGAAGTGGATCCTTGGATAGGGGACCAAATTAGTCTGGAATTCAGTCACATCCACATTCAGGGCACCATCAAACCTCAGAGAGGCAGTCAAGGAGGAAATAACCTGAAAATTGCAGATCAGAGGGTTAATATGTTATGTCCATAGCAAAATTACTCTACAGAGTGAAGGTAAGCACTAGATTCTTTCTTGCACGACGTAAAACGTGAATTCCAACAATAAATCCACACGCGAATTCCAAGTTCTACATAGAATTTCCAAGAATTAATAAAATTTAAAACGGCAGCTTATAAAAGACTTGGCAGTGGCTGGCAATTTACCTGAGCCACAAGCCTGTTGAGGTTGGTGTAGGTAGGTCGCTCAATGTCAAGAGAGCGCCTGCAGATATCATAGATGGCCTCATTATCAAGAAGCACAGCCACATCAGTGTGCTCGAGGAGGGAGTGCGTAGAGAGGACACTGTTATAGGGCTCGACAACAGAGGTGGAGACCTGAGGAGAGGGATAGACTGTGAAACCCAACTTGGATTTCTTGCCATAATCAACAGATAAACGCTCCAAGAGAAGGGACCCAAGACCAGATCCAGTGCCCCCACCAACAGCATTAAACACGAGGAACCCCTGGAGACCAGTGCAGTTGTCGGCGAGCTTTCTGATACGGTCCAAGCATAGATCAACGATCTCCTTGCCAACTGAAGCAAGCAAACAAACCCATTACAATGCCGACACTGATAGTCTAATGCTTAAACCGAACAAATGGAAACCGAAGCACATATATACTGGTATAGTGTCCACGGGCAAAGTTGTTGGCGGCGTCTTCCTTGCCACTGATGAGCTGTTCAGGGTGGAAAAGTTGGCGGTAAGTCCCGGTCCTGACTTCATCAATCACAGTAGGCTCAAGATCTACAAAGACAGCACGAGGGACGTGCTTCCCGGCACCAGTTTCACTGAAAAAGGTGTTGAAGGCATCATCGCCTCCACCGACCGTCTTGTCACTCGCTATCTGCCCATCAGCCTGACCACAGAAGTTTCAAAACCAGTCAGGATCTCAGAGAACGTTATCAGACTCAACTTCCAACTACTCGAGCCGGCTCTTTAAAACCCCAGCAAGAACAATTAATCATTAAGCACATCATCTAACCTATAAATAAATAAATAAAACGCAACAATAAAGCATGATGATTTTCTTTTCTTTTTCTTTCTGCAGATAAAACACGGATCCAAGAAAACAGCCCCCCAAAGAAATCGACGTTGCAGCGCGCGAAAAATACACAACCACGAGATTAGACGACAGATCTGAATGTTTATAATGAAAGGAAGAAAAGGAAAATCTGTCAGATATCTCAAGCTCCCCATTACCACAACAAAATCAACCATAAAAACCACAGATCCGAGAGGTTGAGAGAGACCTGGATGCCATGCTCGAGGCAATAGAGCTCCCAGCAGGCATTGCCAACCTGGATACCAGCTTGACCAATGTGAATCGAGATGCACTCTCTCATTTTTCCTTTTTCAATTATTTAAAAAAAAAAAAAACATATACGAATGGAAAACGAAATAGAGAAAAGCCTTTTAGCAGAGAAAAAAAGCTCGAAGACGTGTATGAAGACGTCTTCTTCGTCCGGTTCTTCTCTTCTAATTTCTTTAGGCTTTCATGGCGCGAGGAGATGCGGATCGATGCAGGAGGAGGGGGGTGCTATTTAAATTCGGAGATGCCACGTGTATGATCTTATTCGGAGATTTCGAATTTTGCCGCTCGGGGGCAGCCAGGAGGATGCTGCCCCGGGTCTCCTGTCCCCGTTTGGTGAGCCGTTTTCATTCTCGGCCCGCTTTTTAGTGGGGCCCCCGTCTAACCAATAATAGTAGAAAGAAAACATTTTGCTGGGCTTTTTAATTTGTGTTTTTTATTACAAAAAACCAAAATATTTTCCCTTGAAAAAACCAACAAAAAAAAAAAAAACATTTATAGAATCTTAAAATAAATATTTTCATATTCCTAATTCGTTAAAATTTAAAATTCAACTATAACACAAATATCTCTTTCTCGTATTATTGCTTCTTTCTCGTTATTATTATTTTTTATTTTATTTAAACTTAAAATTTAATTACAATCATATATTTCTTTATCTCTTTTCCCTCGTATCATTTTCTTTCCTTTTTCTCCTTCCTCCTTATCCGCTCTCCCATCATCTCTCTATTCTTCATCTTTTCTCTTCTTCTTTTAAAAAAAAAAAAAAAAAAAAGAATTGAACTTTATTTTCAACTTCTTTTTTTTTTTTCAAATTGTTTCACTTCTACCTTGAATTTTTTATTTTCTACATTTTTAACCCTAAATCGCATTTTAAATAAATTTTAAAATTACTTTTCCTTAATTTTAAAATGTCTTTCACCTTAATGTTATTAATCTTCTAATTAAATTTCATTTTCTTAAATTTTACTCTCAATATTTTACCTTAAAAATTATAAATTATTTAGTTATATTTTAATATTTCACCAATTTATATGAAGTTTTAGACTTATTATTGTAAAATTCAATCTTTTGTTGTATTATTTTGGTTTAATTGTTAAGGTGTGTCTTTTTAACCCTTCATATTTTGTTTTCACCAAAAAAAAGAAAAAATAGTTGTTAGTGATAAAAAAAATAAAAATATACAATAAATAATATCAAGTTAATAATAAGCAATAAAATAAGAATAATAAATCGTAAAAAAATAACTAGCATTAATATAATATAATTTAATAAAAAATCTGTTGAATTTATAATAGAGGTGGTTGGATTATCCATCCTCTGCACATCTTTTATTAAGTTGCTACTTAGTCAAACCCTCCCCCTCCATTTGTTACATTTGTCAAAATGAAATGGAAATTAATCTTATAAATAATCCATCCAAAAATGTTTCGGTTATGATTATTAAAGATAGAAAAAGCTGAAACGTAGTAGTCACTTAATAGCATCATTATTCATTCCACGCTTACAGATGAAGCCAAGGTGCTATAATGCAACGGAGGAGCGCCCCACCACTAGTTGATGGCAGCTTAAAAAGATAATCAAATGTCAGACACGTTAGTAGATAAACAAGAAAGTACTGTTGAGAAGAATCAACTGTAAACTTGAACCATTCTCATCTGCCTTGTCTACCCAGCGAAGGTGTGATTCCCTATCATATGGCTAAAATATATAGATTTTTGCGCAATTAGGAATGTTTTTTGAAGGCAAACAAAAAGATTCAGTTGGAAGGAAGACCCTTTAATTCAGAGTCTCCAGCTTTTAAGTTTAAATTAATTATTTGCAAGTTGAAGCTCTGAGCTCTCGAAGATGTCATGCACAAATTTTGCACCAAAATTGCTCATACTATTAGCTAAATATGGTAATCCTGATTAGGGCCTGGTTAATTGGGCCTATTTCTTTACTGCCACCCTACAAAGGGCAAGGAACAATTCATGCAATAGAAGTCCGAAGAATATAGAGGCTTGCTTGCCCCCACAGCAAACTTCCCAAAGCATTATGGATTCCTTCCCCAAGCATTGGGGATATTTCTTCATGTTTTCTCCATGGAATGCAAGAGGGAGAGAACAAAATGGATTGGTAAAATGGGTGAAATAGGACTATCCAGCAGAATCAGTTGAGCATGTAGACATTTTAGTAGCAAAAGGAGCAGTTTTGCATCACTTATTCTGACTCTCAATCTCGCTACAACACATTCAAACTACATGCTTTCACCTAAGTTACATTAACTGCACCTGTAGGAGGGACAAGAAGAAGAAGATTCACTTAGCTTGCAATGAACAAGTGAGCAGGATACCATCCTGGATTTAAAGACCCAAGCTATATCATACTTGTAACAAAGCAGTTCAGTTAACGTAAACCTGTGGCAGCAAGGTTTTCAACGGAGTAAGATAAAATAGTCATATAGAGGTTTTGGATATATTTTTCCAGTATGGTATTAAAATTCCCAAATAAATCTCTCTGATGATGAACATTTCCGGAAGGCAATCCAACCACAGTCGTACTGAGAAGAATATGGAATAAACAAAAGTATGCAGTTGCCATCTCGAACCCATTCCATTTTTACAAAAATGAAATTACTGCTAATGCAAAATGCTTCAGCAAACCATACCTAGATTCACTGCAGAATTTATACATCAGCGCTGTTAAAATGTCTTAAGAAGTTTGAACTATATGCACATAATAGCAACAGTCATACCTTCACTTCATCATGATGTACTCTTCTTTCCACCAATTGATGACAAGGAGAACAATCCATCAGCAATTTAGGCATACTGGGCATACTTTACAGATGATCTTAAAACTTATCTAGTAAGGTTAAATGGTTGAAGTCATGTGGTTTTCAAAGCAATAAATTTCTCCAACCATAGATATCTATTTAATAAATACAAAAAAAATTTAAAAAAAAAACTTTTTAACGCCTAAACTACCTAAAGAGGATAACCACTTTATTTAACTATCAGACATATATTAACAGGACTAGGAGTCAACACAGTTTATCATACAAATACACTTGGAATCAAAAGGAAAAGACATTTGAAATGCAGTGCATTCTCTAGGAGATCTTCACTCTAGTAGAAGATTAAGCAGTATGCTTGTAAGCATTCAACAAGCATATAATCTACCAGACTAC
Source organism: Bruguiera gymnorhiza (assembly GCA_020883675.1). Lineage (NCBI taxonomy): Eukaryota > Viridiplantae > Streptophyta > Magnoliopsida > Malpighiales > Rhizophoraceae > Bruguiera > Bruguiera gymnorhiza. The sequence goes on along the minus strand of JAIRCJ010001062.1, from coordinate 6,502,536 downwards.
AAATGGAATCCACCCAAATTACAATTAGGTGAAAGGTTCCGCCTTGTTTGAAATCGGGGAAATGCTCGAGCACGTTGTCCAAAAGGAGAAGGAACACTGAGTCCTGGCAGTCGATCATAATCCCCACCTATCATTGTAGCAGGAGCTCCAAATGGAAAAGGTTCCCGGCGGAAGGGCAAGTAAGAGGGCCTAAAAACTGAGTGAAACATCTGGGGCATTTCCCTCTTCTGCTTCTTCCTACTTTCCCAATATGATGCGTATTTTTCTTTCCAATTGTTCTTTCCCTGCACTCCTGTCACACTACCAAACTCCTCTACAAATTTCTGTTTCCATAAATCATTGTTTGAGGCTAAATACTGCATCTCTGAACAAACACATCCAAATTTGGCGATATCAATACCAGGAAGTGACTCCAAAATCTTGAGTTTCAGCTCTGTTGGAAGGCGCATCAGGCATGCTGGAAGATCCAAACCAGCCCTATCACAAAGATCAATTAACAATGGCAAAGCAAGCCCATCTTTCACAATTTTCCAGAACTCAAAAACCTCATTTTCAGAGTAAGACCTGGATATCCCATCTTCCTCATTCACTGCAACATTCTTATCACAGTTTGCCCACACCAAATCTATAGTACGTGCAAACCTGTCCTCATTCAAACCCACGCGATACAACCCAGACCCATTCTTGGTCAATGATCCATAAACGTTGAGAAAATGCCCTAATTTCTGAAACTTCAAAACAACTGATTCTACGGCATTGTCTTTACCCAAAAGTTCAGGAAGAGTATACCAAAGTGACAATGCGAATGTCTTAGAAGGCCACTCTTCCGGAAGACAAAAACCATCAACTCGCAATCCAGACACTGGATCAAACCCAACAAAGCCAGACTCCAGAAACACTGCGTGAATAGCCATAATCAAGAGCTTGTGCTCACCACCATAATTACCCGATTCTTCTCTCAGAAACCTCCTTGAGAAACGTGGCTCGGAGGGCCTAAAACTAGCAACATCCATGGAACCCTCGTCGAAGTCCATACCTGCCATACCATCCATTCCTTTTATTTCTATGTTTTTGACTGCAATTCCTGTATCACTCATCTCAGAACCCATTGGGGCTTTGGCCTCTTCTGCAACCAGGTTTTTATCTGGGGTTTCACAAATTGGGAAATACAGACTGGGCAACTCCGATTCTTGAGAAATTTCTAATTCTTTCGAACTGGCTTCACAAATATTAACATCAGTGGCCTGGCCACCAGTCTGAAATTGCATGGACGAACCTTGAACAAGAATTTCTCGCTCTTTAACCATATTTGAACAAAAAGTTTCAAGCTTTTGAAAACTCACCGACCGATCAAAAGTGGGTTCTGGGAGACTACCTCGTCGAGCTCCAACGTGTTCTTGTACAGACGCGCCTGAACTCAATTCAGTGGATTGAGACGAGGAGACATCATTGGGGACGAGAGAGAAATAGATAAGATCACCAGAGATGATGCCGAGAGACTGCAGCGTGTCTTCAGGGGACGACACGTGGAGCTCGTCCTTTCCGTTGAGAGAGAAACGAAGCGAAGTTGCCAAAGAAGAAGAAGAAGAAGAAGAAGAGGGGGAGGAGGAGGAAGAGAGGGATTGAGAGAGAATTTCCTTGAGTTGTTGGAAAGTGGCGGAATTGGGTACTTCGATTTTCCGGGTTTCTTTGGATTGCAGAGATCTCAGTCTCAGCTTCATGGTAGATTGGCAAGGATTTGAAATCGATGAAAGAGAGTGAAATTACGCTGCCAAAGGCAAGACCGAGACCCCAGGAAGGAGGGCAATTCTAATCTTTTTGATCTAATTCCTTTCTTATTTTGCTCTCTAATATACGCACAACTCCTTCCGAATCCTCTTTCTTTTACATTGGCCAATGAAGATGCGAGAAGAGCCCTTGATCGATAAGGAAGATGCGATAGCCCCACTTGGGTTGTTGTCTTGGGGTGTCCATGAAGACAAAAATAAAGAGAGTGAAATGATGAGAGAGAGAGTGGTTGCCGTTGGAAAAATGGGCGAGTATTGAGTCCAAACCCAAACACACTTTTCGGTCCCTGTTGATGGATACTGATACTCGTAATAAGCAATGGGCATGGCCCGCCGTGGCCTTTATTTTTGGTGGCCCAGGCTCGGCCACGGGGGGGTGACATTATTCGACTGACCTTTTTTCGGTGGGCTTACAGGGAAAATTACTCAGCGGTGGCTCTGGGTTTAATTGGTTTGGGATTACTCCTATGGCTAGGAGAAGGACCCCAGTCGTTAATGGATTTGTCCTTTGCCCCCCCCCCCCAAAAAAAAAAAGGATTTGTCCTTTAAAAACAGGAGATGTAATAAAATCCTTGAGCTTTGAATTTTGAACTTATTTTGACTTGCAATTCATGGCAAGATATAGTGTGATTAGTCGAAGAAAGTGTCCAATCTCACTTATGCATTTATTATCTTTCCAAGTAGACAGTAGTGAGCCTCATCTTCTCTTTTTTTTCCTTTTTTTTTTCGAATTACTCAAAATCATACTCTCTCTTTTCTGTTTTTCTGAAACGTAATATTCCAGGATAATGTCAAACACAAATTTAAAATTAAAAAAGCATTAAGATAACCTATATGTGCCCTCTATGTATGTATATGTAGGAGGGCATTGAATGTTAAGTGGCAGTAAAAGAGAAATTTTTGTTTTCCAAGGAAGCAAAACCCAACAACGGGGCACACACCTTACCCGATTGCCAAAACAAGGAATTTTCTGCAGATTACAAAACTGGCTTCCGTTTTAATGCTATGTTTAACTGGCTCACAGAGCCTAAGCCAACCTTTTTTTTTTTTTTTTTCTGTTTCCTTTTTCAATGTATAGGGACCTGAAGGAAGCTATGTATCAACCTTCATGCTACTGGACGTGTTTTGTGTATTCATTTTATCAAATTCCTGGTTTCTTAGGGATCGGGAAACGAGCCCTTTATGATCCAGCAAGTCCCTTTTAGTACCTACTTAACAGTTAACTCTGGAATTTCTGCTGGATTTGTTTTGATTAGCAGCCTAGTAAACAGTTATGGATGTATCTACACATGGTGCACATGTTCCTCTGACAGATGGTGGTACATTGAAAGGAACAATTTATAACAGAGGACAGAAGCAGAAGCAGAAGCAGAAGTTTTCTCCCCAATTTCTATTGATATTTACTGCATATTACTTGGTTTTAATCACCGGCAGTTGTACATCAACAAATCATGATGGATTATAACTTTCTTAAGTCTGTCTGTTTGTTTCTGTTTTTCTAACCAATTTCTGTTAGTACACAGTGTCATTTACTGCATAAGCAGGTCAACCACTTCCCGAACTATTTCGTCCATGATAGTATCTCCTATCTCTATCCCTATCTTCCTACTTAGTTGCTTCCCGTCTTCACAATCTTGTTTTGTGCTAAAGACATCAATGTTCATCTGTTGGCCGGCTTTTGGTGCACCCAACGAGTAAATTTGCTCACAAATCATTTTTCCAAGTTCTTGCAGACCGATGAATTCTTGAGGAGCATAGTTTGTTTCATTCTTCCTTCTAAGTGCTTCTATAGCTTCTTTGACACAATCAAAAAGAAGCTGCTTGCTTTGCTGACCAGCACCGAATATCTTCATCAGCTCTCCCAGTCCAGAGTGACTCTGATTCTCAATCATTGATTTTATCGGCAATTCCCACAGAAAAGCTTCTTCCTCAGAACTTTCGGTCAGAGTGATGCTTGAAGGTGATGCAGCTTCTCCTCTTTGTAGACGGTGGAATACTGCACAGAACAAGAAACTAAGAATTGGTAATTGGAAATGGGGAAATGTGCTATTTTATCTTCCCTTTTGTTTTTTATCGGACAAAGAGAATTGAATGTTTCAGACCTTCACTTAATTGCGATACTTCACTCAAAACTGATACTGGGCTAAGTTGCTCGCTGTCTTCTTTGCATCCCCACTCACGGTTTTTATCTGTAATAACCTGTTAGCTTTGTTAAAAACTGAGCCTAAAACATGGAACAAGACCAAATTAGTGTAACTTATGTACCTTATCTTTCTCTTTCCAACTGCCCTGCTCTAGGGCCCGAGAAATCCTTGCAAGTAATGAGACACGATTGTCATAGCGAGGCGAATCCTGGACAGCGCATTTTAAAGAGACAGAGAATGCTGCTGAACTGCTCATGCTTAATTTAGGAAATCTATTTGTACCTCCTATTCTTCGGGACCTCTCAATTGTCCTCGAAACGGGTTGACGTTTGTGTGCTTTAAGGCAGCCTGAAACCTTCTGGCTCTGGCTAGTGCAAGTGAACTTGTACAACACAAGCTTCAGGATCTTTTTAGTGGATAATATCCTTCTCTTGTTCAAACTGCAGCTGCATGCTCTACGTGGGTTCTTGTTCAACATTCTTCTTCTTTCGGACAGGTAAATGTCTAAAACAAAAGGCTTCTGCTGCTCCTGGAGATGCTCCCAGAGGCTTTTTGATGTAGTAGCAGCCATCAAGCCCTGCAGCTTCGGCTCTAGAGGTAATGAAAAACCTGATGTGCGATATGTATAAAGGGGGCAACTTGAAGCCTATCTCCTCCACAATTTATGGTCTCCAGTGTTTTGTTGTCATCGATCATTTACAAGATTGTCCAGCTTCGTAAACATTGGCAGCTCAATCAATTATAAGAATGCTCGGAGCTCAATCAATTAAATGCACAGGCTTGTCTTTCTTGGTCATGCGTACAAAATGTGTCCCCACCTGGTGCTGTCCCAAATTTGTGTATGGTCTTCTCAAGCCTTGTCTTGTCTGAATGCTGATCCATACCAAACACTGATTCGAATCAGAGACAAATTGAATGCTCTACACATGCATGGAAGCCACTTGGCTGCATTCAGGGCAATTCTACGCGAGAATTGAATTGTTAGTTGTAATTGTGAATTGGATGATTCGCTCTAGGTCTTTTAATGTCATACGCACCAACGTGCATTTATTTGGATCCAAAATCACTTGTCCATGTCCATCTTTTTGGTACTAAAATCTAAAATTACATAACATTGGTCCCCCTCTCCTCCTGCCCCCGCGCGGGCGCCCCACACTGGTTTAAACTTTCGGCTGATCATCAATTCATCATGTGGGTAGGTCCCTGGATGGGCATCCTTTGTTTTCTTCTGATTTGAGTAGGTCTGGTTTGGTACAATGTGAGAACAATTTTCGTAAGGAACATACAATTTCGTTTCAAATTTCCTTCCAACTGGAAATTGAGATCCCAATGTTGCAGCCACAGAAGCTCCGCTCCCATGGGCATCGACAACCATGTTACCCCTAATCTCTAAGCTTGGAACATTAAAAATAAAAAAAGAAAGAAGGTAGATTAGGCTGGATTTGGGACTTTGGGCTGAGCCAGCACGACGACTGAGACCAAACCTGTTCTAAAGTATAATTGGGCTTATCTGCCCCGACGTGCCCGTTAGCCGTCTGGACAAGGCAAGACAAGCCACTGTGAGCAGACCCAATGATGTGTGGCATAAGGCCATGAACGCAATTCTAATATTCGATGCTCATTATCCCAGTAAAAAGAGAGTGGTGAGATTTTTCACTTTGTGTAGACGACAACTCCAGTAAAAGTAAAATGAACAAAACTACTAATTTTCGCTCAGATTTGTGGAAATTTACATTATGAATAGAATTCTCGTGCGGATGAGGGAAAGTGGGTAGCGGCTAGTAAGTCAACTTAATTAGATCCCAGGTGTTGGAACAACAAAAGCTGGCTGGCCATAGACGCTTCTTTCGAATGCTAATTGTCATGGACCATGCTTTTCTGCTTCAAGAATCAACTTAAAATAATCCACCCACCTCAGCCAAGCAACCGCTAATTAATATGAAAACGACCAATCCATTAATATTCCTCTTTTATTACTTCATCTTTTTAAAAGAGTCAACCCCACCACCTCTTCGATTTCTCGGCGTCCACAGAATGGTCTTAGTCTGCATAATTTAAGCCTTATTGATTTTTATTTTTTTTTTGTTAATTGGTTATAAGTTGAAGTTTGAATTCCAAATTTTACTTCAATTTTGAAAATTATTCTATTATCGTCGAGTTAATTCAATTATAAAATATTAATTTCTTAATACACGCAATTTATTTTTATGATCTATTCCATGCATAACTTATACGGCACATTAAAAATTTAGTGAGTTGCATGTCAAATGCTCTATAAGTACAAAATTATTTGTATGGATGCGGATCATATAGATAATTTGTTAATAGGACAATGAGATTAAAATGATAATTAGCATTCTGGCCGACACACCAACACCTTGCAACCGAGCAAAAACGATAATTGTAGATAGCAATTTCCTTTCATGCGAACGTATTGTGATTAGAAAGTGAATTAGATACCTATTGACAGGGAGATAAGTTCTCAGAATCTTCCCCAATCGCCAAAATCTTTAATCTCGGGGTAGGTGAATGATACGATTATTCATAACCGGACAGCCAACACCTCAATTATTGTGCTTATCTAAACACAGAAACAGGTACAAGTATTACCAAGTCCTTGCTCTAAATTCCAAAATTAGCAGTAAAAATGTTAATGAATCATCCTAAAATAGGCCATATCTTTATCGATTGGATCCGAGACCCTTTGTCCTTGATCTTAATTTTAACCAATAATTATCGAAAATACCGCGGAACCAAAGGTAATTTCTTCATTTTTAAAAAAGAAATGACAATAAAAAAAAAACGGAGTATTTAATATTTACTTCATACTTCTTCTAGAACTCATTTACCTTTTCAACTATGGCGTGAACCCTTACCACCAAACCATTACCAACAATAGCGATACAAATTTTTTCCAACCCCTTTTTTATATTATTATTATTATTATTATTTTCTTTTTTCCATTAACTTGTGCAGATAAGTTTGAGAATTATTATTAGTAGAATATATAACTGCATATATTTTATTTTTGCCCTTCCATAACGTCTATAAATTAGCTCCGCACAGTCCCTCCAACCCCCGACTTTAAAGCTCCTTTGCGACATTTCTCGAGAGTAGAAAGCCAACAATAGAGAAACGAAAACACGGGAAATGGCTTCCAGGGTCTGCGCCTTCTGCTTAATAGCATTTCTCCTCGTCTCCTCCTTCACTTTCGCCTATGCCGCCCGTACGGAACCTGTCTTCACCGATGTAACTCCGATGGATACTCAACATGGGGTACGTGAATTTCATCAAACAATGACATTTCTATCATTATTCTTGCTATGCATCGTTCAGCTCATCTGCATATGCAGATAATTTGATAATACTGTATTAGAAACAATAATGGGGTTCTGATTGATGTGCTGCATAATTTTCCCTGTTTGAAGGATGTTGATTCAGAGAAGGTTCGGGTGGAAGATAGTTGTCAAGGACTAGGGGAAGACGAGTGCTTGATGAGGAGAACACTTGAAGCTCACGTTGATTATATCTACACCCAGAAGCATCACGATTGAACTATAATAGCACATATTCTTATATCGAATTTCTCCCGCATGTTTTTTTTTTTTTTTATTTTTGTTTTAACATTGTCCCTGTGTCCAGACCTATGTGTTGCAGAACAACAGTTGGGCATACGGAGATGTTCCCTGTCCCTTAGTTAGTTGATCTAAGGCTAGATTTCCACCTTATTAGCTTTGACTTCCCGGAGGATTACATGTTTTTGAACGGGAATTTTATGGAGAATAAAACGTGTCAGGTTTCTGTTCAGGCTCTTGACTCTAATCCTGGACTTGTAATATAGTGAAATATCCATTGTTCATCTGAAAATTCTGTATTTTCCCCTGTTTAGACGAGTTTCCACTGCATGGTTCGTGGAAATTAAGTTGGGCAGAGAAGGTATTTCATTGCAATGAATTACTCGTAGTTAGGACAAAAGAGCGTTCCCAATTCGCAGACTTTCCACACCTGGAAAGGATCGACAACCTTCCACCCGGTTTCAACGACTCGAACGTGGCATGCCTCTTGATGAGCTTCGTCCCTATCTACATATATTGTAGAATTGGATTCTTTAATCTCTTGAGAGAGTGCTCGCTAATTTTACTCTTAAAAGATGTGAGTAAGGTAGACTTTTTTTAAAAAATAACATTATTGGATGAGTTGGTAAAATAAATAATAATAATTAGTATAAGTTAATAAACTTATATTTTTTTTTCTTTTGAAATCATATTGACTTTTCTAATATTTTCTTTTTGTTCGAGTAATTATTTAAATAAATTATAATATTATTTAAATTTAAATTTTTAATGTAATTTAAGTAATAAATTTTTTAAATTTCAAAATAAAAAATAAATCAAATTAAATTTGAATAAAATCATTTAATTTGAATATCCACTTAAATGAATTTTAATATTATTCAAATTTAAATTTTAAATTAATTTTTATAATTTAAATAATAAATTATTTATAATTTTAAACTAATTAGAAAATCGTATTTAAACAAAAAAATTGAATTTGAATAATTATTTAAATAAATTATAATATTATTAAAATCTTTAAATTTTTATATAATCCACATAATTTAAATAATAAATTACTCAAAATTAAAAAAAATAAAAAATTATATTCAAATAAAAAATATTTAACTTAAATAACTATTTAAAATATATAAATTAAATTTTTAAAAATCGAATTAAAAATATCCTCCCGTCCAAGAAAGGCCACTGGGTCCTTGTTTAAGCAGAGAGGCAAATCAACAGTCAACACCCGCTCGGGTCAATGATTCCAGATGGTCTTACGTACACGTTCCGTGTTGACACGTCTCTCCAATCGCCGGGAAGAAGAGAAGTTTGCAGGGCAAGAAACGTAACGTTTCGTATAAGTTGGCGAAAATTCAATCTATTGATTTTTATTTTATTGATTTATTATTTATTTTTTAAGGGTAATGTATTGATTGTTGACAAACAACAATCTAGACATCAAAGATTCTACAATTTTCTGTTCGTGCACTGAGATTTTCCGATGATTGCTCGATCTAATTATTCCAAATATGTTAGGAAATCGCATGACACGAAGAGACTTCATCAGCAATAGTATTCAACGTATAATAGAAAAAGAAAAATCAAATCTAGTTACGGACTGCGATAAGAAAAAACAAAAAAAAAAAAGAAGAAGAAGTAATATAATAAGTAGTTTACATAAAATAAATTGCATTCTTAATTAGTTTTAAAGCTAAATCACTTTTTTTTTTTTTTTTGTTTTGGGGCAATTTTCTTTATTTGTTGTTGTGCTTCTCCATGAAAGGGTGTCCATAGTTGCTTAAGCATAAACCATCCAAAATGTGGTCTCTATCATTGAAGTTTAAAACTCAAATAACATAAAGGCAAGGTAATAAAACTACATTGAAACAAATGAAAAAAGTTTAGTGTTGAATTTTTCATATTTTGAAATTTCATAATATTCTAATGAATTAATCGAAATATTTTAGAAAAAAATAGAATAAGAAAGTATATAATTATATTGAAGAAATATGAAAAAAAAAGTTTTTTAGATTAAGGGGAAAAAAAAAAAAGAAAAAAACATGAACCAACAAATTGAGAAAACATTAACATCATTATGCTATTGAATGTGTACACATACGCATACCAATGTGTTAGGGATCCATCTGCCACCCACGGTTCAAGGCACTAATTATGCCAAACATCATGCAGCTACCATTAAGTAAAAACTGTTTCAATTACGAAATCAACATCGTCTTTTCTAAGTGGCATTTACCTTAATTCAATTACGAAATCAACATCGTCTTTCTAAGTGTCTCAATCAAACATTTTGCTTCCAACCGAGTGTCCACCATGCATGAATGTTTCTCATTTGACCTTAATCGCAGCAAAAATGGCTCTGTTAACCATTAGACCGGGAGCCGCACTGAAAAAACTCGCCCCATCTCACGGGGGCATAAATCAAGATATGCAATGATGATGATGATGATGACGAGCGACAACTGATAAAAAGCTGTCAATAACGTGTCATACAAAGTCCTGCATTTAGACCACAGTCCCAGGATTTCAGGACGCCATGGCAACGAGGCATTTGGTTCTTGAAAATGCACAGGCTTCTGTACACGAAGATGTCACACGTCTAACTATTATCCTGGTGCGCCATAGTTTGTTTTTTTTTTTTTTTTTGGGGTCTCGTTGACGAATGACAAAACCGTGGTGGGTATCTTCCGCTTGGTGGGCTGAGTTGTGCACATCAGTATATTTGTAACATTTTGTTACAATGCCAGAGAATTCAGATTAATTCAACTAAACAAAAGGGATTCTAAGTTCCTAGAATTTGCACGATGGAGTCTTCATTTCAAATACCATGGATTTTAGATCTAAGTTTCCAATTTGGTGCAGAAAACACAATGAAATAATGTAAGAATATCTTATTTTATATTATCGTATGTCTGGTCACACACTGTATCAAAGGCATTCGTAAAATAGGCTGTGGATCCCACCGTAAAATGGCCCAATTTCCCCGTGAAAGCCCACTGTGACGGTGTCCAAAGGGCTTTGTAGCCGTTAAGCAAGAGAATGTGAAAGAGCCACGGTATTGTTTCGGTGAAAACGACGCGCCGTTTGCTGGGAATAACCGACACGGCCGGGGGGAAAACTCTGACCGACGAAAGCCGCGAGGATTTCGTCTTGTCGGAGGAAGGCACGGGCGAGTGGTTTCGGCGAAATGCAAGGCTTGGTACCCATACGACCTCGTTTTGCTGATCTCCTGACTCGTCCATGGCTTAAGCCCTCGAGCCTCCGAGCAATATCGTCGTCGTCGTCGTCGCCGCCTTCCGCGTCAGATTACACCGACCAGTCACGCGGCGGCCTCCCTCGGTTCTTCTCCCAGCAGCTTCCCACTTCCAAGGCTCTCTCTCTCTCTCTCTCCCTCTCTCTCAATCTCACCGTATCGTTCTCTAAGAATCTTGTTGTTGCCCGTAATGTTAAGCTGTTTCGTTTTTGCTTGTCAATGCGCCCAGTCATTAACTTGACTGTTAACGCTTGAGCGTTTAGATTTTGATTGTATCCGAGTTTATCTATGCCGGGTTATTTTGGATTTCAAGAATGTAGAAGGGGTTTAATTTTCTTGGAATGCTGAACATTTTGAACATGGGGTTTTCTTTTTGGTAATTATGGGAAAGGAGCTCTGCTTATGGGGTCATGAACTGGGCTATATTGGCGATAAATGGTCGATATGGCTTATCTTTTCCAGTTGCCTATCAGAAGAGAAAAAAAAAAAAGATCTGTGATGGTAACTTCTTTTTGGCTTATAGCTTCTGCACCGTTAATGTTAGTTGTGCTCGAGTCTCAGCAAGTAGTGGGGTTAAATGTAATACCGTATGATGAGTTGTAATTTTATTTGAACCCTTTTTTTTATATGGCTATATGAGATGGTTTTTCTTTACTCAAGCTGAACTGATTGAAGATAGGGTTTTGTATAGTCCTGAATCCTGATATGAATTTCAGGGTGGTGTTGTTCGTGTCCAAGGTGATGAATTCTGGCATATGACTAAAGTGTTGAGATTGAACACGAAGGATAGGTACTCAATGATTACTGCTTAGGTGCTTTATCTTCCTTTTGAGTGTGTGTGTGTGCACACACTCACACATGTGTGTTGGTGTGTCATACAGAGAGAGAGAGAGAGTGGCTGAGACAGTGCTTGTGTGTTTTTCACAAAAAAAAAATAAAAATAAAAAAATCTTGCTGGTTGATTATATTGATAATTTGGGAACATTTGTTTTTGAAATAAGGCCTAACCATCCTGTCTTTGGAGGTATATTTTTTCCACCAAAAAGATTCATGTTGGAATATGATCTTGAGGGTTATATCTTGTGCAAGAATAAGAGATTTAAAAACTTTAGGCTCTTTAATTCCATTGTTTAAGCCTGGTCTTTGTTTCCATGAAAATGGAAATTCTTATCATCCAAGTGCCAACCTTTTCTTTTCCCCCTCAAAATTCTTCAACCATGTTCTGGCAAATATGGTTAAGCAGAAGATAGCATGTGTGCTCTTGATCAAGTTTTTGCATTAATCCTAATATGGAATGCAAGGATAGAGCTCTTTAATGGGAAAGGAAGTTTGGTACGAGGGTGCATACAGAGGATTGACTGTGCTGGACTTGATTTTGTGGCATTGGAAGATCCAGTTTTGGTGCTTCCTCAGAGCACAGAATGGCATGTGTTTGCAGCCTTTGGTGAGTTCCAATGTTATTTGAAAATAAAAATAGTTTTACCTTTCAAGCTCGTTTTTCTGTCTTACTAAGTTCATACATGTTTTTGCTTTAGGTACTCTGAAGGGTGGTAGAGCTGATTGGCTTGTTGAGAAATGCACAGTATGTCTGCACTGCACTATCTCGTTTGAACCTAGACCATTTGTGTTTCCTTATTTTGAAACTGTTGGCCTTACCATTCTTGTTTCCCCTAGGAGTTGGGAGCTCATAGCGTGACTCCTCTGCTTACAGCACATTCTCCATCAATCTCAGAAAATCGAGCGGACAGGTTGCAACGTGTCATTTTAGCAGCTACTAAACAATGTATGTTTTCAACCTAGTGACATTCTTGGCACAATTACCTTAATGATGCCCTTTATGGTGGCCTTAAAAAATTACATGCTTTTCATATTGGTCTGTATTATCTAAAATTTGATATTCCATCTTTTAATTTTTTCAATATGCTTTCTTTTATAATAGGTCAGCGGCTACACGAAATGATTTTAAATCCTCCAACACAAGTACACGGCCTTTTACCTCATGTAAGTCCTTGTCCTCCTGTACTTCCCAGGTTGGGCAGCTACCTGGGTGATGTAGGACAATTCTAAGTGTCTTTGTGATTGGTATTTCGTAATTTGACACAGGGTCTGCTTTTGGTTTTGAATGTGCGTTGTTAATGTTTTGGAGTTGTTGTCTATAAGTGACTTGACACTTCACAGATAAGAGGCTTTTAGGGGATCGACACTATTTCGTAGGTTATTTTTATTAAAGGTCTGTTTTATAGTTGTCTGCTGTTTGGTCAAGGGTACTGTATACAATGTTCAGAGAAAGAGGAGGAAGAAAATGTAATGCATGATGAACTTATGGAATGAGGAATTTAAACTCTCATGATGATCTCTATTAAGTGACAAGTAACAAGGACTTCCCGGTGTTTTGCAAAGAAAAGCTTCAGGATAATGAAGTGTTTCTTTTCATGTGTTAACAATATCCTGAACATAATTCATGTTCTGTACTGTGTAGGTTGCCCATTCACAACTATCTTTTTTGGCATCAGCAGGAGCAACTCCACTTTGTAATGTATTGACTTCATCAAAAAAGGGACCGAGTGGAGTTATAATAGTTGGTCCGGAAGGTGGTTAGTACAAATCCTATGTTATCGGTATTCTTATGCTTCTACACATTTTATCGTTGTCATCATAATTCTGTTTCCTGCTATTGTTACCGTGACTTTTTTGTTAAGGGTTAAGGTAATGGAACTTATTATAGCTGTCTTTGGGTTTTCAAAGTTTTCCTGCTAGTGGGTGCTACATTTGTTTATGTACTTTCTGCCGTCTTTGTCCAGTTTGCATAATAATTAATTGCCAGATCAAAAATATAGAATGTTGTGTTCTAAAGGAGAATCGTGGTATGCAAGGACTTACTTGGTGGATTTCTCAAACCTTCCTCTTAGTTCATTGCAACTAAATCTGCCAAACCTTTAAATCCCTTATCAATTGGAATTCCAGTCTTCATTTATGCACTACTGAAAAATTTGTTGGATGTTTGTTGATGTCTTACCTCAGACTTCACGGAGAATGAAGTGAATATGATTACAGAGGCTGGTGTTAAAGCTGTTGGTCTTGGCCCACATCGTCTACGCGTTGAAACTGCAACAATAGCACTTTTGTCAACACTAATGTTATGGTCCGACTCTCAGCAGCTCTCAATTCCATAAACTTTTCTGCTTTGGAAGAATGGCAAGGTCCTGGGTACTGTCTTGCTCAAGAACCTGGCCTTGCACGAACACTTGGCTATCTAGCTGGCTTTACTGGTCATTTAACCGAATTTGAATTGCCGATTACAATACAATGACTCTCCATTTGAATCTGAATTTTGCCGTTCAATTACAACATGGATGGCCAAAAATGAAGTTGGTGGAGATTGTGAGAGGAAGATGAGCTCAGCTTTTCCCTACCTTTCCCCTAAATTCTATAGCTACCAGCATTTATATTACATAAACTCGGAGAAAGAGCCTTGGACTGGCAATTTCATATCTACCAGAGTCTTTCTTATATTGCATCAAACAAAAAAGAAAAGTTTTCCTTTTTCCCTATAGGTGCCCTTGTTTTTATATGTTGATTTGATGGGCCGTTGAATTTAATGAACGCAGCTTGACTTTGAGATTCCCCAAGTTTTTTCGGGTTCAAGTTTTTAGTGTGAAGAAGGATGTGTGTGTGGCCAAGCTTCCATGGTGGTCTTCTTAAAATCGGTAGATTCTACGGTTTATATTTTTGTTAAACAAGAAATGCAAAATGAAACTTAGAGTCTCGCAAACAGGTGGCTCTTTCTCTAAAAATGGGATTTAAGGAAGCGGTTTCAGATGTGAAGTGTTGTTTAAAGATGCATTTGTGGAAGGGGCTGCCATAGTCTAATCTTGCATTCTGGTTGAATTCACCGAGAAGAAAGCCTATTCCGAAAAGGGTTTGGGTAAATAGGGCCCCAAGAAGCCCACTAACTCAAGTTGCCTCATGTTTATTTCTGCGGAATGGTTCATTTTAGTTCTTCGATATTTCACCAGCGGACTATGTTTTTCTCAAACGTCATCCGTGAAGACAGCAGTTATGGGTATGGATCCCCCCCCCCCCAAAAAAAAAGGTAGCTGGGGGTAATTGGTAGTTTGGTACCAATGTTGGCAAGTGTCCTGATTCATTGTTGAACTTCAACAATATTGAGTTTCAGCATGAAACAAACAAAAAGACCAGTCCATGCTCAAGAAAAATGCTTTTCCACCTAGCATCTCCAACTCAAATATCATCATAACCTCAACATCTCTGTCCAGCCATCGAACAATTTCATTCCCTCGGCAACAATAGCCTCCTTAAGCAAAAGTAAGAAAGAAATGGACAGAGAAACCCCGGGGAGGGGGGGGTTGGGGTGGTGTTCTTTTAGGAATAAGAACAACCTCGATAAATAAACTGGTCTGAGAATGCCAAAAACAACTTAGAGGCGATGAAAATGTCTGGGCGTTGAAAATCGCAACCGTCACTAAAACAACACAAAAAAATTGAAAATTGAAAAAATAATGATATTGGCAAAACAGGGAGAAGTTGTCAAATCAGCATAAGTAGGATAAATTCACTAAATTGTGAAACCGTGGAGTGTATCCACTGTGTGATAGTCATGGGTAGATTAGGGGCACCCCGTTTACGAAATCAAAGATTTTTCTGTATAAATCCGAAAATAATCAGCCTAGGAAAAGTGCTGCGTGCGTGCTTCTCTTTCAAGAAAGGATTTAAATTTTGAGGTCAAAAGGTACGAGAGTTAATGAGACATGCTTAAATTAGCCTATAAGCGTTACTTGATCGCATTTCCGAAAAAGAAAAGATTTTTCGTATTAGGAAAAGCAGAAGCAAATTAATTGAAGACGAGAGGGTGGACTAATTTTCAAGGGAAGACTTACATTATGCGGTGAAAGTAAGATCAATAAACAGGACCAAACTAACATAGAAGTTAAAATAACGTAAATTATTAATGAAAATTTTTAATTTAATTGATTAAAAAAATAAGTTAGCTCAATATTATACCTGAGAAAAAAATAAAAATTTTAAATAAAATCTAATTAAAATATGTATAAAAAATAAGTGATTTAAAATAATAAATTTATTATACTAAAAAAAATAAAAAAGTATAATAAATATTATTATTATTATTATTATCTATTATTGATTCTGATGTAACTGGTCATCAATATAAATCTAGTACGAGGAACATAAACTGGCACGGGATAACTCTCCACCATTAACAATAAAAATAAAATTGGTACAAGGGACAGAATATAAGAAGCTATTTCACCCAGAAAGGAGACGGAACAAGCTGTCAATTGTGTAATACACACGACGAATAGGGTTTACAAAGAGGTTTTTGTTACACTTAGAGAAAGGTCGAAGTCAACGCATCCTCTGATAGCAACTTGTATATGATAGCACAAATTGTTAAAGAAACAGAAGGAAAAACAGACACTGGTTTATTTTCACGGCTGCTATTCGGGCAAGAAGCCAAGTGCAGTCCAAGCGGCGCTACCGTCTTCCAACAACTCGGCCACCCAATTCGGCTTGATAAACCTGATTGGCGACCCATTAGCCGTGGGCCTACATTTGAGTTCTAAACTGACAGGGAGGGCACAGGGGCTTGATGGTTTCGTGTCACGGGAAGAGATGAACTTTATTCTCGTAATGAACTTGGTTTTCACTCAAGACAAGTACAATAATAGCGCCATTACCATACTAGCTAGCTAGGAAGTGACCCCATATCTTCAACGGTTCGGGGGTGATCGGAGGCACCGGGGATTTTCCAGTCTGCTCTGGGATATGCGGAGGCCAGAGCTTATAGTATCCAGGGGACAGACGCTGTCGTAGGGTATGATGTCTATGTTTTGCATTATTAATGCTTCTTCTTCTTCTTCTTCTTCTTCTTCTTCTAACCGTGTGTGAGTGTCCTTCTAATATGTTTTAAGCTCTTTTGATACGTGATTGCTTTGAATAATGTCGGCTTCTTTTCCTACGTTGAGCAATTCTGCATCTCTCCCATTTACTAGCTTATCCGATGTTCATTAAGAGAGTTGAAACTACTGCGTGTTACAATTACCCGGCTAGCCTTACTCGAGATAATTTACAACATGCAAGTTCATGCTCTTTTGCTTTTGTATGTGAGCATAGGATGATAGGAATATTGTTCCTGCGCGCGCACGGATTTCCACGTATGGCAATTATGGCTAGCAATTGAATTAATTGCTTCTCATCACCAATAGTTTGGTCTCTGTTAACTTAATTTCCCCATCTAGCAGTATTGTGCAGATTAGCAGATACGAGGTTGTACAGCATCAATAACCTCCTTTCAAATCAGATAAAAGGGCGGCTACGAATAATACTAGTTAGGATCTTGTGTGATATTTGCTATATGGTTCCGTTTGCTTTAAGGATATCGGATCATCAATGGGAATCAACTTGAGTCCAATTGGCAAACCTGAAGCAGCCACAAAAGCCCTAGGCAAAGAGCCAGAAAGAATAGAAATCATAGAGATGAAAGAAAAGAAGCAAAGGAGTCATAGCTTAGAGAAGCGATGAAAAGGAATGGTGTTGAGGTGGGAAAGATTGGGAGGACCGACAAGGAGAGAACTTGTTACTAGCAAGGCAAAATGCAGAGTCAATTTACTTTCACAATTGTAATTTGTATGATTGCTACTTTAATCTCTTGTTTTCTGTACCGTAAAACAAGACGGAAATCAGCAACTAGAACTTGAGATTCCCATAAAGAGAGTGAGTTTAAATCACATAATATAAACAACTTGAAAGACAGAAACGCACACGAAGAAGCTTTGCACCAAACAAACAATTTGAACAAATTATACTCCCTGTCCGAAATGATTGACATATTACCTGTGCTATATATATGTGTACATGGCCTTCTCACCGGCAGGCACTTATCAAGGCTAAATCGGGTGTAATTTGTAAGTCATTGCAGTCTAAAATCTGTAGACTATATGTTGTCTCTGGAATTTCCTACGCTTCTTCAAGTTCCTTTGTGACATTCCTGAGAGAAACAAAACTTGGCACGTAAGGAATAGCCTCAATCTTTGATCCACTTGCAATCATTACTTTAAAGCTTCGTTTTCTTGGGCAATAAGACACCAATGAACATGAATCACAGTTCAACCACAGATCCCCTTCTCTAGTAAAACCAATTGGTTGATGCTGATTTCCTATTTGCAACCCACAATAAAAATTGATATCAATGGCAAACTTCTTAGTCCAAGATTCTTTCAGACCATACTCATTCATCACCCATACCTCAAAACTGACACCTTCAAAAGCATAACACAAGCATAGACAATTGTCTAATGTCCCCACATTGATCCAAGATGTTTTCTTGATAAAATCTGCATCTAAGTGACTAGGCATTGGGATTGGCACAAATTTCTCCGAATCAAGGTCAAATGAACATAGCATATCTGAACTTCTGTGCCTATCACAAACCCAGTGAAGAGCACCATTGACAAAAGGGTCAAGAGATCCCTCAGGCCTACCAGCTGGGGCGCCCTTGACCAATCTCCAAGATTTCCATCCCATGGTGAGCACTTCTGCCATCACATTGGACATTTTTGACACAAAACGAACAATTTTGAATTTTTTAGTTCTTGGACTAAACCCAAAAGCTGAATAGTTGAGATAGCCATGACCATGTTTGAATGAAGGAGGGCGAGGCATAACCATGAACTCATCCAATATTGGATTGCAAACATAGTACCTGGGATCTCCAGGATATGCTTCGTATAAACATAGAAACCCATTGCAAGAATTCACAAATACCACCTCAGGATTGACTTCAAAAAACTGTGTGACACGCTTCTTGGGAAGTACCTGATGATTATAATCAGAAAGATCAGGACTGTTCATAAGTGGAGATGGCACGGAATCAACTGCATAGATATGTGTTTTGGTGGTGGAAGTTTGTCGAACCAAGAACGAGGTGGGTGCCCTTGAAAGATATAGGTCTGAAAAATATGGGTCCCTAATGAAAGAACTAAAGGCTTTACATACACAACTGCAGCGGAGAACATACTTGATTGGCAATTTTGCAAGTATTTCAAGGATCACATGGACTGGAAGTTCAAAGATCGGAAATCCTATCACTGCACTGAGTTCAACAGCTCGTGTTCCAGAAACTCCATGGCTTCCTACAAATTTCTTGGAAGAATTTCCCATGACCCTTTTCATGGCAAGCTCGATTCACCCTTCCATCTGGATATGAGGCTTCAATGACAGCACTGCAAAATGCAAAATTAAGGATTTCCCCTTACACTGTGAAGCAACATTCATCGCTTTGGTCATTTGAATAACACCTATATGGCTATGCATAGACAACACACGAGTATTGCTTTGTGCAATACTGATAAATATGTGGTCCACCGGGCATAAGCTATGGTTTCCGGTTCAACCATCCCCCATTATTTAAATCTCAAAAATTATCTCTTTACAGAATTACAAATTCTATCAGTAATGCAGCCTCTTGGGGATCCAATTGGGCTTTTTCCTAAGCAAAGCTCGGTTCCCTTGCACTCTATTAATAATGTATACACTGCAAATGCAAATAACTAATCATAGACCAATCAAGACACCCACTAATAGCAAACGGGGAATGAGTGAATTCTCCTAATTAACCAAATAAGTTCAAGATCATTCACTGGAATTAGCTAACAAGATAAATGATGTTATGAACACAATTAAATTAACTATATAATTATTATGTTAATTAACGGTGATTAAATACTATTGAATAAACTTCGTCGTTTGCCTCTACAGTCTCTCTCCCCTTCTTCACCAAAATCGATTCTCTCTCTCTCTCTTTGGTCCAGTGTTTTTCTTTCCTTTCTTTCTGCCCAAACTCCAAAAAACCCACGACCCAAACCAACCCCTCTTACCTCTCATCTATCTCCATGGGAAGTGGCGCTTTTGAGACCTACTTTCCTACTGAAATTCTGGCTTTGAAAAAAAAAAATGGAAATTGAGGTTTAACACGAGAATTCAACACCCATGATAAACGAAATTGGAAAGTCTGGATCAAAGATATAGAACCACCAAAAACCAAAAAAAAAAGAGTGATAAAAGAAATGAAGATTTGGCACCTTCGACATCATCGTCTTCTTCGCTGTTTAGCTTTACTCCCTTTTTCTTTGTGTTCGGCAATCACCCTTTTTCACACACAGCTCCTTGCTTATCTTCTTCCAGTTCTTTGATCTTGATTTTGGTGGTTGGGTTGGTTATTGTTATTGCCGTTGTTGCGGCCCTGTACCGTAGGCTGTAGAGAAGGTGGACTGGAGTTCCTCGCAATCACTGCACACACGCGGTTTGGAAGTTGAACTTTTGTGAGAATTTGAGCTGCCTTGTTTCTTTTTATTTTATTATATATTTTTTTATACTACTATTTTTGGACTCGTTCTCTGCCAGCAGCCATTTATAGCTAGAGAGGATGGCAGGGTGTGGTATCGCAAAACTGCAAACAAAATCTATCTATGATTAGTAAGTAATGCATTGAATCATTAATTAATCCCCATATCAGCAACTTTCTCATCACCACCGTTTTAGGTGCTGCGGTAGGTAAGGCTTTGGACCAAACGACGTCGTGCGTTCCGCCCGGTTTTGACAACGTTGGCCTTTTAATTATTGGACGTCAACAAACCAATGGGCGGGCCTCTCCTCCTCTCGTTGTTCTGGTAGTGAGTGAACCTGTAGCTGTGGTAGCACATAGAGAAAAGAACCCAGTTTAGTCTGAGTTACGGATTCATCCGTATGTGGTTCTGAAAGTCATCCAAAAGATATTCGGACCAGTCTCCACATTTGTAATGAGACCCAGCTTGGAATTGAATAAAAATTTTTCTACAAAGATCTCGTCCGGGGGGGCTTAACATTGCCACAACAGGTTTAAAACCGTTCTCGTGGAAATTGATGAACATTAAAGAACGAGGTTAACCGTGCACACAAGACCACAGCAATTTCTAGCACACCAAGATTAAACGATAACAGTTGCAGGAGAGCTCTCCGACACATTGTCATCAACTATTGTTACCCATGCTGCATGATTGAATGCTAAGAATCCAGGTGTTTTTTTTAATAAAAAATAAATACCCTTTTCTTTTCTTCTTTTTGATAAAAAGGCCAATTCTCGCCATACCTGAAGGTGCCGCTGTCACACTGGCTCCCACTAAGTAACCTTTGTACGCTATCTTCGGAAAAGCCTAGTGTCCATTGAATGTTCCTGAGCGGGGCAATGCCAACTTCAAACAACCCCCATTCTTTGGGTCTTACGGCATTGGCATTGCTTCTTTAGCCATGTTGATTTCCGTTTGTAAGCCTAGCACTCGTACATGGTGCAAATTAAAATCAGACGGGGAGATTGAAACATATATCAAATATCAGCCGAGCAACCTCATTTATCACATGGCTATCAGCCATGCAATCGTTCCGTATCACATAGAGGAATTATTAACATTAACCAAGCATATTATCCTTGAAAGCCTAGAACTACTTGAGCTAGCTCAAGTAGCCACCGAGCCTTTGGGCTTGGGAGGAGGTCACGGCATCAAACCCCATCACTGCTCACCCCTTCTGCAAACAACTTCACTGACTTGTGGAGCACTTGTGGCTTAGTTGGGAAACACCACTATGAAAAGAAGAATTAGGGATAAGTGGACAATTGATTCTCCGTATAGAAGAAACAAATGAAAAATATTTTAATATACTTGAAGCTGATTTTAAAAGAATTGGTGCCAAATTGTGCTCCACTACAATCCTTTAGGCATTCTTGTAATTAATTGCATCACCAAACAAAGCCATTTTTCAACCCTTTCAGCATCGGCAATTTCAACTGCAGAAAAGATTATGTTGAAAAGGCAACAAACAAAAAAAAGTTAAAAATGCTAGAGGCTCCAAATGTACTCACACTTATCATCTGTTGTTTCCATGTTACAGATGATCTGAGGTCCAAAATAGTATAGATGTCAAGATATCTGTAGGATTTTCGGGATCATGGAAAGCCTTCTAAACAGGTGGCTCACAACCCTCAATCTCCACCCACCTAGCTTACAATTCTTCCTCATAAAACCTGGATATGCAGCAATGATGCTACATCTTGCACCTTTCTTAAAAAAGAAAAAGCTAATTGATATTTAGTTTTGATAAGAAAGCTATTGTTTTTGTACCACCAAACAGAAAAGTCTAAGATAACTTCACACCTTGGTAACAGCTGAAGTTGAATCTTCCAAAAAAAAAAAAAAGTTTCTGCAACATTGTGTATCTTTGGTGCTCTCAAAAATTTGTGCTAATTTTCTGCCTGAAACAAGGTAATAATATAATTTGGATTTGCTTGGTTATAAGGGGGAGAGGAAAAAAAAAACTAGGGCAGACAACCAAAAAATGCTGATGCTGAAAGAAGCAACATCATGTTTGTGTGAAAACAGGGTCAGAAAGCAGCTTTCTGAAGAGTTAATGTAAATCAAAGATTATGGGAAAGGCTAATAGTTCCTAGCAGAATTCAACTGAGAAATAATTCCACACTTATTGTCCAAGGAAAACTCCCCAAGTTATCCTGTCAGAAAACAGAATGTGTGTTATATGATCAACACCTGCAGGCTAATGGTTGGAAAGCATACAAAGTAGAGTTCATCATAAAAGACCTCCTTTAGAGAGAGACCGCTCTTGGAGAGGGTGTGCGAGAGAGAATACAAGGGAAAAACCAAGCGAAAATGCTGATATATGGAAAATGATATCAGCAGTAAAAAGGAAAAGTAAGAGACATAATCTAAAATCGAAAACAATATATCTTTTCACTGCAGTAAAGGTTAATGAATTACCAGCAGAAAATAGGTGAGTTGAGTGATACCTTTCACATCCAGCCAAACATCCAAAGCTGAACCCCAAGCACCAACTGCCCTACAAACATTTTGATGATCTGCTGTGAATAGAAATTTATAAGAACATAATAGCATGCTGTCATTCCCGAGACAGGTATAATCTGTACAGCAGCAGCAAAATATGATAGCCTTAGTGGTGCGGTGTCCCAACAATTGTAACCACCTCCTCACTGACCCCAATTCCAAAGGCAAATTGGTGACTATGGTAGGACATGCACCATCTAGTCAAAGCATTATACTCAGCTTCTTTTGTTTCATTAGCATGACATTTCAAGCAGGTGATATGAATTAGCATATGCTGTTGACAAGTATAATATTTGGACAGGCTGCAGCACAGGGACAATTAAAGGAGCAACCACTTAATACACAAGAAAGGGAGGACTAGCGAATAAGAGATATCTCAATATACAGAACAAGAAATGCAGCAACCTGCCATTCAAGCATTGCATGGCTGTTCAAACAACAATCAACCGAGGCTAATAAGTGGTGGCTACTAAATCACCTTCCTTTGTAAACATTAAATGTCTCAAGGGAGGAGATAGTTCCCAATACAGCAACTCTGAAGTTATCCACAGAGGCATATAGTGACACTTATACCTGCTTTAACAGTAGGCACTTTGCACGCACACGCACACGCACACACACACACACACAGAGATCACGATGAATCTAAATGATCCATATAGTTTACCTACACCATGTCCATTGAAATTCTCAATCTTTACTGCACGTCACCTCTATCAAAAGTTGAATACAATCGAGCATACCAACAAAGTTTGTAGCTTTCTGGCATTTACTTCCTGTGCACTTGTAGAAAAAAGGAAAAAAAATTGATGAAATTCACGTATATGGGATAATTTAATTTTATTAGACAGAAAATGTACCCAAGAAATAGACGTAAAAGAGGCTTATAGCCACCTGACACGAGAAATTTCCATTCTTTTGGGACGAAAAATTGACGGACTTATTAAATGGAGAAGCACGTGAAGAGAAAGCTGAAGAACTGAAGAAGGATAACGATGGATCTGAACAACAGCAGTCTCCAAGAAACTTTCAAGTAAGCGGAAGACACTGTTTCTAGGAAACAGAACAAGAAACCAATAAACTGAATAAGAATACCAGACAAAACGGAAAGAGAAATTCCAAGAAACTCCACAAGAAATACCAAGACACTGAACAAGAACAGCGAAACAAAAGATGCCAAGAAAATTGAAGTTTCATAACAATAAAACCCAAGAAAACAAACTCAATAAACTGAACAAGAAAACCCTCGAAACTGAAAGAAAAAACCAAAAAAAAAAAAAACCCAATTTCAAGAAACCGAAAAGGAAACCCATGCAAATAAGCAATAGTTCAAAAGGGAAAACAATAAACAATCTGAATAGAACATAAAAAAAACAAACGGAAATCAAGAGAACCCAAGAAAGATTTTCAGAATTGGATCTGAAAAAAGGCAAAAGAAAAAAGAAAAAAGAAAGATCTTGAGAATCAAATATACCAAACACAAAACCGTAAACACTAACAGTGCCATTTCTAATCCCTCAAATTTTACCCTAATTGCGGTTAATCTTGGCAAGAATCAGAACCAGATAAACCAAACCAAACCAAACACCAAGAATGGCAAAAATTCGAACAAAATCACAAAACAAGAATTGCCCAGATGTGGGTTAAAACGCTGGCGGCCAT
Organism: Bruguiera gymnorhiza; assembly: GCA_020883675.1. Classification (NCBI taxonomy): domain Eukaryota; kingdom Viridiplantae; phylum Streptophyta; class Magnoliopsida; order Malpighiales; family Rhizophoraceae; genus Bruguiera; species Bruguiera gymnorhiza. The sequence goes on along the minus strand of JAIRCJ010001062.1, from coordinate 6,478,188 downwards.
CTTAGGGGCGTTTTCATCCATTCCGTGTAAAGAATCTTTCATTCGAACGGCTTCATCGAGTTCTTGGAGAGATCGAGTGTGCGGAAAATCCGAAGCACCACCGACCCATCTCAATAACTGGGAGAAGGAATGATGGCGGGAGGGAAGCAAAATTGGAACGTTGAACATTTTTAGTGTTCTGGGCCACCATAAAACAGCCCAGAGGAACTTCTGCTTATACAGAGAGGCACCGCCCCACCGACTTAGGAGGTGTAATAAGTAACATAAATTGCAAGATAAGGTTTTTTATTGACTTGAACCTTAGCGTAATAATCCGACTACAAAGGTGATCATAAAGTCAATTGATTGCAAGAATAGTGTAATTTTCTATATCTAACTTGTAACTCGTAAAATAAAATGAAATATATTACTGTTTGTTAAGTTGGCGACATGTCCACTTCTTATTTTTCGGGTAATTTTCTTCTAAATTGATAATCGTTTTGACCTTTAAGGGACTATTTATTTGTGTATAAAAAAGAATATAAATGAATGTTTATTTTGAATTTTAGCAAAGCTTTGATTTTTTTTAGATGACGATTTTTGATATAAAATAAAGAAAAATATGTGTAATTATATATATATATATATATATATATATAATTATATTATTATTATGTAAAATAATTCAACCGATGATTTTAATCTCCAATTTACATATGACCTCCATGAAAGTGAAATGCTCCTCAAACTCAAAGAGTTTCCCAATCTTGATTACGTTTGAAATAGCGATGTCTAATGATATAAAATCAAATTTTTGTATTGAACAACAATATGTATATCATGTAAAATAGAGAAATTAAAATGATATAAATATAATGTGTTGGTGGAAAACTAATAAATTATATATATAAACATTATTTATGTTTATGTAAAATTTCAGTGCTAAAAAAAAAAAATCTATGTAAAGTTATTTATATAAATTTGATTTGTTTTCTTGCAGCAGCTATTAATAGTCAGAGGATTGGATGATGGCATGCAGAGTAGTTAACAAAATCTAGCTCTAAACAGTAATACATCGAATCATTAATTAATCTCCATATTATCAACATTACCGTTTCAGGTACAGGTAGGTGGGTTTTGACTAGACGATGTCATTCCATTGAATTAACGCAGTATGACCACGTTGATTCAAGTACTGATCGTTAGTAATTGGACTGTTGAGTCAATCAGCCCTTGTCCTTCCAGAAACGGAGTGAATCTGTAGCACGTTGAAAAATTTAAGCTCGGAGAACTCGGGCTTACCTGGATGGCAAGAACAGTGTTCGAACCTGCGTCAATGTCTCGTTATATGCCTCCCATGTGGTTGAGGCCACTCTTACTAATACCAAAAATTTAAGCTCCTAAGTTGCAGCTAACTGTGGCACTATTTGTTCGTGTACAGAAACAACGTCTGGAAGCAGAAAAAGGAAATGACGATCATGAAGGGTATAAAGAAAATTAACAGTGAGAGAGAGAGAGAGAGAGAGGGGGGGGGGACGAGTACCTAATGAAACAAAATGTCTGGCCTTTGGCATTGTCTTTCAAAGAAGCCTCTAAGCATCTTTGATACAGCAGGGATATGCTTCCTTGAACACAATCTTGGATTACAAGCAAATAATACAAGAAGCAATAACAAATACTTGAACATATTATTCTTATTGATCATCAATTATACATACTCTAACCCTTCTTATAGAAATTGAAAAACTCTGAAAGAATGAAGTCAACCATGTACACAAGGCAACTGCAATTTCTAGCGCACAAAGATTAAAGTGACAGTTACGGGAGAGCTATCTAAAACATGATGATCAACTAACGTTACCCACGCTGGGTGATTGCAGGCAAAGAACCCAAGTGTCTTTTAATAAAATTAAATCAAGTTTTTATATTTTCCTTTTTCATAAAAAGGCCTATTCTTGACATACCCAAAGGTGCTAGTGTCACATCGGCTTCCACAAAGTATCCTTTGTACGTTATCTTCCCGGAAAAAAAGTGTCCATTGGACGTTCCTGGGCAGGATAATGCCACACATCAACCAACCCCTGTTCTTCGGGCTATACAGCATTTCCATTGCTTCTTTAGCCATATTGATGTCTCTTGCCTGTCAAAGTATGTAAACTTGGAACTTGTAGATGGTTCAAAACAAAATCAGACAGAGAGATTGAAACATAGATCAAATTATCGGCCAAGCAATCTCAGGCATCACATGGCTTTAATTATCAGCCATGCAATCATTTTGCATCACATAGAAGAAATACTGACATTAGCCAAGCATACTATCCTTGAAAGCCTGGACTCTTACCGAAGTGCAGCATGATTCATGCAGTATTATACCACTCACCCTTCTACGAACAACTTCATCCACTTTTTATTGGTAGACACCGCTATAAGAAGAAGGGTAGACACAGAATCTTACAACACACTAGAGATAAGAGGACAACTGATTCCATATAGACACAAATGGGAAACATCTTAATATACTTGAAGCTTATTTTAAAAAAGAATTGGTGCCAAATCGGGTTCCGCTAATATCCTTTGGGCATTCTTGTAATTAATTGTGTCACCAAATAAAGCCATTTTTCAACTCTTTCAGCATTGGCAATTAAGGAGGGAAAAGATTTCGTTGAAAAGGCAGCAAACAAAAAAATTTTAAATGCTAAACGATGCAAATGTACCCGCACTTATCTTCTGTTGTTGCTGTGTTGCAGATGATCTAAGGTCCAAAATAGCATAGATGTCAAAATATCTGTAGGATTTTCTGGTTCATGGAAAGCCTTCAAGACAGATGGCTCACAACCCTCAATCTCCACCCACCTAGCTTACAATTCTTCTTCATAAAACCTGGATATGCAAGAATGATGCCACAAATTTTCCCTTTCCTTAAGAAAGAAAAAGCTTATTGATATTTAGTTATGATAAGAAAGCCATTGTTTTTGTACCACTAAACAGCAAAGCCTAAGAGAACTCCACACCTTGTTATAAGATAACTCCCAGAAAGAAACAAAAAAAAAAATTTGCCAATCGCCATTGTATATCTTTGGTGCTCTCAAAAATTTGCGCTGATTTCCTGCCTGAAACAGGGCAGTACTGTAATTTGGATTTGCTCTGTTGTTATAAAATTTAAAAAAAAAAAAAAAGGAAAAAAAGCACAGAAAACACTTCAATATGTTAGCAATAACAGATAAAAGAGCTCATATCAGAGAAAAACCAAACATCCAAAGCTGAACCCCTAGAACCAACTGCCTGCAAATATTTCCAGGCGAAGACATTGGCTTCAAACAACATTGCATAAAGACATCACCATCAAAATTCATACCAACACTTGCAAGATAAAATATGATAACGAAAACTGAGTTGTTTTCTCAAAACTGAGATGTACTATAAAAAGCACATAACAAAAAGAGAAGCATGAGTGAGTTCAAAAGAAGAATAGAGCAGAGCGATAAGATATAAATACTCAAAGGGGAAAATAACTTATTACTACAGAAGCATTGCTAAAAACTGATGATGCATAAAGGACAGAGGAACTCAATGACCTGTTGTGAATGGAAATCTTTAAGAAGACTCAGAAATACGGCAAAAGAAATCCCAAGGAACTCCACGAGAGAGACTAAGAGACTGAACAGGAAGACCGAAAACGAAAACTGAGAAAGAACATTGAAGTTTCTTAACCCCAAAAATTAAATTTAAAAAAAAAAAAAAACCAAGAAAACAAACTCAAGGAAATGAAAAAGAAAACCCTAGGAACTGAAGAAATAGCAAAATAAAAATAAAAATAAAACTCCAAAACCCATAAAAAGAAATGATACGTCACAAAGGAAAATAAAAATGAATAGAACATAATGAAAATCAAGAGAATCCAAGAAATATTTTCAGAAGTGGAGCTGAAAAGAGGAACAAAAACAAAAAAAAAAAAAAAAACGAAGAAGAAGAAAGATCGCGAGAATCAAATATGCCAAATACAAAACCGTAAACATTAAAGGCGCCGTTGCTAATCCCTCAAATAGACCCTAAATGTGGCTAATCCTGGAAACGATCAAAACGAAAGAAACAAAATCGAATGCAAAAATTGGAACAAAACCTTCAAAAAAAAAAAAAGAAAAAAAAAATCAAGAATTGCCCAGATGGGGAATAAAACCCAGGCGGTGACCTCGGGGGAGCTTTCGTCGAATCTGGGAAAAGGATCATTGATTCTGACAGGCTTTTCAAGTTATTGGAAGGATCGAGTATCTGCAAACCCCTAAGCACGGACCGATCGCAATGACGGGGAGCGGAATCGCAGAAAGGCAAAGAGTTAGGGGTTGGCGGGGAACGAAAACTGGAGCGTTGCCCGGCATTCTTGGCGCGGATGTGCCCCGATTTTTGTATTCTGGGCCTTTCTCTCTGGAGGATTAAGTCGGCGTCGTTTTATAATAGAGAGCGCCCCCACCCACTCGGCCGCTCGATACGCACTCCAAAAAACTAAATAATCCGCCGCGAGGTGTTTTCGTTTTCCCACAATATGTATTGTCCCTACCATCAACTTCCTTTACAATAACTAATTATATATATATATATATATATATATATATATATATATATATATATATTATTGGAAATAAATATAAATTCATAAAAAAATATATATATATATATAATTATTTATGATTTTTATACTTTTAATAATAATAATAATTAATAATTTTAATTAAATAAAATAAATTTGTGTGTGTGTCTATGACGAAATTCGAAAAAACGAAAACGCCGCGTATAAATAATATTTATGCAGAGGCTTAAAAAGAGAGACTAAACCGACCAGCGGACAGAGACTGGTACTGTGAGACCACCGGTAACTAAATGATTATTCACAGCCTGGCTTCGTGGTCTGTATTCGGACAACGCTGCCAATCACAACCTTCCCCAAACCCCACACTCCCTCCGTAGCCACCGCCCCAATGAGATCCTACCCACCGCCTCCGTTCTCCAAGACCATTAACCAGCAACCCGAAGACGACCTGGACGCAGTAACCAGGCCGCCCCCCACCGCAGCCGCCAGGAAGAAAGGAATCGGAGTCCGGGCCTGGCTGCTCCTGGACTCTACGGGCCAGTCCCAGGTCGTGGAGGCCGGGAAGCACGCAATCATGCGCCGCACCGGGTTGCCCGCCCGTGACCTCCGGATCCTGGACCCGCTCCTGTCGTACCCGTCCACGGTGCTGGGGCGGGAGAGAGCCATTGTCATTAACTTGGAGCACATCAAGGCCATCATCACCGCCCAGGAGGTTCTCTTGCTGAACTCCAGGGACCCATCTGTTGCGCCCTTCGTGGAGGAGCTGCAGCGGAGGCTTTTGTGTCATTATCAGGCTACCAATGCCCAGGTTGCGTCAGGTCCCTCTTTTTTTTTTTTCTTTTTTTTATCAAAATATTTATTAACGATCCCTTCATTTCTTCCTTCTTTTTTTTTTTCCTTTGTTGTAATTTTCTAAATTTGGAGTTTTTGATGGTTATATAAGATATAATTTTATTTATTTTTGTGCATAATTAAATATTGTCTGATTTTTTATGTGGGTCTGTCATGTATCCTTTCAAAGAATGCCATAAGACGAATGTTCGGTTGTCTTGGATTGTGTGTGTGCGTGTGTTTTTTATTTTTTATTTTTTCAATCTCTGACATTAGCGAGTTATGCATTTTCTTTCCTTTATATATTATATTCCTGTGTAAATTTTAAGGGCCAAACTTCAACTTAAAGTGGAAAATTTGTTCCTTTATTTATTAAGTAAAGACAGGCTTTGCAAACATTTTGTCACAAAACAGGTTGAAAAATTCGATAGACTTTTGTTGATCAGCTCCATAATATACTCATTTTTCTATGGTGCTTCATTTGTTACTTCTCATATTTTTTTCCTAAATACAGGAGGGCAATGGTAATGGTGCCGGAATTTGTTTGTATGATAGCGGAGAGATACAATCACAGGTTGCAAGTCCTAGAAATTCTCGAAGGGGATTTTCACAATCTCAAGATCATGATGAAGGAGATAAACAATCTGGGAAACGTGGTTTTGAGAATCAAGATGGATTTAAGGTTCTTCCGTTTGAGTTTGTTGCACTGGAGGCATGCCTCGAGGCCGCTTGCAGTTGCTTAGAAAATGAGGTGAGTGCTCACACTGCCTGTTTTGATAGATTTTCTGAGAAGTTGTAGTGAATATTTTTCAGTTGACGTCTTCTCTGATATTGCTTAGCTTACTTTTGCTATTTTTCTGCTGTTCATTTCTTCTTTCCTGCATTTTCTAACCAGGCAAAAACGCTGGAGCAAGAGGCTCACCCGGCATTGGATAAGCTGACTTCAAAGATCAGTACTCTCAATTTAGAACGTGTCCGACAGATTAAAAGTCGTTTGGTTGCAATAACTGGCAGAGTTCAAAAGGTATGGTGCTTTTGAAGTAGTTGGGTATTATAACTTATTCTATGATGATATGGAGCAATAGGCTAACTCAAGTAAAAACCTTGTGCTTCTGATTGAATTTACACCAACTAGTGTGAAAAGCCTTGTTTCCATCCAGTTTGATGTTGTTGAAATAAGTCATACCTGCATGTTTATCTCCAGGTTCGGGATGAGTTGGAGCACTTACTGGATGATGATGAAGACATGGCAGAGATGTATCTAACTGAAAAGTTGGTTCTGCAGCACCTTGATGATTCTTCTGAGTTATCTTTAAATGAGAAAGATGACATGAATGATGATGACCTTCAACCGGACTCAGATGACAGGTACCTAAGAAAATCATGGTCATTTGATTAGACAATCTCTTCGAAATGTCTGCTTACAAACTTTGCAGATAAGACCCTCACTTTATTGAAGCAGAATACCTGCTGAGGTCTCAACAGGAATTCATGGGGCTGCTAGCCGTGAGATTGATATTGACAACCCACAGGATCATCCATTTAGTATACCCAGTTTACTTACTAGGGACAGCCAATTGACTCGTACCAGCACCACTAGAAGTGTTATCAACAAGCCCTTTGATGTGGAGGAGCTAGAAATGCTTTTAGAGGCATACTTTGTACAAATTGATGGCACACTGAACAGACTATCGACGGTAAGTAACCCACATGATTCTTCTGATTTAGGCATCATATGTCCTTACCAATGTGAAGTTTGATCAAACGTGCTTTCATACAAACTAGGGTGTTAACCCACATGATTCTTCTGATATAGGCATCATATTCCTTATCAATGTGAAGTTTGATCAAATGTGCTGATAGTCATGTCAGTATAATGAGTCCATCTAGTTGTAGTCTGCCTGATGGTAATTTTAGTATCTGGAGTCCACCTGATGATCATGTCAGTATCTTTTCCTTCTAGGTTTATGCTTGCATGAGCAAATAGGATGTTTTGTGTGAACCAGCAGAGGTTGCCCTAAGTACTTCTGGTACTCTTCCTATTGAAAGTTTTTTCTCCATGCCCTTGTTTTGCAACTACTTTGGGTTTGACCTTTTTCAACTTTACAGAAACTTTACCCTCAGTACCAACTTCTAGATTGGACATTCCAAGCATCATGTCATTTGGCATTCATGGGCCTGCCTGTGCCATTGATTTTGCACTGATGCAGCGACTGAATCCAAATGAACATGACTAGGAGGGAGCTTTTATATTTGGAAAATTTACATTGCATGGATTAATCAAGCTTCTTTGTGGGTGCTATATAAATTGGTCATAATCCTTGTTTTGTGCTCTGTCTCCGACGTGTTATCTCTGTGAAGCTGAGAGAGTATGTGGATGACACGGAGGATTACATCAACATAATGCTGGACGACAAACAGAACCATCTCCTGCAAATGGGGGTCATGTTAACAACGGCGACTCTAATTTTGAGCTGCTTCATTGTTCTTGTTGGAATTTTTGGCATGAATATCCATATCGAGTGGTTCAAGGAAACAGAGGCAGTGGGGATGCCCAAGTGGTTGTGGACTACAGGTGGAGGCACCGCTGTATGTATATTTGCCTATGCATCGGCCATAGCTTGGTGCAGGTGCAAGCGATTGATAGAGTAAATCGCAGGGGTGCTGCTGTGTTCTATGAGAGGAATTAAATCTGAAGTTGCTACGGGTCATTTCTCTCCTCTTCTTTTTCCATTCTCCTTGTGGCATATTTTGGACTTAGAAAAGGCACCAACGTAAATTCTTACCCGTGATATAACTACGTTGTTTTCGTTGATTACGCACCTATCCTGGGATTGCAATCCAAGAATGTCGACATGAAACTACAAGATTGTATGTAATATAGTGATGAGACAATTGAAGGCATGTCTGAGACAATTGCAAACGCTTTGCATACCCTTCTTATTTCACGAATGTATAAATATTTTGATGTGAGACTATTCTTCCATGTCCTCTTCTATTTTCAAACACAATCCTGCTCTGCACTTGTCATAACTTCCGAATCTAAAATTATTTGGACCGTACTCTATTACGTATAACGAATGGGATGAAAATGTAAGCATGGGTTCATGCTTCACAGTGACAGTGGCAACAGCAAACAATCAAACAATTTTTAAGTTTTACTCCTATAATACATTGCTCGACTTTGTAGGTCAGCGACAGAACGTCCCGAGTATGTGATTGTAGGAAAAGTGTAGCTTGGTCGGAAGTACAAAGAGGAGAGAGAGAGAGAGAGAGATTTATGTAGTGTAAGAGTTTAATGGCATGGATGGCTAAGGATCACCCAATAAGAATAAAATTTTGAATTATATAAATATGAGTGTTCACACCTCAATATAATATTTTTTAAATAAAAAATAATAATTTTGTAATATATGGTATGAAAATTAATTTAATCTTAATTTTAATGTTTTCTATCAAGTATTTCGTATAAAAGGATTAGACAGAGTAAATCTCAATTTTTGATAAGAATGTAAATAGATTTGATGGAAAAAAGTATCATAAATGAATAGGTATAAATGAGTAGGTATAACCTGACTCCCATTAGATAGGAAAAAAAAATTTAAATTATATAAATATAAATATTATATATTCTAATAGATTATTTTTTGGTGAGAAAGTCCTCCGTGATACTAAACTCTTAATGGTGCTAGATGAGTTCAATATCCCAGAGAGTGTTGACGGCCCTGACCCTGACGTTCGAGGAGTACAATTCCATCAAATGTTCTTATGCCCTTCACGGGGAAGGCACCAGGGCGTCTACAAGAAACACAACAAAAGCCACGCACACACACACACACATATTTTTTAATTTGAATGGAGGATTATATAGTTCATACATATATTAAAAAAACAGAGATAAATGAGATGAGATTTGAATTTCAGTCTTACCTCTTAATACAAAATCTATAGATTAACTGTTTCAAGCAAGTAATTTGAAAAATACGTAAGTGGCCCATGACACTAATCAAGAAAACAAAAAAAGAAAAACTTGGGCTTTGATCCTTCGACACACATGGAAATTGGATTGGGTTCGTTTCCCAAAGCCTATATATTGAACTTGATTCGTGCGTCAATGCAACAACCGACCCACGTAGGTTTTCCCGTATAATATTCATATATATAGACCTACTCGTCTTTTAGCCGAAAAAAGACAAGCTTAGTTGGCTACACAAAGTTTTTACATTTGCTTTGTTGTCTTTGAATTTTTATTTTTATTTTTTTTCTAAATACGTAAATAGTCAGTTGTTAGCCTCTAAGATGTTGTAAGGGTGACAAGTCCAAAATGCAAAACACCTCCGCTCCAAGTCTCATATTTGTGGGAGATTGGAAGGAAATAAGAGTCGAAGTCCTGCCTTCCTCCTCAAGCCAAAGCTCAGAACCACTCAGGCTAGCCTGAGTTGTTGTCTTTGAATTAATTAGGCAGATTTCCCACTCTGCTTAGATTAAGAGCATATCCCAAATTAGGAAGAAAAAGCCACAGGGTGCGACACAGCTAAGAATCTCCATACCGTGCCCTTAATAGTCTTTCTGTGCATTTGTCTTATCCTTGTGCAATTTTATTGGATCAATAACAGTGTTGTTGAGTGCTGGTTCACAACGCATGGCAGGGCCATGATAAGAGACAATGTAGACTACTGTCACAAGAAATGGGAACACTCGCAGTTAAAACGGCAATGGAGACAGACGGGAAACAAAGAAATGAATTGGCCGAAAAAAGACTATAAAATAAGACAAAGCCGCTCCTTTTCCCCGCTGTATGTATGTTCCAAGTGATTGAAGGTTTTGTCTTGGCAGTGGTTGGAAGGGCACGGACGTTTTTTTCCCATACTCAACCCTATACGCATATCCTTATCCAATTTCGATGCATTGCAGTGCGGCAATACTAGCCATCGCCAATGTTATGTAGGTGCATAAACTATAGAGATATACGTTGGCCTATATAAATATAATATTAATGCATATGCATCTGTATAATTTGTCTTCGGTTTCTCTTTTTCCTAGTTTTGGTTTTGTATTGTTTTGTTTTGACTACACGGAAGATTGCCCCATTAGTGTACCTCAGAGGACTTTATAAATGAGAAATGGGCATGTGGGTTGAAGCTCAAAGCTTTGACATCCTAAATTCCCAAGTGATTTTGTTTCTTTATCTTATTCAGATCCAACCTTTTAGAAAGAGACCAGATTATATAAAGTTATGAGGTATTGTTGACCGTGTATAGTAAGATGAGTAAACAAATTATGGCAAAGGACATATAATTGTACACGACATCAAGTCCAATGACAGCTGCAGAGCAGACAGGATTGGGGGAGGTGAAAAAGTGGAATAGAATATAAGAACGATGAAAGAGCGTACAATACACAAAAAAATAAAGCATGTTCCTTTGGTTCAGGAACGTCTCAAGCGGGATCTCCTGGGTTTATAAAAGGGTCATGGAGATGAATATGAGATATTCCAACTTCAAGTTTGTCATTTACTTCTTCTTCGTCTCTGAACTTATCTTACTACCCATCGCCCATTATGCTTTTCCATCGTCCCGTCTCATTTTTCATGTCCTCATTGAGCCAGTCTTCTGTATTAGACTGAGAACACGTATATCGTGAGGACACGAAGGTCTTGTTTTTAATATCGCCGAAGCCTTTCCCAAGATTTGGATTCCCCACATCGTGGATTCGGAGCAATTCCGCCTAAACAAATCTGATTATTTGACTTTGATTTGGATCATTTTTTGTTGGGATAGCTACCAAGGTTAGGTGTATGGCAACTGTTTTGTCTTGTTTTGTGGAAAAAGGCCCAAATTTATGGATTAAAGAATCATCGATACAGTCCCGGTGTCTCAATTGTGAATGTTGGATGGATGACTAGACATGTACATAATCCAATCAGTCTTGGCAATCTGTCTCTTTCCTCCCTAAAATAATTGCCCTCCTTTCCTGTGTCCTTGCTCATAAATTAATTATTCGACTGCAATGAGGTATTGGCAAGAGCCTCAGATCTTGAATTTCCATTCGGAGTAGTTGGAAAGTTAAGACTGTTAAGTGGGGATTAATTTCCTTCACCTGTGAGGGCACAGACAGTCAGATATAATAGGAGGAGCATGACACTTTGCGTTAGGAAGTAGGGGTTGACAAATTATCATAGTTGGTTAGGAGAAGCCTTACACATGAATGGAAGAGAGTCGAGAAACACAATGGATCCCCAATGAGAAAATTTTGTAATATTCTTAATGTATGTTCTGCTATTAGTGATTAAAGATTGCCCAGCAGCTAAATCCCTTGTTCTGGAAGAATCATTGTATGAAGTTTAACTTTTGGATGTACCTATTTATCTAGTAATCCATCTTTATATTTTTGTCGATGACAGGTGGCGTAAAGAGTGCATGGGGCTCCATCAGGAAAACAAGGACTGAGAGCAATTGTACAGAGCAGGCTGCCTATCTGTACTCTGCACTCTCTATTCATGAACAAAGAGAGATAAATTTTGAGCACAATGTAATTTATTTCCAACTTTTTACGCCGGTTGCTTCCCATTGCACTGACGGGAAAAAGGAAAAGACTGGAATTATAAAAACAGAAGAAAAAAAGAAAGAAAACAAATGGAAATGAGACCCTCTTTTGAAATCCATTTCTTTTTACTTTTGCAGTCCTTTCAACACCGCCATCTCTTTCATAGCAACTTCAACAGTAATTGGCTAGTTGGCCACAGTCGCACCAAGCCATGTGTTTTGACTTTTATCTCGTTCCCCTTCCACCGAACCACCTGAAAATTTGAAACTTTGACACAGTTTAGGCAAATTGCCGAAAGAAAATAAGATCGAATAGATGGGGAAATTTAAAAAAGAATCAAAAGAATTGGTGAATGAATATGTGACACATTTTACTTTGTTAAAGTTTGTAGACAGCGAAGATTACTCAACTGGTCATTTTGAAATTGGTTTCCAGATAGAGGAGGCTGCATATAGCTAAGATGGTCTTGGTATGCAGATCTCCCCTGTAACATAGGTGAATATGCTTGATATCAGCATCAGAAAAAGCAAATTAAAGATGTTAAATGAAAACCTTGGGGAAGTATATTAAGCCAAGTACCTCAAAATGGGTAGCAGAAAATCCTTGTGAATAGTCCAACACACTCTCCATTGATCCTTGATTCTTGGTGAAGGCACAATTATCCTGCCAATGTATAAAATTTAATCCATGGACAATGAACCCGACAAAAAAATGAACATGTAAAATATGTAAATTTGAACTTCTGGCCAGTTTCTGTATGTTCAAACCATGGAGAAGTTGAATGCAGGAGAGCTGGCGGTATCGTCAAGGCAAGAGGGCAGTTCTTTATCCTCAACCCGCCTATGTTCCTTCATCTTTTGCCTCTTGCCACCACTATTTCTCTTCAATTTAGCATCCTTGACTACAGGGAATAAGCAGGGATTATCATAGTTGAAGAAAACTTCATTTTCACCGAAATGTGGAGGCCCAGAAGATGCATCAGAGACCATGGACAAGTCCTCCTCCTCCTGGTATCCTTCCTCCTCAATATCTGCATTTTTACCTTTATAGTCACAAAAGTCACTCTTTGCACCACAATCAAACTCGGTGCCTCTATCTTTGTATGTAGCATTTGGAGAGAGCGAAGATTGCTCCAAGTACAGAGTCCAACCAGACTCACAATCACTGCTGCATTCTGAGGCCAAGAAATTCATTTTTGTCCTACTAATTCTCTTACTTCTCAAAGAAACCACAAATGGGGTTCCCCCCCCCCACCCCGATATCAAGGAGAGAGAGAGAGAGAGAGAGAGAGAGAGAGAGAGGGGCCGATAGACACAGCAGGGTTATGTGTTCCCAAATTTGTTCCCGAAGCCAAGTAGGAGGAGGAGGGTGCTGCAGAACTTAAAAGAGGTGGGGAGAAAACCAAGAGAATCAGACTCAAATCCTACACTATTTTTGTCCTCACTCTCCTCATTCAGGCTACTGTTCCAATGAATCAATATTGCCAGTTGGGTGGCTTATAGTGGGTGCATGTAAGAGAGAGAGAGCGAGAGAGAGCCACAACCCCTTCACATGCTGGACAGCGAGGCACTGCGTACCCTCTCAACAAAACCAGGTACACGTCCACTTTCCCCTCCACAATAAAGGGACGCCTATCCCTTCTACAGTAATACTTCTCTCTACGCCTCTCTCACTCTCTCTCTCTCCATCATTATAAAATATAAATGTAGCTTTTTTTTTTTCCCACTTTTTGATTCTTCACATTGATATGGATTTTCTTTTCTTTTCTTCTCTTTTCTTTTCTTTTCTTTTTTGAGTTTTATCTGATGAGTAATTATATTGCGCTTCTAATTCTATTCAGTTGTTGCGGTTGTTAAACTTCTAATTCTACCAATGATGTTTTAGTGCAACTAAGTTGGTTTTGGTGACAAATGTAACAAGAAATAGTTATGTTTTTCTTGGGATAATAATGTATTTTTAACTCCTGTACTCCTTTTTATCTTAGATTGTGTTTTGTCCTGTTAGTTTTAGTTAAAAGAATTTTTTTTTCAACATAAAAAAAAATCCCCATTTTTAGGCTATGAATCGGTTTTGAATCTATAATATATAATGTTTAAATCTATATTTTGCTAGAATATGAAAAAGAAAATAAACCCTCTTCTATCAATTAAGTCCAAATTAAAAAACAAAAGCAAAAACAAAAAACGTATGGTACTGTTTTAATTTTTCTATCGCCAAAAAATATACTAATTACTAGGAGAGTACGAGTGTTCCTCTTGTATTCTCTCTCTCTCTCTCTCTCTCTCTCTCTCTCTCTCTCTCTGATGCACACGCTCACAAATGTTAAGACATGAATGAATAATTGAAGAGATTTCTCGGGGTCATCACTGCAAATGCAGTTGACTAGGCTTTTATGAATCCACATGCTCTCACATTTTGGCTTCTCTCCTTTTCAATATACTTACACCTACACTGAAAGCTCTCGCTCTCTCTAATCTCTATTTTTGGCTCTCTACCTGACATCGATTCAAGATATATATATATATATATATATATATATATATATATCACACATGCATGTGGGCACGTGTGCATAATCTATATGCATATGGCGAGCTTCCAAATATTCACACACATGTATGCACGTGCGACCCGCACTTCAACCTGAAATTCTCTGCTAAAAAACCTTCATATATACCACTTTTCACTTTTTTGACATTGGGTTCTAATTCCAATTTCCAAAGTGACTACTTATTAACTTGTTCACCATTTTATCTCCTCATCTTGTATTTGTTAATCTGAATATTACATCTTTTCTTTTTCTTCTTTAACTTCCGATACGTATATAAAGCTCAAATTAGTTGCATGTATAGTGGTGAATCTCTAGGGTTTAATTTCTTATAACAACTAGCATGTGACGATGAATATTTCATAGATGAACTCTCGCCATCAAAAATGATTGTGGTCGATCACACCCACATGATCACCATTAAAGTTGGATGCTGAGGTCTTTTCTGTATTCCCAGCTAGCTTCCAAAAGAGAAGTTCAAGAAGAACTGATGTGATAGAGAAATATTTCAACTTTGCTTAAACCATAATTATTAATGCATGGAAGCAGCAATGCCTGTCGATTGGCACATAATCATTTGGGTTGAAGTAGGGTTTCGTTATTTTTCTAATGTATGTGAAGGAGTTGGTTTACATATTCTCGAGATTTATTCACTTGAGATGATGGGGTTCCTTTTCATTAGATCATTAATTTAGACTTTGCCCAACTCCTCAACATTCAATGTCCAAAATTCAAATCCCGATCATTCTTCTAGACCTTATTATACTCGCCCATTGCAAATAAATTGAACCAATTTGCAAGTCCGTCAGTCGCAGAAATCAAGATGTGCTGATCGAAGAACTAAAGAAGAACGTGCGCTGCCCTAGGCACCAAAGATACGATAACTTCTTCATCAGAGTGAAGACGGAATTTTTGAAACTAATATCTTGAATACAGATTATACTTTCATTCTATATAATTGATCACCTTTCAATTATTTTTCTGGCGAGTGATCATACACGCATGATATTCTATAGCTAGCCACTGTGCCCGGTCCGAGGTTAAAATTATGGTAGCTTTCAAGAGGCAATGAGGGTTTATTAGGTGGTTCAATAAACCCTAGTAAAATATCGCGGTTTGGTACAAATCACTAAGCCATGGGGCACAATGCAGAATGATATGATTAAGGTTCAAAATGAATTATGCCCACATGTTCTTCCCTCTCTCTCTTTTTTTTGGTGGGGGGGGGGGGAAGGGTTACATAAGAAAATGATTATATTCTTAATTCTTGGACCAAAAGCTAATAAACCCACTCAAGCAAATCTCATGGCTGGGCCACCCTCAACGATCGAAATCAGAAGGCATCACCCACGGAGCTCTGTCTCCATCACACGGGTATCCCGCCAGTCGCGGAATACCGCAATAATATGGGCCCCTTCCAGCTAATATGGGCCATAATTTTCCCAATTTCTCATTCTGCTCTCGGGCCCAGAGCTTTGAACTTGACCTCATTTCCAAATTCCCACGCTGTGATTCACTGTGCCTGAGTTTAATACGTGGGGCACGACTCATCGACTCTAGGAAAGTTATCTCTAAAATAAAAATTTTTAAGGTTGGATTTCAGTAAAAAAAATAATAATAATTAAAAACAAATGTGGGACACGATAAGAAAGTCTATCGTGTTTCATATATCGAACGCATACACTCCATGGATATTTTTGCTAGCTTTTAATCCCCGCCCATTCGTTTCGTTCCTCTCTAAGCTTTCTACCGCAGCAAAACTGGAGGTAATAAAAAAGAAATACAGAACAGTAATCGAATCAAAAGGGAGTAATTAAATACCTTCGATGGGGACTTCGTTGGACTACTTTCGCTGACAGCTCATAGTTTTTGACCTTTGACTTCTGAGATATTCATTGATTAAATGAACAGCGGTGGTCAGTCTATCCCTCGGTGACTGGATGTCATTCGAACGAAGAGAAATTGCTTAACGCGCTCAAAACATTTCTAAAAAGCAACGAATACATAAAATAAAATAACAATACACGCTGTGTATCCCTCTCCCATTTATTTTATAGTTTTTGTAGTTATCGATTGGCAGTGTATATATTCTATTTATCAAGAATAATAAATGAAATCCCAGTTCTCAACTCGCCATTTTTATGCCTTTATTTTCCATTTTTTTAATCTATAATGACCTAACACGTACACTCAAAATTTTGTCTCAGTTAAAAAAAAAAAATCATTTCTTTTAGTTTGGGAGGTAATCAATAGAATATGTTATTGTTAGAGATGTTAAAAAAGTTGAAAATCTCGATTAATCAACGGAATCAAACCAAATTTTTGATTAATTAAACTGATTTTATAATTAATTAATTGAACCAAATAAAAATTAAAGTTTTTATTTGATTTTAATTTTTAATATTAAAAAATTATAATTAACAAAATCAAATATATATATATATAATAAGAAAAAATATTATTAATATAATTATTTATAATAAATAAATATTAATAAATTATTATATCCTAATAAAATAGTATTATATTTTAAAATTTTATTTATTTATTTTATATATAATGATATTTATAAATTTTTTTTGGAATATATATATATATATGAACTAAAATTTTAATTTTTTTATTATTAAATTCTGTTAACTGAACTGAAATTTTTGATTTTAGAATAATTTTCAATTTTGTATAACCGAAAGTTTTGGAAATAAACATAAAAGTTTACGCACACGAGTCCGTCCCAGCTGGCAGGCGATGCACCAATCCTGGGAGTGGACCAGTCCCCACGTAACAGAAACCCACGTGAGAGCCTCTGTCTCTTAGCAAAATAGGTCGTACGGACCATTTATGGTGTACGAAACCGCCAACGCAGCACCGACCATGGGGAGCATCTGCAGCGCTGCCTCGTTAATTACCGGCGAGGTTCTCGACCAATTATGGTTGAAGATGTGTGCCCGTGTGGGATGAAATATTGAAATGTGAAAGGATTGGCTGGATTAGTAATGAGAGCAAAAGAATTATCAAACCTGTGGCTTGTACAGCCTGCATGAACTCTTAGAAGGTTGACATCAGACAATTCCACCATTACCATAAGCCAAGCCTGAGTTGACCTCCATTGAATTGCTTGCTGCCTTCAAACATGGGGGGCCAAGCTGTAAAATATTAGCAGACAATTGCATTCCAAATGCTATTATACGGAAATAAACAAATAAATAAATAAGCAGCTCCATAGGCTTAAATGCGCTTAAAGAGACTTGAAAAAAATAAAAGAGGGGAAGTAGGTAAGTGAACAAGTGATCACTATAAAATAACTACTTACAGTAGAGTGGAGAGAGAGGCCAGGAATTTGACTGAAAAAAGAAACGCCAGCCTGCCTGTGCATGGTGGTTTTGAAGGTCATGCGTATGCACAACCATATAGAACATCCTGCATCCACTGAAAGATATTGAAATGGTCGGTATAAGGTCAAGTGAAACATAATTATAAAATGGCGAAGTTATTCCCAAAAGTTTGAAAAAGGCGTCAGCTTTTACCTCTGAACCAAAGCAACAAATTCAATGGACTTGAAATTTATGTGAAGCATCAAACCTATCTCTTCAACTACCTTTTTCCCTAAACTCTCTGCATGCAATAATACTGGTGTAAAACTTGAGATCAGAAAACAAAAGATTAATTATTCCAAGATTTTTCCTTATAGCATGCCTGACCTGCTGAAGAAAAATGAAGATGGAGTATCAATTTTCCAGATACTCCTTGCTTGACTCTGTCTTAAATACTCCAAGAAATTTTGATATCAAATGAAGACTGAAACTCTTCACAAATTCCTGTTTTATGCACATGCCTGTGACAAAGATGGTTAGTGTAAACAACAAATAAGGAGCTGATCTAAGCACCCAAAACAGAAGGCACCAGAAAAAAGGGAAAAGAAACAACAGAGGGAGACTTCTGCTCCTTATCGTCCCTTTTCTATTTCACATTTTGTTCTGTCCTTGCTCTTTTAATTGTTCCTCTTTGCTTTCTTCTTGGGTACAGGGCATCCTTTCTAGAATATTTCCTTTTATACCACTTCCTTTCCTTGCTTATTGGAAAAATGCATATGCCTTAACAGATCAACTAAGAGTCACTTCTAAGTTTCAAAAAGTAAATCAACGGTAGTAACTGAACATACCATAGCTGTATAAAATCTATGGGAAAAAAAAGAAACAGCCAAAAAAGTAAACTGCAGACTCCTGAATAAGCAGAGGGAGACAACGATTAATGGTGCATCAAGATTAAAGTAATGGAATCAAAATCCACATTGGAGCAAGAAAAAAGGTAGAACGAGTTTCAAAATATGAGATTTACTCACAAGAACAATGCCAACTCTGGCTCTGGAGGCCAAAACACCATTGAGCCAACATCAGAATCCAGCTAGAGTTCTACCACTTCTCAGCCTAATGGTAAACGGAAAGAAATGTCCACATCACCTATTGGTTTCCAAATTGATGATGGTAAAACACAGGGCCACTTACAGCTAAAATAAAAGGGTCAGAAAATGACCTCTCAAGATTCATCAAAAAACCATCCACAGGAATCTAACCTGAAAATGGTCGACAAAAACCCCGAAAAGAAAGAGAAGCAAGGAATCAGTGTCCCCAGTTGCTGATGTTGAGGCTGGATTCCCTCGGGTTTCATTGGATCAATTTGAGAATGAGGAATGCGGCAAGAGAAAGTGATAACAAGATGAATTGCATTGAAGAACGCAAAATGCAAGATTAAAAAAAAAAAAAAAAGTAACAAGAAGTGGCACATGATAGGGGTGAAATCCAGGTGGGAGAACATGTGTATGTGAAAAGGACAGAGGACACTGAGGTACTGGAAGTGGAGGAGTGTGGAATCTGCTTCAATGCAGCAAATGATAGACCATAGAATTGCCAAACCTGTCTCTTAATAATAGCCTGCATCAATTCAAAAAGAAATTTAACACGAAGTTCAAAGATATTGAAATAATCACCCGTCAAAAAATGTATCAATTGTACCCAAAATAATCAGTGATCATCCAATGATTCCATCCAGAGATAGTTATGCTGTCCTCTACTTCCTTAGATTAAGCCAATCAGGCAAAATCTGAAATTGCCTCCATTGAATTGCTGCCTTCAAACACGGTGATCAGCTGTTCAAGTATTAACAACTTATTGCATTCTAAATGACATTTTCTGAGAAGCAAACAAAAAAATAACATAGATCCATACAGCTAGAGAGGCTTTTTAAAACAAGAAAGAGGGAAGCAGAGGAGTGATAACCATAAAGCATAGCGATTGACTAGACAGAAACACCAGCCTTCCCGTGCATTTTGGTCCTTTGGAGGTCTTGCATGCACACTGATGTACACACCTGTAAAGAAGTATCCTGACAGGATGTTGGGCATTAAAAGCAAAGCGAATGACTCTATCAAAAGGAAAAAAAAAAATGCAGAGCTAATTCAGGGCATACCTGTAGCTTGATTCAGAGTTCAAAAGGCCCAGTGACAGCATTCCTAGGACATATGATTTTGGATGTCATACACATATCTTGTATTTCTTCCTTAGGCCAGCCTGAATATCATCTGTGTCAAGAAACGGAATTTACTTGTCCAGAAACAAAGAACAGCTAAGATAAAAAATGATTTCAAAGTCTGTTTTACGGTTACTCTAAGGACTGAAAGCACATTAAGGTCCCAAAAAGATTTTTGAGGAACTCCAAAACAAAATGGCAACAACAACTCCAATAAGGCAAAAGGATATCAAAACAAAGTGCTTGGATGTATCTTTATGGAGCCTAGAGAAGCAAGCTTCACAAAATCCATACCTCCATCACTAATCATGTGTTGGTGTCCTTGAACTGAACCCAACCTCGTTCAATTGAAGTCAAGCACATGAAGAGATTTTCAAAAGAGTCTCCATCTTAAACAAAACGACATGGTCTGTAAGATGACCTTTCGCATTTACTTATCATTTTAAGACCAGAATCAGCTAAGGAAGTTCTATGTCACGCATCTCGTCAATTTTGCAGACAGTATTTCCAATTTAAAATTCTGTGAAAAAAATTCTGATATTCAATTAGAAAATAATATTCTAGGTAGAAAAGATACCAAAACATACCAAAGGTGTTACATCCCTTAAAGAAAAACTGTAGGCCATCCAAAATGGATTCAACTTCCTAATAGGTTAATACCATAACTGCATCTAATTAGAAGAATACTCATCATTTGAATTGTAAGCATCCAAATATTGATTCCTCGACATTAGCTTACTAAAAATTTCAATTACAGATTTCAGATTGAGGAAAAACTGAGAACAATAAGCCAAAAAGAACGGGGAAAAGAGTGAAAGGAGAAACTGAGCTTAAAATGCATCATTCTTCTTCAACATCTTGTTTAACATCTATACGTGCAATTGCAATAATGAACATGTGCAGCCTGAAAAACACAAAAAGAGAAATTATTAATGGTGGCATTCAATAAACTTTAACAATTTACCTGAAATTTATGGAAGCGTGGTTTTGCCACACTCTAAACAAAAATGCCAATAGAAATTTAGTCCCAAAAAAAAAAACTTATTACCTTAGAAAGCAGATTGTCTTGTTCACTGTCCAGACTGCCACCAGCATCATAAGCAATACTTCTGTACAGCTGCATGTCAAGAAAATATCAATTTTATGTTTAAGCAAAGCAATCAATTGATGAAGGGGGATTGAAAGACATAGAGAACTTCACTAGAAATCAAAGTGAGTTTTTTAATATCTACGTCCATTGCTCCTCTGATGAATGTATGCATTAATTAGCCCTGCAGACAAAAGATCAAAGAATGGACTTAGATGAAGCCGCTCAAAAACACATTTGTCACATGGAAAAAGTATGGCACATACCTTCAATAACTTTTCCAACTTTCACGAGACCTTCAATATCACGCACCTCATGACAATCTCCTCTTTCAAGGGATAGATGACATCTGACTTTATGAACATTTCTCCTGCATAATAGTTAAAACAAAATGGCAGCAAGATAAAAGTTTTAGTAATTGCATCCAATTACAAGAACACTCATCACTTGAATTGTAAGCATGCAATTCTTTATTCCTTAAGATTAGCTTACTGGAAATTTCAATTACAGATTTCAGATTGAAGAAAAAATTATAAAAGAAAAAAACAAAAAACAAAAAACAAAAAACAAGAAGCGAAAAAGAAGATGAAAGGAGATACTGAACTTAAAAAGGAATGAAAAGAGAAATCATTAATGGTGGCATTATACAAATTTTAGCAACTTACATGAATAAGGTTAATGAACCTTTCTTAATCTTCCAGGAGCGTTTTCAAAGTCGCAACATACTTTCATAACAAAAAAAAAAAAAAAAAAGCAATGTTGATTAGCAAGTAAAACTATAAACAGATGAACCACCTCACTGATAAACTCACCAATCTTGCCAAGAGAAAGTGCAAGAAAACAAAGAAATCCGTAGATTAACCTCTTACGTGATAATGAGTACGGAAGGAAACTTACGAAGATCTCGATCCGGTCAATCTATGGAATAAAGAAAGAAAACAAGAGGAAGAAAAGGGCAAGCAAGTCGAGATTAACTCCAATGTCTGACTTAATTAATGGACAGAACTTGAATTAAAAACAAGATTCAAGTTCTTTATTTCCGATTAGGAAGAAAAAAATAAAAAGTAAAGTTAGATGAATAGGAAGAAAAACTTAAATAAATTGCTGTGGATCTTTACCGGACTGCCTCGGTCTCTCTAGAATAATAAATCCATCGCCGGATCGTCGCCGTTTTCCGGTGGCCGCGGGCGGTTTGAACAATGCGTGTAAGTGGTGGTTTTGATATTTCGGAGGGAATTGGAATGGGAACGAACGTTTCGCATGGGGGCGTGAGCGAAGGGTTTCGTCCCATTTTTATAGTGTTTTTCTAAGCACGCAATGTAGCCGTTGTAGGCTTGTAAACCACTTGCCAGCTATCCGCCCTATGGTAGAAGAAGAGAAATTACCTGAATACCCTCCCCGTCTTTATTCCATAACCGGGGTCAAAACGGAGTTAATCCAATCCAATGGATGGGTCAAACCGAACGAAGTTCTTACGTTAGAAAGTAAAAATGCAATATTGCCAAAATTGTGGGGTGAGATTTTGAGATAAGGTCACAAAGTCATGAAACTTGATTAATGCACCTTTAAATAAAATGAATGCAATTTCGCATCATTTATCTAAGTCAATTGAGATAATAGAAATTTTCAAATTTAGCCTAAATTAGATTGTCTCGCGGACAGATAAATAAGAAATATAGTAAGTGAGTAAGTTGTGCTTTTAAGATTTATTTACTTGTAATTAAATAATATTCCTTTTTCTTTAAATTACAAATATCATAAATACCAAAAATGGGATTAAATTCTTTTTTTATTTATTAATAGGCTCGTAAATTATATAATAAATCAATTTTTTATATTTTTATAAATTTTATACTTGTTTTCAAAATTAAAATTTTAAATTAAAAAAAAGATATTTTAAAATTTTTAATTATCGAAATGCTGAGTCCGATAAGTAGTTCTCGCATTTACTATTTTCTTATTTCGTGGATTTGAACATCGGGTATTCAGACACTAAGCCCCAAACCTACTGAAAAAGACAACCCAATTACCGAGTTGAGTCGCGGGCAGACCTCCAAACCCATTATGATCAATCCAACACTGTCTGTCGTTGACCTCAAAAAGGATACCATGATCAATCCAAAATAGATTAAAGTAGGCCGAGAGTGGTCCCATAAGGAGATGGGTCTAAGCAAAAGGGTTGCCGGAACGTGGTTGCTGGAGTCCTACAGTCCAGGAAGCAACTTGTAGGGATACGGGGCTTTTGATCGACAATTCAACAACGATCCGTAGTCCCTGTTGAAATGGCGCTTTGTCATAAATACTTGCGTCAACCTGTCAATCCCAAATAATAATAATAATAATAATAATAATAATAATAATAAAGTTTAGAAATTGAGAGTTTCAATTATGCGTTGTGGGTTAAATAAAATAATGAGGTTTGGAATGGTCGTGTTGAGTTCATTTTGAATTAGAACCTGAAAAAATAGCTTCTTGTCTGATAAATTATAACAGCCTTGAATCCATACTCCAAACCCATAATTGCCGTTCAGCAGAAATAATGTTCATTACCTTTTTCATTATTATTTGTGGTCCGCTTGAAATGCAGTCATCTTCAAACATTATTAAACTTACGTTGCATGCCCAACAACTCTTCAGAATTCTCAAAAATCCTTCAACCTCGTGCATTTTACCACATTGTATCTGTCTATTTTGACCGGACGTAGAACTGTAGAAGCGATTATGCATTAAAATTGAAACCGAGATTTTTGCGCCGATTGGTCCAAATCGCATCAATAAGTTCTAACCAACTCTTTGTTGCGATTGATGGACCATATGTTTCACTAGTCAAATTGTTTGAAAATTTGTACTATTTTTCCCTATCCCATGGAATCTGACACTACCTTCTTGGGTTGGTGTCGGAGAGCCAAAATTTAACAGGCTGTCCCTGGGCTCACCCCATTAAAAACAAGTTTTTTTTTACTACAATAAACATTGAATGGCAACGTGACTCAAATTACTGTCAAGAGAGTATGTCAGTAACCACACATGTGAATTTTAGACAGAACATGAACCTTCTTTTTTCAAACATGCCTCTCAATAAGGGATGAAGTATTTTGGTTTTATTTATTTATTTTTAGGTTCATTTTCCTTCCTCTGCTCTAGGCCCAGATGTCATCTGCTTATTTGAGGAGCAATAGCGGACTCGCCAACTGAATTATTATTCGGAAGAAGTTGATGGTTAAAGATTGCTGGAAATGTGTAAATCTCCTGACTGTCTATGGGAGATAACTGGGTGGATTAAGGTCGACAGATTATAATCCAACTTGTCATGTCTACAATCAACATCTATACGTAACACTTGTCAACTATTTTCATCGCATAATGATATGCCATTAATTTTTATCAACTGTCTATTTTAATTATGCGTCATTAGTTGTCAATTAAAAACTATTAATAATCAATTGTCAGTCGAATTACTAGGTTTACCATGATTCCTCACTGATTACAGTTGAAAAGAGAAGGTAAAATCGAGAGATGGTAGAATTATTATTTAGCGAGGAAAAGTAAAAACAAAGCTGGTTATGAAGGAACACTTGTTATTTATAATGGGACACAGAGAAACGGGGCCACGGGAATGAATAGCCCCGCACTGCCATAGCTAACAGCGTGCAGTGGCATAACACAAACCGCCCAAAGCCAGCCTAAAACAACAAAAACCACATTAATGAGCGAGGCTACTCGGACAAAGAGAGAAGAGATCTCGATTGGTCGTGACGGTAAGGATTTGTATTGCAGTGTGCATATGCATGCGTGTGAATGCGTGTTCGCAGTGCGTGAGAAAGAGCGAGGTGATTTTGTCATGGGTTGTGGCTATTGCCGATTTGTCTCGTGCATTGGCTGTTTTCCAAGGGAGTCCCTTTGTCCCTCGAAGGGTCACGGACCCCCCCCCCTCTTCCAACCGAAAAAGCTGAGAGGGGCCTTTTAGTCTTTTTAACCACCACTTCACCGTAGCCTCTGTGTGGGCCGTAGAAGTGGGCCCGTTTCTGCCCCCAATACAGGCTTCACATGTACACAAATCTCGACTCCTATACATACACATACCTACCCGCTGTTCCTGCGGTGCGGGAAATTGGGCGAAGGGGCAGCGGGCCCCATCTCAAACTCTCTGCGTACAGCCTGGAAAGGGAAGGGGCCCACTTTGACGTATTTTTATTCGAAAAATCCCAGCTACATCTCTTGTTGGGGGTCAGGCTTTTTTGACTAAGTTAAAATAATAATAATAATAATTTTTTTAAAAAAAAAAAAAATATATATATATATATATATATATATATATATATATTAAAAAGCGGAAATTTGTGAGAATGAAAGTGATTGCCCTATGTTGGGTAATCCCATGCTTGGATTCTCCTCCGAAACACAGATCATTATTATTATTATTATTATTATTATTATATTTTTTTGGGTGTACATGTGTTTTGATGAGCCGGAAGCAAAGACTGAATTTTAGAGCACCTTAATTGTGGATTAAGTGTACTAACCATAAGCCAAAACATTGATTAGCTGAGATCCATTGTTTATCGTGACTAGCTATGAGAAATCCTCAGCTTTCCAATCGGGTATGTTGACCTTAACTTTAGAATATCCTAGCGAGTGGGCGACGCCTTTAAAAACACACAGAATTGAGTGTGTGTGAGTCCGCGACGGGACGCAAGACACCTAAGTGGTCACGCTTAAAAAAAAAAAACACTCATTAAATCATTTATGAGAGCAATTAAATGAATTTATTTTTTTAGTGAACTCGAAATACACGATGGATTGGATCCAAATATATATATATATATATATATATATATATGCACACAATGGATGAACAAAATTTTTAACAGCAGGGATAACCGTAAAATGTTACTTTTTTATTATAAATCTTAATCCGTGTATACATATATATATATATATATATATAATAAAAAGATAGTATAAATCTAAAATTTCTCTCGTTTTTTTATAGATCCTGTGTCCGAAAATAGAACTTAGAGAGATCCATTTTAGTACTGTAGTGCCAGGACAACCTTCTAACCCATGATTTGACAGGCCAGGTGGCTCTGGCTCCCTCAATCAAATCAAACCTCTGCATTAAAACTGTACTCTTCCTTATTAATAGGCCCTCTCTCTCTGTTGCCAACTCCTCCTCCCTTGGTTCCTTTTCCCTCCAAAAAAATAAATAATAAATAATAAATAATAAATAAATAAAAGAAGCCCGATCTCACCCTTCGCGTAGCATGCAGCCGTCGCGAGGAACCGAATCGTCGTCTGTGAGAAAATGACCGTAGCATCCCCAGGATGCACAAAGCTTATTTAGAGGACGACAGTGGTCTTGGGTTGCAGGCAGGCTACTCTGGTAATTTACCAAGCTTCGTCGTGGATGGCCATCGGAGCAATCTCCGAAAATACATTTTCGGGCCGTTTTCGTCTAGAGCTTGAACAACAGAAAGGAAAGGTCGAGTTTGCCCGACCCATTAGTCTCCATGCACATGCAGAGATGATTGAAAATGCATAATTGAAACATCACTGGAACTCACCCCAGAATTGTACTCATTCCACTTTGACTAAAAAGCCCATTATAAAAATAAATAAATAAAACGAGAAAGAATTACCCATTTTTTAATGATTATGAATACATCTTTTCAAGCAATAATATTTTTCTAGCTATATAAATAATAATTTCCCAATTATATCGATTTTCCTCTTTTCCTTACCATCCTCGATCCAGACTGCTCATTTTATAATATATTATGCATGGTAAAGAACAAAACTAATAATAATAATAGTGGGGTGGGGCTTCCTCTCTCTCTCTCTCTCTCTCTCTCTCTCTCCCTCCTTCTAACACAGACATAAAATTGTGGGGTGCCAGAAATATTTCGACGGTGGCAGTCTTAGCTATGGTTGCTGTACATCTGGAGTAGAGGAACGGAGCCGCTTGGCCAACGGTTCAGCTGCTTCGGCTTGGCTGCTGGAGCTGGGATTCTCTAACTGCGTGTCGCAGCTCCCGCAACCAGCCGCGTCGAGAACACCGACTGGGCTCGAAGGCGCCGGTGACGGCTCAGCCATCGTCGGGACTTTTAGCCCGGCGGAAGGGCACGTGTCGATCAGGTACTCCTCCATGAGTTGGTGACAGCTTCTCACCGTTTCCTTTTCAGGGCCAAAAAAGAGAAACCAATCACAAAAACACATTTTCGGACACAGATTTCAATGCTTGTTTTAAGTCTTCCAAATTCTTGGAATTTTTTACTATCACAAAAATGACCCCAAACAGTCCAAAGAATTTCATATCCAGTCCAGAAAGAATGTACTTTGTTTACTCCTCCGTGGAAGAAGCATCCGCTAGCCGCGGGCACCTCAAAGTCCTCCCCGGCGGCGGAAAGCACAGCCGCCGCCGCTATCGTCGACGGTGGGAAAGCCAAGAAATCAATCACTGAAAAATACGAACAAAAAAAAAACAAGAAGAAAAGCCAATTCCAACACGATCAACTCTCGGAGATGGATTAAAGTCGGATTTTGGGTGGGGTAAGAATCCGAATTACCGCGAGTTGTATTGAGAATGAGATCCGACGAAGCAGCGAAGACCCGATTGTAGTCAGCGGCGGGTTTCGAAGAGGAACAAGAAGGGAGCTTGGAGATGAAATAATCGAGATAATCAAAGGGAGTGACGGCCCGCAGCCTCCAACCAAGATTGGCCATGACCCAGAGCTCCATTCGCTGCACGGTCTTGGGTTCAAACACGAATCCGGGTTCAAGTACTTGGAGGTCCAGCAATAGCGGCACGTGGGGTTCCTCCATTTTTGCTGCTAAAGACAAGCAAGCCACTGAAAGGAGCTGAAACGGCCACCCATTCGCCTGTTTTAATGGGGAAAAACGTTTGAACACGGTTTGAATAGAATAAACAATGCTGCTAAAAATTGAAACTTTCCCTGAAAATGAGACAATCTCTCTTGAATAACACGACGTTTCAACGAGAATACGTTTACTTTCTTATAGAATATGGGCCAATTTCCCATTGGCAATCTGGCCTTTTCCCAAGAAAATGGAGTTTCCCAGGAGAAGAAAAAAAAAAAACAAGAAGAGAATCAATTTTGATGGTCTGTTTACCGGGAGAGAACGGTAGGAAAAGAAACGGTCAAAGTAGTTGACAGAAAGCAATGCCGTCACTGGTCTGAAACGATAGTATGCATGAACCTGCATTTCACCAATTTCACCCATCCAATCCATCAACAAAGTACAGTGCATAAATGCTATCTAAGATATACATAAATTTGTGCGTGTATGTATAAAGCATACCTTGAGGATCCATTTGATGGAGTCCTGGCGAGCGGTGACGTCGATGGAGCGGTCGCGGCAGCGGGGAAGGTAATCGGATGAAGGCATGAACTGAGGCTCGGATTCAATCAGCTTGTTGATGGTGTTCTCATCTGATAATGGAGAATATGGAGATTGGAATTGAGGGCGATCGGAGATCCTTGTGTCGGCAATGGGCTGCACCACCTCACTGGCTTCCTCCCCGCAGTTCAGGCTGGAATAAACGGCGGAGGCAGAGTGGTTTGGCGACTGATCGGGGCGACCCATAGTGGCTGTGGGGTTCAGTTTTTTGGTCTGGGTATTTTGGTCATGGCCTGGTTGGGTCCTCTGGGCTTTGCATCTTTTAGCTTCTCTCACTCTAGAATGGCTTTTCGTTCCCTTCTTTTTTTTTTTTTCTTTTTGCTTTTATTTTATGGTTTGGTTCCTTTCCCTTCTCTCTCTTCTGCTTTATACGGAGGTGTATGTGCCATCTGGAGTGTAGAGTTCTGTTGGTATTTGTTTGGACTTTGGCGTGTTTCGTCCAGCTGCTCAAACCGTCTAAATTAATTAAAATTTAATTCAAATCAAAGTCGCTAAAATCTTTAGAAAATGAATTGGACTTAGATGGTGATTTAGAAAAACTGCAAGTTGCAATTTAGCTAAAGATTAAAAAATTTAATTTCCCAATGAGCAAACTCAAACCGTTACTAAATTTTACGCTATTAAATCTTGTTATATATATATATTTATGTATACTTGATTTATCAAATATGAGATTGTTTAATTTGGTATGTAAATCTCTAGGAGGACTTCTATGAGAATGTTCCTTTTTAATTAATAATGGATTGATGTAAGACACTTGTCTAATAACAAAAAAACAATATATAAAATAAAATTGAAAAAAAGATAACTTATCTTTTCGTTATAAATGATACCAATTTTAGTACATAGATGAATAGGAACTCTAAATGGCACAAATTTAAATGATTTTCGCCGTAAAAGTTCGTAATTAGAATGTTATCTCAACGAGAATATAGTTTATTAATTAAATTATCCTTGCTTGGCGCGTACGGCGTCTCAAGAGTTGGAACATTAATTGCATAAACGGAGGATTTAGTGTGCCTTTCGTTCTGCCCATCGAGGGGATTGGAATTAAATCGTGTACAGAATCCAAGCACGTGCACAATACAAGAGTGGATATATTATAAAGTGTATGTGGTTACCATAAAAAATCGGTCTGGAGTAGTTCCTAATAGGATTAGTCTAAGGAGTAGCCATGAAAAGATTAAAAGTATCTTTTTAATACAGCAAGATAGAGCCGAGATTAGGAAAGCTAATTTATAAGATTAGAAAGCATATCAGGAAAAGAAAAAAAAAAAAACTATACACACGCACGCACGCACGCACGTAGAACAGAAAGAAACTACAAAATATGTAAAATAAGTGGTGCTGAGAATTATCTTTTGAAACATATAAAAATGAGTTTGAATCTCAGTGTTATAATTTAAATACCAAAAAGAAAACTACAAGACGAAATGAAATGAAATGAAAAGTCGGGGTGAGATAGCACTGTATGCTAATTAGGACTATAAATAGTTGGAGACCCAACCTATAAGAATTCA
Source organism: Bruguiera gymnorhiza (assembly GCA_020883675.1). Taxonomy (NCBI): domain Eukaryota; kingdom Viridiplantae; phylum Streptophyta; class Magnoliopsida; order Malpighiales; family Rhizophoraceae; genus Bruguiera; species Bruguiera gymnorhiza. Next base: position 6,448,147 of record JAIRCJ010001062.1, on the reverse strand, counting down.
AGTAAAATCCCCTTCATCAGTAATTCATGCCAGACAATTCAACTAGATCATTATTGAAAGCTAGTCAATCGTGTATTAAAAGCACAAGTGCATTAATCTGCCGATTATCTGTACCATCATCCATGTTTTAATTTATTGCGTCATCACATAATGAAACTGGGAATCTTTTCTTTTTTTCTTTTTTTTTTTGGTAGATTAAACAGGAAAGCTTACACTGAGTAGTTAGCAGAACAACCCGGATCTTTCCTCTCAACATAGCCATTCTATCGAATGCAAGTAAAATTTGGTCAAAATTTAATCTAAATCTCATGAGATTGCATAATTGAAAGGAATTCACCAAATAAATTAACCGATTCCCATGTCTTAACTACTTGGGCTCTTCGTTTCAAGAGCCCCCTCAATTTCACTCCTCGGGCTTTTCCCACTTCCCAACTTTATTGAGCTATTCCCAAGCGCCGATCCAGTAGCCTCGGATTTTCTTCTAGTTCCAAAAAAAAAAAAAAAAGTAGACTCTATCTTCTTTAGGACGAATCCGTGCCAATCGAGATGGACTTTTGTGTCCAGTTGTGGTTTCAATTTCAATGATCCGATTCAAGTCAACATTCACTTATAGGTATAAAGGGTATAAAATATGTATTAAAAATTTTATATTAAAAAAATAAAAAAATATAAATATAAATAAAAAGTATTTATACACTCGATCTTTTCTCCAATTTTGCTCTCCAGCGCGACGAGTTTTGAAAGAAAACAAAAGTAAGACCAAAAAAAAACAAAAAAAAAAAACAAAACAGAGGTGTCAGACGAAAAGACAACAATGCCATTTGTGTTCCTATTCTTGGCATTTTCGAGCCTTTTCGGACTTCCCACCAAAACAATCAGAATATTCTTTTCTAATTAATTGGATTAATCCAAGTAATTTTATTAATTAATCGAAATTAGCTAATTAACCAATAATTCCTAATGATAAAAGGAAAAAAGTCTCGCGGTGTGCCCGCCGGCGGAGAGCGCGGAGGGCAGCAAAATGATCACCGGTTCTAGTGGTAACCCGTAGCCAGGGTGGGGGGCAGAGGAATCGTGTGTTTTTTGAGTTTGAAAGTGAGGTTGGGTCTTGGGTTGTTGGGAGTTGCCTCTGTAGCATTTGATCTAAGGAATAGAGCTATAATTCATGATGAGCAGAGGATGGAGAATCGAATAATCGTTCCGTTCAGTGGTCGACGGTGCCGCGGTGGCCGTATCCCGACGGCGGAGCAGAGGATTTGTGGGTGTACTTTTGTGTTTTTAAGCCTTTGATAAAGTTGCGAGATTGGTGTGTGATTCGAGTTGTGGCGAGGGGATCTGAGGTTGGAGGACGTCGGCGTCCTGCCGCGCCGGTAGCAGCCGTCGGCATTTGTTTCCAATTGCTCTTTCTTCTCCTCTTTGATTCTTCGTTTCGATCAATCAAACCTCGATTTGATGTTACTGGTTACTAAAGGTTGGGTAATGATGTGACGATAGCTTGGTGCCTCTGTGTTTCCGGAAAATAGGCGAAAAGCCGCCCGGAACGGACCAAGAAGCGGGCTCGAGGCGGCGGCGCGAGTCAGAAGGGGAAGGGTTAGGGCGGATCGGTTCACCCGAACCGACCTCGCGGTCGGCCTAAATTTTATTGCTCGCCAGCGTCAAAACGCCCGCGTTTCATTGTACCGACGGTTCGGTCATTGCCCAACCCAACTGACCTATAGGTCCGTTGCATTTCTAGACTTTGTTGTCTTGTGCACGCTGTCATTACTTTCTTCAAAAGCCAATTTCGTGTGGCACGCAGCATTCGCGCTTATGTGATTCAAGATCTTTTTTCTATCCGATGTGTAGTCGGATCGTACCTGCCCATCCGTGACACTATGCTTGCTTTGCGGTGGACTCTGTTGCTTCCCAAGTCCAAGCAGGAGTGAACTTGATACCAATCTAATAGGCAGTTTGAGTCAACGCAGAACAGGTGCGGAAGGGAAAATCGCTGGAGCCGGAAAATCCTTGCAAGCCCTTTGTTTAGCATTGGAATTGGCATTCGAATTGGAATTGAACAAATCCAATTTCACTTCTGATTCTAATTCCAACTTAAACTGCAGGCAGCAAACATCTTACATTTCCAGACAGACTTTTCACCCTCAGCAATGCAACTTACAATTTCACGTGTTTGGCAAGCTTGGTGAGTGATATTACTTTTAGGGTCAACGCATTGCAATCACAGTTTGGAAACTTTGTCAATAGTAAACCCCAAGTTACTGCATCTACCCTGTAAAAATTATTTTTTTTCTGTAGTCCACACCTGGTATGCATTGTTGTTCAACATGAAACACTACGAGTGCAATAAATTTAGAATTCTTCTCTATTTTCACTCTTTCTGAGCCCTTTCGCTCATGGCAACCAACAGGTTCAGAGTTAGAATGAGGGAAAGAACCTGTTAAGGCCCCAAGGCAATGAATAGAATTCTTCACTCCTGGTATCCCGATCGAAATATCGAAACTTCTGCCACCAATGCCTTCCGCTGTCCCGGCGGGTTGAGCTGTGCCTGAGACTGTGAGTGCAGTCCAAAAAGTAGGCGACTATAAGTGCCACTGTTGCTGGCGACGAGAATATCACTTGCATGATGTCATTAAACTGCGGCAAATCACGGAATCAGAACAACTTCGTTAATCCAATGAATATTTTAACATGCTTATTAGAACAAAAAAAACAAGGAGGAGCATTTCAAGAATACACACCCAAATGGAACGAGTGTGAACAGGGCCATGATCTTTTATTAGTAGGAATTCGTTGAAGTATTGTGGGACAGAGAGGCCCATGAACAGAGAAAAGCCTAGGATGAACTTTGACCTGAAGCTATTCAGGTTGCAGAACTGCAAAAATCCAATTCCAGCTGCAGCTGCTCGCCCCCACATATGCATATCGTAACCAAAAAATTGTCAGACACATTGAGTCTTGCGTAAATTATTTTATATACAGCAGCCGCGGCATTAAGAAACACACAAAGAATCAGTTTCTGCCACCTACCTACATAGGCGAAGAGCACACAGTATAAAGCTGCCATAATTGGCAAAGGTATTGAAGCAAGAACAGCCCCAAATTTCCCTGCAAAGATGGCAGATCGAATATGGAACCATTAGAGAAAGCAAAAGGCGGTCAAAATTGCAGGCATTGTGCCAAATTCATGTTGAAACACTGTTTAAACAGAAGATGAAAATGGAAAACTAAGGTGACATTGGAGAGATGGATTGCAATATGGAGCACCTAGTACGGAAAAGAAAAGCATGAAGCCAGCTGATATTTGAACGACCCTGCAACTTCCAACTCGTGTTAATCCCAGAAGACCTGCATTTTCCCTGTAATTGCAAACACCGTAATGAGATCACAGCATTGGCAGAAAAGAATGCCAGGATTGACGTATTACTAACTCCAAAGTTCAAAGTAATTACACTGAAGCAGTGGAGCCACTCCCTGTTCCAAACAAACCAGAAAGCAAAGTTCCTATTCCCTATGTAAATTCACAAGCAAACAAGTGAGGCAGGGCGCAGAGTTAACGACAAAAGAAATATCAGAATCGCTTGCTACCTGCCAGCCAACACCACGGCTGAGTACAGAAGGTGGTATAGGGGTAGCGCTCCCATATCTTGATGCTGCGATAAATGTACCAGTGGACTACCAAGAAAATGAAATATTATCAACAATCAACAAGGATATGACATGGGCATCTGTTGGAGAAGCACTGAAGTATCAATCAGAAACATTTCAGGAAGTAACAATCATTGTCTCTCTTAATTGAAGAACATGAAAAGAGAAACTTAGAACCCCAAGAACCAGGACATAGATACAAAGAACGTCTAGCCCTTTTGCTTTACGTATGTTTTGAAGCCTTTCTGAACCCAACTCAGCAAAAAAACTAACCACGAAAAGCATAAAATGAAAATGAAAAGACAAAAAAAATTGCTTGAGAAGATGTTTTCTCTAGTCATGTTTAGCTAATTCCCACCTACTCACTGAACGAGAATAGCCAATAGAACTTACAATAGCCTAGATATTTGCCTAAGATATTGGACTCGGGAAAACACTATATTAGGCATTTAGAAACAAATGGAATTCGGTTATGAGTTGCACCTCAATAATATCAACCAAGCAAGCAGCCATCATTGCAAAGACAGAACCAGGCTCAAAAGTGGGACGCCCCCATTGAAGCGGATATGGAACCCTTATCCTGCAAAAAAAGTAAATAAAAAAACTGCTTCTCATACTTATTCCCAATTGTAGGCAGGAGTTGAAAATAGATTTTGACATATAAAATCAACTGGTGAACCTGTAAATGTTAAAAAACACAAGCAGAAACTTAAGTGCTCTTTCCAGTGAATATGAACTTAAAACCTTTTTCAACCTTAAAACTTTAAGCCCTTGTTGCTCCGTCTACTGGTACGAAGCAATGTTAAGAGTCAGACAATATCGGATGCTTCAGAGAGTTTGGAATAGCGCAACAGTATTTTTTAGCAGAACAGAAGCAGCCAATCTATGATGCAGAATTTGAATTAAGATTTTATACTGAATGCACAAGTAGGTTTATCATCAAGACTTGAACTCACCAAGGAGCAGCACTAATAAGTCCAGAACGGTCAGCACGGCAACTAATTTGTGTTTTATCAGATGCTCTGTTATATGCACCAGCTGCGGTCAAAATTTCAGCATAGATCCATACAATTATAGTAGAGAATAGGACTGCATATCGATTGATTATGGCTCCCTTTGATCCCAAGTAATGGGGAAGATACTGCAATAGGATCAGTTACAAAGTACAATGTAAAATTTTTTCTGTAGAACTAATGCAAAGTGTGAGAGCATGTAAATACAAAAGTTAGGCTAAAGTGCAACCAAGCCCACTTATTATGTCTTTTCAAATGGACGATCCAGGAGATAATTTTGGTTTCTCCCATACTTTCTACTTACCACCAGAGGATAAATGCAGATAAGGGTAACAAATGTAGATCTTTATAACATCCAATCCACTGGTTGGTAATGTACACATATACAACATATTTAGAGCAATATTTTTCTGCTGCCTGATAAAATCTAGCATTAAATCAATTATGTCTCTTACCTGAGATAAGAAAACCAAGATAACCAATGCTGGGAGTCCAACTTCTATGCATTTTGCCAACTACAAGAATTAACCAAGAGCAGGCCATTTATGATTAGTTCAATTCCAAACATAAGGAAAATTCAGGATTAACATATGTAGTTTCATAAAACTTTGCCTGCAGATAAACTAGTTAAAGCGAGGAAGTGAAACAGCCAACACAAATCATAACGAATCTTCCGCTTAAACCAAAATTTGTTTGGGGTGAAGTCCAGTTCAAGAATTAAAACGCTAACGTTTCCGTGTTCAGTTTGTCATGCACGATCCGGTTGTGACTTCCAAGAACCAAGGTTGGGTTAGGCATGGATTGGTGCTTACTGAGAAGCTAGAAGTCACTTAACTCATGTAAGCTCCGGTTATTTCATGGATATTCAGCGAAACGGCTACAGAAATTTATACCTAAAATGACTACTGATACAAATTTATTGAAGAAAAACAAAGAGAGTCAAAACAAAGAATATGAAAAAATATTAGTACTAAAAACTCCATAATTTTTTAGGGTCAATTTTTTAATTTATTATAAACTAATTTTTTTTTAAAAAAATAAAATATTTCATAATTTTATTTGATTAATTATAACTGTTTTAATTATTTTTTATTAAAAAAATAAATTTTAATTAAAAAATATAAAAATTTTTAAATTTTAATTATAAAATTTTATAATTAAATTTTTATATAACCCGCTAAAACAATATAGTGAGTTAGACTATATGAACCTGAAATTTCAAAGATTTCCAGCAGGTAGCTATCATTTAGGTATGTTACACATGCGGTAGACCCCCAGATAACAGTTAAATTGGGATTTCAATGCCCTTACCCGTGGGAATCCATGTGCATAGAGTCCAAGTCCAGTGAGAATTACCAGAGGGACGGCAGCGAGAGGGCTAAGAAATCTGCATCAGAAGAGACTCATATGATATTGTGATGTATAAAAGGGGTTAGGTAATTCATCCCAGATCCATCAAGAAACTTTTTGCGGAATCACACCTTGCGAAAATTCTCCACAAGCCGAAGAAACCAATAACGATTTGCAAGCTCGACGCAACTATGATTGCTCCTTGTAGGGCTCTCATGGATCGCTTAAACTTCTAAAAAAGGCCCGGAAAAGAATAACAAAGAACTTTAGCACAAATTCAAATTAAATCAAGCATACATATACGGAAATTTCCAACTGACTTGCCAAGTACAACCAGAAAAAAAGGAAACGCTAACCTTATGGGATTCAAGAAATTCATCATGAGGATCGCCTTTTGCTGACAAAGCAATGGAGATTGCAGGAATAATGAAAGCATATGACCCTCTCATCACGACAGGAAGCCGAGTGCCGAACCAAGTCTGCAGGAGCGTGTTGATCCCCGCAACAAACAGCAGGGTGCAAACCATTTCTGCCTTGTCCGACTAAGATCAAACAAGACAAAACAGAAGAGGAACAGCCATTAATATGTGGAAACAAAAAAACAAAAAAAGTAATGAAAATCATTAAAAGTATGTAGAAGGTTGCAAGGTGTTGTTACGCGGCTGCCATCCATAAGATGGACAAGTATTGTGGCTATGATCACAGTAGTTCCGAGCATCACCACAAAGTGTTGAAATCCTAATAGTATTGCCTGCGCTGCATATTCCACAGGACAAAATATTTCACGTTTGCCGAATTTTCCAACAAAATAAAACAAAGAAACCCAGAGAAGGGAATGTAGAATAAATTTTTGCTAGGCTCAATTTCGTACTCTAGCCTAATTACCAGAATATTTAAATAATATTACCAAAAAAAAATCAAAATTAACGCTTTTTTTTTTCTTTTCTTTTATTTTCCCCTTTTCTTGCATTTTATCTGCAACCAAACATAACCCACAGCATTTAAAAGAACAAAAGAAGCAATGCGCGGAAGACAAACTATTAATCCTCAAGCTTTGCCAAGAAATTGACTGGATTTCATAAATAAATAAATAAAAAAAAAAGCAAACACCGTGAGTTGCGATTCTTGATGAAACAGGACAAAGAAACGAAAGAATAGGGAACGAGACAGTAAAATGACATTCAAGAAAGCCTCCATTAAACCAAGAAACAATTTTACGCCCATATCCATATCCATATCCATATATATAAAAGTGCACAGAGAGAGAGAGAGAGAGAGAGAGAGTACGCCAAGCAGGGGAGCTGGAAACGCAGAAGTCGACGCCGGGAAGCTGGTCCTTCACGGGGAAGGGCTGGAACTCGTCCACCTTAGAACCACCCCCTCCTTTCTCTGCCATTGTCTCTACTACCGTAAGATATCGTTTTCCACGTTTATGTCTCTCCCCGTTTGCTGTCTCTGTTTCTTGATCCCTCTCCCTCTCTCTTTCTCTGCTTGGTAGGGATCAAAACGTTTATATAAACGAGCAGGCGACGGTAGATGTTAAAAATGCTGTTGCTACGACGTTGCAAGAAAACGACTCATTTTCTGTGTCTGATATGGACATCCACGAGAGTTACTTGTGTCCTGCTTGCTTACTTCTTCTTCTTATTATTATTATTATTATTCTTTTTTTTTTCTTTTTCCCAATTTTAGAGAGTCTCCTGGTGTTAATATTGTTTGGAAACTGATAAAGTTTCCGGATTAGCAAGTTCAAAAGAGTTTTCTCAAGAAAATTTTCGTGGCCGTTAAATGTTCGGGATTATTTTCAGGGGGGAATCAGGGTTTAAATGATTCAAGATAGTGGGCATAATCCCAAATTAAAGATTATAAATTGTGTTTAAAGTTACGAGACTGTGTTAAAGTTATATCTTATTTCATTGTGAGCTGAGTCTGAGTGACATAAAGGATTATCGCGTAAAAATAAATGTAAAATTGCCCGATCAAAATCTTGGCAATGTCCTCTAACAGTTATATATATATATATATATATATATATAAAGAAGTAAGAAGCTGGTGCGTTAGGCGGGTCTGTTCTGACTTTGTGATTGTGAAGCAACAAAGTGGTACAAAAATAATTTTGAACATTTCTGGAAGCATATAGCTTTTTTTTTTTTTAACAGTAAAAAAGTTATGTACAAATATATTAATTAATTAATGTATTTATGAGTTAAAATTGTATAAACATGGTGCGCGTTACTTGCCGAATTTTGCATATATTTTCATGGTAAACAAAAAGAAAGGCAGAAATTATTTCTCTTCGGAAAGCGATCAAATCCCCGCCAACCCGGATTAGCCCTCGCCCGTGGCCGTGGCTGGCTGATCTGAGAGGAGGGAGTCCCATCGGCATGGCCATGCCCACAAGTCATAAGCTCCTTTTTCTATTAAGCCACCGCATAATGAAAACTAGAGTTGGAATGCACCGAAAGCTATGGTGTTGACAATAGGACCACAAAAAAAAAAGAAAGAAGAATTGATAATCTCAATTAAGTTCGTCAACTAATTAATATATTTTCCTATCACTTGTTATTGTTAATGTCTCCAAACACGAAACAATGTGTCTAATTGGAACGGATAGACGATTGGCATGTTTTTTAATGAACGAATATAAGTATTCAACATTATTGCTACATTATTATACCCTTGTGCAAGGAATTGAGGGCGGTTTAGTCAATTTTTCATTTAATTTATCAGTTATACTTTTTCATACAATAGCTTATTAATTACACCCATTTTTCGGTCTATATATATATATATATATATATACACAAATACCCCTTTCTTGTGAAGCAGAGCAGAGGAGCAGGTGATGACCATGTTTGTACTGTCTGCTACGCAAAGAAACTAGAAAACACGTACATCATCAAAATATGGTATGCCCACAGGAAATTTTTTAGACTTTTTTTTATTACATAATATATATATATATATATATATATATATATATATTATTTTTTTCTAGAATCTAATGAAAGGAATTTGGAAGATTTTCTGGGTGAAAAATTTGCTAGTTGACTTTCTCGTCGAATATTGGTGTCCGTTGGCCTACGACCATCAACCCATGAAAAGGGTTGATGTGCCAGTCGTAGACCCAAAAAAAAAAAAAAAAAGAATCCCTATCCCACTCGGGATACAAGAAATGTTATTTTTTAAGGAAGTTTTTTAGGTAAATGTGCTCAATCAATGTAATCATAATTAAACTCAGATTATGAATGTTTTGCTATGTCTATTAAAATAATACAATACTTTGATGGGAAGGTGTTTTTTTTTTCTTTTTCTTTTTGTACACCCATCATTTTTTTTCATTGAAATTAAAGTTTAGGAATTTGATGAAGTTAAATGTGAACACTCGCCCACCCAAAAAGTTTCTCTCTCATACATAATCCTAATTTTAATAACGCATTGACAAGAGACAATAAAAAGTTAAATGCTACAAAATTTTAGTTGAATTTTCATTTTCTCATGAAAATTATATAATTATTTTCATTATCACATATAAATAATTATGAACTTAAATAATTATTTTAAAAATTTCAAATCTAAATTTTTTTAAAAAATAAAAAACATAAAATTTGTGAGAAAGACAACACAATTTCATTGTATAATTCGTATTATTTTGAATCTTCAAAAAATAAACACGTTCCCATCTAACTCCAACATAATATAAATTGCAATTTAGCAATCAACTCGATTACATCTTGGTCGACTACTTTTCTAGACGGTTGAACTCTTCGGCTCGAGATTGGTTATTTAATTAGCTAACTAGGGTGACGAAAAGAAACAAAAAAAAAAAAAAAAGGAAACGAAAGCAAATCAAACATTGATTATTGTTTTCGAGAACTACTTTCTAACCTACCGAGGAAAGAAGAGTAGAACGCATAAGCAAGAAATAGGATATTCCATAGTTCCAAATCAGCAAGTCTTTCTTGAGTGATAAGAAACATTTTTTTTTTTTGGGAATTTGTTTGTTTTGCTATCATTCTAATTCTAATGATATGACTGGTAGTCGAAGGAAGATGCACCAACCATGCCATACATTCCGCTCAGCCCTCTGACTTGCGGTGAAAATAAAAAAGGAAAACAGAAATCCAAGTCGGTAATCTGCCTGAGTTTGATAAAAAAAGGGTGAGAATGTCTTTGTATGGCCCCAATTCTGATTAGCATTCATTGCAACCCATTTTGAGGTAGAGACATTTGGGTCCTAAACATAATCAAGGCTATAACAATAAAAAAATTAATTAAAGTAGAATTAAACTGAGAGTCGATTGCATCAAATTAAGTTTCAATCCAATCTCATGTAATGGTATTTTATTATTATGCGCATCAGTTTTTGGTATCTTTTCCTTTGAGGTTTGACAAATTTATCTAATATTACTTGTGGGGCGGATTTATCATCAGGCATTGGATAACCCGTTCGGATTGGGGACATGCATGCGAAGATATCCGAGGCCACGTATTGGGTTGGTTGGTTGGTTGGTTGGTGGATATTCGACATTGATGGTAGAGTAGGGGGGACAGGGTGGACGAGAACACCCAGGCTCACATCAACCGTAGTTTTGCTAGTTATATAATCGCTCCAGTTTATAAGCTAAATGAGCTTTGTCCCTGTGTTGCAGGCCTCCAGCCACACACACACACACACACACACACACACACACACACGATCTCATGAAATCATAGGTTGACAAATGTGAAAACGCATCTCCAAGTATACCAGGAGTATCATTTTTGTTATCCTAATGTCAGTGGGAGACAGAGGTGAAATCAACTCAAGAAACTTTTTTTATATGTTATGAATTAACCGATTTTTTGTAGCGAAACTGATCATTTCATATTAATACGAGAGATGTTCAATAGTCAATGCCATCTTAATTATATAGTGTCTTTTTTATTTTTATTTTTAAAAAAAAAACAAAGAAAGAATCAAAAGAGTTGGCAATACTTTTGTTCGTAGATTTCAATTATCTAACTCAAGGCCGATTCAATTCAATTTGTCTACAGACTACAATCTTAAAATCTCAATGTCTTTCTCTAATGGTTATTTGTTTCATAGGTGCAGCAGCAGCAGCAGCAGCAGCAAAGCCCAGATTGCCATTTGGCACTTTACTATACTTGAAGCTAAGAACGCGAAACTCTTTAATGTAATTGAGAAGACAAAAAGAGAAAAAAAAAAACAAAAAGAAAAACACTGATTAGGAGGTTTGAAAGAATTCAAAAACCCCCACCTTAATTGTGCAATAAACTAGCACAACGAAAAATGCAACGAAGTCAGTGGAACAAAATCTCTCGCATTAAAACCTCTCAACCCATCACCTAATCAAGTGCCGCCACGTCACCATCCACAAAATTGTTGACACGTCAAAATCATTTGCTTCAACTAATTCCTTTTTTTTATTTTTATTTTTCCAACTAATTCATTTAACACGCGAAGAAAATGGAACAGACAATTAGCCAGACCGAAGTCAATCGCTGTCATGCAAGCTTGTCTGCATGTGCAAACGCTATCTTGATTTGTTAGATTGAATGACTCTGTCCACAGTCAACTAATCGAATGGCTGTGAACAAATATCATGCTTGCGCAACACAAATGCTACCCAATTACCCAAAGATGATGCTTTTGTAAAAAGAAATAAAAAAAATAAAAAAAAAATCCTTAACTTTCCAGTGTAACAAAAAAGAAAAAAAGAAAAAGAAATGTTCTATCAATAAACCAAAAATAAAAAGCCAAAATTTGAGTGCTACCCAATAACGAAAAGATAATGCTTTTTTTTTTAAATTAAAAAAGTAAAATTACAACAAAGCAGACCCAAAACCTACATTGATTGTAACTGCCCGGCTCCTTATTTGTCCAGGACACTAACCACTTTGTTAATCCGTATATAAACAAATATGAAGTATCTAATTGCCCCAACCGCTTTTACAGTTTGCACAGCCTGCCTCTCTCTCTTTCTCTCTCTCCCCAACTCTCTCTCTCTCTCTCTCTCTTCAGATTTATAAAATCAAAATCAATTAGAGGGTAAACAAGAGAAGAGTTTCTGATCTCTAATATTTAGAAAGAATCCCCACAGAGAATGAGTTATTACAACCAGCAACAGCCTCCTGTTGGTGTCCCTCCTCCCCAAGGTTCTGCTTTTTTTCTTTTTTTTTTGGATTGATTCCTGAATAATAAAGTATTATGGGTTTCTTTTATTTGGGTTATGTGGGTTTTGAATTTTCTTTTATCTGCTTGCATTAGTTGTTGGGGTCTGATGAATCTAAATAGGTGATTTTGGGGGGGGGGTTCGCTAATTGATGAATTCCTAATCACTGACGGGTGTTAATTTGATTGGGGAACAGGCTATCCACCAGAAGGATATCCGAAGGACGCTTATCCACCGCCGGGATATCCTCCACATGGTTACGCACAGGGTTATCCTCCCCAGGGATATGCTCCTCCTCCTCCTGTCTATGCTCCTCAATATGCCCAGCCACCCCCTTCTCAACAAAGAAGCAGCAAGGCTGGTTGTTTAGAAGGATGGTACGTTAAGGCCCCACCTCTCATTCCCCTCTCTTTCTCTCTGTGCGTGTCTTGGTATTAATTTGATGTTTAGATGTCTCTGGCCTTCCTGAACTCGAGCAAGATAATTAAGATCGGATCTGGGATAATCTTGGTTGGTTTGATGGGTAAAAGAACAAGGGATAATCAAGGAAACTACGTCGTTTCTTTGCGCCTAAGTTGCGTTTCCCGCCACTCGTTTTGCGTTCAGAACTCATGATTGGTCCGACCAACCGCCAGGCTTTAAAAATCTCGGAAGTCCCCATGGTACCCTTCATTGAAAGGGTATTTTGGTCACACGGGTGTTGTGGAAATCTAGGCTGTGCTGCAGTGTTTTTCGAGCGTTGTTGCAACTTGTTTTATGTCTTATTTGTAGAATAATCATGGGTGAGTGTTGAGTTACAGGTTTTCTCGACGTGGGTCTTTATTTATTTATTTATTTTTTTTTTTTGTTTTTTGATCCTGCAGTTTGGCTGCTCTCTGCTGTTGCTGTCTCCTGGATGCCTGCTTGGGATGAGGAGCTCCGGTTGATTCAATCGAAGTAACGACATCATTGAATGCGTGGCCTAAACTGAAACATTAGTTTTGCCGTTCCAGCTATCTTATTCTAATTACGCACCTCTTTTCTTTTCTTTTCGAACTCTTAGTCCAATTTCGTTTGCGCTTCTTGGATTTGCTAATTCCTGGTTCACATCTGAACTGAACTTTAGGTGATTATATTATGTGGGAGATTCCCATGTTATACATTTTGCACAGCTGTTTTATTTTGCACGTTTATCATATTATATTGTTCAACAAATATTGTTATAAAGTGATTATTTTTTGAAACTTTATACATTCAGCATTGTCGTTTGTCAATATTATGATTAAAAAGACAAATTACAGCCATTGTTCTATATTGCACGCCACATCAATGTAATGTTTTTAAATATATAATGTGCAAACAATTAAATTATAATGCACATAAGACCTAAGAAACATACACAACCAGCCATCAAGAGGGTAACATACACAACCAGCCATCAAGAGGGTAACATACACAACCAGCCATCAAGAGGGTAACATACACAACCAGCCATCAAGAGGGTAACATACACAACCAGCCATCAAGAGGGTAACATACACAACCAGCCATCAAGAGGGTAACATACACAACCAGCCATCAAGAGGGTAACATACACAACCAGCCATCAAGAGGGTAATACATCTGGTGCAAATTGTAGGCTCGACTTGCAATTTGTCAACGATGCGAAGAGAATAATAAGACGTTCTCCGTGTCCCTAAACATTTGTCATAAAAAGCTTTGCACTTGGGGGATTTTAAGCACTAAAAACCATAAGCAGAGAGAGTATTGTTGTGAGCGCTCTCCCTATCATTGTTTGTACGCCAATTTCAATTCTATTACGTTAACTTCGAACAGCCACTTGCGTCACCGTATTATTAAAAATGCAATGCAATTCCAAATTCTACTTAAACTATCAACGGAAGTTGGAGTTATGTTTACAATTCCAATTCACGTGTTATTCTATTTTCAAACCCCGAAATCATTGTTCGGACCAGCTTTGGATCCAAGCCGACCCACCACAAAATGGTCCGGTCCGGGCCGGGCCGGCGACTTTGCAGTTTACGACGTGGCGGCAACCGCTCCAGTTTCGCGTCGAATTAGTCAGACGGCCCTCTCCTTGATCCTCTCCTCTCCGTTTGAAATCACAGTTAAACAACAACACAGACCCTTTGTATTTATTTTATTTTATATTTTTTCACCCCCCGAACCCCAAACGCGACCCGAATGGCGTAAATCTCCAACCCGGAAATAAATAGATAAATAAATAACCAAAATTTAGTGGTTTTAATTCTAAAAAGAAAAATCAACGATTGCTCTTAAGCCGCCCGCGCGCGTTATCGTTGCATCCTAACCGGTAACTCTGATTTCTTTTGCTTTTTCGATCTTTTACGAGATTATCGCTTCTCGTTCTTCTGTTTTCGTTTTTGTTTTCCTTGTTTGATAAGTTTCTTTTTTAAAAAAAAAATTTTGCCCTTTCTGTTTTTGAAAATTTTTCTTGGCATATTGAATGAGGACTGCACAATTTTCCTGTGGAAATGAAAAACTACGACTCTTTTTCTTAGTTGTTATCGGATTTTCTTGATGGGATTTGGTTTAGTTTCTGTTCCAATGCACGAAAGTCGATTTCTTGATTGACAATTTCGATCCAGTCGAAACTTCAATGGGTGGGATCTGGACGTGTCTCCTTGTCCTGTTTTATTTTTGTCAATTTTTGAAGAATTGATGTAATTTGGAAGCAGTAGACTATTGGGTAAGTGTTATTTTGAATCTTTGAGCTCCAAATCTTTACGGGGTTGTCTTTTTCTCCCGCTTTTTTCCCCTTGAAATATCAAAGGTGGATGTATTAGTTTCTAACCTTGATGCAAGTGATTGATGTTCTTTCCAGGTAATTTGATGTCATCTTTTCGTGATGGCTTATTTGCTGTACTTTTTGGTGGGTTTGATTTGCTCATGTAGGGCACTATTTTGGTGGCTGAATTTTGTGGTTTCTGTTGATGGGAGCGCCGAAACAGAAATGGACGGCAGAAGAGGAAGCTGCTCTAAAAGCTGGAGTCATCAAGCATGGGCCTGGCAAATGGCGCACTATTCTTAAAGATCCTGAATTTAGCAGTGTCTTGTATTTGCGTTCAAATGTAGACCTCAAGGTCAGTTATTTTTAATGTTTTATAAGTTTACCACTATACATGTTGAGTTTGAGATGCAATAGGTACTTTCAATTGTTTCTATTTAATTGCAGAATGAATACTCTTTCTTGAGGTCTGTTTAAAGCAATCCAGAGTGATTTGTTGTTTGGTTTTTCACGGTCAGGACAAATGGAGAAACATGAGTGTGATGGCAAATGGGTGGGGCTCCCGGGACAAGTCTAAGTTAGCTGTGAAAAGGGTGCACCATGCTGCTAAAGCTGATGAGAGCCCTCTTGTGATCACTGCTGCTGGTCAAAGTGATGAAGATGCTATGGATGCGAAGCCCCCTGCAGTTTCCAATGCAACAATTCAGAGTACCGGTCCAAAGAAAACTACAGTAAGGTTGGAAATTTTTTTTGCCTTTATTGATCTGATACTTCATGCATTATATTAGTAACTTTTGCCTTATTGTGTTGGTGTGTCCTGGCCCTGGGATGTTTTACTTCCTTCCTCGTATTGCTCCTTCAGTTGCTTGCAGCAGTGTTATGACTTCAGTCTTCATGTGTCATATGTGGAGTTGTGATCATTAATTGATTCCTTCTCGTTGACTTGAGCCATTCCATTAGGCCTGCAGCAATGATACTCATGCACAAGACATCAATGCCAGTTGATATACGTGGTCCACATTGAAATATTTTGGATGGCTGGTGTTTTGAAAAGTATTTAATGATATTGGATAAATGGCTGGAGCCTTCTTTTAGTTGGAGGCAGTTGTATCAACATTTTTATTTAACGTAAAATGAAGGCTCTTCAGGGATTGCCCCAAAAAATGAAAAAAAATAAAGATGTAGTTTAAGGCACAGAATGCAAATTCTAAACATCCCTACCTCTTTCTATGAGAATGACTATTATTTTTTTATGTAGTTGTCACATTCCTGTTTTTTCCTTATTTTCTTTTCTGCAGGCTGGATAACCTTATAATGGAGGCCATAAGCACATTGAAGGAGCCAGGTGGTTCAAATAAGACAGCAATTGCTACATACATAGAGGTCGGTGCCCTTTCAATCATTGCAGTTCTCAACTCTAAATCTTATGGGTTTCCCATTATCATATTAATTCATCATGTCTGTTAATTCTGTAGGAACAATATTGGCCACCACAAGATTTTAAGAGGATATTGTCGGCAAAATTGAAGTATTTGACCGCCAATGGTAAACTGATTAAGGTAATAATGGGCCATAGTTATTTCTTCAATTCATGTCGTAAATCTAATTCACTTGGTACTTGGACATTTAGAATATCCTTTCTTCGTTCAGTTTTTACCCTGATGATGCAGATTTTCAGTTGGAAATAATAGATTAAGGAGATGCATTTAGTGACAATGTATTTCATTTTCCCATTTTCCTAAAATTGTTGATTCCTAGTTTGTCATACCAGAAGGGTTTGCAGGTTAGACTAGTTATAAGCTATGATTTTATACTGTTTCAATGGTTTTTGAAGTTTTGGATAATTCAATGTGGCAGCAATGTGTACCGCATGTTGACTTTTTGTTTGTATTGCACAAGTTAGCTTGTGGGTGCATTTTCCAAACTTGAGGTTGATAATTGGAGCTGGATAGTTCCAACTTTAGCTGAAAGTGTAATTTTGTGATCTAATACCCTTAATTGGCTTGCAATTTTTAAGTTAGATTGGCTATAATTTTTGCATCCAGCTCATAAAATTTAATATTTGTTGACTTCTTTTTGCTATGAACATAGTTCTGCGCTAATTTCCTGTATTAAGACCCAATAGCTGGTTTCGGTCTTAATGACTGCATAAAATAGATGCCATTGCTTATGAAAAGTGTATTTGATACTCAATATCATGTCTTGCAAATAGTGGATCTGATTTTAGATATTGCTTTTGCAAGATTTTCTCATTGAAGAGAAAGTAGTGGTGTTTGGTTGTTGACACGTCTCGATAGCATCAAAAAGATGATCTACAGGTTGTGTGCTTTTCAAGGATATTTTGATTCATCTTAGGTTGTATTTAGCAAACAAGTCTCACCTGTATGTTAGTTTCTCTGCCAAGTAATTTTCTGTTCTATTGGCATAGAGCTGGATTGTAATCGGGTTTTAATTGTTGTTCCTGAAGGTTAAACGCAGGTACAGGATTGCGCCCAGTTCCACATTCTTTGACAAAAGGAGAAACTCTCCCAAGTTATTGTTGGACGGTAGACAGGGGATCTCTCCAAGAGTGGAAAGGGACGACTTCAATCCACTGACGAAGTCTCAGGTTGACTTGGAGATAGCCAAGATGAGGACTATGACAGCACAAGAGGCTGCTGTGGCGGCTGCTCGAGCAGTTGCAGAGGCAGAAGCTGCCATAGCCGAAGCTGAAGAGGCAGCGAGGGAGGCAGAGGCAGCAGAAGCTGATGCAGAAGCAGCACAAGCATTTGCTGAAGCTGCTATAAAGACACTGAAGGGAAGGACCACGCCCAAGATGGTAAATATCCCTCCTTTTGTCCCATATTATTGCATTAGCTTATCTAAGATATTTGAGCGAGTTGCTGCCCACTCTCAGAATACAGCCCCTGGACACCAGCAAAGGAAGTTGTTGAGGTAGCCAATCCTCTGGTTGCGGGAACAAGCCCGCATCCAAGCTGCCAAAGATCAAACTACGCATCTTTTTAGGTCTAGCAAGCATTGTTGAAACTACAAGTGATACATCGTCATTTCATTTTATGGCTTTTTTTTTCTACCCACCCTTCTACTCTTCCCTAATTTTCTGCTTTCATTTGGATCCTTTCTGTGCGAAACACACCCTTCGACACAAACATGTTTCCGTGCAGGCACCCACATGTTGCACACACATGTTACTCATTCTAAGATGGGATGTTTGTTTTTCATCCGATATACACAATGACTCTTTTGCTTTTTGTGTTCTGATTAACCTCCTAGGGTATCCCATGTTGACTTCCTGTGTTACCATGCTTTTCAACTATGTGCAGATGATTCGTGCCTGATCAAAATTTGCAAAAGCCAG
This sequence comes from Bruguiera gymnorhiza, assembly GCA_020883675.1. NCBI lineage: Eukaryota > Viridiplantae > Streptophyta > Magnoliopsida > Malpighiales > Rhizophoraceae > Bruguiera > Bruguiera gymnorhiza. The sequence continues at coordinate 6,429,859 of JAIRCJ010001062.1, read as the reverse complement.
TAATCAAGAGCTGGATCAACCCTAGCAGACCTGTTTTGTCACCCACTGATGTCATTTGCTTGTGTAAATATGGAAAGACCATTTTGGAGGGACATGCTTTTTTTCTCCCACCTTCGCCTGTGGCTCCTGGTTGCTTGGTCATATTGGCGCTTCTTGTAGACAACAGATGGGATTTTGTGATTTATTTTCACATTACTTGTAGGGCTTTTTTAACAATCTGCAACAAATAGGTTAGCTGGGAATGTAGAAAGAAGTCAAAACAGTTGGATTGCAACCCAACGGAGATGTCTATCAAACCAGTTGATGGTGGTTCTAATTTATCGCAACAAGGCTTTGTTGTTGTTATAGTATCTTCTGATGAATAAAATGCTTTCTTTGAGGTTGATCATTTCATTGTCAAACTGTCTATTTCTCAATTTTGGATGGTTTCTTGTAATTTGCAAATGCCTGACCCCAATAATAATCCAGAGTTGGTGTTCTATATTTTAAGCAGTAATTAAATACTTGTTCATCCTATATTATGGGAGGTGAATTTTGAGTAATTTTCATTTTGATGTAATTTTTTAATAACGTCTCGAATTAAGTATTCTTTTCTAAGAAATAGGTTTTCTCAATTACCAACCCCCCCCACCCAAAAAAAAAAAAGCCCCTTGCTCCAAATAAAAAGGGAAAAAAATGTTAGCAAGGACTTTCTCGTCTTTTTGACAGCATCCACATGCTCTCCCTCCCCAGCGGGAAATGGGCTGTTAAACCATTAATTAATTGCTCTTGCCCTCTTATATAAACACCAATATGTGGCTTCTGCAGCGATAAATGCACGGAATAAAATTAGTTTTGAAATTTTTAATGAAATTCCTTTACTTATATTTTGTCAAATTAGCTTTATATCTCTATGTTTGTTTCGTTTGAGTTTATTTTTAGACGGAATATGAATTGTTGAGAGATATTCTATTTATTCAAATACTTTTGTTTTTACAGAAGTGTAACGAAAAATAAATGTATATAACTCATTTAACAAAATAAAATGTAACAGTATTACATTGGATAAATTTATAGAAGTTGAGAACTTATTTTTGGTTTATCTCTCAAAATATTATATGTAATGACTTGTTCAATAATGGATTATGTATAGCAGAAAGGCGAAGTTGAATCCCATATCCGTGGTGCAAAACCAAGTTTGGTTTCCTAAGATTGAACGGGCATTGATTTGTGTTCCACGGCGCATTGATTTTCATAATTTATCGCATTGCGCTGCATTATGCTGAAATTTCTTAGATTCAGTCATCGACATGACACACGAGGCATAAATTTTCTCACCAATTATGTTTTTTTCCAACATATTATCTTAAGTGGCCACTCGGTTAGAATTAGAACACTCGCGTGCAATGCCGCAAGAACAAGCACAGTTAATTTGCATATGAAAGTGCCAACTTCCAGAGCCAAACCCATATAGGAAACCAACATATACCACACCAAATTTCAACATATCGTAGACATGGTTCATGGATACAAATATGTATGAAAGAAAGCGAAGAAAATAAGAAGAGGAGGAAGGAGGGAGTTGGAGTTTTATGTTCAGTGCAAGGTGAATACGATTACATCAGTCAAATTCCAGCAACTTTTGGATTATCGTCTTCTCGCAGCAATAACACATGAAGCAGCAGCCACGATAATGATCCTTGCAATTGAACTCATATCGTCAAAAACGGCTGCAAAGCGCATTTCTTGGAGATCCCATAGAGTTGAAACAAACATGCACAACCCTTCAAAGACAACTACCAAGATTGCCATATTAATGCAATTTCGGCGCCCAAAACACAGATATATATGTATATATATATATATATAGAAAGAAACTAGCAAAGCCGGTAAACTATTGATTCTAAACGCTATCGGGTGCACTTCGGAGCTAGACCATAATGAAAAGCTTCGAGTTACTATTGTTCTTGGCTTCGGACAAATCGATGCTGCTTCGAGGATGTTTCCTAGGAGTTACATGATGCAACAACGGTACTTGTCCCAACATGGTTGAAACCTGCAGTCCCGCGACAATTTCTCTTTGTTTTTATACGAGGAAGTTCGAGTACACTAGCACTAGTTAGCAAGCGATGCTCCAATATATCTTGAATTTCCCGGTTTGGTGTGAATGATACATTCGACCAAACTTAAAAGGAGAATTAATTAGTATGATGTACAAAAAGGCTAAATAAATGCCAGTCAGAAAGATTAAACCGGAATAGGACAAAAAAAAAAAAAAAGACATTCATTAAACAAGCTACCTACATCCAAGAGTCCGTTTAGCATGTCCAATCAAGAACCTTCTTCCTTTTCTTTTTCTTGTTTCAGCATTGAAAAAAAGAAAGACATAATTAAATATAGTTATTGTGTCTGTAAATTCAGGTTGACATCTCAATTAAACCTCATCTATAATCAGAACTCATCACCCCATCACCAGAGAACCTACACACAGCAAGAGGAACGCACTAGAACTTTAATCTCAAAATAATGTAGAGAAATACTTTTGTATGCAAATAAAAACGAACGAGCAATAAATTTCACAAAATATTTAATATTTTATATTATTGACTGAAGCATACATTAGCTTATATTTACAATTGTTAATTAAAAAGGAAAGGAAAGGGGGGGGGTGCTATCCTAACTCTAGCACACAGAGAGTCAAGGTTAAAGGTTGGTTTACCTTTTGCTAATAGGGTTAGTCCATACGAACAATAAAAACAAAGCCTTCAGATACAGACACAACAAGACGAGCATTTGCAGACACACTTATAGAATCCGCATTTAAATTAAAATATTAATTTTATTTAATTTAATAATTTTATTTTTGTATTCATAAATAATTCAAAATTTTTGAATATTTAATTTTTTATTTTTTTATAATTTATTTAAGAAAAAGTTAGCCAGCCTGGGCACTTACTATATATATTAGGACACAAAAGGAAAAAGAAATAAAAGACAGCGGAGGCGGTGAACGTGGACCCCAATCGTTTGTGAGCTGGCAACGGCCAATGATGGGACAACCTGGAGATTGCAACTGCAGAATTGGCCGTTGGGCGTCGGCCCTCATTACACCAAATAACGTTGTCTTTTTTCCTTTTTCTTTTTTTAATAATAATAATAATTTCCGAGAACGACGCCGTTCAACAACAGTAGTCCCTAAAGCTGCTCCGTTTCATCTGTAGCGCGTGTCAACCACTAACCAATGATACCCTGACAAGTAGACAGATCGACTGGCGACAATGGGCTGAAATCAACTACTTTCCGGAAATAGCGCGTGGGTAAAAGAGAAGAACATTCTCTAATTTGTCTGCGACTGGGTTGTCACCGTTACAGTATAATTTTTTCACTTTTATACGAGGAAAATAAAATTTACTTTTATACTCTTTCCGTTTTTTTTTTTCTTTTTTTTTCGGATTTTTAAATAAAAAAACGTGATAATTTAATTAATGATTCGGTGTGCTTCGCTTTCTCTTTGCATTAGCTAAGACCGAAAAAAAAAAAAAAAAAGATTAAAATAAAGAGCGAGGGAATTGTGAGGGTTCAATCATTGAAATCGAATTCCAAAACGTTTCTTCTTTGATTCGGGCAAGCAGAAGGAATCGAGAGAAATAAGAAGATGGGATTGTGGGAAGCTTTTCTCAATTGGCTTCGAAGGTGCTCTCTCTGTCTCCCTCTGTGTGTGTGTGTGTGTGTGTGTGTGTGTGCGTGTGCGTGTGGTGTGCTTGGATGCTGAGAAAATAAACTCTCTACGTATATGTGTTTGTGTTACGTTTTGATGGTGATCAGTTTGGGTGTGTTTGGTGCAGAGAAGTTTACAAATTTGTTTGGGATCTGTCTAGTTGATGTGAATGTTTTAAGCTGAAATTTCGACGTTTGTGGATTATAATTATTTGGACAATTGTCTTAGCGGAGAAGTTTTATGCTATCCCCAGAAAAGAAAAAATAAAGGAAAACGATAAAAAATACGGGACTCCTCTGTTGACCTGTTTGATATGAACATTGTACAAGAATTGGGTAACTATATTTCATGCTTTGATGGATTCTGTGTGTCAAAAATTAGTAAACTCACGAGAATGAGCTAGGGTGATTGTGTGAGTCGGGTGCTCAGCTGCAAACCATTCTCGATTTGTATTAATTTTTTGGGTTTTGATTGGTAGAGTTCCGAGTTGTGAATGATTCTAGGGTAGGGTAGTCATTATTGGAGTTTTCGTTACAATGGTGGCAGTGGGACTCGAGGCTATGGCAAGAGGATGTAGAAGCCATATGTTGGTTTGTTGATTTATTTTGTATATTAAGAGTTTTCTGAATCATGGGTGATCCAAGTATCTCAGCAATTATGCCAAGATGAATGCAACAGGATGATTTGGTTGTTATTAATCTCTCTGGATCTTTTATGTGGCCTCTGGGTAACTATTTGAGCCTCTTGGTACTCATTTGAGCTTGACAGGGCCATTCAGAGGTTTAGGAGCACCTTTGTGGGCTTGAAGGAAGCTTTAATTCTATATCCATGGTTTTGAAGAAGAAACAATTATGTTATACAATCCAGTTTAAAGGCAGGCATATGACGCTGGAATACATATGGCCTTCCTGGATTTTAGACACTTATACTTAACAATTAATGCTACTTCAATTCCATACTTAAGTAAATCTAAAGATCTTATCATTGGTCAATGATTTTATACCTTTACCTTTACAGTTTGCATGTACTTGAATATCTTAGTTGGTTTTTTTTCATTTTTTGGTGTGTGATTGCAGTCTCTTCTTCAAGCAAGAAATGGAGTTATCTCTGATAGGACTTCAAAATGCTGGAAAAACATCACTTGTAAATGTTATCGCTGTAAGTAAAAGTTCTTATGGCATGTACTGTGTTCTTATACGTTTTCTTTTCTCTATTGTTCTGGTGCTGATACCCTACTTTTTTCCCCTCTTGTTTGTAGACTGGTGGATATAGTGAAGACATGATTCCAACAGTAAGTCATCCTCTCATAGATCCATTGTACAATCTTAAATAGAAGGATAGCACTGAATTTGCCCGTTTTGCCCTTCCTAGAATATGTCATTCCTATTTCAGTTAGTCCTTTGTTCTTATTAGTTTAATTTCACGGTTAATCACTTAACATTTCTATTTCACCAACAGGTAGGATTTAATATGAAGAAAGTGACAAAAGGGAATGTCACTATAAAGCTGTGGGATCTTGGAGGTCAACCAAGGTTTCGCAGTATGTGGGAAAGATACTGCCGTGCAGTTTCAGCTATTGTGTATGTGTGACACTTCAACTTTTAAGATATAATGTTATCAACAAACAGGAAACTTTTCTGGTATCACATTGTTTTCTCACCAAGTTGACAGTTGTAGGGTGAATTTACAAATATTTTGCATATTTTCATTATGGCCAGTGCTTGTGCTATGCACGGTTTGCTTACCTCTTCAAGTCTTTTTCTTTTGTTTCCTGTCTTTGTTCCTATTATTTGGCTTGGTGGTGAAGTATGTATTTTAAGACAACTCATTGTAGTTGTTAAGATAAAATTGCAAGAGAGGAGGTAAAAATAAGGCACCCTGAACGTGACATCTATTGTGGAGATGAGATATTTCACTCTCACATTCACCCGAGATACAATTAAAAGTTCAACAAATAAGATGCAATCTGGCTACGGTCAGGTATATGAATGGCAAATGGTATACATGGCCCATTTAGATGTCCAGTAAGAATATTTTTGTCATGATGTTCTGATTCATTACTGTCACAGTAATGCAGGTTCATGAGACACAATCACTGTTAAATTTCATTGTATCCGCTCAAACTGTCCTTCTGTTTATCTAAAATATCCTTTCATTTGCAGATATGTCGTGGATGCTGCTGATTATGATAACTTATCTGTCTCAAAAGCCGAACTGCATGACCTTTTGAGTAAGTCATCCCTGAATGGTATCCCCTTGCTGGTGCTAGGGAACAAGATTGATAAACCAGGGGCCCTGTCCAAAGAAGCCTTCACAGAACAAATGTAAGTGGCAGCTAAAAATCTATAAATGTGGTTTAGAATGCATATCAACTTGGATACTCATGGAAACATATATGTTGCATTGTCTGGGATGCTTGGTTCCTACATATGCAATTTTGGCGTGGGTTATCTGTAAAATAATCATCAAGTGCCTGGAAAAAGATATGCAATTCTATTCCTTATCTGATGCTACTTTTAAGTTGTTATTTAAGAGTTCATTATGTTGCGCAGGGGGCTCAAATCTATTCCTGATAGAGAAGTTTGCTGTTTCATGATTTCATGCAAGAACTCAACCAACATCGATACTGTTATTGATTGGCTTGTAAAGCATTCAAAATCAAAGAATTGAGCATCAGGTTCTGTACTTTTCCAGTATTCATCATCGAGTGGATTGATCACAGTCTGGTCAAAGTGGCTTCTGTTGCGTCTAACAGGGTTGTTAATGTCTGACCCCCCATCTTTATTTTCTCCGTGTGTTCATTTTGGCTTCGAACTTTGGTTGCTGGAGGTACCCTTGTATTATTGTTGAGCTGCAGACTAGTTTGGGTCTTATGTACAGGTCTAACTGGTGAGTTATGGTGCTTGGTTTTCATAGGAAAAACGCTTTTTCATGTAACTGCAGTTTTGTTTCTCTTTGGGGCCGGTCCCATTCGGTGGCCTTCACTTGATCCAATGCTTGCTATCAATCGAATAATTCCCCTGGTTCGCAGTTTTCCACTGTCAGGCTTACGCCCAAGATGCGGTGACCTTGAGTATAATGGCTGCTCAGTGTTCATCAATTTTGTAGTATTAACCAAATTAACGACTAAATTAATTATAGTATTCATCATATTTTATTTCAGGATGAAGCTCCTCTACTCAAGGGATGTTAAAATAATGTGAGTTGTAAGAAATGTAGTTAAAAACCAAATGGATGTTTGTTAAGTGAAATGTGTTCTGAGTAGGAAAAAAACCGCAAATGAATTAAGTTGGCAGACGCTTTCACATTAAAAAAAGAGAGTTAAATTCTCCATTAATTAGTCAAAATTAGTTTGCTTAATTATGAAGCGATCCTTCAATATTGAAAAGAAAAAAAAATTAAAAATTTTTTAAGAAAATGCGAGATACGACAGTTGCTTAAATTTATTGTGCCGTAGTAGAAGTACCAAGAAAAAGGATGGAGCAGCAACCGACTTCTTTCCGCTCACAGGAAAGCAGGAGGAGAAAACAGAAGTCCAACGTTTCGATGTATCCCAAGAAAAGAAGAGACAGAGTCTCTGTCCCTTGACTGGAGTCAAAACCCACTCCTTTTGTTTGGTTGCTGAGAAATCGAGGAAAAGTGAAAGAGAAAAAAAAAAGAAAAAAAAAGATTTCCAATTTTTTTCTCATTTCTTTTTCTTTTCCAATGTTTTCCCAGCACCCAACTGGAGGATCATCCCTGTCATTGCCCAGTAACGTCTTTCAAGCTTTGCCCATCCCGTAATACTACCAATTATCCGGCTTTTCCTCTCTCCTCTCGTGCTCTCTGCATTTGTTGTGAAACTACTGGCCACGCATGCCGGTTTGGGAGCAAAAGGTGAATGAATTTCTGTGGCAATTCATTTATATTTGTCAAATTTACCGATTCTTTGATACTGCTAATCTCTGTCGTATAATTTGACTTTCTCCGAAATCTTTTGTTTTCTTTCTTTGTGAATTCCATGGAAACCAGGAGAGGTAAAAATGCCGAAAAGCTTTGAACCCCGTTCAGTTTTGTGCTTTTAAGGAAAGTGGAAATTTTTGAGAGTCCCCAGTTGCAGTTGTCTATATGTGTGCCCAAATGCTGACTTCTACTGGAACATCTAATTTCCGGCATTTCGAAAAATAGTCTTATTATGTTGACTGGGGCATTCCGAGAATTGAACTCGGGACCTCTCGCACCCTAAGCGAGAATCATACCACTAGACCAAATGCCCTGATTGTCAGGGATGCTCGTAGTTATTATTTAACGTTTTTTCCGGAACTATTTCCGGTGCCGTTTTTATTTTTTGTTTTTTTTTTCCCTCCTTCTGCCTGGTTGACTTTTCTGGTTCCAAGCTCTTGATGGAGTTCCGAATGTCACTTCCTGGTATGTTTTGAATGCAGAAGTCCTCAAAATTTTAGTGGATGACTTGGATCAATTGAAAGTTTCTAGGCATGTGATGATGACCCCAAGCACCTCATATAGTATGCTTGACGAAGGTAAGTTCCTTGGTTTTCCAATTCGCTTATATTAAACTTTTAGATTGTGGAAACAGAATCTTACCAGAAAACTAATCACTCTGAATATTAAAATTGTATTCCCCCCCCCCCAAAAACTCGTAGGGAAGACCAACTCACTGGCCACCTGACCCATAGGAGGGAGGGTCAAAGCGTAATTCAATTGTTAGGCATAAAAAGGTAGATGAATACTGGAATATTAGAAAAGAGCAAGAAGACGGCATATTTCCAAACGGCTGCAAACCAAAAACCAGCCAAGAGCCGCCGCTTGACATTGCCTGGCAATCATGAAGTGATGTGAAGAAACTAGACTGGCTTCGGTCTCTCTCCACACGAAGCACCCGAGTGAGCTCGGTTCTTTCCTCCGATGGTGCTGCTCACATGCTAATACATTCGAAAAAGAAGGTAGAGGAGCGTGTTTGGGGGGGGCATTCCTCCGAGAATCGAACTCGGGACCTCCTCTCGCACCCAAAGCGAGAATCATACCACTAGACCAAATGCCCATATGTTCATAAGCGGGTTTTTTATCCTGAAACTAAAGCCTTTAAATGTGAATTTGAGCTGTTATCCACTTGAATCACATTGCTGCTAGCCTCGTTTGTCTACGGTAAGCTTCCCACAAAGAAATACATAATTTCTAGGTCATCTTTGATTCTTGTTTTAGCCGATGATTACTTGGCCGACCAAATAAACAAGCTGCTAGTTTGTAGAAATTGGATCTGCATTTTGTTGCCATCAGGATGCCAAAAATCATATTGGTACTTCTGTAGCTGATAAATAATATCATGATATTCTTCTGTCATACTTTTCTCATTTCTAATCATCTTGTTGACTGACAAGAACACGACATTGTTTAGGGTTCTGAGATCATAGTACGGTGGAGGCCTATGAAGGAGAGGAGAATGGCACAGATGATTCCATTATCTTGCTGGGTATCTTGATGATGAATCTTGTCCTGGAACTTGGAAGTAAAACCATTCGACACAAAATTGGAGTGGGGTATTCTGAGGCATTCGTACCCGGAGCGAGAATCATGAAATGCCCTTTCATAATTCAAATTTCCTCTTGCTTAATTTCATAGTAATACTTTTACATACAATAAGCATTTCAATCTTATATAGTCTAAGTGCGCCGCTACCAATTGTCAAGGCGAAGCATAATTTATTTATATAAATTACATATCCATTCGTGTTGAAGGAATAAGATGGATTTTTTTTTTTTGATAGAAAATAAAAAAAAAAAGGAATCTGCACATGCGGCTGACATCAATGTGATTTTATTTTTATTTTTATTTTTGGGGTTAAAAATCCTTTTAGAAAGATTTCACTTGGATAGAAGTTGTATACCATAAAATTATATAAATTGACAGCTGAAAAACTCTTTCAGGCTTATACCAAGAAACATTGGTGAAAAAGGAAAGGGAAAAGTAAAACAAAATTCAACTCCATTTTGCAAGTTCCTAAACTGACACCAAAACCAAAACTCACAGAAATGGCAACCTCCATGGCTAATTACAAACACCACAGTAAGGCAACTAAAATAGATAATGGTGTTTGATTAATCATAGCGAGCTACTGAACAAACTTCCTGAACTGGGTTTGTGAAGTTTGGTGTAGAGATATTTTGATTATGTGGCCTTGGGAGAATCTGAATAGGTCCTTGCACTCCTCGAGATCATCGTCACAAGTCAACAGAACTGGCTCATGATCGTCGTCCAAGTACCTGAGATCAATGCCACTGAAGTCATCTATATTGAACCGTTTGGCAATCTCATGTCGCAAGTCCCCGAAACCCCAATTCGGTTGCAAGCTGAACCTGACGTTTTCTTCTCTGAAAGTTGCTTTAACTCTGAAAACAACCCCATCTGGTGGACTCTGGCCACATCTTTTTGCCAGGGGCAGTGGGGTCTCAAGGCTTTCGTTATCACCAAATGATTTATGGCCTCGGCATTTTGCAGGTTCCTCCTGATTCAAAGATCGTAATCGTGCTTCACTGCAAGTTCTCTTCTGCACTGCAACAGTATCTTCTACAGCTAGAGCATGCGTGGTGCTCGAGCCATTGATGGTGCTAGCTAGCTGCTTTGCTGTGCTATAATCCTTGAGACTGAATGAGCTGCGCTCAGGTTTGAGGTCTAATTCATTACAGTTGTCTGTCTTCTTGAATTGTAGAAGATGGGCATTACCTGAAGAATTTGAAGGGCTCGTTTCTGGGAAGGTTGTGTAGAAGGAGCCGAGTTGAATGAGACCCCTGGCACCCTGGACAGAGTCTAGCAAATGTTGGAGTCTCTCCAAAGAGTGGCTGACCTTCTTGATTTTTCGAGAAGGCCAACGGTTGATACCATGCTGCCGGCATATCTTTTTCAGGGTAGTTGGGCCAACTGCAATTGGAACAAATGAGATGAGCATTTGGCTTATGAAATCAGGATATTTGTAACTGCTGTGAGATCTATTAAGTTACTCATTTGGCAAACTTCCTTATGGATTTACATTAAGTTTCCAAAGGACTATTCAGGTCCCTAGTCAAGCAAGTGGTCTTTGCTAAAAGAAGAAAAGAAAATCTCGAGGACAGAGAGAGTGAAACAGAGATGACACATTTTCTTACCACCAAGGCTTTCAGCAGCTTTTTTGAGGCTTCCAGCAAAGTATCGTTGAAGAACTTGCAAGCTGATTGTTTTCTCTGGCTTGGTATGTCTCTTCTCCCTTGCTTTTCTAGAGCCTAACAAGCGACGGTGCTTGTTGACAGAAGAATCTTCACCACCCCCAGTACTCCTTTTTGGTCCAGATATTTCCTGTTGCTGCCCAAACTCTGGAAAAACTTGCTTATGATACAAGTCCAACTCAGTATTAGCCCAATCTATTGTCAACTTGAGTTCTTCAGGTTCCGTTACTTCTGGAAACTCCAATGATACACAAACGAGTTCACCCTTCTCCTGGGCCTCTATCATGTCTGTAATCCAAGATGACTCCTCTAAATGAGGTTCTCTCAGAGGAGAAGATACATGCCTTCCTGCTTCAATTTGCTGGTTGACTTCTATTTCCAGCTCATTGTCCACAACAACATAAAAACCCTGGCAAGCCTCTTGTATGACATCAGGCAATAGATTGCATATCCGCTTTTTTTCTTCAATGTCTAGGTAATTGCTTGGTAAGAATAGCTCCAAGACAAATTCAACCAATCCACTGTGGATGCTTTGGAGTGGAATTGCTACTGCTGCACTGAGACCAAAAATTCTAGCATGGTGAGAGAGAGGATACTCTCTCTTGCTGAAGGAAGTTATATCAGTGGAAAAACATTTTTTGTTTGTTGTGAATGCTTTCCCAACTATCCCTTGATCTAGGAAAAGGTGTTGCTCAGAGCAAGCTACATAGAACCCCTGATAATTTGGATCGGCTAGAAAGCAAGCTGAATTGATGGTGGAAATACAGTAAGCATACTTCCTGGAAAATGTCTGGTTTGTACTTTTCACTTGACAGGTATATGGAGCCCATGTGAGAGCTAGAGGCAGTCCATGTGTCTTGCAGACTGATTGCAAAATATCTGGTATATCACGAACTTCAACTCCGCAGAATTCCAAGCAAGCCTGTGAAAAGGGAAGCATAAGAAATCACCAATTTCAGATACTTAATTCTGTAGTTTGTGGTGCACTGCCTGTATACCTTAACACCAAGAGAACATAATTCTCGTGAACTCTTTAGATCAACAACCTGCAAATCAATATCTTTACTTAGTTTGGACTATAGGCAAATTGAATACTTTTGCATGTGCACTCAAAGCTAATATTAAGACAAGGCCATTGAAAATACAAAGGGAATTTGGAAAACAAAAACTAACATAAACAATAATCAAATACAATCTTGACTGACCAGGCAGACAAAAGCATAAAGCATTAGCCGGATAAGTAAATATTTGTGAGCAGGGATCGCTCCCATTAGTATCTCCAATTGAAAGAAAAGGAGAAAATAAAGGCAAATTTACCATATCTTGCTCCATTTCCAATTTCAGTAATCAACTACTTAAGAACCCCGAGGAGGAGGGGAAAAAGAGAAGACCTCAAGAGCTTTGCAGACACTCTCTATTTCCTGATGATAGCTGATCCTTTGAGTAGTTGTGACAATTTCAACAACAGCCAAGCAAATTCCACTGCCTGGTTCAAAAACAGGCAAAGCAAGACACCCGCTAATGCTATAAAGCTTAGCATAGTCTTTTCTTGGACATTCATCATTTCTGAAGAAGCGGACATCAGGAGTCCATTCAGGAAATTTTCCCTGGAATACCCGACCAGGCAACCCTGCTGATTCTTCTGAACCTTCCTCAGCTGCAAAATTGAAAGCTTTTGAAGCATCTCTGTAACTGGCAAGACTGGTGTTATTTGGATTGAGGGAGTACGGCTGGTCAATAGTGGTAAGCACAATTTTCCCTTCTGTCCTAGTAGGCACCCATATCTGAATAAGTACATCACTATTCTCCACAAATTCTTTCAAGTAATCAATTGCTATTATCAGTCTGTCTTTCACTGAGCAACAAGGTGCACCCCACCAACTTTCTCCCAGATCAGATTCTGGTGAAGAAGTTGCAGCTGCAACCACTTCCGCCATTTCAGGATGATCTACAAATGGGGTTTTGATGAAGTTCTCTGTTTCATTTTGATAGATATTTTGAGTGTTTGTGCTCAAGCAACTCGAGCCTATTTTTGGCAAGTACTGTGAAGTGCCATCCCAGAAATCCAAGTCCATGTAAGTGGTTGAGAAGGCCTCAAAACTAGAGTAAGGTGCAAAGGGACCATAATCCATATGCAGTTTGCTTCAAATTCAACAACCTACCAAGTACAAATTTACAGAATCGTCACCAGCTGAAGCATAAGGGAACAGTAAAGATGAAAAACAAAAAGGGGAACTTCCAGGAAAGATCGTTATTGCTCTTATCCAAAAATCCGGCATGCTCAAGTGGGAGAAAGTCAAGTAAATTGTCTCGTGAACTGCGATCCCAAATTCATTTTAGAGGAAAAAAAAAAACTACAACGAACTGATGTACCAATTGCATAATAAACAAAGTAGTTGGGTAAGACTTGTCAGCATCAATAATTTGTTGATACGTAAATTGGCCCATAAGGCGATAGTCACCTATAAATAGGGTCCCAGTGCACCTACACTATGCAAGCTGTAAATTGTTTCGCGCAACAGGTTCAGGAAACTATATTCTACAGAAAACAGATCGATATCTCAGAAACATCTGAGCAAATTAACTCTGCTGTGATGGCAGGTATTATGTTTTCAGTTCAAAAGACGAAAATTTTCTTCTGTCGAGCTATGAAATATACAGTAATAAGATGAAAGTAACATCGAGATGGAGCAATTGTTTGAGATTCTGGAGTTTGGAAATATGTGACATAGATACGACTATATGTCCCAGGAACTAAAAACCATGAGTAGAACATATCCTTCCTTGAAACTATGTGCTACCCAACAAGTGAATATACAGAACTAGACAGCAGATAAAGCAAGAGAAAGAAGAGGAAGAGAAAGTAACTCTCACCCCACTATATGTGAAGATTCTTTGAAACAGAACTTGAAGATGTGCTCTTTTCCAATGCTCAAACCCAACTGACAATTTCAGTCAGAGAACTAATGCTGCGCAACCTGCAAAGCCGAAGGAATTAGGAAATTGCGATGCGAGGGAATCATACTTTTAACTCTTTGTACATTGGAGCTCTATGTCCTCCCTTTTTTATAATACCAAGGCTTTTGCATCAGCGTGGATGACAAAATGTCAAACACGCAAGCTCATTGCAGCTGTCCGGAGACCCAAAAAAAACAAGAAAAAAAAAGAGAAAAAAAAAAACAAAAGAGATGCAGGGGAAAAACTGTTCCTATATTACGTGGAGAAAAAACGCCGCTACTACTTGTGACTATATTTATCATACATTATATTAGTCAATGAAAGTTGCTTACGACATTTTTGGGTTATTTTATCCTATATTTTAACTCCGAATAGGGTCCACGAAAGATACTCCTTGCACCCTGGTTTCTGGGATCGGCCCATTGATTCTGATTCTCTACTAACTCAGTATCGTTTAACCTTAACCTTTGGTTAGACAGTTAGACAACTTTGGTTGGCTTTCTCTGCCTTTTTTTTTTTCTTTCTTTTTTTTTTTTGGCTTAATGTTACTATTCTGTCTCGGAGGAGGTGTATTGAAATGATCTTGAGTTCATAAATACAGTCAATGTTCTAGTCATAGGTGTGCCTCTTGTGTAACAAAACCATAAAACCAAGAGAATTCAGACGATGGTACTTTTTACACAATGGCTCACTTCATGACTTTCCATAGTAAATGCGGTTTTGAAAAAATATGATGAAATATGCTTGATTCTAATAATTAATATCAGAATGAGTCATTGAGTCCCAGAACTTCTCTTTAAACTTAATGGGACTACTAGCTCAACTCATGGTGCAGGTGCAGTCTTTTCCATATTAAATGTGATTATAACTTCCAAGGAAAAATCCCAAGCACTGGTACACAATCCCATATATATGAAGTCATAAAACAGGCACTGACATCGCAGACAAGTATTTCTATCTCTTGTTCCCCTCCTGATTTAAAATTTTAATGTCCTAATAATGCAGATCCAAAGTGGAATCAACCCTGTACTCGATGGCTAGATTCCATTCATTTTAATTTACCCTTTTGGATACCGCGGCGGCTACATGTAAAATTTATTTTTATCCAGTGGAGGAGGCCTCCTCGCTCGGTCGAGTCGCCACAAAGGTAATGAATCTAGTTATTTCTGTGAATGGCCAGAGGTGGAATCCTCATTGGTCATGATATTGAGATTCCAAATTAAAAATACAGAAGAGGCGATTTCGTGTGGAGTTCTTCCTCGTTAGTCATTACCCCATTGCTTGCCGTGGCCAAAACCGCCAACAAAGTGTTGCTTTCCAGGAAACATTAAAGTAACTGCAGGCAAAGGGAAGGCAAAGTTGACAAAAAGTTATTGGTCCAGTTTCAAGCGTTCGGTGGCAAGTTAATCTCAGCATCATCGAGAAATAAAAAATTTGAGCCAATTAACTAATTGGCATGGCTAATAATTCACAACCCACTACAGCTGCAATTTTCCACAGAGACTAAATTAATCAAAGGGTTTGCATTTTTCATATTAAAATATTACAGATTCGGAGATTCCAGTTCATATCTAGTATCTTCAGTCCATTTCAGGATCATTTAGTAAAGGAAAGCAAGTTTATGCAATTGGGCGGTGACCAAATATATTAAGGACAATTATTGCATTGCAAATGAATTAAATAGTTGATGCCCAATGCAAGCACTAATGGTTGAAAGTTACACGTTAAACTTGATTAGGAAGGTTGTTTAAATTATGTGCTCCTCTCTAATCTCCATCTTTTGCCCATAGATAATTGCAATTGGCGTGAGATAAAGCGTAAGAGATGTGGCGACTAGCATGTGTCTAGTGGTGTGGTGTTACTTCTAGTTCTTTCCAAGAAAGCTCTTGTGCTCTCATATGGGGTGATGGCAGAGAAGCTAAGCTGACCATCCACTTGCATGATCCATGATGTTGATGCTGAGCCAATGGAATCTCCTCTTTGACATGGTCATATCATCAGAATTAAGCTTTTGCTCTTTTTTTTTTTTTTTCAACTTTCTGGGGACTTTCTATATATATCACAAGGCTTTAGGATGGTTGGCGTATAGGCGACCAAGCAATTTATGAACGGTAGATCACATGGGCCTACCTATTAATAAAAGATCATTCAGGCCTAAAGAGTCACGTAATGCCTGACTCATCATTGGATATCCAATCCTGTCTGCCGAAGCCTACAAACTTGAACCCCTTGAAACGATCCATTGGAACCAGAAGTGGACATCCATGACATATTTAGCTTCAAAAGCTCGAGCCCATCTTCAGAATTACTACAAAGAAGATCGCGAGGGCCTCAGGGGACAAGAGTATTGCCCAATTTTTGGCGTTTGGCAAAATTTTTATTTGTGAATTCCTCTGTTCTCTCTGTTTTCAGAATTGGCAGAAACATTCCGAAGGCTGTGAAGGTTTTAAGAAGAGAATAGAGTAGAAGGGAGTCTATTCTCACAAGATGTGGGTTTTGACTCATATTTTGAGCAAGTTGAGAAGTCTGTGGCGGGGGTTTTTCAAGAACTTATCTTTGTTATGTTAGGGTTCAATTTTCTTTGCAGTGCTTAAAACCGCCTATTCATTTTTGGAATGCATAACAAGGAACTATAGATATGAATTATGAACGTTCAGGTGTTGATATGAATATGGGCAGTGCCTCCAGTGATCTTGTATCTGAAAGTTCTTAAGAAATTGGTTCGTGGGTGCTGAACGGTTATGTCATAATCTCCATGGAACAGCTGAATTTCAAAGGACCCTTCAGTGCCTGTTTTAACTTGAGTAGCCTCAAATTCCCACTCCTGAATCAGCCTGTCCACGACATCACCAGCTGCAGTATTGGTGAAGTTCTCATTTGCTAATGTTGTCTCGTTGAAACCAGCTAATTTGGGGCCTGCAAACATGATGATTCCTTCAACAGCAGGATGAGAGTAACCTTCCCGCAGTACCTGCTCCAATTTCTCGGCCTGCACAAGACAAATAGAATAGTTGGCAAACATTCTGAAGGCTACATGTAGTATTTATTAAAAGAAGAGTGCAATACCTGATCCGGGCCTGGGGCCACGCTTACTTCTGTAAGCCATATGGGCAATCCTGTTGAAGCTAGAATGTCCATGGAAGATCTCATGTAAGCAAGGTTTGGCTGGCCAGGACCAAAATGGCCTTGCAAACCTATTCCTGCTAACATACCCTCGTTTCCAGGATATGAAAGAATTTCCTCAAGTTTGTTCCTGTAGTTGCACGGGCCTACAACCTCATCCTCACTGTATTCAATAGTGTTGTACTCATTCATGAACATTGTTGTGCTTGGATCGAGCTGATAAGCCCTCAAATAGTACTCGGATGAAGCATTTCTGCCTAGTCTATCCTCAAAAAAGCTGAAATGCAGATTTTCATTAACTACATCCCAAGCTATTAGCTGGCCGGCGTATCTTGAAACCACTGAATCAATTCTTTTTGCTGCAGCTGCTTTCAATTTATCTGGAGAGAGTTTTGGAACCCATTTTGGTTGGTACTTGGGATCGTCCCAAAAGACATTGTGCCCCCTGATAGAGATACCATTATCTCGGCAAAATTGTACCATGGCATCCGCAACAGTATAGTTTTCTTGACCCTGTATTTCCTCTGTGCTGTACCACTTCATTGCGTTGGTGAAAGTAGCGTACTTGAATCTTGAGGCGAACCAGCCTTGGTAATCTATGCTCTCAAGGATATGATAATTCATTCCACATCCAAAAGGAAAGTCGGACTTGGTTTGTTTTATGGAGACTATAGCACCTTCCATTGCAGTTCCATTCGCATAATTCACCCGAAAGCTCACTTTGCTTTTCCTTTTCTACAGATTCAGATTCAAATTACATTAGATTAGTGAATGTATGCATGTATTTGCTCATATTGGGGATGGTCATGTAGACGATGTATGAGGACTAATTGATAGAGCTTTGCAATGCATATGGCGTACGCACACACATGGCTATTGATTTACCATTTCAACGATTTGGTCTTGGTGGGATTTCCATTCATTCATCATAAACGGTTGCAGCGAGACGCTGTCAATCCATATCTCTGCTCTTATATTCTTGCTCTGCAGTAAGTAGAAACATACGTAACATCAGTGATATATTCCAACATTGGAGAATATTTCAATGATCCTCTGCTATTAGGAAAATGGAGAAAAATAAAGTATATGTCATTCTCTTTACCTCGAACAGAATGTCAATGGGATTTGAAAAATTTGCAAATATACCACCTTTTAGCATAGACCAGCAGCCATTCATAGCGATCACTTGACCACCCCGAAACAGTTCGCTGCGAGCAGTTCTAAAGACAACAGATACACTGTCGCTTCCTTCACTGACTTGAATCCAAGCTGGAGATTAAGCTCTGTTAGTTAAAGTACCTTATAAACATTTTCTAGATTTTGTGCCTCCCTTTTTGCGACATTGATGTACTATATTACAATTGTTTCTAGCTTGGAGCAGTAGAGGTCAAAATGAATATCTCTAAAGGATTTGTTGGTTCTCCTGTGTGTGAAAATGAGGTTCAAGCTCTAGAGACACAAAAAGCCTTAAAACTCGAGAAAGTAAGGAAACACTGACCAGAGAAACTATAGATCTTTCCCTTTTCCAGTTGAACCTTTTGTGAGACACTGTCCAGTGACTGTTTTCTGCTATACGTGATAACGAACCTGTTTCCATCCTTGGATATCCCTTCTCTTATTGATCCTTGCTGAAACACGCTCCACCCCTCTATGCCATGCTTGAATTCTGGATTGGCTATTATACCTCCCCCATATTGAGCTTCCTTGGGGTCTGTCAGGCACTGTTTGATGAAAGTTTCAAAAAAGAAAAAACAAAAAAATAAAAAAAGAGGAAATTTTAGCAGCAGGCAACTAATGTCTTCTTGGCAATACTTGAAGAATGCCTGTATGAATGAAGAATTGGGAAGAGATCCATAATCCAAGTAACCATATTGTATAACATATAGTCATCAATGAATGAGAAGCTTCTTCTTGCCTCTTTAGGTGCTGAATAGTCATAGGAGACAGCA
Organism: Bruguiera gymnorhiza; assembly: GCA_020883675.1. Lineage (NCBI taxonomy): Eukaryota > Viridiplantae > Streptophyta > Magnoliopsida > Malpighiales > Rhizophoraceae > Bruguiera > Bruguiera gymnorhiza. The sequence goes on along the minus strand of JAIRCJ010001062.1, from coordinate 6,410,936 downwards.
TCAATGCTACGCCCTGCTTCGGTTAACACAGAATCAACTAATGAGAATTTTGACAAAACAAAAGCTCCAGAGCATTACTGACAAATATGCAAAGATAAATACAAATTCATGTTTTAGATTGTTCCTGTATCTATATGTGGGAAAGAAAGAGAATGACAGACAGTCAGAGACCTGAAGATAGGAAAGACCACAAGAGCATCAAAACTGAAACTTCTGCGAACATCTTCATCTTTTCCAATGCAGAAGAGAATAAGCTCTTATGATATAAATGCTGCAAAGCCAGAGATATAAATATCAGTCCAAACCATATTGATCACTAAAGTTAGAATTTATAATATAACACTGAACTTGATGCTGCCGGCTGTATTCTAAGGCACTTTTTTTAAAGCCCTGAAACACATTGAAGGTCCATTGTGTAACAATGCTAAATAGAATCCAAATGCTATATATTTAAATTGTTCATTTGAAGAGAACTTTCACTTTTTCTTAGATAACTGAATCTGTTTCAGCTCTCTCTCGTATAAATAGCCAAAGGAAGAGCCAGACGATATAGAAAATGAATGAAAGGAGGAAAAAAAGAAGAGAGAACTTGTTTATTACAATGAACATAACACAGAATACGTGCCAGAACTTGGACAATATCGGATGTTGTCCCCGAAAATAATTCTCACTCCCACGAGCCCTCTCTGGAGCTATATAGCAGTGTTGATACAGCGAACACCCCCAGACTAAATTGCTAGAGTGCTCAGATTGAAAACAATGACAAAAATTAAAAGGACACCCAACCACTCAATTCCCATAATGGGGCGGCCGCTGCCACTAGTGGCAGGATACAGAGACCATTAAGCCAGATTTTTTCTTTTTTTCTTTTTTATTTTTGTTTGATATACCGGAATTAAATACCACGACCGCGCTCTTGATGAATTGTGCAATCCATTTTCATTGTCAATTTGGACCTTTCACGTCACGGCACACACATCAAGAATGAGTACGAAAAAGAAAAGCATATTTAAGATAATCAACGCAAAACTAATGAGGTTGGGGCGAGGTAAAAACGAGAAACGAAAAGCTACGCATTCCATTCCACCGCGGCATGCAAAATATATGTCTAATGTAGCTTGACTTGCCCCCTCGTTTATGTAGACGAAAACGATATTCTTCAAGACAAGCCTTTAATGGGCATTCTAATTTAGTACACTCTCACTCTCTTTGTGGGGTATGATAGCGATTCGAAGCCAATGAAGAGTAGTATTTATAAGGCTAAGCGGCCAATCAATGCGAGTTTCAGATTGCAGTTCTCTTACGCTTTTCCCATCTCCTGGAAAATAATAGAATTGTGATCTCTACCACAACATTGTAAAAATATTATTTTAGAGATTTTTTTTTTAAAATTTAATTCTCTCCGTTGTAAATCAAATAAATTAACTCAACATCAAGTGTGGATAAAAAGAAAAAAAAAACAATAATAAGTGAAATTTTATTAAAAATATTTAAATAAAATTGGATTCTATAAAACATGACAAGAAACAATCCATAATAATCTCATTTAAATATTGCAAATAATATCGCTGTTGTCCTTCTTATTTGTATTATCCTTGCTGTTTGAGACACTGAATTGGATTATCGGTTTGTTTTATTCTTTACAAAGCTTGCGTAGACAAGCGGTTTGTTCATGCCTCGATAAAAGAATATTGAAAAGAGAGTGAATAATTGAGTGTATACCAAACTCGTGGATGGAGACTTGTGCATAGACAAGCCTTTCCTAGACAAGAATACAGGCGCACAAATGCAAATGCATTCCTTCAAATTGTCTAAGTAAAGCCCACTACCTCAAAGTGGGCAGTGTGTAATATGCCCACCGTGTCTGGAGGAATGGTTGATCCAGGCAGCGCCTAGTGGGGGTTAGGCTGGCGCCGCCACTGCACCTTTAAAATGTCCATTACTTTAGCCTAGTGGGGGCCCAGAGCATTTCTCATCCCACGAGTTCAGTCTTAAAAGAGAATCTTGGTTTCTCGCATCTTGGACGAATTGTTTAAGGTTTTAAACTCATTGGGTTCCCGGGAGTTCCAAGTGCTTTAGATGAGCCGTGATGTCTCCTGCTGTTGTTACGATACGTTCGTGTATTTCGGCCGTCGAGGGTCAATTCCGGTGATTTCGATGAGAACGGTGGCGGCGCGTTGCCTTTCTCCTCCGATGTTTTCAACGGCGCCGTCGGATATTGTCATCTGTTGATGGGCAAAGCGGATGTGGCCGTGACGCTCGCGCCGTATTTTGCGTTGAATGATTATTAATGAAATGACATTATTGCCCCAGGCCAAGAGTTAATTTTAGATTCATAGTAAGGAGTTAAAGCTCTGAAAATTTAATTAGAGGGCAATAAGAATTTGAATCACCCGGCAGGAGATTGATTTTTAATGTCTATAACCAGGAAGAACATTGATTTTTCCCATATCCAAGAAATACTTTTTTTTTTTTTGGGTCTTAATTCAAGAAACTCTTTTAAATATTTCATATTATTGCAGTCAAACTGGACTTGGAGGGCTTTCCAGGCTAGATCGCCCATATAATAAACAGTCGAGTTTTCAAATGTCTAAATTATTACTTTTTTTAGAGATTTTGAATTTAATCTCACTCACTGACAAAGGTACTAAATTATAGTCGGGTGTTGCTGGCGTTGACTTGGGTGTGATGATTAATGATAGACTCTTTTTGGGTAAAAAAAAAATACTGAAAATAATATAAATTCTACTACTAACTTAAGCACTTTTTAAAGCTCTAGAAATGTAATTATATGGAAATACCAAACTCCGTAGATCTGAATGAACATTTTGATCTGTTCACTCATTCTTTGGTACATATTATTTCACTTATTGAATCCCAAAGAAAAAAAAAGAAAAAAAAAAACATACATAGTGATGAAACACCACTCATGCAATAACTTGTACAGTAAAAGTACTTTGGGCTGCTGCATCAGATGGGCTCACTTTAATACTCTGGGCCCAGGTAGAATTCACTCCAGGGGGATGATGGATCTTCACATCATAATCCCCGTGGAAAAGGGAGACCTCAAGGAAACCGTCGACGTCTGTGGTGGCAAGTAAGGAGCTGGCGACGCCCCACTCCTGCGAAAGCTTATCCACCACAACCCCAGTAGGCAAGTTCCTGAAATTGTTATCAGTTAAACACATTCTGTAACATCCACCTGGTTTCCATGCTGCCCAGATTACAATTCCACCCACTTTTGGGTGAGAATGTCCCTCTCTTAGAACTTGTTCTAAGTATTGTGCCTGCAATAAAAAGTTCCCCTCCTGAAGGTTAGAAAATTGCATTTCGCCATTATCGGGTTTAAAAATATTACGAAAGCATGAAAATAGACAGTTAAGAATTAAGATTACAAATATATAATTATAACTAATAATTATAAAATATACATTTTTTTATACATTATAATAATTTATAGTTATAATTAAATTAAATAATTATTCTTTATAATAAAATTAGTGATAGCATTTTTGGCACACACACACACAGCACATTCACCTGATTGGGGCTGGATCGAACATCTACTTCCGTGAGCCAAAGAGGCAAATTTGCAGCGGAAAGAGTATCAAGAGAAGCTCTCATGTAAGCAAGGTTTGGAGTACTGAAATGGCCTTCAAGTCCAATACCCATGCGAATCCCCCTATTATAAGGATATTGTTGGATTGCTCTCAGCTTTCTTAGGTAATTGGCCGGCGAAGACGCACCATCTCCGCTCTCTTCAATCGTGTTGAATTCGTTCATGAACAACGTAGTACCTCCATCGGTCTTGGAAGCCAAGTGATACAGAACATCAGAGGCAGTTGGTCGCAGCCTGCTTTCAAAGAAGTTATAATGCAGATTTTCATTTACAACATCCCATCCAATAACTCGGCCTTTGTATCTCGTCATGACTGAGCCTATCCTGGCTGCTGCAGCCTTAAAAAGACCGCGTTGGGAGAGGCGACTGACCCATCCGAGCTGGAACTGGGGATCATCCCAAAGCAAATTATGGCCGCGGACTGCTAGATTATGCTGCTTTGCAAATTGTAGCATTCTATCCGTGACAGAATAGTCAACATGTCCCTGGGAAGTTTCTGTGCTGTACCACTTCATTTCGTCCTCGAATGTAGTAACCGTGAACCGCTTGGACGTGAACCAGTTTTGATAGGCTGTGTTGCTGAGGATGTTCTTATTTATTGCAACACCAAATGGAAAACCTGCATTCCTTTGTGTGATGGAGATTGTTGCATTAGGTATGGGATTTCCATGTTGATCAACCGCCTGGACTCTCACTTTCGCCTTCCGTGCCTGCAAAAAGTCATCATCTTTACCACATATAGCTGCAAACTTAATTATTGCTCGATGCGTGCAAAGACATTTAAAAAAAAAAGGTCAAAATGGAGATTACATGCAATCAACTAACCTTCTCAATGCTTTGATCTTGGTGAGACCTCCATTGCTCTTCAGTGAATGGTTGTAGTGAGATGCTATCCACCCACATCTCAACAGCTGTGTTTTCACTCTAGAGAGGCAAAAATTTGTCGGAAGCTTATATTTCAATTCCATATGCTTGTTTGGCAAGGAAAGACAAGGAAGTACTCACACGTCCGAATCAATATAAATCTCATGTCTTTGCCTGTCAAGTTAAAAAAGGCAATACCCAAAGGGTTTATTACCTCAAAATGGAGCTCAGCAGGACCTGATGTATCTGCAGTGAAGCCACCTTTAAGCATGGACCAGCATTTTGACTCAGCAACAACAGCTCCAGCATGCTTGAACCCTGTACTTGTCTTGAAAACAGCTGCAACCAGAGCACTTCCCTCGCTTACTTGTATCCAAGCTGCATCCAAACAAAAGGCATGCATGATTTTTTTTCACCAAGTCCATGTCCCTGATATTAAAAAAGAAAAAAAAAAAAAGAAGAGGCTTCACAAGAAACTGCTTCCTTGGGACCGGTCGCCAAGATTTGAACCTTGGCCTACAAAATGAAAAGCATACTTTCTTAAACCGGTCGGCCCGTATGTGCTTGTCTTACATGTTCAATTGGCCGAAGAGGGAAATGTAGAGAACCCCGGCCCCAGCCCCAAAACAAAGGAAAAAAAATTGGCAATTTGGTTGGCTACTAGTGCATGAATTTAGAGTTACCAGAGAAAGTGTAGAGCCTGTTCTTTCGTAAATAGAGCTCCTGTGAGACACTGTCATATGTTTGATTTCTACTGTGAGCCACAACATATTTGTTGTCACCGGATTCTCTATGCTCTATTTTGGCAGCCCCAAATGTAGACCAGCTTCTCAACCCATCATTCAGCTCTGGATTCACAATGATTCCTCCGCCATACTGGGGTTTATGAGGGCTTGCCAAGCACTGGAATTTTAAAGAAAATAGTAAATGAATGACAAACTTAAAAAAAGTGGGGGGGGGGCAACTTAATTTTTGACTCAGATACGTAAAATCATTTATTTATTACTAATACTAAATACATATCATATCGGTGTGCGACTATTCAGGATATTTTTTCGCGAGAATCATTTACTATATCCTAAGAAAAGAAATAAAAGGCGATGATTGAAGAAAATAACTCACCTCGATACTTGCAGTGTAGTCATAAGACAGTGCATCAACCTTAAGCCCTGTAAGAAATATTTTGAGCTTCTGTTACTTTGTAGTTTGTAGAGATTTCAGCCAGGGATACACAGTGCCACATAATCAAAATTAGACAGCAGGAACAACAACTCTAAACTAATTTGTGTTGGCAAGTAAAGAAGATCACAAACCAGTTAAGAGAAGAAGACACCACAGTGGTGGCAAAAACATGTTCTTATTCTGTAGGACCCTTGACAAATCAACAGTATCTCTGAAATTAATCCAAGCATCCAATCAGAAAATCACATATACACATACAAGAACAATAAAATATACAAAATATTTGGATCATATGTACACATTACATATACACTATAATTAACGTGTCTTTTTGTTTATGAATGAAGACAAAACTATTTAAATAAAGAGAAACAGGAAGATATAAGATTTCCAAGGGAGAAGGAAATGACCTCTAGCTAGAATTTGGACTGCATTGATGAGGAAAAACACACCTTATGCATCTATTTATAGAGGGGGAGATACACCAGCCATGATTGTCAAGTGTTGTCTCCGAAGTTTATGCTAGTATAGAAAATTTCAGCATTACTTTATACCAAAACGCAACTTTCAACGCGGAAGGGCGCTACAAATTGGGGTATATATTTATTGAATTTCCTTTTTTGAAAAATTGGTACTAATCAGTATTGATGAAAGGAAGGGAAAAACTTAATGTCAAAGATGAGAACATGATGAGCGCGAATTGATATGACTTAATTTGGTGAAAAAGAATTATTAAATTAAAAAGTAAAATAATATATAAATTATTAAATAGATTATATATTTTTGTTAGAATATTTTTAAAATAAAAATAAAACATGTCTTTTACTTTATTTAATAATTAAAAAAATTTCATAAAAAATACGGTAAAAAAATTATATCTATTGATATAAAAATATCTTTTTTATTAAATAATTTTTAATATATATATATATAATTTTTTATAAAAAATATTATTTGTTAATAAAATAATTCTACAAAATATATAATTTTTAAAAAAATTTAATTTAATTTTATCTTATAAAAAATTTATTATAATCTAATTATATTATTATAAAAATAAACTTTATTTCAAAATAGTAACATTAAATATACTATTTAAAACAATTCGTTAACTTTTATCCAGCTTTATTTTCAATGTAACACCTCTTACGCGTTTTTCATTGCATTGATAACTCATGGTAAAAATGGTATGCGGAGGTTTTTATAGAAACCCACAAAAACTAAAAATTAAAAAGTCTATTATTAAAATTAAAATTTTATTTTTATATAATCAATAATTTTAATTGTACTATGTCAATAATTTGTATTGATTAATATCTATACAATAATGAGGAGGTAGATATGTTTCTATGTTCAAAAGGTCAGTTTTTTTAGTAATATTATCGGAGAATTTTTCTTTTCTTCTTTTCATTATATGAATGAAGTTTGTAGGAGATCACATGGAATTGGAATCTCAAACCTATCCGAGTGACCACAGGAATATCATTGAGGAGTTGTTCCACTTTAGTTTGTAGCTTATAGATGGACGTAGTTAACCAAGAGGTTTGTTAAAAGCTAAAACATAGCCAGACCACCCTGCTCCATTATTCTATCTGCAGCCTCTACCAGCACCATCCTCTCCTTCATTTTTCGTTTTCTTTGTCTCTTGGAAGGACTAAGTCCCAAATTTCAAATTTTGGTTTTGCAGAACCGTCTTAGCTAACCAATACTTCTCAACGCCGAGACCACCCCCGCCAGTGCTGCCGGCTACCCTTTGCTTCCGTCAACACATCTACCGCATCTCCAATAAGGTTTCTGCGTCGAAGTTATCGGGTCAACTCAGCCACCGAATTTGATATGCTGAAAATTTCATGAGCCCCATACCTAAATTACATGCGTTGGGTCTACGCCTCCGTGGTCAGTAACGGACTAGGTCCACTGAGAATCTGCTCTATTAGGAAGGAGTACCAGAGACTACTAGTAATTACACATTCGTTGTATTACAGCACAGTCATGGTTACCATAAAAATAAAATTGAAAAAATAAAAAAAAAAACAACATAGTCGTAGTTGAACTATGAGAGGATGTTCTTTATATATATATATATATAATAATAATAATAATTTTGTAGCATTGATAATTATTAACCCTGTAAATAAAAACACAGTACCTTGATTGAATCTTAAAAAAAAAAAAGGATTTTATTGTTCGTGATTAAATTATTTGCACCATACATATTTTGTTAGAAGAAAGATTTCGTGTACATTTTTCATTTACCCACAAAAGATTTGTTTTTGCTTGCACGCACCAACCTTGTTACTGTAAGGTAGCATTAATGTAGATTTGTAGTGTTCGATTCACAGTCATCTTTAATCACCATACCATACATAACAAGACAATAGAACAGATTTCAATTTCCTTTTTAAAGATTGGGTTGAAGGTAAGGGGTTTTATGGGATACGTCTCCATTGGTGGGACTGAGATTGCCACAACGTTCACATCATTCTTCACCAATCCTCTTTGACCACTTGAACTTGGCCAACATGGAAACCGTTGATCAGGATCCGCTGTCGTTAGCCTGGTCATTAACCCATAAGGAACCGATATTATTAGAAATAATCGGCTGTCTAATTTATCAAAAAAAGTTATGCTGTCGAGTAATTTTCTGCAATTATTTATCATCTGAGCATTCATCAAGAAGATTTTCGAGGAATCCATCACACGTCAAGGAAGCTATTGAAAGTTGTTGAACAGACTTTTGATATGATATTATTATCATGCTTAGGTTGATCACCGGCCCTCCTTGTAGCTTGTTGGTTTGGCTTTCAGCCAAGACCCTCGAGTCAAGGGTTCGACGGTTGGTGAGAGAGAGAACAAGAGAGATGCAAAGCTAAGCTCCTAAATAAGAGGTATTCTAAAATACCTTCTTTTAAAATTTTTAGTAGAAAAGTCGAATCTCCCTCCTTCCAACATTAGAACAAAGCCGTATTTCATTCCAACAATGGGCTTTCTAATTTGATAATTTTATATTCTTCCATTGAATAGTTCCTTTTTTTCTTCTTTCGATAATCAGTTAATTAATTTTACCTCCACCAATCACGTAGTTTCTTATTTTAGTGGTTGGCACACCCATAAAACATTTTCTTTTGTTCAATCCTATGCAAAATTCCACAGAACTTTTCAAATTCTGATTGCGCACGAACAAGATTAATAGTTCTATCCCTGAACCTGATAACTATAAATTTGCGTATCCCCACAAACAACCTTTTCCTTTGTCATCTGTCTGTTTATATATATCAGGCAGCTTGTTGGTCTGGGTTACCACTCACCACACCATTCCCACAAAGGCAAGAGTTCGATAAGCAGATAAGAGAGAGAGCACAGACAGAACCAGGAAATGTTAATTAAATATGAGGTACTCTAAAACACCTCATTTTTTTTTTGTCAAATTCGTCATCCAAATTGTATTTGTTTCCCAAACTTAGAAATCTATGGAAAATATATCTGATCCTTAAAATTTCTTTAATGTACCTGATGATGTAAAACGATGACGTTCTCAGTGCATAACAGGTCAGGTGAACCAGATTAGTGATTACCATATACCGAAACCAAAAGGGTCACCAGCACCAAATTAAAAATCCAAAGGTACTTGTTGCTAAAAGTGAAATCAGAGGAAGTTAGATGTGCAAGTGAAATCACCGTATATGAACAATTTCTTAAACCCTAAACCCTTGAGGGGATTTCAACAGCAGGCAATGAAAGAAACGAAAAGATTCTGGTTTCTATTGTCTCGGACATGACAGTATCCTTCCAGAAACTCTTGAACCTCCAGAATTGATACTATCCTTCAAGAACAAGAAAATGGAGGCTGTCATGGTAGGCTCGATAGAGAGAGAGAGAGAGAGAGAGATTAGAACTAAAAAACGATGGTCTTATAGCCATGACAGATATGCTGCGATAACCTATGATTGGGGCTTGCAAGAACAGTAAGCAAATAAAAGAAGATGGATGATGCATACTAGCATGATGACAAGACTTAACTACAAGGAAGAAGGTGAAGGTGGAAGGCAGGTGGGCTTACCTCGCAATAGAGATGAACTCAAGTAGAAGATTCCCAGGGGCTTGACTCGTTAACAAGTTTAAGGGCTTCCATAGATTGGGCCCACTGAGTCGGATGCTTAATAAATAGGCACAGTCCTTTTATTGAATAGACTGGATTGGTTCTTGCAAGTTGCTTGAAGCGAAAGACCAATATCCATGCACTAACACTGGTTAAGGAGACAGTACTAACGATAGAACCATCGTTTGCCTATCTGCTTCGTTATGTTTCCTACTAATGAAATGTGAAACTTCTGGGTTGAAGGATAGTAATACAAGCCAAATAAAATAAAATAAAATAACAAAACAAAAGCCTGCCATATTCGATACTGTCCTGCTGAACATCAGCATGAATTTAAAGAAATTTTTTATGTCAAGCCTAAAAATATTGAACTAAAACAGTGATGCAGAAACAATCCCACTTAGAAATAGCTGTGCTGTGTTGTCATCTAGTTTATTATATTAAGCCAAGTCTTGAGTTGGCCTCCATTAAATGGTGGCCAAGTTCTGAAAAATATTAGCAGAATTAAAAAAAAGAATAAATAAATGGATAAAGGAGGAGCAAGAGACATGAATGCACTTAAAGAGGCTTGAAACAAGAAAGAGGGAAGTAAAGAACTGATAAAATTACTACTTACAGGGAGTGAAGGGAGCAATTGACCAGAAATAGAAACACCAACCTCTAGGTCATGCATGCACACCCATGCTTACACCTGTACAGAGCAATGTTACACTGTATTGGGGCAGCCTGATCCAGAGCTTGGAAGGCCTGGTGACAAGCATTCTGAGCCTTTAAGTTTTTGAATGTTTTATGCATGCTATATATTTCTTTAGCCCAACATGAACAATGAACACATTTCTGTGAAGAAATTTCAGATTGATTACCTGTTATGAATCATACTCTGCAATTAAGATCTGAACCACTCAAGCTCTATCGCATAAAAAAGTCTATTCCTTCAGATACCTCCCAAGAAAAGAGAAGGAATAAAAAATTTGTGCCATGTCGTGCAAATTGGTTAGTAATGATAAAATGGCCAAAATTATTCCCAACAGTTTGAAAAATGTAAGCTTCTGGCCTACTATCAACAGCACAAATATTCGGTGGACTTGGTATTCATTTGAAACATCACTTTAAAAATCTTATGGTTGGTGTTTTCACTTCCAGTTTCTCTTGAAGCCTGTATTGCAGATTGACATACGAGGTTACAATAATCAATCAACCCAATGTCCTAAGCCAACGCTACTAATGGATAATAAAGCCCTTTTGTTCATCCCAACCCAAAACCTATATCTTCATCTATCTTTTTTCCAAAACTCTATCAAAAACAAAAAAAAAAAAAAAAAACATTGTTCCATATGGTATGAAGAGAACCAAACTGTACTCTTTACATTCACCACAAGCAATCAACAAAAGCATGTAGTTGTACCTTATGAAGTCTTGAGTATTATTAATAAAGGTTGAGCAGCTTTCCTCAGCAAACAGCAAGAAAAGCAACCTCTTTTTCCCGCAATGTTCTCTTTTGCCCATTGAAAGCAAGAAATCAGATCGTAGTAGTCCTGCGACAGAGTCTGCTTTCCTCAAGGCACACATTCCAAATGGATTAGTTATTCCAACAGTGCACAAAAATGCTGCAAACATTGCAGATAGGAAAACTTAATGATAATTTCCAACGGAATGATTGCTAATTATATGCTCAATTCCTCAACAAGCACTGAAATAAAGTCATCAGTTCCTGGTTCAAAAAGGCTTTTAGGAGTTAACTTCTATGAAACTAGGTCAACATTACCTACCTATCTGTTTTGTAAATTGAATTGAGCATAATTATTAGGTCCAGCAGACACCGAAGAAACCACAGGTGCAGTAAAAGATTGATAATGCAGTTCTTGGGGTGTGGAAAAACTTGAATTACAAGTCATTAAAAGCGTAATATTGAGCTGATCATGCCTGTGATTCAACATCTGTTACATGTGGAGCGTCCTGACAAGTTCAGAAATAAACTAAAAGCTCATGGCTTATTCCTGTAACATCTATCTGCTGTTTTGTAACTTGCATTCAAAGCATGATTACCAGGCCAGTGGATTGGCAGCAGCTCGCACCTGCAGTAAAAGATTAATAAATAAATTCTTGGAATGTGGGAAAACTTCAATTACATACCAGTAAAAGAGCCAATATTGTGTTTGTCATACACGTGATTCAACTCCAGTTACATGTGGAACCTCTGGACAGGTTCTGCAGTGAACAAGAAGGTCAACTGCAAGGAATTCATTGGTGACAGAGTTCTAAAACACCAAAACCATTTAACTTAAAGTCACTTATAGGCATGAACCAAGCAATGAATAAGTATGGGAAGCTTTATCCATAGACATGTATGTTGTCCTTTTTCATTGAAGCCAAGCAGCGGACAACTGTTATATGGTTGTATAACATCATATTGATGTTGCAGTGCTCAACAATTTTGGGGAGAACAGAGGAATCAAGATAGGTGAAAAGAGCTTTCACCTATCATGATGTACCAAAAAAAAAAAAAAAAGAAAACTTTTTGCTTATTAACAATATAATCATTAAGTTCATACAAACCACATGCGCAGCCATGCAGAATAGATGTTAGTAGCCTACAGATTTTAATTATGGAAAATTTAAATTAGAAAAAATATGCAAGAATATAACTGTGGTTAAATTTCTTGTGCAATGACAATTGCAGTGTCAAGACGAGTCGTTCTTATGCTAAAATGATGGCCAAAGAAATACCAGCAATGTTTCTGACTCCGACCAATGGATCCATGCACCACAAACATATAGTGTGTATCCACTCATATAAGTACCCCGCAACTAAATTGTAGGTCCTCATGGTGATAAGAAGGAATAAAGATATCCAATTTGCAGAATCATGATTTCCCTTATACATCCACATAAATGTTTAGGCATCAGCCGCGAATTTTCACATCAATGTAATAGAAAGAAAATGTGTTAATGCTATTTGCATGAATACAATACTGTGGCCATAGGGTAAAAGATGCATCACAACTCAAACACTCCTTGCATGAAACATAAAACTTTAGTAATAGACATCTTCCTGATCATTTTGATTTTAAAGAAGAAATTCAAGACTTGTACACTTTCACGGGCTATGTAATTTCCAACCTATCAACTATTAAAATGAATAATGAACAAATGCTAGTGAATGATGACTGACATGAATTGTTAGAAAGCTCTATGAATCACTTACTTTATACCTCATTTGATATATCATTGCCAAGCAAGCTGATAATAAAAAATAAGACACCAATTTCTTGAAAGAAATAAATGAAGAGAATGATCATGATTACCGATGTCAGAGAAAGGTAGCTACATTACAAAGCAATATGACTAATGATTAAGCACAAGGAATGGTCTTCTACCTTGCATCACTGTCACCAGCATGTCCAGAGATAAAGATCCTCTGAATCCATATCGCATGTAGCTTTGATTGCCTTAACCAAAGCTAGATTAATAATATTAACAGTGAGCATCAATCCCAGTTTAACAGTCAAAATCTTTGTGGAACAATCCTGCAAGGTAGGGAAGCACTGATTTGAATTATTTGCCTCGTGCATCTTCCTCTAAATCTTATCATCAATCCAACTATAACATATAGCAATACAAAAAAGGTAAAAACTATCCACTCTAAGACATAAATGCCAACAAAATTTAAAATGATTCATGTCCAAAAAAGAAAGGTTGCATTTTGAACCATCTGAAAGTTTAATAAACTTGTATATGCACATGAGAACAAAGTTATAAGTTATAAGTTAACAAGGACATCACAAACACATAAATGAGCACAAGAAGAATAAAAATAGTGGAGAAGATTATTCACTAAGGGATTCAGTACTGAAGTTGATGCTTCTGTAATGAGTATTTTCTCCTCTAAACTTGACTTACCAACTCCTATGAATTTTTAGTAGACACTATTGGCCAGAAGACAATCCAGGAGACTCTGAAATGAATTAAAATACATGGATATTTACCTGTGGCATTTCATGTAATGATTTGCAAGAAATACTATCAACTTGACATAGTCTAACTAATGCCACCAGCAATTCTTTAACAATGAATGAAAATGAAAATCAATAAAATTATACATCAAGTTATTCATTTTCGTTCAAGACATGCATATCTTCTTCAAAATCCAAAATATCAGCATCGTGAGTAACAGCTTCTATGATGCTGATAGTTGGGATAGCAATAATTTTCTTTAAAATAAAGCAAAAAAAAAATGGTTATTAGTCTAATGCGCAAATTTGTTTGAATTCTTTGCTTTCCTTTTATGTGGCTGAATAGAGGGTTTCAAGACATACCAAGCTTCACCAGGATTAAAAATGGCTTCTTTAACATCTACATTCATCACTTCTCTAATGGCTGGATTAATTATATGGCTGTGCGGACAGATGATCAACTGTGAATCATCTATGATGGAGTAAGCTAAATAATATGAATGGCCTGCAATGTTTGAGTTATAAAAAGAAAAAAGTTTCTGAAATATGAAGCTGGAGGGACAGAATAATTTGTAAAAAGCATGGCATATACCTTTAACAAATTTCCCACTTTCGTGATAGACTTCTGACAACTGCTCCTTTGTAGTGATAGATGACTTCTCACGTGATGCATATTTCTCCTGCAAAAACATTAGCTCTAATTGGCAATGACTTTCTAAATGTTAAAGTAATTGGATTTCATGGGAAGAAAAACTTACTTGACTTGTAAAATCCCATTTATTGGTTCCTCCCACGCAACATACTGAAAATTTTAATTAAGAATCTCAAAAAGGACAGAGAACAAGAAGCCAGGAAAAAAAAAAAAAAAACACAGAAAGAAAAGAGAATTGAGCATAAGAGGAGCAGTTTTCTTCAATGTTCTTTTCCCAACATACATGTGCACTAGTGCAATAATCTCTCTATGAAGCCTGCAAAACACAAGGAGAAGAAATCATTAATGCTGACTTTCAGTAATTTTAAGAACATAAATGGAAGTTATTAATGACTGGTTTCAATCTCCCCTCATAGTTTCATTATAGAAACAACATTCTTGATCAGAAATCACATTTGTAAACTGCCCAGTCGAGTAAAGAGAAACTGATACATAAAGAAACACTTAGAATGAAAAGCAACACCTTTTGTCAAGTTTTCTAAGGGCAAACCCAATTCTTTACCCTTTTTTTTCTTTGCATGTAGGTGCTTGGCCTCGAGAAATTTAATCATTGTAATCCTGCAAAACAGAGTCAAATTCTATTTCCTCCTCTTTCTTCTGCTTCCACACGCATATTTACAACCCATCAATGATAACTTCAGAAAAATGTAAATCAGGTTACCCCAGCATAATATGGAAATGCTGAAAAAAAAAAAAAAAAAACAGGAGAACTTAATGGTAATTTTCAAAGGAATGATTAGTCTATGTTCAATTACCCAGCAAGTTCACAAATTTACAGCCAATTTTTTTTCCTGGAATTTTGTTCTTAGCAATTTGCTTTCCCAAATTGATGCCTCTGCCACAAATTATGGTTAATTTACTACTGAACTATAAGTGATAGAGGAAACTGCCATCTTGCATTAGGGAGGAAGTGGCAAAGCAATGGAGAAACCTGTTTCTGAAAAGGAAGCTTAAGAGTTTGGGAATCTGTGAAGATAATCTCAACACAACACCCCCCCCGGGGAAGTGGTTAACAAAGAGGCTAGAGCTAGTAAATAATTAGGAATTTAAAAGCCAAAGGGGATTAGAAGCTAGAGAAAGTCTTACCAACAAAATGAAAATTTCTTGCATCTTGTTGAGACAATTGAACTGTTTCATGCAAGGGGTCGCACAGATTTTCCAACAGTTTATAAATTGGGAGGAAAAAGAAGAAGCCCGCTAGAACAATCTTGAAAAAATTTCAGCTTAATATTTTTCTCAGTGCCTTGTTCACAATGCATTCAGTATCTTGTCCATATTGGAAGCAAATCCCTTCATATGTGATCAAAAAGACTCCAGAATTCACAAGATACCTGGAATGCCTACCGATCTGCCGTTTTTTAACTTGTATTCAGAAAATAATTATCAGCACTAGAGGACATGGCAGTAGCTCACATCTGTAGTAAAATATTCACGAGTCATTTCTTGGAATGCAGGATAACTTGAATTAGATATATATAAAAGCACAATATTGAGTGCTAATGATACCTATGATTTCACATCAACCACGTATGGAGCCTCGAGCTGAGTTCCAAAATTAACTGCAAGCTCAGTTGGCAAGGAATGCCTTGATGACTAGCATTGTCAGTGATACCTATTATAAAGGAATGCTACAGTGTAACATTTAAAATAAATTAAAAAAAAAAAGCAAATGTACAAAAACACCAATAAGGAGATTTATAATGACCAAAAACAGAGGAAGATAAGAAAATAAAACAAAAAAAGAGGTTAACCTTGTGTCCCACCATAATGGATAGACCTTCAGATGAAGAACAAGATTGGGACTTTTTATTTTTAAAAAAAGAAAAACTAATGAATATCAAAGTCTATTTAAATCACTGTCAATATATACCTGAATGGCTCTCTCGAACAAAGAAAAGAAACTGCAGACTCCAAAAAAAAAATTCTGGAAAATAGAGATTAATTTGATGTCTATATATTTACCTGAATGCCTGAGAATGAAGTCCTGCGGTGCGACCAAAGCAAACAAACGAAGTGCATCCACTCAAAAGCCAGCTGGGGGTCAGGGTCTGGTTCTTGCTCCACAAACTGGTGCTGGTTCCACGACAAAACACTCATGGGCCTGTCTTCGTGTTGATGACCCAAGAGTAGAAGGGTCATGCCCTTGCTATATTCAGCCCTTCATTCATGGATAGTTAGACAAGTTATTGAATTTCAAAAAGCCAGAATAGTAACATATTGACAAATAACAACAAAGAAAAGAGGCAATTCTATTGAGGACAGAGGCAATTACGTTTAACTCTTCTGCCTCTAACACCCCTAAAAAATAATAATAATAAAAATAAATAAATAAAAAGATCCTTCCAGCCTCAAGCGTTGGATTGCCAACCAATCTGTTCACAAAGAAGCAACAGAAAAGAAGCCAATTTCCGCACAGAATCAATTGCAAAACCCCAAAAGAAATTTTAACCAGAAGAAAAAAAAAGAAAAGAAGAGTACCTGCAATTGATTACAAGTTGCGGACAACCACGAACGTTGAGGGCCAAAATTGACCAAAATTTGAAAAAAAACAAAAAAGACCAAATCATGAACAAGAAAATTGGATAGAGATGAATAGTCGGAACAAAAGGAAAAAAGAATAAAAAGATCGACAGAATCATAACTTAATCAAAGATTCTGGTACTTAAGAACAATAGCCGAAATAAAAAATAGACCTCCAAATCACAAAAAAAAAAAAAAAAAGATTCTACTTCTTTATGTTTCTTTTCTTTAAAAAAAAAAAAAGGAAAAAGAAAGTTCACGACGTCTTAAAATGGGCACTGGTATTCACAGGAATGACTCTTTGGAGTCTCGATGCAACATCCACCGCCAGGCGCCGGAGTCGAAGAAAGGAGTGTGCATGTCCGGCAACAGCAATCGGAGGCTCGAGCAACGCGTGACGGACGGTGGCCGTTCTGCGGGGTTAGGGTTTGCTGAGATCTAATGGGACTTCCTCTCGCAGAGAAGAGCATAGAAGAGAAGATTGCAACGGTGATTTTCTTGGGCGGGGGGGGGGACTTTGGAATGTTGGGAGCGTTGGAAAAGGCATTTTATATAACGGCGTTTCGTAGGCGGCAATGCTTATTTTGTGTGTGACCGTTACAAGTCCCCGCGTCGTGGGGAGGATAAGTGAATTACTTGAATACCCTCCGCGATTTTACCCCCGCAAGCAAGGATCCGAAGATTTTAGCAAACAAAAACAACGGCAGGGATCAAAATTGACCAACGTGACGAAACATTAACAAAAAGAAGAAAAAAAAAAAAAGACTAATGTCAATCACTCTTTTGATTCGATAAAAGTTATAAAAATAAAAAATGAACTTTTTCTAAAACTTAAGTACTCGAAAATAACACATTATTGAATCAATCTTTTTTTTTTCTTTTTATTGTTTTCTGAATTATAGATTATCAGTATTATAATTATCATAATTTCATAATATTGCTCAGTCTTACTTTTAAGAGGGATGTAATTAAATTGACGAATTCTTAAGCTGCAATTTTGATCTAATCATGATAATTGTTAACCCTGGCAGTGAATTGGAAAAGGGATATCTAATTTTGGGATAAGCAAACAGTGTGGTGTAATGACTTGAAAAAAAATGTTCGGGTGGGCTGCCGACAAGTGTCTTCATTGCCAATAGACCTCACCTTATTGGTCTGGGGGGCGTGGCCTCTGCGGTGAGGACTAATTACATTCCCTTTTCACGTGTTGCTCCGGTATGGTAACTCAATCGAGCTCGGACCTTGACATTTTACGGTATAAGAAGCGGCACGAGCTTTGGGTTGGGCTGGGCTGGAAGTGGCCCGCTATTGAGCCGTGAGGTATGATGACAAATGATAAACATTTATCATATGAGCTTTCAATAAAAAAAAAAAGAAAAAAAGTTAGAAAGAGGGTAACATAAAATATATATACTTGATGGATACAAGAATCACCGGCCTTCCTTGTAGCTTGTTGGTCTGGCTTTAAGGCGAGACCCACGAGACGGGGGTTCAAGGGAGGGCTGGCGACAGGGAAGAAAAAGCCAAAAAAAATGCTACTGTAAATTGAGGTATTCCAAAATATCTCCTTTTTCCTTTTTCAATCGCAAATTCTACAAGAAAAGTTCAACTTTTCCTTCTTCTCACTAAAACAAAGTTTATTTCAGTTTGGCAATGGTTTTTCTAATTTGGAAGGTTTATTTTCCATCTATTAACTTGTAATTGTTTTGATAACCTATCGACCGCTAACTTTTCGTCTATCAATTGGATAGTTTCTTGTTGTAGTGGTTGACACACCTATAAAACATTTCCCTTATATTTGTCTTTTATAAAATTTCGTAAAACATTCCAAATTATAGTTTTTATTCCTGCAACCCAATGATTACAAATTTGCAAATGAAAACAGGGAAAAAAATAACTTGGAGAGAAAACTAACTATTATCATCTTGTTGCGTCAACAATGTGTCTGTTTGAAAATATCCATGCTAAATATTTTTCTTTCAAATAGTGCCAAAAAAAATCAATTTGAGAAAAAAAAAAAGAAAAGAAAAAGAAAACAATCGACTGATTGATTAGATTGCTAACAATGATATGTAACAAAGATCTTCGTTTTTGTTTTTTGAGCGCAATATTTTAGCTAACATGAATAGGGAAGCCACCGACAGACTCATTGCCATGAGGCTACCTAAAATAGATTCTGCGGACGGACCAGACGAGCCTGATAGACTCAATTGTTAAAGTTCAATTAATTATAATATTGTTATTAAATAATTATATAAATATTTAAATTTTATTTAATTAAAAAATATCACATAACAATAATTAACATATAATAAATATTAAATTTTATTCATCAAATATATAATAAATTAAATTACTTAAATTTTTATATAATAAAAATATTTAATTTATTTAAGTATTAAAATTATATTAATAAAATTACGAGTATTCCCGTAATTAGAGCGAGAGTTAATTGAGTTAGCTAATTGAGGTATAACATCAATCACCGCCCATTAAACGTTTAACTTGCTGAATGGAATTGAAAACTCAACAGAACAAAAAGAAAAGAAATATAATGAAACCGAAAAAGCTCGAGAACAAGAACTATAGCAGTGGTTCTCAACGGCAAGTAATGAAAGAAACAAGAAATTTTTTTTTTTTTTCTCTGACGTGAAAATATCCTTCAAAAAACTCTTAAAACTCGAAAACAAAAAACTGATCGCTGTCATGGTAGGCTTGCGAGAGAGAGACGGGGGAGAGAAATTATTACTGAAAATGTGGAAGTCCTAGAGCCACGACGGAGATGGGAAATAAGCAAAATGAGAGAAAACGGACGGTGCATAAAAGTGAACAGAGTTGAACGACACGATGACATGTGAAATAGATTGGGCCGGCTGACTCGTATGCTTAATAAATATGCATCGTCATTAGGTTATTCAATGGACAAGGGTTGCTCCTTGCAAGTTACTTGATCATTATCGGGCCAGAGTGGCTTTTAAATTAAGCGAATCGCCAATATCCAAGCACTAACACTGGTTAAGGACACGGTACATGTGATACAACGGTCTGTCTGCCCATCTGCTTCATTCTGTTTGTGCCTAATGAAATGTGAAAGTACTGTGTCGAAAGATAGTAACAAAAGCCAAAAAAAAAAAAAATCACGTAACAGAACAATAGCCTACCATATGTAAACCTGTCCTGAACATCCCGCACGAAATCACAGAAATTTTTTATGTCCAAGTTCAAAACTATTGAAGTAAATCAGTGATGGACAAACAATTGTGCTGTGTTGTGTCATCTACTTTATTATATTAACCCCGGCCTTGAGTTGGCCTCCATGGAATGGCTGCTTTCATACTTGGTGGCCAAGTTGTAAAAACTTAGCAGAATTAAGAAAACAATGAATAAATAGATAAAAGAGAAAGAGACATGAATGCACTTAAAGGAGGCATTTTGAAACAAGAAAGAGGGAAGTAAAGAACTGATGGCCATAAAATAACTACTCATAGCAAAGTGTAAAGTGAGGGGAGCAATTGACCTAATAATCGAAACACCAGCCTCTAGGTCTGGCATGCATACCTGTATAGAAGAATCTCACACTATATTGGACGTTAAAACCAAAGCTAATGACACGGCTTACCTGCTGACTGATCCGGAGCTCGGATGGCCTGGTGACAGCATTCCCAGTCTACAAGTTTTTGGATGTTTTATACACGTCATATTGATTCTTTAGCGCAACTTGAATAATAAATGTCATTTCTTCTGAGAGATTTCACATTGAATACCAATTATGAATCATACTCTGCAATTAAGATCTGAACCTCAAGTATTATCATAAGAAAAGTCTATTCCTTCATAGACCTCCAATATAAGAGAAGGAATCAAAAAATTTTGGCATGTAAATGTGCAATAAATAGCCCAAACTATTCCCAACAGTTTGAAAAATGAAAGCTTATAGCCTACCACCAACAGCACAAATATTCGGTGGACTTAGTGTTTATTTGAAATATATTTTAAAATCTTAAGGTTGCTTTTTTTTTTCTTGTTTTGACTTCCATTTTTTCTTGAAGCCTATATTGCAGATTGATGTACCAGGTTACAATAATCACTCAACCCAATTTCCTAAGCCCACCCTTCTAAAGGACAAGAAAGCCCTTTGGTCCATCCCAACCCAAAACCTATCTCTTCACCTACCTTTTTCCCAAAACTCACCGCACCTGATTCTTATGTAACATAAGCGTTCACCAAAGAGAAAAAAAAAAAAAAAAAAAAACAAAAACGAAGAAGAAGAAAGAAAAACTCATTGTTCCATAGAGTCTGCAGAGAACTAAACTGTACTCTTGACATTCACAACACGCAATCAACAAAAGCACTTAGGTGTACCTTATGGAGTCTTGAGGACCATTAATAAAAGTTGATCAGCTTTCTTCAGCAGATGGCGAGAAAAGCAACCCCTTTCTTCATGTTTGCTATCAGCATACCCAGTTCCTGTGACTTTCTCTTTCACCCATTGCAGGTGTTTTACCTCAAGAAATTAGATCATGGTAGTCTGGCAACAGAGTCGGAGTCTGGTTTGGCGTTGCTAGAGAAAAACACAAACATAATGTTTTTCATTCCTTTTAAAACAATTAAAAAAAGACACATTCAAAATGGATTAGTCATTCCAACAGAGCACGAAAATGCTACAACCATTGCAGATAGGAAAACTTCATGATAATTTCCAACCGAATGATTGCTAATTATATGCTCAATTCCTCAACAACCCTAAATTAAGGTCATCAATCAAAAAGGCTTCTAGGAGTCAACTTCTATGAAATTAGGTGGCCTTCTCCCGGTTCGCAAATTTATTGGCAATCTTTTTCCTTTCCGCTATTTTTTATCTGAGGAAAGTTTCTTTGCTTTCTCAAACAATTCTTATTGCCACTGATCTTTTTTTTTTTTTCTGTTTTACTAAAACATGAACTAATGAAGGAGATTGACATCTTGCAGCTAAAACATAGGCAGGTGGATAAACATGTTTCTGAGAGAGAAAGAAAACATGAAAAAGGAAAAAATTTAGAAGTTTGGGCTTATGTAGAGGCAAACTCATGACAAGATTCCAACCGCTTGCAAGCATAGGGAAAATTTCCAACTTTGACATTTAAGGCCTTCAAATTCTGTTCAAATATCTCTTTGGCTGCAAAATTGACCTGTTTCAAGCCATTGATTAAATAGTTGTTCCGTCAGCTTATAACTTGGAAAGGAACCCTGCTGGAACAATCATGAAATACACAATAAACTTAGCATCTTATCCATATGGGGATGCAAATCAAAAAGACCCCAAAGTGCACAGGTTACTTGGAAGGGATACCTATCTGTTTTGTATCTCGCATTGAGTATAATTATTAGGACCAGCTGGCATGACAGAAACCCACACATGCAGTAAAATATTGATAATTCAGTTTTTGGAATGTGGAAAAACTTGAATCACATGTCCCTAAAACCATAATAGTATGCTGGACATACCTGTGATTCAACATCTGTTACAAGTACAGTCTCCAGACAAGTTCGAAGTAAACTGAAAGCTCATGGCTTACTCTTAGACACAACTATATGCTGTTGTGTAACTTGCATTCAAAGCATGATCACACAGGCCAGTGTGGCAGCAGCCCTAACCTGCAGTTAATAACTTAATTCTTGCAACATGGAAAAACTTCAATTACATATCAGTAAAAGTGCCAATATTGTGTGGGTCATACCTGTGATTCAACATCACTTGCAGGTGGATCCTCTGGACACATTCTTCAATGAACAACAAGCTCAGCCGCCACGGAATTCATTAGTGACAGAGTTCTAAAACACCAAAACAACATGACCTTAAGTCATAGGAATGATGCAACAATTGATAAACACGTGAAGCTTGAATTTGTGGACTTTATGTTTAGACATGGATGGTATATCATGCATGTTGTCCTTGGCCATTGAAGTCAAGCAATGGGCATCTGTTATATGGTAGTATAGGATCATGTTGATGTTCCAGCGATCAACAATTTCAGGGAAAACATAGGAATCAAGATAGGAGAAAAGAGCTTTCACCTATCATAATGTACCAATAAAAAAATAAAAAAGAGGGGCTTTGCATTCATACAAACTGCATGCACAGCATTGCAGAATAGATGTTAGTAGGTTAAATGTCATAATCTTGGCTAATTTCGACTAGGAGATAAAATATGCAAGAATATAACAGCAGTTAGATGTCTTGTGTAATGAGAATTGCAAAGTGTCTGTCATGACGAGTTATTGTTACATAGATGCTAAAATGATGACCAAAGAAATATCAGCAATGTTTCTGACTGGGACAGATGGATCCATGCACCACAAACACCTAGTGTGTGTCCGCTCAGGTAAGTGCCGTGCAATTAAGATGTTAAGTCCTGGTCATAAGAAAGAATAAAGATACCTTATAATAGAAAGGAAATGCCTTATAATAAATTACCTTATAATTCTTCCACATAAATGCTTAAGCATCAGCTGCAAATTTTTGCCTCAATGTAATAGAAAGGAAATACATTTATGCTAGTTGCATTAATGCATTTCTGTGACCATAGGGTAACAAATGCAACAAAATTTAAACACTCCTTGCATTAAGCATAAAATTTTGGCATTAGGCATTTTCCTAATCATTTTGATTTTTAAAAAATTCAAGATTTACAGACTTTCATGGGCTATACAATTTCCTGCCTACCAACTCTTAAAATGATAAATGAACAAACTCTAATGAATGATGACCAACATGAATTGCTAGAAAGCTCTATGAATCACTTGCTTTCTACTTCTTTTGGTATATCATTGCGAAGCAAGCTGATAATCAGAAGTAATACAACCATTGAGAAGAAATAAGTGAAGAGAATAATCAGGTTTAACAATGTCAGACACAGGCAACTCCATCAGAAAAATAGTATGACTAATTAATAAGTGCAAAGAATGATCTTCTGCCTTGCAGTACTGTTGCTAGCATGCCCTTGGATAAGGAGCCTCTGATTCCAGATCTCACGTAGCTCTAATTGCCTTAACCAAACCTAGATTTATAATATAAATAGTGAGCATCAAACCAAGTTTAAAAGTAAAAACCCTTGCGACACAATCCTGCAAGTTAGGAAAGTGCTAGTTTGAATTATCACTTCTTGGAGCTTCCTCGAAATCTCATCATCAATTCGACTATTACATATATCAATACAAAACAGGTATAAAATATCCACTCTAAAAAATAGCAGAGAATATTATTCACAGAGGGATTCAGTACTGAAGTTAATGCTTCTTTAATGAGTTTTTTCTCCTCTGAACTTGATTTAGCAATCCTGTGAATTTTTTGTAGACACTATTGACAGAGAAAAAATCCAGGAAACTCTGAATGACAGAACCGTGAAGTAAAATACTTGGATATTTACCCGTGGCATTTCATGTAATGGTTTGTGTGTACAATCAACTTCACATAGTTTAGCCATCCACCTGCAATTCTCTAACAATAAATGAAAAAGTAAATCAATATAATTATAAATCAAGTTATTCATTTTTGTTGAAGACATGCATATCTTCTTCAACATCGAATATAACAGCATCATGAGAAATGACTTCTCTGATGCTGATTATCAGAAAAACATTAATTTTCTTTTAAATAAGGCAAATAACTGGCACAGAGTCAATGCTAAAATCTGTTTGAATTGTTTGCTTTCTTTTTATGTTGTTAAACAGTGGTTTCAAGACATAACGAGTTTTGCCACGGTGAAGAATGACTCCTTTAATATCTACATTCATAGCTTCTCTAATGACTGGATTAATTATATAGCTGTGTGGACAGAAGATCAACTGTGCATCATCTAGGATGGAGTGAACCAAATAATACATCGTGTAATGTTTGAGTTATAAAAGGGAAAGGAAAAGAAAAAAGTTTTTGAAATATGGAGATAGAGGGACAGAATAATTTGTGAGAAGTATGACACATGCCTTTAACAAATTTCCTACTTCTGCAAGGACTTCAGTATCATAGATTTTATGACAATTGCTCCTTTGAATGATAGATGACTTCTCACTTGATGTGCGCTCATACTGCAGAAACATAAGATATAATCAGCAGTGACTTTCTAAATGTTAAAGTAATTGCATTTCATGGGAACAATAACTCACTTGACTTGTAAAATCCCACTTATTGGTTCCTCAAGAGCAACATATTGAAAATTTTAATTATAAATATCAGAAAGGACAGAAAACAAGAAGCAAAAAAGAAAAAACAGAAAAAGAGGAGAGAGAGAGAGAGAGAGAGAGATAACAAGCATAAAAGGTACAGTTTTCTTCAATGTTTTTTTCCCCATATACACATGCACTTGTGCAATAATCTTTCTGTGAAGCCTGCAAAACACAAGAAGAAGAAATCATTAATGCTGACTTTCTGTAATTTTAACAATTTACATGAAAGTTATTATTGAATGTTTTCAGTCTCCCCTAATAGTTTCATTACAGAAACATCACTCTTGATCAGAAATCACATTTATAGAGTTTTTACCTTTTAATACAACAGAGAAAAAGAAGAGTGAAGAGAAACTGCCCTGTCTTTGTCAAGAGCAAGTGGTACATAAAGAAATAATAGAATGAAAAGAAACTCCTTCTGTCTTCAAATTTTCTGAGGATAAACATGATTTCCTTAATGTTTCTTTCTCTTGCCAAGCAGGTGCTTTGCCTCAGGAAATGAAATTGCAGTAACACTACAAAGCAGGGTAAAAGTCTGCTCACTTCTCTTGCTTCTGCCTGCACGACACATATTTACAACCCACCAATGATAACAACAGAAACAGATACAAGCACAAAGAACTCATGGAATTAGAAGCCAGGTAGATCAGGCTACCTCCACAGAATACAGAAATGCCGAAAAAATTATAGACAGGAGATCTTAATGGTAATTTCCAACAGGAGATCTATGTTCAATTACCCAACAAGGTCACAAATTTACAGCCAATATTTTTTTCTCCTGGAAGTTTGTTCTTAGCAAATTCATTTTTGCTTTCCCGAATCAATGCCTCTGCCACTAATCATGGTTGATTTTCTACTGCAACTTCAAGTAATGAAGGAAACTGTCATCTTGCAGAGAAAGCATAGGAGGAAGAGGCAAAGCAATGGATAAACCGGTTTCTCGAAAGAAAGCTTAGGAGTTTAGGCTTATGTGAAGATAACCTCAAGACAACACTCCGCCTGAAATGATTAACAAAGGGGCTAGAGCTAGTAAATAATTAGGAATTTAAAAGCCAAATAGGATTAAAAGCTAGGATAAGTCTCACCAAAAACTGAAAATTTCTTGCATTTATTGAGAACATTGAACTATTTCATGTAATTGGCTGCACAGATTTTGCATCAGCTTATAACTTAGGAGGAACAAGAGGAGGTCTGCCGGAACAATGTTGAAAAAAATTCTCCTTAATAATTTTCTTAGTGCATCATTCACAATGCATTATCTTATCCATATATGGAAGCAAATGCCTTCACATGCCATACAAAAGACTCCAAAATGCAAAATATATCCAGAATACCTACTGATCTTCTGTTTTGCAACTTGCACTCAGAGCATCTATCAGAAATAGAGGACATGACAGCAGCTCACACCTGTCATAAAAGATTTAAGAGTCAGTTCTTGGAACATCAATTACATGTGGAGCATCCAGATGAATTCCAAAACAAAATACAAGCTCAGGTGACAAGGAATGCATTGATTACTAGCATTAATTGCCAAAACAGGGACATTAGAAAATCATAAATGAAGAGAACTACAATAAAAATGGCAGACAAGCTTACTCACCAATAGAAGTACTTGCTGAGTTCATGCTCCCTAAAGAATTTTTTTGCCTCTCAATCCAACTTAATAAATCCTATCCACTTTTAGAAATCATTATGAGCCAGTAAATAATCACTGGAATTTAAAACAACAGAATCATGAAGTACAAAGACTTGGATATTTACCTGTGCCATTTCACATGACTGTCGGTGAGCAATACCATCAACTGCACATAGTTGCCCAACTATAATCTGCAACATCCAAACTAGCAGCATCACAAGGCGATGAATTTTGTGTAGCTGCATACCAGGAAATTATCAATTTTCTTTTTAATCCAAGAAAATGATTAAAGAAAACATAAACTTTGCTTCAACTTGTTTGAACAGAGAATTGGAAGACATACTGAGCTTCACCAGAAATAAGAATGGCTTCTTTAATATCCACTCTCACTGCTCTTCCGAAAAGAAGCCAATTTTGACAGAGAATCAATTGCAAAATCCCAAAAGAAATTTTCACCAGAAAAAAAAAAAAGTACCTGCAATTGATCACAACTTGTCGACAACCACGAACTTCGGGGACCAAAACTGACCAACTTAAAAAAAAAAAAAAAAAAAAGACCAGATCATGAACAAGAAAATTGAATAAAGATGACTTATTGGAAAAAGGACAAAAAAAAAAAAAAGAAACAGATCACAGAATCACAGAATCACAACTTTTTTCGGCAAATATTAATGACGGATGCTTATGGAAGAATCTGATACTTATAAACAACAACCGAAATCAAAAGGATAGACCTTCAAATCAAATCAATAAAAGATTGAACAACTCAATAACATATACTTCTTCTCCTGAAACAAGTTTTTGGCAATTCTATTCTAGAATAAATCCTATGCCCGTTTGTTAAAGTCTCTGATGACTAAATTCTGATTACAGAAAGGATTTCTCATGCCTCTAACTGTCGATATCATAATATCCTCCAGTGTAGCTTCTTTTTTTTTTTTTTGGTTGGGGTTAATGCAGTTACTTGGGGGCACAAGATCACTATTATTCTAGAAAAAAGATCAGAAAATATCACTTCAAAGGGAACCAAGAATAATTCATACAGAATTGAAAAACAAAGAAGGAGGAGAAGAAATAACCAAGCCCACTCCTTCGAGTCATTTAAAGAACTTGAAATCCCAGCACACCGGGAAACTTGAAGGCCACCAAGATCCACAAGCAAAAACCATAATTTCAAAACCCTAAAACCACAGATCTGTAACCTTTTTGGTGAAAAACGAGAACAAGAACACCAAGGAGGAAGAAATCAAGAAAAAGCTAGCATAGCGCAGCAGCTTTACCCAATCAAGAAACAGAGCTTTTTTCACCTGTCAAGAAGCAGCAACGTCAGCAAACGCGAAAAGGAAAAAAAAAAAAAAAGCAACGGCTATATTAGCATGTACCGTTGAGATTGCTTGTTATTTTTTTCAATGAAAATCCACGGCAACTCAAAATCGATGCTGGTATTTACCAGAAGGACTGTTTGTGTTTGAGCCTCTCTCTGCAATATCCACCCACCGCCAGAGTTGAGGAAAGAAGTGTGGGCGAGCGGAGGCTCGACCGACGGACGGTGGCCGTTTTTTTGGCGGGGGAGGGGGGTTAGGGTTTGTAGAGATCAAAACGAGGGACTTCTTCTCGGAGAGCAGCGAAGATTGCAAAGTGATTTTCATGAAGGGTGACTTACTTTATATAATATTTGTGTTTCAGGCGCGAGAATTTTAAGTCGGTGCGGTGGCGGCCATGCTTTCTGGGTGACCGTTACAAGTCCCCGTTTTGGTAGGAGAAGTAAATTTACCGTAATACCCTAGGAAACAATTTAAAATATACCAAAAAAAAAGAAAATTAGAAAAAAAAAAAAAAAAAGGGAGGACTCCCCAATTAAGATTTTAACCAGCAAAGGAGGAAGTACGTGCAAATCGGAGTCCAGGTCCCAAATGGAGAAGTGAATTTACATGAATACCCTCCACGCAAAAAATTGTTCTTCTTAAACATTACGTCTTATTTATTTGTATTCAAAAGTGAAAAAAAGAAATCACAGAGTGAGTCTAATGTTTTCTGTATTTTCAATTATAAATTATCAGAATTATAAATTCATTATTGTTGCGCTTCTTTTTTTTCAGTTCAAAGCAAAATATTGGATTGTACTAAAAAAAAGAAAAGAAAAAGAAAAAAATTTTGGAGAAATTGACGTCACAATTTTTTGATTTTATGACGTGACTGTCTTATTTTTGAATTACAATTGAAATGTTGGAGAGGAATACAATTTTTAGGTCCTTAAAGCTGTCACTTTTGAGCGAAAATGCCAATGTTACTGACTGGACCGGACCGGACCGGACCGGACCCGTTGAATTTTAGGAGTTGGGCAGGCAATTGACAATGCATGAAAGGGAAACAGATATATATATATATATATTTATTTATGACGTGACTGTCTTATTTTGATTAACAATTGAAATGTTGGAGAGGAATACAATTTTTAGGTCCTTAAAGCTGTCACTTTTGAGCGAAAATGCCAATTGTTACTGACTGGACCGGACCGGACCGGACCGGACCGTTGATTTTAGAGTTGGGCAGGCAATTGACAATGCATGAAAGGGAAACAGATATATATATATATATATATATATATTTATTTATTTATTCTCTTTTCTTCTTAAGAATATAGGAAAAGGAGATAAAAGAATTTTTATTTTTTTATTTTATATAAAATTTATAAATCAAATGGTTTAAGCAAACGGTCCGAAAGATTTCGGGCCAAAATGGGCCTTAAAGAAGAAGCTTTAATTCCCCGGTCCAATCCAATATACCCCATTTTTTGGCGGCCTCTATGTGGTCAAACCCATTATATATTCTATATATATATATATATATATACATATACACTCACACAAACACACGCACGCGCTCGCGCACGCACAAAAACAGATTTGCGCATTCTCATTTTCCCTCCGCTCCTTCTCCGACGAGGTTTTTGAATCGAAAAGATTGAGACACAGAGAGATGGGGAAAAGTGAAACATCCTCGGGAGTGGGGGGAGAAGAGAACCGTCGGCCGTGGCAGTCTTATCATACGGTTTACACCCACGCCAAAGCAGGTAATTACGAGGAAACTTCTCCTACTTTTTTAAAATTCCACAATTTTCTTCTTTCTTTTTTTTTAATTTTTTATTTTCTTGATTATTGTGGGTTAAACTGAACATAATTCGGCCAATTATGGATTGTGAGTTCCGATTCACTTAAAAAAAACAATTTTTCTTGATGGTATCAATGTCACTGATTGAAAGAACAAGAATGGGTATTGTATCCAAGAAGCATTGGTGTGTTCTTGAATTGTTTGCCGCGTGTATGCCCCTTGGAGCGTCGAGAAGAACTTTCAAAAGCAGTTATTTTTTATTAATCTTTTTTTTTAATGTAATTTCAGGCTTGAGTGTTGTTGAGATTTCAAGATTTAACTTTATAAAGTAATTGGTTAGGATTGTTTGTATTTTCATCTTGAACAAGTTTTTAATTGGCAATAGTCTATAACCAAATGCCTCTCAAAGATTGGTTGTTGGCATTTTGTGGGACAATATTTTTCAAGTCCTTTATTCAACCCCTCTTCTACGTAGCTTCAGAAATTGTTCTTGTCCTCGTATCATGTTATGTTGCAATTTGTGTTAGGTATGGATGGAGTGGACAAGGAGAAAGTTCAAAGAACAGTTTATGAAATGAGTAAGGGTTCTAAGTATTTTGAGAATGAGGAGAGGAAAGAGGCTTTTATGAAGCAGAGAGTAGAGAACATGTGTGCTCAACGTGCAAAACTCACTGCAGCTGATTTATCTCATTATCAAATGGTAAAGCTGGAGAGACCCTTTTTCCCCATTTCTTATTTGTTTAACTTTGATTATCATACCGGTATCTTGTCATAAATATTAATTTTAATCTATCTAACATCTGCAAATTGTGAAAAAAAAAAAAAAAAGTTCGCTTATGGTTTAGCTTCTATGTGAATGTTCAGCTAGGGTCTAGTGGTAATAGTATACAGTATTACTTTGTAATAAATTTCATATTAAATCCTTGATATGGCCTATGTTCATGATTTTTGTTGATTTTTACAAATAGAAAATACAAGTAGGATTCAATTTAGTATATCCTGCCATCTTGAGATTTTCTTTAAAAACAACAATTTCATTGTGAACACAGGTGGCGGACAGAAGAATTATGGAACTGGAAGCTACACGTGACCTTTCAAGGGTTTGGCTACATGTAGATATGGATGCTTTCTATGCAGCAGTTGAAACATTAAGCAACCCTTCTTTAAAGGGAAAACCAATGGCTGTTGGCAGCATGTCCATGATCTCCACTGCCAATTATGAGGTCTGAATCGGATACCCTAAGTGCTAAGAGTGCTACTTTTGTCAGCTGTGCATTGTGCACATGTGGTTTGCTATTATTCATGTGGCATGTGTGCAATATAGTAACTGTTGAGAGTCCTCAGTTGTGTCAATTGTGAATAAGGGAAGCAGTTCTCCAGCAAATTGATTAAATTTTTAATTATCCTATTTTGTTGCAGACTTATAATTGCCTTCATATTTGTTTGATTATTCCCTTTTTGTTTTAACCTTGTTTGATGTTTTGTAGGCACGGAGATTTGGAGTTCGTGCTGCAATGCCTGGTTTCATTGCACGTAAATTATGTCCACAGTTGATTTTTGTTCCCACAGATTTCAAGAAGTACACTTATTACAGTGACTTAACTAGAAAAGGTTTGTGAGCCCTCGAATCTGGGTTTTTCTGATGCAATATCGTAACCTAACATTTGACTTGCATATGCATCTTGGCAGTTTTCCATAGATATGATCCCCATTTTATGGCCACTAGTTTGGATGAAGCATACCTTGATATAACTGATGTCTGCAAAGAAAGAGGCCTTACTAGCGGAGAAGTATGCCAATTATTTTCTTCCACAATTGAATACTACTTTGCACAGTATTAATAGTCTGTTTGATATGTTATTTGAAGATTGCTGAAGAACTTAGAACCCGTGTTTTTGAGGAGACTAGTTTGACATGTAGTGCCGGTGTTGCTCCAAATCGCTTACTTGCTAAGGTTCTGTTCTCTGTTTCTATGTTTTTGTTACAAGTGATATTTTTTCTTTCTTTTTTGAGAAGGAAAATTCTGACAGAAGTTACATCTCTATGGGATAGAGACAGAAGAAATTAGACGAAGCCATTTAGTTATTTTTCAGGAATCAGTGTCTTAATCAAATTAGAGAGGCAAGACTGCTATAGGAGATAAACCATTTTGATAGTGTAAATGCATGTGTGTGCAGCTTATTATTTTTGTCTCTACAGGTTTGCTCGGACATTAAGAAGCCCAATGGACAGTTTGTCTTGCCAAATGACTTGATGGCCATTATGACGTTTATTTCTTCACTTCCAATACGTAAGGTATATATTTCTGGTTTTTTTCAGTGATTGGATATCAGTTAATCCTTTCCGGAAAGAATTCTGGTATTGCTATTATCCTCATAACTGAAACATTTACACTCAAATTACTATACAGATTGGAGGCATTGGTAAGGTCACTGAACACATTTTGAGGGATGCTTTAGAAATAAATACATGTGAGGAGATGCTGCAAAAGGGTGGGCTCATTTGTGCACTGTTTTCTCATTCTATGGCAGGTTAGCACATTGGTTAGTTTTTCTTAATTTTCATGGTTGTTGCACAGAAATCATTTACCTTACAGTGTTAGTTTATAATTTACTTTTTAGAGATGAAAAACAAGAACTTTACAGAACAAGAAAAATGAGCTGGGTGTAGGCTTGGCTGGTACATAGAGTGAAAGAGTGCTAACATTTATTTGCAAGATATGATAAAAGAGAATCACATTGATCACTATGCGGGCTGAAAATTGAGTTTCTTGGCTTATTTCCTACATTTAAAAAAAAAACAAATTTATAAATACAAACATGAAGCACATTGACAGAGAACTAGTCAGCTCATTGTAGTGCTAATAATATTGCAGATTTTTTTCTTACTGTTGGATTGGGGCTTGGGAGGACAGATACCCCAGAAGTCAAGTTTCGAAAAAGCATTAGCAGTGAGAGGACATTTTCAGCCACAGATGATGAGGCGCTCCTCTATGAGAAACTAGGCAAGTGGCCTTGAATACTTGTGTTAGCATCCAGGAATGTAATGTAATGCTGTGAAATGGAGGACAAATTTCCTCTTTTTTTTCTTCTTTATTAGCCTTATACTTATCTGGACAATCAGTGCCTTGTACAGTGGACTTAACCAGCAACCAGGGTTTTCTTGACAAGCTATAGAAATTTCTGAAAAATTAACCTGCTTTCTCCTTAAAATAAGCGCTCTAAGAATTATGTTTCAGCCGATATTGCGGAGATGCTTTGTGCTGATATGCAGAAAGAAGGGCTTTGTGGCCGAACCTTGACTCTCAAATTGAAAACTGCATCTTTTGAGGTATGTTGTAATTTATCTTCTGCGGTATCTGCAAAACACCTGATAACAAAATGTAAGATGTGAATGAGGGAACCAGTTTTCAGTTTCTCACTAATTTAATGGGTGAGGTGTCACCTGTTAGGAACAGAAGTGCTTCATTTCATTATTTTTATTGGATTCATAAAAGACTGTTACCCTGTGTTGATCCCACAAAAGCAGCATCCTTGGGAATCTCTTGGATGTTGTCATAAATTTGAGCACTAAGGGGACTCTGCTTCACACCCTTCTGCTTGATTAGGAAGCCTGAGAGTTTTCAATTATGCCGCAAAAGGCTACTTCTAGTGTAGTCTCTGATTAACAAACTGAAACACATTCGAACTTTCAAGTTTCTCACTGAGTCTTGCCTCCTTTCTTTTTCTAGTCACTGATTGGTTATGTTCTAAAGTCCAGTGACAATATTTAATCTTCAGGTTCGAAGCAGAGCTGTGACTTTGCAAAATTTTATTTTTTCAAGGGAGGACATTTTGAAACATGCTTCAAAGCTGCTGAAGGCTGAACTCCCTATTTCTTTGAGACTGATAGGTAAGATTTCAATTTGTTGCTTGGAAGCCCTTTTATATAAAGGGCAATAATGAAGTAAATGTCGGTTTTATGTTTTAATATTCTTTTGCTAGCAATCCTATGCATGTGTACATTGGTGGCCACGGGAATGAATTGAGAAGTTTTGTTCATCTTAACAATTTATAAAGCTTGTAAAATGACAAAGCATCTATGTTCTCTTATGCAAGGCCTGCGGATGTCTCATTTCAATGAAGACAAGGCTGATGCTCCTCCTGATCCCACACAAAAAACTCTCACCAAATACCTTGTGGCAGATGTGCCAGGGAAACCTTCGGGTGACCAAAATTCCTTGGGCTCTGATGTCAGTGCACAAAAATTTATGAATGATGTAGAAACTTCATTTTCTATTGATAGCCACAAGATGCATCATTATGAAAGGGATCCATTAGATGGCAGTGATCTACAGGTTCCGGATGACCACTCCAGCATTATCTGCAACATTAAGAAAGTATATAAACCTCTAAGCAACAGAATTGCAGAGAAGGTATGTGTGAACTATCAAAGGTAATGTGTGGTTCATCATCTTTACTGGAATTAAACTGAAAATGACTAATCCAAAGCTTTTCTGCCACAGTATTTGGAATTTCTTTTGGAAAAAAAAAAGAAATTCTTATTTCTTTGATTTTCAACTTGCTGTTTAACTTCAATTTACATTTCTTTTTTTGGCATTTTCTAGATGGATACTGCAGATTCGATGGGGTCTAATCCAGCAGTAGAATTTTGTCGAACTAACCTGTCCCCATTGACGGAAGCAGACTCTTTAACTGGGCAAGTTGAAAGAAACAGACCAGACTCAGTGATCATCATGCATGATCAGGTGGTCTCTCCATATGAGCAGAAGGATCAATTATTTTGGGTGGATGATTACAAGTGTTCACTATGTGGGATTGAGATGCCACTGGATTTTACTGTAGAAAGACAAGAACACTCGGATTATCATCTCGCCAAGAGGCTTCAGAAGGATGAATCTAGCGTCAACCCCAAATCCAATAATCCTATGATGAGGCAAAGGTTTTGCTATTTATATCCATTGCATGGTTACCTATGATAACAGAAATGCATTCCTTAACCTACTCTATTTATTTCCGAAAGAAAGCCCACAGTATATCTGACAAATCTGAGAACCTTTCAGGCGTCTTCAGATGGACCATATCTCAAGCCAAGGCAGACACAAGATGATCAAGCCATCTCCAAAAGATAGAAAGCATCTTTCCATTGATATGTTCTTTGCAAAGAGCAGCCAGAATTTCTAACACTGCTTTCTTTGTGTTCTGATCCTGTACATAGTTGTGGTCATCATTAAATTACAGCAACGCTGCATTTGTTGACAGTCACACGTGATTTTCTGTTCTCTTTGTGAACTAAGGTTCAAGAATGGGATAGCTATTCTCTCTCTCTCTCGTTTTTTTTTTTCAGTTTGCCTTAATGTATTTATCTTTTTCCATTTTTTTGCTAGAAAAATAAAGGAGAGGAAAAAGAACTGTGAAGAGACCTAAAATCCAACTCTATGTCTCACTGGTCACCAGCAATCTCTGCCATAACCACCATGACCATGGGCAAGTTGAAAGGCAAGCAATGCCTTCAACAAGTCCTACTGCTCCTCTCCGGAGCCACAAGCAGACCGCCATCCAGCATGCCCCTGGCAGTAGCCTCATCCATGGCATTGACTTGGTGGTCAAGGAGACGCCCTTCTGGCGGTGTCCATCTCTGTTAAGCAGGATATTACCAAAGCCCATATGTAAGAAGATTGTGGGTAACAACAGGGTCAAGGCTTCTAGACTTGGTTTTGCCTTAACATGTGGGCAACAGAAAGAGAGGAAGAAGAAGCCTTGCTGCAGCAACATTAGTGCCCAAAAAATGCCTCGCAGCAGGTGCCAAGTCCTTGGGGAAGACAGTGTGAACCGTGGAGATCTGAAAAATTGAGTCTTGAAACCAAGAACGAGCTTGGGAGGGCTGAGGGGCTGATGAGGGTCTAACTAAGAGGCAAGAGTCTTCATTTGGATTCAGTCGGATTGAAAAGAGTCGTTGGGGATGGAAAGATCGAGCAAAAGATTGGTTTGTTCATTAATAACTGATCTTTTAGCATTCCATCTTCTTGCCCTCTTCTACAATTGACAAACACATTTTGGTTGAATCCTTTAAAACTGTCTTACTTTTCTCTTATTCCTAGTTTGTTAGGTTACACAGAAGAAGTGGGTTCAAAGGCTGTGCATTAAGTGATTCAACAATAGGAGACCTTGCCTATATGCTGAAGAGCTTCTAATAAAATGGTGCCTCCTGGTTCAAACGTTGAGATTGGTTTTCTTAATTATTTGGACTCCTCTCTGCAGGAACACTGCTGTTGCATAACTGAGAAGCTTGAGACCGAGTAATGCAAATTTTGGGAGGGAATCTTGCAGAGGGCATTGGGCTAATGGCATCAAAGTCAAACGTTCATACTTACATATGGTTTAGTTTGAGTGTACACCTGTGGGTGGGTTTCATTTTTCCTCAAAAAGTAGAAAATTCATATGGTCGGACTATTTGCTTAATTTACATCCTAAATTAGCTTACTACCACATAGAATGAAATCGCCAAAAGCATACCACTGCCAAGATATTGAGTCCAGTAGTAATACATAAGAAGGGGCAAATTATCCTAGCATGATTATTAATACGGCATCTATGCCTCAACGATAACATAAAAGAACAAGCATACAGCTCGGAGCATATGCTCCCTTGAGCTTCCGTGAAGACCACACGAGGGGACAGTTTTCAAGAATGCCATCACCCTTTCTTTTTACACAAATAAAGTTTTGACATCAACACTCGCCCAATTCAACAAAAGCACTGATGAAATTGGAAATGTAAGAACAAAAACCAAGCTCAGGCACAACGGAGAGGCAATAGACACAAAGCAGGGCCTCGCTGTTAATGATGCAGTATTTTTGTCTGGACCAGGCCTGTAAGCAATGTTGGCACCGCCATAAGAGCCAAGCTCAGGTACAACAGAGAGCCAATTGACACAAAGCAGGGCCTCGCTGTTAATGATGCAGTATTTTTTTCTGGACCAGGCCTGTGAACAATGTTGGCACCGCCATGAGAGCCCTGGCCTCTTTTTCCTGCCCTTACGGAGTGAAAAATTTCTTGCTTCTCCTTGTGTTTTAGTCCATCACTTTCTTCTTCCAGTGTGACGGTGCCGTTTCGACCTGCACCTCTCAACATAAATCACGCTGTTTAATAATTAGAACCAGGGCATTGTTTGTTGGGATCTCATTTTTAGCGTGACATAAGTTGGCTGAGTTCCAACCCCTACCCTCATTTTTAAAAATAAATTTTTTTTTCCTGTTATGGGAAAAAAAAAAAAAAAAAGCCAGACAGCAAAATGGAAAACAATATACAAAAGATTTGAACCTGAGAACTGCTCTTACCCTGAACATGAACTTGCAGTTGCATTCGTGATGATTTTGAGACGTTGAAACCTTCCAGGTGTGATGTTGATGTGCCTCCCATAGCCATAGCCATATTAGACAGGCAATTCCCACATGATAGGAATACCAACCCCACAATAAGTACTGAAAGTTTCATTAGGGAGATGTTTGGGCCTTTTTTTTTTCCCCCTCTTTTTACTTGACTTTTTTTTTTTGGTTTGGAAGGGGGGAATTCTGCGGCTGCAGGATAAGTATTTGTAGAGGTATGACGATGTCTATTAATAGAGCTGTAATGGCATGGCATATGGAGGTAGAAAGGATATGCTAAGAAAATGTGGATGTAGAGGACATGGCATTGGTGACGAGAGAGTGTCAGAGTAGAGCTGTGATGCATGATGTATCTAAATTGTTTAACAAAAAGGAAATTTGACCCCAGTGTAGCGTTAGAGAGAAGCCAGGTCAGGGAATCCTATTCGGTCACTTTTCCAGTTGGCCCAGAAAGCATTACCTATAGATTAATGTTAAAGGAAGCAATGCTTTTGTAATTTTTTGTTTGTTAAGATCTTGTTTGTTGATAACAAAGGGTCTAACATGGCTATCACCATTTCTAAGCAAAGTGTATTTTACATTTTTTTTTTTTATTCATTAAGAGATCTATCAACTAATGAATCAACATAATAATTTTTTCTTTTTTATAAATTTTACACCTCCCTTCCTTCCCACTATTTAAACTCAAGAATTGAACCTCCAAAAATGAATGTCTAAACTTTTAATAATTGTGGTGTCCTGGAGTATTTACACAGTTGACTAAATCAACCCCTTACTTGTTAGTCTCTCTCGACTAAGACTATATGAAATTAACTGTAAAGACAGAAAAAAGATATTAATGAAGTGATTTCATGACAAATAACCACTGAAAAGTTAATTCAAAATCCTACTTAGAACCAAGATAGCCAACTAAGAAAATCAACTTGTGTTTTACCCCCTGTAAAAAGAAACATCGATATCATCCATTAAACTACAAAACCAGTACAGTAAATCGTACAAAATTTAACTTCGAAGGCGAAGATCTTCAATGTCAGTTAATATGTCCACACTGTCAGTAGACCTATTATCAGGTAAATTAACCACCAACTGACCACAAGCACCACTTATATCCTGACCCATTTGCTTCCGAACAGTTGTCCGGATGCCATAAACACCCCTAAGAATTTTCTGAAATCTTGAGACCTTCTCTTCATCACTGGTTCTGTACTGACTCAGACTGCCAATTGGATTGAAAGGTATCAAGTTCACTACCTGCTTAGAGAACAACAGAGTCAAATAGAAAGGAACTGTATGCACAAGATGACTGCGTGAAAGCAGCATACATCGCCAATCTTCTGCACGTTCAGGATAAAATTCAAGAGCTCACCACTTCAAATGCGTCTAGCAATTTGCCAAGCTGGTGGGCATGCTGCTCCTCATCATTCACCCCATCAAGCATTATGTACTCGATAAAAATTTTCTGCTCACTGAATATGAAAACAAATAAGAAATACCATTTGCAACAAATTCCAATGAGATACAAGTTGAGATGATTCTCTGCAGAAACATAAAGAATAACTAAATCGACCTGTTCTTTTGGTATATTTGCAGGGAATCCATAAGTTTTTCCAAAGGAAAAGCCCTAGCCGCAGGCATAATCTGACAGCGAATTTCTTGAACAGGAGCATGTAAAGAGACGGCCAAGTTCAAACCAGGTAGATCTTTCTGAAGCTTGTTAATAGCGTGGATAACCCCAACCTACAGAAGATTATATTTAAGCGGTATGCTTGTAAGTCAAGTGTTCCTGCATTCATGAACAGTTTTAAGTTTTCATCTAAGAAAATATTCTCGAACTTCAATTTGTTGGTATGAATTCATGTCAACTATGTCAAGAAAAGAAGAAGAAGGAATACAGAAGAAGACACAGGATAAGGAATGTTGTCCTGGCTTCTACACAAGATGTTCCTACTGCAATCTGTGATAAAAAAATAGTTGAAGACATGGAGATTTTCGAACTCTGGGAATTCACTAGTATTAAATGCATTTAACACGAGAATGAAAGGTCCATAAGAAGTGGGGACCATGAAAGCCAGTCACTTGGAGTAAGTATTGAACACCTAAATATGAGGAGATATTGAACAAAATAAAAAGGAGGCAACAAACATGAGAAAAAATGCATAAAATTTTACATACTGTTGACACAGTAATTCTCTTTGGCGATAGCTGAAACGAAGATCCTAACATAACACGGATTGCTTCCACTACTGCAGTGTAGTTATTTAATGGTTCCCCCATTCCCTGTACAAAAAATGGAAGGTCAGTCTGTGGGCTGTATTTTCGTGACATTTTTGTACCAATCATAGGCTAACAGAGAGAAAAGGGGGTCAGGCAATAAGTCAATTAAGGAACAACTACTGCATCCAATATTCTTCTATTAACTTCAGTTATATAGGTGGGTTGAAGGATATCCCATGCATTATATTCTAAATTCCAATATAACAAACAAATGACATCAGGGTCAAAGGTAGATGTACTTGCCATGAAAACAACATTCCGTATGTCTGATAAATGAGAAGCATGAACTAACTGTTCAACAATTTCTCCTGATGATAAATTGTTCTTGAACCCCATGCTTCCAGTTGCACAAAACTTGCAACCCATTTTACATCCAACCTGCAACATATGAGAGGAAGAGTGAGAAAGCTGTATATCCACAAGCTGCACTACATGGAGAAGGCATCCTGGTCATGCATGAAAAAGGTCAACCAAAAACTTATCTGAATTGGAGCAATTTAGCGTGTCAAGTTGGAGTTACACATGTAAGAATTGACTTTGAATCTCAACGGTTCTACATTTGACATAGACTCGAGAACCTACCTGGGATGATATGCACAAAGTTGACCTTGGACCACCAAGGCGTGGCTTTCCCCCATACTTTCCCAGGCGAGTGTCATACCTCATAATCACAGCCTCCACAAATGCTCCATTCTAATGATCATTAGAATGGAAAATGAAGTTAGTAATTTCTCCCAATTAATCTACATGCATGAATATGCATGCATGCACACACAAACTCTCTCTCTCTCTCTCTCTCCCTGTCCCCTTCCGAGCACACGCACAAAAGAGAGATAAAAACAAACTAATAATTTCTTTTTAACAAAAATTTAAGAAAAAAAAAGCCAG
The DNA here is from genome assembly GCA_020883675.1 of Bruguiera gymnorhiza. NCBI lineage: Eukaryota > Viridiplantae > Streptophyta > Magnoliopsida > Malpighiales > Rhizophoraceae > Bruguiera > Bruguiera gymnorhiza. The sequence continues at coordinate 6,370,489 of JAIRCJ010001062.1, read as the reverse complement.
CTAAAGATGAACATTTTTTGCAAAGAAATATGCTTAAAAAAGGACCGTAAGAAGTAAACAATGTGTAAAGAAGGCACAAAAGCCTCATCAATAAGCCAACAAGAAATACTTTGCAACCTTTAGGGCAGCCAGCACATAGAAAATCTACCATCATCTCAAACATAGGTTAAGCAAAACTGTCGCCTACAGCAAGAATTATCCATTAACAGGCAATCAAATTTCACTTCCCTTATGGATTCCCTAAAACCGTCAAATTTTTAGAAAAAAAAAAATTTAAGCGAAAAGAATCTAAAAGATGCATATGTGCATGATACATTGAGTGATCTTTAAATTCCAAATTTACTTAACAAAACACACACACACTTACACACACAGAAATAAAGGGAAAAACGATAAAGAAGAACCTGAAGCCTAATAAGAAGTTTGGTGGTGACCCCATCAGTCGAATCAATCACAGAGTAAAGGGTTGAAGTCAAAGTTTTGAACTTTGAACGCAGAAGGGAATATGCTGCCGAGGGCAAATTCGGTATTTCTTCCCATTCACAATTAGGGTTCTTGATCACATTCCTTTACCATCAACCAGGAAGCCCACAGAAATCAATCAAAAATTAGAAAGAAAGAAAACAAAAACGCATGAAGCAAAAAAGAAAACAAAAAATAGATGGATAATTTAACATATGCGTACTTCCAGATGAAGGGGATGAAGTGGAGGCTGATGCCTGATTTCTCAAACTCGGACCTTAGATCTGGCGCGTCGAAAATTGATCGAACCGCCATTATTTGATGGGTTTTGCACGTTAGGGTTTTAGCTTTCTTTGTTTTTTGTGGAAGGCAACGGATTGCAGGCAGTTCTTGATTCACGGAGCTTCAAACTGTTGGCAAAGACGGAACCATCCTTTCACGACGTCGTTTCTTGTCACCGTTGTTGTTTTTGTTTCTTGAAAGTTAATAAATCTAACTGTGAAGTTTTGTTTTAGAAGAAATCAAATTGTGAAGTTGAAGACATTAATTGGACAAAATGTAGTTGTAGACCACCATTTTCGTACGTTTTAATTTGTGCTACTAATTTTAATATATATTTTAGTTGTATGATATTTTTAATAAATAATATATTATATTTTTATTTATTATTATATTTATAAATTAAAATTATTTGTTCATATTTTTACATAAAAAATTACTATCAAAATAATATTAAAACCAAATATACTTCCTTATTTATTTAATTCTTAACATTAACTATTTAAATTTTAATAGTATTTTTTAATATAAATTTTAATTTTTTAAAAATAAATATTAATAAAAATGTTAAAATTTAAACTAATATATATTAAAAAAAAAAGAACCATCAAACAGCTACCTACCGGCTTCGGTGTTGGCCGCACGATTTAGATTCATCTGCTGGTCAAATGACGCAAAAAACCTTTGCAAAAAAATTATTCTAAGTATTTCCTTGAAAATTGACAGTCTGGCGTGGACATGGCGTTCTCCCACACTCATGGTTACGGCTCGTGAGGATCAACATTAATTTAGCAACTATTGCACTAACTAATTAGGTTGGAGATTTGGAGTTAATTTATGATCATAACTTATAATTATGTATTATAATATTAAAAATATATAATTAACAATTATAATAATATAAATATATATCTATGTGTAGAATTAGTGGTGGATCCACTTGTTGCTAAGGGTGTTCCCATTGAAATTTACAAATTTTAAGGATTAATACAAAAATTTTGAGATTAACCCACCAAAAATCTTCTTAGCCCCCACTGAAAAATAATGTAACCTCCACTTAATTTAAAAATTGAGCATAAAAAGAGTTTTTTATTAGATAAAAAATATTATATATACAAATTTTATAAACTCAATTTTTTAATCTCCTCCATTAAATGTATATACTATTTGAGATCTCATTTATTTTTAAATTAAATAATTTATTTTTATATTATTCAAAATAAAATATGTATTCATAAAATTATAATTTGTTATATTTATATATATAAATGAGTGATATTAAAATATATATTTAAATTCATTTATAAGTCTAATCTAAAAAAATGTAAACTCGTTAATTAAGATTTGTACACAACTCATTTATAAATTCATTAAGAAATTCTTTTAGGGTATTATGTTAGAGTAGATTTGGTTGATTATTTTCAGATTAGATATCATATATTTTCAATTATACATTAAAATTAAATATATTTTTCTTTTCAATTGATTAATTTTATTAAAGTTGACTTTTTTTTCATTTTGATTTTATTTATAATAATAAGTTTTTATAATTTTAGTTACTTCAAATAATATTATAAAGTTAAACCAAAAAAAAAAAAATCCACGAGTTGAAGATGAAAATGTCAAACTTGTTAAGGCTCATTCGATAAACGAATTTTAATTTAAACTTTTGACTTGATTTGTTAGTCAAATACACAAATATCAAACATCAAGTTCATGCTACTTTATTAAATAAATTGGAGATGAACATGTTAAAGCTCGACCAAAGTTTCCCAATTTCAACCGACAAAACAATTCTGAATCCGCTGATGGGTAGAAGAAAGCTGTGTTCGATTTCGTGTATGGGGTGAGCACTCCACGAGTGCACCATGTCGGCATCCGACATTGTGCACCGGATTAATAATTACATGTCGTTTACGCCGTTGAAGTTGGTGGCACTGAAATAGACTCTGGGTTACACGACGTCTCTGTGCGAACATTCGGTACACTTCAACTAGTTGGTGGTCTTGGTCAGAAGAAAAAAAGAAAAAAAGAAAAAAAAACTAGTTGATGGTCCATACCGCTCCATAGGTTGCATTAAATGAACACAAATTTAATAAATTTAAATGGGTATAAAAAATTTTTATATTATGTTAAATGTAGATTAATGTAATATAAAATAGTTTTTATATATTATACAAATTAAGTAATTTCTCTTAAATTCACTGTTTTACCTAAAATTTTCCATTTACTAATACGCGATTTAGATGCGCGGCCGCGCCTAAAACGGAAAATGTATGTCAAACAGTAGCGCGCTCCACCAGGCCACGACACGCTTTGCCTAACACAGAGTCAAACAGTTGAATATGTTGACTATAAAACCCCAATGCCTTTTGTCTTTTTTTCTTTTCTTTTTTTTTTTAAAAAAAGGGATTTAGATAAATTCTAACGTAGGAGAGAATATAGCATTCATCAATATTCATATGCAGTGAAATCTTTAATGTAATGGAATTAAAGCAAACTTTAAAAAATATAGAATGAGATATTCTATCAACATAATTCTCAATTTTTAGGATTACTCGAAATTAAAGCAAAACCAATTTGCTCGTCAAAACCGTAGAATGAGACCATCCCAAGTATTAATACCCACCACCTCATTACCCAAAATTAAGAAAAAAAAAAGGAAAAAAATGAATTTGACCTTCGATCGATTAAGTATGACATTGAGAAAATTGGGCGAATGTTCCCTTAGGCTTTCTATTGGCGCCGCGTTTGATTTATCTCGTGGACTTTATACTGTTATAATTTTTTCTTTTATTAAAAAAATCGTACATACATTAATTATTATCGTATTTATAAATTAAAATTAAGATAACTCATTATTGTTTTTATTTAATTTTTTAATAAGAAATGTTCACTATTAAATCACACCCGAACGTTAAATTATGAATTTACCAAAGCAAGCGTCAACAAGAAAACTTAAACTCAGACCAATAAAATAAAATAAAATAAAAGTATATCAAATAACTAGTGAAGCTATTATTTCCGGGATTCCCTATTACTATATGACTTTGGAAGTTGTGTCGATTTTGATAACTAATTATTTGCTAGCTGGATCAAATTAACTTTATGCCAACCCATATGTAGAAAAATGAGAACACGCCACGTTATTTTATCTCATAAAAGCCGCATGTTTTTCGAAAGAAATTCATTGAGCAAATTGTAATTGACCAAATACAATCTCCATTGACATTTCCCATCTTTATCTGTTGGTACGTGCATCGTTATTTCTCGTTATAAATAGATGATGTTCTGTGACAATGTGATACATACGGACACATTCAAATTACATCTATCGAGTTTCAGGTTCCACCAATAACGCGAGAATTAGAGGAGTTAGGAAGAGTCAATTAGCAGCTATGGAGGGTCTAATACCATATCTTCTGCATGCAATCAAGAAGCAAAGGCCTCAAAACAGCTACAGGTCTTTCTCGGAGGGGTCAAGTCGCAGCTACCACTTGTTAGCCGGAGCTGACTCGTTCAATGGCTCATCCCACAGGCGAACCAGGTCTGAATTCCAGCCACCCACCTCGGAAATTTTGGAGCAGCGGTCCGGTCTTGACCTTCTCCGATCTAACAGCTTGAGAAAGCGCTCTGTGAACCCGCCTTCAATTACTAGTGGCTCCAACTTTGGCACTTATCCTTACCAAACGACGAAGGAAGTTTATGCTTCTGGTCTTCGACAGTGAAGGATGTTCAGGAATCAAGATTGAAAGATGTTCAGAAATGATTAGTTAATTATTTTTATTGCTTTATGTTATACTCTTCTTATGTTTCTCCAAGGTAATTGTAAGATAATCATTTGATTGTTTGCCAATCTTTTCCTCTTAAGAAATTGTATATCTTGATACGATTCTGCGTATCTTAATTCCTAATAAAACTGTTGGACAATCTTGTGAGTTTTGAAAGCTCTTTTCTTGGATGATGGAGAAGAATGGATAAATAAAACATATTGCTGGGTAGGTTCGCCAATTGTTTACTTTTAAATTTCATGGTGGCTAATCTTTTCCCTGAAATGTAAAAGCCAGAAATTCAAACTGTAACTTTTAATAGGGAGGAAGTGGCAAAGCAATGGAGAAGAAACAGTTGTGTTTCGCCAATGTAACTTTTTACGGCACCATCCATTATTATTATTCATCTTTCCATTTACATCTGCATTCGTGCATTAATGTTTCCATGAAGCCTGAAAAACACAACGAGAAGAAATAGTTAAGCTGAATTTCTTAGGTATCTCAACAATTCACATGAAATTTGTAGCCAGTTTTGCTCTTTCAAGGATGGATGCAATGTTCCAGCGTAGTTTCACTACAAAAATATCATTCTTGGTAACTGATAACTATTATAAAGAAAATTTCCAGTGTAACATAAAAGGGAAAAAAAAAGCATATAACTTGACTGATAAGGAGATTAAGAATGACATAAAAATTTTTTTTTTTAAAAAAAAGGAAGAAAAGACAATAAACATTAAAAGCCGAGGCTAACCTTGTGGCTCACTATAATAAATAGACCTTCAAATGAAATACAAGATTGGATTTTTTTATATATATATTTGGAAAAGAAAAACTAATATGTTGGCATGAGTGTCGTAATTAGCCAGCTAATTTTTTCCAATTATGAAAATCTTAAATTTAGGAATCTCACACTCAAGAATCACAAATGATTATAGCCGTAAATATTATATATATTAGATTATCTTTCTAAATCAATGTCCTGTATCTCTATATCTTATATTTAGTTGTTACAAAAAAGTGGAGAAAAAGAATAGAAAATTATGTTAGACATAGTATCAGAGTAAATCTTGGGTTCCCTATTTTCTAATTAAGCAAGGGTCAAGATTTTTACTTAGCTTCCATGACTGACTCTACTAAAAACATACTTGATAATTTGACATCGAAAATGACAAAGATGTTATCAAGGGTCTAGACTTCCTCCTCTCCCATCACTAATTCTCTGATGGCTCCAATCAACATCAAGTTAGATGGTTCTAACTATGGATTATGGTTCTAGGTTGTTGAGATGTAAATCTTTGGAAAAGAAAAACTGGGATGCATTTATGGAGACTACCTACAACCACCAGAAACTAACATTTCATTTCGTAGTGGCACACTAAGAATGCCATGGTGAAAGGCTGGTTGATCAACTCTATGTACCAGTCCCTGGTCGTAAACTTCATTCGCACTTCAATGTCATGTATCTCAAATAAAACAAGATGGTGGATTTATAAAAAAATACTATAACAATCTACAAGATTTATGGTGCGAGATTGATTTTTGTTGACCAAATCTAATGAAATGTACAATTGTCATACAAAGTTACAACTCCATTTTACAAAAAGAGCGAGTATACACTTTTTTTGATAGACTAGATGATCGATTGGATCATGTTCAAAGTGATGTTCTTCGCATGAAACGTTTCCTTTTAATTGAGCAGACATATACTCATGTTTGAAGGGAAGATTTGAGACAATTGGTGATGATATCAGGAGTAAAAATAGTGGTCAATGGTGGTGTTGTTATGGTCATCAAAGGAGGGAAATATGACAAGTCACAAAAGTATGGGTCCTCTTCACAATCTGAAGGTTATTCTAATGAACAGAAGTGCCCTCACTATGGGAGTACAAAACATACCCAGGAAACTTGCTTCAAACTACATGGTTACTCAGACTGGTGGCACCAATTACAAGCCCGAAAGAAATGAGATGCTCCTGCAACTGAAGGCATCCTTGGTCAAGCAGTAGTGGCTACGGCTGAATCTAAACAATCTCTTATTCCCATAACTGAATCCCATACCACAACCTCAAATCAAGGTATTTTTGGTCACACTCTATATAGCTCTACTACTTGGAAGGATGATCCATGAATTATTGACTCCGAAGCCATGGATCATATGATGTTTGATCCAAATGATTCCTCTAATACAACTCATCCATGAAGAATTTGCATTGCTAATGCCAATGGAGCCATTTACCTGATCATGGGGGCTGGAACCTTACCTCTATCTCCTTTACTCTCTCTAGCTCTACACTTTTTGTTCCATCACTCTCAAACAAATTGAAGTCTGTGAGTCAAGTTACTGAAGAACTTAATTGTGTTGTACTGATATACTCCAATTTTTGTCTTCTTCAGGATGTTCTCAGTAAGGAGATTATTGGGCGTGGTATTAAAAGGAGGGAATTATACTACCTTGAAGACCTTATCACAGGCAAAGCAAATCATATGTATTATCAAATTAGTGGTCATGAACAGAAAATTTGGCTATGGCATAAACACTTGGAGCACCCATCATTTAGCTATCTCCAACATCTACTTTTATCTTTGTTTTCCCATATGCAGAATATGGACTTTAAATGTGATGTTTGTATCAAGGCAAAAAGCCAACGAGTTTTGTATTTGGTTAGCTTGAATAAAACTTATGCTCCATTTGCATTAATACACTCTAATGTGTGGGGCCATCCCTAATACCTACATCCTCTAGTCATCGTTAGTTTATAATTTTTGTTGGTGATTGTACTTGAATGATATGACTTTATTTGCTAAAAACCAAAGATGAAGTTTTCACTATGTTTCAAGCATTTTATGTCATGGTCCAAATTTAATTCTCTTCCAAAATAAAAATTCTTTGTTCTGATAATGGTGGCGAGTTCATCAACCAAAGATTTCAAGCTTATTTCCAACAACAATGTCTCCTTTATGAGACTTCATGCTCTCAAACACCACAACAAAATGGTGTCACTGAAAGAAAAAAATAGGCATATTTTGGAAACATCTTGTTCCCTACTTCTTGAAGTGATAATGCCAAATCGACATTGAGGGGATGTTGTGGCTATTAGTGTATTTAATCAACTGAATGTCATCTAAAATTTTGCATTTTTAAACCCCCTTACAAATTCTCTCTACTTGCATATCCCTTCCTTCCATATTGATGTTTCCCCCTAGAATATTTAGGTGTGTTGCTTTTGTTCATCTCCACAAAAACCAACGAACAAAGTTGGACTCATATGCCATTCAGTGCCTATTTTTAGGGTATAGTCTACATAAAAAAGGTTTTTAGTGCTATGACCCCACTACTAACATAACTTATATCACCATGGATATTACATTTCTTAAGTCTGAGACTTTTTATTCTTCACCAATACTCAGTTCTTCCCTTCAAAGGGAGATGCAAGTAGAAGAGATGAATTGGTTAATGGCCTCTGTGGGTAAGCATGAAATTAAAACTGAAACTATAACTGGAGATAGAGAGGTATACCTATATGATGAACCTGGAAATGAAACAGTAGCTGTTGGAAATGAAACAACAACAGTTGGAAATGAAATAACAACAGTTGGAACTGTAACAACAGCTACTGGGACTAAAAAACCAGAAAATATATAGTACTTTCAGTTTTATCATTACTCAATACCCGAAAACTCTCCTCTTTTTTAGAATGTTCCTAAGGTAAGTACTTATACTGTTGCACCTTCTATTTTGAATTCTTCTACTAGTTATGTACTACCTGTTAGACACAATTATGGGAAACCAACAAACATATACAGTACAAATATCCAATTGTAAATTATGTATCTACTCAAAATCTATCCAAACCACTCAAGACTTGCACTCAAACATTATCCTCATATCATATTCCTAATAATGTTGAGAAGGTGTTATCTGAGCTAGAGTGGGTGCAAGCAATGCAAGAAGAACTAGAAGCATTAAAGAAAAATAATACATGGATGTTAATCCTAATACCGGAGGGAAAAAAACCCATGGGATGCAAATGAGTGTTCTCTATAAAATACAAGGCAAATGGGTCACTCGATTGGTATAAGGTGAGACTTATGGCGAAAGGTTTTATCCAAACATATGACATAGACTACTCTGAAACCTTCTTACCAGTGGCAAAACTGAATACCATTAGAGTTTTGTTATCTCTTGTAGCAAATTTGGACTAGCTACTTCATCAACTTGACGTGAAGAATCTTTTCCTTCATAACAATCTTGATGAGGAGGTATACATGGATATTCCACTAGGATCTACAGGATCAACTAGGAACAAAATTGTTTATAAATTAGAGAAGGCATTATATGGACTAAAATAGTCACCGCGAGTATAGTTTAACCGACTTAGTTTAGCTATAAGGAAATATGGCTATCACCAAAGTAACTTTGACCATACTTTCTTCCTGAAACACTGACAAAGTAAGGTGACAGCATTAATAGTCTATGTGGATGATATGATAATTATAGGGGATGACGCTGATGAGATCTTGAGGTTAAAGGAACAATTGTTTATGGAATTTGAAATGAAAAACTTGGGAGGGATTAAGTATTTTCTAGGAATAGAGGTGGTAAGGTTGAGAAAAGATATTTTTTTATCTTAACGAAAGTATGTACTTGACTTATTGACGAAAGTAAGATTATTAGAGTGTAAACTTATGGATACGCCGATTGTGCAAAACCATAGGTTTAAAGAATATTTGGACCAGGTACCAGCAAATAAGGTGAGGTATCAAATACCAATAGGGAAGCTTATTTACTTATCTCACACTCATCCAGACATTACTTATGTCGTAAGTGTGGTAAACCAATTTATGCATAATCCAAGTGAAGACCATATGGCTGCTATAATTCGAATTCTCCGTTACCTAAATTCATCACCCAGAAGAGGATTAATGTTTTCCAAAAATGCTCATATGAATATTAAAGGGTACACGGATGCTAACTGGGCTAGGAATATCTTAGATAGAAAATCTACTTTATGCTACTTTACAATTGTGGGAGGAAACTTAGTTACATAGAGGAGTAAAAAGCAAAAGGTAGTAACATTGTCCAGTGTTAAAGCTGAATTCTGAGGTATAATGAAAGGATTATGTGAGCTTCTTTGGCTTAGAAGTTTGCTAACAGAGGTCGACTTTCCTCTTGACTTTGAAATGAATTTATTCTATAACAACAAAGCTGCCATCAACAGATCCCATAACCTAGTTCAACATGATTGCACCAAACATGTGGAGGTAGACCGACATTTTATCAAATAGAACCTAGAAGAAAAAATTATTTAGTTTGTATTTGTTAAATTTGAGGATCAATTAGTTGACATTTTGACTAAAATAGTTTCCAGTAGAAACTTCAATGACTCATATGAGAAGTTAGGTGTTAGAAATATATAAACACTAATTTAAGGGGAGTGTTGGCGTGAATCTCGTAATTAGCCAGTTAATTTTTTCCAATTATGAAAATCTTAAATTTAGAAATTCCTCACCCAAGGGTCAAATATAATTGTACCTAGACTAGATTAACTTTCTAAATCAATATCTTATATTTAGTTAAGGTAGAAAAGTGGAGAAAAAGAATAAAAAATTATGTTAAACATGATGTTCACATAAGTCAACTTAAATTGGTGTCAATGTATAACAAGGAAAAGAATCTGCAGAATCCCGAAACAATTCTTGAAAATAGGGATTAATTTGATGTCTAGATATCTACCTGAATAACTGCGAATCGAGTCCTGCAGAAGTAGGACCAAATCAAACAAACGAAGTGCATCCACTCGAAAGCCGGTTCTTCACATAAGCCGGGTGGAGGTCAGGTTCTGGTTCTTGGACCGCCAACAGATGCCGGTTCAATGGCAAAATATTCAAGGCCCGTATTCGTGTTTCTGACCAAGCGTAGTTAATTTATTTTAAGTAATAAAGTAGTTAATTATTACTCGCATGGAATGATATTAATGACTTGTAATTTAATTGGAACATATTAATTGGTATTTATTATAATAAATAGAATTTATTGTACAACTTTCCTTAATTATTTAACAAGGTAGTGTATAAATAGAACAAGGCTATTGGAAATCTTTCTCAACGAATAAGACAACAAAGAGAGTTACAGAGAGGAATACAGAAAGTAAAGAAGAACGCTCGTCTTTTTTCCAATGGCAACCATTCTTCGCACCTTATGTCTCCTCTTCCTGTTCTGTCTCATCAGCCAAGGTAATTTTGTGAATATGATCTTATCACAGTCACTTCTCCTTTGTGTCCGAGCTAACGCAAAAGAAAATTTCGAAGTTAAACTCTTTTTTTTTTTCTGTTTTAAAATTGCAGGCAACTGTTGTGAACCAGTGAAGGAGCTCAAAATTTCTCAAGCTCCGACGGGGAGAAAAATTCGGAACATTCCAGAATGGAAAGTGACAATCTTGAATGATTGCATTTGTTCACAACTGCAAATCAAGTTGTCTTGCGATGGATTTCAGAGCGTAGAAAACATTGATCCAAAGATCTTGGCAAAAACAAGTGGTGGATGCCTGCTTAATGACGGAGCACCCATTGCTGGATTTCAGACATATAGTTTTACTTATGCTTCGGGGTCTAAATTTGAATTTACCCCACTAGATGCAAATGTTGCATGTTCCTAAGGGAGTGATTGATAATGTATCTTTGAATCGATGTGATGAGATCCTCAACTTTGTTCTGCAATAAAGCAATGTTTTGATAAAAAGAAGCTTTAAGTCAGTTGCGCACGGATCAATAGGTTCAGCACCTATACGTTCTCCCCTTCTCTCGATCCTTTCTCTTTTTCTTCGAGAATTTCTCTTGCACTGAGAAAATCTGGGTAGGGTGAAGCTGGTTCTTTCAGAACGAGGCAAGGTGGAGTCTCATCCATCAAGGGTAGCATTTTCCTTGAGAGACCAAAAGCTTCCTATTATTCGTAATTGACTTACTAGCGCTATTGCCTTTCACGGATTTATCATTTAGCCTCTTATTTAATGAAAATGCAATAATCAGACCCTCTGGATAGCTGCTTCTGTTGAAACAATTTTGGTTGGGTGCATGCGTATGGTCGATTGGCTTCTCAGCCTCTGCTAATGAACTTGGTATTCGTGTATGTTTTCAATTTCTAACCATATATGGAAACTGTACAATAAAGTTCCACATTTTTTCTCTTCCGAGAAAACACGTCATATTCATTATTATAATAATGAGTTTTTTAATTCAATAATTTTATTTTTTTTCTATTAACAAGTAATATTTGAATAAATTATTAACTACTAATTAATTTTAAGTTTATTAATCATATACTTTTTATTCTAGTAGTTAATATAATTTTTAAATATTTTTTTCTATAATTAGTTTGATATAAAAATTATGAAAAATTTTCAAATTTTAGTTAATTAAAAATTTATTTATTTATTAAAAAATCTCAATAATGAGAATTTATATTTTTATTATATAAATCTCAATGCATTGTTTTTTTTTAATTTATATACTCACATTTAAGTTATTTATGTTTTTTAATTACATATTTCTTAATTTCATAATTAACACAACTTTCAAATATTTTTTATTAGTTTGATGTAAAAATTATTAAAATTTTGATTAATTAAAAATGTATTTATTTATTTATTAAAATACATATCAATAATAAAAAAATTTATTTCTATTTTATTTTTTTCATCTAAAAACTCACATTTAAATAATTTTTTATAAATATAATATTTCTTATTTTTTTAATTAATTGACTTTTTTAATCATAAAGATATCCATAAATGAATGTGTCATATTAATAATTTTTTTTTATCATTTTAAACCCTTCCAATTATGATTTTTAAAATAACTCAACTTCTTAATTAAGCAATTGTCATTTATTAGTATTGAAAAACAAAGTTTTTACGTCCACCACCGGTCTATTTATATTCATAAAAAAAGAAAGTTATTTATTGAGTAATTTTCTTTAATATCCCATTATTTATTATCTGAGGATAAGAATTGATGAAAGACTTTTAGGGGAATCGGTCACCAGCCCTCCCCTGTAGCCTGTCAGACAAGGGAGTTCGAGGACTGGCGAACGAGACGAAAAGCAATGTGTCACGGCCGGTTTACGTGTCAAACGGTTTCATGCGTTCCGATTCTCACACAAGATAGAGAAAAAAAAAGTTTAATTATATAAATATAAATATTATATATTTTAATAAAATATTTTTTATAAAAAAATTATAATAAATAATATTAAAATTGATCTGACTATAATTTTAGTATCTCTTATTTAGTATTTTATGTAAAAAAATAGACAAAAAATTTTGATTTTTAATTAAATTATTAATAAATTTAATAAGAGAGAATATTATAAATACGTTATGTTATAAATAAATTAGGTATAATAAGAAATAAATCTTGGGTATTATAATAAAAAAAAATTTTGAATTTGTACTTATGAGGGTTATTATACTTTGGAAAGAAAGTAATTAGGATTTCAAAAAAAGAGGTATTCTTAAATGCCTCCGTTTCCAATTTCCAACCGTATATGGAACTTTTGCAAGAAAATTGCATATTTTCTTTCCTCCAAGAAAACACGGCGAATCTCATTATAGCGATGAATTTTCTAACTCGGTAATTTTACTTTCCTCTATTAAGGAGCAACGTTTGGATAACTCACTAATTAATGTCAAGTCCATCAATTACATAATTTTTTATTCTAAAGGTTAGCACAGCTTTTAAACATTTTTCCTACAGTCACTTTGATAGAGGTCTCGAGTTTTAAATATGTAAGTCGAATTTTTATTTTTCTTTTCATCTCATTTTTGAGTAATTTTTTCCTTTTCATAAATATCATGCTTTTTATTTGTTTTAGTTAATTGGTTTTCCTGCCGATGATTTTCCCATATTAATAAAGAATCTGTTTTTTTTTTTTAATTATTTTTCTTTCTCGTTTTAAACCATTCCAATTATTAAATGTGCCACATGATTTCCAAATTAACTCTCCTTCATGCCCAGTAGTGGGTCCACCTCATATTAATTAAGCAATTAATGTTTGCTAATATTGAAAGGAACAGTATTTATGTCCGATGGTCCACGCGTTCGTGAACTCAACGGATAAATTTCTTCGTCGTCATCTTTGTTAAAGATTGGCACGCCGAAAGTTGCATTTTGGATGACAGATAGCTGGAAGTTTCATTAGCTCTTCCTTGAGGCTTGCTCATGTATCTTCTGCAGTTGGGTCCTTAATCACCTTTAAAAAAAAAAAAAATTGTATTATAAAGCGTATTTTTAACATTTCTAAAATTTGATTAGGAGGTAGGAGCGAGGTGGTGATGATCATTGTCGTAGCCATTGTTTTTTTTTTTTTTTTTTATTGCACATTTGTAAGTTTTTGTTAATGGGGTTTGTTCGATTTTATGCGGAACGATAATTTTTCGATTAAAATGATGTTTAAGGGGATGTCCATACATTTAGTAATCATTAGGTTAGTTAGAATACGAATAATGTGCTGGAGTAGCTCAGTTGGTTAGAGCGTGTGGCTGTTAACCACAAGGTCGAAGGTTCAAGCCCTTCTTCTAGCGAAAATTATTTTTCTTCGGTTTTCTGCACAGCTTTTTCATAATTCTTTTATTTCTAATCTGGTGCTACCAACCGCACCGATTGTCTACTACTGCTAAACAACCTTTAATTTCCAAACCCCACAAAAGAAGCCAACAGGCTGACATTGCGAAAATGGCTAATTTTTGTTACTAATGTCAAATACAAATAGATTGATACTGCGTCAGACACTATTATGCTCCTGTTGTTGTTGCTTAAGCATAAAATGCTCCCTCGTTTTCACTTTGAGCCAGCCTAACGTTGAGATGATGCCTTACTTGGCGCTCACTAGGGGACCCGATTGTGAACGTGTGCTGCCCCATGACCAGCTTCCTTTTCCCTTCGCTATCTGCAAGACTAAGCCTTTGGCAAACGTCCAATTGCACGGACACATTCTCTGTCTTGCCTTTCTTTACCTTAACTCTCTCAAATCCTACCAATTGCACATTTGGTGCGCCAGTCAACTCTCCTGATGTAGGAGGCTTCCAGAAGACTAGCACTACACGGTCTCCATTCATTTCCCCGTGGTTCCTCACACCAATGACAAGGCCAAGCTTTAAGTTGGAGCAGTTCACGGTTGAAATGTCAATAGCTTGCCCATTAGTACCATAAGTGTACTGCTCAGTGGAGCCAATTGAGAGGATGCTTTGTGGATTGAGAGTGGAACTTAGGCTAACTACTAGCTTAGGCGGCGCAGAAACTATATAATTGGAAAAGGTTGAATAGCTGAGCCCATGACCAAACTGATATATGGATTTTCCTGTGTAAAATCTGTATGTTCTTCCAGGGAAATTCCCAGTGGCATTGCCTCGCATGTTCATGTTTGTCATCGGCACTTGGTCTGCATACTCTTTTGTATACCATGTAAATGGGGACCTTCCAGCTGACAATTCGAAAGAAGTTTTCAGCATATATACAGGTACAAATTATTATATGGGTAATGAAATACAGAAAAGATGAAAAATTGACTGAAACGTGAGCTATAGACGTCACCTGGATTGTAATCTCCAAAGATCACTTGAGCTATGGCAGTGCCTCCATCTTGGCCTGGATAGCCGATCCACAAGATCGCCCCAACTTTGCTCCCGTTAGTGAGAAAAGAAACGTCAATGGGACTAGCAGACATAATAACCAGGATGATTGTTCCATTGGTTGCATTAACCACATCATTTACAAGTTTTTCCTGAAATCCTGGCAATGTCAAGTTTTCTCTATCAAGGCCCTCTCGCTCTATGGACTGATCAAGCCCCATGACTAGCACCACTGCATCAGCTGAAGCTGCAGTCTTAGTTGCTGCCTCGATAAGTGAAGCATCAGTACAACTTACAGACTTACAGCCAGCATCATATGTAGCTGTGGAGATATACTTTTGCAGCCCCTGGAACGGAGTAGTGTACTTGCAAGGCACCCCAGCATAGTTGCTTATCATGGTTTCAGTGACATTACCATTTGGCCCTACAACAGCTAAGCTCTTGATGGAGTTTTTAGATAAAGGAAGAGCTCCATTGTTCTCTAACAAGACTATTCCTTGCTTTGCAGCATCGAGAGCAAACATTTGATGGTCATTGGTACACACATCAGATGGTCCAAGATTCCCAAATGGGAGCAACTTTGGATTCCCATCAAAGAAACCAAGCCTCATGAGAACTACATAATTGTAGATTAAGGCTTGGTCTACAGTTGATTCTTCTACCTTGTTTAACTTAACTGCATTTTCTGTGTACTTGCCCAAGAAATCCCCACAGTTCATGTTCAAACCTGCACCCCATTAGTTAGTGATCAGCAACCATGATATGAAATATGAAACCTAACGCCAATTTTGCTAACTGCAATTTACAATACCTGCTTTCAGTGCCAGAGCTACTGCATCTTCAGGGGTGGCTGTGTAGTGAATACTATCATAATAGACCTCGATAGAATCACAATCTGAGACGATGTATCTGCATAAATCACCACAAGATGAACTCGAACAATCATATATCAGGAATGAAATAAGGAAATAGTTCAACAATCCAAAGAGAATAGCAATATAACTCACCCATCAAGATTCCATTGACCTCTGATAACCCCTTTGAGAAGCTCTGGATCAGCACAAGTGGGAATCCCATTGACCCTGTTATATGAACACATGACACTACTGACATGGCCTTCCTCAACACAGCTTCTAAACGGCGGTTGATATGTGTCCTCCAGGTCTTGCCTTGTCACCTATCAAGAACCAACAATATCTTTAAGGCAATGTTCTCTAACAATTGAGAGAGCAAGATGATCATGTTATAAGCATTCCTTGTTTCTATGAATTTCCCTATGTTAATCTCAAGTTGAGTCATGAAGAAAATATTGGGTTGACTACATGCTGCAAGTGTTAAATTAAATAGGCGCCAGTGATATTGCATCCTTAAATCTAGTAACAATTTTGTTCTGTTTTACCAGACTTCAAGTCATATAATATGTTCACGTCATTGAATATCAAGAGTACCCTGGCATCAAAGTGAAATCGGTCAGTCCCTTTCCAATTATCAACATCATAAGCAGTGTAGTGCTTGCAACAACTAGAGACCTTCAGTCTATCACCAGTAAAATTCCCCCCTTCACCGACATCCTGCAAGCCCCTAACATAATTTACAGCATATTCAGACACCACCAAGGGGTCCTCCCCTGGCGTCTCTTGGCCGCGCCCCCATCTGGGATCACGGAACACGTTGACATTAGGACTCCAGTATGTCAACCCAGCTAGGCCCACATTGTACATGGCTCGAGCCTCGGTCGACACCACCTGCCCCATTTTAAACCATAGTGTCGCATTGAAACTAGCAGCAGACAATATAGTTGCAGGAAAGCTGGTTGCACCAGGAACTGTTGCATTAAAACGTGTGCCAGGGCCAACATTTGATAGCCCATGAAGTGCCTCAGACCACCATTCATAGGCTGGAATTCCCAGCCGTGAAACTCCTTTGGCACTATTAACTAGTTGTTCTACCTTTTCTTGGAGAGTCAAGCGTGAAACCAGGTCCTTGGCACGGTCCTGATAAGACAGGGATGTGTTACAAAAGGGAAATTGGCTTGTTTGAGGTGTGCTTTTATCACAAGCAAAATTTTGAGTAGCAATGGGAACTATCGGAAGCAGTGAGAGGAGAAGTGCTAAAAGAGCTTGGATTCTCATGGCTTGTCCGATGTAGATTTCTGTCAATATTGATATTGGTGTGTGGTTATAGATCACAATGAATATATAGGGAATTATTGTGAGCTTCAGTGTCACCGTGTGCTTTCTTTTGCTGTGCCAAACACGTTCTTTGCTTGCAGTTTCAGATAAAGGTCTGCATGCTTTTCAGCTCGTTTCCTAGTTTAGGAAGCAATAAAATGTTGGGATGCTTCGGCGAAACAAAAGAGTCTTTGTCTAATTATAGTGGTATTTGTGTACATGGACCACCGAGATCTTTCATCTTAACCATTCATGTATGGTCCCAATTTTCTGTGGGAAGCTGTAAAAATCTTGCATACATTTTAAGCATCACTTTGTTTCTCAGTGATGGGGGATGATACTGATGTGTAACAGAAAAGCACCTTATCTATCATTGATTTTCTTTGACTCCCAAAAGTTTGGTGAGCCTTTTAAGCAACACATTCCCCTCAAGTTATCGCATTTGACAAGGCTCTGCCTCAGTGTCTGGACCCCATCATCTTGCATTTCGTATGAGGATAGTGACACTTGGTTATCGATGATTTTGTGCTTATAGCCTAAAATTCACTTTTTGTTCGGGTTCGCCCTGCTTGATCTTTAAACGTATAGACCATGTTAATTATTTCCTGCATCCACATTCGGCCCAACATTGCACTGTGTCATTTTTCCATCGGTGTGTGCATGCCCGTGTGTCCACGAACGTGTAGGGTGAGAGAAAACACAATCATGGAAGAGTGCCTTCTAAGAAAGTGCAACCGTAAGACATCTGCCTAGACCCATAGAATAGCCAATTTGTGTGGAAAATAAAAAAAAGTTTCAAGTTTGAAGCCTTTTATTGCTTGGAAGGAAAATCCCCTCCAATTGTGTTGATTAGATTGGTTGATCAGAGGATTTCATTGGTTGGACGGTCGAGGTCTGAGAGATGCTGTGCCTTGTAGAGTATGGCTTCAAGGTAAACTAGGATATTTGAGAAGTGAGAACTTAGAGTCCGACACTGTATTAGTTAATTATTTAGATTTCTGTTTGTGAAATATCGTTTCCTAATTTTAAGAAGAAAGTGTCAAATTTACAAAAGTAAGCAAATTATTTTATTGTATAATTTATGACATTTTTATTTTAAAAAAAATAATGGTAATATATTATACAGCAATTGGGTACAGCCCAAATCCAGTTTCTTTTATACGACCCATCACAAGAGGCTTCAAAAGTACAATATTGAGCTGTTCGGCCGGTCAGTAGCTCCTCCGCCCGGTTTCCTTTTCTGGATCACTGATAACTGCTGCTACGACTGCTACCCAAGAAAGGGCCCAAAAAGGAACCACCGCAGCCCTGCAGCCCAAAAAGACGATTAAAGACAGAGAGAAACCCATCACAAAATTAAAAAAACAAAATAAAAAGAAGAAGAGGAAGCAAAGGTTATACGGAGAGATGAAAAAGTCTCATGCCAAGCCCTCGGGATGTGTTCGTTAAAAATTTCCAAACCGTCAATTGAGGATTAAGGAACCAAAATAAGCAATAATCAAATAGACCCAGAAGAATATCAACAACGATTAAATATATCAACTCTTTTTTTTATTTTTTTATTAATGTCTAGAACATTTAAGTCTTATATTTTTTTCATAACAGAAACAATTAAATTTCGATAACCCTTCTCTCCTTTTCTAATATTGTTCTGTTTTGCTGATTCAAGATTTTAATTTTTGTATGAGAAATTCTTGGCTTTCTCTTTATCATTTATGAAAAAAATGGCAGAATTGCTGATTCAATATTTAAAATTATATTAAAAAAATCTTAAAAGATTTAAAACCAAATTACTACTCATCCCGTAAAACTGAGTATAATAGGCAACTGGGTTTTCTCACATATTCCATAGGCACACTGATTCCATGTAAATCTGCAAGGTTTGGACGCATTCTAGATTGTTAGATCAAATGTTGTAAGTATGCTACAATTACGATCCAACGATTATAGATGCATTAGTATTGTACTACAATTGGCACAGGATCATTTTCGATTCAATAATACATAAACCTTCGATCAACAATGGTGGCTCGGGCACTCTCTGTCACTGAAAAGAGTAAAATTGGATACTTTTATTCACATATATTTCTACCATATGGATGGTGATACTTCCAGGTGGGGAAATCGCAGTCGGGAAGTTTGTTACATTTTTGAGTCGGAGAGGAGTGCAAACGATGTGGGAGCCAAAAATTTCTTTATTTCGAAGAAAAAAAAAAAGTGGGGGGAGGGGGGTGGTTCCAATTGAACAATACTATATGAATATGTTTTTTTTTTCTTCTTCACATAAAAATTATGTGATATTAATATACATAAAACGATTAGAACCGTATTTAATGATTAATTAATAGTAATAAAAAAACAAAACATTAATAATAAATTTAAATATTTATTAAAGTATACGATTAATAGTAATAAATATAAATGTATATGTAGGAATTTTTTAGATAAATATATATATATATATATATATTAAATATACTATAACCAACCTAAATAAACAAGTCAAACTTCTCGTGGTGGGACATGACGCAATAAATCGAGAGAGCCAGGTGGCTGCGAAACCGCCGGTATTGTTGATTGACTTTTGGGAACCACGAACTGATCCTTTCTTACTGCTTTGCCATCGTTAATCTTTGCGTAAAAGCTTCCCAGTAGTACGCCTCTCTTTTGACCATTTGTCAGTACCCTTCGATGTCTCCCAAAAACATCCCATATCAATGTACGAAACAATTTGATAACAGAATATATATAAATAAATAATAAAATATATATATATATATATTATATAAAGTGAGATGTGTTATTCACAAAAGAATATAGTTTTTACTTTGTTATTCTGAGGTCTGCACATCTAATTAATTTATGTTAAGCCAATAAAAGTGTAAGAAATTTGCTTATGCCTATGATTTGTAAACCTTATCAACTTCATAAGAGAGACTGTGCCGTGTAATCATCTACTCAACCCGCAAATCTTCCCTGCAAATTGTAGCCAAATAAAATAAGTAAAGACATCTTGGAAGTATATTGTTCAATAATTGTCATACGATTTCCAATTTTATTCTTATATTTTGGTACATATTTTATTCTTATTTGCAATGCAGAGATTCGATAAAAAATAAGATATTTCTTTTGGGAATGTGACAGTGGAGTTCCTTAAAATTGTAAATATTTGATTATCTTAAAAGACCCATCTATTCTAATTGGTTTTTTTTTTTAAAATTTATTTATTTTTAAGAATAACACAATACGGTTATTAATATTATTATATGGATTTTGGGTATTGGATCATCGTGTTGGTTACCCTTTTTCTCTCGAAAGACAGAAACTTCAAAGGCCGACACAACCAAAAATTATTATTAAAGAAAAAAAAAAAAACAAACAAAAAGGAAGAAAACAAAAACGAGAAGAGCAGCGAACTCCACCCGCGTTCTCTGTCCTCTTGGCAACAACCGAACACAACATTAAAGGCAACCCCACTTTCTTTGTTGATTCTGTTTCCAAATATCCGAAATTAACCTCCCCCAAGCTTTCTGTTATCCTACTGCTTAGAAAGATCGAATCTTTCTCAGTCTACCTTGACCTTGAATCAACTGATCCAAAAGAAGCAAAACCCACAAAAAGATTCCAACTTTTTGAATAGATATCGATAAGATGGAGCTAAAGAGACCATGTTCAAGAATCTGGGTAGGGTTCTTGATAGTCTCATTGATTGTGCAGAGTGGTTTAGGGAGATTTGTGGTGGAAAAGAACAGCTTGAGGGTGACATCGCCAGATAAAATAAAAGGGACTTATGATAGTGCAATTGGGAACTTTGGGATACCCCAATATGGGGGCAGCATGGCTGGTGTTGTGGTCTACCCTAAAGATAACAAGAAGGGTTGCAAGGAGTTTGATAAGTTCGGGATTTCCTTCAAGTCCAAGCCTGGTGCTTTACCCACTTTCGTTCTCGTCGATCGTGGAGGTATGTTTTTGGCATTATTCTTTGTCAATTCGTTGTTGTGCAATTCGAAGCATAATTGGTTTGATATTGCTCGGGCTGAAATTTTCTTTTTCTTGGGTTAATTTGATTGGTTTTTAGGAATTTTTTATGCATTGGTTCGTTTTTGGTTGATTTTGAGGGACCCTTTAGCTAATTTAAATCAAGTTTTGTCGCTGTCAGTCGTGTGGGGTACTTTCCCTCACCGATGGAAAAAAAAGAAGGCTCGTTAGAAGCTGTCAAGAGTTTTCTAATTGGGTCTGGAAATTCCTGTTTCATGCTGCTGATCTTTTTAGCTTTCTTTAACTCTGCCTCTTGTGAGTGAATTTCTGTATTATTTGGCGGATGTCCACTTTTGTCCTTCTGGTTCTCTTTCATTGGCTTGTTTGTTTTGGAGAATAGTTTGAAGAATGTAGAGGAGTTTAGTTTAATTTAAATAATTTGTTTTAAGTTTAATGGTGTTGTAACTGTTCTTTGTCTTAGTCCAATTGTTTTTGCACTGTGATAGAAGTAATTGCGTTGCCTGAGTGCATGATGTTGCCTATGCTCTGACAGAAATGGAATGCAACGAATTAAACTAATAAGAAGCTTTCAGGCCAAAGTGGAAGTGTGGATGATTAACTAGATTCGGAACCATGAACCTTCAAGTGGAATTGCTTCTACTTCTTATGAGTGCTGTGATGCTTAGATGTCCAAATTTTTTACAATTTGTGCAATAAGTTATTAAGTTGTGAACCTCCTTTGAAGCCTATAAATATAAGTTTCTGAAACTGTGTCCTGATGTTCTTCATGGTCTAGAATTAGAGTTTACAAATTGATCAATTAACTTAATAAGAATATGCGTATTTGTTATACTTATGTCTTCATTACTGCTTTGTGTTTCTTTCAGATTGCTTTTTCGCTTCGAAGGTCTGGAATGTCCAGAAGGCTGGTGCTTCCGCTGTACTTGTTGCAGATGACATTGACGAAGCATTGATAACCATGGATTCACCTGAAGCGGATGGATCCTCTGTAAAATATATTGAGAACATAACGATACCTTCAGCTTTTATAGAGAAAAGTTTTGGCGAAACATTAAAGAAAGCTCTAAGTAGTGGGGAGATGCTAAATGTAAATCTTGATTGGAGAGAAGCTGTTCCACATCCCGATGATCGTGTGGAGTATGAATTATGGACCAACAGCAATGATGAATGTGGTGTCAAATGTGACATATTGATGGAATTCACGAAGGATTTTCGGGGTGCATCACAGATACTTGAGAAAGGTGGTTACACTCAATTCACACCCCACTACATAACTTGGTACTGTCCCCAGGCTTTCACTTCGAGCCGGCAGTGCAAGTCTCAGTGCATAAATCATGGAAGATATTGTGCTCCTGATCCTGAGCAGGATTTCAGCACAGGTTATGAAGGAAAAGATGTTGTAATTGAAAATTTAAGGCAACTATGTGTCTTTAAAGTGGCAAAAGAGAGCAAGAAACCTTGGGTGTGGTGGGACTATGTAACTGATTTTCAAATCAGATGTCCCATGAAGGAGAAAAAGTACAACAAGGAATGTGCCAATGCTGTCATCAAATCTCTTGGTAAATAATTTGTTGAGTATTCATAGGGCTTAAGAATGGGGAAAAGGAAAATACCTATGCTGGTCTTGTTGAATAATTTTTATTCTTGTTACTGTTCAGGAAAAAAAAAAAACAGTTATTCTTGTTGTGTTATGTTATCAGGGCTTGATGGTGGAAAGATTGAAAAATGTATGGGAGACCCAAATGCAAATTCTGATAATCCTGTTCTGAAAGCCGAACAAGATGCCCAGGTAATCATCTTTTATCTGTATAAAATATGATTATGGTATTTGAATACTATTGATGCCTTTGAAGCGAATTTGGTCATTTTCTGCCACTTCGTAGTACAGCTGATTGACAGTGACCTGCATTTAGGTTGGAAAAGGATCGAGAGGTGATGTGACTATATTGCCTACCATTGTTGTCAACAACCGACAATATCGAGGTATGCTACTATTTGCTCATTGCTCTCAACTTTTTTTTTTTTTTTTGGTTCATTCAATTGAACCTGTTTGTTCAAAATTTTTTTTTTCTTTTCAATTTACCCACTAAACATGTGGTTGCAGGAAAGCTGGAGAAAGGTGCTGTCTTGAAGGCCATATGTGCTGGTTTTGAGGAGACAACCGAACCAGCAGTTTGCTTGAGTGGAGGTAAGTCTTGTCCTGCAATGTTGTTGGTAACTAGGTAACTAGTTTCAGGCCATAGTCTGATGCCTTGGTAAAGGACTCTTGCTTCTGAGCATAAAAGGGTTTGAGTTTTGAGAGTGGATGTAAGTGTAGGTTAGGACCATACTCACATAACTATTTCCAGTCACCATATTGTTGAGACTAAGACTGTGTTGTGATGGTCTGTCCTCCTCTACTTCATTATTCTGAATATAGGATTGTGAGTAGGAATTTATCTGTGGCAGATGTTGAGACAAATGAGTGCTTAGACAACAATGGGGGTTGCTGGCGAGATCCTGCAGCCAACATTACAGCATGCAAGGTATTAATAGAAGCTTACTGTGAAGTGCATCTCTCCTTCTCCCTGTTTGTGTGCGTGAATGAGCTGAGATTTCTTATTGTGTGGATGGTCGTGTTTATCTCATCAGGATACATTCCGTGGGAGGGTTTGTGAATGCCCCCTTGTTGACGGTGTGCAGTTCAAGGGAGATGGTTACAGCCACTGTGAAGGTGTGTGGTAATATGTGTCCTAAATTTTGAATCAATAGTAATGGTCTGTTCATTTAATTTGGTGGAGTATGGATGTTATACTTGTATTATAAATAAATTTTCAAATTTTGACCATTATATATTCAAATATGTGTGTCCTCTAGGATAGTTTTCTATATAAGGATAGCTAGGAAGGGGCAGTGTAGTTCAAATCCAAATCATCCCGGACATTTTGTTGGTTGTTGTGTGGTTTTCCTGCACAGATTGAACCTGATTAATAATGTACTATTTGAATGCAACCTATATGTATAAAGAAATTACCATATGAGCATTCCTCATTCCACATTTAACTTTTGGCTATGTGGGACAAAATTTCAAGTTTTCCTATAATGCTACTGGGTTCCTGTAGCAGTTATATCTTTGACAAAGGAAACTGTTGGTTTCATTATTTTTGTGCCGGAATGCCAGAATGCACCATAGTAGATCATTTGTTTCACACCATAGTACAAAATGAATTATTTATCATGGTATATAGGTTGGCCCATTGTTTCAAATGATTTTTTTGTAGGTTGTATTCTGGCCCATGCTATGGTGGATCATACTTTGGTGAACATGTGGAAAATGTTAAAGTTGCACTTTCTGAAGATTAATTTTTTTCAGTTTTGTCTCTTAGATATTAGTGAGGAATGTTTTTGAACAACTTCTGAAAGGGATGGCTCTGCATTCCGAGATTTTAATTGAATGCTAGATTATTTGCATTATTTTTGTTCTATGGTTTAACTACATATGTATTGCCTTGA
Source organism: Bruguiera gymnorhiza (assembly GCA_020883675.1). Lineage (NCBI taxonomy): Eukaryota > Viridiplantae > Streptophyta > Magnoliopsida > Malpighiales > Rhizophoraceae > Bruguiera > Bruguiera gymnorhiza. The sequence goes on along the minus strand of JAIRCJ010001062.1, from coordinate 6,345,691 downwards.
AGTGAGTGGATCTGGGAGGTGCAAGATAAATAATGGAGGCTGTTGGCATGAGTCCCGGAATGGGCACACCTTCTCTGCTTGTTTGGTTAGTGATCTTCAAATTTCCAATTCTTTATTCTATTGGATGTTTGGTTGGTTCAGACTCTAATAAACCTTGTAACAGGATATTGATGGTGGTAAATGCCAGTGTCCTACTGGGTTTAAAGGTGATGGTGTGAAAAGTTGTGAAGGTAAGAGATGCTCTCACACTGTCACTTTTGCTGGTAGTGATCTTGATGGTTGTTTGAGGCTTCAATCATTGGCACTCTGATAGATGGTTTCATGCTTTTTTATTTTAAGTCCAACAATATGTTGTTATCAAGAGTAAGTTCTTAGTCAAGAGTCTGCAGCCATGTTTGAAAAGCAACTCCCTCATTCTTCAATGGGCATGTGATTGAAGAATTTGGTTTCCTCCTGCTACTTGGGAGCTTACATTATATCTTCTATTGTATTTTGAAATGGGGATTTTTTTTTTCTTTTTTCACTATATCCTCATATAGCTACAAGTTAATCAACCAACCGGCATTAATTAGGCTTGTGAGCTGGTCCTTGATGGTTCATCAAATTTCACACCTTATGACTCATGCTTAGTTCACTTGTGTGGTCCAGCTGCATGCTTAGAAGGAAGTTCAAATGGAAATTATCTGACTTGTTTGCATGCAAGCTGTTATTCTCCAGGCATGAACTGTTGCGTGTTTATAAAGCAAAGTTTTGGAAAAGGGGCCAGGCTCCTGTTTGAAAGATCTGATTGTGCTTGGGCTATTAGGATGCTGTAATGCCTCAATATGGTTGAAAATGTTTTCTCATAGGAAAAAGTTATTTAAAGTAATTAGGTTTTGCTTTTTTGCCTTGATTACTGTCAAAATCATGTCAAGGATGACCATATTTTTTGTCAGCAATATGGATTAATGTTGTTGCTTCTTACTGTTGGTGCTGCAGATGTTGATGAATGCAAAGAGAAGAAAGCTTGTCAGTGCCCTGAATGTACCTGCAAAAATACATGGGGAAGCTATGATTGCACTTGTAGTGGTGATCTCCTATATATCAGGGACCATGATACTTGCATAAGTGAGTTCAAAGACCATGGTGGCAAACGTTTATATTCAGAAATATGCTATATAAATTACTGTTTTGATGTCTTCCTGTGGATAAATTTGCAGGCAAGGCAGGTACTGAAGTTAGATCTGCATGGGCTGCCTTTTGGGTTATTTTCATAGGCTTGGCTATGGTAGCTGGTGGAGGATATATTGTCTACAAATATAGATTGAGGGTATGTTTGGAGTGCATGTTTTTTCTTCATTTAGCATAAATTTTGGTTTGATTTTATATACTATTTTTTGTTGGGTGTAAACCTTTAGTAACACTATTATTTAGTTTTGGACATGACTGACACCGGGGAAGTATAAATGAAGGCATTGTTAAAGAAAAGCCACCATCAGTTATTGTAACTAGTGGGTATCTGTGCACAGCCTTAGACATGAATGCACATGCTAAAGTTCCGTGGCACTACGCTAGAATATGCTTAGAATCAGTTTTCAAATAGGGGCAGGGCTTTGTTGACCTCCAACTGATTGGTTTACTGGCACAAACCCTACACAGATTATCATGTGTAAATCCCGCACCAAATTTGATGTGGACTATCATCTTTTGTTATTTATATAATGAAGCTGCACTGAAGTTCTGTTGCAAAGGGGACCTGGCTACTTTGGATGGTTATCTTTGGCATGGTTCTTAGCTACAATTTTCATTACTTGTGTTTCTGTTCATATGAGTTTTTGGTGTTCTGTTCTTGTTGTTTCTGCAGTCGTACATGGATTCTGAGATCAGAGCTATTATGGCACAATACATGCCTCTAGAAAGTCAATCGGAAGTTCCAAATCATGTCAGTGATGAGCGTGCTTGAGAAAAGAGACACTCCAACATCATTCACATTTTAATCAATCCAAGTGATGTGGGAGTCATGTGGTTGCTTTTCTTTATCCAGCCAAGGACTTCATCTTGGATTTCATTTCCGTCATGTACATGGACAACGGAGAAGTCCAAATTCTCTTGTTTACTGAAATTGTCACTGTTTTGACAGTATGCAGGCGTTGTAGGCTTGAGACATATTTGAATGGATTTGGTTGTGATGTAAAGACTGATAGATACTTTGTGTCAGGATCATACCTTTTGTGTTTATATTTGAGTGTCTATACTTATATTGTACGGATACTCAAAGTTCGTGCGACAGTGTAGTCCTTGCCTAACCTAACTGCTTAATAAGCTTGCTCTGCAATGCTGCTTGATGTTCTACTGGTCTGTACTTGAGGCATTTGAGGCTTCTAAGCTCTTTCACGGTCTTCCCTGGCGTGGAGCCAAGGGTCATGGGAACTCGTTTGTAATAACGGCATTTAGCAATGCAAACGTTGTCATCAAGAAACACATTTCCCAAGGAGCAGGAGAGAAACTCAAGGAGCACACTGTTGTCACGGGCCTTTTTCCCCTGAAGATACGAGGCCTCGTGGCTCATGCCTAGTTTGCAACTCTCCTCCTGGGCTTCTTCTAATGGATAAGACGTGCCGGGGAGTGATTCATAGAAATTTTCCTAGCTAAGATGTTTAATTCTAGTTATAAATGAAAAGCTTTGCTCTCTTTACCATAACAATAGCATTACGTCATTGATTATAAGAAGCATCTGCAGTGGATTCAGCTATACGGCTCATCAGCAGTATATTCACGTATTAGCTACAGTTCGAGCATGCCTTGCAGATGATCTTTACATTAATCAGTGTCAAGGCGAGTACTTAATTGAATTTGATGAATTTTCACGATAATTGTTCCTCATTCATTCTATGAGGAATTCCATACTTTTACGAAATAAACCATTGCAAAAAGACTAACTTTATTTTGCAGAGGTAGTGTAATTTAAGAGATTTATATTATCAACAGAACTTCTGAGTCGCAATTAACAATCATCCGGCTGTTGGGGTGACCTTCAGATCAAGTCCAATGTTCATTCCATTGTAAGCTATGGGAGCATACATCCATAGGTCATTGGAGCTTAGCAGCTACAAAAGTTAAAACAAGTAACAAGAGGTTCTGTCAGAGGTCTATTCTCTAATAACATTAACATAACAAAAAATAATAATCATTATAATAATGTTTGCGACTTTTGCGTGAATGTAACTTTCACAGAAAGATTCTAAGTTTCAACCTTAATTTGGAGCTGCAAGAACTTCACATACTGGACAGCTTCTTCAAGCATTGTGCTGATATCAACCTGCCATACCAAGGAAACAATTTTGGGAATTTCATCTAAAGGTTAAGAACTTGCGGACTGAAATTTGCTTGTGATCTTACAGCGAATGTTGCCTACCTTTGTTCCATTGGGGACAAGATTCTGCAGAATTCTGAGCCTCTCGTTTATTCTTTCTCTTCTTTGCTACAGAACACAAAGAAAGAACGATCAATTACTACTGCATTGGCAGGCTTATCACATTGAGTTTCTTTAATTCGTTACATTTATGGAGAACAGGTTTTTCTGCATCATTAAAAGGGCAGTTACCCTTGCATAGAGGCTCTGGGGATCAGTGGCTGCCCCCCTACCAGCTCTTGCTTTGCCATCCAAGTTGAGAGTTGGTGTCTCTTTTGGGCTCAAACTGGAGGATGCTCCTCCACTGAGCTCATGAGATGCATGGGAGTCATCCTCCGAGCAGCAACTACGAGAGATCGGCCCGTTGAGCCCGGCATTGCTCTTTTCATCATTATTGCTAGTTGAACTCTGACTCTGCTGTGTCCGTACACTCCTCTTGTTCTTTTGAGCCTGCATTGTCAAAGCTTACCAAGATTTATAACTAATTGTGATACAAAAACCGACAAATTTGACCACCAGTAGGTGGAAAAGTAGAAGAAAGAAATGGGATAAGACAATGGTTATTTGTACTCACATCTCCTGAATTTCGCTGTCTTTTCCTAGAATGCTGAGATGAATGGCCTTTATCTTTGGCGGTTGGTTCTGATACTGCGGGCTTATTTGATTCTGTTCGTAGCTCCAAACTGTTTTCGGGCAAGGCAGCTTCTGGGTCAGGCTGGTTCATTCCGTCGAAATTGTCATTTTTCATTTCTAGGTTCAAGCAGGCATCTACTTCAACCAGATAAGAGGCAGTGCCTTCCATCGATAAATCCATTGACATAGAACTGTTGTTTTCACCTAGAATATCGTAGCAAATGCTCGAGTTGCAGCTTTGTTGATTGGAGGTTGGAAAAAGAATGCTACTATCAGTATTATTGGCAGCGCTGCCTTGTGAAAACATGTACAAATCAGCAATTGTGATTTCTGAGGGATGAAATGAATCTTGATTGCCGCTTGCCACATTCACTGTTGATCCATTGCTGGGCCAAAAGGCAGATATTGGAACTTCCAAGCCTGAACTTGCATCAAGCTGGCTAGGAAGAGTGAAATTACCAAGCAACTGTGCCATGAAATCAACCTCTTCAGTTAAGTTCATTCCACTAAGGCAACTCCATTCTCCATCTGAAATGGCTCCAATGGGCTCCATTTTTACCTGGAGGTCCTTCTTGTATTATTTTTAGTGCTAACTATAAGAAGAAGCTGGATTAGCTTGATGCTTGAAGGGAAAACAGGATGAGGAGACGTATTTATGCCCAACAGCAGGAAGAACGTTGAGAAACGCATTGACTTCAGCTGCCTATAAAAAATCTCATGAAATATCTCATTTCATAATCACCAATTATTAGCATAGGAAAAGGTCTCAGTTCTTGTTAGCCAATTTGGACAAGTCTGTAATGGCGGCAAGTACAGCTCATCTATAGGACTTGGTTCGAGCAATTATGGAACCAAAATAGGTCAGCTTTTTTTATAAGTGAATGTTCGATTATGCTTTTTTTATGCAGTATGGTCCAAAGATGGAATATGGCATTAGCATTGCTGCTGGAGCTTAAGCAGGATCCAGGAATAGGAAACTGAAATACAGGCTTAACGTTCAGACTTCAGAATGAGGATGACAGCTGCATTTCGTGAATATTCTCAACTTTCCTCCTCTCAATGTTTGGGCCATGGAAATGGCTCACCGCGGATCAACTAGTACCAGTATAAACGCACAAATTTGCAAATGTTCTTGCTCATTCTCTGCTGATCTCAGCAAACAAATCAACTGCTATAGACTTTTTCTTGGGGGGTAAACTACAACAGACTGACTTGCCTTGTGGTTGTTGAATTTGAATGCAAAGGTATGTCAACTAGGGCTATTGATGTACAATAGAAGAGAATATGTGGGACTCAGTAATCAAAATGAAGAAGAATACAGAGTTATATGTATTCAAGCGTTATGATTGAAATTTTTTGTATTTAAACTAACACATCATTATTTTTCACATTTAATTGTTAATTTCTAGATATTAGGGCTTATATTGTGTCAATGCTTCCAACTTAATAGATTTAGGCATAAGAGGATTATTATTGGGTACAATCGAAGAGTTTTAAACTTTTGAATTGAATAGTTTCTTAACAACGATAGCTCACAGAACTAAGTCCACATTGTAATGAACTCACTGCCTTAAACCCCTTAAACAAAATTTATACCACTTGCGCTGTAAGATAGAAGAATAAGATTAACAAAGACAGGGAACAAAACTCTTGAAAGGCCCATGTCCCAATACATACCAAAAACATATTATAGGGATCGCAGGATCACTATTAAATTCCAAGATTTTATAGGGAGTGAAGTGAAGACCGCAAGATTTTATTTCCAAAACCCTATTCTTAAATTCCGGCGATTTTTGTGCTTCAATGCACGCGTAGATTAAAGCATTCATGGAAATAAAATTCAAAGGAAGCACTTTGATCCATGCTTTGAGTTTTGGCACCGGCCATTGCACGATCTCTTGTAGGCTAGCTGGAATTAAAAGTAAAAAGAAAAAAAAAATCTAATAAACAACTCGCCTATTTAGGGAAATGAGATTTTAATAAAAAAAAAAACTTTGTAATCGGATTTTGTTCTTGTCAAGAGCACGACAGACTATTACATTTTAAAATTGTTCTACTAATAGAAATGCTAACGTTACAACTAATTTCAACGTCTTGATTTTTTTTTTTTGGATATTCAACTAATTTTAATTTCTTTTTGTTTTTTAGTCTAGTTAGATTGGGAAATATATATATATATATATATAACTATAAATAAAATCTGGAGTTCGAACACATCTTATCCCGTTTTATGTTTGGTGGCCATTATTACACTACATGCTGTGGTTTAAATTTCGTTTCCTTGATTGTTGGCTGGCCTGCACGATCCACGTGGGGTTTTATGTTTCATTTTCTTGCAAGCTGGCATTTGGTATGCACCACTCCTTGCCATTACAAGAACTAACATGCCAGAGGGCACTCTATCATTTGATCTCCTTGTTTTCTTTACTATTTCTCTATGGTTAGAAGTTAGAACAGTTACAAATCATATGGTTTCCCAATAAATTAGAACGCGTGTATCGAATTATTGGATTCTCTTGGCTTCTGAGCATGAGACACGTTAGTGCCCTAGTTAAATCAGCCATGTGTTTGCATTATTAGTTCCCTCCCACTTACTATGGTTTTCCCAATACATTGAGGTTTGATCATTCTAACAAGAAAAACCCAACAATAAATGAGGAAGTATATTAGCTCATCCAAAGGGTGGCGAAAAATGTCATCACATTTTAGTACTCCAAGACCCAAACTTGCCTAGCATCCTTGTCATTAATAAGGTTTTGGAATATTTGTGGAGTTGAATAAAGAAAGCAGGTGCATGGAATGTAATGGTATTGACAAGCAACAGTCAGTAATGGGGCCCGAGGGGGGGGGGCACGGCTAATTGAAAATGGCGATCGGACTATTGATAAATATTTCACTTCGTTGGCATTGTAAATTGCTTATTCCCGAAATAATGCTATATGATCTTAATTCTTTATCCCCCAACATATATGGCATCCCACTTATTATCGTATCGCATAACCTGTTAACGTCGTATATTCTATGTATGTTTGATAATTTATACTGTCTATTTAATTAATTTATTTTTTTTATGTGCACTTGTTGTAACCAATCGAATTGCCGACATAATGTTGCTATAGAAGTGTCAAAATGTGCAAGTTTGCCTGTAAATTATAAGAATCCGAATCGAAACGAGCAAATTCTTTTAAAGAAATTAAACTCATTCTCCATATATGAAAAACACTTTATTATTCTCTCTCTCTCTCTCTCTCTCTCTAATCCGCGTTTCTAAGGAATATTCACAAATTCACACCTCAAGTTCAACATAAATTAAAACAATGATGATCAACCTTTAAACCTCGTCATGACACTATTGAAGAGGAAACGGTTTCTTCTTCTATATATAAGTCCTAATTTCGTTCATTTTGGAAGTCTGAAATTCACATTCTTGTTCCAGAGTTCAATTAAATTTCACATACCCCAAATTTTTATCTATGACCACCAAATATTATATTCTAATGATAAAAAAATATTCGTTATTGTGTTCAAATTTTCGACAAAATTTTTAATAAGATTAAATATATGCCCACTAAATTTATTTATTTTTTTTGGTGCGTAATTTTTCTTAATGAAATTGTAGAATATCATCCTACTCTCTTATTTTTCATTTTGTTTATACATATACACACATCTTTCACATGAGAGTAAATTTTTTTTTTTGGGAACATTCAGACGGGTGTACTTTTGTCTTCGATCTCTTGCTTGACGTGTTTATTACCAGTGATTTACAAATACCAAATACGAGCTCTGGTCGCTCATTTTATATTTTCACCTTTGCGAATTTTGGTTTCGAAAAAACATATTAAAAAAAAAACAAAAAGAGAAGAAGGAAAGATTACAGCAGATCTTTGAACAGTTGGAAATTATTATTTTTGAATTGAAAAGCAGAAAGAAACGTGGACTCTTATTCAATGATGATAAAAGCATACTAATGCGGGTATATATTTCACCGTTGGAAATCTTTATCTTTATTGCAAAGATTAGATTACCGTTGGCAGATATTTGAACTGTTAGAACTTATTATTTTTTAATTGACAGGTGAAAAGAGATAACGAACTCTTGCTCAATGGGGAAAACTGAGCATTAAATGGGGGAACAAATTTTACCGTTGGAAATCTTTATCTTTATTCCAAAAATTAGAATACACTAGATCCTCCTTTTTTTTTCAATAAAAAAAAATCTTTCAACAGTTGGAAATCTTGATTTTACGATGAAAAGCCAAAAAGATATATCTTTTAATAATTGGAAATTTTCTTGTTTAAATTTTTAAAAAATGCAAGACAAAATTTTCATTTTTAGATAAATTACGGTTCAAGTTCCTGTTTTTAAATAAATTACGGATGGATGAAAAGCATCCGCTATATTATTAACTGAATGTACAATCACAGAATAAGTCAATAAAAAAAATTTAAAAAAAAAAACAATTTTCCTTCCACCTGATTCACCAATCCAAATCAACTCTCCACGGACCAATAACAAAAATGGCTGAAAGGAGCACGGCCTAGAAATCATTTTACTACTGACCAAAAAATAGAAAAGAGAGAAAGAAGGAAATCATTTACTGCTTTAAGAGTCCAAGAATCCCCCATTCACCAATTTGTACATTTGATTCATGGACAGGCATACAGAACAAGGAGCAGTAAAAGCACCACTCACCAGGCGTTTGAGCAGATCGTCATCTAGTTCTATCACGAGTCACGACCTTACGTAATAGCAGTCACTCACTGCTGCTCATCAATAGGCAGCTCCTCCTCCTCCTCCCCAAAACCCCGTTGTGCAATTCTGTAATAAAGTATACCCATAGTTGCCATGCAGGCCCTGCAAATGGTCACAATGAAATTCCATGGAGTTACTGATTTTAGTCACAGAGGATGAATGCAGGGTAAAAACTGATGCTTGCTTAGACCTCATCCAGTAAAATAAAATCAATATCTCTTACGATCCTATAGTCCATGCAAAGAAAATATGGTCATTGAGTCACAAAAGGTATTTATAAACATTACATGATAGCTATAAAGAGGAGGATTTTTCTGGGATCCATCCTCGATGCTCTTTGATGCCTTGTACGACCTTCCGAGACATCATCTGCATTTGAGGAATCTCTTCGTGGAGGTGCAGTAACTGGTAAAGTTGGTAATGCACTTGACCAGAAAGGAAGCAAGGCTCTGAGGAATTTATGGCGGAATGGGCCTACACACAAAGAGTTGAAATTTGGTACTTGGGACAGGATATTAGACTGGGGAAAAAAAACACCAACACAAAAATCAATTGGACAGCATTGGTGCGAACATGTTAATAGATTTTTCTTCTCAGTTACAATGAAAAGTGACAAATAAAAGCAACAATCAAACTGTAACAGTTGCAAGGCTATTATTATTCCCAATCTGAATAAGAGTCCAATAAACATGCGCAGACTTAACTTCCCATACAATATTCTGCATTATACAAAACACATGTGGTTACTGCTTTTAAGTCTCTTGCTTATCACAGAAGATTCTATTCAAACTTTATATCTGCAGCAGTTTCTTGATGAATCCATCTAGGACAACTTCATGCCAGTTGACATGATAAAGGGTCTTATGGAAACTTTCCCAAGACTCACCACATAATTGGACTTTAATGCATATGAAAATAACTTTATTTACTGAGACAGAACAATTTCCACTCACCCCTTCGGGTGTACTTTTTACGATTTGCATCTTCATCATCTGCATAGTATGAAATTTCAGAATTTTGCCTCTCAACATGGAAGCCACCTTTTCGTGCTGTAGCACCAGGCTGGTTTAAATTGCAGGACAAAACAGTATTAGATATTGAAATCTTCGACAAGATAAATCATCCATGTCCATGCATCAAAGGAAGCATTTGACAAGATAACTCATTTTGGCCATAGTAACCGAAAACAAGAGACGAAAGTCTTACACCAGGACTTGAATTTTTCGGATAATTTCCTGCTGAACTGGGTCCCTCAATCTCCACAATATCTGGCACTGAAGTTTTTAAAGGTACTAATCCATTTCCGGTTGAGTATCCCTCAAATTCTTTTATTTCATCTTTTGTTGCTGATGGTGATGAAGAAATGGCAACCAGTGGATCTGAAGCAAATGCAGGGGGTGCTGCCGGCAAAGAGACTGGATGATTTCCAAATAAATTCTTTTCTAAACCAGTCTGCATGACAGAAAAAGGAGAGCTTCAGAATTTTAATGAACAGGGTTCAAGAAAAATGATACATTAGGCTCCTACTTCAAGTATCATTCAGATAATTTAGTCAAGACAATTTGTTAAACTAAGCCGTTCGTTTATGCCATGAGCAAAATCATAGTTACAAAGATTTCTGCAGGTAGAGAGATCTTCCTGAGGGGAGATTCTGCTTAATAGCTTCCGAATGAAATCAGTAAAAGTTATAGAACCCTATGTTTTACATTCACCATTGCAAAACACTCATACTAAGTTTTACAATGCTAAGTTTGAATTCATCACTCAAGATTTTGTCTGAAGAGAGATATGACATTATTGTTTGACAAAAACAAATGTCATGCCTCACTAAATCACTATGTTAGTACATTTTAAAGTCAACTGCTGTTGTGTGATTAGGGAGATCCCCCATAACGCTGAAATTGTGTGTGAAATGCTCTGTGTGCCTGCGAGATGGAGTGAGTGACAAAAAGGGGAGGGGCCACAGGAGGGCAAGGATATATTCCTTTGGAGCCAGGTTTATAATTTTCAATAAATCTAGTGTATACACTCTGGTGCTGAATCTATGGTTAGAAAGGAGAATGAATCAAGAAATAATATTAATTCTTTCAGTTTGCAGAATAAGCAGGGAGAGTAGGAAGAAAAAAAAGGAATAGGAGATTGCCCCTCCCCCTGCGCACGCAGCCAGGTGGGGGAGGGGCAAGGAACAGATGACATAAGGTAGGCAGCATCCACATTAAAACTTTTAAGTGTGCTGCAATCATATTTATCAATCAAGTTCTTCAGTTATATAATGCAAGAATTAATTGAGACTGTATTTACAGCAAGCACTACTTTATGATAATGAAGATCCAGGCATAAACCTGCAAGATAACTTCCTTAAGCTTAGAATGAAGACGAGATCCTGAGTCCTTAACACTCTTGGGAGGCCATATCTGCACCAATACAGAACCATATTAAAATAAGAAAAGACAGGAAACATTTCTATAACCAACTTCTACATAACATATCACAGAACTCAATTCCTCTTTTTGATCCCATTTTCCTCTTCTGGTAATTAGCAAAAAGATGTGCTTAAATCCAAAACAAATAATATCAAATGAAGGCACAGTATACACCAGGGCTCACAGACAAACTAATAAAAAATCATAAGTGAATGAAGATTCCGCTGCATGCTGTAATTAAAGTCCTAGTTGACATGAAAGCTCCCCAATAGTATCAGTTTGCATTACTTTGTTCTCTAGATTTTGATTCTAAGTTTCATAGGTGCCATCTCAATCACAGATCATATGCTGAAAGAGCATTTTGAAAGCCCAAAATATCTTGTCGCACAATTTAGTTGACACCATACAATGCATCCAAGTATCTAACTGCTGACGGTAACAGCTACAGGGCATAAAGACAGAGCAATGCTATAATCCAGCTTAGATAAAGCCAAATAGAGTAAAGAGATCCACACAGCTTTTTTCATACAAGTAGTCACACTTACCGGTGTTGAACACAATGGACATGCATAGCCAGCTGGTGCAGTGTGTGGAGGAAAACTTTTGATATGTGAAACCAAGCAGTTTGTGTGTATAACATCTGCACCAAGCCAAAAAAGAAAAGGTGCATGACTTTGTGCATTTTGGAGAAAATACGTGAGAATGAAGCATGAACATATAGCCAATCCATGAGAAGACATACGCAGGCAACCCAATCGTGTAGTTTGAGAATCCTCCACTTCTTCAAGTGCAGCTTGGCATGAACAACATTTTGGAGGCCAGTCATACTCTCCATCTATCACCCACTCAGAGTATGTGCGAATCTATACATAATGACAACAAAAATTCAGCGTAAGCCTTAGCCTACTCTATAATAGTGTTATACAAGAACTATTCAAGTCATACACATGGAAGCAAAGCATATTGCACATACAACAAAGGCAGCACACATGTTATTTTTTATACATTCTCTGGATTTTAGCAAAACAAACATCTTTTCCTTTTACAAATGAACCATCAGATACTTATCAAATGAGAAACTTTCTAAGAAAGCTCCAGAAACACCTCAAGACAAACTGTTCCTTCTGTAATCTTGTGCCTGAATAATGGATAGACATTAAGCTGGGTACCCAACACCCACATGTTCTGCAGTTTTTCATCGCTTCCTCCTCAACACTCCCCCTGGACTAGTGTCCTTGTCTGCTCCTATTCTTCCTGTAGCACTCACACATTTCCACTGTCTTCTTTTTGGCTTTTCAATTACTAAAAAGTCAAACTATTGTCTATTCACATTTTCCTCTGTTCATAGCCAGCCACAATAAGAGTAACAAAAAGTAAAGACATCATATTATTGGATGAAACACCAGATAATTTCTCCATGACATAAATGTAGAGATCACTATAATACAAACTAGAGCAGCTTCACACATACATACCACACATATTTGATGCTCTGGAAAACAGATGCATTCCCCACAAACAGGGACCTTGTGCACGAAACAGTATAACTTAGTAGCCTGAAACAGAAGAAGTCCACACGCATCAGTCCTCAATCAAATAAATGAAAAGCATATGAGCTTAATATCTTGTAACTGTGACAAAGGACATCTCGGAATAGACTATATTAGAGAGCCTAACCAGCAAAATAATTACCGACAACCAGTTTTCGATCTATTTTATCATCGAGCAGCCCTCAAAAATTAAATGCCAGAATCAAATCTACAACCTCCTCAATCAGATTTGATTAATTAAACAGAAATCAAAACTGAGACCCAGCCAGAAGACACAATGCGGTTAGATTGGCGAAAGCTTGAATCCTAAATCAAGCTTACACAGCTAAATAAGACGGGAAAACCTCAAAAAGAGGAAGTCCATCACCTCGTTTTTCTTTTGGTTCGTATTATCAATATCACTGACCACCAAATTCCAACTCGAGCAAATACAAATTCCAGACAATTAACCAAACGAAAACTGAAAAAATAAAAAACAAAAAACACACAGATCGAAATCAATAAACCAGATCCACAATCTTAATCATCTAATCACGCATTCCAAAGTCAACTGAATCACGGAAACCGAATAGCAAGAGCGAGAGCGAGAGCGAGAGAGAGAGAGAGAGAGAGAGAGAGAGATATACCTTTCGACATTTGCAGACCACCATTTCGAGGACAGATCGGTGAGATTGCGCTGATAACAGTCTATAGAATTTGAATCAAAGCTATTGACGAGTCTTCTTCTTCTTCTTCTTCTTCTTCTTCTTTCTTTTTTTTTTTTCTTTTCTTTTTTCTCGGTTTCTCAGTTCAACTCTCTAAGTTTGCAACACGTCCCACGGCAGAGTTGGAGATCCTTCTGAGATTTTTGGGTTTTCCTTTTTTTTTTTTTTTTCTCTCTCCTGACGTTTTTATTAATTAACGATCCACAGAGACATTAATTTTTGTGAGCCTGAAATTGGGCAAAAAGTAGATGGGCCTAGATAATGTGGATTGGCCCAACATTTCATTGCTCCTCTTCCGTCTCGGCTCTCAAGTTTCAAAACTCCTTTCCCTCCCTCTAGTTACTGTTACGAGCTGCTGTCATTTGCTAGTCAACTATCAACGGTATAGCTTCAAACTGTTTTATTCTTGCATCCTTGGCCCAGATATTGAAATTAGTGAAAATCTCAGCTACAACGTAACAACAACAACTAGAAGAATAATTCAGCACAAAATTGGCCAATCCCACAGTGTACCTATGTGAAACATACTAGCGGCTTGCATGAAAATGAGTTTTTCAATTTGTTGGTTGGCTCCTTTTTAATGCTCCAAATTGGGCAAATGGGACAGACGACGAGTTTTCCGATTTGACTGCCAGGCAATAAAATCCAAGCCAGCCCACAAGTTTTAATCTGTCATGTATATCATCAAATTAGATTAGATTTTTTTTTATTGTTTATTTTTGGGTACATATCAAATTTAAAAATGATAAAAAAATATGCAAATTATGAATAAGATGAATAAGACTTAACCTGAACTATTAATTGTTAATGAAAAAATAAATAATTATAATCATCAATTACAATATACAGTCCAAATTATCTATATTTATATATTCATGAATTTGGTGTTTTCATAATAACATCTTATCAAATCGGGCTTTGAAAATGATAAGTATGCGATGCTTGAGGACAGCCCACGAGTTTTAATCACCATGTATATATCATCAAATTTGATTTCTTTTTGGGTACATATCAAATTTAAAAAAGATAAAAAAAAATAAATGAGATGTATGGAGTATAATATAAATTATTAATTATTAATAAAAAATTAAATAATTATCATCATCAATGATACTATTTAAATTATTTACATTTACTTATCCATAAATCTAGCGTTTTTGTAATAATATCTTATTAAATCGAGTTTTGAAAATGATAATTATGTGACGCATAAAGTCACGACTTTACCATCTACATTTTCTTCACTTAAAAAGTGCTGGAAGGCCACGCGCTTTCCTCGGAGCACATCTTTATACCAATCTTAAATGGAAATTATATGTTCCATACGCGGACTTCACAGCTGTTACTTGGCAAGAATGCAAGGTAATGTGAGCGCTAATCCTTTTATGTGATTATGAAACCACACGGTAACGACCCGGAAAAAGTGGGATAGGAAGAACGAGAAGCATGCGAAAATCCTCCCGCCTAGATTCTGATACAAGCATGATTGAGGCAGTGACGACTTGGAAAAGAAGGAGAAGAAACCGTGTTTGATATGCCTGCAATAACCTTTCGTTTAGAAAGAAAGCATAAGGGTCACCCAAAAAAAAAAAAAACAAAAAAGATTATGGAATAAATCTTCCTTCCAACGACACTGGTTGCTTATTGTCATGCATGAACTCTGCTTTGGCTTGCTTTCAAGTTGGGGGGGGGGGGCTATTCACTAAAAGCTATCAGCGCTGTCTTATCCTATGGGTGTGCAGGAGTTTTGGACAAACCTGGAAGCACGACTTCGACCATAAGCATGAAAACCATGTTAATCATGTTGACAAACGCCCACAGTTCTGCATTATTATAACTTGGCATCCATGGCCCTTCCACTTGTACTTATCTAATCAACTGCTAATCCCAGTAATCTTCATGTGTCAATTAAAATAACACCACACCAAGTAATCCTAGCCAGTATTGCCTTCAAAGAATTTCAATTGAGCAGAATTCTCCCATCACTCCATAGTCTTAACCCACCCACGATAAGTCATTGATGACATCACTTCTTGATGGCTAAGCATCTGTTAACAACCTAACTTAAAAGCATTATCTTTTTTAATAAAACATTTGTTTGTTTATTTTTTTTGGACTTGCGTGTTTGAGAACCACTAGAATTTTCAAGGATGGGGACGTTCAGCTGTGAGCGGTGATACGCGGCAAGGTTCTGCATCATCATCTCCCACGTAGCAAATGGACGGCTGGATACGGTTATAATCAATTACTTGTCGGTTGTGTCTTCTTGTGTGAAAGCAGCCAGGAAAATTTGCCACGTGTCCGATGGTTAAAGAACTGCTCGTTGCGTTACTTACGGCGTGACAGTTGCGCGTCGGCGAAGCCAGTAGTTCACTCTCCCTGTAGCCAGTTCATCCCTAGACTGTATTAGACTAGCTAACTAAAATTCCAAATATACAACCTCTTTTTTATTATTGTTTTTCATTTAAAAAAAAAAACTGCAAAACTCAAGAAGAGTTGGAATTACAGAATTATCGAGGAATTGGAGTCATCAGGAAAATTCGGTTAAATTCCTAGCAGGGTTTCCACGGGCATATATGCTTAAGAAATCCTTTTCAATTAGTCAATTTGAAACGAAAGGGAAACGTAATTTGCAAGGCAGAATGAAAATTCTGCGATATATAGAGTGTACATCCTATTGGGATTTAATTATTCAGCAATTATGCAATAATTAGAATATATAGCGTTTTCTTTTATTCGGGGTATCGGGGGACCATAAGGAGGATGAGAGAAGGAAGGGGATTCGACTAAGATTCCTACACCGTGTTGAGCTGTGGAAGGTGGCTAATTATGTAGTAACCAATGTAGCATAACATATTTTATATTTATATTTGCGCGTGTGTGCGCGTGTGTGAGTTGGAGCTGGAGAATATACTGCTATTGTTAAATCGCAGTATAATTTTGCTTTTTATTATGAGTAATCATCTCGTCTTTCATCAAAAGTGTTTTCTTTTCTTTTCTTTTCTTTCTTTTTTTTTGTGTTCTTTTTTTGGATTTCTAGACCAAACATTCAAAATTCTTTAAATGGCACGGGTATAAGCAAAGTGATTATTAGAATCGCGGAATGGTAGATGGATATTGGACATGGATTACATCGGACCGGAGAGGATTCGTACTGCACGGAACTAGTCATGAACCACGTAGGCCTTTGCGATTTGGGCAAACCATTAGTGACCTTTTCAACATTATTATGTATGTACGAATTACAATATAATATACAGTACTTAAAAGGGGTAATAAATTTATGATTAAAACTAACAAATCACTAAAGCCCTTTCATAATCGTGGCCTTAATTTTAGAAATATCACATCCCCAAATTGTTGATCTTACTAATATTCTAAATAATAACTCTTGACTCCCTTAAGGTCAAATTCAAATTTGATTGTCCTTCTCAAGAAGAGTACTTCGCTTCAAGTTCCATCCAAAACGCATCTTTTAAGCCGAAAAACTCTAAAATAAGATTAACCAAAGTGTCATCGGTGAAGGTCAAAATTCCTTGTAGATGCTTGAGGTCCAAAACGGGGGCCGAAAAGCTATTTGACTTGTGAGCTTAAGGAAAGAAATAAGAAAATAATCTCGTAAGATATGCGAAAATGATTTTACCGTAAAAGGACGCAAACCCGAAATCCAAAAACAATTACAAGACACTAATAACACGATCTCCACAAGTTCACGCCTGCGCGATAGCGTAATAATCAATAAGATCATGGTGTCCTCATTGCTGACCCAATAAGGCGTGCACCACACGCCCAAAGGACCCAACTTCGATTCTAATTCCATGAAAGGAAATACGCCTTATACTCAATTTTCACAGATTCTTTGAAAATTTAAAAAAATTATATATATATATATATTCTTGTTTTTTTTAAATTTTCTGTTGTTATAGTATGATAAACATTAAAATTTATCAAAATAACAGAAATATTTAATATATTTCATAACATATATAAAATCCTTAATCTGGATATAATACATTGATGCTTGTTATATTACTATATAGTATGATAAATGCTAACAAATTATTGAGATCATATGCATATGTAATCTCTTTAATAAAATTGATTTTCTTTTTTTAAGCACTGAAAAGTCCTAATTCGTCGATTATTTTTACGATATCCATATTTATTCTGGTTTACAAATAAATCTATGAAATTAGAGTTGACGTAGTTAAACCTTCATGAAAACCCAATTTACCATGTAAATATTTTCGCATTTTTTTATGTCGTTAAAAAAGCACTTGGAATGAGTCGCCTCTCTCTCTCTCTCTCTCTCTCTCTCTCTCTCTCTATATATATATATATAGCTGGCATACGAATAGCCCATTAGCTCAGTCTCCGAACCCTCCCCACTCTTAGTTGACCGACTTCACTACCTCCCACCACCGACTCTCCCACTCCAACCCCAAACCTACTTACATATGCGTGTGTGTATATATATATATATACCCCCTCAATCCTGATTCTTTCACTCCACACTCAACACACACCTCTCCAACGTCTCTACTACACAAAACACACCCAACTTTCTCTTTCTTTCCCTCAACCCAAAAGCCTTTTATTTAGTCAATTCTAAAGAGAAAGGATTCAAGAATCAAGAAAAATCAAGAATTGAGGATTGGGTTAGTTGTTATTATGGCTCTTGAGGCTCTGAATTCGCCTACCACAGCCGCTCCTCCTTTCAACCACGATGACTCGTGGACCAAAAGAAAGCGGTCAAAACGGCCCCGTAGTGAATCCCCTGCTTCCAATAATTCTAAGGAAGAAGAGTACCTGGCTCTCTGCCTTCTCATGCTTGCCCGAAGCGGCAGCGGCGGCGGCGGCGGCGGAGCCTCCACCACCAAAGAAACCTCCTCTCCGCCTCTGCGGCTGCCGCAACCGCCAGCCTTGAGTCTTTCTTACAAGTGCACGGTCTGCAGCAAGTCTTTTCCTTCTTATCAGGCTCTCGGCGGACACAAAGCCAGCCACAGGAAATCCGCTTCCTCCTCCTCCGAGACAGCCGCTGTCGACAATCCGTCAACCTCCTCGAGCAGAACCCCCGCCACTGCCACCAACGGTAGGGCCCACGAGTGTTCTATCTGCCACAAGAGCTTCCCCACCGGCCAGGCCCTGGGAGGCCACAAGCGCCGCCACTATGAAGGCGGTGCTAACAACAACAACAACAGCGGCAGCGCTATCACCTCGTCTTCAGGAGGAGGCGGCGGCGTGAGCCAGAGCCAAAGCCGAAGCCGAGGCGGTGGGTTTGACTTTGACCTGAACATGCCAGCTGTGCCAGAATTCGTGTCCTTCAAGGAAGGAGAAGGCCAAGAAGTGGAGAGTCCTTTGCCAACAAAGAAGCCCAGATTGTTTCTTAAGATGGAAGAAACTGGTGGCGGCCCCTTGCAGAATTGTGTTTGATTAGGGTTAAAGATCGATTAATTAGATTTACTTTAGAAAATTTATCGAATTAATTTCCAAATTTCCGGTTCTATTGTCTTTGGGGTGGTCTTGGTCAATTGGTTCTGTACAGGGAATTTTTTCATTGTTTGGTGAAAGTCAATATCACTCATTAATCATTATTGATTAATTCATTAACTTGTTCTTTTATGATTATTTTTGCGTAAGATTTATATTTTTTTATTTTTTTCTTTTTTTTTTTGGGTTCAAGATTTATATTTTTCTTGTATTTAATTATCGGGTGATGGATGTACGAAATCAATTTTTATCCTTATTCATCCATTCTTTCACTATGAGTTTTGATAGTTGCGGCGACCATTATTATAGGTCCAATTAAACGTGTTCGGTCGATGCCTTTCTTCTATTTTTCCCCTTTATTATTATTTTTTTTTAAATTTTTTTTATAAATGCCTTCCTGTGTTTGTCACAATGCCTAATTGATTTAGGTACTAAACCAGATGAATTACAGTCCAACGTCACACACGTACATGGCAGGTATCTCATATCTGACTTGAACATAATATTGTTTTAGAGTCCAAATCACAACTTACTTTCCAATGAATCAACCAAAAAAAAAAAAAAATCCAAATCACAAGTCAACTTCAAAGGTACACTAATTGCCCTTCCCTAACCAGACTCAATCAATTTTGTACCAAAAAAAAAAAAGAAAAAGAAAAAGGACTAAGTGACTAAATAGTATCCTGGCCCACCCATAGTTACAAACTTCACAAAAATAAAATAAATTAATCAAAACAAGCTCATTTGCTGCCCTTCTTGGGTGCATTGCATGAAAACCCAAAGTCCAGATGGGCGATACAATGCAATGTAAGTCAAGTCTTTCAATACTATTCTCTGTTTTGCAGCCCGAATTTCCAACGAAGCAAAAGTCTTGGCCGCGTAAAAAGAGCTGGCACAGCAGGCAGGTAGGCACTAGGCCACCCATATGTACAGTAGTGGCGGTGGTGGAGGAGAGGTGGCCTTTTTTTTTTCCGTTTTCACAGAACAAAGATGTTATCCGATTAATGTTTTTTCTTTTTTTTCCTTTTTTTTTAACTGACTGGAAATCCCACATTACTTAATAAGTGATATTTAAATTACGAATTTGTTAAGATTTTGTAGCCTATAAATGGCCTGAAATTGGAAGCCAAAACTTTACCCAAATAATTTTTTTAAAATATAAAATTTAATAAATAAACAGAATATTATATAACATAATTTAAATTAAATGTAATGTGCTAACAATAAAAAAATATATTAGCAAATTTTGAAAAATAATATATATTTTTTTAGTTTTTAAAAACATAGAAAACTAATGAATGCACAGAAACCCGACCAAATCACATAATTAACGAGTTAATTAGTTAAAGTTTATCGAGTTTGACAATGGTTTGAGCAAGTTGATTGCAAATCGGTTCGACTAATCAATGCAGCCTCATTTTGAATTAGCGTCACTAAACATCAAGTCGCGATGGCTGATGGCACCGCAGAAAACTAAAACTGGCCCGTGTTAAGTCAAGCAAACCTCCCAAGTGGATCCTGCTTTTAATGCACATGATGCCACGACGATTATACATCTTTTGCGTGGCTAAGCACGCTTGTACATGTTTGTTAATGTGCAGCCTAAAATCCAGCTCCCTACTCAATAGGGTAGTTGTCAATTTTTAGGAACCACCTACTCAATGCAGGTCGGTTCTAAAATTTTCGGTGAATAGGCCGCTGTGAACTAATTCATTGATTCAGTCTTACTTTATAATATATATATAGGTTCAGGAAATTTTTATGGACAGTGGTCCATTTTGCACAAATTATGACAATAGGGTTAATAGAATAAAATATTTGTCTTTAACACATGAGAGTTTTCACAACGTGATAATGTCAATCACATTGTTACTGGAGAATTAAATTGGGAAATTACGTAGATTTTACCCTCCCGAGCAGATAAATGCACCAGTCCGATGTACCAAAGAAGTATGTGTACCCAAATCCTGTAGACGGCGTTGGCCAAATTAAGGGGAATGAAAAAAAATGTAGACATCCTTTTGTATTTATGTACAGAACGGTCAGTCGGCACATTCTCAGTTAATTGCTTTTTAACTTGATGTGGTTTTAAATTGTTAATTTACGCAGTCTTGTGTGGTTCCTTTGTGTAACTGTTCAGACATGCCCACATATGTAGGCCTATGCCCCATGTTCTTATCTTGCTCGATGAGATACTTAATAGTTGGATTGGAGCATCGTCCCATGTCCGAAGACGGACCACATTGAAACATTCAAGGGCAATTCAATATAGTTCTTCAACATTGTCCCACAATTCCTGTCCTTTTACGTAAGGAACAGACAGATCTCTCCGCAAATTATCTGTACTCGTCAGGGGCCTCAGCCGTTCTGTGAGGTAGTAGCTTGGAAAAGTCTAAAATCTCTACGCGTGCCGTCTTTGTCTCTGCTCGGCCGCTCTCCCCAATCAATTAGTTAATAAGATACCTTTGGTTGGAGACAGTTACCAAAGCTTTGGATACAATTTCTTTGAAAAACAGGAACTAAGTTCTGGAGAGAGCCTTGGAAACAGTTTGTTTTTTATTTAAATAAATTTTTTATTATAATATGTGCTTTGGATAGTAATTGAACTAAGAAAAAAAAAAAAACAAACAAGGCTAAAGCTGGAGTGAATATAAACGCCAATCAGTTCTGAACTGTTGAGATTGAGAAACTTGAAAGAACAGTTAACTTTGGAGCTTACGTGTCTCTGTATTTATCACTATCCGCTGAACACACCCACAAAGAAGGAAAAAAGAACAAGAAAAGTTGCTCAAAAAAAAAACAAAAAAGGAATAAGAAAACTGAACTAGAAATCGATAACTTGGATAATGAGAATTTATACATTATAGATGCTGGTCAATAAATTTTTTTTAATACGTCAAAATTAAAATTCATACTTTATATATATATATATATAATAAATTTAAGAGAGTCCAAATTTGAGTCTTGGAACCTCTAAAAAGCTGGGGCCATAGGTTCGGTCAAATATATTGAATGTGCAAATAATGAGCACATAATTAGAAGAAATGGCCGATTCCTTTAGGCTGCCGGTCTGTCTCAACGCACTTCAGTAGCAGTCAATATGTGATGTGTTCTTACGCGTCAATATATAACAAAATCTAAATGCTAACTTCCAACAAATCCAAGAATTATTCAACCCCAAAAAGACTTAGGGTAGGCCAAAGAGAGGCACTCGGAGAAAGAGACCCGAGTGTAATGGTCGTCATGACTGTTTGGTTTTGGGGGTTTGGATGCTTGCTGATGGTTCGATTTACTAGTTTCTTAAACCAAGATTTGAGTCACATGAACTAACTCCGTTGGCACATAGTTTATGCCACAGACTAACTTCAAAATTGAGATGGTCAGTAGCAAGAGGGCCTTGGCATGCATGGACTCTGCGTAGGTTTCCACTAACTACACTGTGTCGTTCCCAGTCAAGACGATTGTTTCGGCACATTTGTGCAGATGCACATCTGGGGTCCAACCAGATGGAACATTTCTATTCTACGGTACTCAAAAACAAAAAGGCATATGGATCCCACGGAGGAAGCAATAATGCTATTGCAAAGGAAAAAAGATAAAAAAGGGTTGTAACCAACAAAGTTTTTCCTAGTTAATCAAAAGTTACTCAGATTCTCGGAAAACATCATTTCCCATGTAAAGGCACACAACAAGAATTCATCGTTATTGCAATCGTAGAAACCCCACACAATAATGACCGTAGTAAGTAACACCATTTTCATTGCGAATGGTAAATCTAAAGTGCTTAATTCTATTGATGGATGATACTTGGGTCTATCAAAATTTAAATTTTCAGGTCAAAAACGCTTAGGGTTTTGCTAATCTATGAAGTCTGGATCTATTCAGTTCAAGTTATTCCCAATTTTGTCACACTATTGGCCTTTATGCATATGCTAAGCTAATCCATTATATGGATTTTCAAATATAAATTAAATTTTTGGTGACAAATTACCATCAATATTTGGGGTCTTATTATTATATAATGATTGTAGGGGCAAATACAACAATAGAAAATATATTTTTTAATAGAAAATTTATTAAATTATGAATTATATAATAAGTAGGTTTTTCTTATAGGTTTAATCACAAAAAACTTCCGGAGGAACATGGGAATGATACAGACTTGAATGGTGTAAGAAACCGGAAGGGACTGGTGGGTTGAGGATTTGTGTGAACTCGAAATTGATTTGATAAGCGTGTTGTTATGACTATTAGAAGCAAAGATGTGGTTTCCAATGAGGTGATTGGAGAGGCCTTGAAAGCTTATGCTTATGAAAGGCTGCCAGGTTTGAGCAAGAGCATAATCCAATCTGGAGAAGCAGAAAATTATCGATCAATGGTGGATACAATTGTGTGGCTATTGCTTGCAGACAGAGGTAGTGTCTCCTGTAGTTTTTTGCTCAAGTTATTAAAAGTAGACATATACGTGCACTCGGGGGATGTGACAAAGGAGCAGATAATGAGAAGAATAGGCCAGCAATTGGAGGAGGCTTCTGTTTATGATCTTTTAATATGGGCAGAGGAAGGTGATAATATGATGTATGATGTTGGCACTGCAGAGAAGACAGTGGAAGAATTTTTCATGCGAGATCAGAATGCTGACATTAAATCATCAGAGGAGGGCCAAGAGATTCAGGAGATAAGCAGACCAGGGATTTTATCACATGCGTCAAAGCTAATGGTGGCAAAACTCGTTGATGGGTACCTTGCTGAAATTGCAAAGGATCACAACCTACCACTGTCTAAGTTTATTGAGCTGGCTGAGATGGTATCCGGCATCTCTCTGCCTGCTCATGATGCGCTATACCGAGCAATCGACATGTATCTTAAGGTAAGAATTTGTCACAGCTGGTCTAAATTAAAATGAAATCGTGTGAATTATATTTCGTTATTTCAATTCAGAATGCTGCAATAAGGCAAAATTATGGTATTATATTTATTGTATTTTATGCAGTAACCGCTGCATAGTTGCTTAGTCATTTCTAAAATACAGAGCTCCCACATTCTTTTATGCAGGAGCACCCAGGCATTAGCAAGAGTGAGAGGAAGAAGATATGCAAGTTGATGGACTGCAAGAAGCTATCAGTTGATGCATGCACGCGTGCAGTGCAGAATGACAGACTTCCATTGCGAGTGATTGTGCAGGTACCCTTTTTCGAGCAAGTCAGGGCGGCTGCCTTGTCAGGAAGTAGTACTCCGGATCTTCCTAAAGCCATTATTAGGGATCTAAATAATGGGTCTCTCAAGAGCTCAAGGTCTGTTACTCCTAACCCTGAGGAAGACTGGGATGCTGTGGCCAGAGCTGAGGAGCTCAAGGCCTTAAAGAGGGAGATGACTTCCCTGAAATTGGGTAATGTAGAGAGAAACGGTGGAGATGGTAGGAACAGTGTAGATAGATCTATCAGTAACAAGATGAAAGGGTTGCTTAGGTCAAAGAAAGTGTTTACAAACCTATGGTCAGCTAAAGTGGAAATGGGTGAGAATAGTGGCTCAGGTTCATCAGGGAGTCTTGGTTCCGTAAACCCAGAAGAAGCTAAATCTACACCTTCCTGATATCGGAGGCACTCGGTCTCTTAGTAGAAATGAGTTATAGGGGAATAGTTTCTTTTTTCTTTCACCTAACTTAACCACATTACAGCTTAAATGAGTAGTGTTTATCTTATCTTCTAGAGGAGCAAAGAAGAATACAGCAGGACAAAACAAGAGATGTAATACGAGAGTGATCTGTGGATCACTGCAGTAATTACACATGGCAAAAAATGCCAAAAAGAAAAGTTGATTGCCTATTTACAACATTTCAGGAGACCCCTTTTCAGTAGACTTCAGTGACCTGCAATGATTTTCGGTTCTTTAAGGCTTAGACTTCTGTCCAGTGCATTAGACAACGATTTTTCTCTTTTGGACATTAAAGACTCGCAACAAATGTCCTAAGCTTGTCTTCTGTTTTCTTCGTGTCTTTTGTGGCGTAAAGGTACACGGAGTCCACATATATGACTGGTTTTGTTGCTTGAAAAGGAGATGATGAAAGAAATCAAATCTAAATTCCTGAACTCTTTGGACTACAGGATGATTAAAGGGTCATCTTGATTGTCAGAGGTTACATCCACTGAATATGTACAGGGTATTAGCAGAAATCGGATTCCACTGATAACCGATGAGTTGGTTCTCCCCACGAGATGTGTCAGCCAGTCGACTCATCGGTTGCCCGGGATGGTCGACTCGTGGTGCGATGTCCTATATAACCGACTCGTCCGTTGTCTGGGACATCTTGGCCCTTCAGTATAACGAGGTGCGGAAGCAAAATTGCCCCATATGCCTGTTTCATGCTTGTGTGCCAGAAGATGGCCATACCACGCGAAAGAAAACATGCTGCCTACCGCCTTGAAGGCCATGAACTAAAAAGATGCATGACGCCACACACTCATGACAGAGTTGTGATGTACTGGAGTTGTTGAACGACCCCTTGGCCTCCAGTATTACATGAGAAATCTCATCGAAGCCAAAAAATTAAAAAACCACCCAAGGGTAGAGAAAAATGGATGATATTTTCTGATGTACCGAAAAAGACATGTCTTCGCACATTGCAATCGTGATGGGTACGTTACAGGGGACTGCCCAAGCAGTCTACGCCAAGCTTTCATCCAGAGTGGTACCAAAATATATGCAAGCAAAGCATTAGAGCATATTGTTCATGTCCCTGTTAGACACTGACACACACGTGCTCGTGATTGTCACGTACAGAAAGAATGTTGAAACTTTCGCGCAAGAAAGCAGGAATGTATCTCCTCTCATGTTCATTCCACCATGATTCGCAGACAAGTTTGCTGACCTCGGAAGCAATGGCACTGAAATTACCCCAAGGAATCAAAGCCTATGACAATATCATGTTCAGGGTGAGGAAACTAGGAGGTTGAGGACTACACAATTGTTAGGGATTAGCTAAGCTGTAAAAGTTACATATATACACACATACACAGAATTACATTGCTTTCCTTTTTGCATCGGAAGTCAGGAGCGTGCGCTTTTTTTTACAGCTGATTAATAAGGAGAGCCGTTCTGCTATCTTTTGGATACAAAACGATCATGAGACAGATCAAATATGAGACCACAACCAAAGCTGAAGGTGAAACTAACTATTAATCCATGTTTATTACCTTCAGTGCACCTCCTCCCAGTGGAAAAAAGAGGTCAGGTATAATGTTAGCATTCAGGGGTGAGTCACCAATTGAGATAAGTTCTACCCCTGTGCCGTCAGGCTGCCAGTAGTTGGTATGTGGTTCAATTGTGTTATATGTGTTCTCAAGCTACAGTCCTTAACCTGTTTTATATGAAGATTTCAAGCACATAATCAGTGTATGAATAATGGAGAAGTGCAATTTGCCAACTTTCAGAAGAAGCAAGCACATTTACCTGCATGGCTGTTAATGTGGACAATAAATCTTTACACTTTGCAAGCAAAACTCTTTCCTTTGCACAAACATTCACAAGTTCGGCTACCAAAGAATTTGTTTCTTCCACCTATTTGTGCACATAATTTAGTATGTACCAAATATTATCCATGGAAGTCCGAGGATAAACAAACAATGAATGATTTCAACATCAATAATCTTTAAATATGGGATTCACTTTCAATATTAATAAACTAATGACTTGCCTTTGATGACAGCAAGCATATTGAGGATGCCATTGCTTGCATTGTGTCTACCGCTGAGCCAACAGCATCCTTCAGATTGTGCACATCGGCCTATAATGTAAGATGAAAATTAATTTTCTCAAACTAGTTGCTCATAGACTTGTAAACACAAAAGCCCCGGCACTTACTACAGCTTTTCCAACAATTGGAAGACGAAGAGTGCTGGCTTTCAAAGCTTCAGTTGCTCCTTCCAAAGAACTAGAGTGATCTCTATCTAGAAGAGACCATTCTTCCAAATAAGTGATCTGCAGTCATGAGAACATTGAACTTTAGAGATGAATAAGAGAAATTGTTCTTTGCATCTTCATATCCCAACATCAATATCTGATATAATAATATGTAAAGCTGAGATAGATATACATGGATTACTGTAAATTATGGCATCCAAATTCTTTAGTAGCACTAAAATGAACGTGCAAATCTTACTTGTCCATTAAGTATAGAAGTTAGCTTCAACTTTTGCCTCAACAATAGCAGCTTGATTCTTTTAAGAATGACAGAATGCCGCAGTTCTGAGATTGTCACCCATGCATTCCACAAATATTTCTGCACAAAGAGTAAAGTTAGGACAGTCAAATCACTGGATTGTCATCTGCTCATAATTCCTGAAAGACTTAGCAACAAAATTCAATATGCTTCATGGACAGAGAATGTAGTACAAATTACAAACAACATTTTCTGTTTCTGCCAAAAAATAAAAAATAAATGAAATATAGCATTTCCATCAACAGTAAAAAAAAGTCCTTGAATGGCTACGTGAGCAAAAGGCACCAACAAAGTTTTAAATCTGAAGCAAAGTCATCAAGTCATAGGGGATATTTGATACAATGTATCTCTGCAACCCCAACTAGCTCTTGCCCTCCAACAAAGCAAATAGGGGATAGTTGATGCAATGGTATCTCGGCCAATTTTCATCCTTACACGAAGCATTAGAACATCTAGACTATCAATCTAACCACAGTGATGGGATCCCACATTCCCCTTTCCAAAATTTCAGAAACCAGTTGTTCAATCTTAAACTTTAAGATCAGGGATTCCCCTTCATTTTCATCAACGCTCCTTAACATTCATGCACAACATTTGACGCTGTGCACCTTATTTAGCTAGAAACATAGTTTTATCATGTCTATGCAGCCAAATGAAATGTGCATTAGGTATGAAGAATGAAACCCTCGATAAATTAGTACTTAAGTTACTGCAAAAGAAACTAAAATCAATGAACAGAAAGCAATCATGACTACGTAGACAATACGTTAATTACCACACCTCAGCCTTCAGTTTCTGCACCATGAAGACAGCATCCGCCCTTGCATTAACAAACCGCCATTGCAAGTAACGATTGTACAGAAGCCTCAACATATGTGCATAAAAAAAGCGGTCCTCCCCGGTTTTCCCTCGCCTTAAATCAACAGAAAAACTAAGGATTGAAGGCGAGCTACTAGAATCATAACTCATTGGTCTTGCTCTTGATGGACTAGAAATCCCTCTTGATGGAGACGAAGCTGAAGAAGTCCAAACCTGACTAGGTGATACAGGTCTAGTTGATGTCCTAATAGGTGAAGAAACAATTGTTCGTGGAGATGATAGAGGACAATCACTACTAAATCTTTTTGACTGAACAGCCTTTGAAGAAATACCCATTCTGGAAGCTGGACTAGTAGACAGTGGTGAGCCTGGATCCTGCAACCGTCTCAGCCTGCTATTAGTTTCTTGCCAAAACCTCGCAGAAACAGCAATGCCACGAGCCCCATTCTTTCCTTTAGAAATCAGACTACCGCCAAAGTCCTGCATCCCCAAAGTGCTGCCAGAGGAAACACTATCAGTATCGGACGCAGTGAGATCACCCGTAACAGAAGACTCATTCACAGAACTGGCTTCTGGGTTCTGCTTAGCAGCGTCCAAATCCAAGCTCAACCTCCTACTCTCATCAATCCTCATAGATTGCTGCAATGATGGGACCCCCTTCAACCCAGATCCCATGATCCTCTTATCACCACTGCCACTATAATCCAAACTCCTAGACAATAATGCATTTCTATCGCTTGAACCTGAATTCCAATCTCTACTCCTTCCGGGCCACCTGTGCTGGTCCAGAGGCCTCGAATTCTCCATCTGATCTCTCGCAGGAGTCGCCTTCCTCCTCTCTGGAGAGGCTTTTTTACCGGAATTGTGTGGTGACACAGCCTTGGCCCTGCTAATCGGGAGGGAAAAGGCTTCGCCTTGGAAAGAAACCGATAAACTCCTAGTAGAAGTGATCAACATCTTTGTTGCAGCAGACATTTCGGTAGCATTGCCTTGTTTGCTTTCTGGGGTTGGCCTTGGAGTGGCAGAACGCCTTCTATCCACAGATTGGGATCTCTTTGGTCCCGAAAAAGATGGAAAGTTCGCTGCTTGGGAGTGATGTGGGCCGGAATTTCTGGAACGAGATAGCAAAGGAGAGGGAAATCTCTTTGAAAGACCCCGAGAAGAGGAAGCTGAAGAACTGGTAGTAGAAGTTGTGGTTGTGGTTGAGGAAGATGGGGAGGGAGATAGGTACCTAGATGGGACTTGTTTCCCTCGGGGCTTTTTGGTTACAACGTGGCCACCCCCATTGTTTCGTTGGTCTTTCTCCGATGGCAAAAGTGGGTGCCTCGCGGTTGAGTTAGGGGTCTTGTCAGCAGTGGAAGTGGCAGCAGCTGCTTGGGGAATGGCAGCCACCACAACCATTATGTGGACGAGGGTGAAATCTGGTATCTCTCTGTCTCACATTGCCTCTTGAAATTCTGGGTTCTGATTCTTGTGGCTCTCAGGTTGAAAGCAGAACACTGGGAACCATAGCTAAACCCTGGAAAAATAAATGGGTAAAGGTCAAGACTTCGAGCAAGAAATTGAAAACCCAGAATGGGTTACTGCTTTTTTATCTTGCATATTCACAGCAACTCCTTCTCCGGGTTTTATGGGTTAGAGAGAGAGAGACAGAGAGAGAGAGAGAAATGGTGAGTGAGAAGTGAGATTTGGGAAGTGAGAGTCACCCGGTGGAGGGGGGGTCTGGCTCTCTGTGATATGGCTTTTGGTGTATCTTATTTGTTAAGAGAGACGTTACGTTCTTGTTAGTTTGCTTTAGCCATATATTTCTGTCAAACGTTCACGCATTTGTGGAATTTTAACTTCTCTATCTACTTCTAATCTTATGGTTAGGATGTGATTTTCACCTTACGATTTGCAAGTTATCAGAATGCATGCCATTGGCCGGTAGTTCAATGGTTCAATGCTCAAAAGAATTAAAAAAAGAGGAGGTTGAATGCAAAATGTCATTTTTCTTCCTTCTTGCTCTCTTAATGAAAACTTCGAAAAGAAATTGTGATTGTGATGTTATGAACCTTTACTTATTGAACCGAACTGAAATTCATTAAATTAGTTTTGGAACGATGGCCAACAGAGTCCACGGATCACGATAATGCTGCAATTAAGTGGTAATTTAAGCCATAAGTTTACATATACAGTCAGTTCGGCCCGCAAAATGAACGAATTGTGAACTAAACGACCCTTAAAAAATTTCCAAGAAGTTTCCGACTTGATTGAAAGATGCAACTAAAAATCAATAATACGGGAAAGGACCAATAATGTGAGGCTTACTCGGGAAAGATTTTGTGAGCCTTCTTTTGCAAGATTTTAAAAAATAATCCCCAAAATGATCACTATTTCTCCTCACTGGCAAACGTAAAACGGGTGGACAAGATTTAAAGTTTGCTAATGTTGGATTACATCTCGGAACAAACAATTAACTCAGAGTGGAGAATCAGGACACGTGTGCGTAAATCTTTTATTACCTTTAATTAGATGGTAGGTATTCGGATCGAACGTTGAACTATACATTCTTCCTCCCTTTTTTTGGGGGGTGGGGTGGGGTGGGGGGGGAAGAAAATGGAGTGAAAATAAAACATGGTGGTATGCACTACTGAAAGATATGTGATGGCTATCCATGGTGGTTTGTGACCCCGATTCGTTTGAGCCACGTTTCACGTGATTGAAATCAGTGTCCAAAGAGTCCGTACCGATCAGCTTTTCTTCTTACTATACACGTCATTGATACACTGAGGAAATTCTATTTGTTTTTATGGCAATTCATGTGAATAATTATCCCTTTTTCAGTCTAATGATATGAGTAGAGGGATTGTGAAGCTTGAGAAATATGAATTCGATATTTTCTTCTCAAGTATGGTAATAGCTTTAACACGTAAAGTCAAAGGGGGAGAGTTCCTGAACCCTGGTCACAACTTCGATCGAGCAAGAATGGTGTGTCGTCCATGAAATTACAAGTTGCAACTAATTTAGAGAAAAGTGAAGGAACCCGCGCAGAGAGTTGTCCTTTGTGACTTTTGCAAGCTAAGCTAATAACAAGCCTGTCTCTTAATTGGTTCTATTAGAATAAACGAGATGAAACATCCCAATCGCCTCTCTCAACCCATCCATCCCTTGCTTTTAACGCATGGTGGTGTTTCGCACTACTTCCACCCTCTACCATCTACTTTCCATTCCTCCCAATGTTCCAACGAAAAGGCATTCTTCCCAATTTTGTTCCTGTCCAACTCACTAGCAAATATCGATTTCTTGGGTCTCTATGTTGTTATAAAATAACAATTGATGTCAACTGATGGAGCTTTACACAAATTTCATTACCAATAAAACGTGAACAGGAATCAACGTTTATCCTGATTAGGAAAAGGCGCAGCAAATGTGATCAAAGTCAATGCTTCTTTAGTTGATGACAAGGTCAATTGGGTGGTAGGGGTACGGGACATAAGGGGGGTCCCTCTCTAAAGCGAAACCAAGTTCACCAGCCTACTAGCCTTGACCTTAGAAAGCGGAAACGATCGACGAGGTCAACTATGGTAGGAAGTGCAGGGACCTACTCTTGCGACTAAATTTGGATACACGGGCAGGACACAGTTTTTTACGCGATTACGGTCATAGATGATGTCAGCATAATGTCAATATATTAAAAAATTATTTTATTTAAAATTTTGAATTTGTTAAAAATAATTGAATGTACGATAAAATCCTTTTAAACATGGAATAAAGTGTCATTAAATTTTTTATTGACTTATCATACATTCAAAGTGTTTGTGTTTTTGACAGGAAATTTGAATTTAAAAAATAAGAATAATAATTTTTCAATAGAGGTGACGACGTCTGTGATTTTGACCATGTCTTAACCCTCTGCGGACGCATTTTCCTTGCATCAAATTGGAGAGGTACAGATACGTGTACATGGGCTAGCCGCCTATGTGCATGTGCCACGGAGAGAGAGAGAGAGAGAGAGAGGGGGGGGGTTCAGTCACAGCAACTTGAAGATAGTTTTTACACTGCTTAATTGGCAATTAAATACCAAACATTTGTCATTTAGGATGTATTAGCCGGATGCAACAAAAGTATTGGTAAGTGTCTTCGAAATTGTGACTAATTGTACCAAGGCAGTTGATGGCCGAAAGAACAAGACATCACCAGAACCAAAGTTTCCATTTCTTCCTTGCTTTTTTCAGTAATATGCATCAAGAATTGCATACAGATGAAAAATTCCAATGACGCCACAACATTAATCAATACCAAAATGAGAAGGGGACCGCCCGGGGGATGGAAAGAATGAAAGTAGCTGCCCACTCAGTGGAGTTTTCCAAGTAAATTAAGGAAATTCCAATATCTCTTATGTATATTGCTTGACTATTTTATTGTTTACAGGCTAGAAATAGAGTTGGCATTTGCAGCGAGTCAGCTGTTAGCGACAACTAGAGGTCGCTTGGGCGAGTGAGTCCCCAGCCTCTGAGCTCCCATGCTACTAGTGCTAAGCCTAGAAAATTTATTTGATATACAAACAAAAATATCCAATGTAGTATACTAAATTAATGATATTGTAGCCTAGAAATCAAACGTCGATAAGACAGACGAGACATGGGCATCAAGTTGACATGCCTAAGATGAATTGAACTTTTTTTTTTTTTTAAGAACAAAAAATTTCATGTGCCTGAGATGAACTGAATTGGTTCTAGTATACATAGGTTCCAACGCACATGAGTAACTAAAAAATACAATGTTTTTTATTTGTTTGTTTTTTTCCCTGTCGCCCGTTGCTTTTATGTTACTTGTAACTATTTTTGCTACAATCTCATATAGTTTGTACTGTAAAATGTCTTTTCATGTGTTGCTAAGCATCAGTCAAGAAGTCAAATCCGATCTTTGCTTCCCCGACTAATTTATTGTTCTCGAATGCCTCTTCGAGGGTGGGAATTAAAACACGTAACACCCATTCGGAACCCAATTCGGAGTAGGACTCGGTTTCGTGACTTGCCAATGTCAATTCTTAAAAATTTTTCTCTTAACAGGAGAGTGGTCTTCAA
Source organism: Bruguiera gymnorhiza (assembly GCA_020883675.1). NCBI lineage: Eukaryota > Viridiplantae > Streptophyta > Magnoliopsida > Malpighiales > Rhizophoraceae > Bruguiera > Bruguiera gymnorhiza. The sequence continues at coordinate 6,312,639 of JAIRCJ010001062.1, read as the reverse complement.
GATTTAGTTCAGATGATTAATTGAGTGTGTTCCTCAAACTAATTATACGGGCTTAGATTTTAGGACAAGTACCCTGAAGGTAATTCTTAAATGCACCAACATAATATGAGAATACACTCTTTAAGATTGTCTCGAGATGGACTTAGTGGATATTGAAGTATAAGCTGGTCTCAGAATATTACCCTTAGAAGGAAAAAAAAAAAAAAGAAAAAAAAACCTATTCGTTAAGAAACTATGATGAGAATGAGAATGAGAAATTTTTGTTCTTGAAGTCGTCTGACTTGAGGCACACTCAATGCTACAAGTTTGAAAGCATGACACCTACCAAGTGATTGTTTAATCGGTCTTCGTAGTTGGCCCATTTTATAGTATTTATTGGGTTGCATGATTTTGCCTGGACCCGTAGCTTTCCACCATTGCTTCTCCTTTCAAGTTTCCACCACATCAAAAAATGTGACACCCACTAAGTGATTGTGTAATTGTACATATTGAGAAGGCTAAGGACAGAAAAATGTGTGTGCTCACTCGATAGTTTTTGAGAATGCATATTGGATAAAAAGATGTCTGAGAATTGATCCATCCTTTCTTCTGTTTAATTTGTGCATTTAGAACAAGGACCTGAACATTTTTGTTTTTTGTTGTTTTTTTTTTTTTTTTTGAGAGGAAGGACCGAAACATAATTTAAATTAATGTAGAAGACTTTCTAATTTCAAATAAGCCCGTGACAAATTGAAGGGATGATTATGATTTTAGAATGAAGGCGAGACTTGATCAGATATGGGGATATGCAAAAGAAATCTCCTATAACTTTATAAATTTTTACAAATAAATTTTAAATCTTTTTTAGTTATTATATTAATATTAAATGTTTAAAATTCTTTCTAAATAAATACTTCTTTTTTTTATATAGAAAGTAATTAAACTGTTAAATATTTATCTTAACAATTTGATCAATTTTTGTCTGTAAAAATACTTATTTAAAAAGAATTTTAAATGTTTAGAATTGATATAAAAATTTTAGAAATATTTAAAATACAGTTATAAAATTTTAGGACGCTAGGATGCTTGTACCTGCAGAAACCAAGAGTACGGCAGTATGGCAACAACAAGGCAGCGATAAAGTTGCTGCAACGAATCTGAGGGAAAATCTTGATGAGTAATACTTCGCCATGGCTAAGAGGAATAGCTTGGGGAGAAAGTGGTGGCAGCTCCAACGACCAGGACTGGAGGCCAAACATCCCGATTCATTCAATATTGTCAGTGTCAACATTGAAAACGCATCCGCCTCTTGAATTTGCATAGCCCCAAGGCTTTTGATGCGATTAACATGGGTCCTTTACTATGTCCCAGAGCATGCTGTACAATAATCGAGCACTTACATGGATACCAGTGTAATTGCAGGTCGGGGCCTCAAAATGTTATTTCCTGCGTTTTTAGTCAAGGGTCCCTTCTTTTACATTTTTGCCATGGAGGAGAGTCTCGTCCATTTTCTTTCCTACAGTTCTCTTCTTCAGTTTTGTAGTTTTCACAGTTCAATAACCACAAGTTTTAGTTACATTAACATGCAAAATCACCCATCATCGTTAGGATTTCTCAATCAGATCCTTCGCTTCATCGAAGAAGCCAACGAGGTTGACATGGTAAGCAGGGACAAAAACATTCAAATTGGAGTATGTAACCCTGAAATGGTTTAAACACCCAGTTGAACTTGAGATGATATTACATTGTAAGAACACACAGCCAGGAATCACGATACAATAACCTATAAATATGGCAGGATCCATTGACCAAAAAGCCCAGTATAGGCATCCATACAAGCGCTCTACGTTGCAGGTCTAGGAGAACATATTAAAGCTACTAGTCTAAAGCAACAACACAATAATTGTAGAGAATGATCAACACTTCTAGTTGTTGATAATTGACAAGATGCCAAACAATAAGCAGAAGCAAGAAGATGATGATCAAAATAATAAACTCTCGAAATATCAAATGATTCCAGAATATCGTTAGTTCAACATCAGTCCAAGTTCGACAATACATAAACTAAAGAAAACATTGTCCTAAAGCTCATCCAAAAGAGGGGAAGCCACTACTGAAATCGAACACGCACCGCCACAGGCCATTCTGGGCCATATCGATATCATTCAGCGGTACTGTAAGAGAACAAAGCATTGAACGAGACCTCGTCAGAGAAGGTAAAACGATCTTCAATAACATAAGATGAAACTAGATTGTAAAAGAAAGGATTCAAGATCACATCAAATGCGTTCACCTTAATGAAGCCAATTTCCTTGGCATTGCTACGGAAGCACTGTCTGCAGCACATGAGTCCGTACTTCCTGATCAACCCGTGCGGATTCCCACACACCCGACTATTGCATTATCAAAAAGACAACAAAAAAGGACAAAAGGTCAGAAACCACCTCAACAAACCTGAAGTTCACAGCCACACAGAAATTAAACAATAGGAAAAAAAAAAAAACACTTCAACTTCAAAATTAGGTTTCAATTTGACACAAGTATGCAGAAATTCAAAATCCACGTCCAAATCACCATCATCATCGTCATCGTAACTACCAATATCGCCGTCAGTAACTAGTTCAATGACCTCGGTCACCAATACGAGAAGAAGATCCCAAAACTTAAAAAATTCCGCGACGCAAAGAATAACAGATATATTTCAAAATTGATGGCATTTTTCCACATCTTTTTCCTCCATTTTCTCGGCAACCAAACAGAAAAGGAGAGAGAGAGGGAGAGAGAAGGAAAGGAAAATTACGTACCAGGCGCGGGAACCAGGGCCGTAGTTCTTGGGGTGAGAGTTCCAGACGTTAGAGTGACCCATCGCTCGCCGATCACTTTATACTTTCGTAGATGCAGAGCTTAATCGACAAATAGAAACTCCCCCAAACTAGCTCTTGAAAAGGCAGGCGAGAAAGAGCAGTATTTATAGGGCTTCGAAAAAACCCTAGTTTTCTAAAGTGCACACCCGTAACGGTGTGAACCGCTTTTGTTTTCGCGAACCGATTCGTAGCCTGCTGCTCAACCCGGCAACGAGATTGGGAAAATGGCCTAAAAAATTTGCATCAAGGTAAAATTAAAACGGTGCGTTTTGTAGAGCACAACAGGAGAAATAGAAGAGGCGGCACCGTTTGGTCGTGTCGCGAAGCCCAACGGTACAAGTTGAAATTTAGGGAGGCACCCCTGATTCGGACAATTAAATAGTGAGAAAAGATTGGTATAACCAATTTCGACTCTTTTTTGTTTTTTGTTTCTTTTTTTTTATTTTTATTTTTAAAAAACCTGCTGTTGTTGCTTGGAAACCATAATGACATAACCATAATAGTGGAGTTCGTCTTTGGTATAAGGACAAATGAAAAGAGTGCTTTTAGGTCATCGAATAACTAGCTTTTACACACTCGTCTCTCTCTCTATTATTACACGAACAAAAGAATGCTAGTAGTAATCATAATCAGCAACAAAGGCCGTGTGTATTTGCCTCATTGAATTATCATTCGCAATAAAAAAAATGTTCCCTATATTTATATATGTTTTGAGTGAACCAACTTCTACTGCATCATCTAAGAATGCGGGGGATGGATGCCTCAGTCTTCTCGAAATATCGTAGTATTCCCTTGGACATCACATGCTCGTTGCTCGCACTCTAGTTTGCCCCACCTTGAATCAACTCGCTCGCAGGGGAATATCAATTTTCCAAGGCTGCATGAGATACTAGCACGTCAGCAAGATGGAACAAACTTTTGTCAAGTTGTTCTAATTTGATGCGCTTAGTTAAAAATCAACACCCGTCTGCAACTAGGTAACAGAGGATATACAACAATTCTACGACACAGCCATGTAAATTGGGGAAAGGAGGATATACAGACAGGTGGAGCTTAATTTTTATCTGTTGGATAGAGGAAATATCATGTCCGGAAATACCGCAAGTTGAAACAAACAACGCAATCTGGAAACCATGACTCAGTTTTCGTCAACTATGCGAAAAAATGCTGCCGCATACTCTCCGATGACCAACCGGATATTCTTTTATTTTATTTTTTTCCCCCTTGAAAAGTCATTAAATTCTACAAGCACTTAATTCACTGGCAGGAGACATAAGTTACCTTCTGTTAACAACATTGTGCACATGACACAGCCATAGTGAGAACTCGGCATGAGACCCAGCCTGTACAGGATTTGCTCTGTAGCAAAAAGGTAAATGCAAACATCAATAAGGAAAACAGTTAGAGACATCCCATGCCATCTAAGTCCAGTTTCAGGTATGCAGTATATATGAGCTGCATGCACAGAAATGCCCCATATAGAGGAGTGTTACAGGAGAAATGGAAGGAAAAGTTGATCACATAACGTAAAGACTTGAGAATAATTTATCTTCGAATAGTCACATCTTAGGAATCATGCAGAGTTCCATCCAAAGAGGTGCCAAACGTGGCCCAAAAATGTCCTTTGGTAAACAGGAAGAGGACCAATTGCCTTCACCTTCACCCTCAACCCCTTGTTTCCATCCCATATTTATTCTCTCCAAGAACAAACTAGCCTCAGTTGTGGTAAAGAGCATACCTCAAGACTTCTTTAAAGTGATCAGCACAGTCCTTGCAAGGGTACATCCGAGACATTATAGCCATCTGTGGGCCCAATGAAGTCCAATTAATTGTAAAAGAACTAAAAGACATTGAGCAGTTCCTCTGAAAATCTTATCTACACAACTTGATCTACTAGTGGATACATCTAAATGGCAAACAGCATGTTTGCAATGATTCTTGCTAAATTTTTAGAATGACTGAAAAGGAACACTATCTTCCATAACAAAAATATGAGTGCCTGCATTGCCACTATTTTTTCCATTAAAATTTCAGCTTTATATCATAACATTCCAATTAGAAAAAGGAGTAGCTCATGAACAGAAATACTCTTGGAAAAGAAAATGTTGCAGGAGTAGTGTACCAGTTCTTTTATATCCTTCTTTTGTTGTCTTGTTGGATTCTCTGGATACTGTAAAGAAAAATAGACTTTGAATTACCATTATAGTTCCATTGGGAAAATCCTTTATGATCTGAAACTGAGTGCAGTAAGCTCCAACTCTGAACATCACCGAATGCTTATAAAGAGCCTTTCGGCTTATGGGCCATAAATTAGTGCAGGAAAATAAATGAAAAACAGTAGAACTTACACTACCCTGCTCCTTAAATCCAAAAGGAAAAGCAGGAGGTCAGAGCAATAGTTCAGCTTTAATGAATTGATTTTCTTCCTAACCAATAACAGTGATTATACCTGAGCAGCAAGTGTGTGAAGAAAAGTCCAAGTTGCTCTTCCAAGCTCTTCTTTAGTAACTGGTGCAGCAGGTTTCTCCTAGAAAAATACGTACTGAAAGTTTATCCAAGCATGCATCTAAGTCCCAACAAATACTGGGGTAATTTTATTCAAAAAAACACTCACATCTGTCACACAAAATTGCATATATATATATATTTCTTTTTCTTTTGGGAATTTCATCGAACCATTAGCGAGCTTCAACTCTACGCAACATATATCCCAAAAATAGAAAGAAAAAAAAAAGAACACTATTGAACCTAAATCAAGTTTCAGCGCATCAAAGAGACTGTATGAGACAATGGGCTTACCTTGATGAGGATGTCCTGGGATTGGACAAGGGCAGTATCTGTTTTCGTTGGGCTTATCTTCGGCAACAACGAAGAGAAAGAGAAGTCAAACTTTTGGCTCGAGGGCGATGGATGATCGGATTGGCCGGTTAAGCTGGAGAACTGGGTTCGGACGCAATCTGAGACTTTTTTAAAGGTTTGGAACAGAGGCTGCAATGGATTTTCTGCCATTGTTGTCTCAGAGAGTCAGAATCATTAATAGTTTAATAATACTGGTTTTAGAATAAAAAGTACATATTTTTTAAAAATATAAATTTACAATTTTTTTCTCACTCTCTTTTTTTTTCGGGCTTTAATTTAAAGTACCAATTTTCTTTTCTTTTTTTTTTACATATTTTAAAAAAGTATAGAAAATTTTAATTGAATAATCTCCGAAATTGTAGGTTAATCGAATATTAAGCAAAAAATTATTGCCTATAAAAAAGCAAGAAAAAAAGAATAGAAAAGAAAAAAAAAAAAAAGGAGAAAATGCGTTGCCAAGTGGTGCCCACTGCCCACCTGTAGAAGTCAGATCAACGCACGGGAGCAACGCGTGGAACTTGTCCGTGACATCTGGGGAACGTTGTAAGAAGGAACCGAACTGATTTTTCAACGATATTACGGTAATGTAATTATTAATTAATCAAATCGAATGCCATTTGTATTTTGTACGGTAAATTTTGAGGATCGGCAGATTAATTTTGTACGGTAATGGTAGTTAAAAGGAGTATTTGAGAATTGCATTCAATCCAAAGACCTTGGAAAGTCCCAACTCCCAACCTCCTCCCCCAGATTCCTATCTGAGAGGAGAAGGAATAGAGAAGGAAAGTGAGAGAAAATGTCCACGGAAAACATCGAAATTCAAAACCACATGTGGGCTTGTGTTATTCATGGTTAAAGATCAGATATTTCTCTACTGAGAATCCAGTCAAGTCCAATTTCAGACAGGTAGGTTCCTTCGAACGATTTCTTTTACTTTTGTTGCTTTGTGCCGAGAATCCATACAGATTTGTTTTTGAAGGTACAATACAGTTCATTAACTCCTCTCTACTGCTTTCTTGAATTGCTTATACAATCAAAGATTCGATCTTTTTGATCTCTCTTTCCCTGTTCTGAAGAAAAAAATGTCAAGTCATACAGAAGAGAAAGCCAAAGCCAGTCCAAAGCTGACATTATGGCCTCTTATCGCTTTAATTTTCTATGAGGTATCTGGAGGTCCTTTTGGTGTAGAAGATTCAGTTGGGGCTGGAGGCGGCCCCTTGTTGGCCTTGCTTGGTTTCTTAATATTTCCCCTAATTTGGAGTGTCCCAGAAGCCCTGATCACAGCAGAGCTGGCCACAACCTTCCCTGAGAATGGTGGATACGTAATTTGGATATCTTCAGCTTTTGGTTCCTTCTGGGGTTTTCAAGAAGGTTTCTGGAAATGGTTTAGTGGGGTTATGGATAATGCCCTTTACCCCGTGTTGTTTCTTGATTACCTGAAGCATTCAGTTCCCATCTTTAATAGATTAGTAGCTAGAGTTCCAGCTCTTTTAGGCATTACAGTTTCTTTGACTTACTTGAACTATAGGGGCCTACATATTGTTGGGATTTCAGCAGTCTCTCTTGCTGTTTTCTCACTCTTACCATTTGTTGTGCTCAGTATTCTTGCAATTCCTCGAATCCAGCTGAAAAGATGGCTGGTTTTAGATTTTAGGAATGTAGAATGGAGGGGCTACTTTAACAGCATGTTTTGGAATCTGAACTATTGGGACAAGGCAAGTACTCTTGCAGGAGAGGTGGAGAATCCCAATAAGACATTTCCAAAGGCAATTTTTGGGGCTGTGGTTTTAGTGGTTTCTTCGTACTTGATTGCAATTCTTGCTGGAACGGGGGCTTTGGAGTCCTCTTCAAGGGAGTGGAGTGATGGGTACTTTGCAGAAGTTGGGATGCTCATAGGAGGGGTTTGGCTCAAATGGTGGATCCAAGCAGCTGCTGCTCTGTCAAACATGGGGCTCTTTGAAGCAGAAATGAGTGGTGATGCCTTTCAACTTCTTGGTATGAGTGAGATGGGAATGATTCCGGCCATATTTGCTTCAAGGTAAATCATTTAACATGGTTTCAATTCATTGTATTCATTTTCCTTCCTGAAATTTAATAGCATTATCAACAAGTAAGGCAGGAGCTGATGGAAAGCCATCTGTGGATGAACTTTTCTAGATCAAAATACGGCACTCCTACAGTTAGCATTTTGTGGTCGGCTACTGGAGTGGTTTTTCTGTCGTGGATGAGTTTTCAGGAAATCCTGGAATTCCTCAACTTCTTGTATGCTGTTGGAATGCTTCTCGAGTTTGCAGCCTTTATACACTTGCGAATAAAGAAGCCAAATCTTCAAAGGCCTTATAAAGTGCCCCTGCAAACTGTCGGTGCGACATTGCTTTGCCTTCCTCCTGCAGTGTTGCTCGTTCTTGTCATGTGCCTGGCTTCTGTGAAAACTTTCTTAATAAGTGGTGCAGTAATTCTTCTGGGGTTCTGCCTATACCCTCTTTCGGTTCATGCCAAAGACCAAAACTGGGCCAACTTTAATACAGAACTACTGGCAGCCCCTTCCAATAGCAGTCTGCAAAGCAACTTGGTTGTTCCACAACCACATCCACAAGTTGCAGACGAGTCCTCAATCAGCCTTCTTTCAGATTTATCATCTACCAAACCTAACCACAATGGCCATGAAATTCTGGTGGGAGGAGCCCTGGAGATGAAAGAGGAAATCTTGTAACATCTTGTACGATAAACCAAGATTAAGGTGTAGATTCAGCAGGTTAACCCTGTTTAGAAAAATATCTAAACCTTTTTTTTTTTTTTTCCTTTTGGTTCCTTGTAAGTAGACAAAGTGCTATACCACAGGTCTCACTCTCACTCGGGAGTAACACTTTCCGATTAATTCATCGTTGAGATTTTCACGTTAATACGTATCAAACAGTGCCTCAAACGTGTTGCAGATACTTTGTTAGGAACAATACGTTGGAAACTAAACGTGTAACTTTCGAGAGGAAAGCAAGCCCGCTCTCATCACAGCTCTTCCTGATTTTCGGAGTCCAATCCTCTGGCCACAAAATTCCTTTGTATGCGTTTCTTTTTTACTGAATTAATATACCATATGAAATTTCCACTTTTTCAGAAAATAAAAACAAGTACATGTAAACCCGAAAACAGTTATTGGATAATGAAACAGCAAAAGGACGGGGCTTTTACACAAACGAACTTAAAGTTGTGTCCTAAAACCAACCCAGCAAAGCCCAAGACAGCCCTCAGAGTTTGGTCTGTCTGTCTGTCTGTAGGTATACGCACGCCGAAAGTACACGGACAACAACAGACAAAATCATCGATCACCAAGAAACCCATACGTATTTTTTAACAGAATAATCGTACTGGAAAAGGAAACCTTAGTCCGTGTTTGGTACGTAAGCCGTTCTGCCTTGCTTCCAATCTCAATTCATTTGTTGGGTTTACTATTTTCATTGTAGTCTCAAGTGGGTTTCGTTAGACTTTCCACATTGTTCTTAATTTTCCCTTATTGCATCGATTTATGTGTTCTGGTACCTCTGTTTAGCTGTAATTCCTGACTACCAACTGGGTTCTTTTTTTTTTTTTTTTTTTGACCAGAAGGTTATTTTCTGTTTGCTCTCTTCGTTCCTTTCTTTTGTTTTCTTCTTTATTATTTTTTTCCTTTTGCAATTTGTGACTATTCTTCTTCTAATTATTGCCAGTTGTGTTTTTGAGCTAAATTTATACATGGGATTTGTTATAATTCGTTAGAGTAGGAAACATGCGTGATTTTGGTTGAATTACTGATGTGTTTCTGGTTACCTTGCAGGTGGAGACATTCTTTTGAGAACTAGGATTTTAGGTTTTCCATTTTAGAGGGAATGTTTTTATGATGTGGGTTGTGCTTGGAAATATTGATAGGTCAGGTTTGCCTGAATTTAAGTGATTTTTGGCTGTGAAAGGATGGTTTCCAATCAAATGTATGCTCGAGTTAATAATTTGGAGCTCAAGTTTCTCATTATCAAAACGATTGGGCATCAAAGAGCAGATAAGTATTTTGATCAGCTGAGTAGATTGTTTAGTTTCAGGATTAGTAAGCGTGAATTTGATAATTTCTGTGTCAGGATTATTGGTAGAGAAAATATCCCCCTTCACAACCACCTTGTTAAATCGATCATTAAGAATGCTTACCTCATGAAAGTTCCCCCATCCAAAGTTGTTGGAAAAGTGGGAAGCAGCCTAAATTGCAAGACTGTCAATGGTTATCAGAGAAATTGTCTACAGTCACTTTATGGAGATGCCATTCTTGCTTCCTCTTGCAAGGGCAGGTCTCCTCTTTATCTAGATTGCAAGTTTCGTGATTGCCCAAGTCCTTTGGGGCCACTTGGAAAGCCCCAAAGTCTGGTGTATGAAGAACTGAATTCAAGGGTGCAGGAGCAGCAAAATGCAACAGAACTTTCACTCTGTAGCAGGCCTCCACTCGACGTTGCTTCTGTTGAAGAAGGGGAAGAGGTTGAGCAGGTGACTGGGAGTCCAGGTGTTCAAAGCAGAAGCCCAGTCACAGCACCTCTTGGTATTTCCGTGAAGCTTGGCAGGCCTCGTAAAGCTCTTTCAAATGTTTCATCATGTAATAAATATCTTCGAGAGACCTGCCTTAACAGTGGTGAGCTACCCGATACTAGATCATTAAGGAACCATTTGGAGTGCATTTTGGAGATGGAGAGTATTGTTGTGTCAGTCGAGTGTGTTGACCTGTTGAACAATGTGTTGGATGTATTATTGAAGAGGTTAATTGAACCTTGTATGTGTTTGGCTGCCACAAGGAATGGCAACAAGCACACGGGTTTGAATGGGATTTTACCTGGGAGTTGCATGCAACGGTCAAATAAATCTCATTCTGCATCTTTGTTGGATTTTCTTGTTGCAATGGAATCAAACCCACAAATACTTGGAGGAGACTGGCTCATACAAGTTGAGAAAATTTCATTGTGTGCTTCTGAAGAGTGATGGATACCTGCTTCAACTCTATATAATTTATTAGTTGATAAAATTGGACGTCCATTGGCATTCAGATTATACAGTTTTGGATCATTCATCTACTCCAATTTTGCTCTCTACTCCTTTAAGAGGCAGATCATTAGCATGGCCAAACCATTCGGGAAATCTTAGATAAGGATTGTTGTTTTTAAATGCCATCATTGAGAGACTAACAGTTATTGTTTTCGCGATAACTTGGAAGTTGTGGGAATCTTAGATTAAGCAACGCATCGGCTGTTGTATATCTTCATAGGGTACAAAATGTAAATGGCTGTTTATCTTGTATGCCGTTAATTGTAGCTCAAGGATCATGCACGTGAAAGAAAATTACTTCCATCATTCTAGTAGTTCCTTTTTCTTCATCGTTTGGTGCCTTCTGCCCTACCATAGGAATCACTCTCCCATTTAGACACTTTAGTCAATGCCTTGATTTATTTTGTGGGTGCATGTTTCTGCATTACCATAGGAAGTATAATGCCGTTTGGATACTTGGAAACTTTAAAGGGTGCAATTACCCCCGAGAGGAGAAATGGCGTGAGCAGAGAAACTTTCAAGTGATTTACCAAGAGTAGTGCCTTCAATTGCACTAAACTCTTTACAAGTACAATTAAAGATGTCTCAGTGATTCAGCGAAAAACTGTGATGAGAAAACATAGTAGAAAATTATGTTTCCCACTCAATTATATCAGGAAAGAATGGAATTCTGACATTTGACCCCACGTTTGCTACAGAATCCATAACAGCGTTCCGGCAAAGGCATTCCCCGAGTTTGGTTTAAGAGGAAACCAAACGATTTCTCACGCAACCAAAAGTGGAGGATGTGTGAGGTTTGAAGTAAGATCTGGAATTTGATATGAGAGGTCTTGAAAGCATTGAGAGTCTGAGCTAGCCGGTGGTATCTACTCCTTCTAGACTTGCCATATATGTCAGGTAAATGGTCCATGTATACGAAAATGAGTTGCTCACAAGTGGCTATAGAAACAAAAAGAACAGAAGATGATATGAGGACAAAAACCACATCATGCCAGGATGCAGATGAAGCACAGTTTTGACCACAGCATGGCAAGGAAAACACAAATACCTGTAAATGGACTGGAATAAATCTGAATGTGATAAAATCACAAACAGGCCAATACATAACACCACTGATCATTGTCGGCAGTAAATCTCGCTTCAATCGGGCAACAATCTCAGTGCTGTTCTCACCTGAGCCAGAAAATGATGGAGAGAACAAGAGGCATTACCATGAGACTAATTCTTTTTTAACGGCAGTTAGAGTTCATGCAGTCTTCTGCAAATCATAAATTGGCATGTGATCGGTGTCATTAACAATATTTGAAGAGAAATGTTCTTGATTAGTCATAAAGAAGAAGTTTAAAGGCATGACAAGCCAATACATGTCTTGATTGGGAGAACTATGAAAAGCACCCAATAAATTGAAAATGCAACAAACAAAGATTTATCCTTACCCTGCAGAAATGCATTTAAGGAGAAGAAAACAGCAGTCATGGCAGGTCCATAAAGAGTCTGTCCCATAAGCATTTTCTTAAACGTTGTTATCAAATCTTTCTTTGGAAGGACCTTTGATACAAAGTTGAACCAAAAGTGAAGAGATGGCCCCAAAATTACAGCCCCATATCCAGCCATGCGTAATGTCCTCATAAGGTCATAAGATTCCGAAGCTGGCAGTGTAATTGTCTGAAGAAAATGTGGATGAGGTGACCATCAGGTAATACTTGTATAATATGAAGCCCCAAATTCTAATGAAGATCAATAAGTATTATCATTTGCATACATTTTACAACTCTCAATCACATAAATATTCCACGGCTATGTAAAATTTTTGCACTTAATGCAGACATTGGGAAGAAGGCTAATTTAACTGAAATTGCACAAAGGACAAATAACATAGAGATGCTTTCCGCTACGATGAATGTTGACAACCAAATATAAACATTTTACTAGGACACCAAACCAAGAGTATCAAGTGTCCACAAACAACTATTTTCGAGGACATTTTCCTGGATGGATCTGCTGGTTTATCCCAGAAAGCATGACTTCCATTCATGTGCCTTCTAATGCATCAAACTTAACCAGGGAGAACTGCCCATAAAGTTACAATGCAACCAAGCTTCTTGAAGGCAGAATCAACAGATGGTAAGAGGAAATGTAAGGAAGATAAATATATGAAGGGAAACTCGATACTCCTAAGCCATTAGACAACATAAACACCCAAATGATGACCAACATTTGACTCCAAGTTGATGCAATTAATTACAGGTGACTACAGTTGGCACAAAAAATCGCTAACAAGTAAGAGATCAAGAAATTGGTGGGAATAACCCCAGCCTTGTGAATAAAGAAACAGCATCTCCCGCATGATCCTCTAGAGAAGAAAGATAAAGAATAAAGGGCGTTGAGGAAAAAGAGCTTTCCACGTTCTCTTTTTGGCAAGACTAACATCTAAATTAACTCACCAAGGAAAACAGGAAGCAATAAAAGATGATGCCCACTAAAGGGAGAGGGAAGAGGGCCGCTCCCCATTTTTCCTCTGATTTTACCCAGACCCACAAATTGTTTCTATACAAGTTAAACTCCTACTGTTTCAAGGGTTAATTCAAACCCAGAATTCCAATGATTCAGATGCGATACTTCAAGAACTTAACCAATTCAAGGCCTGCATCACAGCCAGGCTGCATCAAGCAACCCACGTTTGAACCACCCACACTGCTGTAATATTCTGACAAAAGCAAGGAACTCTGAGAGCCAAAATGTACTTATTTGAAGCGGGCACAAGAAGATGATCATCAGAAAAATCACGCCTTCCCAATCGGAACAATTGTGCCTCTGTGTCAGGAATATAATTACCACATTAGCGTCCATGATCATCACCTCTTGGCCTTTTACATCCCTCTCTCCAAGAAAGCCATCCAGTTATTATAATTTTTAGTCATTAAAATCTTTACCCTTGTCCTAAGAGGGTAAAACCTACCCATAACTCTTCCAAACACCAATCTAATCAACGAGATCAATCACATTTTCCTCTCAAAAAATTTAAAAATTAAAAAGGTAGGGACTTTTTACCTCCGTCGGTTTAATAATTAATACCTGAGAAGACAAGTCAGCAGCAGCGTAAATAACCGAGGAGGTGATGCTCTTTGTTAGAATAGGCCGGGACTTTACCATTCCCAGGTACCAACTGACAAACCCTACCTTAGAAAACGCCTCCGTCGCCGCCGCCGCCACCGAGGAGGACGAAGAGGAGGAAGACGAAGAGAAAGGAGAGGTAAAAAGAGAAGGCCGGGAGACCTCATTATTGCAATCCCTCAATCTCCGTAAAAATTGAGGAAACCCATAAAAACCTCTCGACTGTGTGGAACTTGCTGCTGTCGGTCGGTGTCTGAGAATTGCACGGATCGTTGTCGGGTCGGCGATGTGGGTCACCGTTTGGCTGCGTAAAGCCCGCAAGGCGCTAGATTTTCTCGAAAAGGAGCCGCTCATATCTCTGTTTCTCTCTCTATCCCTCTAGTTTCTCCCCCTATGAACTTGGCTTCCTCTTTTTAAGGTTGTCCTGGAGGTTTTTGTTGGGGTTCAGTGGGGGACTCCGGCTCTGTTAAAAAAACAACCCAACGCCAGTGAGTCTTAAGACTTTTCCAGGAGTTTGGGTAAGCCATCTTTTTTTTTTTCTTTTTTTGACATGTGTAACTCCTCCTCCATTAATTTCCTGCAACGTGCGAGGACAATTTTCCCACGTTTTCTTTTTGTCTTTTCGGCAACTTGCGCTTGCCCTTCTCCATCGGTTGATATACGTGTGTGTGTGTGTGTGTGTGTGTGTGTGTGTTGGGGAGGGGGGGGTGGGGTTTGACAAATAAATATTTTTTAAAAATAATTTAGAGATAAATTAATTTAGTGTCTCTGTCTATAGTTATGAAAGGAGCATTTGTGAACCCAAAAGAGGAAGTGTGTTTCTAAAGAAGAAACATTTGAATTATACTACGCACTGTACATAAATACATGATGTTTATGAAAACACAACTATTAAGAAAAATGAAAGCGGTCCATGCCACATTTGTACCGGCAAGCTTAGATTTTTCAAGCTTGTGCCGTGTGAACTTTTGCAATTTTCTTTTGTCTTCTAGAAAAGCCCAGGAAGGAAGGAAAAAGAAAAGGACAGAGAAACAGAAGAAAAAAGCACAGAAAGGCATAGTGCTAATCGGGCTCGGGACAAGGGTGAAAACATAAACAGATTGCGACTAAAAACAGCGCTGAATATAGGAAATAGACTGCTACGTAATTTAGCACATTGCAGTTAATTGCATTTGAGCTAGTGGTTCTGAAATAATGTTAGTGAACGTGCAAATCCTGGAGCAACCCCTCTTTATTCACATTCATTTGCTTTCATAATTTTTCTTCATATAAAACCATAATGGTCTTCATGTCATTATAGTGACATTATCATATGTCCACGTACATAATAAAATAAGCCTTAATAGACTGCTATCGTAACATAGACAGGGCTATTACACTCTTCGTCATTGGGAGATAGAACTCAGACTTAATCCACCCTACTTTCAGCACCCGAAATCATAAGGTACAAGTCCCTTCAGCTCTGGTCCGTTCAGCCGGTTGTTCTCAAAGCTGAAACAAATCCAGAAAACAAGCACAGAATAAATTATTGACAAGAAAGAAACCCGAGAAAACTTGAGCCTAGACAAAGAGGACCCTCTGTTAGAGTTTTGAACCACCTTACTGATTCGTACACCTTCTTGGACTGAATTAGTTACTTGGGAGGTCCTAGTTAGAGATATTTCTCATCAAGATGTTTATGAAATCAGATACTGACTGTGGCGCCTAGGATAATGAGACATCTTAAAATTCCTATTGATGATGCAGTGGTTGTGAGATGTATTTCTTTTACGTGTTCAATCTGTGGTTGTACTGCAATTGGGTCCTATGGACAGCATTTCAGACCCTTCATCTGAGCTGCAAATCTCTCCACCTTATTCCATAAGCATGTTTCACAGGGTGACTTCATCTAAGCCTTACATTCATATGAACCTATTGAGAAACATCCCGGTTCTGTTTCAGCTACAGAATACTTCATTGAATGGCTCCAATGAAATACCAGCAACACACTGCAACTGGGCGGTAATGTCCATTCCCAAGTAATTAAAAGTACAATATGGCATAGAATATGAATTAGACAGGAACCGTGATACCTTTCCATTGGAAAAGTGGCAAATGGACCATCCACAGGGATTGTTCCACAAAGATTGTTGTTAAATACGTCACTGCAAATAGAGAGAGCAGAATATAAGAAAGAGGAAAGTTTGAAAATGGGATCAGAGAAACAAGACTAAACAGGCATTCTGAAATACTTTTCTTATACTTACAAAACTTTGAGGTTCTTAAGAGTAGTGAGCTCCCGTGGAATTGATCCTGTTAGCTTGTTATTGTTTAGGCGACTGTTTCATAAATTCAACCAAATTAAGATAAGAACTACATAGATTGTGCTGCTAAAAAAGTGAAAAAAAACTACATAGATTGCGAATTGCAAATATCTCAACCTATTTTGGCTAATCAATAGTGAAATAACTTACAGGAATCTGAGTGACTTCAACTTGGCAAAGGATTTGGGTATTTCCCCCTCAAATCTGTTGTGGTACAAATCCATGCTAATAAGGTTCTTCAAATTTCCCAACTCTTCAGGGATTTTTCCTCCTAAGTCATTCCTGTAAAGCTCCCTGTAATCCGTTGAACACATTTACAACCTCATTTTTTCATAAATTCAGAGTTCTTTTTTTTTTTTAAATAAAAATATACATACATCATCCCAAACTAGCCAAAAGAAAAAAAGATATGTGGTCCGGTTGGTTTCCAAGAAAAGGCGAGCAAGAGGTTTAACTCAAATCTGGGTGCAAGGCTAGCACATGGATTCCATCATAAGGAAACAAAAGCATGAATTTGATGGGCCCCATTCAACAGAAATGGAACATCTGTACTGATTTTTTTCCCATTTATTTCTCCAGAAAGTCATAACCCAAATTGAAGATAAGGCCTAAAATTTTTTCTGTGTATAATTTTGTAATTACTGCAATTAAACACATAATAAGTGGTAACTAGAAGCAGTATTTGAAAATGAAACTGGGTACTGAAAACTCAAAAGTGCATACAGGAACTTCAGATGCTTGAGCTGGCCGAGCTCTGGTCCCAAAGTCCCAGAAATATTGGAATTTCCCAGATCCCTGAAAATTAATAGCACACAAGATCAATTACAAGAAGTCAAGAAAACTGCAATTCAAATGAAATAAAAGGCTGGTCAAGGAGAGAGAAAAACAGAGGAAACCGAGATAGTCAGAAAGAAACGTACAAACGAATAACATGGTTGTTGGCATCACAGGATATATGGAACCAGGTGCAGGGATTGACCAGGGTTGGGTCCCAGCTCTGCAGCACATTGGTTGGATCAGAGAGCCTGCTCCTCAGAGCATGCAGAGCATTTCCTGAAAGCACAAAAAAGGGAAATTGAACACAAAGAGAAACGAAAAAATGCATAAAACAACAGAAGAAAATTCAAAAAGACAAAAAAATAAAATAAAATTCAGAACTCGAGAACCCGACCACACGTTTTCTAAGCAAGAAAAGCAGCAGCAAATTTGAAACCGAAATTCTAAGATAGATCATAAATTTGCTTTTTCTTCTTCTTTTTTTTTCTGCAGATATTAAATAAAGGGTACGAATATAATCTTGCTTTGATTGCGATTCTCTTTTTTCTCTTCCTGGGATTTAAGCAAACAGAACAGAATACCAAGAAATGGAGGAAAGAATTGTAATTTTGTAGGACTAAAGTAGAAAGAATTGACGGAGAGTTACCTTCGGAGTTGGTAGAAAGAGAAGGGGAAAAGGAGACAAAGAAGGAAACGCAGAAGAAGAGAAGCGAGAGAGAGGCCATGCTTTTCAGAGAGAAATATGAAAGAGCAGATAGATGGGCTTTAGAGAATCAGACAAGACAAATATAAAAACGTTGCCGAGACTGTGGGGACAAAAGGGTGGGTCAAGTCAATGAATGCGTTGAGTTTGAGTCGAATCGTTCAAACTTCCAAGGGATCTCACTGTTACGCGGAGACAGAGAATGGAAGGGAGCAGGAGAGAGTGTTGCAAGACAAAGTGCATTCCCATCTCGGCCGCGAGTTGTTGCGGCTTTTAGCGTCGGGTCCCACCGTCAGTGGGGACTTCAAAACTGATGGCCGAAGTCTCTTTGACCACGAAGACTCTTAGAAGTGGAGCACTGCAAAGCTCATTATTTGACTCCACTGCTGAAAGATAAACAAATGTGAGAAAACACTAATGAGCAAACTAGCAAACAGAGGCTCCAATTCGGTATCATAAACTTACAAATCAAAAACAGAAGGAAAAAAAAATAGAGCAAATAATTCAAGTCTGCGGTACAAAAGACAACAGTTAAAAACCCAAGGTATGCCAAGAGACTACCCGGATGGTCATCGCCTTCTTGTTGGATTCAAGTTGGCCTATACACAGACAATCAAATAAGAACAAATAAAATTGCTGGCTTTACTCGTCTATTTCCCAAAAAAAAAAAAAAAATCTCCCAAAGATCAACAACATTCTAAGGCCTAAATAATGGAAAATTCCAAAAAAAAAAAAAAGCCTAAAAGGACTTGTTAAAAAAAAACTAAAAAAAGAAACAAGCCCCCGTATTAGATAAGAAACTAGAAGTAGAAGGCATACCCCTGGCAGCTTTTTGCTTCTCCATGTGCTTCTAACGTGCCGTCTTGGATTTCTGGCCGTTGCCTCCTCCCATGGCCGATTGATTTTGGACGTTGACAGGAAGTTTTCTGTGCTTTTCACTTTTGGGTCTCTTCAAATGGCCGGGGGGGGGGGAAGGGAGGAGGAGGAGGAAGAAGAAGAACTAGAACAAGGAGAGAATGAAAGCTGAAAAAGACGGATGAGGAAAATGTTTAAAAAAAAGGTACCAACTTTGGAACCAACAACGAAGGAGGACGCACCGAAGACTTGTGCGGCCCGCTCAGAACAAACGCCAATAGCCCGCGCGTCATGTGCCGCGAAAGAAACAATGAAAGATAAATAAATAAGTATTGGTGGTTGGATGACACTTTCAAAAAAAAAAAAATTTATGAAGAATGACTCTGATTGGTGAAGTTTTCACGTCAAGCCCCTTTTAGTCAGTTTGATTTTGTAAGATAAACTGAAAAAATAAAAAGGACCGATCGAAGACAAGATGTGCAAGCACTTAAAACTGAACATTAACTGAACGATAAACAGAACTTACCCTTTCTCAAGTTTAGAGAGATGTGGCCGGATGGAGTTTCTTAAACATTAAGTCTACCAAAAGTCTCTCATAATTCTCTTGTCGTTGTCCCTTTACGAGATTCAGAGAGCCTATCCGATATCCGCATTGCTGAGCAGTCATCTTCTTCCTCAAGTCTTGGCTTGTGTTTAACAAAAATTTGGTCCAGACCACCTTGTTCATATGTCTGCAGACGGCACATTTCTGCCACTTCTCTTCACCTTCACATCTTCTTCTTCATGCTGACACTCATTTTCTCTTTCTCCCTGAAGCATTCCCAGTCTGTATCAGTGTTTCCTCTTCGATTATTTTGGTGCTACCGACTGGCGTAGTTGCTTCCCAGTGACAAGGATTGCATATTCTCTCTTTTCCAGGCTGTGCACTGGCTTCATCAAGATTGTCTAAGATATCTTCTGTGTTGTTAGTTTCAGCCTTCACAATCTCACCTGTTTTGGATTTTCCATTCTCCTCCTCGTTTAAGTGGAAATTTTCTCTTCTTTATGAGGAGGATTTGTGCTTTTCTCTGAATGAAAATCTATTTTTTTTTCTTCAAACAAGTCATTTGGCATTCTTTAACCGGGTCATTTTGCCTTCTGTTCTTTGCTTCTTGGACTTCCCTTTCGAGATTAGATACATGTTTCACCAGGAACTTATCCAAGCCAGGAACTGCTAGGACATCTTTTCTTTTGATGACCACCTGTCCACATCACTTGCCATTCATCCAACTTCCTCACCATTCACGTCAAATGTTTTTTCCGGTGGGTTCTTTCTCATCTCTCGATCCTCTTTTTCCAGCTTTGATGCACGCTGAGGACATGAATTTTTCAGGTCAGGAATGGCGTCGGATGGAGTTGAATAACTAATGATCTTCACACAATACAACACAAAATATTGACCTTTTTGTTGTCGGTCTCATCTGTATCCATGTGTACTTAACCCAAAACTTGTCCAGGCTTGACGGTTTTGCTCAGCTTGTTTCCTTCTCATCTGCATGCCCACCCAAAAATACTCAAGGTTCAAGTGCCTCATCATTGCTGCACCCACAGAAGGCATTCATCGAGAAAAGTTAGGACCTTCACTTGAGGGATGATCATCAACAAAGCCTGGATCCTGCAGCTTGTTGCTTTCTACTTCTGCCAACACAGCTTTTAAGTTGCATGTTACAACTATGGAACCATAGAAGAAAGTTTTACCCTCATTCAAATTTCTAGCCTCTTGAGCATCATATCCACAAGCTTGATCACATTAAGCCTCTCCAAAAACTGCCTCCTCTTGTATTTCTTCTGTCTTGCATCTAGAATTAGCAATTTACGATCCATGCTTTGGAAGCTAAGGCCATCATTTTGAGATGTTGTTTCAAGTTGTGTCTGAGGATCGGATGCAAATTGGGAAGAAAGTTCTGATAATTCATGACTTTATCAGTAGAGTTCTCTCCATCATTAGCATATGTTTCCATTTGGCAATGCTTCTGAGGACAATTTGATATGTCATACATGATCACTTCCAGAGCTGATGCTGCTTCAAAAGCTTCAGCAGCAATTCTTTTGCCTTTAGCAGTAGGCCTTCTGCGTCTTTGCTCTGGATCCTGGAAAGACAAGTTGAAATTGAATCATGAAAAAAAATGGATAAAGTTTGACACTCTTATGCTTTATGAAATTAAAAAGGTATCTAGCTGCTCAACACCAATATGCTTCCAACAATGGAGCCTTTTGGGCCTCCATTGCCATGTGTGCAGCCTCTCTTGCTGCCATTTTTTCTCTCAATACTCTTGAATAATGTGGATTTGAATCACCTAGAGTTTCATGAAGAGTCATGTTCATGCCATCTGCTTCCTGGAACAAGAATGCAGTAATTGGTAAGGCAGTAAATAAATCAGCATTTTTGCACATAAACCAATATAAGTCTAATATAGAATAAAAGTGAATTGCACAACCTGCAGCCTTTAGATTCTCTTCTTTTGATAGGGTCCACCCTTCTTCTTGGGAACCAATTAAGTGGAGTACTCTTACTGTGGGAAATCTAAATCCTGGATTTGCAAAGATTAGAATATTTTTTGTAAGAATCAAAATATTTCACATTATAATAGAAATTAAAATATATCACGTTAAGATAAGAATTTATTTTTTGATTTTCTTTCTGTAATTTAGTAACCTAATTATAAGAACATCTCTTGTATTTATACATATTATTGTCAATGAATAGGGATATGAGAATTCTTCCAAATTGCTTCTATTCTGACTTAACGAGAAGAGGGCTTCTTGATCTGCGATGTAAACCTGTTTAGGGCAATCAATGGTGATTGGCCAGCCCCTTTTGGTGATTTGCCCTGCACTAGCTAATAACAGAAAACATGAAATTCAAAATGTATGATTCAAGGCACAGCAATCAAACTTTGTCCGCAGAACACACACAAAGAAATGCGGCCACAAACTTCAGTCAAAGTGCATAGGTTATATGAATGGTAACACTGAACATCCAGATAAAAAATCCTCCGGTGAATGTAGTAGTGCAAGATTGAGTTCTTTTTTTAAATTTTCTTTTCCTATGTAACCTATATCCAAACAAATATGATTAGGTACAATGAAAAAGAAAACCTCTTGAATTTTCTACTCATTCTACTCATCTAGAGAATCTGGATTTGTGACAGGGGAGGTGGGAATGGAGATTGTTGATTGTTGCTCATGTGGTTCTCAGTGATGATGGAACCAGAAGGAAAACCCCTTTTACCTGTTTAAGACATGAATCAGAATTTTCATCTGGTTTAATGACTAAATAAAGATACCAGTATTACCATAAAGAAGAATGAGACACAAAAAACAATGACAGAAAAATAAGAGAATTCACTTTCACCCACACAACAGCCCCTCCCACAAAGGAAAATCTCCTTTCTTTCTACAAGGCAAGAGGAGATGATTGCATAGACTTACTGAACCTGGACTGCCATTCTCTTCCCAAATCTATGCACTTGGATGTTTGTACATCTTCTCTACCACCTTCATGTATTCTGCAAGGGAAGGGATGTCAGTATGATGAAAGAATAACCTTTAAGCTGAAGGAAAAAAAAAAACTGACAAAGAAAATTAACCCCAAAAACCATGGCGAAGTGAGCGGTTACCTTGATTGCTCTGAAGTTAATACTAGTGGACTGTTTACATGCAAGCTCCTGTATGGCTCTGAACATCACAAAAAAGCCAGCACAAGTTAAAAATCATATGTTCTCTTAAAGATCCAAATACAGGCAGACTCTGGATGAACAACAGTATTGTCTGATATCATAGACAAATGACCACTTATCCTACACAGAAAAATCCAATTTAGAGATCGTGCATCTCAAAGTACAAAGAACGAATTTAGAGAGATGGAGAAGTTGTTTGGGAAATAAAGGGATTAATGGATTTTGTTCCTGCACAGACCACAAGTTAGCTTCTAAAGATTGTCCCTTTCCCAGCAGAAGAAAGTTCACGTCCTTAAGATGAAGATAGACTTGATTCTCCACCCATCTACAAAACGAAAATCAAAGCAAGAGACAATTTGTAAGAAGAACAAATTTAATCACAATTTGGTTGTAAGGTTAGTTTCAGCCTTTAGATCCACATAATATTGATACCCACAGATACCTAACAATTGAAAACAAATGAATCTTTGTTCCAATTTCTTAGCATCCAAGCAGATAATCTAGGACTTGAACAGAGGAACTTGATGAAGGGGAAAAAACGCTTCAACATTCTTACCATTAGGCTGTGTTTGGTCGGGAGGAAAGAGACGGAAGGGAAGGGAAAGGAAAATGGTGAAATCAATGAGAACGTCCAGACAATCTTGAAAGAGCGAAAAGAGTTTTGTGTTCATTTTGTTGCTCAGGCATGTTCTCAGCAATGATGAAACAAGAAGAAAAACAAATTCTCCCTCTTTAAGACATATGTCAGATCCAAAACAAAAAACAAGGAATACAGGAAAGAAAAGTTTTAACCCCCCAAGCAGACTCTGGATGGACAGCAATGCTGCCTGCACACCATGGCAGATCGATAATATCCTACAGAAACAGCTCAGGTGTAAAATACATCTCAAAGAGAGGTTTAGTTCAATGCATTATATTCCTTCACAGACCATTATTTTGCTTCCAACAATTGTTCCTTTCTAGTAGAATAGATTAGTCAGTTGTTCCTTTACCAACTTTTCAGTATTTAGCCCAATTCTGACAGCCTATGCCAATACATGCTAGTGACATCAAAACAAGATATCAGGAGAAAGGTATCTGCAGAAAGGTGGGTCTTGTTGTGAGGGTTGCACATTGAACCCAGTATCTTATTTTCAGAAAGCTGACGAAAACATCAAAGACAAAGTAGTGGGAAGAATTACTTCAACAACTTAATAAGGTATCTTGAGGACATGGTATCCAGAAAATGCAAGCTAAGTGATATACAATATTTAACATCGATACACTGGAATTTTTATGCAAGTGCTTAAACTATTAGGTTCAGTAAAGAAACATAAACATTGATGAAATGCAATGTTTTGCCAAAATATGAGCACTGGTAGATGAGAGGATTTATGAGATTTACTCACAGTTGCAAGCCTTGAGCTCAGGAGGAACCACCACTGCAAGGAAACGCCCCTCAAGCAGTTTTCCTGTCATCCCAGTTGATCTAAGGAGGTGGGAGGACTCCTTCAGAGTCTCCAAAGAAAGGAATAATGGCTGCCTACTCCAGACCAGATGCTAGAAAAATCATTAGTACCACAAGAATACACAAGATAAAGATGCAACATCTTGGCCAGATGTACTAGAACCCAAGAAATCCCCAAGTCCTTATATTTTCTGAATTGATCATTAAAAAGAAACATGCAATTGTATTATCTGATCTCTGCTGGTATAACATTCAGCTAGTAACTTAAGTGCATCACCTTTAGCAATTTGCATCTGATTCAATTTGATGCTCCCACTTGCATCGGCTACAAATATTGCCTGCCATTGAAGACATACAAGAGTTTGCAAACATCAACAGTTATTCAGTAGGTAAGGAAACTGAAAGGTACTAGATCTCTCTTCTCTCAATGATAAGAATGAAACCCAACCAAAATGTATGGATCCAACTAGGTTGCCGTTTAGAAGGTCCAATAGTTTTAGTTAAAGCCACTAAGATTCATTTTGGTCTACTTCCAAGCAAAGCCATATACAATGTTGCATTGAAATCAACTGAAATTTGACTTCTTTTCCTCAGGAGACTTGACATGCACATAATAACTATCATTCATCAACAACAATGAAGATAAGAGACACAGCTGCAGATGGATTCTATATTTGAAACTAGATTTCTTCCTTTCATTCAAATGAAGTCAAAGATGAGTGCGTGAGTGTCAATTATTACCGGTGTTTGAGCTCTTCTTGCCGTTCCTTTAGTTCTCTTGTCAGTTTTCTCTACAAAGTGTAAAGATAACCAACAAAAAAGACCTTTCATTGCATTCTAAGCTAATGTTCAAATTTTTTGATACAAAATAAACCAATTCACTGCAACA
Source organism: Bruguiera gymnorhiza (assembly GCA_020883675.1). Lineage (NCBI taxonomy): Eukaryota > Viridiplantae > Streptophyta > Magnoliopsida > Malpighiales > Rhizophoraceae > Bruguiera > Bruguiera gymnorhiza. The sequence goes on along the minus strand of JAIRCJ010001062.1, from coordinate 6,288,078 downwards.
ATCATGGAATCAAATTCAACCAAATGCCCAAAAAGCAAAGGCACTGGGAATAACCTTTGGAGCATCATCTCAGCTTATCAACCTCTATCCTCTGAACATATTATGTTGTTTTTAACCTTCCATCCTTTCCTTGGCATCTCTGTGCTTGTTATGAAAACAAGCTTTTCATCTACCAAACATCCTTTCACGTTGAAGATAAATTCTACTGGTATTTGTTTGTGTTGTGTTCACCCCTTGTCCTCCAAGACAAACCAAATTACTCACATTTAAGAAAGATATTCAATATCTACTACTGTTCTGGGACGTAGAACCAGACGAAGAGGAGAGAAGGGGTATCTGATCAATGAAAAAAAAAAAAAAAGTGGCCAGAAGTGGGAAATTGACATTGGTTTGGGAGCAATGCAAGCTTCCAAACAAAATTAGATATAATAAACAAGAAAACATCTTGATATTTCTCTTCATTCTGCTCATCCAGAAAATCCTAATTTGAGAAGGAGGGAGACGGGGGTGGAAATTGTTAATTTGTTGCTCCTATGGTTCTCAGTGAGATGTAACCAGACAGAAAGCCCCTTTTACCTGTTTAAGACATTTCCATCTTGTTTATTGATTCAATAAAGATAAATGCAGTATCATAAGGAACAAGGATGCACATAAAAAATAATGAAGGAAAAACAAGGGAATTCATCTTCACCCACACAGCACACCCCTCCCCCTCCCCCAAAGAAAAATCTCCTTTCTTTCTTCAAAGCAAGAAGAGAAGTTTGCATAGACTTACTGAAGCTGGACTGCCATTCTCTTCCCAAATCTATGCCCTTAAAGGCTCGTACCTTCATGCTCTTCCCACCTTCACGTATTTAGCAAGAGATAGAAATGTCAGCATGATGAAAGAATAACCTTTAAGCCGAAGAAAAAAACAGAGGCCACGGTTAAGAAAGTAGCTACCTTCTTGATTGCTCCAAAGTTAATGCTACTGGACTGTTTACAGGTAAGCTCATGCATGGCTTTAGATATCACACAAAATGGAGAACAAGTTAAAAAATTGCTATTGCAAAATTTTTGTTCTCTTAAAGATCCAAAATAAGATAAAAAAAAAATTACCTACGTGTAGACTGTGGAAGGATAACAGTATTGTCTGAATATCATAGGCAAATGACCACTTATCTTACAGAGAAAAATCAAATATAGAGACAATCAATTGCATCTCAAAGTACAATGAAGGAACTAAGAGAGATGGAGAAATTGTTTGGGAAAGAAAGGGATTAATAGATTTTGTTCCAGCACAAACCATAAGTTTGCTTCTAAAGATTGTCCTATTCCGGCAGAATATGCTATCCTCCTTAAGATTAAGATATCCTCGATTCTCCCCACTCATCTACAAAACGAAAATCACTAAAAGAGACAATCAAAATCTGTTTGAAAATTTAGTTGCAGCCAAGCTCATTTAGATCCCCATAATATTGATACCCACAGATACTGAATTGAAAACCAATGAATCTTTGTTCCAATTTCTTGGCATCCAAATAGATAATCTAGGACTTGAACAGAGGAACTTGATGAAGTGGAAAAAAAAAAAAGCTTCACCATTCTAACCCTTAGGCTGTGCTTGGTTGGGAAGAAAGAGATGGAAAGAAAGGGAAAGCAAAGTAGTGAGATTAAAGTCTACATCCAGACAATCTTAAAAAAACAAATCAAGTTTATGTTCATTCTGTTGCTCAGGCATGTTCTCAGCAATGATGAGACAAGAAGAAAAACAGGTTCTCCCTCTTTAAGACGCATGACAGATCCAAAACAAAAAACAAGGAATAAAGGAAAGAAAAGTTTTATCCCCAAGCAGACTCTGGATGGATAGCAATACTGTCTGCACACCATGGCAGATTGACAATTCGTCCTACAGATACAACTCAGGTGTTAATGATTAAAATGTATCTCAAAGAAATGTTTAGTTTAATGCTTTACATTCCTTCACAGACCATTATTTTGCTTCTAACAATTATTCCTTTTGAGTATAATAGATTATCATCCAGCTCAGATATCCTTGATGCTCCACTTATCTTAGAAAATAAAAAATCACAGGAACACAGAATTTGTATCAAGAAATCCTCCATCAACAAATCTTGTCACAGCTTTGGTTAAAAAAAAAAAGAAAAAAACTAATGTTTTCTAAAATATCAATTACCTTCACAATAATCCTAGTACCCAAGAAAATTAAATAATTGAATACAAATGTCTTTATTTTTGCAATGTCTTGGGATCAAAGCAGATAACGAAAGACTTTTATTGCAATCAAGGAAAAATAAAAAAAGAAACAAACAAACAAACAAATAAAAGGCTCACTGTTCTTATCATGGGTGTCATAAATTCTGATCACAACCTATTTTCCACAAAAGCAGAGGACAAAGCACAGACAAGAAAGGGTGGTGAGAGACAAAATAAAAGACAAGAAGTCAAATCACTTGGAAAAAAAAAAATCAATTAGCTTACAATGAGCATAACCGAAATACACTTGAAAGAACAAAAATCAAGTTTCGTTGATGCAAAAGATCGACACAAATGAAATTTGAAAGAATCTAATCCAAGAATTCAAGAAACAAGAAGAAAAGGCATCGACAAAAATTACAAAAACCCCAAATGAAAAAACATCAGTTCCAACACACAAATAAAATAAAATAAAATAATCTAGAATTAACCATAGAAAAATATTGCAAAAAACCCGCAAAAGCAAAAACCCAAGAATGAACGATCAAGAAACTGTGTGTAGACGGCGCGGCTACTGAGTGCGAGTTATGGCTTTCTTGCTACCAATCACCATTCTTCTTTTCTTTGGTTTTTTTTTTTTTTTTTTATAATTTGGCTATTTTGGCAGGGACCCAAATAGAAGGAAATTGAAAGAACCCTAATCAAGAAAGAATGTGATTAATGGGCTCTGAAGAGAGGGATTTACAACTCCCTTTTTCTTTTTTTTTTTTTCTCAGAGGTCGAGCGGGAGACACAAGAAAAGCGCGCGCCAGAAGGCCTCTGCTGCCGCCTTTTATAAAATGTAGACGACATCGTTTTAACGTACTTTCTTTCTTTAACAATCCTGGTGAAGGCGGTAAGAAATGAATTGTCTATTTTACCCCTCAGTCTCCAACGACTACTTCTAACGTAAGAAGCACGAAGTGCCTTGGGACCCATGTGGTCCCCAAAACAAAAACACTCCGAAGCTTCAAAGCCTGCAACTTTTATTGAGGTATAATAAACGAGAAAACAAACCTCTTGATTTTTCTGCTCATCCATTGAAGCCACCTCTTGATTTTTCTGCTCATGTGATGGAACCCCTTTTACCTGTTTAAGAGATATATCGGAATTTTCATCTCGCTTGGTAAAGAAGAAGGACGCATAAAAAATAATGAGGGCAAGAGCAGATGTTTGAATAGCCTTACTGAACCTGGACTGCCATTCTCTACTTTTCTCAAATCCATGCACTTGAATGTTTGTGCATCTTCTCTACCGCCTTCATGTCTTCTGCGAGAGAAGGGATGCCAGTAAGATGAAAGAATAACCTTCAAGCTGAAGAAAAAGAAAAGAAAAGAAAAACTGGCAGAGCAAACTAGCCCCAAAAGCTTTAAGTAGTTACCTTCTTGATTGCTCCAAAGTTAATACCGGGGGAATGTTTACATGCAAGCTCACGTGCGGCTCTGAACATCGCACAAAAAGCAGAACAAGTTAAGTAATCACGATTGGAAAATTTATGTTCTCTTGAAGATCCAAATTTATGACTCTAGATATATCAAGATCACACATATCAACAAATTTAATCACAATTTGGTTGAAAATCTATTTTCAGCTAAGCTCATTTAGATCCCCATAACATTGCAAACCCACAGATGCTGAATAATTGAAAACCAATGAATCTTTGTTCTAATGTCTCGGCATACAAACAGATAATCAAGGACTTGGACAGAGCAACTTGATAAAGGGGGGAAAAAAGCTTCGCCAGGCTATATTTAGTTGGGAGGAAAGAGGTGGAAGGCAAAGGAAAGTAAAGAGATCCAATGCATACATCCAGACAATCTAGAAACAATGAAATCAAGTTTCTTTTCATTTTGTTGCTCAGGCATGTTCTCAGTGATGATGAAACAAGAAGAAAAAGAAGTTCTCCATCTTTAAGACATATGTCAGATCCAAAGCAAAAGGACAAGGACTAAAGGAAAGAAAAGTTTTACACCCCCCCCCCAAAGCAGACTCTGAATGGACAGCAATACTGTCTGTACACCATGGAAGATTGACAATTCATCCTACAGAAACAACTCGGGTGTTAGAAATTAAAATGCATCTCAAAGAGATTTTAAGTTCAATGCATTATATTCCTTCGCAGACCATTATTTTGCTTCCAACAATTGTTTCTTTCCAGTAGGAGAGATTAACCCAATTGTTCCCTCACCAATATTTTCAGCATTTGGGCCAATTCTGCCAGCCTATGCAAATATACGCTAGTAATATCAAAACAAGAAATCAAGAGAAAGGTATCAGCAGAAAGGTGGGTATTGTTTTGAGGTATTCACATCATGCAAGAAATAAACTTGAAAGTTCAGAAAAAAAAAAAAAACTGACCAATAAAATTAACCCCAAGAACCATTGCTAAGTGAACATTTACCTTCTTGACTGCTCCAAAATTAGTGCTGTTAGAGTGTTTAGAGTTGAGCTGACTTGTAGCCCCGAACATCACAAATCTAAATCACAAGATTTATGTTCTCTTGAAGATCCAAAACAAAAAAGAAAAAGAAGAAAAAAATAAAAGTTTTACACCTACCTAAGCAGACTCTGGATGTACTGTCTGCACATCATAGCAGATGATCATTTGTCCCACAGAAACAACTCAATTATTGGTGATCAAATTGCATCTCAAAATGCTCTTTAGTTTAATTCATTATGTTAGTGGCCAAATTGAATTTTCCTGATAATCTTGTGCAACAATAAGCAAGGAGTTTTTAGGATATCAAAAATGCAGATATCAATTACTTACTCAGGGGAAATTTTATTTCATAAGAATGCATCTTATGTCCCTCAGCACCAAGCAACCCTGGACGTAAGCAATGGATAGAACACATTCCAGGTTGGATGTCGTCAAATTAGGCCTTCCACCAGAATGATTTCCTGAAGCATATGCAAATAAGATCTTTCCCAATATTGCAAATAAGATCAACAATAAAACTTTTTGGCAAGTGAAATCACTTCTTTGCCTGGAAAAAAGATGAGAGAGATAAAGATCATTCTCCCAATTCTCATAAATCCCGCTCTGTCAGAGGCCATACATTCTGAAGAGGGCCATCAAATCTGGCAGGGATTATTTCAACTATGAAGGCAACTCAATTGAAAAGTTCAACTAAGGAAATGATAAAGAAAAGCTTGTATTGATGAACATGATCTACACAATGAGAAAAATAGTCGATGCCCCCACTTGCATCAACTACAAATATTGCCTGCCAATAAAGACAATATAAGATTTGGCAAACATCAACAGTTTATTCAGTTGGTAAGGAAATCAGATGGTACTAAATTCTTTTCTGTCAATCATGAGAAACCCAACCAAAATGTACAGGTCCAAGTATGTCAAAATGGTATACACCGTTGAGAAGGTCCAATAGTTTTGGTTAAAGCCACTAAGATTCATTTTGATCTACTTCTAAGCCAAGCCATATATAGTGTTGCATTGAAACCAAATGAAATTTGAGTTCTTTTCCTGAAAAGACTTAGCATGCACAGAATATCCATTACGCATCAACAACAAAGAAGACAAAAACAACTGCAAGAGATTCTGTATTTGAAACTAGATTTCTTCCTTGTGTTCAAATAAAGTCAAACATGAGTGCAAGAGCACTAATTATTACTAGTACTTTAGCTCTTCTAGCTGTTCTTTTAGTTCTCATGCCAGTTTTCTCTACAAAGTGCAAAGATAACCAACAAAAAAGACCATCCATTGCATTCTAAGCTAATGTTTAAATTTTTTTTATACAAAATAAACCAATTCACTGCAACATTCATGGTATCAAATTCAACCAAATGCCAAAAAAGAAAAGGCAGCAGGAAAAACCTTTGAAAGCATCATTTCAGCATGTGAAGCTCTATCCTCTGAACATATTACATTTTTTTTTAACATTTCATCCTCTTGCTTGTCTTCTGAACTTATTAAGAATGGTTGTCTAAGACCTTTCTTGAGTGCATCATTTTCTGCTGGTCCTAGCATTTGCAGGGAGTCAAACACCATTACACACACACTGATAGAAGCTATCTTAATATTGTTGAATGGAATTTCTAATGCTGGTGACAAGTGTACCACTAATCTAAGTTATTATATATAGAATCATTGAAAACTATTGACATGTATGTGATCCTTTTCCACTTCAATAAGACCAATTTTGAGGAAATTTAGAAGTTTTGCAGTACATTTAAATAATGACATCCAAACACCATGCTATAAAGCAAACAGGTTTCTGTTGGAGATGACAAGGAATCCCAGCCGTTAAGCCTAGAATCTTGAGTGTTTTCTTTGAATTAGGAAGTAATTCAATACAAAGATCTGATTTTTGTTCTACCAAATCCTAGAATTACTACCTTGAGAACTCCAATATTCCAATAAGTCATTTGCCCAAAAGGAACAAATGACCGACAACAATTTACCTATAGGGATGCCAATCATAGGTCATTAACGGTATCAGTATCGTTTTGCAGAGTCCTCATTTTTCTTTGTTTATTCTTGCCCTATATCGTCAATCCTCAAACAAATTACATCATCAACAAGACACCTATAAAATTAGAAGGAATATTTCCCGTCCAAGTCTGGAATACTTTGGATCTCACACAATTATTTTGCTGTGTCCCACTTTGAGCTATCTACATCACAAGATTCTGTCTAACCTATTTCTTTTAACATATAGCTCCTGCCAAAAGTAGCAAGGAATCAAGGCAAGAATAAAAGGTAACAATCTGATCATAAAAAGCAAGCAGTTTAACTGAATTTTTGTAAACATATAATTCAGGCAATCATGAGTTGAACAGGAATACCTGCATTGGATTCTTGTCCTGCATTGGTTGAGATCAACGCGTACATCCAGACAATCTTATAGGAACCAAATTGAGTTTCTGTTCATTTAGCCGCTTTTGACATGTTCTCAGCGATCATAAAACAAGAAGAAAAACAAGTTAGTTCTCCCTCTTTAAGACATATGTCAGATCCAAAACAAAAGAAAAAAAAAAAAAAAAAAACAAGGAAGAAAAGAAAGAAAAGTTTTACCCCCCGAGCAGACTGTGGATGGACAGCAGTACTGTCTGCACAACATGGAAAATTGACAATTTATCCTACAGAAACAACTCAGGCGTTAGTAACTAAAATGCATCTCAAAAAAATATTTAGTTCAATGCATTATATTCCTTCACAGACTATAACATTGCTTACAACAATTGTTCCTTTCCGGCAGAATAGATTATCATCATGTTCAGATATCCTTGGTTCTCTACTTATGGAAAATAAGAAATCACAAGAACACAGAATTTATATCAAGAAACCCTCCATCAACAAGTCTAGTTACAACTGTGGTTGAAAAACTAACTTTGGCTAAAATATCATTTACATTCCCAATAATATTGGTACTCATGGAAATTAAATAATTGAATACATATGGCTTTTGTTTTTCAATGTCTTGGGATCAAAGCAAATAATGAAGGATTTGAACATTGAGATCAGGGGAAGAAAAAAAAAGAAACAAACAAAAGGCTTACTGTTCTTGTCATGGGTGCCATAAATTTTGATTGCAATGCAACCTATTTTCCACAAAAGCAAAGGACAAAGGACAAAGCACAGACAAGAAGGAGCGGTTAGGGACGAAACAAAAGACAAGTAATCAAATCACACTTGGGGAAAAAAATCGATTAACGTACAATCAACCGATTGAACAATAAGTATAACCGACATACACTTAGAAGAACAAAATCAAGATTGCGAGGAGCAAAAGATCAACCACAAGAAACTCGAAAGAATCTAATCCAAGAATTCAAGAAAGCATCCATCTACAAACCCAAGAAAGAACAATCAAGAGGAACAGAAAAACAACAACCCATTTGAAGAAAACCATCCATCTAACGCAAACAAAAACATCTAAAATTAACCGCAGAAAAAATGTCCGAAACCCGCAAAAGCACAAACCCAAGAAAGAACAATCAAGAGGTATCCAAATGCAGAAAACTACTTTCAAGAACGGACTGGGTGTAGACGCTCTTCGGTGGAGCCACATTATGTCTCGAAAGGGTTCTGGAAACAGCGGGCACCGAACGGGCGAGTTATGGCTTTCTTTGTGTACATGCAGCGATCTCCATTCTTTCTTTCTTTCTTTTGTTGGCTATTTTGGCAGAAACACACAAAAAAAAGAAAAAGAAATTCCCAGAACCCTAATCAGATATATATTAAAAAAAAAAAACCAAAGAAAAAAAGGGATTAGGGTTAATGGCTGATAAAGGGTGGCGTTCCTTTCCACCATTCTTTCTCCGGCGTTTAGAGAGAGAAAGAGAATCGTAGAGGGAGCGCGCCATGGCTTGGGATTTTTGGAGGGAGGGGGTCAGCCTTTTAACAGAGACGACGTCGTCCAGCGGATTTTTTTTTTTTTGGTGTTTTTGGGTTTTTGTCAATCCTGCTGCGGTGGGAAGAACTGAATTGTCTGTTCCACCCCCGGCCTCTAACGGCTAGTTTTTCTTAATGTCTGTTCCTCCGACACTTTCTTTTTTTTTTAAAAAAATTATTCTTATTTTTTGGTTTAATATTTATTATTTTTATTCTATACAACTAATGGCTGTCCGATCCCATCCCAAATTCCCTGCTAAATTTTGAACCGCACAACAGTTTTCTTTTTTTTTTTTCTTTTTTTTTACTTTATAATGATAAGTATCTTAAGGGAAGCCTAGCCCAATTGGGTAGGCCCACAAAGACGGCTTAAGTTTCAACCGAGCAACAACGTAAAAGCTTATTTTCTTTTGTTTTTTGTTTTTTGTTTTTTTTTTTTTTAAATCTTGGACTCTAATGTTGAGGGGAGAGAGTGTGGATTTATAGAAACAAAAATACTAACTTTATTGAGAACGAGGAAATATCCCATCAGGCAAAGAAGAGTCTTCAATAAAAGACAACGTTACAAGCATATTACTGACGTGTCAAAGTGTTATTAACTTGGTGTAGACTTTTTCCCTAAAAAACAAAAAAAAAGCTTGGTGTACACTTCCACTTAATTAACCATATGCACTTAAGAATTTCTTGGCAGGGATATGGATCATAACATGAAAAAAAAAAACAAACAAACAAAAAAACAAAAGAAGTATCGAGCTCAACATAAATTAGCAGTTTTGTTACTGTACCAGCCACCAAGAGAAAACGGGGTTTTTGGGAGGATCATCAATAGAAAGCGTTGATTCTCTTGATCACACATTGAATAAAGAAGAGAAAGGGTAAAGGGTAAGTCTAAATGATTTCGCTAATTCTGATCCAAGACAATTGACAACTCTGGTTAACACAAAGCTCCTTATGCCAAGAGGCCCAGCTCCTAAACCAACCGATATCTTTTGAGGCATGCATACATCCTACGGACAGCAAATTCAATCCCACAGAACATAGGCATGGACCTATGTCCATAAGCAATGTAGACGTGTGACAAACACGGAAACACCAGCATAGACTTCTGAGTGCTCTCCTGCTATATAAAGCTCATAAAGGCTCGAAACCCCACTCAAAATACCCACTTTCACTATCAAACCATTGCCAGAACCACCCCAAATCAAACCTGAAATGTTGCTACCATCGCCTGCCGGTAATGTTCGACATTCTCCTCTGTTTCTTTCTCTTCAATGCTAGAAATTATCCAGCCGTGGCCATCACTTCACCGCATGACATCTCGGCTCTTAGAGCCTTCAAGGCCTCAATTAAGCCAAGTTCAATTCCACCATGGTCCTGCCTAGGCTCGTGCGACTTCGCCACCGACCCATGTGCAGTCCCTCGCCGAACTCACTTCACCTGCGGCATCACCTGTTTCCCTGACTCGATACGGATCACCCAACTCACTCTTGACCCCACTGGCTACTCGGGCCAACTCACCCCTTACGTTTCCCAAACTTTGACCTCTCTGCTAACAGCTTGTTTGGCCCAATCCCGTCCTCCATTTCCTCTCTTATCAACTTCCAAATCTTGACTCTCCGTTCCAACTTAATCTCTGGCTCAGTCCCCAGCTCAACCACCAACCTGAAGTCCCTGGAGTCTTTACATCTTTCACGTAATTCTTTATCTGGGTGCCTTCCAAAAACCATTAATTCTTTGAGGAGACTCGATCTTAGTCACAATTTAACTGGGTCTTTACCAAAACTGCCATATACGTTACTGGAATTAGCTACAAAAGCAAAAATCTTTATCTGGGTCACTTTCAAAATCGTCTTTTGATGCGTTAACTCGGTTGGAAGTGATTGAACTCAGTGAAATGGAAAAATAGCCGTTACAGGGCGAGGGTTTGGGGGGCCACAAAAAGGGCAACGGTCGAGTTTTGCCAATAACCCGCGCGGAGGGGTACTCGGGAGTGATTATATGGTGCGTTTGACGCGTAGTGATTCTTGTAGCTTTATTCACTATTATACTGACACGTGGTGTTTTGACGAAAAATCGAAAATACACATAAAAGGAAAATTGTACGGTTTTATTACACTTCCTGGTCTTTATTGTTGTGCACTGAATCTCACAGACAATCTGTTTGTCTTGTAAAGTGAAGCTTCAATGCCAGGATTTTTGGATCTCTTTCAACTTGGGACAAGTGTCGATCCCACCTCATCTAAACTGAGTTATGGCGTGAATCTCACCCATGAAAGGAGCTTTCAACTAGTATTAGTTGGTTCCTAGGCATGGAAATATGGAACAATCAATAGAACATTGCCACCTTCTGTTGTCAAAATAATCATTGATTAACCATTGACTGTTGTTTTCGCGTAAATAACGTGCTAAGTTGAATTTGCATTGGCATAAATAATGGTAAGTAAATTTCAGCCATGGTAAGCTAAACCCACGGTCTTTTGGTCGTTAAAACATTTCCATAATACCTTCCTTCTTTTTTTTTTTGACGTGAATTGAGAGTGTAGCTAAAACATGTATTTTCAAGTTGGATTGCATAACCAATACATCCGAGGAACTGTGTTCTGTTGCCACTACTAGAACCGAACTTAACAGCGATGACAGTAACTCCCTCTATAATGCAGATAGAGCATATATCCATACTTAGTCTCTTTGTACTTGATCTCTAATCCATTTTGTCGCCACCCATTTCTCCCCTTTGATCACTGGACAGCTTCCATGGAGAGATGTCTGCACATTTTGCGCCGCACTATAAATTTAGCTTTATAAACAACTTTATATCACTAGAGGAACCCAAGAATAGTAAGGTGGCTCAGTTATGGTGATCATAGGTAGAGACGTAGATGAAGTCTCACCAGTTATGTTAAGATGTGCAGGATCAGATGCCAAATTAATTGGACAAGTGTGGAAGAAAAAGAGGAAGGAATAGGTAAATCAGGAGATTCACAAAAACATTAAAAGTTGGCGGTTGTATGCTAATGGCAGATGAAGTGAGAAAAAGAACATTACCCAATCAATCGTGCCATTTGGAAGCAGTGAATAAAATAGCAGTCCATCACCTTGCCGAGGCTTCACTTTTAAACCAATACATTTTCTGAAATCATAGCCTGAGCTGATTTTTGGGTCATTCTACAAACAAAGGACCAGGGAGATCATATGCACGCCAGATGACAAACAATAAAGCAGTAAGTGGACAAACATTATTACACACCTCGAAAGGGAACATAGTTTCTCCACCTTCTTCCACATCAGATAAGTACAACAAAAAAGAAGCAATCTGCATTATGTTTAATCAACAAAAACATCAAACTTCAAAGCAATAAGAAAGTTCAAAAAGAAACTTTGGAGCAAGAAGGCCTTATGAATAAAAAACATGCTGTACCCACTCTGCCAAAGAATGTTAATGCTATGAGAATACACACCTTCATTATTTTTACAACTGCAAACAGACTGATTGGCAGAAAATAAGGCCAAAAGCTAGATAATTATTGAGATAAGAAGAACCTTCTCCACGCCAAAAAAGTGCAAGGAAAAGCATATTATTAGAATATAACAAATGCTTGAAAGTAATGTTGATCTCTTCAAGCAAGCAGTATTCTTGTGAGGGCTCCAATTATTGTTGCATCAACTAGGTATTATGATGTTTAAGAAAAAAAAAATTATGTGCAGAGGAGTGCCAGTTAACTAAACAGTGAAGAAAGTAAAGGAGACAATTGTTACCTACCCTTTGACTTGTCTGTGGACCATATTCAGCTGGATTAAATGAGTCATAGTGTGAATCATACTTCTGCCCAATTTCATAGCGCAGAATGTTGAATGCCTGCGATAGGGTCATTAGGTTAAAAAGTTCATAGAAGGTACTGTGATGCTAAGCATTCTTTGGCCAAAAGATACAATTAAATCATACTATTCAGAGTACGATTTCACCAGTGCATTTGTTTGCAAGCACCATCAAAGCAGTTCACCATCATTGAGATCAAACAAACTATAGATTGACTAAATGCATCACGCATTCTTTGGCCTTTTTTTTTTTTCCTTTTAGAAATTTACCTTCTTTTACATAGAACACACACAAAAAAAAACAAACTTTAGGGGTTATAAATTCAGTAACTAGTTACATAACTTTTAAACCCATAAAAGGGAGGAGAAACAAAAAGTGAAGGCAAATAACAAGCAGATGCCCAGGAGCAAGGCTCTGTATGGATAATCACAGACAACAGATCAATCTGTGGCAAAATAAACAAGCTAGTCTCATGGGGTAAAATCACAACACAAGGTTTGTGGCTTTTCCCATTGATACAGCCTTTCACAAATGCACATTGGTTGTTCCGTTGGTGATGCATTAATCTGCTAAAACGTGGAAATCACTGAAGCATTTTTCTATGTCATCAGAAAGGAAAAAGAAGAGAGAGAGAGAGAGAGAGAGAGAGAGAGAGAGAGTTCTTCCTTTTCATTAAATGTGCTTAATACTGTTAGCAAAAGTAAACTCCAACATTTTGCCTGATTGCATGATTACAGCGTGCAAAATACCTCTCCATAAGACTTTGGAAGCATGGTAGCTCTAGCAATTTTCCGCTCAATGAATTCCAAGGTTCCACTACCATCTTCTGATGCACTGATAAACGTGCCAGAACTGTTGTGAAGAGTTGTAGCGTCAACGGCATAACAGACCCATTAATCTAGATTCTTGAGAGTTGTAATGTCTAGGTGCATGTTGCATTAAAAAGTAAATGAAAATCAACATAGATACCTTGTTCTGGTCCCCTTGGTGCTCTCAACAGTTTCTCCTTTTCGCAAAGCCAATGCAGATGGCCTCAGGCGAGACTTTGCCATTTCAATTATTGTGTTGCATTGTTCTAAAGTTGCAAAGCTCGGAAAATAAAGAGCTCTTGGTTTCCAACTTAACACCTACAACAACAAAGACAAGGAATGCCAAGCACCAACAGGTGACAGCTAACTTCAAAACTTTCAACCTTGGGCCATAGATAGCTTATTATCCGTTTCCCCAAAAGATGAACCTTATTTATACCAGGTTATACTAATTAGCAAGCTTCTATTTGAACTAAGGATTTACGGTGCCACCTCCTGATCAAATGTTTTCGGGAAGGCAAAAATCTATAAATATCAAATTTTAGGGATTCTAAGATAGTCTATGTTCCAATCAAATCTCGGGACCAATGACGCATAGACCTACACAAATCCCCTAAAAATTCTAAATCTAACACAAACCCACCATTATCTGATCTCAATCGAATTTATAAGCCTTGAAATCCAATTCCAGTCTCTTTTTGTCCAATCCGTACTGTTTAACATCTCGAAAAGCATAAACTCAGTGAATGTACGAACAACTAACCTGGAAAGGAATGGATTCAATAGCAGGCTCTCCGGTGACGCCATGTGGCATCGAACCGTGCTCCCCCTCTACAATTTCAAGGCTTCTCAACCTCGGTCTAATAATCGGCGCATCCTGCTACCCAAAATCCAACCCACAATTCAGCCCCCAATTACACACATTGTCACACACACACACACACACACACACACACACACATTTAAAGGGTACCTGAGAGTGAGAGAGGAAAGTGGAAAGGTAAAAGCCGGCGAGGAAGAAGAGAAAGCATAGGAAAGAGGCCGCTGGTAACCCTAGCTTTGTTTTTGATCGCTTCGTTTTGAGTTTCATCTAACTGGGGTTTCCTCTTCTTCTTCCTCTTCTTCTTCTTCTTCTTCTCCAACAATGGCGGATCGTGTCTAGTCTTGGGGTCAAATTAGTTGGGTTTATTCGACAAAATTAAGAAACAAGATTACAAAAGTGTCGGGGAAACAGGAAACGTGTGAACGTTCGGTTTTGGCAAAAACGCGTTAAAGGTGGCGGGAGACGGTTCCTTTGCTTCTTTCCCCTCTGATCTGCTCCGTCTCCTTTAATTTTAACTTCTTTCCGTCCACGTCAGGACTTCCTGTCGCTGTCGGTCTCTGTCGCTACCTGGGAATCTGCGAACCGAACGGTGTCCTGCCGATGGCCCCACCTACGTACTCGTTTCTACTGGTCTTTTGAGAATTCTTTCTCGTGCTTTCGCTGCATTAAGGTTGCCCACGCGACGTTCTTTTCAATCGAAACATTCTAAATTATAAGCACCCCGTTTCTTATCTTCTTAATTATCAGGGAGACATTAATTTTTTATTTGCAATTTTCAGTTTATTCCTTATCTATATTTGACAAGAAAGTAGGAAAAAAAATTATTAGATCTCGTTTTTACTTTCAATGAAGACTTTAGCATTAATTTCTCAATGATGTGAATTTTTTTTTTTTGGGTAATAAACAAAATTCTCGCCGTTCGGCAAATTTCTACCCAAATCTTGTTGAACCCGTAGCTGCCCAATCCCACAAAGATCTTGGCAAAAAAAAAAAAAAAACGGAGTAATTTTATTAATAAAAATATATCAAACAATTATATTTATCAAAAAATATATATATATATATGTACGTGCAAATATAAAAAGTAATAACACGAGCGACTGCACCTACTAATCCACAATCTAGGGTGATCTATAGATAAAAATAAAAAGAAAAAAAAAGTATCACTATGTAAATATAAACTAAGAAATACATGCAAAATTTGAAAATTTTCATTAATTTTGATTAATTATATATATATATATATATTTTTTTTGATTGGTTATATTATATTTGTGATTTTCAGTGAATTCTTGAGATTAAACCAGATAATTTTTTCCAAATGAAAATGATGGTGATCTAGTTACTCAATCTAAACTATTCATACAATAATTGAAAATTATTTAATGAATATAATAAAATTGTCTATAATTCAAAAAGTATCGGTTCCTTCAGACACAGCGGAAGTATGGAGAATGGGCCACAAGCGGCTCTATTCAAAACCCGAATGTTTCGGTGCCGAAGCCCAATAATTAAATATTTATTATTTAAATATTATTAAATTTAAATTTAAATTTATACATTAAAACGCTTAGATTTATTTTCATTAAAGTAAACATTAATATGAAAACACAAAACTAAATTCGAAAGGAAACCTTCCACTTCTTTTAACCGTTGATCGCGGGGGCCTTCCACATCTTTGAAGTGTCGCTTTCGAACAAGAGACTGAGAAAATTAAACATTACTTGCGACCTTTATGATTCATTACAGCTAACGTTCAACATTCATTCAAACACTCTCTCTCCGTCTACCCGCACTCACCTAAGAAAAGCCAATTCTTTTCGTGCACTCAAAGCCAAAACAAAAATCATTAACAGAAAAGAGATGGGTCCCTTTAAAAATCGAACTATAATTATATTATTTATAAAATTAAACCCAAATCAACTTGCATGTCTGAAAAATTAAAAAGCAAAAAATAAAAATATATAAATTAATTGTTTTATCTTTTAGGGGAAAAAAATCAATAAAAATTGGGACCAAAACTAAAAAGAAAAACCAACTGAAATTATCGCTAATTTTTAATAATATATTTAGAGTTAGTATAAAAAAATCTCACCATCTCTCGGCGTTTCAGTTCCAAACTCCCCCACAGTTTTCAACCTTTGCTGCTTCTGCGAATTTCACTAGAATTTTCGCTTAATTAATTTACTTATTTATTTGTGGTATCTATTTTAGTTTTCATTTTCTCAACAAAAAATTAAAAAAAAAAATTTCTATTTGAGTGACCTGCGATCGCCTTGGATTGGTCGCTTGGTGGTTGTTTGCTGCTAGAAGTGCATGACGAGCGTGTCGGAGCTGTTTTACCAGAGGAGGTCGCGCGTGGGCCGGCCGGTCGACGATTTGGGACTCGAGCCTTCGATTTCCGATGGCAGTTTCCACCGTGCTGGTCACAATCGTCGACGCCATCATAATCATAGTCATCATCAGGAGCATCACGGTCGGCATGATTTCGACGGCTGTGATCGTCTCCGGACATTGTCTCCGCACTTGCGTGACCATCCTTGCCATCGGCTGTCTTCCTTGCCTGTAAGCACCGGAAAATTTTAAAGTCTGGTCTAATTTCCGATTGGTTGCCGAGAAAATACAAAGAAAGAAAGAGAGGGAAATGCCACGATTATTATTGTTATTTTTATAGTCTTTTTAACGTAACTTAAAATAAATTAAAAAAAAAAATTGCGCTACTTGAAATTGAATATTTTCTGGGGGAAAACTATGCATTTGTTTGGGAAAACTGTAAAAATTTGCTTGTTTTCTCATTTTTGGATCACATTCAGGGGTCTCAGGAGCGCGCATCGGTCCGGCTCAATCAAAGTACCAGTCAAATTGTACCTAGCAACGCTAGTAACACAGAGAGTTTAAGTAGCAGTAGCAGGAGCATTCAAAGATTGACTAGAAATGAGAGGCTTCCTGGGACTGTACTACTTGCAAGGGCAAGGCTTCTCGAGAGATTGAGAGGGGTGTCTCTCTCCGAAAACAGGTGATTTTAGTACCCTTTTTGCCTTTCTTCTTTGTGTGGCTCGAATTTTTGTATTGCCCATCGCAGATTTGCTTGCTTGGTGAGAATGATGGTAAAGCATGGATTTTTCAAGTTTTGATGTTGTCACATAAAGTGTTCTGGTTTGCTTCCAGGTGCTTTTAGTTGAGTATTTACATAATATTAGTCTTTATAAAGCCATTAATTGTGTATGCTAGAGGCTGCGCGATGCTGTTGCTACTCTCCTCGAGCCATTACCACTAAAATTCCTTTTCCTCCTACCTTTTTAGCTAGGGCCTTTTATCATTATCATCACAGTTATTATGCCTATGATATTTCCTTTTTTAGTTATTCTTATTCCATCTATGTTGCATGTAGTTGTCGGTTTCTGCTGCTACTCTTTCTGTTTCCACTTGCTACTGGCAATTATTGTAAATGATGCGATTGCTTAGGAATACATGGACTATATCTGTCGGTGCGATGACACCATTCACTGCAGCTTTCTTTGGTAGCTTTTCTATACTCCTCTTAGAGTCATTTGTAAACTTGGTCATGGTTTGAATTAAAGGTGCTTGTGACTTTGGTCTTATATAGGCGAAATGGCAGAGCTTCATTTGGCATTTACAACAGGGAGCATACATTTGGTGATGACCTAAGGATTATTGAAGAAGGTGACCGGGGAACTGACATTTCCACGAGGAGGTTTGGAAGTGTTTCCCCTTTTACAGACTCAACCTTGCAAGTGGAAAGATTAGCATTGGAGCAGGATTCATCAAAGAAGAAACCGCCGGGTCTAGCTCAAGAGGCCCTCAAAGGTTTGAGGTTGGAGGTATTTAGCCACTTGGAAGAAGATGCCAAACGGGAAGTTTCACTGTCATTGGATTGTAGCATATGTCTAGAGAGTTTTGTTGAAGGAGATGAGCTGATTCACTTGCCATGTGAGCACAGGTTTCACTTTACCTGCTTGGATCCTTGGGTTCGAACTTGTGGGGACTGCCCATATTGTCGAAGAGATATTGCAGTGATTAGTCGTCCATCATGAGGAGGAGGATGAAGACTTTCCTAAGAATATTTCTTTATTCTTGTGTGGATGGCATTCCATTAGAGCGGAAGTCTTCATTAGGTAATATTTCCGTGCATGGGTTTTGTTTTGCCCTTTAATCTATAAGAGTCCCTATCTTTTGTTTTTAACCTGTATTTATACGAAGATTTGACCTTGTCCTGTTTCGTGTTTATTTTTTCTTGGTATGCTTCTATTTTCATTTTTGTCACAATTAATTCAAGTACGGACTCCTCCAATGTGCGAAGCACCCTCCCTCCAGCAATGCAGCCGCTGAATCATCTGAAAACCCCGTTAATCATTGTCACCCCACAGACTCAAGCCAAGATCTCCTCTCAGATTCTAACACAATCTCTGGTATAAGTGCGTATCTTCTCTTCTAAATCCCCCACATGCCCCATAAGCACATTGGAATCCCATGTCACAAAAACAGAGATCTTTTTCACCTTATTCTAGCGACCTACTTTTTTTTAAGTGGAAATGCCACTAACTCGATCGTACACTCTTTGGATATCCAATTGGATTTCCAGATCATATCCTTGAATCTCAGAAAGCTTTTTGGATAGCAGATTAGAGGCATGGAACAGTTACAGCCTTTACGGGAAGAGAGGGTACAAGATTCTTCCTTGGAATAGTCTTGGGGAATCTTAATGGGTCTGTTGATAGTCCAGAATTGGTCGACGGTCCATTGGATGATCACCTTTGAGTAGTGCTGATTAAACAATATATATTAAAGAAACCTTATTCATGGAGTCTTCGAGAAAGAATTCCATTCCACTAATGGGTACTCGCAGGGGGTGCTAAGCACAAGGGCGGGCAGTTTCCAGAAACAGCAGATTTGATCACTTCTGCCATTGCCGGAGATGATTTCGAGAGATTGATTTACTAAGAAAAAGGGCATGAAATCTTTTGGCCATATTCTCTTCTCATCCGTGTTCTTTGGTCTCGGCCATACGTTACTGTTGATGGAGCCCCTGGATAATCTATGTACTATGTTAAAAAGGATAATTTCATTCTGAAATGACTATTCAGAATTTACCCATTTGCCTTTCGTAAGGATGCGTTCTGCATCATTGTATAGGATATCTGGGCCATGCTTTACCGTGTAGAGAACAAAGCATTCGATTCCAACCGTGGAAAACAACGGGCATCAAGCTGAATTCAAAATCAATTGGCAACTCATCCCACTCACCGATTCCAATTGCAACTCCCAACCCAAAATCCAACCATACGAACAATTATGAACCCTGTTGCCAACAAACTTCTTCTGGCCCACCCATGCATGACACGACCCTTCTCTTTCTTTAGGCATTTATTTATTTATTTTAATACCACTGGTCAATATTTTGGTCCAAAAGTCAAAACAAGAACCGTTATACCAAGACCAAACATGAACAAAACATAAGAGAAAAAAAAAAAAAACAAAAATTGCCTTCGAGTGGTTGTTGACTCAGGAAGACTCAAGTGAAGTAAGGTTTTAAAAATTGAACCAGTCAACCAAAAATTTTAAAAATTTAAAATCTAATTAATATAATTAAGATTAAATTAGTAAAATTAATATTTAATATTAAAAAATAAAAATAATTTAATATATATATATATATACATAATTATATATCATACAAAAATATTCATAAGAAAAAAATTTAAATATAATAAAATTAATCTCTTAATATTAATAATAATATTTATAAAATATATTGCAATTAAAATAAGTAAAATATGAATATTTAATAATATATATATATATCTTAAATTTTAAAATAATAATAAAAATAACATTAGTTCAAAGAAAATTTTAATTTTTTTAATTATTTTATCATAAGACTTAGATCTCATTCATGAATTTTTAGTTAAACTAATGTATTCACTAATTTTTATATTAATTTTTAATTTGAAAAAAATTAAACTAAACTATGAACCAAATTTTAATTTTTTTTAGTTAAATTAACCGGTCCGATTCCGCTCCTAACACACCGCAACGAAGACCAACAAAGAAACAAAATATCCCAATTGCCAATAAATACAAATAATGTTAAAAAAAAAAAAAGTACACGCGGGGGGGGGGGGGAGGGGATGAAGACAAAATAAATAAAAGGAAACTGAAGAGGAAGTTACTCAGCCGCGTAGAGTACAGACTAAGAAACGAAGAACTCGGACCTTTCCCTTCTTTCTTCCGCTTCACGCGGCATCTCTCTCTCTCTCTCTCTCTATCTCTCTTCACCTTTGGTCCCTTTTAGCAGTTGTATATGATATAAGTCCGATCTTTACAGAGGAGAGAGAGAGAGAGAGAGAGAGAGAGAGGGGAAGAAATAAATTTGAAGAAAAAAAAGAGAGAGGAAATTGACCAAAAAAAATACGGCGACTTGAGGGGGGAATTGGCGAGAGGATGTTGCGTGCGTGTTGCAGGCCGCTGGAGCGATGCTTCGGGAGGAGAGCGGGCGGCGGAGATGGGTTGATGTGGCACGCGGATTTGAGACCGCACGCGTCCGGGGACTACTCGATTGCGGTGGTTCAGGCGAACTCCAATTTGGAGGATCAGAGCCAGGTCTTCACGTCTCCTTCCGCCATTTATGTCGGCGTCTATGACGGCCATGGTGGACCCGAGGCTTCTAGATTTGTTAACATGCATTTGTTCCCTTTTATGCACAGTAATTCTCTCTCTCTCTCTCTCTCTCTAGAATTTTCTAATTATATGTTTCTTTCTTTTTTTTTTTATTTACTGGGATTTAGCTTTTGCTTTTATGGTCTGTGTGTCACAATTAAGTTGATGGATAATAAGACAGAGCGAAGGGGCTTTAACTTAATTAATTAGTTCCCTCTCTCTCTCTCTCTCTCTCTCTCTCTCTCTCTCTCTCTCTCTTTCTTGTTTTGTGCTCCAAAGCCAAAGGATTCTTCAGTCATCTGAATTTAGTGGTTTGTTTGCTTGGTGGGAAAATATTGGGATGTTGAATTGTTGGAAAAGATCGAAGGTAAACTAGAGGTGTTATGAGCAATGACGTTTGTCTTCAATTAACTAAGGACTCGATTTTCTTTTATTCCAATGAAAGTAAAGATGCAGAGAGGGTCAGATTTTTTTTTCTTCTTTTTTTTTTGAAGGAAAATGGGTTACCACATATTTGGATTTAACTTGCTTTTGAGCAACAGGATTCCGGCAAGTTCGTCTCTTTATAGATCTCTAAGACTTCTGTTTTTAAGCGCAGAATTCGCTACGGAACAAGGGGGTTTGTCAGCAGATGTAATAAAGAAGGCATTTAATGCAACTGAAGAGGAATTTTGCCATTTGGTGAAGCGATCATTGCCCGTCAAGCCACAAATTGCTTCAGTTGGATCGTGTTGTTTAGTTGGCGCGATATCGGATGATGTTCTGTATGTTGCAAATCTTGGAGACTCAAGGGCAGTTCTTGGCCGGGGAGTTTCCGAAGATAAGAAAAAGCCTGTAATAGCAGAACGATTATCTACAGATCATAATGTTTCTGTTGAGGAAGTGAGGAAGGAGGTTGAGGCACTTCATCCTGATGATTCACATGTTGTAGTTTATACACGAGGCGTTTGGAGGATCAAGGGCATTATACAGGTAGGAAAAGCCTCCCATTCATATTCAAATTTTGACTTTGTTAGCTAGAAGTAGGAATTTCGCTAATCGAAAATTTGTTTATTGGGAAGAATAACGTATGGCTTTAAGTGTTTCAGCTGGCAATTTGGTTACATGTCTTCATCTTGGTTTATCTGTGCCTAATGCCTGTTTGTTTGATTTTACATTGATAAATCTCTGTCCTACAAGCTCAAAAGCATCCTACTTCATTCTCTCTACCTTTATCATTTTTTTTTTCATTCTTTTTATTTATGCGTAGGAATCCATCTGGTGATGGAAAAGTGCTACAAGTAGAGTTGTCCTAAATCTAGTTGTCTGCGGCCTTCATACTTATCGAGGAACTTGATGCCATTCTTCCTTCCTGGTTCAGTATCTCATGCAGCCAAGTGAAGCAGTTGGTCTCACATGCATGAGATGCACATGAAGAACCAATGGAGGGTAACAATGATGCTTATGTAAAATGTAACTACAGGAAGTCTTTTTATTTTCATTCTCTTTCCTTTTCTTTTCCCAACATTCTGTCATAATTTTGCTTGAATGAAATCAGTCATCTTATTTTCTTGTGAGCTGACCCACAACCCTAAGGCATGTGGTGGAAAATATTTTTCTGAATGTTTTCTTTTGCCCCATTTCAGGTATCTAGGTCTATTGGTGACATCTATCTTAAGAAGCCTGAATTCAACAGAGACCCAATATTTCAGCAATTTGGAAACCCTGTACCTTTGAAGCGGCCTGTAATTACAGCAGAACCCTCGATCCTCGTTAGAGAACTCAGGCCACAAGACTTGTTCTTGATCTTTGCTTCTGATGGTCTCTGGGAACACTTGAGTGATGAAGCAGCAGTTGACATTGTTTTTAAAAACCCAAGAACTGTAAGTTCCTATATTTGACATGACATCATTGTATCTGTAGCTATTATTATAGTATTTAACAGTGGACCTAATTTAAACCTTGAAATTAGATGGCGTAAACTTTGACTGGACCATTGAAGGCAGAATTATTCAACACCTATTGCTAACCCACAAACTTGAATGAAGCTTTGGAGTTGCATAAAATGAATTCATCACCCTAAGTATGTCAGCATATATTATTCTTCGGGAGCATTTCTTGTCCTCTGAAATAGAGTTTCCCTAGACTGGTTTTTTCAATAATTTAAGGTAGTCATATAATATGCATTTGTTTCAGCTTTTTAACCTGCATTAGAGTTGTGTGACACTCAGCAAGTTCAAGTAGTTTGCCTAACATTGCCATTGATCTGTACTGTGGGACACTTTGCAGGGGATTGCCAAGAGATTGGTGAGGGCTGCTCTTCAGGAAGCTGCAAAGAAAAGAGAGATAAGATATAATGACATAAAGAAAATTGGAAGGGGCGTAAGGCGCCATTTTCACGATGATATCACTGTGGTAGTAATTTATCTTGACCGCAAAAAGAGCTCGGCCAATGGTAGATTGAAGCACAGTGCCATTGGCTGCATCTCTGCTCCTCTTGATATTTTCTCCCTTAACACAGATCAAGCAGAGGAGGATCTGCTTCGTACAGTCTTTTGAAAAGTAAAACAAAAAAAAAAAAAAAACCCTTTGGAGGGCTAACACTTGAGTTACATGATTTGTATGTTACATCATTTGCGTAACAGCGTATGTGGAATGCATGACATTGTTGGATATAGGGATTCAAGGAAGTAAAGATTACGATTGTGTAGATAAGTGGGTTGGTTTTGGATTGGGGGTCGAAGCCCATGGAAGCAATCTCTGTATACGTATACTTTTCTTTTTTGGAGTCAAGATATTTCTTCGGTTCTGTTCTTTGTTTGTTGTTAGTCACCTTAGAATTTTTTTTCTTTCTCCATAGCACGGCGCACGCTAAAAGAATTGCAGCTTATAAAGGCTTTATGGGCACCAATCTATTTCAAGGTCAGTTTCAGTCTCTGTATATATGTTTGCTTCGGATGTCCTATTTTCTCTAATTAACCCTTTATAACTATTAATGAAATTAATGTGAGGATAGGTATCAGGCATCTTGGATGGTCATTGTAATTTTTGAGTCACTTTGTACCCTTAATTTGTTCAGACCAAATTGTCACGCTAGTTGAAAGTTTGGAATCACTCTATTTCGGCTAGTACCACTATCAGCGTTAATGTTAATATTACTATAGAGTATGATTTGAAAGTTCTTAAATTTATTATGTATAACAGTACTTATAACAGTATTATTGTGGAAAATTTTAATTTTCCCTTTAACTTTGAGAAATATTTTGAGGGTATGAGAATTGTTAATGATCTTGTTAAGTTAGACAATATCTCGATTCTCTTAAAAGGTGCTGCCTAACTATAGTAGAGAAGAAAAATGCCCGAAAGTTCCGTACTTATAGGGGTTGTCAATCCAAACTCAAGTGAAAATCCCCTTAGTCATACTGTACCACGGTTACGCGGAAGGCCACCGGCACCTGCAAGGTCAAATCTATCTTGCGATGCTCCACC
Source organism: Bruguiera gymnorhiza (assembly GCA_020883675.1). Taxonomy (NCBI): domain Eukaryota; kingdom Viridiplantae; phylum Streptophyta; class Magnoliopsida; order Malpighiales; family Rhizophoraceae; genus Bruguiera; species Bruguiera gymnorhiza. Next base: position 6,263,890 of record JAIRCJ010001062.1, on the reverse strand, counting down.
AATATTTAATGCAATCCAGCCTACCTAAAGTGGGTTTCAGCCAACAAATTTCTCTTTCCGATGACCCTTTTGTGTGTTATGCGGCCTCTTTAGATTTGATTTTTGGCAGTTGTAGTAAAACTGACGCGTATCTATATTCCCATATGTCTTCTTATGATTAACCGCCAAAAATACATGCTCGTTACGCCCCTTTCAAATCCACCAAATTGTTATTTCCCTTTTCCTTTGGTCCCTAAGTTAAACTGCAACTAGTGTTTTCCATCGTAGAAGTTAATCCATCCCCTTAACCAGTTGAAACAAACCCCTCCATGAAATGGCAACAAGCTTGCAGTCCCGCAATATGTATAATAAAATTTCAGTGTGAGCTTTAAATATCAGAGAAATATCTGATTCGATTAGTTCTTTATATTGACATTCATAATTGTATCAAAACCTTGTCATGTAGAATCCGTTATAGAAAATTATTTATCTGTTCTGGACATCAAAGTTTTTAAATTCTGTTAAATTGGAAATTGACTCGTTCCTGAAGTTGTCAATAAAAAATAATAACTGATATGCTAATTTGACTGTAAAATTTTGATCTGCTGTCTCCTTCCATATTAACACATCCTTATTCTCTGACTCGTTGTGCAGTTAGACGGAAGACATCCGCGTAGGATTTTCTGAGGCAATACCCGCACCAATTTTTGTCAATCCCATCCTGCTCGTGGTGATCAGAATTCTGCTACAGGGATTTGTGGATCGTTGAAGCTCAGCGTGCACAAGGCGTAATTCAACGGGGGACCATGCTGGTACCGTGCTGACACGGAGGATTCACGGCTTCAGCTGTAACTGGGGACCATGAAACTCTGTTTTTCCGCTGAGGGATTCAAGGCTTTGTTGATGACCAAAATAATCAAGTTCCGATTTCTAATGACTCCTTAACCTAAATTAATTTTTGTGAGAAAATAATGCATGCCTAATCTTTGTTTATTTCACGAATTTGTCATAGAATCAAAAATGTCAAAAGTCAAAAGCCGAAGAGTTAATTGGTTCTAATTTATGTCGATTAAATTAAGGAGAAATTATATTATACTTTATATATTTTTATTTTATAATAATTAAAGCATTTTATAGAAGAAAAAGGAATTTGATAGGAAAGACACTGTTTTTTTATTTTTTTATATTCTCTTCTTTAGCCGAAAACATACGAGTGTTTAGCAAAGTTGTAGTTGGTGTTTACGTGCTTAATTAGGTCAAATTTTGACCGAACCGGCTAAATAAAGTTAAAAAACAATGAGAAGCTGCAACTCTTTTTTATTTTTATTTTTTTTTTTATATTTTTTGTGCCATTTTTGTTCCTTGATACTTTATAGCTTATTGGGCTCTACGCATGAAAGATAACCCTCGAAGTCCAAGTCCTTTTTCACGATTGACATTTGATAACTTTTTAATAGATAAATGAATGAAATCTTAAAAAAAAAAAAAAATTAAAACTTTTGAATTGAAATTTTAGTTAAAACGAATTATACAACCAAAAAAAAAAAAAAAAAAAAAGGAATCAAGTCACTGGCGTAGGAAACAAACTAAGACCCAAACCTTCCTACTGGAAGCAAAGCACCTGGCGTCGCCAAAAGGCTAAGATATAGAGATGGGGGCTAGTAATTTGGTTGCCGATACAGTTTGGAAAAGCATCGAGTCAACTCGCTCAGGTCCCATTCGTTCCTTTCTTTTTTTTTCGGTTCTTTTTTTCCTCTTTTTCCCTTTTTCTCTTCTATTTGTAGAATCTTTAACTTTTGCTCTGTTGGTTTGGCTATATATAATTGGCGGCAGTGACTGAGGACCAGCTCTCAATGTGAGTACCCAGCCCATCATTTTTACTCATAAGATTGTATTTGAGGGTTCAAAAGATTGTCTTTTTTTTTTTTTTTCTTCTTGCCTTATAGTGATTTATTTATTTATTTATTCGTTGGTATGGATGAATTGTAGTTTGCATTTCTTGTTCGGTAAAAACTTTGAGAGAGCAACGAGGATGGTGGATCAGAAGGGTGTCAAGAGGATCACTGGCGAGCCCAGTGGCCGCGCCATCTTTCAGGTTCGTTCTATTACTTCTTTCTCTCTAAACTGATTGTAGATTCACCTTGTCTGTGTATGACCAATGTTAGGTGGGCAGTAGTTGGGGGGCTTTACTTTTCCTTGTTTGTGCTGGTGGGAATTAGGTGGTGGGAGAATCGAGGAGGAAAGAGGAGTATCTATGTTTTGCAGAACACTACTGTGCCTGCTATTCATTTTTCTACGACGTGGTGAACAGAGGAGAACAGCTTTGTGTAAGAAATTGTGCACTTTTTGCCTTTTCGCCATTTCCCAGTTTGATGTGTTGTTCCTATTCAAGTTAAAACTCTGTGTTGACTTGCTTGATCTCTTTCAGTGTAAGCATCAATTGGCTGCAAGACTTGCTGCTGCATTGGGTTTATGCGTGGAAATTAAAGTTTCTGATCAGCAACTGGCATTGTCACTTGCCAAACTATAACATGATTGTCTGAATGTCAGGAACTTCACAATCAAAGGCACCGATTACATTTTCCAATACGCTTTTCACTTTGTGATTACTAGTCCATGAAATCAACTCGATCACCTCAAGCTGTTGTAGTTGTCCTCAAACAGTCGACTTGGAGAGCCGTCCTATTTTATACAATCAAAGCATCTTTGACGATGTTTTGAAGTACAGGCAGAGAGATTCAAGTACACAGTATTTGGCCATGCAGTTTGCTGAAACCCCACTTCGCAAAAGTTTATTATGGAGTTAAGAGGCTATAACAGCGATGACAAATCGAAGGGGTTACTATTACTTAAGAAGGCATACAGCAACTTTTCCTGCATGTCTACGAACGTATATGAACGGATATATTTGTTCTTGCATCTCACACAGCCCATTGAGACATACACAATTTGCACTCTTGAAGCTTTTTTTTTTGTTATTTTTTGGTTTTCTTAACACACTACAATACACCATGAGGCTTCCATAGCCATTTGAGCTCCAGTGCCTTTAGTCTCCCTTCGTCCATCTCATCCATAACTACCCAGTTCAAAAACCAATGGCTCTGCATGAACAAGTGAATTCTATAATTACTGTTTTCATTGGTTAGATATTCGCCTGTAATATGTTTCAGAAATCCAAGTCAATCTGCATGATAGCATGGAACAGTCAAAAGTTTTCAAACAAAATTAGCACTTAGGCAACGTTTTGGACAAGAATATTGCTTAGCGGATTAAAACTAATACTTGAAAAATTCAAATGCAAATTGTATAAGCTGCAATTCTTATAGTATACGGTGAGTTCAATAATTCATAATATAGGCTCTAAATCCCCCGAAAGACCCAAATCAAATTCAGTTTCAAAAAGAAACTCTACAATTAATAATGATGGTATTTATACAGCACAAACTAGGTTTATCAAAGATGTATATTAAAACAAAAATATAATGACCACCACAAATCAACTGCACAAGTGCCCATATGAGTAAGATACAATGCAGTAAAGCTTATTGTGCAAACCATGAAGTCAGCTTCTCCTTTCCACTTGTCCAGGCACAGATCCATGTATGTCCATAGTTTCATCCACATTACTCCCCTGTGTTCAGCCTCCAACAGGAACAGAATCATTTACAATAGCATTGCTTGTCCAGTCATCTTGATAGCCATAAAAAATGTAAGAGGGAACAAAGGGCAAACAGCTGCATATCAAAGGTTTAAGGCACTCCATAAAGTTTGTCAACCCGCAATTAAAAATGACTACCTATGGCCATTTTTTTATTATACGTTCTAATAACCTGCTTTCTTCTTCACTAGAGACATGCGGATCAAGCTTGCAAAGGCTGCTAATGAACGTGCTTGCATCAGTCCGGCGATCATGTTTGCAATATGCATCTACAATTGAGTTGTATGTGTTCTTGTTTGGCTTACACCCATGCTTGATCATATATTGGACAACATCAATGGCCTCCTCAAACATCAAGTCAGCTGCATAACTTGCAACAAAAGTATTATATGTAATTACATCTGGAACTAGCCCACAATCCTTCATTTCTGAGAATATCCTTGAAGCCTCTCTCATCCGACCATTCCGGCAATAGGCAAAGATAACAGTGTTGTATGAAATTATATCAGGCTTCATTCCTTTTGCAAGAATTTCCTTCAAAAGAGCTTCCGATCTCTCAAAATTTTCTAAACGGCTGTACATATACATCAAACTGTTGTAAGTTGCCAAGCTAGGAGTGAACCCACTTTCATTCATGAATCTCAAGATTTCATTTGTTTCATTAATCATCTGTCTCCTGCCATAAATAGATATCATAGCATTTAAAGTATTTATACCAGGTGCAAAACCTCTTTTCCTCAACTCCGAGAATGCACGTTCAGTTTCCATTAGAAGGTCACATTTACTATTAACTAAAACAAGGGTCTTCAAAAGCACCGCATGAGGTTCAATTTCACCAGAGTATATATCTTCTGCAAGAGTCTGCATCCGTTCAATCTCTCTGTCATTGGCATAACCATGAAGTAAGGAAGAGTATGAAAGCTCATTGGGCTTGCAAAAACCATCTTGCATTTCAGTAAGTATTTTCTCTGACTGTTCCCATAACCCTCCACGAGCCAGTGCTGCCAAAACAGCATTATAGGTGGAAAGATCTGGCGTAATACCTGCTTCCAGCAATCTCTTATACACAGCCATAGCCTGGTCAAAAGAACCACACCGGCTGTATGCACTGATTAAAGTGTTAAAAGTATCCCTCTCTGGAACAAAACCTGCCCTCTTCATCTCCTTAAACACTCCAGACACTTCTGAATCCATCCCATTTTGCCCAAACACTGATAAAAGTGTGTTCCAGGTTACAATATCTGGTTTACAATGGCATGTTTTAATGTCCTCAAAAACCTTCATCATTGCTGCAAAGTTCCCCCTGTTACCATGCATCTTAATGAGAGCATTGAAAGTACAAATATTTGGTTTACAACCTGCAGCCCTCATTTCCTCAAAAATCCTCATTGCAGACTCATCCTTTCCAGCCTTCTCAAATCCTGATAAAAGAGTCGTGTAAGTGAAAACATCCGGCATAATCCCTTTCTCCACCATTTGGGTTTTAAGCTCCATTGCTTCCTCCAGTAGCCCGTCGCTTCCGTAAGCTGATATCAATGAATTGTAAGTAACAATAGTAGGAGAGAAACCATCAGCTTCCATTTCCCTCAACACCTCCATGGCCTCTTTAGGCCGCCTAGACTTCCCATAAACATCCAATAATGCATTATAGGTAACCTTATCTGGTGTAAAACCTGCCAATTTCATCTCTTCAAATACTCGGGCAGCTTCTTCATGCAAGGACCCTCGCCGACAACAACTTATAAGAGTGTTATAAGTGTATTCATCTAGGGCAACCCCAGCACTCTTCATTCCCCCAACAAGACCTATAATCTTACTCCAAGGCATGCCCATTTTCCCATACACATTCAATATTACATTATAAGTTATCAAAGTTGGTTTGCACCCCTCTTCCTCCATCTTGTTGAACACCATAACTGCATCCCTGTACCTTCCATTACTAGCACAAGCAGTTATCAAAGAAGTGTACGCATAAACATCAGGTTGGAACCCATCCCTATGCAAATTGTTCAACAAAGAAGTCGCAGCTGAAACTTTACCCTCTTTACCAAGCATACTAATAAGAACAGCCACAACAGAATTATTGAGAACCGACAGGCCATTCTCTCTATTTTGTACCCAGTCAAACACAGTCATCGCCAGGTCGCATTTCTTGTAAAACCCTAAACCCTTTATAACACCCAACACATCCGAACTCAAAGAATTTCTATTACCACTAGTCAAACTAGACTCCGCTTGATAGTACTCAAATAAATGCTTCAAGAGCTGGTCTAATTCACTTCCTTCAAAAGATGGGTCAATTAAAGCATCGAGAACTTGCTGACCTTGAGGGGAGAGGTGGCGATTGGACCAGGGCTTGCCACGGTTTGGGTCCCGGGACCTTCCAATGCGGGCTCTCCTACGAGGGGCATGTGGGCCAATGGATTTTGGAGAAATTGAGGGCTGGTTAGTAAGCAAGTCCTGAAGAATAGGGGTCGTATGTAGCGGTGGAGGTGGCGGGGGAGATGGCGGTAAAGTGGCTACAGTGGGCGGTGGTTGTTGTTGTTGTTGTTGGAATTGGTAGCTTTGAATAGAGAAGAGGGGCTTTGAAGGTGGCGGGTTTGGCAGGAGAAGTGGAAGTGCTAGTTTCTCAGCCATTTTATCTCAAATAAACAAACAAACCCGCACACAGAGAGAAAGAAAAGAGACAGTTTTGGTATTTGGGCAAGGTGAAGATGTTGAATTGCCTCGCAGAGAATTGGAGGAGTAAAGCTTCGTGTTGGAGAGATGACTGACTTCAAAGAGAGGAGAAACTCTCGTACAAACTACAAAGATAGACAGAGTTAGTGCGGGAGATATTATACAGAACAAGCTTCTGTGGCGGATGGAGGGAGTAGGGACTGCTCGCACTTGACCCAAAAAAACCAACAACCACACGCGAAATAGACTTCAACTGAGCTTCGGGCTTCGGCCTACGCTTTCGGGTTCTGGCTGTGGGCTCCTCTGACATGCTTTACAAACCCAAACGTTTACAAAGACCCATTGTGGGTTCAGACAAGATTTATCCCGTAGGCCCGTCGGGCCTGAGGCCGATGTTTGTCAGGGAGAACCGAAGCCCCGTCTCCCTCAAATCTCTGTCTCCCTATCGTTTTTCCTATTGGTGCGTTTGGTTGGCAGGTAATAAGGAGGGTAACTCGAGAAGTGTTCAATCAACTAGTAATTGAAGTATTTCAAATTTACCATGGATCCGCGGATGTCTTTTCATCTCATAAGCACTGAACAAGGTATTCGGACGACAATTTTTTTTTTTTTAATTTTATCTTGTAATGTATTATAAATATGCTAATCATAATATTTACACTCTTAAATTAAATATCATCTGTTAAAATCTTTATTTAACCTTTTTTTTTAAAAAAAAAAAAAAGAGAAATCAACCATTATTCTATGAACTATTATATTCAAATAAACTTTTATATACCCGTACTTAATTAATGAATTTAAAATACAATATCACACTCACAATATATAACTCACTTTATCTTAATTTATCAAAAGCCGAATGATAATAAAAAAGCTTACCCCCAACCTAATACGAAGAGAAGCACACCAAATCTTCAACTAGACTACAGATTACCCCCCCCACCTAAAACTGTCTCACATGCTGATACACATTTTAATGCTGTGTTATTCACGACGGTGGGACGTTGAAACTGTTGGCGAGAGAGCTTTAAATCTGTAAATGAAATAACCGCACTTCCACTGGGGCCAGGCCACATGCATTACCCGGCCCTGTTAAACAAGCCTTTTTAACACATCTAGGAGAAAAAAGCGACTCCCAATAGCAGACCCAATGCCAATAGTATGACAGCTAGAGCAGAACTTTTCTTGCATACACGAGCCATCCATCCAAAACTTAAGATCTTCGTATAAACATAAAGGCTAGCCGATAAAGAATTCATCTTGAAATGCCTACTTCCGGGAATCTAAAAACAGAGCTACTAACATGCTAGTTCAATATGCATGTACTAATAAGACTGAAAACACCAACAGATGATGAAAAAGCAGCACTGCTCTCACTAATCCTCGCCCAGAAAGACAGCCTAGGGAACAAAAAATGAAAATCCAGAATCCAACTCCATTCTCTTGAACTTCACTTGAGAAAATGAGGACTAATCAACCCAGCAATCTCGAGAAATCCAACCCGGTCTCTGCCACCAAATATCTTCTTCAACTTCTCATCACAAATTATGATCTTCTTGTTATCGGGGTCCTGAAAGATAGAATGTCAAGCAAGTAATCAACAGCACCTTCAAAAAGGATTTAATGTTTAGGAAACAGAAATGCTAGATTTCCAAATAGAAAGTACGCCAGTATATGTGATTTAACCTGAGTGGCAGGGTAACTAGGAAGTCCTCTCAATGGTACAAAAACTTCAGATAAATTATGGTGCTTAAGCCCCTCACTGGTAATGAATGATGATTAAGCTTTTATGACCAAAATAAAAAAAGGAAAAAAAAACATATTCTTCTCGCCAAACACAAAATCGTCTTTCAAGCTAATCGTTCAGCTACTTTACCTCAACAGTGGAGCAGCTCCAAATACACAACCCATGTGGAAACATGCTTGCTCACACGTGTGCAACCCCAACCCCTCAAAACACACACCCCCAAACACACGTCCATTGCCATTACAAAAACTTGGCCTTTCTATCATAGGACTTGTGACATGCACATATTATATCCATAAATTAGCATGTACAACCCATGATGTAAAGGTAAGAACGCTCACAAAACTTCATTTGCAACTTGATTTATGGACAATTAGTACCTAACTAATGAAAGTGCAATATCGCGTTCACCGACCACCGACCATAGGAGAAACCGAAAAAGAAAATTTGACAAAAAAAAGGGCCTTGTTTACATAAACACAAAGTCAGAAACTGCAGCATTATTGACATAATTCCGTGCAAAATAGTCACCTCTTGACGGACCAATTGGCCACTTTCACAAACATAAACACCCATCTAAAACCCTAACAACCGAACTCAAAATAAGAGACAGAAACCAACCGAAAATAACCTGTACAATTGCAAAAGCTAAATCCACTCACAAAAAATGGGAACAAAATGAAACCCAATTATCTTAAAACAGATGGTTAGTAACTAGTCAAGAAACCCCCAAAATGACAAGACCCCACCTCGCAAAAAGCAACAACATCAACAAATAACTGAAAAAAGGCCGCAGAGTTGTTAAACCCCAAAATGAAAAGATGAGAGCGCATGGAACCTGAAGATTATGCTCCTTGATGTAAGCCCAGATGAGCTTAAGCGCTTGGGTCCTAGGGATCTCAGAACTCCCAACAAGGTCAGCCATTTCGGGAGATACGCGGCGTGGCCTCATGATACCGCGTGGCTCGCGCTTCCCAGTTACCGGCTTCGACGACGCTGTTGCACACGTCACCGTACGACGGACCATTCTCACGCTCGTAGTCGTCACACGAGGCAGCGGCGGAGCACAGAGTCGTACACCCAGAAACGACACCGTTTCGGGCGGAAAAGTGGTGGAGAAAATCCGCGCCATCTGTGGTGTACTGGACAAAGGGTCGGTGAGCAGAAGGGGTTCTCTGCGCTGCGTTATCCTCCAATTTCTTTTATTTTTTTATGAGACTATTAATTATTAGGAATTATCAAAGAGATAATAATTTTTTAATTTTTTTTTTTTAAAGTGCTTTTGGGGTTTTGTGCGTGTGAGAGAAAATTGGCTGAGCCCGCCTTAAATCCTGAGGTACGGTTCTTGAAATTGGTTTTCTCTGTCTTTTCCTCTTTTGGCTGTTGTGAAATGACGAGAATACCCTGCTTTGGGGTTTGTGGCGGACTTTTTATTTTTTATTTTTATTTTTATTTTCTTGTCTGTAGAGGAAATAGCCAGACCACCATTATGAAGAGCGGCGGGGGGGGTTGAGGGAGGGTGCAGAGCACAAGCCTTTTGGAATGGATTTTTTTGGATTGCTTGTGCAGTGGTGTCCAATGGGCTGTCTTTTAAGTGCTTAAATCCACTAAGCAAGGAAAGCTAATCCAGTTCATCTATTGGATCGCTCTTTTCCAAGAGAGTAGACAAAAAGGCCAATCTACAAAGAAGGCCGAGGAGGAATGCATTAGTTTAGTTTTCTTCCCCCCCCCCCACCCTTTTTTTTTTAAAAAAAAAAAAAAACTCCCGTTTTGAATTATATTATCAAAATAAATACTTAGAGAGATAAAAAAAATAAAAAAACCAAACAATTTGTCCCCTGCCGAAATGATTAGAGTAGTTATGACCTAACTTCAAAACATCTGTGCATTTTTTTAAAAAATTTTATCTTCTTGCAATTGAGAACTCGTAAAGAAGTCAGCTTTTAGCTTTACGCTGTTCACGGCAGGAAATGGAGGTCAATTTAACCTCAAGGAAAAGAAATGGATCAACGAACAAGAGGCTACCAAGTTAACATCATTGAAATTTCGGGACACCATGATCGTCCAGCCAACTTCTTCACCCTTACTCCTATCTTTTACTCTACGCTGGTTACAAGCTGGGCCCACCCACCCGCACACATTTTTTTTCGTATTAGGTTCTTTTGGAATCTGTTCGTACTTTTAATACAATTAATTAAATTCTTTTTAAAAAAGTTTTCATCAGAATTTTAACACTTTCTATTGGTAACGATACATTAATTATAAACTCTGGAATTCCCATCTGGAAAGTTTGACGGTAGTTGCAATTTTCAACTTCTTTTTGTTTTTTTTTTTTTTGGTCTCCCTGCTGTAGTGCAATCTTCAAGTATATTTAATTGTTGGGATGTTCAAACTTAAATTGACGGCTTACCATCTATAAGCCAATTCAGTGAATTCTAACGACGAAGTCCATTAACGTAATCATTTGCCATCGTCCGTCTGTTCCTCCCAGTCATTTGTGCTTCTTACTCTACCAGAAAATGTGGCTTGAAAGAACGGCAAAAACCCAATAATCTTATCATCGTGATCACTAATGGAAATTAGAAAAACGTATTAGCAACATCCGAATTCTAGTTGGCTACCTACGACCGAGCTGAGAGCCTGCCAATTATTCGGCGCTCTGGCTAGAAAAAGCAAAAATTTAGTTGGCTACTCCCGTGGCACCATGATCTTATATCGCACTCACACGGGAATGGGACCACGCCAAACTCACTCGACAATCCGACGGCCCACCCGATCGCTTTTTGTTTTCTTTTTCTCATACTACCAAACCCATCAATCAAGTAATGGAGCTTCCTTTACACTTAATTAATCCCTTTAAAAATGCCGCTCTCCTTGTATTTATTTATTTCTTCACACCATACTCTCTAAGTTGTCGCTGCTACTCGCTCTCTCTCTCTCTGCCCAAGGAGGCGGTGCGTAGAGAGGGTTACAGCAAAATGGTGAATCAGAAAGGTGTGATCTTTGCTTCTTTGCTCTGCATTGTCGTCGCTGGCGTCGGAGGCCAATCCCCGGCAACTTCTCCTACGGTTACACCAGCTCCACCGACGCCTACCACCCCAACCGCTTCTCCACCGCCCGCCACCCCCACTCCGCCGACTCCCACTCCCCCCGTTTCAGCCCCACCTCCAGCGACCACATCTCCTCCTCCTGCTACGCCTCCTCCGGTTTCAGCAACACCACCGTCCACTCCACCTCCAGTCAGCTCTCCACCTCCCGCATCACCTCCTCCCGCAACTCCACCACCCACATCACCTCCTCCGGCCACTCCACCTCCAGTTTCTCCTCCACCGGCAACGCCTCCTCCCACTACTCCTCCACCACCAGCCACCCCTCCTCCAGCCGTTCCCCCACCGGCTCCGCTTGCGTCTCCACCCGCTCAGGTCCCGGCTCCTGCTCCAAGCAAGTCGAAGTTGAAAGCTCCCGCTCCATCGCCTCTGGCATTGAGTCCGCCGGCGCCACCAACGGGTGTTCCGGATCCGAGCTTGGGCGCAACCTCTCCAGGACCAGCAGGGGGAGGAACAGACGTGGTAAGCGTTCCTTGTCTCTGCTTCCTTCAGTTTCTTCCTTCACTGGATGCATACACAACCCGGGTTCATTAAATTGTTACATCGGATCTTAGCCCATTGTCGCGTTCATTTGCATTGCATTGCTTGGATTAAGCCGTGGGCATCATCGTAGTTCCTCGTTTCCAGTTCGGACATGGTGTCATGTAAGATATTACACGTCGAGAATTCCCAACGTAAGCCCCGGTGGTAGGTAATGTTCCGTGTCGCGTCGCCCCGGTCTGGAGCACGGACCAATCAGAAAATGTGCAGCTCCAGTTCTTTCCAAGTTAAAAGGCAAAGTCATGCTTTGACCCGATTTGGTACCCAGAGTTCCACACGTGTGTAACTCGAGCTCCAGCCTCTCGGTCGTCCGATTAGAGCTCGTGTTGTCGACTGTGGAAATTGGAAAGAAATTTTAAAGGTTAAGATCAATTTTTTTTAACCTGTTCCCACGCCATTTTTCGGCTGCACATCAGGTGCTTTCACGTGATAACCTCCGGCGACGGTAGCTGGGGTAAAGGGAACTCCGAGTCTTACGCGACTGACTTGTACAACATGCTGTGTAAGTCATTTGGTTGCTGGCGGAGAAAAGAAAATTTAACATGTAGCCTCAAAAGAATTAGATTAAATAAATTTTAAAATAATAATAAATTTAAGTAAATATAATTAATTTTAATATAATATACAAAAATTAATATATTCAAAGAATAGTAGGAAAATCGTTGCGGAGGGAAGCACGAGGCACACACGATCCCGAGGAGTTTCGAGCGTTAGCGAGGCATACTCTGACCACGCTAGTGGTCTATTTCTGGTGAAGCAGAGATAGGTGTTGACCTTGGACGGTCGCCCTGGGGGTTCAGGAAAATAATGGAACTTGTTGGGTTGGGTCACGGGTGTGCTCTTTCTCTTCTGGAGTTTTTGCAAAGGCCCAGAATAAACTGAATCCAAGCCCAACTTTGCCTTATGCAACCCCCCAAGTGGATCAAGATTTGTGACGTTTGGTGGCTCCTCTGACCAACTTAAACCTATAAAAAATTAGTAAGCCCATGTTGGGAATTTCGGTTCACAGTTTAGGGTAGGTTTAATTTCTTAGGAGGAGATCCTTTGTCAAATTGATTTCTACTGAAAATGACAATTATCAGTTACAGCCACTTGACACTAGCAGAACGAGTCATCTGTTTTTTATGTTCTTTATAGCCTTGTACTTGCTCGAGCTTGTGTGCGTGTGTGCGTGTGTGTGTGTGTGTGTGTACATATACTTATTTTTGGAAATTGCTTTTATTGCAGAGTGGAGAAGAGATCTTGTCTGTACAGAAGGTGATTGGCTGCTTGGTATTGGGTTGGGCTTCCCTCTGGTTGCTAGTTAAGACAGACCTCCGAGTCTCAGAATTCCATTCCTTCTTTTAAATTCTGTTGCTGCCACTATTGGCCTATAATATTATTGCTGGCTGCCACTTTAGCCCCTGCACGTACGGTTATTGTCTGTATTTGAGCTTTATATATCTCTATATATACCTTCGGTTGGATATTCTTTGGGGGATTTTTGAGGGGAGCTTTTGTATTTTGAGGAGGGGAGTTTGTTTTGTATCTGGGTTTTTATTTTGGTAGCGGCCTCTTTCTCTCATTATTATATTTCTTTTCCACTATTCTTGTCTCCTCGTCTTTGTCTACTTGCTCCTGCTTTGTCAAGCTACAATCTCTATTGGCCATTTATCTTGGATCACAGGAAATCAGGAATTCCAAAGACAGGGTAAGTAATAGAGTTTATTTTATAAAAGCAAGTGTCTTGAGCCTCTCCTGTCCTTTAGACGCCTGTCAAATTTGGCCTCGAATCAACTTAAAGATGTCTAGAACAGCATTTGTACTTTAAAGCTTGATGACCTTCTATCACCGTATATAAATCAGGATGCATTGTCAATCTCGCAAGTGATTTGAAACTCTACTTTGCCATTTGGTTAATGAAAAAGGCAGTAACCCTCAACTCGCAGCGGACAAAAAATAACATGTTTTCGAACCTGGGTGGTATGCCTGTCCAGAGCGTTCTAATCCCAAATACCAGTTATCCTCTAAGTGTTTTTTTTTTTTGTTTTTTCTTTTTGCCATTAATAAATTTACTAGGTTTTAGTTCAAGATTTTAAAAATATAAATCTAAAATTTCCACTACTAGAGTATACTCCAGGTTTTCAATAAAATGGTTGTGTCCAACCGATTTGGGTTGAGCCATGCGTTCTCATGGCCGAACTTGGATTTGGGTCATCATTGTATGCCTTTGGACCAATGACTGGATCAGCGTCCTCTAACTTAGTTAACGTGTCATTTATGCCGAGGCCGGGGCTCAAGTAGATCGCACAGCTCATTTGCCTAAATATTTCGGTAACGATAATTTATTATTGCCGTCTTTGATAAAGATTTTAATATTATATCATTCTAATAATTTCCCATATTATATCATTCTTTTTCATTTTTCATTTTTTCCGTCCACCGTCAATTTAGCTTATCCACAAACTCGCTGGAAAACAACGTTCCATGCCTTCCTCTCAAGGCTCAAATCCACACAAGGGTGAAAAGTGAAGAGAAAAATGAACTCACAATCATCGGTTTACTCGAAGGCTTGTCACTCACAATCATCGGTTTACTCGAAGGCTTGTCTCTTACATCCCTGACTGTTTACAAAATTGCACGTTGTCTTCTTCAGTACATAGCTGAGGTTGAGATCAACGACTGCCTCGTTCCCATGCACACATTGTTGCATGGGACACGATTGTGTCACCCAAGTAACCGAGTTGACGATTCAACTCGCAGACCTCTCTAATCTTATACTTCTCCGGACCTCGCAGGGCTATCTTTCTTTATTGTTTTGGATATGCTTTTAGTGTACCGGCACACAGGCTAATCTTTTCGGATCCACATGAGTTCGTTCGATGGTGGTCAGGCTGTCCAACATTTTTGGATAAGTCCGAGCCCAATCGGGGCCTAGGTTATTGTATCTGCATGACCCCCCCCCCCCAAAAAAAAGCAAAAATGAGATTTTGAAGTTGTTTTCATAGTTTAATGTTTTGAATATTAGTCGGACTAATTAAATCAAAGAAAAAAAAAAAGAAAAGAGAAGTGTGATGTTTAAACATTGGAACCAGATTGGACCCAGCAGATCCAATAAAAGTATACACTGAAGCCTGAATTAAATCACTAAACGGATCTAGAACGGGGTTGGCTGGATCAACCCGAAGTTAAAAATGATTGTCCCCTCTCATTTGGAGGTTGGCCAGGGGCAGATCGGACGGACTCCCAAACACACGAGTAGGGTCTAGTTCGTATTGACATTCTTCCGTTCATTACCGCATGCACATCGCTGTGGTAAGAAACAGAAATTATTGCTCGCCAATTCTGACCGGCTAACTCGTTTCCCTTGTTGGTATGGTATGGGACCATAGCTAGCGGTACAGAGAATCATAAATTTGCATCAATTTTTGGGTACGGTTTCAGTATCATTAATGCTGCAATCTATTCTTGCCACTGCGTATCAGGTAGGATAGGACGGTTCCTTTGCCGACACTTCCTTGATAATTATTTTATTTTTCGAAGCAGCTTCCTTACTTTCCACATGTATCCTACGTACAATTTTTAAAATGCCCCGCAATTTTAAGCAATTTCAGAACATTTCCTAGGGATTCTGCCACAATTTAATCAATTATACTAATTAAACCACACAAGTAGGGTTCTCCAAGTCCGAGTAATCAAGAAATTGATGGTCATTCCCCATGTGTTTTCGCATAAAAATATAGTCACTAGAACCTAGGATAAAATTTTCAACTTTAGATGTTATACTATCATATTATATTGCGTAAAATAAAGCAAAAGCCGTACGAATCATTTTCAATCAAGCTGAATTTTGGCTGAGGTAAAGCTTTTGATTTAATCACTCGATTCCTTAACTGCACATGGGGTTGAAAGAAAACTTACTTGTTTCAATCAAATTGTGTTAACGTGTTTGTTAGGACAGGTAAGCCATGTGTGTACAACAATTTGAACGCACAGTACCAATGTCAACTCCAGCATCCAACAAAAAGATTAATCCTGGGGAAGAAAGATGGAAGATACCCAGCTAATGTTAGTTTATAGAAACCTAGATGCTAATCCCAGTAAACAAAACTGGAGGGATGTAAATATTTTTCTTGGACAAAGTTGAAGCCATATATTTGACTTATGTTACAAGGGAATTACATTTGTAATTTTATAATGTTCAGGTTTCCCCAAACTCAATGGAACCCTACTTCCCACTTCCCAGACAATTAAGACCAACCTTCAGCCCATTATCTTGACTCCCTTAATAGTGGATCTTCTACACTTACTAAGCTCGTAAAGGAATACCCACAAATTAAGGCTTTTGCACAAACATACTCAAGAACACACACACACACACACACACACAGACTACTCTCAACATCCAAGAGGAAAGTGAGCGAACGATTGCTGACTGCAAAATTCAATGGTAGCATTGTGCAAAAATACAGAAAAAGGAATCAGGTTGCTATCCAAATTCCCTTTTTCCAAGCCAAAAAAAAAGCTTACAGGCTCTAGAACTTCCATTCCATTGGGGGTATTTGTTGGCCGCCACAACCAACTCGTTGACTAGTCTACTTCAAGGTATTAATTAAGAATGTTATACAACGTGAAATGAAAGTCTTTCTTTTTTTTTTCAAGGGAAGATTTTGATTTTAGCGAGTTGCTATAATCTTGAACGTGACAAGTTGGAGACGGCTATACGTGTTTGGCTCTGGGACGTTCGATGGGCTCTGCACAATAAGTGGTCAGCAGTACCGTTTCAATACTAATCTAATCAGGGAAGTCTTACTTAACATAAATCTCATAGATTTATTTAAATGCGATAAAATTTTATAGTATATATAAAATATTTTATATCATACGGACAACCCCATTTAATTATTAATCAATGCATAGCCTAGCGTGCAAAAATACATTAAGAGTGGAACATTATGTTTGCAAAATATATCACTAAAAAAATTTCAAGCAGAAATTCTCTGAATTTAGATCTGACAGCCTACGTGTAAAACCTTAGAAAAGGAAAACACACGCGAGGTTCGAAAGTTGGGTAGCTAAGATGTCACAGCTCATTTGACCTTGACTACCAAGGAGCCCAACTGGGTAGTCCCATGCATAGCCCCAAATTGTACAGTGGACGAATGAAAGTAGCCACCAGCTGCTATAATTGGGTGGAAATTTAGTTGGACTCTGGGACTTCTGTAACGTAGGTTGGTCTCCACATTTATTAGACCTCTATGATCAACACACCATCAAATTTACATGGGGTTTTTGTATTTACGTGTGCACACCTTTCACTACAAAGTCCACTAAAAAAACAGAAAAGGGCCCTCATCAATTGGGAATTTGACAATTCAGGAACATTATCATGAGTAGGAACTATCATTTCAC
Organism: Bruguiera gymnorhiza; assembly: GCA_020883675.1. NCBI lineage: Eukaryota > Viridiplantae > Streptophyta > Magnoliopsida > Malpighiales > Rhizophoraceae > Bruguiera > Bruguiera gymnorhiza. Next base: position 6,246,789 of record JAIRCJ010001062.1, on the reverse strand, counting down.
TATAGCAAATGTAACAGAGTGACATGGAAATGCCCAAAGTGAGTCAAGAAATGAGCGTCGGTCTCTGCAAAAGCAGGATAAATGATAGAATAAAAAGCAGCCAACGAAGACAGAGAAAAAGAAGATGAAAGAAATCACATGGGGTTTAGGACATTTTCACCCCTCGTGCCTTGCTGTAATGATGCTTCACACACAAGTTTTGCCTCCAACGACGCGAAACTCAACTGTAATTTAACCCTCCACATTAGTTTGCTCATAGGTAATTGGGTCTAGGGGTCAGAGAAGGGTGTTTCCAAATTAACAAAGTCCTAAAAGTTGCAAGTCATGAGACCCCACCAAGAAGCCTTCTCAATTCTCATCAGTCATCACAACAGGGGCCCTGGTGACCAGAACAGGTGCTAAAAGACCACTGATATGGTGCATTCCGAAGCTTGCTGTCCAGCACTACAGGGAAGTGAAAGACATTTCTATGGAAATGGGGGCACTAACAAGAAGCATAAAACAAGTATTATTAATCGACAATGTTTATGCCAAAGATCAAACATTCTTAGATCCAAATTTGACAGATGAAAAGCTTTGAAGAATGTTACAGTGTGCAATACATACAGATCTGAAAGACAGGCTCAAATATTTAGCAGTTGATCATCCAAATGCTTTTAGTAACATTAACTTTCAGCAGCACCAGTCAAATGCCAACAGAGGCATATTCTGGTGATATCAACCTTGAACACAGTTCGTTCCATTTACACAGCCCTCTTTGATCAAATACAGAAAATTTCAACATCCTTCAAACAAATCAAAATCCAGAATACACAATTTACATCTATTAGAATCCAAACAACAATTCCACAAACAGAAAGAGGAACCAGCAAGACATTGGCGTCAAACACATGTTGGATGGTAGCAGTTTCCCTTCTTGCTGCTACAGCCGTAAGCATTAGTGCAAGGTATTAGAACTATCAAAAGGTTAAAGGTTCTGCTATGTTAAAACTTTAACTCCTTCCTGCAGACTTGGAAGGTACAAGAAAAAATAACCTCCATTTGCTCTATCCCTAAATGGAAACTTAGCTCCAACTCCTTAGTTGGATTCTGCATTGAGAGTATAAAGATTCAGACAAGCCCAATTAGGACCTGTGAATAGTTATGCTCTATTTACAGACTAACAGAGGCATATCCAAAAGTTAAAAAGGAAAAGTAAAAAAAGACTTGAGACCCTACCTTGTAACTTCTAATTTGTTAGTTGATTAAAACTAGCTACCAGTATGAACAATTACCCTGACTCAATCCTACCCTTGGTTAGACCTCCATATTCCATGTGATGTTATCAGTGTTACTATCAAGTGGTTTCTCTAGTGCTGCAACTTTAGCCCGATGCCCTGCTGAAGCCATGGCATTCTTTCCTCTTTCGTCCTGAAGGAGCTCACAAGTTTCACTGATAGAACCTGATCTCAAGTCAGCTGGGGGGATAAAACAGTCAATCGACAGACCTGGAACATTGAATGAAACCTCTTCAATTGTCCAGACTTCCTCCATCTTTGTTTTGGAATGACTCATAGCAACCTCACCAAACCTGTAGAGATTCACCACAGATCGCCCTGAGTGGGCAATCATGATCCCATCAACAGGCCTATAATCATCCAGGAATGAGTTGATTGTGGTTTCCCAGTAAACAGCATCACCACCTGTGGACTGGATCCTGGTCAGATGTGAATCCTCCATATGCATGAGTAGTCCAGTCTTTTGACTGAAGTAGCCAAACAGGACATGTCTGATGATCTCTGCTGGCCCTTCGCTTCTAGCTTTCAGTGTCTGCGGATCAGCACATAGCTTGAGTATGAAGCAGTCCTCACCATCAATCCTTTTCTCCCCTATGCACCTTGCATCAGCAAACATGCTAGCTATGGTTCTTGGATCAAGACCCTGAAACAGTTAAAACTAAACATATAAGCAAATAGCAGACATAAACTAGGGATGAAAGGCATGAAGAAGCAATGATTGGTAATTAGAGAACTTCACCTGAAGGGCACGACGCAGGGGTCTAACAGGGCCTTTTGCAGTATGGGCACCAAGCCAAGGTGTATGCCTCCAGACAAGTTTGCCATTGCAGCCAGCACGAACCTTACTACCTCCAACAGCAAGCTCAACATACCACATGTCCGGATTCATCTGCCAGAGCACAAATCCGCCTGACTCAGCACTGCTAGACCCATTGTGGTTCTTCACAACCTTTGCGGCTGTCTCAAATTCTGAAGCTATCATTTTAACCTTTCCCATTGCATATGCATTTCGAATTGAGTTCTGCAGTTTCTGCCCCCCAGATGCAGCTGTGTACTGCTGCAGTATGTATTGAGCAGAGGAAGTTTCCTGCAATAGCACATCCCATAAAAGACAAAATATTTAGGGTGTTTATTAATGAAATTGGAGCAGTTTCCACTAGATTAGAAGAGCGGAAAATCGAAGCCATGCGTCCAGATGCGCAAATAATATTGACAATGAAACTGGCTTTGAGGTTGTAAACAGAACCATGCAGACAACAAAAGATAAGATTGAACAATTTTTTTCCCCGCTACTTTCTCAACAGCCAAACACAAGTTAGTGAAAAACTAATAATTTTAACATGAATTAATGGATCTATTACTTAACAACAACAACAACAACAACAACAGGACACTCAAAGTGTTCAATGACTTCAGTAAATTCACATTTTAACTCGGAATCCAAATCTGTTAAAAACTGAAACTAAGAAATCACTTGCATCCAACAACAGGACACTCAAAGTGTTCAATGACTTCAGTAAATTCACATTTTAACTCGGAATCCAAATCTGTTAAAAACTGAAACTAAGAAATCACTTGCATCCAACAACTCTCCTTCGTGTGTGTGGGTGTGTATATATATATATATATATATATATATATATATGGATGGAAAGGAAGCTCGAAAGAGCTACGAACTAAAATAAAAAATGATTATTCATGCAAATGAACTTCGCAAGAAACAAGTTTACAAAACGCAAACTCTTTCCAACAATCAAAACAGTTCAAAAACTTCGTGGGTCCAAAGGTAAAAGAAACGAATACAGGGGGAGAAAGAGAGGGAGTTACAATGGGAGTGTCTTTGACGCTAAGGTGAGGCAAAGGGTCCATGAAGCTGACACGCACCGGAGCAAGCGGAGCGCCCATGACCCCAAGCAACAGCCTCAGATCAGACCTCTTGTAAGACATGCCCATAACTGTAGGAGTCCTCGACAAATGCTCTTTCATCCACTGCCCCAAACCCGACCCGACCCTCTTCGTCTCCCCGTGATCCGCTCCATTCGGATCCGGGCCCTCCATCAGCGGCGCCAGCGTCTCCCCAACCCCGGGCCTCAAGCTTCCGGATCTCCCAATCAACGACTCCGGCAGCCCCGCATAGGAGCCGCTATTCTTCTTCCTCCGGAACAGACCGGACATTGGCGAAGCCGCTCGGGCTGGGCTTCCGGCAGCCCGAGAGCGAGAAGGGGAAAGTCCGCGGACCACTTCGCCTTTGAGAGCCGAGAACAAGCCTTGCTTCTTTTCCATATCTCAAATACCCAATAAAAGTCGAAAAAAGAAAGAAGAAAAGCACTCCAAGAGATTAACAGTCAGTGAAGAGAGGGTTGCGAGAACTCAGTGTTTGCCAGTTTATGATCCCTCCTTCGTATAACGACAGATAATGCGTTGGAGAAAAGAGAGTGAATAGTGGGAAAATCGTTATAGAGAGAGGTGACTAGCTCGGGGAGCGTGACTCGAGAGTGAGAGCGAGAGAGAGACAGAGGAGACCGCGTGTGATGCATATATATATATATATATATATAATATAGAAAGAGCGAGAGAGAGCGGGCAATGAGAAAAGGTTAGGTGGGTAGTAGTGAAGCGGAGACACTGATTTTTACTACTCGTGGCCAATTTCCCATCTTCAATGCCCACTTTCCCTGCATTTCACTCACGAACATCCTCTCTCCCTCTCTCTCTCTCTCTCTCTCCCCACACACCGCCACAGCAGGTGGTGGTGGGTGAGTCACGTATGGTTACTCTATTTTGACCAGCGATCAAAATCAACCTTAAGTTTTACTCAAAACGCTATTAATCCAACTTCGATTAATTGGTCATCCTTCCACCCATATTCGCTTACCTATATCTGGACCTTTTTGTTTCAGAGCGAAGTTAAAAGCCTCAATTGTCTTGTAGCCCCCCCCCCCCCGTCATGCATCAGATGATAATTCCTTACTTTGTAAGCCAAAAGGACTCCCCTTCCATTTTATTATCCTCAATAACTATTGTATTTGTACCATCCTTGGAATTTAATAATAGTGTAGTCTCACGGTTCTTTGTCCGTTCATCCACCCTCTGGATTATTTATTTTATTTTATTTATTTTGCTTTCTGAAAAACAAAAAACAAAAAACAAAAAACAAAAAACAAAATCCCCCCCTTCTGCGATGTACGGAGACACAACAAACCTCCCTAATATTGGGACATCTATATCATCTTTTATTTCTTAAGGTGGAAGCCATATTTTTATGTAAATTTCTTCTAAAATTTTATATTTTTATACTTGACTATTTAACAATATAATAAGCGATTTAACCCAAAAATAAAAAATAAAAAAAGCATACTTTATTTAATAACTTATATATTACTTTTTATTTTTTTAGATTTAATATATTTTTATTAAGTTATATTTAAAAAAATAAAGTCATTAAAATATCCCCAGAGCAACATACGGTTACGTTCAAGTGGGCCATAGGCGCCGACAGCGAAAGGCCCCGTCGTGGAAAAGCATACTGTTCTTGCACGTGGTTGGAGCGTAGTCGTCACATTTTCAGGGAAGCGCGTCGTCGTCGTCTCGGTAAAATCTGAACCGTTTTAGCAGCATCTATTCTGGAAGAAAGAATGAGAACAGCCATTGCCTACTCGCTCAAGTGGTGCCCAACTTATTACGCGATGGCCTTTTCGCATTGCAATCCTGATTTGGACACGTGGAAACTAGACAGGAAGAGTTCACGGCAAATCGTTTTACAATTCTGCCGTTTATACTCGCCGTTTCGGGGATTGAGATTTCTGACCGGAAAGTATTATAAGTTTTTTCGCTACAGCGAATGATGGGAAATTGTCCGTTGGGCAGACCCACGGACATATTTTATCAATTTTTCATCCGTCATTGCGTTTTAGGTTTCAGTTTTAATGTAATAGTGCTAAAATTGTATCATAAATATCGAGTTTTTGGAACTCACGATTAATCTATTTTAAGACACACTACTAAAAAAATAATTTAAACAATAATTTATTTTATTTTTTTATATTAATATATATTTAATTTTTTATTGTCTAATAAAAAAATATTTTAAGACACGGGGTGTAGAGAAAATTTCTTTTTCTTTTTATCAAGTGAGGAGGAAACATCGTATTGTTATTATAAGTTATATAGTGATCACAGCCACGAACTAAATCCCAACGTATACCCAATGGTGGATATTGAGAGGTTTTCCTTTCGATCCAATTGAATCGCTCAGTGCGTGTGGATTCTCGTACTCATTCTCTTTTCAATACTTCCCATATGCCCAGAGATTGAAAAAAAAAACAATGATTTTTTTTTTTTGAGCCAAGATAACAAGGTCTTACCATTCGAATTAACGTGATCTACATATAAACAAAAGTATAAATTCACATGACTTGTCATTTGTCAATATTTAAGAGGAACAAGAAAAAAACGATAAGACTGATGATATATATGTATTACTGAAATTGAAAGCACTTTTAAAGTTTCTTTCTTAGCAAGGTCAAGGTTGTTCTTCACTTAATAGTACAATCTTACATAGCTAATATGGCCAACTTAGCAAACCATTTTAGCCTATTTTTCCTTTTAGCGAAGGCTGAATGAAGTCTGTCTCTGCTCAGATTTTCCCCAGTTCCTAGCACTTTCTATCCAAATTTACGTGAAAAGTTGCCAGTGTAATCCAAATGTATCATTCAGAGAAAAATTTTTGTAAGAACTCCCCCGGTTTGCACGTTATATAAAAGAAAATTTTTCAAAGAGCCATATCTTGAATACTTAAAATCCATTATTTACAATAATCATTTTTCCGATATACCATAAAAAACATTGCAATCAACATTCAAACCATGTTATCGTGACTGGGAAATAAAAGGTAAATGCCCCGGAGTAACAGGGGACTGTAAGAAATTGTCCATTTCATATTTAATTAAAGAGATAAAGACGTAAATATATAATTGGAGTATTGCTTCCTTTCTCATGCATAGTCTCCTTCCATTGTCAATTTAAACAGTAAAAATTATCAATTATACGTATGTGGCACATAATAATCACCATTTTCTTCCTTTAACTCCTTTGGGGGGATAGAGATCTTCGCTTTTGTTTTTTGTTTTTGTTTTTTGTTTTAATTAAATATGTATATAAAATAGAAATTAATAATATGGAAAACCAATGAATTGTTTGCCAATCACGTGTTTGGTCATCACGGGATCATATGTTCATGCTTTGCCCAGACCACACCACGTTTGGCCATTGTTGTAGTCGGCCATACTACAACATTATTCTCATGCCTTGTCTATTTGCTTTTAGAGATTGGTCTGTTCTCAGATGCAACAAAAACAGAAATTTCAGACAATGATCTTACTATTCTCTTGGCCCATATCTAGATGTTTTTACACTTTTGATCTACCAAAGTTACCCCCCCTCCTTTTTCTGCAAGTTCAGGTTGAGAGATAAATTCTGCATCAATGCAGTTAAATAAGTCATTGATTAAAGTTTGATTAGTGAGTTTAATTTAAAAATTAAAAGGAAACACGAGGTTGTGACTTGACGATATAATCAGACAAGCCACGATCTTAGCTTGCGATAGTACTAATTAAGTAGTAATATGAGGAGACAGAGGTTTTGAGAAACACTTTTCCTGCTTTTATTGATTTATGAGCCATATGCGTAACCAGACAAATAGTTCGGAGGATTCTTTTATTCCACGGATTTTGGCATTGGGATGATGTTGCTAGATTTTAATGCTTAACAAAATTGAATATATTCCACGGAGCCATCTGCGTGTGTATGTGATCACCATTCACTTCAGAAAGTTTTACACAAGAGCCACACAAAAAAGACATGCAATTGTCTTGTTTTCTTGTAAGATTGTTTCAAAACAGACATGGATGCTTCCTATCACCGAATCCTTATGATAGGATTTGTGTTCTTTGTGTGTTGGGCATCTCGTGTGTGGAATTTTTGTCCCCACGAGTCCGAGCATTCGTTCATAAAATATCCTAGCTAATATCAGGCTGTCAACAGGCACCTAAGCAGTCTCCACTTTTTTCGATTTGTTACTATCCCCACTTTGACGAACCCACAGCAGACGTGGGGCATTGTAGAAATTTTACAATGATTGAATTGGCCAGCCATTGTCAATTTATAAAAGGCCATGGGCAATTGGGCTTTGCAGTAGATAAAAGAGAATGACCATCGGCCAACTTTATTACAATTGTCTATTTTTCTTTGGTTCGTAATCGTATTAAAGATGGAATTTTAAAATGGAACACTCGGCATGCCTATATTATATACTACTTTTCGAGGCCTGTTTTCGTTCATAAACCTCATGCCGATTTAACGATAACTGGATTTTTTCCAATTAAATAACTATAACTGTGTCTGATAGAACAGACACAAGCACCCAATTTTCTGGCATTAACTGAGGCTGTTGCGCACAGCTTGTCTCTTCAATAAGAGTTTCATTCGTTGCCAACTTGCCGTTATAAATCAAAGTCACGGTCCTCCATGGGTCCGAGCCACGACACCATGTATTCTTAAATGACATGCTGCCAAACAATCTCTCTGTATTCCCCCAAAGCACGAGCACCAGTAAGTCGGTAAAGTCCTACGTACTGCGCGCACCAGAGATGGCGGGAATGGTTGGTCATAATCGTTGATAATGAGATTTCGATCCCTTTACGTAACAGGAGAAAAGCATTGTTGATTAACCAAAAAAAAAGGGTAGAAGAAAATGGTCATCTTTTAACATGTTGGGCTGTCAACTCTGGGTTGACAATAGACTAAAAAAGCATTGACGAACATTATTTAAACAAGTGATTGGAAAATTTTATGGAGAGCAGATCATCCGCATGAGGTCCAGTTGCACATCATTACTATCTTTTCTTTTTTTTTGTTTCTTTTTTTTTTTTCCCGAGGGTGCGGAATTCATACGTAAGGCAGATGTGCAGGCGTATATTATGTTCATCAGCAGGACAAATGAATAGCTCGTTGGAAGATAAGTGGTCCCAAACCCAACTGACTTGTTTCCTCTAGCAAAGTCTGGATTCCGGGGGAAATAAATTAATTTTCCCAAGCTTGACTTTACTCCTTAAATGACCCATCGTCATAATTTCTCCCGAGTTGAAACCCACACAAAACCTTAGTGACCACTGACACGTAGCATTCTTTATTTATGTTGATTAAATTCTTTACTCGCACATATTATTCTGACATCAAATTACGTAGGGTATCCTTTTAACTAACAACCACTCTGTAGTTAAATTATCATTAAGATGAAAATACTTGGTGGGGGACCTCAAGATTCCACCCCCCCTCCCCTGCAGTCTTCTTTCTTCCTTCAGAGGGTATATTAATTCAAGCCCGAATCAAAGCGGGTCAGAAGCAATAATGGTCCAACTACCTTTTACGAGATTTGTCCACAAAGCTAGCTTTATAGTCAATAATAATGCTTTTTAGAGCTAAAGTCTTGCTCTCAATAAGTAGTCTTTTTTTTTTTGTTTTTTTTTTTTTTTGGGTCCAGGTGAATCTGAAAGGGGAAGTCAACTAAGAGCGAGACATGATGTTAGACTCGCCCTCAAGTGCTTGAATAAATAGCCTGTAAGTTGAATTAGTTTGTGAAAAATGACTTCCCATCTCCGTCCCGAGGCAGTGACCTTACACCATTTTATCCTTAAATGGACATTGTAGGTTTGTTGCAAACTTCAAAATCGTGGTCAGAAATGTTACGGTAGCTACGAAATGGGCTTCAATTGACTTCAGGAATCACTTTTCATTTTGTTTTGGGGTTGCCACTTCAACGACCATGGTGATTTCCAAGAGGGTTGACCTTGTTCGGGCTAATTCAGCGGTGAGGAAAAACAAAGTAGATTTCTTTTTTTCACTCGAATTATCCGCCCCTCCGGAAGCGACAGGGGCCTGGGTAATCAGATAAATTAGTGTGTGATCGGGCGGGTTTGGTATAACGGGTTCGGGTCGGGATGGTAGGCACAATGATTTCATTGACCCTATCCAACAGGCAATTTGTAGGACCTGAGCCCATGCCACTTTCAAGACAATTCACGTTAATTAATTTAATCAGAGTTGAATAACTGCTTGACTGGGCTCTAGTTCCAAACCACTATAGCCCATACAAATAGTATCCTCCTGCGCACACTTTCCGGCCCGTGGGACTGAATCTTAATGAACGGTCAATTTGACGCGGGAGAATTTCATTTTTCTAGGAAAAAGAAAAAAGAAAAGAAAGAAAAGAAACAGTTAAACAGATTTTGATAGAGGGCGAGTCGTGCACTGCCCAGATCCGAAATGCACTTGTACGCCCATTGATTTTTTTTTAATATAAAAAAGAAAAAGAAAAAAGAAATTGCTGATTAAAGCTGGAAAGGAACTGACCGTAATATGGACTTGCGTCCGATATAGACGATGGGTTGTAGTGTCAGAGCTTGTACGGTCCCTTGGTAAAAGTATGATGGGCCCACAGATAAGAGTGCTCTTCTGCTAATCCAAATCAAAGGCTGTGGCTAAACTAAAGTCTAATTTGTTAGTTATTAAACCCCTTCCCCTCTTGTCCTTTTTCAAATGATAGTTACGCCAGGATTTAATTTCGACGTAAGAAGACCAAAAGCTAATTTTCTAGTATAGTTTAACTTCCGAGATTGCTTCCTTCGTAACTACTAATGTCTTCTCCCAATTTAAATAGGGAATGTTCATTCCTAGAGTTTTTTTTTTTTTTTTGGGTTGGTGGGGGGGAGAGAAAAGTGAAAAAAAAAAAAAAAACAAAGTAACAATTGACACAGAGCTACTGAAACTACGTGGCCTCAAAGTTCAGTCACTATTAGATTGGCCCTTGCCTCGCGGCTGGGTTCGCATTGTAATATTGTATACAGGAATAGTATTCGAACATAAATGATGAATATTGCACGGTGACGATGAGTGTTCACCAGGGAAGATACACATCGAGAAGATGCTAAGTCAAGTTAGTACGAGGATTTGGTGGTCCAATCCTTACTGGGTCTTGCAAATATTCGAATTCATAGAAAATTAAGATTCTCAAACAAATGAATAGAGAAAAAAATAATCATTACTTTTAGGAGATGTTAATTTAACATATATATACGTAGTTATATTGGTTTATATAAGGGGAGTTTTTGTGAAACTTAACAGATACGATGTCTACCACTTTATGGGTTAAACCCCACTTTTTGACTAGGTGGGTCGGAGAGATCACCTTTCGGAACCTTCTAAACTCGAAGAAACTAGTATCAGATCCAAAGAGAAAGCCTAATAAGCTCGATGTTATTCTTGGCCTAATGCGAGGTGACTCGCAGGTTATCCTCGACCTCCTTACCAGGCAGGAATATTTTTCTTTCAAAATACACCTGTCGATTTGTGGATTTTATTTTATCGAGATAGACAAGTGGCCGAATGTGGAAGTCGGTTTCGATAGCTAAGATGACTTGCAGCGAAGACATTGCCCAGATAAAGGCATTTGGTTCGGACTACAGAGTTGTGAAAATTGATTCCTTCCGCAACTGACCAAGGTTATAACTTCTGAGCTTAATCAAATGATACGGGTAAATCCATTTTTGCGACGGCGATGGAACTTTGGTTTGGTTTATAGTTTTGCTGGGGTGACATTAATATTAGAACCCGGTAAACCCATAGAAGAGTTTTGAGAAAAATATTCAACCGACCATGGAAATGAGTGATGTTTAATTTGAATCTAATATCTGAAGTACCCAGTTCTAATTATAATACAAGTTTGCAACGAACACCCAAGCATGGCATGCTTACTACTGGGGACGCAGAACGGCAGAAGAAGACAAGGAAAGTACTAGAGAACCCTCCATTGACAACTCATAGCCAGCCCCGAAATGGACACCACGTGGACACAGTCGGAGAGGGCCCTGAACCCACCTGCTCTTCCTAATAACGTGCCATGAAGAGCTACAGCTGTTCCCTCTGCCACCATTTTATTTTGCATCACTTTAAGGTTTTACCGACTCCTCCTCAGTTGCCGCTTTAACCAAAGCTAATGACTTTAGTACTTTTTACTTTACCTCCCTTTGCAACTACAAATAGGCACCTGTCTCTCAGCTCTCCCTCACTCCACTAGAAATCTCCACTCTCCTCTACTCTAGATACATTGCCACTTCTTTTTTTGGCAGCTTTGACAGGGGGCCAAAAGCAAAATGAAGCTTTTATTTGCTACTTTGCTACTATGCATGCTCCTTCTAACTTCATCTTTCGTGGACCCGGCCATGGCTAAGCCAAGTAAGAACTTAAGTTAATTTTAGCCCAAATGAAAGTTAATTACAAGTTCATTATTATTATTTCCAAAAAAATGAAAATTACAGTCTTAGTTTTTTCTGGATCTTGTTTCTTTGTGGTTTTTATTCACATTTCTTCTCCCCGAGAATATAAATTACCAATGCACGCAAACATATAATCTCAAGTTTTTTTTTTTTTTAACGATCTATTAGTATTATACTCATGCGTGTGCATTTTGGTTGTTGGGTGTTCAAAAGTTGTCTGTGACAAGAAGTGCAAGCAGAGGTGTGCGAAAGCAGGATTGAAAGATCAGTGCTTGAAGTACTGTGGGATATGCTGTGCAAAGTGCAAGTGTGTTCCCTCTGGAACTTATGGGAATAAACATGAGTGCCCTTGCTACAGAGATATGAGGAACTCCAAGGGCAAGCCCAAGTGCCCTTAAATTTATGTCCCATGAAGAGAAGTGAGACCTGTCACCTGTGTGTTAATTCTGCGGTAGACAGGAGAGCTACCTACCATCCAAGAGTGCCCGATTTGCTCCAACAAATAAAACTACCGTTTTCAATTTCAGTCTTTGTTAGTGTGCAGAATTATCATGGCTGTGACCATGTACCAGAGACTTCTTATGTGCGCTATATACATGTTTGCATAAAAACAATTCTGTTCATCGAGACGCTCACATTGACCTTATTAGCAATGTTTTGTTGTTGAAGCCGCGAAGGAAAGGTTTCCCTTTCACAATGGATGCACCATTTTGCTTCTACAATCTATTGGTTAATATTTGGTTGGGATATATTTTTAAAAAAATTATACTATAAAGATACATAAAATAAATATAAAATACATACAAAAAGACAAGTCAATAATGTTTGAGAGAGGCCAATAATAAAAATATATGACCCAACTGTCCAGCACTTTTTTCTTGCACAATATGCTTGTGTACGAGGTTCAAACTTAACATCCACAATTATGGAGATGACTTGCATATTATTGAGCCGAATTCATTGATAATTATCTATCGATTTAACAAAATAAATATAGCATGGACTGAGAGGAGGGAAGAGAACGGGCCGCCCCAATCCTCCAAGCATGGTTTTCACAAACCGCGATGCTACCACGTACTGGCACATGCTAGCTTATTACAAAGAAACCGCGGTTCAACCATACTGGAGGAGTGACCCAATAGGCCTTCTGATGGATTGAGAAGAAAAGCCTACGCCACCATGACTGTGATGTAAAGCCCAAATCGCTAGTCCGAACTTTCAAAGGCTATCCAGGCACATCAGCCCACTGTCCACTATAGATGGACCCAACTCCAACACAAGTAATCCGGTGTCGTTTCATCACCCGTTGCCATTCGAAGCAATTAGTAAGAAGCCTCTCAAGCCTCACCGCTCCGTCCATCTCCAATTTTTAAACTGCCGCGGAAGAGAAAGAGAGAGAGAGAGAGAGAGAGAGAGAGAGAGAGCAATTTCCCTCGAATCCTGCGATGGAAAACCCTAAGGTTCAAGAGGTGAATTCTGATACCTTGCCGTGAATTTCTAACATTGGAAATTTTCGATTTAATTATGAATTTATTTATTTTTATGGTCTCTTGTTTCGTATGTGCGTGCCAGATTCTAGAGAAGCAAGTGCTCACAGTAGCTAAGGCCGTTGAGGAGAAGCTGGACGAGGAGATCGCGGCGCTTGATCGGCTTGACGATGATGATCTGGAGGCTTTGAGGGAGCGGCGGATTCAGCAGATGAAGAAAATGGCGGAGAAGCGCAGCCGTTGGATCTCCCTCGGCCACGGGGACTACTCCGAGATCCCCTCCGAGAAGGACTTCTTCCCCTCCGTCAAGGCCAGCGACCGCGTTGTCTGCCATTTCTACCGCGAAAATTGGCCGTGCAAGGTACATTACCAATAATAAATTAAACTAATGGAAATTTGTGAATAATTTTTATTTATTATTATTATTTGTTTAAGATTTGGTTAATTTTCCAGGTGATGGACAAGCACTTGAGTATATTGGCGAAACAACACATAGAGACACGTTTTGTGAAAATACATGCTGAGAAAAGCCCGTTCTTGGCCGAAAGACTCAAGATTGTTGTACTTCCAACACTTGCCCTTATAAAGAATGCCAAAGTCGATGATTATGTGGTATGTTTTGTTGTCCGAATTAATGTCTTTTGTCCTTGCATTTTCGCATGATGGGTAAAATTAATTGCCTGAAACCGATGTTTTCAGGTGGGATTTGATGAGCTTGGTGGCACGGATGAGTTTAGCACGGAGGAATTAGAGGAGAGATTGGCTAAAGCCCAAGTCATTTTCTTTGAGGGAGAGTCATCTCTGAATCAGTCCAAGCCTGGCACCCAGACTCGGAGGAGTGTCCGGCAGGGTGAGAGCCACCATGAGTCATCTGATTCAGAATAAGAATCCTTGTGTTTGTCTTGTCCCATTGCCAATGGCTGTAATCTGTATCTTTGAGCTACTGGGAAGCAAAAGTGATCAATGGTCGTTCAATTGGTCATATTCTTTGCAGTTGAAATTGAATACGTGCTTTTGTTGTTTTATTGGTAAGGGCCCGTGTTCTTATGGATAGTCATTTATTTAAATTCCAATGGATGGCATTCTGTTGCTGCTACCATTTTAGACCATCTGAGTGGTTGCCTATTGTCAGAGGAGCTCCTGATTTGTTGGATATGTGATAGGATGTTTGATCAAGCGGTGGAAGGTCTCTTTAATGACAGGATCTTTAGAGTTGATTTTTATCTCTATCTTTTTCAAGTTTTCAATTGATCCGGTTTATCTTTTTGTAATGTCCTTTGCTATCCAATTTCTCCTCTATTCTAAGTCATCACCCCTCTCCGTTTTGATGGAATGAACTCGAAACTTTGAAATCTGGATTGTATGTCAAAAACTGGATAATGGGGATGTTGTCCGTGCATTTGATATGGGGATAACTCTGTTACCAACAGATATATGGAGAACTTTGTTAAATTCAATAACTTTTTATTGATCTCCGCACTTTTTTCCCTGGTGCACGGAAGAAAGCTCAATGAATGGTTGTGATTACAATAACCTGCTGTCTAAACAAAAGTTGAATCATACCAAAAAAAAAAAAAATTCCTTTTTTCCCTTCTTGAATGTGTTGGTAATTCCTTGCAATTTGGTATTAGACTATTTGTGCAAATCATGGTGGGATATTACCTGCCGGTAATTCCTTAATTGTTATTTGTTATACAGGTGTGCAGAACTCAAGGTGCAAGGAGAGTCTAGAGTCTTTTTCTTTAGTTGAAGAAACGAGGCAACTAAAAATTAGAGATCAAATTCTATCACTAAAACTTATAATTAGAAGGTAAGGGCGTCGGAGATTGACTCTGAAAATGATAATGACAAGACAAATATGGAAGCTTCCCTCGATCTCGTATCCTTGATTGCAAGGAGAGTTGAGTGAGTGATTGATCGTGATTTTTAAGATTTTTGCAACTAAATAGTTTCTTATCAGATACTAATTCTTTTGAAATCTGTTAGTATTTCTGTTCTCGATTTTAAGTATTTTACATCCGCTTTAATTCGTTTTTTATTTTTCCGACTTCCTTTTGTTTTTGCAATCAAGATAGGTGTTGAAAAAAAAAAACAAAAAACTTGAAAGCAAATTTACATTACATTACATTTCTTAATAATTTAATTGTTAATAAAATATAACGTAAAGGGAATGACACGAAAAAAAAAAAAAAAAAACGTAGCGTTCTTACTTTTAATTCTTGACAGGCGACGCGGGTTCGTCGTCGTTAAAGGGTAAAAGTGGAAAAGTAAAAATTCAGAGCGTTTTTTACATTCTTGGGCCTTCGGCGCACGTATATAAAAAGTAAATACATAAAGGGTAATAGTGGAAAATGAAAATTTGGCGTGGACTTGACGCCCCAGCAACCCTCTATATATAGCCCGGCCCAGTTCAGAGTTAACGTTACAAATATATTTTCGGTTGCCGCTCTTTCTCTGTATATATATATATATATATATATATATATTTTTTTTTTTTTTTCCCACACCAGAAGTAAATCTCTTTTTCTGCTTTCTTCGTTTTTGTTTTTGCGTTTACAGTAGCAATTCACATTCTATGCAATGGTTTGTTCGATTTTCCAAGAAAACTTCGATTTCTATTCGTTTACGATGAGCGAAAGCAATTCGGTCTTGAGAATATTGCATTCCTCGTGGTTTTTGTTGTTGACGACGGCGGAAACTGATCGGCGGCGATTCGTAGGCGCCACGGTGAAGCGAACAGTTCCGCGAGTTCTTGAAGCTTAAGATGCTTTCTTGATTTTGTTTCTTCAATCGACGTTTTTTCCTTTTATTTTCAATTTTTTTTTCCTGAAAATCCCTGTTTCTTGAAGATGAACCAGCGTTCTTGTTTCTTAAAAGCTGTTCTTTTATTTATTAGTCAGATTTTATCTTAAAATAAATATGTACTTGTTTCTTTCTGCTTTTTTTTTTTTAATTTATAAATTTTATGAATTTCTATCTTTCTTTAATTTACTTTTTCCTTTTTATTTTTCGATTTTTTGTTCAAATATTTCTTTTTGTTCTTGAACATTAACAAGCGTTCTTGTTTCTTAAAATTTGTTCTTAGTTTTTTTTATTATTCAACATTAGGAATAACTCTGTCCTTTTTCCTTTCTGGCCTTTAAAATTTTTTTTTATGGATTTATTTATTTGTTTCTTGAATGGTCTTTTTGCCCTTTATTTTCCATTTTTTTTCATTGAAATCTCAATTTGTTTTTCCTTGAAAATTATCAAGCCCTTTTTTTTTTTTTTCTTAAAAGCTGTTCTTCTTTCTTTATTTGTCAAAGTTTCTTAGAATAACTCTGTACGTTGTTTTTCTGTCCATTTTCTTTATAATTTTATGGATTTTTAATTTATTTCTTGTGTCCTTATGGTTTACCGGATTAATATATTTCTTTAAATCCATCCTCTAGTGATTTTTAACCGCTAAGTCTAAAACCCTTTATTTTGAGTTTTTCTTTTTTTTATTTGTAGTTTTAATCCCCTGAGGAGTTTATTTCTATTTTCTCTTTGTTTAGCTAGTTATGCCTGCAGTATGGCGGATGATGTATAAAGCATTTATTGAAAAGGGAGAAGCGTGAATTGTCTGCTGCACTGCAGAGGACACCATCGGAGAAGGTGAACTACTGAACTAGTCAGCCTTCTTGTGCTTTATAATTCGATTCTACCGTTTTGCTTGTCATCGTTGTTGGTTGGCCCGCTAATATCAATGCCAATTTATTTCGTGGTTCCATGTTTTCGCCTGCAGACCCACATTGCCTATTAGCATTGATCAAACTCCATAGAGCTGGGAAAGGCATAACATGCTGGGGAACTGGAAAGTTGAGATACATTCTGAAACATGTCACGGAGTACATTGTGAAACAGTAATAATAATAATAATAATATTATTATTAATAATAAAGGGATTTTGGTAAGATAACCGTAATCCAGCTTCGTTCCTTACAGCAAATTTTGGATTTCTTCTATTGAAATTGGGTTCAAATGTGACAGTTCTCTATTGTCCATGCATGTCATTGGAGTGAGCCTATATATGTATCTCTGCAAATGTAGTCTCCCCTCTTCTAGTAACCTGCTTCGTGCATGTATTCTTGTGGGACCAGTCTTTTGTCAGATATTGGAGCACATGGTGATGATGAGTTTCTGATCTTCCTAGTTCAATTCTGAATCCTCCTAGTTAGTCCAACAACTGAGATTTTTAATTTGGTTGGAAGCATAATTGGGAAGAAGAATTAACTATCCTTCACTGTTGGAAGATTTCAACTCCGTATATGAAGAGATTAGAATTGAGGGTTCTCATATCCTTTTGTTTTATAATAGCTTACCTTCTTCTAAAGAATGTTCTGTACTCTGATATCAGCAGTCTTTCTGGGCTAACAGTAAGAGCATGGAACGAGACTGCATCATTGCCTATGGTGCAAGCATGTTGATAATTGAATGCGCAATGGTCTGAACTGACCCTTTTGAGGTTCCATGTTCAGTGATCTGTTTTGAGGATGACATAATAAATTGATTGAGACTGACATAATTGCAAGTGTTGTTGTTCTCTGTGATTTGTTTATTTTCTGGTTAATTTCCCATTGAACATGATCTTATATCAAGTTATTTGCATTATTGATGGAATCATTGTACTTATACCAGATTGTTTTATCATTGCTTGATTCATGTAGTCTCTGTGCTTTAATTTCCAGTTTGAATTTGAGGTCAATTTTCTTAACACTCGTTAGAAACTGAATTCAGCCTCTCTCAGGTTGCACAAGACAACATTCAGCTGTGTATGCATTCTATTGGAGCTACCTATATTTCTCCATGCATAAGACACAGCTTGGGCATAGATGTGATCAGAGAGGTGGGACTCTATTTGCAACCTCCAATGAAAAGTTAGCTTTCTTTTTCTTTTTCTTTTTCTTTTTTTTCCTTTTCCAGTTAATTGCTGCCCATTTCCTGTTGTTATCTCTTTTGTCTTTCCTTTATCAAGAATGCCTTATGATTGGTTGAGCATTCTTGTCCCTGTTATGTCTCTTCTACTACATGGGCGTACCCATGGGTTTTGGGAAGAGTGAGATGTACACAGTTTTACTCTCGTCTTTTTTGTTTTTGTTTTTCTTTTTTTTTTCACAAAGAGGTTATTTCCGTGACTTGGATCCATGACTTCCAAGTCAAAATGGAGTAATTTTTACCATTACATTAAGGTTGGCCTTCATATATAAATTCTCTTTGATGATTAATGCATTTTTACATTTTTTTGGATGTTTGATGAAAGAAATTTCAATGCAATATCCCTGATGCCGATGAAAAGGCTGTGATTGTCAGTTGTAAGAAGACACCATCCTGTTTGGGTGAGATCTTTCTTCACCTTGGTCTCCACATTTCAATGTGCCTGAAGACTGTGTAAGAGTAAGACATGAAAACTTCTTCCTAGTTAATTTTATTTTGATGTGGCATATCAGTTATGGGGTGATTTTGAAGTTTAGTCAACTTTAACATACTTGTTCTGCTCTACATTTATATAAATGCTGGCATTAATAAATTTTTGGATGAAATGTAATCATTCTTGTCCTTCTTCAGGCAGCACGCTTAATGCATGTAGTTACGTGGGATCAATTTAAATCAGAAATTGAAGCACATGTTGTGTTCTCTTCATTCAATTAGTCCTTCTAGTGAGGCAATTAATGCACATTGGAAGATTACAGGTTCATATCTGTTGCGTCTCATAACAGTATTGTGCTTAGTCTTAGACAAAATGTGTCTCATGCTATTGAGAGCTGCTTTGCTTTAACAAGATGGAAAACTCACTGAAGGCAGAGCTTGGAATGTAGATTATGTAATTGTCCCTTGTATGCTTGCTTTCTAAATTTTAACAAAGGATCTTATCTTTTATAAGGTTGTTTGCTCTAATAGAGCTTTATAGGTGTTTCATTATCAGACTCAGTTTTAAACTAGCATATCCTACTTACGTGAGTGGGGCCTTATATTGGTTTTGTCTTGATGATTTCAGATGTAATAGTTGCCTTGGACATTGACAAAGAATGCTTTCAATCAGTTCCTCCACCTCCATCACGGTGGAATCGGCATCCATTGATTGACATGGACAAGAAACATTACTTAAGCATGCAAGTATTGAGGAGATGCCTCTGCATATGTCATGCTTCTACTTAAGGTCCTATTAATGTATGAGTGATAAAGGCTTATGGTGTCAAAGAATCCTGGTCCAAGGTGTAATCCATTGACGCAGACAATGATATGTAGCCTTTTGGCTTGTATCAGGTATAAAGTACATTAATGGTGAAGCATTATTGCTCTTTCATTTTTGTAACAGTGTCCTGATCTATTATAAACCAAGAAAACTAGGATTCAAGTACCATAAATTCAAAGGGGTCAAGTCAAATTTTGAAACAATTGCTCATGCTCCAAGCTTAACCTAGCTGAAGTATGTTCCGTTGGGAGATGTTCAAGGCCTAACATCAACTCGAGGTAAAAAAGCATAATTTTAACTGCTTAAAGCTAAAGATGCAACCCCTCCCCCCCCAAGTGACGACTTCCCATTTTTTTGCATTGGTGAATTGGGGATTATGTTGTATCTAAAGAATGTTTGGCCATGCAGGTGTGCTGAACTCAAACTCTGTGGGGAGGCAAGAGCTTTTTCATTGGTAGAAGAACATGGCCAATGGTCATTTGATTCTTGCTGTTGTTATGGAAAAGAAAAATGGGAGCATTGGTGGCAGAAATGATGAAAGTATAAAGGTGGGATAGAACTACTTAAGAAATTTTAGCCCCGTCCACACAAGATTCTAGTTTCATAGACTAATGTTTGGTCTATTTAGTAACTTCTTATTTGCAGTTCTGTAGTAGTCATTTTGTGTTTAGAAGTATACTACACAACAATATTGCCTACACACAGGCAACCTTGAGTCAGTTGTCTATTTTGTATCTGTTTTCTGGGATTCTACTTATCTTTGAGGTAATGGATCATTGTCTCTCTTATCTACTACTCAATTCACCTCTTCTACACATATAACTAAACTAGAAGCACACGTTATTTTTTACATGCATACATGGCAAGAAACTTAGTAACCTTTTATTAGTGGAGAAGATTAGTGTAAGTATCTCCTCGGAGTCCTAGCTATGTTGGCAGCATTTAATAGATCAATAATTTCAGTTTACCTGCTAATTTAGCTTTTATTATGGATTATTATAAGGAAATTATGCCGTTTTAGACCAGGTTTGGAAACTTGTTTCAGTAAAATTTTTTCTACTGATATCTTCCAACTCCAAGTGGTCTATTTAATTTGGGTCAAAGCCACATTTTTTATGCAAACAATAAAACGTAGTAAGAAACTGGGACAGAGTTTCAATTTGGACATAAATTGTGACAATATTATCATACTCTCAATGTCTTGTGTTACCTCTGCTTATACAGTTTTAGGGATCTGTCAGTATTGTTGATGTAGTTGTATTACAAAAAATGACAATACGATGTTATTTCATTGTTTCAACCATATCAAGATTTTCTGTATGATAGTTTCTTGTTTTCACTTAATAGTCTTATGAAATTATTCAGTGATGTGATGATTTTTTGATGGTCAGTGAAATATACTTATTAGATTCTCTTTAATCTAATATATGCTCACTGTTGATAGGGAAATTTTCCATGCCTACATATCAACACTGGTTTTGATTGAGAATTTTCTGTTTAGCCATTGCAACCCATAGTTCTTCATGGATGAACTAATTGATATGTGTTGCTCCATGGTTTTCTAGCTTATACATACTTGCATTCAGGATTAACATTGCAAGCACAAAATTTGTAACATAAAACTCTGCTGCTGATATTTTTTAAAGAATGCCATCAGACAGTTACAAAGACTTCTCCAAATGAGACACTTTCTTTACTTTTCTTAGGCTTTCCCTTTCTCCCTTGTCTGGGCAATTTCAGTGCACTGTTTTGTGATTTTGAATCCTGCGGGCTTATTGGGATCTTGGTCTCATGGCAACCTTGTGAATCTCATGCTGAGATTTTGAAAAGATACTCAAATCTTGTTCCAATCAACAATGCTTCCGGCACCCAAGTTCATGTTCATACATTGAATTTTGTAGCTGAAACTGCCTTCATGAAATTGCAATCAGAGGTTAGAATCACCTTCAACAGTCAAGTTCTGCTCCACATTTATGTAACCGCTGGTATCAATAAATGTATGGATGAAATGTTATCATTCTTTTCCTTCTTCAGGCAGCACACTTCACACACGTACTTTTTTGGGATTGGTGTAAATCAGAAATTGAAGCACGTCGTGTGTTCTCTTGGTTCAATTCACAATCCTCCTGTTAGGCAATTAATACGTATTCAAAGATTACAAGTTCATATCTGTTGTGTCTCACAACAGTATTATGCTAAAGTCTTAGGTAAAATGTGTGTCATGTCATTGAGAGTTGTTCTACTTTAACAATACAGACAACTCACCGAAGCCAGAGCTTGGAATGCAGATTCTTTAATTTTCCCTTGTATGCCTACTTTATAAATTCTAACAAAGGATCTTATCTTTTACATGGTTATTTGCTGTAATACAGCTTTATAGGTGTGTATCATCTTAAGACTCTGTTTTAAACTAGTATATCCTACTTATGTGAGTGGGGCCTTATGTTGGTTTTGTCTTGTATTTGTTGCCTTGGACGTTGACAAAGAATGCTTTCAATCATTTCCACCTCACGTCCATTTATTGACATGGGAACTTAAACATGGAAGTATTGAGGGGATGCCTCTGCATATGTGATGCTTTCTACTTAAGGTCCTATTAACATATGTATGGATGATGACAGATTATGGCATCAAAGAATCCTGGACCTGAGTGTTCTCCATTTGACACTGACAATGATGTTATGTGGCCTTCTGGCTTGTATCAGCCAATAACATACATTAATGATGAGGCATTATTTCTATTTCATTTTTTTTAACAGTTCCATGATATGTTATAACCCAAACTAGGACTCAAGTATAACAAAGTCAAAGGGGTAAAGTCAAAATTTGAAGTAATTGCTCATACTCCAAGCTTATGCTCAAGGATGTTCTGTTGGGAGATGGTGCTGAAGGCCTAGCATCAACTTGAGGTAAAAATGCATATTTCTTGACTGCTTAAAGTGAAAGCAGGATTTTTCCCCCCCACCCCTGCTCTTCCCGGTGAAGACTTCAATTTTAATTGCATTGGTGAATTATGTTTTATCTAAAGTCATGCTTAACCTGTCTCTCTCTTGGGTTGAAGCATTCTTTTTGAATTTTGATTGCGTTATGTTGCATCTTAAAAATGGTTATACAAGTGGGCTGAACTCAAACTCGGGGGGAGGCCAGAGCTTTTTGGTAAGTAGAAGGAAATAGGCAATTGTACTTTTGATTCTTACCATTATTATGAGAAAGAAAAATGGGACAGGCATAGGTGTCAGAAATGATGCAAGTGAAAGGGTGGGATAGAACTACCCTAAGAAATTACCATTTTTTCATCAAAAAACTGTGATCTTCCTAGAAACGATGTAGAGTGGATCCAAGATCTTTGTAGTTGCATGGACTAAGGTCTGTTTTATTCAGTAACCCTTTTTCGTTTTTTTTTGGCAGTCTTGCAGTAGTCATTTTGTTTGGTTTAGAAGCATGCTACATGACAATATTACCTACACAGAGCCAACCTTGAGTCAGTTGTCTATTTTGTATCTGCTTCCTGGGATTCTGCTCATCTTTGTGGTAATGGATCATCGTATCTCTTATCTGTTACTTAATTTACCTATTCTACACATATAATTGAACTAAAAGCACATGTTATTTTTTACACACATATGATCCAAGACTTGAGGAATCCCTTATCATCACGAGCCAATATTATTAGTGTAATTATTTCCTTAAAGTTCTAGCTGTGTTGGCAGAGTCGAATAGATCAATCATTGCAGTTTATCCACTTAATTATCTTTTATTATGGATTATAATAACATAATTTTAGATCAGTTCTGGAAACTTGTATCAGTAAAATCTGTTCTACTCGTATCTTCCAACTCCAAGTGGTCTATAAATTTGGTTCAAAAATTTGTTTTGTTTTGTTTTGTTTTATTTTTTATTTTTTATGCAAACAACATACAGGTATTAAGAAACTGGGACAGAGTTTCAATTCAGACATAAATATCCTCAGTGTGTCTCGTGTTATCTCTGCTCATCCAGGTTTAGGGAACTGTAAGTATCGTTGATGTACTTGTATTACAAAAAATGGCATACCATGTCGTTTCATTGGTTCGACTGTATCAACATTTGCTATATGATAATTTCTTGTTTCCATTTAGTAGTTTCATGAAATCATTCCGTGATGTGATGTTTTTTGATGGTCAGTGAAATATTCTTATTGGATTCTCTAGATTCTAACATATTTGCTAACTGTTGATAAGGAAAATTCCCATGCCTAGATACCAACACTGGTTTTGATTAAGAATTTTCTGTTTAGAATAAAATGTTAAAGATGGATTCTTAAGCCATTGCAACCCATAGTTATTCACAGATGAACTAACTGATATTGTTACTCCATGGCTTTCTAGCCTGTATATACTTGCATTCAGGGTTAACATTGCAAGCACAGAATTTATAACATAAAACTCTGCTGTTGATATATTTTTGCCAAAGAATGCTATCAGACGGTTACACAGATGTTCCCGAACGAGACACTTTCTTTACTTTCCCTGGGCTTTCCCCTTCTCTCTTACTGGGGCAATTCCAGTGTTCACAGTTTCATGAAGTTGAATCTTACAGGCTTATTGTGATCTTGGACTCATGACAGGTTGTGAATCTCATGCCGAGACCTTGAAAAGAAGAAAATACCCAAATCTTGTTCCAATCTACAATGCACAATGCTTTAGGCACACAAGCTCATGGCTCATTCCTTGAATTTTGCAGATGAAACGGCCTTCTTGCAATCAAAGGTTAAGTCTCCAATGTTAATTCTGTGATTCCTCACAAGGGTCGGGCTGGTCCTCTTTCTGTGTTGGAAATGAACCCAATTTTCCCTCAAAAGGAAGTCGTAGTACGTCTCTATTAAGGCCTAAGACCCAGCTAGTTTAGTTTCTTCTGTCAGTTCGTGCAGTATGTGATATATGCTCCCAATTTGAGGATGTGAAGAGGACCCAACAAGAAATTCATGCACAACTCCATCAATACTGATCCAACTACAACCTGGCTGCTTCCTGACTCCCTTCTCCCTCATAAACCACCTCACTGCCGAGACATCCACCCACCTACGATCCACTGCAAACACATTAGCTAACATCACATAGCTCGCAGAATTATGAGGGTCTACTTCAACAAGCATACCGTAGATATTTTCAGCCAAATCTGCTGCTCTAGAGTGGAGCAGGCAACCCCCAAGCAATGCTCCCCACACAAAATTGTTAGGTTTGAAAGGCATGGAGGCAATAACATTCATGGCTTCTTCCACTTGACCTTCTCTTGCAAGAAGATCAATGTAGCAAGCAAAATGTTCCAATTTTGGGAGGATACAGAAGTGTGTTTTCATATTTTGGAATATCCGTCGTCCTTCTTCTGATAATCCTGAGTGGCTGCAAGCCCACAGAAGACCAAGGAAAGTTCCGGCATTTGGATGCAAACCAAACTTTTGCATTTTGCAGAAAAGATCAATTGCCTCTTGTCCTTCACCATTTATGGCAAGACCCATTATCATGGAGTTGAATGATATAACATCTCTGGAAACCATCTGGTCGAAAACCTCCTTTGCCTTGTCCAAACTTCCACATTTAGAGTACATGTCCATCAATGCAGTGGCCAGAAATGTGTTAGATTCCAGGACACCTTTACGTCCTTCAGATTTCATGTATTCATGAACCCACATTCCTAGGTCTAGATCACCAATTTGGGCAGAAGCTGAAAGCACACTGACCATTGTGACGTGGTTTGGCCTAAGATTGGAGTCCTTCGCCATCAAGCGAAACAGACTCAAAGCCTCCAAAGGGAAACCATTTCTAACATAAGCATTTATCATGGAGTTCCAGGGAAGCACACCCCTTTTTCCATTACTGCTAATAGCATCAAATCTTTCCTTACTCTCTTCAATCATTCCCCACTTCCCATACAGGTAGACAAGAACGTTGTTGACCGAATCACGGACAGCAATGTCGGGATTAACGGCATCAACATTTTCTGACAACATTCTCACCCAATTCTCAATTTGACCAATCTCTAGATTCGAACAAGCGGACAAAACGCTAACCATAGTATCATCTTCAGGCAAAAAATTCTCCTTAACCATCGAACAGAACAACGCCAAAGCTTGCTCAGAATGTCCGGACTGAGCAAAACCAGCAATCAAAGAAGTCCAACAACAAACCATACGTTTGTCGGTCATTTCATCAAACACCTTACGGGCAGAGCCCAAATCCCTACAACTCTTCACATAGGCGCCAATAAGACCGTTGCAGATAATCGGGTCACCATTAAAACCCGTTTTCAAGATATGGGTATGAATTTGTTGCACAAGAAAAGCACTTCCAGATCGAAAACACGACTTCAGTACGAACGAGAACGTTAAGTCGTTAGGCGAAACGGGCCGCCGTTTTAGTATACAGAAGATCGAGAACGAATCAAGGAAACGACCCTCGTTAGCCAAGACTCTAATAATGGCATTGAACGGAAACAAGGTGGGATTTTGAAGCTGATGAAAAACGCGAAGAGAAATAGTAGATGGGTAGTGGCCAATGAGACGAGTTGCTAACAAGTTATCTTGGTGCGCGTGAAGGCGGTAGACTCTGGCGTGGATTTGGAGAAGATGGGAGCGTGGAATGCGGCCTTGCAAGAGAGTGGAGAGATCGGTGAAGGTTGAAGAGGCAGCATTGCCGGAGAAAGAACGGGCAAAGTTGGACAAGGATAGTTCCAACTTCAAGAAGGCTGTCAATTGCAGGAAAATTGAAAGAAGCATGGCTTGGGAGTCTCAGAAAAGGTGAAGAGCCTTCATGCTGAGATTTTGGATTCTCCTGAAATGACATGTTCATCTGAATTGTAGCTTTGTTTTTGGACTCTCGGCCAAGGACCATGACCAAGAAGGAAGCACAAACAGGTCAAGGTCTCGTTACAGTTTGTACTTTTCTCCATCGTATTGTACTTGTTTGAATCCATCTTTTCATAACGGTGACCCACATGCAGATGCAGTTCAGGCATAAATTAAACTTGCCCAGGCGGAATATGGAAAATGTGATGAGCATAGCGTGGCATTGGCTCGTATGGAACTAATTGGTCGATGTTAAGAAATCACTAACTCGCTCGAATTTTATTGGAACTTAAACGAGCCTTCTCCTCTTTTTTATAATAACGAATATTCAATTTAATATATATAATAAACATACATTTTTTTCTTTTAGATGTGAACAACAAAAATTTATGTATAAAAAAATTATGTGAAAAGTATTAAAACGCCACTTCACATCTGTGTGGTGTTAACAAATTTGAATTTACATATACAATAGTTAATATATTTATTCTATATTTTTTAAATTGAAAAAAAAAGACAGAAAAAAGCTTTAAAATTAGTAATATACTAACAGAGGATTTCAATGTTTAAAATTAGAAACCATAAAAATTTTATTCTAGAGCATAAATTGTAACAATACAAAAAAGATCAGTATACTTTAACCTTTTTTTTTTTTCTATATATATATATATATATATATATTTATATTAATTGGTTACTTAGAGCATGATATGGGCCAGGTTTAAAAAACCTAATAGTCGGTTAATTTGGGCCCATTTGGCCCAAGCCTTATCCAGATCCATATGGGCCGCGTTTTGAAAATGTAACGCTGGACTTAAAAACTTACGATAGGTTCAAATCATTAAAAAGCCTTACTTCAGCGATTTGCGTGCATATCACGCGGCCGACTCAATCTTCTATATAAGCGGTTCCTCTGGGCTATTTTACTAGGAGCCCAGAAGACCTTTTTAAGCTGCAGATTGCGCCAAGAGGGCCATTCAACGTTCCAATTCTCCCTCCCCGCCATCTTCTCCGGAAACCCTAATTCTTCCTTTCTACGATTCTGCTTCCCTTCATAGCGATCGGTCGGTGTTTAGGGTTTTGCAGGCTTTCGATCCTTCCAAGAGGTTGAAGAAGCCCGTAAGAATGAAATATTCTTCACCCCCAGGGTTTTGATCCACACTGCGCAATTCTTGATTCTTTTTTTTTTTTTTCCAAATTTTTTGTTCTTGGTGTTTGATTTTGTTTCCTTCGCCCTGATTCTTTACAAGATTGATCGCATCTAGGGTAAACTTGAGGGATTCAAAACCGCACTTTCACTATTTACGGTTTTGTATTTGGTATCTTTGATTCTCCTTCTTTTTCTTTTTTTAATTTTCTTATCCAATTCTGAAGATCTTTCTTGGGCTCTCTTGATCTTTTTCTTTTTTAAGATATTCTATTCAGATCGTTTGTTTTCCTTTGTTACCTTCCTTTTTGGGTTTCTGGGAGTGGGTTTTTTTTTTTGTTTTCTTTTCAGCTTCTTGGCTTTTCCTTTTTCTGTTTCCTGATTTCTTTCTCTCTTTCTTTGGTTGGGTTTCTTAGAACCTGGTGGTTTTCTCGTTCAGTGAATTGGTCTCTCTTGTCGAGTTTCTTGGAATTTCTTTTTCAGTTTCTTGGGCCTTCTTATTCAGTTTATTGGTTTTCTTGTTGAGTTCCCTAGAAACTGGCGCTTTTCTTGTTTTTTTGGGGGGAGGTTAATAAACTGGTGCTTTTCTTGTTCAGTGTCTTCCCCTTCCTGGGCAGTTTCTTTGAGACTTAAGTTGTTCAGATTCTTGGGTTTCCTCTTTCAGTTTCTTGGCTTTCTCTTCATGTGCACGCGCATTTAGCAATTCCGCCAAATTTGCGTCACAAAGGAATGGAAAGCTCACGTGGTCAGGTGTGTTGTAGGTGTCTTTTGTGTCTAATTTTTTTAAGTTACATTCTATGTCCAAGTTGTAAAATTAAATTATCTTATCTACTCGAATTTCATGTATTCTGTAGTTCCTCTTTTCTATAAGTTCACAAGAAGTAGATACCATAAAGCTACCAACTTTATTGGTATACTCGATTGCATTCAACATTTGATAGAAGTGATGTTGGTAAATATTGAGAATTTTATATGGATTATTTAGATTCATCGCAATCTCTGTGTGTGTGTGTGTGTGTGTGTGTATGTGAGTGAGCGTGTGTGCGAAACGCCTACTGTTTAAGCAGGTATACACGCAAACTGCACATCTCTGTTGATTGTATATTGGAACTCCATATCATTGTTGCTTAGTTGTCTTATATTTAAGATGAAATGAATTATCACATAACATTTAGTTTGTTCTTTCATGCTAGGCTGCTGAGATTTATGCAGCATGCATAATTTTATACTGGATTCATTATTCAGAAAGGTCGATTTGTGAGTTGTTTTATGTAGATAATCCAAGGGCTTGCACGAAAATTTTAGTTTTTTTTTTTTTTTCTTAATGTGGAATTTTCGTATGCTTAAGGTGGCTATGCTGCAATCTATAATCTTTGATATGTTTAAACTATTATCTCTGCAAATTTTTTGGGGTTTATTACCCTTTTGCATTGGACACTACTGAGTGTTTTCTTTTTCTTCCACCCTCCTGTTTAATCATGCACATTGTTGTTCGTAAGGCATGTACTTGTGTGTTTTACGAATTTCTTCATTCTTTTAAGAATAATTTTTTCCAATTTCTTTGCTTCTGATGGATTGACTCAATGTTCTTTATAGCCATGTTGTTTGGTGTGACCCTTTGTGCAAATACTATCCCACACTTAACAGTAGCTGGTGGATCAAGTGCACTCGAATGTCTCAGGCATTTCAAGTGCTACTTTTTAAAGGTTTTTTGAGGTGGTTTGGACAAGTGGCAAGTTATTCATGGAAAATGGATAAATGAGCCTTTGTTGTCCCCCTTTTTTGGAATATGCTCACATTTTAAAAGTGATGGAGAATTTTATTATGATTGTCCAGCATCATTACTCTGCATGTTAGAAAAGTGTTTTTCTTTTCCATTCACCCCTATTTTGTTCCTTTGAGCAACTAATGATGGTAAGAAAAAGGCATCTGACAATTTTTTTACATTTCTTTTTCAGGAGGAAGATGTTTGGTAATATGCTTACCTTCTATCCTATTCAGAGGCATTCAGATATATGTTCAGAGAGACGCTCATTCCTGGCTTGCATCACAATTCCTGCTTGTGTAGGTCAAGGACTTCTGGTTTGATTTCCACTATGCTTTCTAAATTTTAAAAGTTTTTTTTTTGTTCTCTTATAATTGATTTTTGCTCAACTTGTTAGGATAATCACCTGTGATGATATTGCACATTGTGAATATCTTGGATTTTAAAGGTTTTGCTGGTCATTGTTTTGGTTGCATATGTAGGGGACATTACTTCTAAATTTATTTTCAAAAGATTATCTATGCAATCTTTAGCTGACTCCAGTTAAATTTGGGATTAAGGCAGCTTTGTTGTTGTTATTGTCGTCGTATCTGTGCAACCTTATTTGTCAACAAGTATATCCAAATTCTTATTTCTTGATAGTTGTACTGAGATATTGAGCTTGAGCTATGAAAAGCATTTTCATCTTGAATTACTAAAACAGACTTGTAAGCTTGATGATTTATTTGTCAACTAGTATATTGAGCTTGAGCTATAAAAAGCATTTGGTATCCATTCTGTCATACTTGAGGGACAATGGGCTTCGACATGATGTGCACTTATGGATCAGCAGCCCAAAGGAGATTCTCGACTGTTTGGATCCTGGTAAACATTGGTTGTGGATAAGTTTCCTATACAGTGCTGGGATCATTTGTCTGCTAATTTTTTGATCTTCTGTTTGTCCAGAATCCTACAAAGTTATTGAAGGTTCCACATTGAGCTGGTTTTCTGTTAAGGGAGTCTTTGTGTACATGTCCATTAGTTGGTTAATTTTTCCTAGAGTATGACAAGTTAGTTAACTCTTCAGCCTTTCAAAATCTTGTGGGTTGCCGTTGTTATGTAAAAATTGCCTTTCCTTTGGTACATGGAAAGATTGCCATTTGGTATAGACATATGTGAGTTCTATCCTTCTGTAATCCCCTGCACGAAGTAAGTATATCTACACGTTGTTTGTTTTTATTTGCTTAGATATTTCTGGTTTCTTAGGTGATGCTTATGTTGGGATGTGATTTGGGTCTTTTATTTTAGGGCTTGTTGCAGACATTCCAAATGGGTTCAACACAATCAAAGAGGTTCAGATCACTCCCTTCTCACTGCTAATTAGAGAGGTTATAACCTTTTTTTTTTCTTTCTGATGTTGGTTTGGTTTAGAATTTTGTTGTTACAGGTTTTCAAGTGAGAAGCATTTCTTTATTTGGTTTAGAATTTTGTTGTTACGGGTTTTCTAACGAGCAGCATTTCTTACAGGTTTTCTAGTTAGAAGACTCTCTTTGTTTCTCCTTTTTGGGCTACTAAAAGTTCTATGCTTCAACTTCTAGTATCGTGTCAGAGCTCAGTTTTCTTAATCATATTTATCTGCAACTGTTGTTATGAATTTTGATGCGATGTTTTCATGCAATGTTGTTTGAAGCCAGTTTCTTCATCTGGAAATCTTTGTAGGTAGTTGGTGCTTGGGGTTCAGCTTGAGATTTAGGATGGTATGTTAAAGGCATCACTCAATTCACCTATTTTCTGCTGGTATTTTATCAACCTTTACTGTGATTTAAGATCTACTCTTTTCTATTATAGATTATGTCTCTTACTTTTTCTGTTTACTGCTGATGTCATTTTCAGTCATATCAGCATTTTTTATTGGTTTTTCCCTAGCATACTCTCTCACACACCCTCTGCCAGCGCAGTCTCTCTGAAGGAGGTATTCTATGATGAACTCTATTTCGTATGCTTCCCAACTTTGCCTGATCTTATTTCACCTCCCCACCTGCAAGGGGTTGATCATATTACACAAATTCTATTTGTTGATGGGATTGCACATGGGGAGTTTTTCTTGAACAATGAGTATCTGTGCCTTCTGCTAGGCATTATCATCCTTTCCCAGAATTCTTGATCTACATTAACTCTTTAGAAAGCTGCTTTTCTTTTGTGCTTACCCTGACTCTTTGATAGACCCTATTTTCACATGAGCGTGATGGTTGCTTCTTTGAGCATCAGCACTTTTTGGAGTTTGTCTGACCGAACCTCTTTTATCTGCTATTGCTAACATAATGCAGGTTGCCAGTGTTTCCTTTCCTAGTTCAGTGATAATATCAAAGCAAATCCCAATTACATAATGCCCTATGCCCTGTTTCAGGCAGGAAAAGAGCGCAAATGTTTGAGAGCACCAACTATATACACAATGGTGACATAGGATGCTGGCAGAATTATTTTGGAAGATTCAATTTCAGGTATTAAATGCTTGTTGGGCTATTGGTGAATTAGCAGTTAAGGTACATTCCCGTTAAGCTACATGATAGGCTAGATATTAAATTAAATTTACCCTCTTTGTTGTGCTGATTTTTCTTCTTTCATTGCATTTCTACCGATAAGAACATGGTGCATGAATTTCTCCATAATTTAGTCTCATGGAAGAAGTTTGTGAGTAAAAGTTATTGATTACACTTGACTACTGCTGCTTCTAAGTTCACCAAGGATTATCTCCTGTTATTATGACCGTTATCTCATACTTGGTTCCCATACTTCAGCATCCTGAGGTGGTTGTTTCTTGCACCATTGTTGTTGTTGCAGAGAGAGAGGTTAGAAGGAGAATATAATTGCAGTTCTTGATGTGGAGCAGGATCTGGCAGCTTGCATGACTGTGCCCTGAGGTTGTATTGCCACATGCATGGTACATTGCTTTGTCTACGTAAGCACTGGCTACCTTGGTTTTCGGGAGTGGCTTACTGCTAGCAAGAAATATAAAATGAGTCAATCTGGTAAATAATATGGATCCATCTATGGCATTGACATGGAGGAGGAGGAGGATGCTGTGCAATGGTATGTATCTCTCTTCACTTTAAGAAGTCATGAGATTCTGATTAGTAACCAGCCATGCCTGTGTGTTCCCCCACTGGCCTCAGGTCAGAGCAAATCCATCCGGGGCTTTAAGTTCACTTGTTTTCACGTGCAAAAAAAAAAGGCTCTCACAAGGGATTGTTGTTGGGCTATTTGGGCCTCAACCTGAAATAGCCCAACATTCCAAAAAAGCATGCCTTGTTCGACCATTTCGCTTATTAGTTAAGCAGTGAAACTATCTGAGCGTACACACACACACACACACACACACACACACACACACACACATATTATATTAACCTGTAATTTCATTTATGATTAATAATCTTCTATTTTGCTTCCCCCAGACCAAGCCCCAAAAAAAAAAAAAAAATAATAATAATAATAAATATATATATATATATATATAAATAGCAACTAGTGTGCATATTATATACAAAAGCGGTTGGTTCAACTCCATCAGTCAGATGCTGGTTCTTGCTGTTCCATGTTTCGAAGCAGTTTATTCATGAAAGTGCATTTTGGTTTAGTTTTGAGTTCTGATTGATGAGGCCGTGTAATTTTTCTCAATTAACTTCTGTAGTTTATTGGGTGTGTTAGCAACCATCTATAAAAAGGAAACTCTAAGGTATACAAAGAGTGGCTACCCATTCCCCAATCTTTTGGTTGATCATACTTTTTTGTTTGGCAGTGTTGTAGTTTGATGGGGGGCCTTCGAAGTCTGGCAAATATTTTTATTTTATTTTTTGATATTTTGGCAGACGTTTTGAGTTTTCTGGTCGCCAAAGAGGTTACTTCCTGGAGAGCAACCAGGCGATCTTGAATTGTGTTTAAGTTGGTGCGGCGAGTTCCTTCAATCCATGCCAATTCCCTTGGTTACTTTGTTTGTTTCTTCCAATTAATCCCTTTAGTTCTTGTTGTGCACAATACACGGGAATTGTTGTTATGGCTGACAGAGTAAAATGATATCAGAATTCAAAGCTGCAAGGTTTCTTATTTGTGTTTGGATTCCCCAGGTGGCATGTAGGTGTAGTGTCCTTTGACAGAATCGGTTCTAACATGCCTACATACTCCAGAACTGTGGCTTTGGTAGAAGTCCAGGATGTGCATGGGGCATATATTTGGGTATGCTGACCGGCTGGTGAGTGGCATACGAACATTGCATGCTCATAAATGGCATTTTCCACTAAACGAATGCATGCATTTGTTTGCCAGACTCATAGATCACTTGCTCTGCCTTGATTCGTGTTTGTTTTGAGTTCTTCCTCTAAAGGTGTTTTCCCTTGATATGCTACTTCCAGTTTCTATTTTCTCCATATCATCAACTTTCTTTATGTCCACATGGATTTAGTTTTTGACCAGTAGAGACTCCGGATCTGACATGCAAGAAATGAAGACCTTGGAGGGGTTGAGGAATCAGAGCTTTTCTTCTGGAAGCAGAGTTACAATTTTCTATCGTAATGTTGACTTTTTTTATTCTACTACTATATTCATTAATACTTTTTAGCATGCCCTTTTATGCTCCTGTTCTTTTACATATTTCCTCTGATTTAGGTGTAAGAAGGTGCAATCTATATGCTTCAAGGAATGACCCATCTGGTCAAGGAATCAGCATAACGGAAAAGACTGGCTATGCCATGAAGCTGATGCAAAGTATTATTCAAAAAAGGTCATGACTACTTTGACATCAATGTCCTTTTCGGTGATATTGTAAGCTGTTCCTGTCTTTGTATCTTGATCTATACCACCTTTCAATTTGTGCCGGTAGCTTTTCCACCATAATTTTGTGCTCTCATTCAAGTAGATGCTGCAATGTTTGATGCCTAGTCGAATTTAGGCTGTTATTGCTCCCTTTGTCAAGTTAAATGTTAAAGCTAGTTGAAGTGCTTTCATAAATTCCATAGAAAATTTTCCTATTTATTTGTGTTTAACATGATTTTGTAGATAAACTCCATTATCAAAAATAGCAACAGAATCAAATATTGGACTACTAATTCTCGTTCTTTTTATTGGATCTTTTGTAACATTTCAGGTATCTCGTTTGTATGGTTTTGTCTCTCATTTGGATTTCTCCTCTCTGTTGATATTTTCTGGTTTTCATTCTTTCGTCTAATTTTTTCCTCCTACTAGAGTGCTTTCTTCTCCTTTTCTCTTCATTTTTCTCGGTTCTTAACCTTTTCTCAAATCTCTTTCTTCATGGATTCACTATTTTACCCCTTTATTAATGTTTTCTGTTTCTTAGTCTTTTCATTTAAAGCTTTCATTATAAATTGGTCTTTCTTGTTCCAATAGGTTTTGTCTTAATTGAGGTTGTTTTGAACCATTTTATTTAAAAAAGAAAAAAAAGGCAGTTTCATCAAGGTTTTTTGTTTTTGTTTTTGCTTTCTTCTTTCCTCTTTTTAGTGTCAGTTTGAGCCCAACACAATACGGTAAGATGTATTGTCTTTTTCATGTTCCTCACATCATGGATTCATATTTTTTATTTCCTATGGTATATTGTCCTTGACCATTTGCAAACCTTTGGGATTATTCAGATTTGGGATATTGACCATGGGACATTAAATCCTTGTCCAGAAAGTTTTCACATGGTGTCTTGCAGTGTTTGTTCCAAGAATTGTACTTCTCGGAAGCTATTTGTTATAAGTTTTATGGGCTTGATCCCTCTAAGCTTTTCCATGAGCATGTGGAACCCAGTGCTCCACAGATCATGATTTGCTCTGTGTACATGATGGCGCATGAGTGGAATCACCTATTAAGGTTGTCTATTTGGTGGATTTGCATTAAAGCACCAATTTGCCTCTCTGCAATCCTCTCTTCAGTTGCAATCCAAGCACTTTGTGTGTCTTTGTGAGATGAATTTCCTGTATGGCAGTATCAGGAGGTCTGATAGTATGCTATCCTCCTGTTGTTTCTCCATTTATCTCTTCTTACACTCTTTTAAGGCTATCAAATTGAAATCCCAAGACTGATCTATAGTACTTTTTGGCACCTGTGCAGTGAGGTAATGTAATAGATACCTGATGGATGGCCATTGGCTTTTATATTTTGCATTCCAAGACTTTCAAAGGCCAAGCCATGGTGTAACAGTGAGCCTTGTTAGCTGGCTAATTTGGCTTGTGGCTTTGCACCTGGGCACTCAATTGCTGTCCTGGACCCCTCGTTCCTGGATTGAGATGGGCTTTCTGTGTTGCTTACCCGCTGAGGTCCAATATGATGATTGTGTCGTTCCTTCCAATCTGTCTACATTTCTGACAGTTTCTCTGAATTGATTTTTCCTTTGGCTTGGTTATGCGATGCAGTTTTATGAAAATTACTGCTAATAGCCTCTCTTATTTAATGTCAAATCACGGATAATGCATTTTTCACTTTGCTTTGAGGGAATGTTTTTCCTTGCTTTTGAGGGGCTGGCTTGTTTCCATTAAAACAATCTTCTTCTTTAGGTCTTCTTTCCCATCCCTTTCTCTTTTTGTCATTTTCATCTTCTTCTAGCTGGATGTACTGTTTTGGCGTTGTTATTTTATTAGCTCATGAATGGATTTTGACCATTTGTTAATGAATGTTCATCATCGCATTGCCTGTAATTTGAATTGATCTATAGGCTTACAATAGAAGGGAAAATGTACCAATTCTTTGCTTCTTATTTTGTTTGTCGCTATGATTTTAATTTTGACTATTCTACCATAAGAAGCAAAAAGAGCTTAATTGTTTCTGACTTGACTTGTGGGTCCTTAGTTCCTTTCCTGCCTCTCTCACTGGTGGTTAGGATCTTGGATATAACAGGGCTAGGCTTGCTTCTGCACCATTGGACCATTTAGATATTGTTTGTAAGTAGAAAGGATCATGCTCCTCTTCTTTTAATGAGGAAGTCAGTGCTGCATTATTCAATTTTTATCTCGGGATTATATGTGATGGCTGTGAGCTGTTGCTGATATTGTAGTATAAGGTTTTCCATTTTATTGTGGTTCAGATAGTGTCATTGAATTGTCCTTGGACTTGCTTTGGCAATCAAGGATGGTATATGCCTTTTTCTGAACCTGTAGCATGCACTACAAATGCAAAGTTGGCTGGTTTCATTACTGTTAGTCAAGGTAATGCTACTATTTCTTGTTGGTGTCTCACATCTGATCCCAAATCTCGATGCCCCATTTCTGTTTCTTTGATTGTTGTTTCATGTTTGATTATACCTTTTGCATTGAAGCTATGTTGTTTCCTTACTACATCAAGTAGTTAAAAAGATAATTTTTAATCATATGCTTGCTATTTACCTGGTTTTATCTACTTTTGCAATTCATTTAATTATAAAATTTAACTGCTTCAATTTGGATTCGGGTGTGATCAATCTTTTATACTCAGTAAAAAGATTAGTGGGTCTTTGCTCTTCAGTTTTTTCTTGGAAAACATTTGATCTTTCATCTTTGCATAATGTACCTTTAAGAACAAGAAGTGGCCTTTGCTTTGATTTGATTGAACTGTCTGAAAGCATTAGTATGATATGGCAGTTGATTTGGTATCATGGTTGCGATTAACAGAAGTAATCTTTGGTTATTTTGTTGGAAGAAATACTAAAGAGGGATGGAAGAAACATTTTTCTGATCAAATTACAATGCAGACACATGCTAATCTTATATCTAAGCTAGGGTTTTCTGCCCTTTTCTCTCAAGCAGCTTGAGAAGAAGCTCCAAAAACAGGTTAGAATGAGGGATCTTGAATTTGGGAGTCAGAGGTGAAGAGCTCCAGCAAAAGAATAGTGCTCTGCTGGGTAAGTTTCTCGGAGTATTTCCACTTCCAAGATGCGCAATTGTGACATGAAATTAGTTATCAACAAAATTGTTTAGCATTAAGTTTCCAAAGATGCAATTTTTACTGCAGGTTCTGGTGAGGATTCTTTAGATAGGGTCTCATTTCCTTAGATCATGGAGAACCCTCGGATTATTAAGAATGTGGATTCTATGGAATTTGAGTATGTTTGAGAGTGGTCGGTATATATCTCAGAAAATCAGTTATTATATCTCATTTGAAGGTCATATTGCAAAATTTTCAATGAACTTGAGAATATGCAGACAGATATTTTTCAGAAAATCCATTGTATGCTATAAAATAGGTATGCGGTTATTTTCCTTTTGAGTTATCAAATCAACCCGCTTGACTAGAGACAGACTAAAAATTTGCTCATCGGCTGTATGCATTTATCGTCGGATGGATTGGTGTTGTATTCCCAGAGTGTGGAGTTATTGTGGACTTCTCTGTTCGGTGATTAGAACTTTCTTATCAGAACTAAATATTGACAAGCTTTTTCTTTCTTAAGAAAAGTGCAAATGTGTAGAGCATTATTCTTGCATTTCCAGGTTCAACGAGGAAGACTCTTTAAGCTAGGTGGGTGGAGACTGTAGATGGCGAGCCTTTGTTTCAAAGACTTTCCATGACCCTTAAAATCCCATAGATATTTTGACCTCTATACTATTTTTTAAGTTAGATCATCTCTAACTCAGCAACAATAGAGAATCTAGATGCGGTTAAATTTAGAGCATTCCGCATTTTTAAACTTTTATTGTTGCTTTTTCGACAGTCTTTTGCTTGGTAATGCTATTAATTATGAGACTGCCCAAAGGATATTAGCTTCAAGTATTTATTAAGATGATTACCATTTGTTTTATATGGGTAATCAATCTTCCACTTATCTCTACTTCTGTTCTATGATTCCGAGTCTATCCTTCTTATAGTGGTAATATAAAGATATTTTAATTATTTTTTTTTTTAAACAAAATATGACCCACCAGTCTGATGTCTGATTTGAGTTGAAAATCTATGAAATAAAGTATGATGCAATTGGATGAACATATCGAAATTTGTAGTCTGAGCCTATGTTCTGCTTTTTGTTGCAAATCCAGGATGGCAGTAGCACTCCAGCGATTCCAAGCCCCTTGTTTTTTCTAATGGAGTCAGTTTTTGCCTAGTCAAGGTTGTCGTCTTTCGTAGAGCCTCCACAAAAGAGGCATGGCTAGAATTTTTTAATGGTACCGTGATGGCATTAAAAAAACCGAAGAAATTAAACCGACCGACCCAATAACCTAACAAAAGTATCAAGCTACTGATAGTTAAACATCTTTAGACTTATAAAACCTCTATTTTCTTGTCCGCTCCAATTCTAGGCTGCAAAGACCTAATTAGGCAATGCTTAAGCTTGGACATTATAATATACGTGCAAGAGAATTTTTACTGGGTGTGACGGTCTCATCACACAAAGAAATAGGCGCGCTGAGTAAGCATAATTGAAGCAACATCCCATGTATGTTTTTCCCTTGTTGCACTTTAAAAGGGTTATTAATAACCACATTGCTCTGTACATAATAACAAGAAAATTAGATCATAAGGTGGACCGCTGCACGTCAAATAAACATGGTGTGTCGTATACAACCAGTGCTCTCTGAAACCGAAAATGAGGGGAATCTGTCCTTCATTTTGCTCGCCGTTGATCAGAAAGTGGAACAAGGAAAGGCAAGAAAGCCAAATGTTAACGTCATCCATTCTTCTAGTTGCCACGACCAAGATAAAGCAGTTTGGGGATCCGCCATGCGCGGGTCGTACGTTCCAGGAAGGTAAGTAAGGTGCAGCCTTCTTAGACCATACGGGTTATTAAAAGGCCGGTGTAGTGGTCAGCAATCTCTTAACAAGAAAAATAGTTACGATACTAATGATTTGAGAGGTAGCTGGCGCATGGTCGGTTTGAAGAATTATTTATCATTCTACGCCCAAAAAATCAAAAAGAGGGAGAGAGAAAAAAAGCTTGATTAGCTGATGAAAGTGTTTTGTGTTGTCGTCATGAAGTTAGCAACTGAGAATTGAATCTTGTTTACAGTTAAAAATGATGAGTTAATGAAATGAAATTCACAATTCTTGTAGTATTTTATAACTCATAGTCTATAATGGTGGCCTCTAAAGCACGAAGAAAACACAAATAAAAATTGCACAATTGGCTAATGAGGTTTCAGCCCACAGATGCAAAGAATGGCAGTAGTCAAGGTAGAAAAATAAATATTTGTTAAAATAAAAAAAAATATATATATATATATATTTTTTTTTTGTGAAGATCACACCCAATTAAATTTAGTATGTTTGATGTCTTTTAAGCGTTTATCTCCTGCATCGTATTTTAGCGATAGGGGTACTTTTGCGCGAGGATTTTAGTTCCCAATTTGAGTTTGGGGGAACTCCATTTTTGAATCCCAATGTTTAGCCTCTAGATATAGATGTTGAACATTAGGGTTTAGCAGCGATTGGTAACTTAGTGCTGCCAGACTGCAAACTTTTCAGTCATAGTCAAAAAGTAAGTTGTGAAGAGATCAAAGTCGATCGCCCTGAGTATGGTTAAGCGTTGTTGCCCCTTTGACTTTAATTCAAACTTGACATAGTTTACGGTCGTTATCGCCATGACAAAATTTAGCGTTTACACTACTTTCTAATAAGAACAATTATTATTTTTCACTTCCGAGAAAAAGAACAAAGTGGTCGTTCTTGCGTATAAACTCGGCATTTTCTTTCTTTTTCATGTATTGAATCTCCAAAAATGTGGCAATTTGAAGTCATGGCGTAGTGTAGTAATTAAGAATTTTGAACTCTAAATTGCATTTCTCATTTATTCCAATACCAAAAGAAGAGATTGTGTGATACCCAATGGGCTAAAATAAAAGAAAGTCCCATTATTTGCTTTCTGGAAACCTAAAGAGAGGAAATACACAAAAGTCTCGATGAGCAACTTTTGAACCGAGTAAAGTAAGGGAAGCTTCACAGCAAGGAACAAAAAGTAAAAGCGAAAAAGACACGAATCCTTTTGAGTCACTCGCCATTGTCAAAAAGGAAACGGGGTGGTTGTTACATTACATTGAACCAACAGAATGCCATCGCAGTCACAGTTGACAGGAAAATGGGCAGCACGAACCAATGCGCGCACATTGGCAAAAGAAAGGGGCCGGAGGCATCCTCGACGTGCGCTTTGTCCCCACACACCTCAACGGGAGCATAGATAAACATTATATATATGTGTGCGCGTACACGGACCTTTGACTCGAGACGCTGAGGCCGAACTAACTAATATTGATTTCAAAAGAGTTACATAATTAAACACGGTTCATGTTATTAAATTTTAATTATTAATTATAATTAATATGTTTTTCCAATGAATGGCGCAGTCTCCCTCCTTCCGCTTTCCTCCCTTCGCCATCTTCCCTTGAAAGTCCGTGTACTGAGTTCACACTCGGCACACGGACTTTTATCCAAAGAAAAATGAAGTTCGCTGCTACATCCATCTGGAATGCGGAATTCTACGGATTTAAGAAATTCTAATACCAATCTAGGATATATTGTGCAAAATACAGTTGCTCAATTATCTATGCGTTCGAAAAATGGGAGAAGAACAGAGAAAATTAATTACTTGTACGCTGGCAAGTATTAAGATTTGGGGTTTGGGCAATTTCTCTTTAGCGGATATGTGTGATTGGAGAATGCAGTTCAATTATTTCACTTGTCTGCACTTGTGAAAAAGAACTTTAATTGCTTTGCAGGCTGAGTAAAAGGTCACGATACCTACGACTTCGCGGCAAGGAAAAGTATATAATTAGGCAATAACACTAAATGGGGCCATCATCTAAAAATTTGTACAGCCAAAGGAGTCATAAATGGTAGCTGGATTATGGGTGCTTAATTAGACAATTCATGAAAATGACCTCTTAATTATTCATTTACCTAACTGCAATTAACGACAAACATGGCCATTGAGTAGTTAGACACAAAACTAGTCTTATGTCTGATCAATTCATAGCGCGATATCATCGCACACAACTGATCCGTCATAAAAATAATGATGTGAGCTTCGGCCTAACACTGGTTACCTGCAAACTTCGTCAATGGCTTACTGCTCCCTCGGACCAACCACTTTTGTTTTGAACAAAAACAAAAAAAAAAAAAAAGACCCTTTTGCTTGCTCCCCATCGTTGTGTTAGGCAGCAGTTTAAAAGTCATGACCATAATGAATATGTTTTTCCCACAGAGGCCTAGGCATCCGAACAAATAATTGGAGAAAAACTGACTGTTCTTTCCATCCCAACTTAAAATCTTCGATCCGCAATTGACTATTGAAAAATGATGTTGGAGAAGCATATAAAATTCCAATTGTCGACATTTAATCATCTAACTGCACGCTCTTCAAAAACGGCAAGAAATTTAAAGGTAGTCATCACCCGGTACACGCTACCAAATAGTTCTTATCCCTTTATCCGAGCATCGTCAGTAAAAATATCCATATAAACAAGTTTCGTATATGACATAAATTTGAAATTGCTTCAGTTCCCATCTAAGTTTGTATCAAAGAAATATATTTGTGAACCATTATTTTGTTCTCTCTCCCTCTCTTTGTTTTTTTTTTTTTTTCCTAACCGTCAAATATAGGACGGGGTACACCAGATAACAAATAGAGGGCAACGCAATTACACAAAAAAAAAAGAAAAAAAGAAAAAAAATAATGCCTAGAAAATTACGGTGACCTCACTGCAAGCATCAAAGATATAAATATTCAGACGACAATGACAGGAAAATGCAATGCCGTTTAGCAGTGTCACTAACTTATTATGACTTGGATTCTCTTGTGAGCGAGCATAATATAGAGTATCGTGACAGTTTACTAACAAGGCTTCATGTCCTAATTGTAGCAGCTGTGCTTACAACTAAATATGCATTTTCTAGTATCCATTGTCTCGACTAAAAATGAAAGTTTACCTTTCAACTTCGGGAAAACTCTAAGCATATGGGTTCATCCAAAGAAAAGAATAGTTGCAGTACTCACTTGTATGCATGTGGAATTTTTCTTTTTTATTAAAAAAAGAAAATTGATTAAGATTTTCAACAGTGATAACCTTTTAATATTGGTTTCAATAGTACTAAATTAAGTTGGCAGCTTATTAATTGTTAAGTTTAATTCCAAAATCCAGTACGATGCTCTTTCTGTCACATAGTTTAGGAGCAAGGTTTTATGATCATTAAGACCAAATGGACAATACGCATTATGTTTGTGGAATCGTCTAGCTTTAGTAGAAAGCCAAACTGACAGGCAATATATAATTGCCAATCTTGATTTTGGCATGTATTGCCGAACATGTTCACAAGTCCAAACTCATCATAAGATAAGCCATACATAATTGATGCAGATTCCCATATTTTTGGGGACACGTTATTGGGTGTATTAGGTCTACGGGGATCTTGCAAGATAAGAAATGAGGCTCCCTTGTATAAATTGTGTACAAATGGAGTTCATTTCTAATTTCAAGTTGTCTACTACCCATCTGGGACATGCAACTCTTTGTGCTTTTGGTAATTATCTCATTTCGATAAGGTATGGCCGTGTATATTGGGGTGTGTGTGTGTGTGTGTGTGTGATTAGCACGCCATTGGTATCTTCTGTTGGACTTATCTTTTTTATGTCATTTCAGGTATTTAGACCAAATAATCCTCAATGCCATTTCTATATGCATAGCCATGAATGACTCAATTATTAGCAATTTAACGTAGAGTATTGCTATTTTGTGTTCTTCAAAGCTTTTTGCCCCAATTATTAATTTCCAATGCCAGGCGTTGTGGTGGTGGTGGTGGTGGTGGATCCGGACGGCTGTGTCCATTCCTTACCTGAGATAGAAAAGTTGAACTATATTAAAGTATAATATATGATTTATATTATATATTTTATTTAAAAAATTAAATTTTTAGAGAGGTTATTTTTTTAAATTAGCGTTCTAATCTTGATGAATAAATAATTATAAGTTTAAATTTAAATTTTTTTAATAAATTAATTTTTTTAGTATGATGAATAAAATTATAATTGAAGACTTAAATCATTAATCAAAACCTCAAGATTAAAAAAAAAAAAGAAAAAAAGAAAGAAAGAAAGAAAATAGAACTAGAAGAACGTCTTAATTAACACGTAAAGAGTTCTTGGACTTATTACCCGACCGGAGGAGCTAACGAACGTTGTCGTTATTCTTGTGTCCAGGAGCGATTAATCAATAAATAAATAAATAAAGGGCAACTTGCTTCTCGTCACATTTATAAATTCAAATAGAAATATGATTAACAAATCCAACGGTCTCCAACAGACCCAACATGCATAATATTGACCGATGCACATTCCCCTCATCTTAATTATTTGTGTCCCTTTCAATGGCCAACAGATGTCTAGCATCTCATGCCCCTGCTTTTTTATTTTAATTTTTTTATCATAAAATTAATAATTACCCCCCCTCCTCGGGCTAAATAAAAGACAAACAGGCGTCTCTAGTTATTGAGTCTTTTTTTTATTATTATTTTTTTATTGAATCGCAGAAAAATTTATTGAAAGTTATTTCAATTAAAAATAACTCTGAATAAATAAATAAATAAATACCCACCGGAGGATATAACTCCCTCCCTCTAATTATTAAGTTGGACTTCCTAACAAGCTAGCGTTTGCATGAATTCCACCCTACTTTTGGTTACGTGCTCTGCTTGTAGACATCATTTGTCGTAAAATAACACGTCAAGTCCTTTCCTTCTCGCCCTTTAATCGATTGAAAACAATGCATTCGAAGCAAAAATTTGAATTAAAAACGTGCAATGCATGTCTCTTTATTGCTTGCGCTTTTACATACGTGTCGTCGCTATATGCATCATCTTGATTCAAACTGTTTTTTTTTTTTCGGTAATGAGCTCCGGTCGGCTTTCCCTCAGTTTAAGCCGTCCAAAATTAAAATTTTTCGGGGTGTTCCCAAATGATTTGTCTTGAATGCACGTGATAGCAGCAACAGACACGAAGCTGGAGATTTGAGGTTTAGGCATCTGCATCACGTGGTGGAAGATGAGAGTAGCGCGCGAGCGGAAGCTGGCGCACGCGCCTGCAGTCCCACCGCGTTCAATGCCCAACATCTTTGCACCCGAAAAGCAGCCGCGTGGTTGGGTTACGCGTGTCGCTCGCCTCTGCT
This sequence comes from Bruguiera gymnorhiza, assembly GCA_020883675.1. Lineage (NCBI taxonomy): Eukaryota > Viridiplantae > Streptophyta > Magnoliopsida > Malpighiales > Rhizophoraceae > Bruguiera > Bruguiera gymnorhiza. The sequence goes on along the minus strand of JAIRCJ010001062.1, from coordinate 6,202,659 downwards.
GACATGGCTTTCACCCAACCCCACTTTGTCTCCTCATCTCTTGCCATGGCAACGTGTCGTGGGGTCACTCTGTACCCTGCTTGCCCTGCACTGATTGAGACACAAATTGTTGGTCCTTTTCTTTTAGCTTTCTTCCACCGACCGCCTCTCTCTCCAGGCTCTCTCTCCAGGCTCTCTCTCTCTCTCCCTCTCTCTCTCTCTCTCTCTCATCTTTGAAATATATATATCTATATATATCTATATATATATGGATGTATGTATGTATGTATGCATGCATGTATGTATAATTTGTCACCACCGTATACTTAGTTAACCCTGCGCTGATTTCCTTCTGGACTCCCATTAGGCAAAGTGGGTTCCGTCCTCCGTGGAAAATGACCATGAGACCGAGGGATTTCCCCCTCTATATAAACCCGCTAACGCAACCCCCATACCTCACACGGACTTCTTGCTTTCTCGTTCTCTCTCTCTCTCTCTCTCTCCCCCTAGATTTCAAGATCCATTTTTCTACTGTTTATTTCACTTATTTCCTACAAATGGCCGTTGGCGACGTTCTTTCCTCGCCGCTGGGTCCACCGGCATGCGAAAAAGACGCAAAAGCCCTTCAATTCATAGAGGAAATGACCAGAAATACGGCCTCAGTTCAGGCCAAGGTTTTGGACGAAATCTTGAGCCGAAACGCGAGGGTGGAGTATTTGAAGCCCTTCAAACTTAACGGTGCAACCGACCGGGAGACATTTAAGTCCAAAATTCCCATGATCACTTACGATGATCTTCAGCCTCAGATCCAGCGCATCGCTAATGGCGATCGCTCTCCTATTTTGTCTTCCCACCCAATTTCCGAGTTTCTCACTAGGTAACGCTTCTTCCCTTTAATTTTATACGACCCCTATTGCCATGTTTGATTATTGAGTTTGTGTGCGCTTTTGTTTTTTTTTTCTTTTTTTTTGGGAAATGGCAGTTCCGGGACATCAGCTGGCGAAAGAAAGCTCATGCCAACAATTAAAGAAGAGCTGGATCGTCGCCAATTATTATACAGCCTTCTCATGCCAGTAATGAACCTGTAAGTTAAAAAAAAAAAAAAATATATATATATATATATATATATATATATATATATATATATATATATATATATACTAATTGTGAATCCATGAGACATATTTGGTTCAATTTCACCCCACATGCAAATAACATCTTTTACTAATAAAAAAAGGCGGCTTTCTATGCAACAGCTCCGTGCCCGGCTTAGACAAAGGCAAGGGTCTTTACTTCTTGTTTGTGAAATCTGAGACAAGGACCCCAGGAGGCCTCCTGGCTCGACCCGTGCTCACCAGCTATTACAAAAGCGATCACTTCAAGACCCGTCCATACGATCCTTACAATGTCTACACGAGCCCCAACGAGACCATCCTTTGCGCAGACTCTTTCCAGAGCATGTACTCCCAGATGATTTGCGGTCTCTTGGAACGCGAACAAGTCCTCCGTGTCGGCGCCGTGTTCGCCTCCGGGCTTCTCCGTGCCATAAGGTTTCTCCAGATACATTGGCGGCAACTTGCTCGTGATATCGAGACAGGCACGCTGAACCGGCAGATCACCGACTCTTCTATCAGAGACTGTTTGGGCAAGATCTTGAAACCCAACCCACAGATTGCAGAGCTAATGAAGGAGGAGTGTGAAAAAGAAAATTGGGTGGGGATCATTAAAAGAATTTGGCCCAACACCAAATATCTGGACGTGATCGTGACTGGAGCCATGGCACAATATATCCCTACCCTGGATTACTACAGTGGCGGGCTTCCATTAGCATGCACCATGTACGCTTCCTCAGAGTGCTACTTTGGGTTAAACTTGAACCCAATGTCCAAACCATCCGAGGTTTCTTACACAATTATGCCAAACATGGCTTATTTCGAGTTTCTACCCCACGAGGCCGGCTTGGCTAGGTCCACTACTCGTGACTCGCCACCCAAACTCGTTGACCTTGCTGACGTTGAAGTGGGCAAAGAATACGAGCTTGTCATCACCACATATGCAGGTTTATGTAGGTATCGAGTTGGTGACATCCTTCGAGTCTCCGGGTTTCACAACTCGGCCCCCCAGTTCCATTTTGTAAGGAGAAAGAACGTGTTACTGAGTATTGACTCGGACAAAACCGACGAGGCAGAGCTACAAAAGGCCATCGAGAATGCATCGAAACTCCTGCGTGAATTTAGCACAAGCGTTGTTGAATACACGAGTTTCGCTGACACAAAGACGATTCCCGGTCACTATGTCATTTATTGGGAGTTACTGATCAAAGACCCGGCCAACTCGCCTGGCGACAAGGTACTGAGTCAGTGCTGCCATACAATGGAGGAATCATTGAACTCGGTGTACCGGCAAGGACGAGTTGCAGACAACTCAATAGGGCCACTAGAGATACGTGTGGTTAAAAATGGTACGTTTGAAGAACTGATGGACTATGCCATTTCGAGAGGGGCTTCCATTAATCAGTACAAGGTTCCGAGGTGTGTAAACTTCACTCCAATTGTGGAGCTGCTTGATTCCAGGGTGCTATCGTCGCATTTTAGCCCCGCCCTGCCACACTGGACCCCAGAAAGAAGAAGGTGATTCCTTTCTCACCGTACAAATTCAAGACAATGGATTGACGTGCAGAATATTGCAGATTCTTCATGTTTTTTTTTTTAATTATTATTTTTTAAATTATCTTCTTATTGGAGAGTAGTAGCTTACTAGCTTTGGGAAGTAAAGGTTATAAAATGTCTGTTGGATTAGGATGTTTCAGTTTCTGTATTCTGGTTCAATGAACCTGTGGAAATTAAAATGTGACAGCATTGGAGAAGCTTGTCTGCTCTAATGGAATGTTTCTTTCAGGTGTAACTGTAACGAGCACTTGTAGATTTATTTGTTAAAGTCTTTGTTGTCTTTTGTCTGAGGAATTTGCATGACTTTAAAAATGGGCTCGGGGGACCGCCATCATCAATTGTTCATGATATCAATCCAGCAAAATGCCAACAGGAAAAAAGAAAAAAGATCGAAAATGGGTATCGTCTATTGTATAGTTAATAATTCACCTATATGCTCCTCTTGGTTTAATTGAAGTCCGCCCACAATTCTAAAGTTGGATACCTACTAATTTTCCTACAAAATTCATTTTTAATGACTCCGATGGGACCGAGGATTATGATAAATATGTTACTCGCAACCTATGGGAGATCTCTCACGGGCTCATCTGAGACCTTGGACTTGTTCATTAGAATTCGCATACTACTAATGCACCACCGACTTCGATATCGTTTATTGCAGTTAGATGAACCTAAAATCAATAGGCCGAGTCATACAATTATGCCAACACTTAAGCCAGAACTTGTGAATTTATTGACATAACTCTGTATTTAAGCACTTCTTTTTTTTTTTTACTTTTTAGGCGACGTGGGCTTTTAAATTCACACCGGTCAACAGTCTTCAAATCCCTAGTGTGGCATGTAAAATCAATCTTTCCACGCGACACCAGACTGCAAAACAAAAAGAAAATGGAAACCCAGTGTGCACAAGGATTGATATTGTTGTCGCCATGGGGCTATAATAGATCTACGCCTTGTCGGAGAGTAGAGATAATTCTTTTACTTAAAACCCCACGCACATGGCAGCTGACCTTTTCGCACGCACTCTCATTTCATCGTGAAGATTAAGATTTGTTCTGTGATGTTAGTTTCTACTTTTTTTCTCAAAAAATGTAGATAACAGTATTACACACGTTGCTTGAATTAAAGGTGGCTGCTAAAATTCCTGGTGCAGGCATTTCGACAGATTTAAGATTCCTTTCGATAATTCTCAGTTGGTTGGCTTTTTCAAGAATCATCCCATTGATGCATTGCCGTGGAAATGCCTGCACCAGGAGGAGATTCATTGCACCAAACTAGAAGCTCATGTATTGATGCTCTAGTGCCTCATTACATATGATGGGATGGCTACTGCATGTTATCGCTATCATATTTTCTAGTTTGGAAAAAGATCCTAGGGATAAGGATTTGACAACACAAGAACTGAAAAATGTCGAGGGTTGCATTACTTGACCGGAAAAAATAGCACGAAGACATTCTGATTATAAACCCCACTCAAGAAAACAATGTATATATTTTTTTTTAATTTTAATTTTTTCATTCAAAATTATTAGATATGTAATTATAACGGATAAAATATACAACAAATAACATAAAATGTGCGACAAACTATAAAAATGTTCAATAACGCTAGGTTGTACATTTTTTTTTTTCTGATTTCACATTTTGGCGCCATATTTACATATCTATTAATTTTAAGTGAGAAAACTAAAATTACAAAGTAGTCAAAATATTATTTTTCATTAAATAAGGTCCATAATTAGGATGTCTTCGTATTGTTTTTTCAGAATAGGAACTTTTTTTTTTCCAAATATTGAATAAAAAAATTGGTACTAGATTTGACCTGTAGATCACTTAATTTTCTCTTATTGTGATAATTTTTTATTCGCATGTTTTTAACTGTGTTTATTTATTCCCTGTGTTGGTGTACTCGAGATCTTAGTGCATGGTAAAGTGACCAGTCGAAAACTATAATTTAATAGAGTCAATTACTTGTACTAAATATTATCAATTTTTTGGTCTAAATATCAACGATAAACTTTTAATTGTCAATTATAAATTGATAATCATTAGCTATTAATTTTCAATTGTAACGAAACAAGAGGCTCGATCAATAAAATAATAAACCCTATACATCACTTATAGTACCTTTTGAACATTATAACCTGGAGTGACACAAAGAAGTTTCCTTTATATTTTTAATAGATTTTATTTCGTACTCAATATTGTCAGGATGCTCTGTCCATTTTATATTGAACTCCCACGTCTTGCCAGTTCCCAACCATCCTGCTATTGACAACTGCTTCTATTATATCTTTCGATAAACAGAGCGGAAAGAAAAGGAAAATAAACTTCAAAGCTAAAAAATAATAAAAAAAAAGGCACTAGCTAATAATTACACCGATTATGTTTGTCTGAAGTAGAGCCTCGATGTCAGGTGGCGGCTTGTTCAAAAACATGAAAGTTTCATTGTTGGAGACCCCAAGTTTGTCAAGAAGCCTGCATAATAATTTTCTTTACACAGAGTATGCTAAAGGCGACAATCCCAAAATTGCTAATTGTTGGATCAATCTTTAGCATTCTATTATTAGATCAAGTACGACATAAATAAATTCTATTATTTTATCTATATATATGTGTGTGTGTGTGTGTGTGTGTGTGTGTGTGTGTGTGTGTGTGTGTGTGTGTGTGTGTGTGTGTGTGTGTGTGTGTGTGTGTGTGCTGGGCCCTTTTTTGGCAATTGGGCACCGCTAATTGCTCCTTTTCCTCCACAAGGCTCAAATGTTGTTACTTGTGGACTAATGTGCGTTTGTATTTTTTGCATGGCTAAGCATGAGGCATGGTGCCGCACTAGGCTCCACAGACCACAAGAGCCCAAAGAGAAGAACGAAGAAGCCCAAACTGAAAAAGAGGCCCGGCCCATGAGAAGGCAGCGTCGTGATTTGGGAAAATGCGCACAATAGCCGAACTAAAAGGGCCCCACTTTTTCTCTCCTTTTGCTGCTGCTAGCGATCGACGGCGGCCCGGATTTGGAGGCCTTTACTCATACCATCAACCGCACTCTCTCTCTCTCTCTCTCTCTCTCTCTCTCTCTCTCTATATATATATATATACGTATTGAACGAAACTGCGGGGTCGCGTCTCGCCGGAGATAGGTGCTGGTTTCTCGAAGCCATATCTCACCCTATTTTCTCGGTTCTTTTCTCGAGAAAACTGTGGAAAAAGCGCAAGAAAAAATCGCCGAGAAAATTTTTCGAGGTTAGAGAGAAAATGAATTCTAATTTGAACCCTCATCTATTCATTTTCTTTTGTTTAAGCTTCAGAATGAATGAAAATTGGGAATGCCACCTCTGTTTGGTTCTTTATTATTATTATTTTTTTAATTTTTTGGCTTCGTTCTTGTTATCGGTTGTGTGTGCCTGTTTGGTTGTCGAGAATCCCGAACCAAAGAGAAAGTAATATGTCGATGTTTTCTTAGGTTATCTATGTGTAGTTTCTGCCAAGCTACGGTTGAGAGTGTTGTGGTTCTTGATAAGAGGAAAAGTGGCTCCATATTGACACCACGTCTTTGTTGAATGCATTGGACTTTGCAGTGCCCAATTACAAAGAATAGAAGATGTTATGGCAAATTAAGTCTTGATGGTGTTGCATTTTATAAATATATAAGGTCTTTTGACATGGTGTTGAGAATATTTACCTTTTATGTTGCTATTTCCCTATTACAGTTAATTGGAATGCCATGAGTATTGGATATCTTATACAGTGCAGATCACTTTGTAATGGTTATCTCATTGATGGAAGACTAGGAGCTGGCTTAAGGTTCTACAGGGATTGAAATGGGTGGTTACTTCGCCTGGTTTGTTACTCCACATCTCTCTCTCTCAGGTCATCATCATTTTCATCTGCTAATCAGAATAATAAACTGTCTGTTGCTCTAATACATGCTGCAGATGTATCTGGTGAAGAGGGTGATAAATTATCTCATAGTCAATTTTTGAACAAGAACTTGTAAGATGAAGTAGGGAACAATACAATTTGACCTCTTTGGTTGAGATTCTATACCAATACAAACACTTTCTACCTCCCAATTTAATTATTCTTTTACAGTTGACTGGCCAATTTCCAGTGGTAAACTTGACGAAGTTATCAGCTTGGGAGTGGTTATGTGTATTGCTGTTAGCTCTTCATGCCCAAGACTGAGGAAATGGGTGTTTCTTCATCACGAGTTGGTTGTCATAACAAAAGTTATTCATGTCCTAAACAAGGTACCCTTGAGCAGACACATGGATTGGATGCTGAAAGTAAATGTGCTGGGCAATTCAAACAGCAGGATTCACATGGGACTGACATCATACAAGCTGAACTGGGAGATAGTGCTGAAAATTCTTGCGATGGTGGTAATGAATCCTTGCAATCATCTGTTAAAGATGTTACCAAAGTCATCCTTACTGAAGGTGTACATCCACCACCTGAAAATGCCGGCAATAGTATTGTGACCGATAGAATCTCAAGCCCAAAACTAAACGCAAGGCATAAAAAACCTGAGTTTGGTTCTGAGGGTTTGCAAATCAAGCTTGGTCCTAAAAGTGCACTTGGAGAACTGCTGAAAGAACATGATCTGTTTGGCTCTATAAATACACAAAGTGAAGTGAGAGGAGCCAGTAATTCTGTATTGACCAGCATTGCTTCTGAGACCTTGCAATCATTGCCTGATGAACTGGCCAAAAGTTCTGTTACTGAGGGTCCAGGAATGCCTAATGAAAATCCAAACTATGGTAATCAAGTTGATAAAAGTTCACTACCTCAACATACCATGTGCAGTTCAGCACTTGATTCTCCTTCTGATGGTGCCCGTTCTGAACCATTGGAAGAAATACCAAATACTGACATTGGACTGGCCGACAATGGACCAGTGAAAATGAGCACTGCTTCAACTGATTGTATTGTTGGTGAACATCTGGAAAGAACCATACTTCTGGGTCTGCCTCCTGTTGCTGCAATCAATATTCCTGGTGCTGAACAATTAACACCATCTCATACTGAGGTAGAAAATCATTCCAGTCTCAAAAAGTCAGAAACACCCCCATACAAAGTTTCAGTTGGTAATTCTGGCTGTGTGGGACAAGGGGTTAAAAGAACTCCAAGATTGTCAAGGAGAAAATATAGTTTAAGATCTTTGGTAGGAAGTGATAGAGTTCTGCGGTCCAGATTACAGGAGACACCTAAAGCTTTGGTAACCTGTAATAATCTGGCTAAGGTTAATTCCAGTGGGGAGAAAAAACGAAGAAGAAAAAAGAAAAGACGGATGGGAGTTGCATCAGATGAATATTTGAGGATCAGGAGACATCTGAGATATTTACTGAATCGAGTGAACTATGAGCAGAGCCTGATTATTGCTTATTCTGGAGAAGGCTGGAAAGGACTAAGGTCTGTGCTTCCTGTTATGAAGTTTTCCTTTATTTGTTGCCTTATCTGACACTTCCTAACACAGATATTAATAAAGTAGTTCTTTTTTCATCATCTTCTTCCTCCCTTCATTTTTGATTCAACTAAATGAGAAGTTTACATTATTGCACAACAATATATGATCTGACCACACACTGCGATGGATAAAATTCTGGGCAATATAAGCAGCAGCACATTTTTAATTGTTGATAATCGTAAAAGGTACACAAAAAATAAATAATGTCCCTCTACATTTGAATTGGCAAAGCTATCTGGATGACTTGCTAAAGGTTAAGAAATATTTCAGAACACTTACCACTGCATCCAGGTCATTTCTTTTTCCTCTTGCATGAATAGCTTCTCATGTCACAGTCAGCAACGATGTCTTTTCATCATATATAATGTGGCTTAATTTGCAAATATCACAAGAATTTTCACAATTAGGTCTATGCTGTCTTGATGTTCAGAGCATTCTTTGTTAGGTGGGGATTTAAATTAAAAAAACCTTTTGATTTCAATTGAATACATATGGGCCTTCCATAAGCTTACTTAATCTTCATCTCCATTTTGTATCCCTGGTATTTTTTATGGCCTTTTCTGTGCTGGATAGCCCACATCTAAGTAATCTTGCAGTGTTGAAAAATTGAAGCCAGAGAAGGAGCTCCAACGAGCCACATCTGAAATACTGAGACGTAAATTAAAAATAAGGGATTTATTTCACCGTATTGATTCCTTACGTGCTGAAGGAAGGCTACCGGCTTCTCTATTTGACTCTGAAGGGCAGATTAGCAGTGAGGATGTAAGAGATTCATCTTTTTTCAGACGTGTTTTCTTGTTGACAGGATACTTGTTTCTACTTGTTGCTATAATTCATTCTCTCTAGGATGCCACATCCATTCTTCATGGTGAAAGTGTCTCTTGGAAATGTAATCACTCAGACAATGCCTCCTCTTGTGGCAGATATTCTGTGCCAAATGTGGTTCCAAAGACCTGACTCCTGACAATGATATAATCCTTTGTGATGGTGGTTGTGAGTGCGGATTCCATCAGTTCTGTTTGATACCACCATTAAAAAAAGAAGACAGTAATATTCTTGTCACTCACTTAGTTAGCCTTAATAAATTTGATATTGTTTTTGACTCTATTGTTCTTGACTTTTTCTCCTCCTCTTCCCCCTTGCCATACAGTTCCTCCTGATGATGAGGGCTGGTTATGCCCTGGATGCGACTGCAAAGTCGATTGCATTGACTTGCTTAATGACTCTCAACGAACCAAACTATCTATCATTGACAGCTGGGAGGTAAATAGTTTAGCATTCTGCTACTGTATTTGTTGATCTAATCATTTTCTGTTCAGTCCTTATCATTATTGTCCCATTTTCAGAAGGTTTTCCCTGAGGCAGCAGCTGGAAGAATTCCAGATGAGAACCTTGGACTTCCTTCTGATGATTCTGATGACGATTATGACCCTGAAGGTCTAGAATTGGATGAGAAGAGGGAAAAAGGGGAATTGACATCTGATGAATCTGATTTCACTAATACATCTGACAAATTAGGGGCTTCACCTGATGATCACTACATGGGTCTTCCTTCTGATGCTTCAGAGGATGATGACTATGACCCTAATGCTCCAGGTCATGGTGACAATGTGAAGGAGGAAAGTTCAAGTTCTGACTTTACTTCAGATTCTGAGGATCTTACTGCTGTTATTGATAACAATGAGTTGTTAGGGAAAGATGAAAACCAGATGTCTCTTGGGCCTCAAGAAAATCAGAATGCAAAGAGCTCAAAATCTGGAGCAAAGAAAGAATCTATAAAGTGCGAGCTCTTGCATAGAATAGAGCTGGATCCTGACCATGATGGCTCTGCACCTGTTTCTAGGAGACAAAATTTTCAAAGATTAGACTACAAAAAGCTGTATGACGTGAGTATCTGTTTATCTTATGTCATTCAATATTCCCTGGTTTAGTAATATGTGCTGGCTCTTGTTTTCCTTTTTTTGTTGCCATTTTTCATAAGCTACCCCAAGCATGGTCAACTACTGCAAGACAACTTCCTGTTTAAAATGGTATTCGCCTGCTTATAGTGGAGAAGAAAAGAAATGGTCTCCTTAAAGCAAGGATATAGTGTACCATGATGTACTCTCCTTTTCATGCTCAGTTTGCGTGTTTTAGAGGAGTGAAGTTGTCATTGGCATGGAATTCGCCACTTTCTATTAGAGATTAATGATGAAGATTAGTGCATGTAAATGCTACAGCCTCATTTCAATTTGGTGCATGTAAATGTGCCCATATGATTCTGAGAGTAGAAGAATAAGTCTTCAAAATGTTCTTGTGAGATGTCTTCTTTACAACACTAAGAAAAGGTTTCTTGATCTAATTATTGCACAATTATTGCAGGAGCAAGTAATGGGTTTATCTTATGATTTGCTTAGATCGTTATGGGACCTTTCTTGGAGATTGCATTTTGTCTATTTCATTGTTTTTCCTCTCTTTAAATGTACTCATATTTATTGCATTGCAAAACTTGTGAAGGAAACATATGGAAATGCATCATCTGATTCAAGTGAAGATGAAGATTACTCTGATATTGTAAGACCAAGGAAGAGATGGAGAAGTGCAGGAAAAAATGCTGCAGTTCTGGCAAAAGGAAATGAGTCTCTGACCATGACCAGTATGAATGACAATAACATAAAGAAAGTTACAGATGCATTACCAGCTAAAACACATGAACACCCATCTCTGTCTAGTTGTAGTGGCAAAAAGGTCCGGCCATCATCATACAGAAGACTTGGAGAAGATACAACACGGGTATTGTTTGAAAGAAACCTCATTTTATGATATTTAGGCGTCCCTGTTTGCTTTAAACAATGTTGTTGACCAATCTGACAGAGGGTTAATGTTAAGGTTGTTTTGCCATGCAGAGACTGTGCGACTCATTTAAGGAAAATCAGTATCCTGACCGAGCTACGAAAGAAAGTTTAGCAAAAGAGCTGGGACTTGTTTTTCAGCAGGTCACATATTCTTGCTGTATTGCACATTCTTTCTACCTATAACCATGATATTTGGTTGCCTGCTCACAAGTCGCAACACATTCTTCATGATTTTGTGTTTGATTAAAAGGTTGTTTTGTTCTATATAGGTCGACAGGTGGTTTGGCAATGCTCGTTGGAGCTTTAACCACCCTTCAACGTCAACCTTGGATGCAAGTGTGCATAAAAGCACGATAGCTAGGAATTTGCCAGAGCCAGAGATGAAAACAAGACCACCTGACATAGGACGTGAACCCTCCAATAGAGGGGATGCATGCAATGGAGCACAAGGTGAGGAATCATCTAAGGGAGGTACTGTTGTAGCAGAAAGTTATGCGGGGCCAGGCAACAAATTAGAGAACCAAGAAGGTAGTAAACAAAAATCCAAAATACTAAAACCTAGAGGGAGAAAGACCAAATCAAATCATCAGACGCTAGAACAAGAGTCAAAACCCAAGTTAGCAGAAAATCTCCCGGCTAATTTAGTAAATGCTGAGGAAACACAGGCAGGTAGAAGGATATATTTGCAGGAGAATAAGCAAACGTCCACATATTACGACGGAGATGATCTGTAGGATCTGTTGTAACATACAAGTTGGCGTCAGAGATTCACCCCGTGATGCCATTGTAATTGTACCTCTTTTATTTTTTATTGTTTATTGTTTATTTAAAGAATAGATGCCGTTCTTGTAATTTGATAATGCTCCAATATTTCCTTGCGCAAGTTGCATTTCAACTCAATGCTCACGACTCACAACAAAGATGTCAAATAGACTATTAAAGTCACTCCGCCTCGCAAAAGGAAAGTCTTTTCCTGCGGTCCTTACGGGGAAGGAAAGTTGGGTTTTGAATCGTCTTTCTTCTTATGCACTCTCTCTCTCTCTCTCTCTCTAAGACCAAAAAATATAACTCTCTTCTTTCTCCAAAATTCTTGCTCCCTCCTTTTAACATGGCCATTATATTTTCTCAGTTTGTAATCTATTTAGTCAAGGCTAATTTACACGGCGCTCAAAAACGGGAAATAGAAAACCCGAATATGACAAAAAGGGATTTTAACGTGACTCACCATTTTCTTAATTTTTTTATCATCAAAAAATTTATTATGTCCCAAATTATATAATAAAAATAATTCTTTTCAATCTCATATCACTCTCGAAGTTATTAACCGTTCTTTGTTTTTTCTTTGGTCGGTGATAGTTGCTCGTCCAACCTGGGCCAATGCCATCCTATCACCGGTATTGGGCCCAGTTGAAATCTTACGACAACAAAGCGAACGCGAATGACCTGCCTAGGAACTGCCCTTGCGGTAAACGCGTTCAGAACCAATAAAAGTTGCAGATTAGCCCAAAATTCTCCATGCCCTCATTGCAGCCAATCCTAATTTTAACAACGGAATCGAGCAAGCAAGTGTCCCGATAACCCGACCCGATAAAAAAAAAAAACGAACTATCCAAGAAGAAACCTGCCGCTCGCTCGCCCAAAGGGCGGCAAGATGCTTTTTTTCTTTTTTTCAAATGGTGAAAGTGGCGGAATTCCAACTCTCCTCCACCCTCCCCAATTTTCCCCTCTCCTCCTAAAAAATTTCACTCGCTCTCCCTCTCTCTCTCTCTCTCTTTCAGCAATATAACATGAGAATCAAGTTGATCTCCTCCCTATCACCACAAAACTGATAAATCTCAGCTTTCTCGCATTGGAAGGGTACTCTTTACCAGTTCCATTCTTTGAACCCCACAAAAAGAAACCACCGTCAGTCAAATTCTTACACAAGCTCAAAATCCTCTCTTGTAATGGGCAGGAATGGCAACGAGAATGTTAATGAGAATCGCGTGCGTTTGACGCGCTCATCCTCCAACTCCAAGAAGACGCGCGCATCCGCCGCTCACCCTCTGCAACTCTCCAAGAACAACCGCGTTCCTCTCGGTGAACTCACCAACTCTCTCAACGTCCCCGACGACTGCGCTCCCATTCCGGCTCAAAAACCCCGCAACCCTGAAGACCCTTCAAAAGACAGTAACCCGCCAATGGCTGAGTCTACTCATAACTCGGATTCTGAGTCTCGGAAGAAGTCCCCCAGTCAGCCGACGCCCAATTCGGTCTCTGCAGTCGACACCCACGAGCCACAATGCAGTTCGACGAAGAGGAAGCGAGAAGACGCCGCCGATGCCTCTCCCTGCACCGAGTTGACTCAGAACATGGAGTTGGAAAGGCGTTCCTATTCTTCTTCCATATATCAATATCTTCGATCCCTGGAGGTGTAAATCCGGCAATCATTTTCTGTTCCGCGTAAATTTAGTTTCTCGGTTTTTCGTTATATCCATATGCTTCTGAGGCGATAGAGAATTCGCACGATTTCGTCGTCGATATCCAGCACATTTTGTTCCTGACTGAAGATCGGGCTTTGATCTCGTAGTGTAATTTTAGGTTTTCTAGGTCTGAATTGTTGATTCCTCGACTGCTTTTCGCCTAGAAGCTTATGAATGAAAGACTGCAAGCCCGCTATTGGGATTGGTTTTTGCAACTTGATAATGTCTCCAACATAACATTTATGCTAGGAAAGGTTAAAAACTGCAAACATAGCATATTGATGGGTGCAAAACCATTGTTCTCTTGCATTTAAAAGAAGGGGTACTCAACCAAAGCTTATTGCATAATTGGGTATAAGGATTTCTTGCTTGCAATGAAGTATGAAACAATCCAAACATGAGTCATTTAACTTTGGAGTGTCTGTTGACCTTTTAACCAATTACTATATTGATCTTTATGCTTGGTTTTTTCTCTGAGTAGTATCATGCACCATAGAGACTGAAAATGGTTGTTAATCAGATAGCAGATAACCAAAGGCCCTTGTCAAACTACATGGATCAGGTGCAGAATGATATTTCCGCAAATATGCGAGAACTTCTAGTGGATTGGTTGGTGGAAGTTGCAGATGAGTACAAGCTAGTTTCAGACACCCTTTATCTCACTGTATCATATATTGACAGATTCCTCTCTTCAAAAGCTGTGAACAGGAATAAGCTACAGCTTCTTGGTGTTTCTTGCATGCTTATTGCCTCGTATGCAGATGGCTCCCTTAGTATTTTTCTGGTTTTTGTCATTATTTTGTCTGCCTTTCGTTGTGAAATGATAGCTATTTCCTTGTTGGATGATACAGAAAGTATGAAGAGTTTAGTCCCCCACATGTTGAAGACTTCTGCTACATGACAGATAACTCCTACACAAATAAAGAGGTGTGTATTTATCCTATTGGAAGTAGGGCTGGTAAACTGTAATTTGGTATAATGTTCTTTGCTGAGTAATTTGATTGGGGTAAATGAATCAGGTAGTGGACATGGAGAAAGAGATACTTGGATTGCTGAACTTTGAAATGAGTACTCCCACTACGAAAAGTTTCCTCAGGCAAGTTTTCTATCAAAGCCTTTGTAGGTTTTGCATCTACAAAACTTCCCTCATGAAAGATTACTGCATGCTAATCAGTGCAACTAATGAAGCATTTCTTGTTGGAATGCAGAATCTTGACAAAAGCTGTCCGCAGCAACGACAAAGTAGGCAACCAATTTAAGAACAGCCTTATTCTATCTGCTTGTTCTAATTTTATTTCTGTGCTTTAATTTCTACTAACTCAAGAGAGTTTCCCCTTTCAGTCAACAGATCTGCAATTTGAGTTCTTAAGCTGTTATTTCGCTGAATTAAGTTTGTTGGATTATGGGTGCCTGCGCTTTTTGCCTTCAATAATTGCTGCATCAGCTATCTTCATTTCTCGATTCACATCGCAACCAAAAATGCATCCTTGGGTAATAAGCCTAACTGACAACACTTTACCGAAACAAGATTCCTTCTATGTTTGTGAATGTTAGCAGTGTGCTTGTGAGAACATAATTATTTCTGCTTCTGGATATCTTGATCTTGAAAAAATCAGTGAATATATTCAGAATTGGCAGTAATTGTGGTTCATTTTGGTTCAATATCCGTGCATATCATACATGTTGAAGCACACGTATTGTATGGTGAACCTAGTGAGGGAAAACTAATTAATTTTAGGAAGTGCCTGACTGGATGTAGCACAAATTGGAATATACTTATGCATCATTTTATTTATTTATTTTTTAACATTATAAGTAATTATTTTTGTGCATACTTGGCAGAGCACAGAGTTGCAGTGCTGCTCAGGTTATAGACCATCAGACTTGAAGGAATGTGTTCTTGCCATTCACAACTTGCTGTTCAGGAGAAAAGGAAGCCCTTTGCAGGCAGTAAGAGATAAATATGCACAGTACAAGGTACTTGAACGTATTTAGAGTATCTGCATCTATTAGGTGGTCTCACGAGCCTTCCCAATTGATGCCTCGGGTTCTAACTTCTGTGCCAATGCTAACATCGTGATTTTTTCTTTTGTTGGGTACAGTTTAAAAGTGTGGCAACATTGTCTCCTCCCTTAGAAGTCCCTCTTCATTATTTTGAGGCTATTGAGGAATAACCATTCACATAGCAGCTCGCTTTGTAGTTTTAAGCTACTGTCATTTCTTTGCACTTCCATTAGATGCTGTGGTATAGGAAGAATCTTTCTCGACCCATTATTTTTCAATTGAAGGATTTTACGAAGCCCACATTTGGTTGATAAATGGTGGGTCGAGTAAGCTAGCTTTCCAGTTAATGGAGTATAGAATACGCAATTTTTGATGGACGATCGGATTGTGCTAAGTGAGGCTAGTGTCTGAACCCCTAGTTGCTGTAAATTGTAACAGAAGACGCATCTATTGATGTGTTTTTACCTTTTATTGCTGGATAATCGCATGTTGCAGAATGATGGTTTCGAGTTTTCATTTTTTTTTTTTTTGCTATGTGCATCCTGACAACCCCTTTCCTCTATTATTCGACGAGCTTTTATCCAAATAAACGGACATAAAATGTCCATTCCCCGTTGAACGTGTTGCAGTCCTTGCCCTTGGGTATTCCCTCTCTGACTGGCTTGTGCACAAGCCCATGGGGACTGACCCCAAGCGATCTACCTACTCGAGCGTTAATGGGAAAAGCCATCATTTTCATCATCCGCTGAGACTGTTGTCTTCTGCCTGCACATCTCTCTCTTGTGGGCATTTTGGGGAGCTGTAGTTCTCCTGCAAAAGTCACATGAGAAAACCTTTCTGGAAGGTCTCGACTTTATGTCATAGTCACCAGACGTTGCTAGAGAATTCCCACTCCCACCAAGGCTCAGATTCTCAACCATTATTCAGAATTGTTATCTTCAATATCTGTATTGATGTTGCTTCCCCTGATTCCTGGTTCGCCTGGGTAACATTTGCTCGTTACTTCAGCGGCTCCTTTCAAGATCATATTTTCACAAATCTAATAATTGGCGATTTGAAGGGAAGTTGAACGGATGGAAAGCGCGGGATGATGATGGCTTATCCTTTAAGGAATTATCTAGTGAAATAAATGGAGAGGCACCTGCACGCGGGAGAAAAGTTTGACTCTTGGTGTTCTTAGGGGACAATGCTTATGTCATATCTACTGTTAGCCTCATTAAATTTGGGATTCCCCAACTATACTCTTCCCCATTTACTTTTTCTCTCAAATCACGCAACCTTTGCATGCTTCTCCCTTGCAGTAACCAGTTATACTCTAGCCAACAGCAATCCCACCCATGGTCAAAATCATAAATTTGAAGTTCGTGGCGGCGCCTGCCATGAATACTCTTTTACCCCCAGACCCCCATTTCCGCCTCTCATCCATTGCGTGTAAAGCAGTTTACAACTCTCCGTGATGTCAGAAATGACCTGTGTACACTCTGTTAACAAGTACTTGGCCACTTTAGAACAACCACTTTTAGATAATGCACCAACTTCTGCAGGTTGAAACTGTTGCTCCATTAAATAGGTCCACCAGGTGCTGCCTAGGCTGACAACAGGTCCGTGCTTGTTCCGTGCTATACGCGCTATCTGGTCACGAAGAGCTACACCATGGAACATCGCAAGGCATGGGGAAAGAATCAAAGAGACATCATATTGTAGTTAAGATGCCATAGTCATTGGTATTTGGTCATTTTAACATAACATTGCATATACTCTCACCCGTAGCAGCACGATCAAATGATCATCTGAACAAGATTTTACCAACTCCATGTGATTGCTACTAGCTCAGTTAAAATAAATATATGACATGATTTCGAATCCATGAGCAAATGATGAAAGGATATTATATCTCCCAACTGTCACTGTGGTTTCCCCATTGTCGCGTGAAGTAGGATGTGGTCCCAAAATAATGCGCTAGGACAATGACTCTTAAGAACACATGATACCAAAATCAGAAATGGAAAAAAGTAGGAAGAGCTGCACAGCTGGTGGAAGGCAAATTAAGATGAAAACGGCCAGCATTCAACCAACATGTAGATTAGTGATCAACAGCATAATCTTGCAGCAACTAAGCAGAGACCAAGGAATTTTCCAGATGCAACAACTTAAAAAAAAAAAGGGTGGGGGGTTACTAAAAGACAAAACAGCTATTCATTTGTCTACAAAGTACAAATTTTCAACATTAATCTTGGAAGTAGCACAATAAGTTTTTATTGAACATTCCTAACCTAAAAGTTTGACGTCCCATAGGGTCCTAGTCACTCGATTCATCAATATATTGTTGCACTACTGTGCTGATAACTATGGCCCTTCAAGTACCTGTGACAACAGAACAAATGGTTCACAATCTGTTCAGATACACCGGATCCCAAATGCCAAGCAGTTATATAATTATAACAAGTACCATGACATAACATATGAGGGACCTAAAATCGAGGTATGGAACCATGCCTAATCAACACAAAGCACAGGAAGATACAAGAGAAAGCCTTATCGCTACCTTCTGAAAAGCATCCATTCTATTGCTTTCACCAAAATGTAGCGCTCTTTTTCCCCAAAAATAAACACAGGAAAAAGAAATTTCAAGAAAATAGAGTACAATAAATCAAGCGCAAAGGTTTGGCCAATGCGCAAAGAAATCAAAAAACATCCAAACATATTATTCCTAAATCTGGCTAGAGGCCTAAAACTTCATCTCTAAGGTTTGCATTTATCTTCTTACTGAATAGTCATACAAGAATGAAATTTCACTTCACTCATGGTTCTTTTTAAATAATGAAGAACATAAGAAAACAAGAAACCTACAAGTGTGGCATCAATCCCACTCCTCTAGCTGACTGACAATCCATGCGATTCACCCATCTTCTCCATTCCTTCCTATCAATCACAATCCTTCTTATTAACAAATTTCTAAGTAAAACACAATACAAAAATTCCACCTATATTATGGTTCATCCTCTCAACCAGGCAAACATTTGATTAATTTACCGGGAAAGACAACTGAAAACAGATTAATTTTTTCAAGTTAAGTAAATTCAAGGCACCGGATCCTGAATTTCAATCATTTCAAAGCATCTCATTCCCACAATTTTATGAGCCCAGTAAGACTCACAAAGAGACCTACTAGCGATCCTGACAAGTACGGCAGAAGGTACCATGAGACAGCTCGCAAAAAGCCCGCAAGTTAGAATTGAAGCGTGAAGTGATGTGCGCCGACGTGGCATGCAGAGGCAAGAACGATTGAAAACATGCCAGTTCCCCAAAGTTCCTACAAAAGCATCACCACAAATATGAAGGAGAACATAAAACCAATAGACAGACAAGAATTTATGAAAATCTCCAGAAAAACACAAATCTTGGCGAAATCTAGTTGTTCACGAAGTAGTGTACGACAGACATTGAATCAACTAGAACCAATCAATCGAATGTATAGAACTTGATACTCATAAGTGTGGACACATCATGAGAGAGAAGAAACGGAAACCTGGAAGGAGTCAACGAAAGGCGGCGAGACTGGAGGCGGGGCGCGGCGGTGGACCGCGGGCCGAGACGAGGGAGAGGCTGGGAGGAGCGGATGGACGGGGCCCTGGCGGCGGACATGAGGGACCGAGAGAGCGATCCTCCACTGCGCCAGGCCATCTGATGCGTCAAGAGCAGTCTTTGTTTTCCGGAGAAAGTGAAAGTGAGAATGAGCAGAGCGAAGAGGAAAGCGAGTGCAAAGATGGAGGGTTTTGGGTTAGGGTTTAGGAGCGTGACTCTGTGAAATGCTGTGCACATTTCCAGGTGGTTTAGATGCTGGGGTCCGTTGGATCAGTAGATCCCCGATCTTGTGCTGATCCTCCAGATGTGTTTTTGACCGCCCGATTCTGGGATCGTGCCAGAGAGAAAAATTAAGGCCTATGGGCTTGCCTGCCTACAAGTCATATACAGGTCCCGAGTTCTCCAGCCCAGGCCCAATAGTCTTTGGATTATTTTTCAATTTCACACCAAAAAAAATGAAAAAATACAAATAAATTTAAAAAATTCCAATCAATCTACCAAGCACCAAACTTGAATTACGACCTAATTATTAACGAATAAATTAAATGGAATAAAAAATTATTTAACCCTTTGTTTTTGGCATAATCTACTAGAATCTTGTTGGATTGGATCCGTTTAGACTCGCACGGAATTGTTTGTTAAGGATAAGAATACCCACCAAAGCTGCTTAAGCCGAGTGGAATTCAGTTTTTGAGAGAGCGATTCATTAGATTAAGCTTTAGACGTGTTCTTTCAGATATTCTCTTTTCAATCGTAGATTGTATGTAAACAAGAACAATGCCGCACAAACTTCCTTTAAAAAAATTTAAAAAATGGGAATATAAAATGGATTCCTCAATACTTAGCAACAGTTATTTGTGTTTTTTTTTGGGGGGGGGGGTGGGGGGGGACAGGTAAAAAAATTGTAGTTCTTGTCAGTATCTAAAAGAAACTGCCTGCCTAAGAGAGAGCTTGTGTCTTCACACATCTCAGCTGTCTGTTGAACGTGTAAACTCTACCGGCTGATATATTAGCATTCACTACGGTTCCTCTATAGTGCAATCGTTTAATTGAGTTACGTTCCTCAGACCAAAGACCAACTTCATGAAGATCACCTTCTTTCCAGCATATGCTGACTGTCACCCGGCCACGAGCCTTCAATCCTTTCACGCAGCCATTTGCCCACTTATCCCGGGGTAGTGCCGGGAGGATGTACAGGTCCTCGACGGTGCTCTGGACAAGCATTTCTGCTATAGCTGCTGAAAACCTGACCCCCAGGAGTGTAAAACAGAAGGAATTAAAACAACAGTCAATATGATAAATGATCACCTTTTGGCAGACACAGCGAAAAATGTTGCTCACCCGAAATTGGCATCAATTTGGAAGGGCGGGTGTGCGGTAAACAAGTTACTATATAAACCTCCCTCGTACTTGGTCTCGTTGTTTGGATCTACCAGGTCAAATAAATGCTTTACCATGCGATATGCATGTTCACTATTGTGAAGTCGTGCCCACAGTGCAGCTTTCCACACAGTTGACCATCCGGGACCTTTCTCTCCTGTTTACGCATCATGAGAACATAGAGGATGGTTGAGATCACTGAAGCAGCACCAGGATTAATGAGGTCCACAAACAATAAAAATATTAGCAGAGTAAGCTCAAATTAAATGTACAATTGCATATTACTAAGAGTGTGTGTGTGTGTGTGTGTGTAGGAGCTACTCTAGAATTTGGGACAAATCTTTTAGAGTGTAAAGAGTCTTTTAATCCATTTGTTTGAGCCAACAATTGACTAAATATGCTTCTAAAAACCATTTGGAATGTACATTTTCCTAAGAGAAAACAGAACATGAATTATGCCAAATGCCTCAAATCTGGACAGCAAATTTCACAACAAATAATTCATATATTGCAATACATATGCACCTCTTTTGTAAAGAGAAAAATCTGCAGCTCTACAAAGGTCTGGAGTTTTTTCAACAGTTATTGTATGCCCTGGAAACAAGCCAAAGAGGTGAGATAAATGTCGATTATGTGGGTCTGGGTCCTGAAAATCTTGTGCCTGCCAAAATGAAAAGGAAAAATACTTATCCCAATTTGAGCATAGGAAAAGCTGATTGCTCACAGTAGATCCTTAAGGTAAACTTTTCAAGAGGATCTGGAAAGAGCAAGCTAAGGTTACATACCCATTCCATTATAGAACCGTCCCTGGCAATTCTTGTAGGTAAAAGCCTAGGTTGAGCCTCACGAACTTTATGAATAATTTCATCCTCACTTCTTCCCAAAACCTGTTTTCAAGTAAAATGTAAACAAACATGTGTCATCAACAAAGATACAAAACCAAGCTGTGATATAATAGTGGAAAGAGATAACACCTCGGCCACAGAGAGAATTGCAGAGAATACTTCTTTTGTTATTGACATATCCATGGTTGTTGAGTAGCTTACACTAGCTTGTTTACCATCTGGAGCAGTAAAATAATGCTCTGGAGACGTTGATGGATTGGTTTCCAGATATTCTCCTTGCCCTTTGATCAGCCAGTCCAACAGAAATGCAGTACATTCTTCCAACAAGGGGTATGCCTTACTTTTTAGAAAATCCTATTTGTGCAACATATATCAGCAATCATTCTCTAACTAAAACATGTAATACAAATATTAGAAGTGTAAGCGATAGAATTGGTGTCTGGGAGAACAACAAAAAATAGTTTCCTCCTCTACTGAGCCTGTTTAAATCAATTGTACTTGGGAATGTAAACAATCATTGATCTCTGGTTTAGTCCTCAAGAGTAACTCCAATAAGCAAGGTCTTCCCTTTTTTACACTATTGGCTCTATTTATTTCTTCTTCTTCTGCTTGATAGATAATTAATGTTCATGCTAAACATAGGCAAGGAATTGAGCAGTGATAGAAACAAAAATCAGAATCTTACTTTGTCCATGGTATAAGTATAGTGCTCCCACAAGTGTGTGCAAAGCCAGGCTCCTCCCATTGGCCACATAGCCCAGAGAGCCTCACCTCGATCTGGTGATGTTTTTGCCCACAGGTCAGACACTTGATGTGTAACCCAACCCTTTGCTTCATAGTTCACCTTTACCATTCAGTGATTGAATATTAGAAGTAATGCATTAAAACTTAAAACAGCCAAGGTAAACAAACAAATTCTTTTTCATGTGATTTTTTTGTTCCAATACTTTAATTAAGAGTAGCAAGTACACATCACTTATGGTCGACTGAAATGAAAAAGGTTTATGGAAATGGATATAGAAACAGCGAAAAGGTAAAGCCAGAGAACTAAACTTGTTTTTTCTATTTCAACATACAGAAATTTCAAAGTGGTTTATCTACAGCTCATTGCCAAATGGGCAATTGATGGATCATGCATTCTTGTCCTTCTAAACGGTGACCCGAAGAGAATGTACAATTAAAATCTTTGATAGCTACATGCATAACTAACAAAAAATAATGACGGGTAGCCAGCAGAAAGGCAGTGGTAGGTTTCAGCA
Source organism: Bruguiera gymnorhiza (assembly GCA_020883675.1). NCBI lineage: Eukaryota > Viridiplantae > Streptophyta > Magnoliopsida > Malpighiales > Rhizophoraceae > Bruguiera > Bruguiera gymnorhiza. Next base: position 6,180,181 of record JAIRCJ010001062.1, on the reverse strand, counting down.
ACAACAAGAATGTGAGGAAGAAGAAGAAACAAAATAGTGACAGGTGGCCAAAAAAGAAAAGGCTGTGGTAGGATTCAGCAACAACCAGAAAGTGGGGAAAGAAGGACTCACTTTTGCAGTCTTACTCCCATTGATTGACAGAGAGGACATGTAATCGAACAAGGGCTCTTGGCATTCACTGAGATTACAGGGAAGGGCAGGCCAGTAGTTCATTTGCAAATTTATGTTCAAGTGTTGAGCACCACTGACATAACAACAAAAAATGGGATAAGTAATTCATCATCAGAATGGATACTGAGAATGCACATAGCTGCAAGAGGGAAAAAAAAGTTGATGCATTTTTATTGATTGATAATTACTTATCCTGATTTTTTTTTCAAAGTAGTTTGAACAGGTATGGCAGTCTGCAAGATTCACTATACAAGATGAAATTACAATGGCATAAAAAGTTCATAATATGATCATAGCATTGATGACATTACATAAGAGAAAGAAGAAATAAAAAAGATGTCACTGAGCAATCTGTAACTACATCAGTTCTGGAGTTTGTGTACTATCTATGATAGTCAACTTACTCTCAATTGCATAAAAATTACTTAAGTAATTAAGTTTGCAAATTTTCAATGTTACTTTAGCAAAACCTGGTTTTTGTTCCTACCAGCATGTCAGTGTATAGCCTCAACCCTTCACCAAATTTGAGGAAAAATAGAACATCTATTGAGTCATAGGTGACAAGGCCACCAAGCCTTGTATGGGTGGTTGAGCATTTTCTCATTTTCATAAAGCTAAACCTTTTATGAAAACAAAGGGATTTGTTTTGCATGTCAACATATTGTGTAAACAGATCTAAAGAGAGCACAAAGAGATAGTTAAACATACTCCCATGGTGGATCAATATCTTTGTTCCATATGCCCTGAAGATTGGCCACCTGGGTTCCAGGCCTTGAACAAGAAATCAGCAAATATCGTCCATAATGGAACAATAACTCCACCATAGATGGATCTTCATCAGTTTGAAAGGATTTCACCCTCTGTGCTGATGAAACCATATTCTCCTTACTTCCCTTAACAGATAAGTTATTGCCATAGAACATTGGTTTTTCCTTGTCCAGACATCCATCTTCTAAAATGCAATTGGAGCTTTTTGAAAGCTGCAGGGATACACGGTGAAAAAGATTTTGATAATCATCCAAATGGTGCACATATAGATCAGTATATGACAGGTTACTTATAGAATCCAATGCATTCAGGCATGCTGAGTTGGTGTCCTTCTTGGAATCTTTAGGGCTAACGAATGGCCCATCAAATGAAGAGAAAGAAACCAAAAGCAAGACCGCCCAGTCCGAACCCTCAACATTCAACTTGCCATCATCCAAAGCATTTATTGCTCCTTTTCCTTTACTAATGTGTAACTCAAGAATTGCAGTAAACTGAACACCCTTTACATTGTCATTAGAATTTGATTTTGGCGGTTTCCTTTTACTAGGACAACTTCCTTCCATTATGATTCGATTTTGGCCATTCACATAAGAGTGGTGCTGCATTTTGCTGTCCATAGACACTGTAAATGATACAGATCCAGACTTGCTTCCAGAAATCTTTGTCACAATCACTTGATTAGGATTAGAAGCAAAATGTTCCCTTGTATATTCTGTATCACCTACAGAATAATTTACTGTTGCTGTGGCAGTATCTAAGTCCAGCTCCCGTTGGTAAGTTTTCTCATCATATTTGAGATGGGATTCATCAAATTCTAGCTTGATATCACCAAGTAATTGGTAAACCTTCAAGAACACAAACGCATGTCAGATATAATCAAAAGAATCAGAACCTTCCTCTGTAGCATGAAGCCACGAAATGAAAAAGATGAGTGTTATCAAATTGGAAGATCCCCAGAAATATTTACACACTGGATACACGAATATGTGCATCACACATGTAAGGCCTTTACTATGGAACCTGTCATAAGAGCAAACTAAAACATCCAATAAACCAATCCAGAAGAAATGTCGCTTATATCTAGGTTATCCATGGCAAGAGCAAATGCCAATGCACTAGGCAGTAGGCACCAACAAACACCAAGCAATTGGGCTCTATTTCAGACTTAAGCGCCTAGAAATTACAAATTCAATTGCTTCCGATCGGTTCAAATTGCAAGAGATACAACTACAACGATACAACTAACATAACAATCCATAAACCATCAGTCCATTACAAGAAAATATTGCATTAAAGTATGAATGGACGCCCTAGGACGAGGCTCCTATAGTATTGGATCTGAGAAGGATGAAATGCCATATTAGCTTGTACTAAATCACAGTACACAGAACCAAATGGTACACAATAAATCAAAGCGTATAATTAAATATACGTGCCTCAGAAGGGTTTGCTGAAAGCTTCACTGCTGCTGCAGTAGCTTTAGCATATTGGCCATTATCAACAAGCTTTCTGACTTCTGCCAATGCCTCCGGAGCATTTGGGTTAGTGTAGTTTCCCGGTGTCCCGGTCCAGAGCGTATCCTCTACTAAAAAAAAAATAAATAAATAATAATAATAATAAATAAATAAATCTAATATTAAATGAAAACTATTTTATTCTTTCTTGTTATCAAATTATCCTAGCAAACAAAGTATGGATTACTTAAAAACTCTGCATTCTACACCCACATCCATCACATGCAAACTTGAAAAACAAAAGTCCTTAATTCTTCCAGTTTTACCGTTAAGCTGGATAGTTTCCGACGCAATGCCGCCCCAAACCATGGCGCCAAGGCGGCCATTTCCGATGGGAATCGCATCCGTCCAGTGCTTCGCTGGCCCACTGAAAGTAACCTTCAAAGGCCGAGAACCCTCTCCGTGATCCTCTTCCGCCCCCATCGGACTCGGACTCCACCGGTCCTTCTCTGCGGGCCGCCGCACCAGAACCCATTCTTCGTCCTCCATTCCTTAATTCTACCACTGTAAAAAGTAGAACACCGACAAGAACAGAGTCTCCAAACTGTTCAGGCTGTCTTTATACTTGGTTTAGTCGCTGCTGCTAAGGGAGCTGCGTTTAAAGAGTGAAGCGAACGTGTTGAACAATGAGGGCGATAAAAGATGGTGACGTCACGGTGGGGCCTAGCAGACAATGAGATATGAATGCACACGATAGCGTTGGGACCCGTATATGATCTGGCTTTCGGTACGCTTTTACGAAGACAGGCCCGACGGACAACGCCTGAGTTGTCGGTGTCACGCGTCCCCGTGCACGCGGCGAAAGGATCGGCGATTAGCAGCAGCAGTGGCAGAGGTCTGTTAGATTCCGAAATCTAATCTCTGTGTTTATATTTGATCTAATCTAATTAACTAATCCAAATAAAAAAAGCCTCAAAAAATACTAAAAATAGATTAGCCTTTTCAAAATTTATTTAATGTAACAATGATTTGTGCTTATTTAATGCTAAGTATTTATATTGAGGTAAAAATTTGATAGTAAGTCACACACCCGATCGGGTTTCAATTTTCGTACAATATCAATTATAATTACGTGAAATTTAAATTTATTAATATTAAAAATAAAAATTATTAATGTTTAAATAATAAACTTTTTTATTAAAAAAATTACATCAAAATACTAACAGGTTACCATCGGCCTAGATTTAAATGTTGGTGACTTATTTACATTATCTTTTTTTTTGTTGTTGTTAAAAAAAAACAAAAAGATTAATGCCAAGGTGTATGACTAAGACATTGACTCCCTGGTGGCGGTGGCATGTTTAACCTCTGACTTCCAAAATATCCGGGGAACAGAGATTTGTTGCCGCGTTGCCCTTTGCAGGTATTTCCGTGATTACAGGTGAGATTTTTTTTATAAAATTTATTAAGAAAACATCTTGACTACAGACATAAATATGGTTTAATTAGAGAATAAAAATGAATATTGATCTGCCGAAGAAGCATTGGGTTGCGAGATCTCGATCACGGACATCGTCGTTGAAGGAAGCAGGTGGCAAGGAGGTCAAGAGCACGTGACGTTGAAATCGTTGGGCTCGGGGCCTGGATCACAGAAGGGGTCGTTCAAAGTCCAAAGTGGAGGCAATTGAAGAGCTTTGCCCTTTTGTCCACCTGTCCATTTCGTCTCCGCTTAGAAGTTGAATTTTGTTCTTTTGCGACCAAACATTGGGCTGATGCATGTCATTGCCATTGCCACTAACTGGGCCCCTTGACACCTAAAAAACTAAAAGCCCACAATGGCCCACTGTGACACTTCCAGCCCAAGAATAGCAGTCCAGAGTGAAGCCCAAAAGGTGGCATCTAATAAGAAAACCGGCAACCACAGACTTTCTCTCTAACTGGAAATGAAGAAGCCGTTGAGAATCTACGGCGAGGTTCTGAGGCTAGTAAGGAGGCTACCCAAGGACACGAGGCCTTACTATGCCAAATACGCCCGCGAGAATTTCGCGAACTACAAAGACGTCGACGCCGACGATGCCAACTCCCTCGACGAGCTCTTCCACAGAGTCTATAACCACTCCCTCTGGGTCCTCAACAAGGTATATAATATCGCATTTTCTACAATCAATACGAGCAAGATCGTTATGACTACGTTTGGGAGATTTGGCTGAGTGTATTAGGCGTTTGTGTGCAGTATTCGGTTGATGAATCGGCGGCGAAGAGATTGAAGGATATCTGCCTTTGCTAAACAAGAACGAACGCTTATGCGCGCCAGACGTTTGTTGTAATGCCGTAGTGGATAGGCATGGACGCTGCTTGCTTTATTTCTTTTGCACGCGAAAGTATTGCTCTTATTTATTTTCATTCGCAATAACGAAACATTGTAATTTTAAAGATGAGTATAAAACTAGAACGTCTCATCGTTATTATTATTTATATAAAAAAAAATTTACTTTTTGGGTAAAATCCAAATTTGTCCGCCCGTTGGATCCGCTTGCTACTGGGGACCTTGCACTCGTGCTTTTAGATCTTCTCGGTTACAAGGTGTGGGCTCCATACCTTGAACTGAGTCTGGACACCTCTCGTGCTAGGAATTCAGGGCTATAAACACCGAAGAGGTCTCGGCAAGGTTGTTCAAATGACAGTAACAAATACACAAGGTAAGAACAAGAATAATTAGCAAAAACCCTAGGCATGGCCTGGAGCTCCGATCCCTCTGTTTCCCTCTCTCGCTCCTATTGGCGCCTCTTCTTTCTCCCATTTCGGCAGGTCTCCTCTCTCTCTTACTGTGTATACATATGCATATATATATATATATATATATATATCTATATAGTAATTCTGGTAATTCACTTGGGTTGGGTAAGAAAATTTTATACCAGTTAGCTTTTCTTTCACAAATTGATTTTTAGTGTGCGTGGAGTGTTTAATGGGGTTATATATAAAAACATCTATTTCTTTCAATATAAATTTTGATGACCAATTGTAGCAAATTTCGGTTTTTATGTGCGATTATTTCATTTTGTGTTTTTCTTTTGCCTGTTTTGTTGTTTATCTTTTTTTTTGCTTTTTTTCAAAAAACAAAAAGAAAAAAAACAGCAAATGTGGGCCTATGGCAATAAAACGGCGCCGGGCCGGTGATTTCCGTTGCCCAGAGATGCCACGTCATTTTCTTTTTCTTTTTTTTGGTCCCATAAAATTCTTAAACCGACCCCGGACATCCAAGCCCAAAAACTTGTAACGGCCGTCTTCCCTCGTTATAAATTGTGTTCACCACTAGCCGTTGCATATTTAAGAATTGCTCAGAAAATCTTGTTCCTTTCTTAGCATCATTGCTTTCTCTGTTCCCACTCGGAGGAGGAATCACACGCTATCATACAATGTGTTCTGTTTCTTGGACCTCGAAAATCCATGTTGCTTTCTCGCGATTTTTCTTTCCGGAAACCAAATTGGGTTGGGATTCCTCACGTACTGGGAATTCAAGCCAGCAACAGTTGTTCAAATAACGGCTACATTATACGTCAAGAAAAAGAATAATCAGGAGAAAACGCTAGGGCATGGCTGGGGCGCTAATTCTCTGTTTGCCTCTTCCACTCCTCCTTTTGCGCCTCTTCTTTCATCCATCTCCGTAGGTCTTTCTCTCTTTCATTGCTCTCCGATTTTCTTTTGATGTCTTTTTCTTGTAATCGTAGTTCTTTGTCCTCTGGTAAATATCGATGCTTGAAGTGGCGAATTTTATACCAAAACTTTTAAAGAAACTGCCTGTATTAAAGAGAGAGAGAGGGAGAGAGGAAAAGCAAATATCTCAGAAAATCTTGATTTCTTGAAAATTTTGTTCCTTTTCTTAGCACGCTTTCTCTGTCTCCCTGGAAAACCAAGATGAGTTTGATTTTAAAGAAACTCCCTGTTTATAGAAGGTAGAGGAACCAAAAAAAAAAAAAAAGAATCTCGAAAATCTTGTTCTCTTGAAAATCTTGTTCCTTTCTCTCTGTTCTTTCTCTCGAAAACCAAAATGAGTTTGGAGTCCTCCTCTCGCAACAGTTTTCGGAACAACAATAACAATGGCAAGCAGAAAACCCTAGGCATGGCCTGAGGCGCCAATTCTCTCTCCGCCTCTCACTGCTCAACTTTCCCTGACTTCAGCAGGTCTACTCTCTCTCTCTCTATCTGTGATTTTCTTCTGATATTTTATGTAATCTGGGTTCTTTTTCTCTTTTAATTTAGTTGTTTGAGTAGGATTGGGAAATTTATACTAATTATCTTTTCTTTTTTGTGTGCCCGCCACATGGGTGCGAGGATTAGGAGATGCTTAATTATGTGAAGATGTCTCCTTTGTCATGGAAAACAAATGGCTGTGAAATTTTTCAGCGGTTATTGAGATATTCAATCAAAATGTAATGGATTAGTAATCTTACTTTGAAGATATTCTACACAGATGTTAGTGGAATGTGATTTTGAGTTGATTTGTTTGGATTGTATTATGGTTAAATTGTATTCTTCTTTCTTTTTCTGGAGGGATTTTAGAGTTTTGAATTTGATGATTTGGATGCAGTTATATGACTCTCAAAAATCGAAACCTCCATCATCAGTTTGATGCTGAGGCCTCAAATGCTTACTACTGTGATGTGGGTTCTTGCAAGCAAATATTTCACAGGGTTTTGATCTGTGTTGATGGTTTCCAATTTCTTTAAGCCAGGTTCAACTCCTGTTTTGTGTATGTGTGTGTTTGAGCAAGTGTATCATGGTAGCCTCTGCTTGATTGCTAAAAAAATAAGAACTGTAAAAACAAGAAATTGGGCTAATTCTTGTACTTATACCACAGTTGGAAGTTGAAGTCCTTAGTTATCTTTTTCTTCTTCATCTTTATTTGTTTTGTTAAATTTATTGCCAATGAAGACATGATAAATGGTGGTGTTTGAAATTTGTCTTTCCTGTAGGAACTACATTGCTACATGTTGAAGTATGGTCGATGGTTTGAGAATTACTTCTCTAGGAACATTGTTACTTATTTTGTCTGCAGCTATCTTCCTAACACTAAAATCAAGAACCAGAGGTTCGGACTCCCTTGTTCATTTCTCTTTTTGTAAAATATAAGTTCTTGAAACTTTCTGCGACAATTTCAATTTAGATCTTTCAGTTGTGGGTCTCAGTAGTCAAACCTCATAGATTACGGATTCCATTATTGCAAACAAACTGTCGAGTTGTAAGTCCGTGAATTGCGGTCAACTCTATATCCCATGGGAGGTGTTCCAGGCATATCACTTCTAGCAGAGAGAATTAATAATAGAGCTTATGTACATAATTTGAATACACAGTTAGTAAAGAATGGTTTAGAGATTTTGCTGCTTTAATCCTTCTTTTCTGTCTTTTAAGTGAAAATGATTGTTGGATCTTGGAGGTGAGGGGTGATGAGAGTGAAGCAGTAACCATCTTGTGTAGGTTTATGTGTTTGTATAATATTCCTTTAATGTTACATTTCTGTTACAGATGTATATGAATCTTTTGCTTATTTAAACTTTTTTTCTGCTTTGGGGGTTATTTCAGAAAGCCCAGGGGTGAACCAGCTTATTCTAACTTTTTAGAAAAAGAACCAAAATATCTGACATTTCAATTTTTTGTTCTTTTGATGGAGTTTCTATTTTTTTAGGCAGTAAACTTTTGTGCTTCAGGACCTTGGAACTTTGTATGTTTGCTAGGTTCCTACGGATCTCATTTTTCCATTTTCAGGGGTCCCTTACCAGCTGGACCAGCTTGCTAGTAGCCAACCAAATCTGTAAGCCTTCTTTTGAACAAACAGTACCTGAGATGTTTTAACTTTTGCAGTTTCTGAGGTGAACCTGGATCCATCTCTGAATGGAAGCATTCCAGAGAATGAAAATTCTTCTGAAGCAGGTGAAATCATTCAAGATGGTGCTTCTAGAGATTCAGTGCCATTGGAGGCTCAATCTTCCAGATGAGTCGTCCTTGCTTATACATATCTGCTTTATATCTTGAAGATGACTAGTTTTTCTTGCATGATTGGTTGCATTACCTGGTGCTATCTTGATAATTTTCCAATGAGGCTTTGGTTTGCATAGAGTTCAAGGCTGCATTTTATAGGAACATGGAGAAATTGTTAGCATAATCTCCCAGCTTTTCCAACAAGTTTATGTCCACAAGCCTGAATGTTTGTGCTGCTGCTGATTTGAGGAGAGAAAGATTATCCATGTAGGCTTGGTATTATATTTAAGCATCTAGTTGCCTACCTTCATTTCGTGCATTGCACATGCATGCACACATAAACAGATACAGATCACAAAAGAAGTTATCAAGCATTAGCTATCCCACATGTCTAAAGTTTTAGGGTGTATAATCAGAACTGGCAAATGCAATGAAGATGTGCAATTCCTTATGTTAGTGTATGTGCATTTGCATGTGAGAGAGCATTGATATCTCATTCATCCTCTATGGTTTTTAATATGCAGTATAAGGTGAGGTGGACATTGCTGATTGTGAAGCAGCAGCAGACTAAGACTTTATCTGATTAGCTTGAATATTTTGGCTTGTGTGAGTTCTGGCGCTTTTGTTTCTATTGGAGAAGACAGCAAAGTTTTGAGATATAAGGTATCCTACTTGTTCAAAGGGCAGGATGTATAAATAGAGCTCAAAAGCTATATTCTATCATTGAAAATATACTATCTTTGGAGTGGAGCAAGGTATTGAGGCCTGTATTTTTTGATGGAAGGTTTTGGACTTTTTGCATTTGTCTCTGCTCTCATATTTGGTGTTTCCCTCCTTCACTGGTCAGAGACCCCACATTTTTATATGGGACTGATTTTTTTTTATTATTTTTTATTTTATTTATTTATTTTTTATCTCAGTGGGCATTAGGAATCATCTTGAGCTGCATGATAAGCCTGTAGATTTAGACAGCCCAAAAGGAACGGCTGAAATTTCCTGGGCAAACTATTGTGCTTGCAATTATTGTTGTTCTTGTTCAAACTCTTCTATATCTTTCATCTTTTTGATTTATGTTAGTAACATATTCTGTATGGGCCTCAGGCTATTCCAATGCTGCAGGAGTGGAGGCTGGAATTTTTGCTAGGGGATGCCATAGTACTTTGTCCACAGCTTGTTACTGTTCCCTGCAACTTTGAAGCTTATGAAAAGGTAATTTATACATTGAAAGTGCCATTGCTGCTCTAGTCACTTATTGAGACAGGTGCTTGTTTACATGTATTATTCTTCTTTTTTAAGGGGCTTTCTCAAGAGCAATATGATATGTTGCCTAATTTGCAGGTTGCTGGTCAATTTTATCAAATCCTGCATAAGCACTGAAACATAGTGCAGGTGTTCTTTGGAAGCAAATGCTGTGGATGCACTTTATCATTTAGGGGGGGGGGGGGAAATGCTTTTGTGATAATTTCACTGCTTAACTGAACATAGGTGGTATGCTGTGATGAAGCTTTCTTGGATATGTTGGACTTGGAAGGGGTAGATCCTGAGCTTTTTGCTTCAGCAGTAAGAAAAGAGATATTTGAGGTAGCAGGATTCACTGTACATGGTGGGATAGCTGGGAATACGCTCATGGCTTGCCAATCCACTAGAACAGTAAACCAAATGGTCAATGCTAGATCCTCTATGATAAGTTAGGCCCATGGCCCATTGGATTTTGCTATCCTTTTGTTTCATATTACCTTATATTTGATTATGATAGCATTGTTAGAAGTCAGTCTCCCTTTTCACCCCTCCCTCCCTCCTTCCACACACACAGAGACACATATATGTTGGAAGTTCTTGGTTTTGCTCTTGCCTGCTTTGATTGATTCCCTTTTTGCTTCATCCTGCACGAATTTATGTTTTAATTTCTTTTTTCAGAAATTCCATAATGTATTGGAGCTGAAGATTGTGCACCTTATCACTTAAGTTGTCTTTAGTTTTTTGCACACAACTTGTCTTACCATTACACTTCTTTCTAAGTTGACATTGGGGAGCCTTAGATGTTTTCCACATGCTACGAAACTAAAAAAAAAAACATATTTATATACCATTAATTGCAATTTGATTATTGTAAATGTAGTGGTTATAAATTGTCAGAAGATTATACGTCCCACCAGTTCATTCATACTATCAGAGCAATTAGGCTTACATTGTTTTCAACTACATGCTTGTGATGATGATAATGTGTAATGTTGTGCGAATGCCTTCTGACAAAAATAAATTGGTTTGACTATATTAGTTAAATGAGTGTTTACAGCGCCTTACAATCAAGGGACTTCCAGGAATAGGGTAGATTTTAGAGGAGAAATTAAGGAAGTGAAATATTTGGAATTCTGGGTGTTGCATCTGATTTCCAAGGTCAAAATCACTTGAAGCATGACTTTCTGTCTTCTATATGCTGAGATTTGCATCAATTCATTTGTGTTTCTGTTCTTTATTCTTCTCTTTAGTCTTTTGTTCTTGATTTATATATCTGCCTGTCTTCATCATAAGCTTGACCTGGTTTTGATCTGTCCAATGGGGAGCACTTATCCTCCCTTGGTTTAATTATGCTGTTATTGTCATTTTCTTTATTTTAATGGGACCTGATTCTTTCTCTCATATGTAACTGCAAAGGAGGAAAAGCAAGCATAATAAATGGTTACACTTTTTGAAATAACTAGCTTAATACCAATCTATCAGAAGACTGCAAGAACTTAACACCATTTTTCCCTTTACATTACAATAACATGTTTCTTAATAAGTAGACATTTGCTTAAATATGTGAAACTAATATGTTACTGTATTGTGCAAGATTATCTTAAGTGAAACTGCACACGACAGGATGGTTATGAAAATATATTATACAAATGTTTGGATAAGTGGTTATGAGATGTTTGGAAAAGCTGGAAAATATCTTGAAGATTGAAAAAAAAAAAGAAAAAGCAGTTAAATGTGATTTTAAGAAGTATGTCAGAAGTAAGCTAGAAACTTTTTTGTTTAATGATTGTAGTATTTTGTGCATGGTGTACTGTAAAATCAAAAGGTGTTGTAAATGACATTGGATTGCACAATATCTTAGGCTCTTTGATTGCAAATTTGACAGGTAAAGGGCCAATCCTCTAGTTTTTGCCACTTCATTCTCTTCACATGAAATAGATTGCAATCATTATCATGGATGTAGTCGACATAGTACTAAAGAGATGAACATGGCATTATATTTCTCTCTTTCTGCTGTTATGTCCCCATTTCTCAAAGGAAATAAGCAGCCAAAGAAGATACAGAAAAGGGTAAAATAGAAAGGATGTTCAACTTATGGAGCTCCCATTTAAAGAAAGAAAATTAGAGCATAGGTGTGAGGTATTGTCAATCAAGTGCACCTGCAGAAAAATAAAAATTGGACACAAGAATAAAGATTTGTTTTACCTGTTTTTAGATTAGTTCAGCTTTTTTTTGGGGGGGGCATCCCAAGTTTTGTTTACTGTTTCTGGATGGTTGAGTTATAGTGGATTGCTTGATCTATGTGAAAAATAGATTTTAAGGATATCTGTGGTGTTGCCTTGCTCTCCAAGCTTGCCTTTTCTGATTTTCATTAAGTGTTGATTAACTTGCTTTCAAGGTCTTGAAGAAATTCTTTGGGGATGTTGCTCATCTCTGCCTCCACAACTAATGAATATCAAAGCAGTAGTGGTGGCATCGCCAAGGACAGGGTTCATGCAGGTAATTTAGATTTACATGTGGTCAGTTTTGCCTGTCTGTTGATGTTATTGCTTGAAATGTTGCTCATAGGTGTTAATTTTACATTATTGGATATTGACTCTGATATAACCATGGCTTTTTGAAGGAGTGGCTTGGTGCTGGTAACATGTGTTGTATGCATGCAAGTGTGCTTGCTAAAGCTTCATCACTCTGTATCACTTCAGGGAAATGAGTAACACTACTGTGATTGGCTGCCACATATTATTTCCAAGTTTGTTTGATACATGTTCATTTAATGGAAAGAGTCCTCATTGTATTGCAATTTTTCTGTTGACCAGACTCAGGTCATTTTCAAGATTCTGAGGTCCACAGCATCACAAGAACTTCAGGTCATTTTTCTGTTAACCATTCTAGGTTTTCTGCAGAAATGGACAATAATCTGTCCAGTGTTGATACTCATGTCAATCAGGCTTCAACTCCACCATCTGTTTACTCTGTTGACATGGGTGTTGTTGAGAGTCTTCCTCCAGAATTCTTCTCAGAACTAAATGAAATTTATTGAGGAAAACTGGTAGATTTTATTGCTGGGAGCGAAGTCAAAAGTGAAAATACCAGTGATACACTTTTTATCTCTTTACATGAATTGAGGTGAGTGTTCTTTCCTGGCATTGCATATGCTGTGCTACTATTCCACTGATGTCTCAGGGATTTATGTTTGTTGGCACAATTAATCATGGTGAAGGACTTCTCATGCCTGATATGGTTTCCCAAGGCCATGTAGTCATAGAGAACAAGGTAACATCTTTCATCTTTCATTGTAGCTCTATAATGGTTGGCTTGCTTTTTTCCCACGTCTGTACTTGCTTCTGCTATATTCTTTGTGAACATAAATCTTTATCCTATCTTTTTTTTAGAATTTTGAAAAGGCAAGCTTTCCAATTTTTTAAGTGGGGTACCAAATTCCAATTCTTTTCATACCGACCCCTCCTTCCTAAGGGCAGGCCCGCCCCATGGGTTTTTTCTTCAATATATAATGCATAGGATTAGTCATGAAGGTTGGTGCACCAGATAAATGGCTAATGTGATAATATCAACTTTGGTGCTGCCCTTATTTTTGTGTATTATCTTTGGTTGGAATTGGTACGACCAGTATGCTTTGTTGTGCAAAGCAGCATGCTGATGAGCAGTCAGCCTCTGTATGGATACGACTGTTAGGCCGTTAACACCATGCACCTTGAAAACACCCATTTAATTATTTCATCTCTGAGGCAAATGGATCCATTAGTGCTACAGCAATTGCCTGAAGACCCCTAGAGTTGATATATTTGGAAAAATTTCTGCACACCCGAGACAAGAACTAACTTCAAATGCTGCTTCTGGCTCTCTTGCATAAAATCCTCATGAATTGTTAGATATTGAGATCACTGAGTTTCAATCACATAAATTGATAATGCTGTGAAAAGCTGCGAACAATAATTTTTGGTTGGGAAGTCCCCTGCAGTGGGTTGATAAGTTCACAGCCATCAATTGCTTAATATTTAACTCACTGGAAGTGATGTATCATGAATTGGGGCCTTCAGGAAATCTAGTTTCTATATTGCAACATGCAGCTAGAGAATTTCTATGTTTACTTGGATGGTGGTCGTGCTGATTGGAGTGATGGGCTACTTGCTATTTGTGTCAGCTTTTGAAGCAGTATATCATATTAAAGATAGAGTTAGACATGGAAGAAGTTTACATTTGTTTCATCTTCTTAAAAGGTATGAAGAGTATCTAGTTGAGAGATCTTCTCTCTTTCCCTCCTCCATGCATCCATGCTTTTATTCACTGCTGTGTGCATTTGCTATTTTTGTTTCTCTATGTTGTTCCTTTGTTTTTACATTTTTGGTTAATTGAACTTGCACTGTGGGGGCACCTTTGATCCAGAGAAGATTTTATTTTGAGCTTCTTAATGATTTTAAGGAAAACATAAAGTATTAGCCAATCAAGCTACACTACTTGGAATCACCTGTCCAAAAGAACTGTACATATGCATTTTTATGGAGGACTATATGCAATTTTTGCCATGACTTCTATGAAAACTTGTGATAATGATAAATTGAAGTTACATTTTTTTTTTTGCATGATATCCTTTCATTTCTTCTTGTGATCTGTGATACTACCACGTGATATGTGGGTTAGCCTTTTACTGGAAGCTTCTTTTTGTTAGTTCTTTTGTCGTGATCGTTGATTGAATCTTTAAGGACATTGGCTTTGCTTCAGGTTTATGGAAAAGTTGAAGTGAATTTCACGTGTACAATAATGTTTTTTCATACCTTAAGTTTTGCATATTATCTTTTTTGACAATAATTTAAGTTCCGATTCCTGATAGGCTATAATTAGCTGCAGCTAGGATGTGATAGAGGGGCATACACTGAATTGACTTGCTGGTCGCTCGGCTAGTTTTGTTTGCATCTCTCCCTTCCCCCCCTATTTTCTCTGTCCTAAGCCTCTGTGTTTATGATCTTTTTTTCCCCCCTATCTCCAAGTATATCTCACATGTCTGCTTGCCAACTCAATCTTTTAGGCATCTGTTGGAGAGGTTTATGGAGGAAATTTGAATATCTCTCTCAATGACTAGTAGAACTTTCAACAAGACATTACTTTATTGCATGGATCTTTAATGCCAACTAGTGCAATCTCCAGTTCAAGGGGAAAAATTTACTCACCATTGTATCGTTACTTTTTGCAGGCATTCCAGTGCTTAACAACTTGAAAGATAATATGAAATCACAACATTGTATAGCATGATCAAAATTTTTCCTATTTTAGAAGAATTTGTGAAAATTTCTTTTCATCTTGAGAAGTACATAATTCAACAATCTAGCTTTTTCCTGTGCCGAGCTTGCATCATTGTTGTGATTGCAAGGCACGCTTCTTTGGCTGGATGGCTGGATGAATTTTGTAATAATACCTTTTGTTCCTCCTGTTTGATATGATCATGCCAATCCAGGTGCATCACGTGCCTTTGTTTTGTTCAATGCTTGCATAACAACTAGCCTCTCACTGTTATCCTACAGATTACGGGCTGGGAAAGGTCTTCTCCCAAGATATCAGAATCCACACTGTACAGGTTTTGTTCCACCAAAATTCAATTAAAGTAAAATCCATGGTTTCCTGTAAGATCCTTTTGTTTGTTAGTTGTGGTCATGTTTGGTTTTTTCGCCTCTGCAACACGTAAATCGAATTTGATTTCTTGGGTTACCAAAAATTAATTTGAAGAGGTTTCATTCTTTTCCTTTTCCTTAGTTTATCATCTCGTTGTCTTTTCCTCAGATGGACAAGAATCCATTGTTTCCTCCATGATCCTTTCATATCAGTTTTTCTAATTGTATCGTCCAATTGCTGGTTCAAACCTCTGCAGTAGAATCACATAAATGTGGAAGCCGCTAGGATCTCCGGTCCAATGCATGCCTTTGCAACGGTCAATCTTGGCTGGGATTACCTATGCATTCATCAACAACGGCTTGAAAAATCTTTTCTGGTACGTAATCATAGTAAATAAAGCCACATTACCAGTCCTTATAATGCCCTTCATTCTATTTTTTTTTTTTTTTTTGTTCAAAGTTGAGCTCTCAGCTGATGATCTTTTTCTAGGAAGGGAAATGGTTGCTGATCTGTGAATGACCATCTTAGAATTTGCGTTGGCAATCATATCTTTTTCAAAAATTTTATCACGTTTAAATAATATGCAAATTAATTGAATCTCTTTTTTATCATAGAATGCTCTGCTTTATAACTTATAACGGTAAAATTTTATTTCTCTTTTAGTGATAGAAATTAATTTTATAGAAATAAAAATTTAGAAATTCTAATTATAAATAAAACTGATATTATCAAATATAAATAATATTTATATAATATATATAAATTCAAATATAAATATAATAAATATACAAATGAGTAACATAAGAAACAAAAGGTGACTAATGAAATGTGGAATATGACATCGTTTGACCGGAGACTGAGGACTAGGGGAATAGTTTTCGCCGTTACGGGCTTACAATATTAGTCATTTGGTAGCTCGTAAATGCCGTGACATCACCAGAAAAATAAGATAAAAAATTTAATTATAAATAAATAAATAAATTAGTCAAAGTGAAATTCAAACCCTAAAATGTGGCTTTCTCCACAATATTCCACAGCCTGTAGAGGAAGTCATTGTTCTATCGTTGCTAATAGGCAACAGACATATTTTGGGTTTTTCGTTACTTGAATAAAATTTGTCAATTTCACATTTTCAATCTCAATCCGGTTGGATACTCTCTTCTTTCAATCTCAATCCGGTTGGATACTGTCTTCTTTGTTTTATTTCTTTTATTTGAGTAGCTAATTTTGCGCAATGGCAATGTATTTTGTGAAAAACACATGAGATTTTTCTAGATATTTTAAATAAATCATTACTGAGATAGCGAATGGGTGATGTCACGTGACTTACGTTGTTGTTGGATTTTAGGTAATTTTGGATTAAACCGACGCACTTTTGTTAAATATTTTACGGAATATAATATTTAAATTTAAGTTTAAGGTGCTCGACAGGCAAGACCCCTCGAGCGAAAATTTAAGTTAAACAATATTTTACGGAATATGATAGATATTTTGGTGATTAAATTTTTATTTTTAAAATTTTAAATTTTAAATTTTAATTCCGAGATGAAGTGATATTGTAGTTTATGGCTGAATGAATTTTTTAATAAAAAAAACATATCCCAAGTTTCATATTGTCGCACCACGTGTTCTTGAATGGTCGGATTTTCCAATCCCGAGCCGTTTCACCGTGTCGAATTGACTCGCAATTTTCATACTGTCGCTCCACGTGGTCTTGCATTGTGTGATTCAGCGTCATCAGATGAGCCGGTCCTGGTTGTCCAACTTCTGTTCGCGAGTCATAGCCCAAAGCGTTTGTTCCCGTTTTCTCGGCGTGAACTTATCGCAAGCTGAAAACGGTAAAGGTAGGCCTTCCTTGTTGAAGCTATGCAAAAAGAAGCATTGTTTTATGCGAGCAACTTGCCAGGGGATAGAAACTCGTAAACCCAATGAAATGTTTAAGAGGCCATTATCTCGAGCGATACTTCGAACCGCACAGTCCTGGTAATGCGCGTCTCTCACCAAGCAGTATGTCACGGAGTTAGACTTTGGACGTACTAACCCGCGTGGTACTTAGTCGATCTTGTGTGTGAAGATTAGCTAAGTAAGCATTTGAGAGTTTGAGAGAATCAGCGGAAAGCGTTGGGCGGCAAGTAAGGACTTGGAATTGCAAGAGGAAGAGAGAGCACAAAAGAGATTTGCAAGTGAGCTTATATTGAGTATGCAAAGGTGTCTTTACAAGTGAGAGGAGTGGCCTATTTATAGTTGCTCCACCTCCTAAATGTGTGGTTACAAATGGCTATCTAGAATATGTACAAGGAACATTCTAGAGAAAACATCTAAGAAGTCTATTCAAGAAGGTTCTAGTGAGTGTCCTTACTGGACTTTGCTGAAAGTCTCTAGATGGGGCACTTCCACTCTTCTAGGACCTTTCATGTGCTGGGTTTGGGCTGCAAAGGGGGTTGGACAATGTTGACAGCCCGCAGAGGCTTATTTTGGCCCCCAATTCTTGTATCCTCACTTGCTGGATGGGCTGGACTTAGTGTCCACGTGACACCCTCCCCCACTTAATCCTGCGACATCCTCGTCGTATTCTCAGCCTTATATTGCCGAATGTGGTCGGCAAATTGCCAAAGCTGGTCCTCTCGTTCTCAACTAGTCTCTTGGTTTGGCAAATCTTTTCATTTCACCAAATACTCGTGGTAGTTGGGAACTCCTCTTCTCCGGATCACTCGGTCAGCAAGGATTTGTTCTACCTCCTTGTTGAATTCGGTGACCACAGCCGTTGGAGCGCGCTTGGACTCACTTTGACTTGGATCCTCGTCATCTCCACGAAAAGGCTTTAGAAGACTTACATGGAATACATTATGAATCCTCAGCTTTGGAGGAAGTTGGACTTGGTAGGCAACCTTTCCCACACGCTTGATCACAGGGAATGACCCTTCGTACTTCCTTACCAAGCCTTTGTGGACTTTACGTAAAGACTTGAATTGGTTGGGTAGTAACTTCACCATCACCATGTCTCCCGCTGCGTAGTCCTTTGGGCGTCGTTTGGTGTCAGCCCACCGTTTCATTCTCTTGGCCGCTTTGTCAAGGCAAGCCCTCGTTATGTCCACTTCCTCATGTCATTCTCTCGCAAACTTAAAGACAGACGGGTTGTTGCCAGTGTAGGGAGAGGCAAGTGCACTTGACGTGAACTGCTGTTGTCCCATGACAATCTCGAATGGGCTTTTGTTTGTGGCCTCGCTCCTCTGAAGGTTGTATGAGAATTGGGTAGCGTCGAGTAGCTTCGCCCAATCTCGTTGGTGAGCACTAACGTAGTGCCTCAGGTATTGCTCGAGCAAGGCATTCACTCGCTCGGTTTGCCCGTCACTTTGGGGATGGAAACTTATTGAAAAGTTTAGGTCGGTTCCCAGCAACTTGAATAGCTCACGCCAGAATTTGCCTGTAAAGCGGGAGTCTCTGTCGCTGATTATGCTCTTCGGCACACCTCATAGCTTTACTATGTTCTTGAAGAACAGACGAGCAGTTTCGTCCACCTTGCAATCAGCAGGTGCTGGAATGAAGGTGCCATATTTGCTGAACCTGTCGACCACGACCATGATACTTCCGCATCCCTCTGACTTTGGTAGAGCTATAATGAAGTCTATTGAGACACTTTCCCATGGTTTTTCGGGGATGGGTAATGGCTCAAGTAGACCCGCTGGTTGTTGTTGTTCTACCTTGTCTTATTGGCAAACCAAGCAAGTTCGCACATAGGCCTCGACATCTGTATGCATATGCGGCCAGAAATAATGTTGTTGGACAAGAGCAAGGGTTCGTGCCATACCTGGGTGACTAGCCCATAGGGAATCGTGACATTCCTTGAGGATCTCCTTCCGCAAGTTTCCCCACTTAGGCACGAAGACTCGGTTCCCGATTGTCATGAGAACTCCGCCGTCTACCCAAAATCGACGAGTCTTCCCTTCGCTGGCCAATCTCAGCAGGTTGTTAGCCAGGTTGTCTTGTCCCGTACCTTCCTTGATTCGTTCAAGGAGGTTGCTCTTAGGCGTACTAGTCGAGAGGGCAGCTAGCTCTGCCTTTCTGCTCAGCGCATCAGCAACAACGTTGGCTTGCCCCAGCTTATACCGCAAAGTGTAGTCGAATTCTGCCAGGAAGTCTTGCCAACGAGCTTGTTTGAGGCTGAGTTTCTTTTGTGTTTGGAAGTAGCTCGTTGTAACATTGTCGGTCATTATCATGAACTTACTTCCTAGGAGATAATGTCTCCAAGTGCGCAAGCAATGGATGACAGCAGTCATCTCCTTGTCTTGGATGGTGTACCGCCTCTCCGTGTTGTTGAGCTTGCGACTTTCATAGGCAATAGGATGCCTATCCTGCATTAGGACTCCACCAATGGCAAAGTCGAATGCGTCTGTGGACTTCGAAAGGTCTCTCGTAGTCCGGCAACACCATAACAGGTTCTTCGGAGATTGCTTGCTTCAATCTCTCGAAGGAAGCTTGGCATTCACTCATCCAATGCCAAGTGTGGTTTTTCTTCAGCAGGTCGGTTAGGGGTGCCGCTATGGCAGAGTATCCCTTAATGAACCGACGGTAGTAATTGACAAGCCCCAGGAAAGATCACATCTCCGGGACCTTGGTTGGAGGTTCCCACTGTTGGATGGCTTGCACCTTCACTGGATCCATCAGCAATTTGCCATCCTTGATCCGGTGACCAAGGAAGTCCACCTCTTGCTTGGCGAACAAGCACTTCTCCTTCTTGACGTACAACTCGTTCTCCTGTAGGACTTGGAAGACTTCCTTGAGGTACTCAACGTGCTCCTCAAGTGTGTTGCTGTACACAACGATATCGTCCAAGTAGACTACTACGAATTTGTCAAGGAATGGATGTAGTACCTTGTTCATGAGTGTGCAGAAAGTGGCTGGTGCGTTGGTGAGGCCAAAGGGCATTACTAGGAACTCGAATGCTCCATAGTGTGTTACGCAGGTTGTCTTTGGCTCGTCACCTTATGCAATTCGGACTTGGTAGTATCCGGAACGCAAATCCAGCTTGGTGAAGTACCTTGCCTTGCCAAGTTGGTCAAAAAGATCAGCTATCAAGGGTATTGGATACTTATTCTTGATAGTGACCTTGTTCAAGGCTCGGTAGTCGATACACATCCGCAGCGATCCGTCCTTCTTCTTCTGGAAGAGGACAGGGGCACCGAAAGGGGCTTTCGACGGTCGAATGTAGCCCGAATCGATCAGATCATGGAGCTGCTTCCTCAATTCAGCGAGCTCCGGAGGTGCCATGCGATACGGGGCCATGGCAGGAGGTTTGGCACCAGGTTCCAGCTCAATGTGGTGATCCACATCTCGCTTTGGTGGAAGTTTCTTCGGCAGCTCGGAAGGCATGACGTTCTTGAATTTGTTAAGGACCGCCTGGATGGGTTGCGGCAGTGCGGGAGTTGGTGCTGCTACGTCTTCCTCGTCGCTCATCTCCCTTATGGTAGCCAAGTAACTTGGACCCGACTTTAGACCCCACTTGAATTGCAAGGCAGAAGTCATCGATGGTTGAGACTTCTCCTTACACTTTAAGGGGACTACATGGATCTTGTGATCGTGGACAACCACAAGAGATCTTGAGGCAGGAACGGGAAAAGCCAAAGCTTCGCAAAAAAATGCAAGACCTAACACCACTTTAAAGTCATCCATGGGAACGACGGTAAAGTCCAACTTACCGGTCCATTCGCCAATTTGGATAGCTACTCCTTCTGTTATGCCTTAGACAGGTTTCGCCTCCGAGTTCACTGCTTTGATGGTGTCGACGCCCTTTGTTAGTTGGAGGCCTAGACGTTTGGCCTCTTGCACATCCATGAAATTGTGTGTTGCCCCTGTATCGAGCATCACACTGGTTGTTTTGCCGTTGATGGCAATGTCAGCGTACAGCAATCCCTTCTCCTTAGAGATTGCTGGTGAGGCAGATTTTGAGAGATTACCCAATTATTGGATACATCCCATGTCGGCTTGGGGCTCTTCGTTGGCCTTCTCCGGATCGAATACCGCCATCATAGCATTCATTGCTTCCCGTTTGGGGCAGTCTTTGACCCAGTGTGGTCCATCACAAATGAAACAGGGCCTAGGGGGATCACTTGAGTTGTGCTTACCCGCAGACTTCTTCTCATGCTTGGGACGGCCACTTGAGGGTCTCTGCTGTCCACCCTCGTTGCAGCCAGAATCCTGCTTCTTCTGCCCGGTTTTCTCTCCCCCACTTTTGCCAGAGTTTGGCTTCTTGCTTTTGGAGTAGGCTGAGTAGTCGACGAAGGTCTCCGCAGCAGCAATGACAGCATCCAGGGTCTGCACATCATGCCTTTCCAACTCGACTCTCGCCCAATCTTTCAAGCCGTCTTTGAAGTAGAAGAGAAGCTCCCTGTCGGACATCTCAATTTCAAGCATAAGTGTAGTAAATTCCTTGATGTAGTCGGAAATACTACCTGTCTGGCTTAGGCGACGCAACTTTCCCCTTGCTTCACTGTCTGCATTGTGAAGGACAAAGTACCTACGTACCTCGGCCTTGAATTGCTCCCAAGTGTCGATGATGCACAAGCCCTTCTCCCTCTCGGAGTGCTTACGTCTCCACCAGAGTTGGGCAGCATCTCTTAAGAAGATTGGGGCGTTGCCCACCTTGGCAAGGTCATCGACAACACCCATGGCCTCGAAGTACTGCTCAAGGCCAAACAGAAAGTTCTCCACAACAGTGGCATTGCGTGTACCGTTGTACATGGCAGGATTCGGGACCTTCAAGCCACGTACTGTCGTGGCGCTAGTAGTGGCAGCTGTACTAGCGTATGAGTTGTTCCGGCGCAGCGAATCCATCTCCCTACGCAAGTCGTGAATTTCCCCTTCAACGAAATCGCGCAGACTGGACAGATCTTGATTGAGGGAGCGTAGTTCTCCCTTAAACGAGCGACCAAACTCTTCGATCATGATTTTGACAGCCCGAGTGATCTCTACATTCTCATGGATCAAGTTATCGACTTGATCGCTGAGGTCGCCCATAACGGAGCTTATATCGGTGATGCTCCGCTCCAAGCCAGCAACATGAGTGTTCATGGTTTCCTTCGCTGGAGCCTTAGACTTGCTCCGCTTGGCAGGGGCACGCTGCACCTCACGCCCACGAGATTGTTCCCCCGCTTGTTGCTCCTCCATGGTGGTTGCAACAAATCCTTCTTCGCTTGCCATGCTTGCAATCTCAACAAACAACGAACAGACAGGTTTGGACCTTGACTCTGATACCACCTGTCACGGAGTTAGACTTTGGACGTACTAACCTGCGCGACACTTAGTCGATCTTGTGTGTGAATATGAGCTAAGTAAGCTTTTGAGAGTTTGAGAGAATCAGAGGAAAGCGTTGGACGGCAAGTAAGGACTTGGAATTGCAAGAGGAAAAGAGAGCACAAGAGAGATTTGCAAGTGAGCTTGTATTGAGTATGCAAAGGTGTCTTTACAAGTGAGAGGAGTGGCCTATTTATAGCTGCTCCACCTCCTAAATGTGTGGCTACAAATGGTTATCTAGAATATGTACAAGGAACATTCTAGAGAAAGCATCTAAGAAGTCTATTCAAGAAAGTTTTAGTGAGTGTCCTTGCTGGACTTTGCTGGAAATCTTTAGATGGGGCACTTCCACTCTTCTAGGACCTTCCATGTGCTGGGTTTGGGCTGCAAAGGGGTTGAACAATGTTGGCAGCCCGCAGAGACTTATTTTGGCCCCTAATTCTTGTATCCTCACTTGCTGGATGGGCTGGACTTAGTGTCCACGTGACAGGTAGCTTCTCATTGTACTGCCAAACTCGCGGATGTCGTGCAGGTTTCTGTAAGGGGACTTTAGACGCTCTTTACAGCGTTGCTAAATGACGTTCTTTCGCTTGAAAGAATCAATCAATTGGCTTATTTATGATGTTGCGAAGGGGGTAGGTAAGGGATCGATTTAAGGCCGTACAACGGTGATAGAGTGGCAAAGGAAACTAAGATTTTAGGCCGTACAATGTTTGGAAGCAGGTGATTGAGGAGTTTTTGGTATATGGGGGAAACGGAAATATTATTTAAAAAAAAAAGAAAAGAAAAAGAAAACAATGAAGTCATAAATTTCCGCTGGAAAAAATTTACTAGTTGAGAAACCCCATGGGGAAAAGATATCGGGAAAATTAGGGCAAGTCGGTTGATTTGTGAAAGCTGCAGGAGAAGATCTTATTCTATACTAACAAAAGCGAAAAAGGGATACAAGCTATAAGTAACATATTTTGACTTCTTCCTATCTCAACCTCCTGAAACATGAGAATTTCGGTAGTCAAACCGCGGCTTTTACGCTTTCAAACATAAATTCAAACCCATGAAAAAAGGCCTCATCATGCAATAACACACCAACTCTCAACTACATTTCCCATACGAACATCTATATATATGTGTGTGTGTGTGTATAGATGATGTATCATGTACATATAGCTCTCTCCATTCGCCGCTACCAACCATCTCAAAGACACACCACCAGAGACCCAGAAGGCTACAAACTCTTCTAACTATTACAAACAAAAATCAAGAGATAGTTGAGCAGCCAGGATCCGATCCTATAGTAGCAGTTGGATTAAGCAAGAAGCAAAGAGATGAGGTGCAGTACTATTGTCCTGAGATTCAATGCTATTTCCGTCTTCATCTTCTTCTTCTTCTTGTTGCTGTCCTGCACCATGCAAGTCGAAGGCGCGAGATCTCTCAAAGACCCACAATCTTCTCCGTGGACAAATGGTTTCAGTATTATTATAAGCAGAGCTTATTCCGGACCAAGCCACCGAGGAATAGGTCATTGATTGGATCAATCTCGCGTGGCGCTATTGTCCATTTCTTGAAACCTTACTTTAAAAATTTAAAAAAAAAAAATTATATCCTTTATTTTTCTTCACTTTTGAAAAAGATAAAATGATGAATCTATCGATTTGCTTTTGTATACCAATATTTAGTTAATTAGGTCTCACGGAGTTTGAGGCGTGATGGGTTCTCTTGGAAGAATAAGCTGCATAAGCTTTTTCTTTTTTTTCTGCAAATTCTTTTTCTATTTTCCCAAAATAGGCTTTGAAGCATTGATTGCGTAAATGATAAAAAGAAAAGAAAAGAAAAAAAAGGTTCCCATTGTAAGAATATTGCGAATAAACATAATGTGTTCCCCTATAAATAACAGTGTTATGGTTTCTCTCCTTCTTTTTTCCTTAGTCGTCATTGATTTCGGGGTTACAATTATCGTAATATTGATGAGTGTTTGGCTTTTGAGAATGTTCATATATTCAAAGGAGTAGAAGATGATGCATGCACGCCAGTCGTCTTCCTCGATCTTGCCTTGACAAATTTTGTCGAAATATCATGGTTCAATTAAATGCGAAAAGGGATATTCACCGTCCACCCCCAAGCGGTAGAAATTAAAAGAAAAAAAAAAAGTTGTGTGAACTAAAATCAGTTCTGCCGAAGTTTTTTTTTTTTTTTTATTTTATTTAGGGTGATAATTAACGGAAGCAGTAGTTTTCTTTATGGTTAAAGTTTTAGCCGTTGATTCTCTTTCACAGATATATCAAAATATAAAGAACATGAAAGCTTCTGCATGTCCCTTTTGGTTTGATGGCACCCAACTCTTGCACCGATGGTCCATGTGCTCGAGCCGAATTAATCAAAAAATGAACGATATATTAACAGCGATTGAAGCTATAAAGTCAATTTAGAAGACGAGAAGGTTTGAATTATGTACACAGAATTGCTATTAACAGCTGTTGAATTGACCGAGTAAACCATACTCATGTAATTCAATGGATTAGTAAATATTGACAGCATACAAGCTTTAAACTAATACTTTACAGTAAGATAACCATCGGCGGCTTTGAATGGGACGTTAAACAAGTAGACTGGAATTCGATTAGATAGGATTTAAGTCAAAAGATGAGATGGGAATTGAAGGGAGATACGAAAGTCAGAAGATTTGGGCTCGTGTACATAGCAATTAAACAAAACTACCTTCTTTCGTCCAACTTTGGGTCTGACCAATAATAGCAATCCAGGGAACGAGCCTAGGTTGCATTATAAGAAACATCATGCGAGCAAAGGATTGAGACCGGCAGTGCCAAACGGGCTGGTAAACCTGAAAGACCAAAAACAATGCACAAAACAGAACCCCCAGGACAAAGGATCGGACAACATTCATAAAACCAGAGACTGGAAGCCAGAGGCGATTCCCCCATTTTTAGTATTCTACCAATTAATTTACATTTTCATTGAACAACCCCACGAACGGTGGCGATGATATGGCAAATGTGAATTCCGTGCTGACTTCTATCTTTTTTTTTTTTTTTTGAAAAAAAAAAACATATAATATGTATACAGTTTAGGTAAATATGAAACATGTGTACGTGCATCGAATACTTGTTTTTATATATTCTATTTTAATTATATGTATATCATATGTTTCTAAAAAAAGCAAAAAAAAAAAAAAAAAGAACACATCTACGCCCGTCGCATCATCATGTCTCAAAGTACGTCCGAATCCTCCCTGCCCCTAGCTCCGTCCCCCTAGTTTTTTCCTTCGCTGAAATGGTTGTCGGATATCAATGTCATCAACGAATTCCTTGCATTGGCTCATTCTACAAATTGACAAAATTGATTGACCATACTCGTAATCATATGGTTCCAACCATTATCTGTCTGTTTTCTTCTTCTTTTTGGTTTCTTTCTCTTTTTTTTTTTGTTAAGTTTTACTTTTCGTCCTTTTATCGATTGATGCCACTAAGGATCATATTTTCCTACATTTCTTTCTTGCGACAATAATTTTTCTTGATTTTTCCCAGTGTCGATGATTCCATTCAAATATAACTAGCAGGCACTTAATGTACTTAAAAGAGCGTTATATTGAGGATGATTCTCAATGATTCCATAATTATTGCTATTTATATTTAGATATAACTAATGTAATCAATTTCTGTAATTATGAAATCAAAAATATTATATATATTTAGATATAATTAGTTTAGTAAGCTCTTATGATTATTAGACAATTAAAAATGTTATTCATATTTAGATATAATTAATTTCTCTAATTAAATAATTAGAGATTATTTATTTATTTTTATCAATTATAATGCCAATATAAATCTCATATGCATTTCAATGAAAAAGTTGCAGTAGTTATTCCAAACTTTCTCATTCTTACATTTTGTTGTTATTTTATGCATGTTGTGCACCAAAAAGGAGGGGGGGGGGAACAGTTAATAGTTTCGTGCCTCTCGCTTAATTTCAAATTTCAGAAGTTTATCAGATTAAATAATTTCAAATTAATTATTATTTTATTCTACAAGTTTATCAGATTAAATAATTGACATACCTTCAAAATACTTCATTCTAATCTCTTGAAAACTGATTACGAGAATCCTGGCGTTGAGGTGAAAATTTGACTACAGGAAAGATAAGACACAGCAAAGAGACAATCGTGCGATATAAACAAAGAGTAGAGAGAAAAAAAAATAAAACTCAAAGGTTCTGTGGGTTATTCCCTAGTTAAATTGTCACTTGCAAGACCCCTCTCCGCGCTGCCCTAAACACTTCTGTCATTAGATAAAACGGAGCAAAACAATAAATTCTATATATATATATATATTGTTTTTAAGGTACACAGAAGACTACGAGTAGTTAAAACAAAGCAAGGTATTTGCTACATAATTAACCACGTCTAAAGATATTATTTGCGGCAGCTGGCTAGATTACCACCTGCGTACATCTCGTCCAATTCCCTAATGTGGAATATGCACCACCCGCGAAATTCATCAGCGAGGTCCAACTATATAAGAAATTACTATTAAATAAAAAAAAATATTATTCTCATAAGTACACAGATATAAAAAAATAAATATAAATTATTAAAATATAATACAATTTTGAGATTAACATATTATATTAATATTAATTTATTTTATTTAATATATTTTTTATTCTTCCATAGATTAATAAATTTAATTTGTGTCTGTGAATATTTTTCTTTATTATTATGTAGTCCAACGTGCCTTGATTAGTTGGTCGTTATTAGAAAAAATGCGAGCTAACGTCAATGTTCTAACCAATCAAGGACTCAGCTCTGCTGCCCCTTGGGGTGGGGGGCATTATTTTGTACAGTTTCTCTAGGGTTTAAGTGCACTTTTTTTTTAATTTTCTTTTTATGTTACACTCACACACACACACACATATGTCGATTTTTTTCCCTTTGGAAAATTTGTGGACATTTTTGATAGCGAAGAATATGCAAAATGAATCATTGTTCAATGATTTTTAATGTTTAGACGGTTAAGAACTAGTAGTTTTTATTTGCTTAGTTGGAATGCACTAAGTAGAGCAATACTTTAACAAGCTGGGTGTGGGGGTGTCGAATCTGTTCACTTGTTCATTTTTGCGTGGCAGTTCCAAAAAGGGTTAAAAAAAAAAAACAGATAGCCAGCCGTTTTTGGAGTTCCGAACTTTCAAGCAGATACCCATAACCTGATAAATTCGAAATGGGCCAGTTCCAATGCCCTTCTGGGCAATATGCAATCGTAAAAGCCCACCCCTTCTCTTCGTAATAATTAGTCTCTTAAATGGGATTTGGTATCCTAACTTGCTCCTGTTCCCCCGCCCCCCCCCCCAAGCCCACCTCTCTTTCTCGTATTCTTTTGTTCAACGTTTCTTATATATCTACTTTGATTATCCGAGTCAATTATTACCGTTATCCTCATCATTCAATATAATTAAAAACGGGTTTTCTTCTTGTGAGCATCATCTCTGTACATCCCGGTATACGAGCATCGTTAGCCGATCAATTCAGTTAAACACCGAAGTTGCAAGCAGAAGGGCACCTGTCAGGATACAATTCTGGAATCCATCAGCTGTAACCACTGTTACACCCCAAAACAAAACAAAGCCTAATTATCACTTGAGTTAATACTATTAGTAGACAAATTCATAGAGAATGACTCATTGAGATGGAGATATATATATTTCATTCCCAGGGGGTATAACAACAGAGAATATTTGGTTGTTTCTACGGTGTCAAAACCATACCGCAACCAAAGCAGTTTATTTCTAAAGAAAGGTTTTTGTAGCTACAGTAATTGAAGTCACAAGCTTTACTGCGTTGCTTGCTGCCGAATGGCTGATACAACTTCAGTGATACACTGGAACTTCCGCCTTTCTTTAAGAAGAAGCTTTGCCAACTCAAGAGCCTGCCGCTCACATTTGGCTCGTTTGGAAGCATCAGCAATTGATTCAAAGTCCTCTACATGGGCTACGCCAACAATTCTCCTATCAATTGAAAATAATCAGTAAAGTAATACAGTTTTAAAATAAAACAATAATGTGTCAATAGGAAATTTAGAAACAATTGCAGCCAGAACCATAAATTATTAAAGCAACATAAAATATATACTAAGGTCAATTTCTTTTTAGGCCAAACAGCATTCAAGCTAAGAAAGTTCATTCTTCAGCATACAGCACAAAATGATCTCAAGTTAAACTCAGTTGATAAAAACCCATTTCTGTTATCTTAATGATGGACATACAGAAACTGTAACGGGCAAAGGACTTCATCATCTCACCTTATCATTTTGGCTGCACCAAATCCAAGGGTGTCATGGAACAAATTTGTCAAGAATTTACTCTGCACAAGCTGCTGGAGCTCATGGTTGTTATAAATCCCTGGGAGATAAGCCTCGCCAGGGCCATTTTTGTTTTCATCCCAAAGAGTGGTAAACTTTGTGTAGAAAAGATTCCAAGTCTCCTCAATGGTCCTCAAAATCCATTCTTTATATGTCTGCATAAAATGCAGCCTTCATGAATAAACCCCAAACAACAATTAGAGGTATAAACACTATAAAGTAAACTAAGTCCACAAATCGTGCTTTCCAGTCCATAAGAAAACTGAAAGAGCTGTCTCTTATTCTTTAATAAGGAGGAGCCAGTATGAAGCGCAACTAAACACCAAATACACCCATCAATACAAGAACAAGAAAATGGTCAGATAGTTTAGCGAAGGCAAAAAGATGAGGTAGTCGTATGGTCTAGCTATGTAAAATCCCTGAGACCCCGATGGATTGGGTTACCTGGAGGATTAACAAGTAAGAAGTCCCCATAAAATGGTCCCATTAAAGGAAGCATTGACAATCACAATTCTTTATAAGTAGCACAACAGGCCATGAATATAAATTCAAAACACAGAATAAAAAGGTGTAGGTAAATCATCACATTTAAGCGGATACAAGCAAATAAAGCAAAGAATTCAACTGAAGATTACTTGGAATTTATATTCAAAAGAACATGTGAAAAAAGGTTGTGAAGACATCTGAAACTGGTGGAAATAGTTATAATTCAAAAGGATAGAATAAAAATGCAGACATACCTTTCGATCATTCCCTTGATTGGCATGTCCATCTTGAGCATAGAAGGCCAAAATCAAGTTTCCGATATAAGCTCCAATATCAAAACCCATTGGACCATAAAATGCAAACTCTGGGTCTATAACCTGAGTTGATTCAGGAGTAACCATAACAGAGCCAGTGTGAAGATCTCCATGTATTAAGGCTTGGGCTCTCTCACAGAACCTACAAGAAAGGCAACACTGGTAGATGAAAAAATGGATAAACAAGGATTTAATTGACCTATGAAACAAATGAAATGTGAAGATGGAGAAAATACATGGATTTCAACCCTGCTACTTCAAGCTTTAATGTATTATCTTTGTGAATAGCCTCAGCATCGTGATCAAGGTAAGGAGAAGTCCAACGGTTGTATTGAGACACTTTGTAAGGGTCAGAGAAAACAACCTGTTCAGTAAGCCTGCATAACTCCACATTCCCACAAAATTCAGCAACTGCACAGAAAGTTAAATTAAACATGTTAGTAATATTTCTTACAGGGGCTACCACTTTCATCACAGTACTGAGTAATTGCAAGCATAGAATCAAAACAAGAGAGACAAAAATCATTTACCAGCACGCTTGTGCTCTGTGGTGGTATGATGAAGAAGCGATGTGTAGAAAAGAGTCTTTGCCATATAATCTGACATGTGTTCTGCCAGTAGTGGGTACTCAATTCCAGCAATCAACCCTTTTCTGAGGATTATATGTGGGGGCTCCAAGTACCGCATACCAATCAAAGACATGGTACGATCAAAATGATAAACTTCAGGAACATGTTCAGAACATAGCCCACCATGCTGTTTAAGAGCCACAGCCTCAAAGTATGCCCTTTCCTTTGTCATCGGCCATGAATCTCCAATACATCGTACGTAGGGAAGTGCCTGCATTCAGACAAGACCGAATTAGACCAATACACCACATTTCAAGAGCATTCTCCATAGGTGACTAACTCTTAACGGTTTTCAATTGTTAAGAGAAGAACAAAAATCCCATTTGGACGGTGGCAATTTTAGTCAGACAATCAACTGATCGCAGTATAGGCACTTAACTGGTAGAGAACTGTGAAGTTTCTGTACATGATGGATTGCAAAATATTGAAAGAAGAGCAAACGAATTTTCCAGGACACCCAGCAGAATCCATAATTAAACCTATTGAAAATCTCAGAAAGTTTCGATCTTTGACTACTGCATGCCTCCAGACGGCGATTAACGTACCCCTTTTACTGCCCTTAAAATCGAAAATCCAATTCGAAATTTAACCACTTACCTGCTTGATGACAAAAGATCCAGCTGGGCTAACAACGATATAGACATAATTGATATTTCCGTCGCCAACTTCTTTTATCTTCAGGTCATCGTACCTGTTGCCAAGCTTGTCCGAAAGAGCAGGCGTGGCCTTTATGTACTCCGCCAAAGATTTTTCGTCCAGCGGCCTAAACTCCGCGTATGTCATTTCGGTTTATGAAACTATGGCAATGCTAGCGGCGGCTGCCGGGGTGGAGGGGCTGAAGTTCGTGGTCGAATTTTAAAGAGTTAGTTACTAAGAGGCCGCCTGGCTCCGTTTTGAAGAGGCCGCCTGGCTCCGTTTTGAAGAGGCCGCCTGACGTTCGTGTGGTTCATTGAATCTGGTCGTTTTGGGACTGGTTATTACTAGAGAGCCTACCTCGTACGGTTCATTAAATCGGGTCGTTTTGGAGATAAGGCGGCAGTTACTCTGCGTCTTCCTTTCTATGTTTGTTTATTTATTTAAGTATCTTTATCAACAAACACCCTTAAATAATAAAATTTTATGTAAAAAATTTAATATTAAATTTTAAATTTATCAATATTAAAATAAAATTTTAAAAAAATTGTTTGTTCAATTTTGTTAAATAGTAAATATTTTATAAAAAATAAATGAAAATATTAATAAAGAATTTTAATTTTAATGTATAAACGTGAGGATTAATATTTTTATTGTATATCTTTTTTATGAGATAAAAAAGTTTTAAAAAATTAAATAGCTTATTTCTGCAGCAACGTGGACTTGAATAAAGGGGGAATAAAAAAAAAGGGGGGAAATTCATTTTAAGCTCCTGGTGGTAATAATCTGGCATACATCACACAATTTTAGTCATCTATTAAAAAACAATCTGAGCAAATTTTGAGAATTAATATTAATTGATAAAATAATTAAAAATTTTAAATTTAAAAATACAACAAGTTTTTTTAGATAATTTTAAAAAATCCTTCAATTCGTGTATCAAAATAAATAGAGATAATGTTTATTGTAAAAGAATTTCTTGCTCTCCTCCAATGAGGCTAGAAAGTGGAGGGATAGGATAAGAATGTTCTAATTAAGCATAAGAATGTTTTAGTGGAAGATTACCAGGTAGTTCCAAAATACATGCTTTTTTTTCTTGTTGTTTACACCTAGTCCTTCTAAATTTTTTAGGATTTAAAAATATAAAAGACACTATTTTTAAAAAAAATATATATGATACATATCAAATGAATTATTGTTCATTATTTGAAAATTTAAATGATAATTCTTTTCAATATGAGATTTAATGAGAATTCAGTTTAATATAAACTTTTCAAATTTTAATTTACTGTCAAATATAATAATTTAATTACTTATAAATAAATAAAAAGAAGAAGCTCCAAGTCTGCTTTTTTTTTTTTTTTTTTTTGACACAACAATTAAAGAATTTAGTCAAACCAAGAACTAACGCGCCTGATAGAGCGCGTGGGTAGTGCACCAAGATCCTTTATCTATATTCTGCCTCAAAGGGGAGATGACTCCTCTCATTGTCGCGAGGCTTCGGCCATCGAAAACCAATCCGAGACTTATCACCGCCAAATGAAGAAGTTAGTTTCCGTGCTAGTAATCTCGGCGGTAGTCATATCTCTCTCCGTGGCCACCTCCGCCGGAAATTTAACTTCCGGCGAAACCATCTATCGCCGCCGACCACGGGACGAGACCTTGTGCAATCAGCTCCTTGAACCTGCCGGTTACCCTTGCAATGAATACACTGTACTCTCTCTCTCTCTCTCTCCCTCTCTTGAATTTTAGTAGTTAAACCTTTTCGGACTTGTAGGACAGTGAGATTGTGCGTTGCATTGCTATTCTCGGCGAGAGAAACTGGAAGAAAGGAGAAGAAACGAG
Organism: Bruguiera gymnorhiza; assembly: GCA_020883675.1. Lineage (NCBI taxonomy): Eukaryota > Viridiplantae > Streptophyta > Magnoliopsida > Malpighiales > Rhizophoraceae > Bruguiera > Bruguiera gymnorhiza. The sequence continues at coordinate 6,147,377 of JAIRCJ010001062.1, read as the reverse complement.
ACATTCGAGAACTTTGGAATTGTTGAATTTTTCTTCGAATTTTTTGATTTTGTTGGCGTTAATAATTCCCGGAACTTTGGCTTAATTTTGGTATAAATAAAATTTAAGAAAAATAAACAATTATTCTTTTTTTTCCATTTTTTTTATTAATTATTTGTTTCGATGACGTAAAAAGTCTTAATTAACTCGATGCAGATTCAAACCAAGGATGGTTACTTGCTAGCTCTTCAGCGTGTCTCGTCACGTGATGGGAATCTACAATTGCAGCGGGGTCCTCCCGTCTTGCTTCTACATGGACTCTTCATGGTGAATTTCCTTGCCATTCTCTCTACGTTGTATTTAATTTGAAACCAAATGATTCTACATCTTATGAAACTTGACTTTCAAACATGATTAGATACTAGGGATGTTTGTTGAACTTGCTATTAATTGCACAAAATATGAGGTAGATAAAATGAAATACCTTGTGGCCTAATATTCTCCGAAACAAATTTGTTTGCTTGTCGCTTGTTTGTATTTGCAGGATTAGTCCAAAATGAAGTAAAAAACTTGGTTTTTGGCATCCTTTGATCTTGATGGCGCTGATTTTGAAATGTGAACAGTCGGGCGATGCGTGGTTTTTGGATACTCCAGAGCAGTCACTAGGTTTCATCCTTGCAGACGAGGGTTTTGATGTCTGGGTTGGAAATGTGCGTGGGACATTTTGGAGTCATGGACATATATCTTTATCGGAGAAAGATAAGGTATACAAAGTCCACAGAATTATATCTACTTCTGTGTGTCTTTAACTCTACTAACTGCTGACTCTATTACCAGTTCTATTGGTAACGAAGACCTATAAATTGCCAGTAAAAACTCCAGCAATCTTTATCCATTTACAAATTTTAGATGCAAAGTCATTGTACATTTTCATTGTTCCTCTACTGCAGCTGTCCTATTAATAAGGATGTCTTTTACTTGAAGGAATTTTGGGACTGGAGTTGGCAGGAATTGGCTCTATATGACATGGCAGAAATGGTGCATCATGTATATTTGACAACAAACTCCAAAGTTTTGATTGTTGGACATTCTCAGGTTTCACATTTCTTCCTTTCTGCTTTTCGACTCCTCGTTATGCATCGCCTCAACATGCCCTTTATGACTACTTTTGCAGGGAACGATCATGTCTTTGGCTGGTCTCACTCAACCAGTTATAGCGGAAAAGGTTGAGGCTGCTGCTCTTTTGTCCCCGATTTCATACTTGGGACATATAACTGCTTCACTTGTGCTTGAAATGGTCAGCATGCATCTAGATCAGGTACTTTGTGCTTGATATTCTTAAGATTATCTTGCAGAATCAGTTCCTGTGATTGGACCATCTTAAAGTCTCTTTTCTGACAGATAATTCTTGCCATGGGCATACATCAATTGAACTTTAGAAGGTTTAATTGTCCTTTCCTTTTTCTCTCTCTATACTTTTTTAAGAGTTTCTGACTGGCTTATTTATAGTGTGGTATTTAATGTGCAGTGAAATCTTAGTTAACCTCTTGGATACCATGTGTGATGGCCGCAAATGCAATGACTTGCTAACTTCCATAACAGGTCTCTCTCTCTCTCTCTCTCCCATGGAACATTGTTTAATTTTCCCAGTTTGATTTTTGTTCTTTATGCATTCTTTTGTCAGTTTTATAGTCACAATTTGTATATCTAATGAATTTTTTCTGTGCTATGTCCAAGTTAATAGCCTCTTTCATTTTCTTTTCTTTTTTTCTTTTCTTTTCATCTTTTCTTAACAACTTTGCAGGGAAGAATTGTTGCTTTAACAATTCTCGAGTGGAAGCCTATCTTGAATATGAACCTCACCCATCATCTGCAAAAAATCTGCACCATCTTTTCCAGAGTATGCTCTGTACACACTCTTTGCGCAGTTTTATGCCAATTCCTGTTGAATTAACAAGATTGAGTTCTTCATTCTGAAATTTGTGCCAATTTTTACCATCCTAAATACTCAAGCTAAGTCTGTTGTTTGCAAGGCTCTGATTTTACTTCCAAATGATCCTCAAGCTGTTTGCAAACATTTTTGTTCAGTTGAATTACTGGCATCCAATTCCTGTTCCTCTCCTTTGTTTTTTTCCCTGCTTTAAAAGAGAGGAATATCATATTGGCAAAAGTCATGGTAATTGCAAATTAGATGGCATTTCTTTCTCTATCTTTTTTCCTTTTTCTTGTGTACATTGTACCTTTACTGGATATTGGATTATTAATCAGAGAGAATTTTCTTTATCTTATGTTCTTCCTCTTGTATGTGGCAGTGATCCGTAAGGGTACTTTTTCTCGGTATGATTTTGGAGTGATCAAGAACCTGAAGATGTACGGTCAGGTGAAACCTCCAGCATTTAACCTTAACCTCATACCGAAGACGTTGCCATTATGGATGTGCTTTGGGGGCCATGATGCTTTAGCAGATGTGACGGATGTGCATCACACTCTCTCGGAGCTGCAATCAAAACCTGAGTTACTTTATCTTGAGAACTATGGTCACATAGACTTCCTTTTGAGTGTTCATGGAAACGAGGATGTTTTTAACCCCATGATTGGGTTTTTCAGGTCATTGGGAAAATCTAGCAGTTCTCAAATTGCCCACTTAGATATGTGATAATTGACGTTATGTTCTTTACAAATTACTTGTGTGTGTAGGTTGTAAAGCCCATTTATTTTTAAACTTCTCTATGTGATATTATCAGGAAATATGGGAATGTAGGAGGTCAGTTTGGTCTAAACGGTGACTTCACGTTGATTTTATCCGCCTTAGCCATTATGTTCCTATGAAAAAGACGAAGCTTCAATCAGGGAAGTCACAAGCTTGCTTGAACTCAAACAGCTGCTTTGAGCAAGTGCAGATGCCGCACAATTAGCTGCCATTGAGGGGACAAATGTTTTCTCGCGTTATGTTCTCGTGCATTATTCCTTCAATTCCAGTCTTTTACTGCTGACAAACACAGTCGTCATGCTCTTTTCCAGTAAAGGATACTTTTTTATTTATTTGATTATTATTCTCTTATATAAGAGCCAAACTTTGCATTATACGCCTGCTTTTATTTGCATTTTTAATCCTATTCTTTATTTTTAACCGGTAAAACAATTCTTCAACCTTACCTTCCCTATGTTAACACTGTTTTCCTTTTTAGCTCACGATGTGAAGCCCAATCGTGTATGAGGACCGCATTGATTCGTCCAGGACTAGTTATCTGCATGCTTCTCCTCCTCGCCTCCTCAACAAAAGCTTAGAAATTCCGGTCTGAGGAACCACCCTCTGCCACCGCTGCCTTGGCTGCGGCCTTCCATTTCTGCACGTTCAGCTTCAACTCTGCTGCCTGGGGCCCCATCGTTGCTTCAAGCAAGCATTTCTCCACCCCATCGCGTGTAATCCGCTTGTTTTGAGTGTCCCCTCGATTCTTTCTCACTCCGACCTTAGAGACATCCGCCAAGTACTTAGCATTAGTCACCTAGTCACCCCATTAAGGGAAAGCCACCACTGGGATGCCACACGTGCTTGATTCCAGTGATTGAGTTCCATCCGCAATGCGTTACAGAGCACCCTAGTGATGAGTGAGCCAAAACTCTCTCTTGTGGACTCCATTGCAACAATTTTCCCTTATCTCCCACTTTCTCAAAGAACGCATCCCTCAAAATGAAAGATTTTATCTGCGGTCTCATAACCCACAAGAATTGGAGGCCAGAGTTAATTAACCCATAAGGGATCTCGACAAACTGTCCTTGCTTCAAGAAAGCTACGGTGCCAAAAGAAATGTGAACAACAGAAGAGGGTGGCTTCGTGTCTAGCCATTCGATACAATCATCAACCTTGATTAAGTCGCCAGCGACGGTGGTTCTCGGCAACTTGGGATTTTTGAACAAAGGCCCAACAGTCCTGAGGGGGCAAGTCTTTGTCATGTACTCAATTTCTGGCACCAGCTCTTGGATAGTGTCCATCAAGATGCAGAAAGGCTTATCAAGAATCGGGCACTGTTCCAGTATGGCACTTCTGATGTAAGAATATGGGGTAAAAGGATGTAAAGCGGTTGGCAATTCATCCTATTTTAGAAGAGGCATAAGTGGCACTTAAACATCCATTTCGGGGCTTTCTTCAGCAGGAAAAGGCGCAAGGCAATGACAGTAATGGTAGCATGCAGCAAAGCAAGCGCGGGATTGCACCCAGAGTGTTGCAGAAGGAATACCTAGACTCGCAGCGACATCAGAAACCCAATCGAACGAAGGGATTATTGATGAGGCAAGAAACAGGTCTGCCCTGCTCTGTGCTTTCTTGATCATCTGAGGAATCATTTGTTTGCCAGCAAGCTCAAGTTGAAGCATGTATTGGTGATGGTCTTGGCGTCTGGGATCATCCTCCAAGCCATCGTTGAAGAACTCAAACCTAATAAAGCCATTACCAACCGGAAGACTGGTATTCGGTGATATTGTTGGCCTTTTCCACCTGTTTGCCAGCAGCTTCTGTTGTAGAGAAAGTGACAATAAATCCCTGGGAGGCAAGACACTTTCCAATGTCTGGGCAAAGAGTTCACATGGCCTTGGCCTGGGAATGAAACAAGGTCGTGCACGAGAGACCGAGTCCCCATTCTTTTTCTGCTGGGTTTTGCTTCCTTCATGAAGAGCGATAGTTCAGCCCGAAGAAGAGGAGATTGCGGCAAGTAATGAACATTTGAGAATTGCAAATATATAATCCCTCAATTAATTAATGGACGTTATGGTCAATTGTTTCCTGCTAGTTAGCTACTTCGGAATATACATTTTAATGTCAGAAAGTGGGTGTGCAAAGCGGGGCTCTATGTGGCAACCGAGAAAATGAAAACGGGTAAACCATCCCATGGATGGGAACAGAGCAAAGGAGACACCCTACCTGGCACAATCGACATAAGAAACAATGTGGAGAGAACCTTGGATTCTATGAGCAAACTAGGCGATTGGACAATCTGACCAACCTGTTATGAAGGGGTAGGCTTCCCTCAAGATCCTCAAAGAACGATGAGATATTAAAACCAAGAAATAATATCTACTGCCGTAGAGATTTCCTGTTGTGCAAGAGCATCATTCTCTTAATGCGTCTTGATAGGTAAGAAGCAACTCTTCGAGCTCCAAGTTCTAGAATCAGTGATGTAGGGCCTAGAGTGTGTTCTGATCAAGTTGCTGTGAGTTGGTCCGAGACCTGCGAGGCCTAGTTTGAATGTGTTTTGATTTTTTGTTTTCTTTTGAGTGAAGCGCTCCATATGAAAAACCAAGTCCCGATTGCGAGATAAAAAAAAAAAAAAACTTTACATGGGTCAAGATTCAGTGGACCGAAGTTTATATCCTAATCACATGAAGGATATATCACTTCCTCGTTTAAGTCGTGGGCCTTCTCATGGGACCAATTGAGCCAGTGACCAACAACCACGTTATGGTGGGACAAGAACACAACCCCCTACATAAACCTTTTGACTTCGGAACTCACAATGTGAAGCTTTGTTTCGAACAGACTTAGTGAATGGAAGTAGTGCCAATTTAATTCCCACCATATATTCTCATTATTTGAATTTATGCTTTTCAAGCCGGCAGGACGCAGAAGTTTAAGGATGGTGTGAAGATAAATCGTTAGCCACCGTTGCAATTGTTTATTTCCTGAATTAAAGTCCTACCTTATTAGAGACAAGCTGACTTGCTAGTGACTTCCAACGCTTCTTCTCTTCACCTCCTCAACGAAGACCTCGAAATTCTGGTCTGATGAACCACCCTCCGCCACTGCTGCCTCAGCTGCCGCCTTCCGTTTCAGTGGGTTCTGCTTCATCTCTGCTGCCTTGCGCCCCATAGTTGCCTCGACCAAGCATTTCTCCACCTCATCACGTGTAATCGGCTTGTTTTGAGCCTCCCCTCGGCTCATTCTTGCACCGACCTTAAAGACCTCCACCAAGTACTTGGCATTAGTCACCTGGTTACCCCAGTAAGGGAAAGCCACCATTGGGGTGCCAAACGGGATGTAAACGACAGAGGATTGTGCTAACCCATGTGCGATCCCGTTGCATTGGTCTTGTTTCGAGGAAACAACACTGCCAGACGAGATGTAAACGACAGAGGATTGTGCCTTTTTATTAAGCCTGTTGGAACTTTTGTGGATGGAAAACACGCGGACCCAGCAACTCTTTGTGCGAAATACGTGAGGTCGGATCTGTCGTGACAAAGTATTAAGTTATATTTATTGGATCATCTGATACTATTTTTTATTTAAAATCTTAAAATTTGAATTATAAATTATAAATTATATATATATATATATATATTTGCTTTTCTCGTTTGTTTATGTGAGAGAAACTCCCACTTATATAATTTAACACTGTCCCACAAGTATGAATTTGTGCACAATAAACATGTCAACACAGCTACCCAACTTTCCCACAAGTATCAGTTTTTACACAGTAAATCGCCGACATACTTACCCAACTAAACTTAATTTCTCCAACAACTGTGTTTTTTTGTGTCCTAGGTTTTTAAGATTATTTGTATGCAAGTCAACGTATTTGCATAAACAGTTGAGTTTAAATGATCTCAAGGGTCTGATAGATAAAAAAATGCAATTATTGAAAAAAATTAAATTCAATTGAGTAATTATATTAACGTATTTATTTTATAAAAACTCATATTTATGAAATAATGTTAAGTTATAAGTGAAAATTTTTCTTACATAAAAAATCAATAAGAAAAATAAGAAAAAAATATATATATATATATTCACTAAAATAATGTTATATAATTAAATAAATATTACTTATTCTTTTATGCCAGGTAAGAATTCACAAAAATTCCAGCAAAGCCCCCTTTTAAACAACAGAAGCGAACCCACAAAAATTCCAACAAAGCCACCTTCGGATTCTTAATCAAAAGTCCTGTAGTCCTGATGGTTCAAAGTCCAACAAAGCCACCTTGGAATTCTCAAATAAAGGTCCTATAGTCCTGACGGTCCAAAGTTTGGACATGTAATCGCCAATTTCATGCTCCAGCTCTTGGCAGGTGCACCCCAAGATGCAGAAAGGCTTATCAAGATTCTTGTACTGACCCAATATCGCATTCCTGGCAAATGAAAGAGGATTGAAAGGATGTAAAGAGGTGAGCACTTACATCGTATTTTAAAACGGGCATACATGGCAACTGAACATCGATTATGGGGTTTTCTTTTGTAGGAAAGGGCGCAAGACCATGATAGTAATGGTAACTTGTAGCGAAACTAGCGAAGGATTGCACCCAGAGCATTGCAGAAGGAACACCGAGACTTGCAGCCGCACCCGAAACCCAAGGAACGAGGGGGTTATTGATGAGGCAAGAAACAGGGCTTGAAGTTCCAGAATCAAGCTGGACACCATGGTGCTGGATCATTACACACCAAGCTCCAAAACTCAAGCTTGGCGAAGGCTTCCCTCTTGTTTTTGAATTTTAGATATGTCAGCTACTTTCAGTTGAAGAAAAGGACAGCCAAACTTTTGTTGGAAGCCGATTAAGCTTATTTAGTTGTCTTTTAAACTAGTATTTAAATTTTAAATGCATTAGAATGCATGATGGCTTAAGTTTGATGACATCTTCCTTTAATAATCTCTAGAATTAAGTTTGAATTGATTTAAATTTGTATTTAAATATATTTGCTTTTGTAAGCATATTATATCAAGATTCAAACATGTAATGATGTATTCATTCAAATCTTCATATATATTTATACTGAAGATGACAAATTATTAGAATTGAACCACTTTTTGCAAACTTCTTGACTTCACTCTGGTTTTCTGTTCCTTTTATACCATTTGCAACCTCAAACCAGAAAGTTTTTCTGGTTGTGTTTGTGTTCCTCAGCTCCTGTTATTCTAACAAGGCTGCCATACTCTGCGCTTTTCTTGAGTATCTGAGGAACCATTTGTCTGCCAGCAAGTTCAAAAAGTTTTTCTGGTTGTGTTTGTGTTCCTCAGCTCCTGTTATTCTAACAAGGCTGCCATACTCTGCGCTTTTCTTGAGTATCTGAGGAACCATTTGTCTGCCAGCAAGTTCAAGTTGAGGCATGTAGATGTGAAGGTCTTCGCGTTGGGGGTCATCCTCCTTCCAGACATCCTTGGAGAACTCAAACCCGTTAAAGCCATCACCGACGGGAATAGGCTCGTATTCGGTGATGTTACTGGCCTCTTCTGTTTGCCGGCGGCTTCTGTTGCAGAGAAAGTGACAAGAAATCCCCTGGGGGCAAGACACTTTCCAACGTCTGGGCAAAGGGTTCACATGGCCTTGGCCTGGGAATGAAACAAGAAGGACATACACAAGAGACTGAGGCCCCATCTTTTTCTGCAGGGTTTTGCTTTCTATGTGAGGAGCGATTTGTAGATCGGCCCAAAAAATGATTGAGATAGATAGATAGATAGATATATATATATATATATATATATATTGCAATTGTTTCCGGTTATTTAGATGCTTTGGGATATACATTTTGTTCTCGGAATATGCATCGGTGGGTGTCCAAACTGGAGCTCTCTCTATGTGGCGACAGGGATCGGAGCAAAGCATACGAAGTTGTGCACTGTGAAACAAAGACGACAGAACCTAGAATTCTGTACCCAGCAATTGAGAAATCCGAGAAGCCTAGTAGCTGTACCTTGAGAACGGAAAGTTCTTTTATGGTCCCTATATTAGAGTACAGCTACGTGAGAAATAGCCAAAGCCAGGTCTCAACAAGAACATTTATTTAGTGAAAGAAAACTAGGTGACTGGACAATCTTACAAAGTCGTCATCAAGGGCGGGTTTCCCAAAAGAGTCTTAGAAAAAGATCGGATATTGTGACATTAAAATCAGCTGATCTAGACTCCTTTGATTGTTTAAGTCGGAGTTCCCAATAATTGCTTCTTTCCTATTAAGACAAACCTAAAAAAGCTTATTTCATTTTAAAAAGTTTCAGATCAAATTATTGAATAGCCAATACGTTTCTTGTTTAAAAAACCTTAAAAAAAAATAACAATAAAAGAAGAAGAAGAAGAAGAAGAAGAAGAAGAAGGTTAATAATTAATAATGGACGTCATGCCAAGGCCTCGATCGGGCAATCGCTATCTTAAGGTGAGAGAGCACATGGTCTTATGTCTTGAATAATGCGCAAACAGACAACAATATCAATATCTACTACATACATGTACCACTAAGCTTTTTTCACAATTTAATTGAAAATTTTGCAAATTTCATGGAATTTACCTGTACAGCGAGCATGACCAGGACCAGAAAATTAAGCAAGTGAAGCCAAGTTTTCTCTCTCCTCGCAGCAAAATGGATAGCATTTTATATTTGTATAAACTAAGCTAGATGAAGGGAGATCTATTCGAGAACGAGATTAACCGATCAACTTAGCCACCTCATAACATATTCAGATATACTCGGCCTCTCTCCTTGGAAGTCCAGGATTCTTAATTTTCATAAACTTCCACGTATTTCTCTCAAAAAGTCTAGCCAAAAAAAAAAAAACACCAAAAAACCAAAATGGGAAATAGTAACAATTACCTCCAATGCTAAATTGGCCCAAGAATATTAGCGTTGAAACGTGACACTTAAGAGAGCCCTATACCTTTGACTGTCTAAGAAAAAAAAAAATACAAATGAAACTTCTCGATGTGAGTGGAAATTTTCTATTTATTTGTTTATTTAATTTTAGTCCGTTGCTTCTATTTATCAGACCTCCAATTAATACGATACGGCAGTTCAGTTCTTAATGCTGACCAAATGCGATGCTATGATTAACCTGATCAAAGCATGTTCACATGACAGAAATTGTGTATGCAATTAGGCGTAGGAATTTACCAAAGATACTACCAGCAGTCTCTCTAAGGTTTGTCTAAATATTGTCGACAAGAGTTTAAAGGCTTAGAGTTTGACTTGTAGACAAAGTCAACGCTGCTCATCGATCTGCGCAAGACTGGGGACTGCTCCGTTTATGTGTAGAACACTTTTATTCTTCAGTTCATCAATAAAGGCCTGAATGTTAAGGTCGGAGGATCCACCCTCCGCCACTGCCGCCTCCGCAGCTGCCTTCCACTTCAAGGCGTTCTGCTTCATCTCCGCTGCCTTGGGTCCCACGGTGGCCTCGACCAAGCATTTCTCCACCTCATCTCGTAGAATCAACCTGTTCTCCGCCGCTCCGCGGCACAATCTTACCCCAACCTTAAAGATATCAACCAAATACTTAGCATCAGTAACTTGGTCTCCCCAGTGAGGGAAAGCCACCACCGGCACGCCGGACGCCAGTGCTTCCATTGACGAGTTCCATCCGCAGTGCGTCACAAAGCATGCGACCGATGGATGAGTTAGAACTCTCTCTTGTGGACTCCATTGCACTATCTTCCCCTTATCTCCAGTTTTCTCGAAGAACCCGTCCGGCAAAACAAGCTCCTTCATGTCGGGAAAGTCTTTTGTCGGCGGTCTCATGACCCACAGGAAAGACAGTCCCGAGTTCATCAACCCGTGCGCGATCTCGTCGCACTGATCTTGATTCAGGAAAACTATGCTGCCAAAAGAAATGTAAACGACAGAAGAAGGTGGCTTCGTATCCAACCATCCGACACAATCATCAGGCTTGAAGAAGTCAGCGGAGACGGTAGTTTTGGCCCCAGTTGGATTCTTAAGCAAAGGCCCGACAGTCTTAATTGGGCAAATCTTGGACATGTAGTCGACAACTTCTTGCTCCAGCTCTTGGAAAGTTTCCATCAAGACGCAGAAGGGCTTATCAAGATTCTTGTACTGACCCAATATTGCTCTTCGCAAGAAAGGATATGGAGTACTAGGATGTAAGAAACTGGGTATTTCATCGTACTTTAGAAGAGGCATACATGGCAATTGGACATCCATTTCGGGGTTTTCTTCGGTCGGAAAAGGGACAAGTCCATGATAGTAATGGTAATAAGCAGCAAAGCAAGCGCAAGATTGCACCCAGAGCATGGCAGAGGGGAGGCCAAGGCTTGCAGCCACATCAGAAACCCATGGAATGAAGGGGTTATTGATGAGGCAAGAAACGGGCCTGCCTTGCTCCGCGCTTTTCTTGATCATCTTTGGAATAAATTCTTTTCCCACAAGCTCCAGTTGAGACATGTACTGGTCGAGGTCCTGGCGTCTCGGGTCCTTCTCATCCAAGCCATCATCGAAGAATTCGAATCTAATAAAGCCATCGCCAACGGGAGAAGGCTCGTCGGCGATGTTGTTGGCCTCTCTCATCTGCTTGCCGATGGTTTCAGGGGTGGAGAAAGTGACAAGCAGGCCCTTGGAGGCGAGGCACTTGCCAAGTCTCAGAAGTGGGTTGACATGGCCTTGGCCTGGAAATGAAACAAGAACAACATGAACCGGAAACCCAGGTCCCATTTCCCCCATTCTGGATTTAACGAGGAAACTCTAACCGGAACAAGCAAGTCCAATACTACAGATCGAGTCTTTGGCCACAAATTACATAAGACAAAAGCCAAAGCACATGACAAGAAAATTGCTTGTGTGCTTGACTATGCTTGTTCCATTATTCGTGTGTGAGCTCATCGCCACATGTTCTGTGTACATGTGTATGTATGTATGTATGTATATATATATAGGATTGAAAAATTCAGGTAAGAGTAGCCGAATCAATCACGGAATTGCATCCATATGCATAAGTCCGCACGATTTTGCGTCAGCCTTTATGCAAGCAAATGAATTCCGTCACATTCTCCTTGTACTTTTTATGGACGGCCGTGCCATTCGCCAAACTGAAGTTCTTTTCTGGACTCAAGTACTCGAAGCTATATTAATGGGCTAGATGCTAAATTACTATGTACCCTGTGACCAGGGGTGTAGTCAAGGCATGGATACTTCACGCAGGTGTTGTTTTTATTTTTTATTTTTTATATTTGAAAAAGATATATAATATACATACAAGCAACATATGTGTGCAAAAAAGTATTAATTAATTAATTATATATATATATATATATATATAGAGAGAGAGAGAGAGAGAACTAAGTTGAAGTGCACGAAAACTCCAGACCATGAAGTAAATCGTGCATTTTATAACTTACTTTCATTTACCTTATTACTAATGAGATGCAGAAAATTTGTATTCTATCTGTATCATAATTGTGTCTTTGGTAGTGTCAAATAAAATTACGCTTATTATTGGAAACATCTATGTATTTTATATTAAAAAAGACCTCGTAGATTGCAACCAAGATTCATTAATATTCTTAATAATAAACTGGTTCGCTTCTTTTTTTTTTTTTTTTGGGCAATTAATAAGCTAGTTCATTACTTTGACTCACACGTTGCCTATTCACACGTAAGATTTCACGTATCTATAATCAAGTAATATATGCGTTGTCAAACGCACATTCAAGAGATCGCACTCAAGTTGAGGAGGTGGCACCGAATGGACAAATTATAAAAAAAAAAATAAAAATAAAAATAAAACCCAATGAATTGGGGGGAGTAAAGGGTGATTACCAATTGAGGGTAAATATGTAATTGTACAAGTAGCAAACCTCATTCACGACTCTTCTCTAAATTTTTTTTTTTTCGATTTAGGAATTTATTTAGGTAGGGGGTACCAATATTCGGTACATGTACTTTTATTGTTTGAGGACTTATTGCAAAAGTGGGGCCCATTTGGCATCTTCTCTCCTTCTTAACTATGACTTTTCCTTCCACCTCAAAATCAAGAAAATAAAGATATTGTCGTCTCCTCACGTTCCATTCAAAAATGTCCAAAAGGGTATGGGATATCCTCAGCAATGCATCTCAGCCACATTTATGTAGAATATCCAAAACGGAGATACTGTCATTAATGCATCTCCTTTGAACCCCCCTCCCCTCTTTTTTAACAATGAAAAACTACATCACTTATATTTTAATTATTATTATTATAAATTAAAATTAAAAGTTATTATTGACATTTTTATTTAATTAGCCCATTGATTCCTCAACTAAACCCTGCAAAAAAAAAAAAAAAAAACATCCAATTCGTTCCATTTGATTTGATTATTGAGAAGTTCACCTCGATTTTTTATTTTCAAAATTTTGGATTGGTTGTTTCAATTTTATTTAGGTTTACAAAACTGGACAGGAATAACTAATCAAAATTTGTCCTTTAGAAAATATTTTACTAATTAAGAATTTGTACTCTTATTTTTAAAATCTTGAGTTCTAATTTAAAATATATATATATATATATAATTTATGAAAATAAAAATAATTATCTTATTATATAGTTCATGCCAAAATAGACATCCTAATAAACAAAAACAAAAGAACTAATTATTAATCTTAATTATCGATTACATCATTCGTAAATAAAAAAAAATTGTCAGTTAATCTATTATTTATCAAATAATAAATTAATTAAAATTAATATGCATCGAATTTACATATCTAATTTGTACCTCTCCGTAACTTTCTTGTCTTACCAAACACACATGGGGCATGCGTCCATTTTCATGTCCATAAAATTAAGGCCATTAAATATTTTCCTTCCTAAAATGCTTTGCCGGTCTCTCTGCCGTGTAAGCTTTGCCTTCGAGCGCGCGGAAAGAGAAGCCATTTTCCCTTCTCGTCCAATCGATATCACTAGGACCATCCTGTGCAGGAGTGGAATTAAAATCCTATACACCAAAGGAAGAGTCAGTCTCAGTAGGCGGCGCCTTAACTGTAAAAGTTTCAATGGCGTAATTCTCCTTCCATGGTCTTTTATTTGACGTCAATGTCATTAGGTGGTTCAACGCTGATATATTTTCTGATTAATCGGTTTGACTAACAAACTGAGTTCAAGAAAACTCTAATATTAGTGAACTAAAATTTATTTATTTTATAACGCATAACTGCAGATGAATATCTGTAACCTTAGCAAGATAAGTTTTGTTGAAAAACGTGCACCGGCCCAGCAATTCTCCTGCAATCACTTCTTGTTGTACGATCCAGGAAAATGCTGGTAAATCAAACTGTTCATTCCTAATAAGTCCAAGCCGGGCCTCCTTTCAACCTTGAAGATTCTAATTTGTTTCCATCGTATTTTGTAGATGATAGCAAAGAGACAATCGCGTGGGCCTTCGAGATCGGGCAAGCAGACGAAGAAAATTTCGTGGGCAATTTTGTTTTGGGGGACCACTTCAAAAACGTAATTTTTGAAAGACGAGTATCAGGAAAAGAAAATAATTCCCCACGAGGCTTCTGTTCTTCATCACGTCGATCATAACTAAAGAGACAAAATTCAAAAAAATGAGACATGGGTTGTAAGTGTAAATCCAAAAGAGATCATATTTAATATTGGAGTGTCTGCCGCCGCTCCTCTTTTCAATTGCAGCCATTTTGTCGAGAATGAGGAGGATAAAAGATTAAAGCAAATATTTACATCCAGAGAGACGTTCATAGACCGGAACAAAGATCAAACCAGTTGGCCTTTCGGTTGCACAATCACCCTCGGGGCGCGCTCGTCGGAGGTGGAAACGATCAGTGAATTCCAGGATCGAGCTGAGAAAATTTCAGGTTTACACGAGTTAGTTGGTCAAGCTTTCCTGATTTTTGGAAGGCCAATATTTTTCTTTAATAAATATTTTTAATTGAAAAAATTTAGTGTATGTTTAAAAGCATGCATTTCTTCTTCTTCTTCTTTTTTTTTTTCTCCGAAAATACAATGCAAGTTTTAAAAAACTCAATACATTTTATTTCCATTGCATTACTTTTACAAGAAAAACAAAAGAAAACAATAGTTGGCCTCGCCTCCCTTGCCCATAACACCCTGTCTCACAACTAGCATTTCCCTATTATTATTTCAACCTTCGTTAATTGTTGTGGTAGCCAAGACGGTGTACAGACAGCAACGTCTTAAGGCGGAACCCGAAAGAGAAGTTCTGTTAAATATTGCTAGATGGGGACAATGCAATAAGCCAATTCTGCAAATGTATGGGGTCAATTGTCGGTTCCAACGCAATTTTTTTTTCTTGTCCGACACCACCAATGTCTTCCCCCCCCCTTTAAATAAAGCGCCTGAAACAGAACAAGTAAATTATTGCAAACATGTCATCGAATATTCCAAGAACTCCAATACATTGATAGAATTAAAAACACCCCTTTGTTCTCCGCTTCTCGCTTATTTTTGGTCTGCTGATATGTTGGTTCAGTAGTCTTGCATTTACTTGAATACAATAGAATTGAGGTTAATGAACAAGACTCTGAACGCCGCTCTGTACTTATTTTTCTGGCTTTATTATTGTCGGATCATCCTGGATTCCATCTGAGCTAGAATTGCTAATAATCTCATCAATAAACACCTGAATATTCCGGTCCGACGAGCCTCCATCTGCCACTGCCTCCCTGGCTGCTAGCTTCAGTTCCTTTGCCTTGGACCTGAGCTCCTGGGATTTTGGTCCTACCATAACCTCCCTGATACATCTCTCAATTTCCTCATTACTAACAATTCCATCTTGGTTTGGCCTAAGCCTTAGACCTATGCGGAAAACGTCAACAACGAGCTTTGCATTAGTTGGCTGGTCGGTCCACTGAGGGTGTGCAATTACGGGCACGCCTGCGGCAATCGTTTCCAACATGGAATTCCATCCACAATGGGTTATAAAGCACGCAATGGCCTGGTGGACTAAAACTTTGGTTTGTGGAGACCATGAAACAACGAGCCCTTGGTTCTGGGTCTCCTCCAAGAAACCTGGAGGCAGCTGTCCTGCGCCATCAGTTGATGGTACCTCTGGTTGCTTCATTACCCAAATAAATGACCTGCCACTGTTCTTTAAGGCTTTTGCTATGCTGTCCATTTGTTTGGCTTGTAACACAACAATGCTTCCAAAGGATACGTATATGACTGAAGAAGGTGCTTGATTGTCTAACCATTGAAGGCAAGCATCTTCTGCTTTCCACATCTCAACACCCGTTTCATGATCTTGTTCATCTTCGCTAATTAGGGACGGAGGGACCAGAGGACCAACAGGGAGAATTGGGCAGAGCTCAGACATTGAATCAATAGCATCTTTCTCAAGCTCAAAGAACGAGTTCCCCAGAACGCGATTGTAATTCTTCATGCTTTGGAACATCTCAGAAAGCAATTTGGGAAAGCTACCGAATGGGTTTGAAGGGAGTACAAAAGAGGGCAAATCCTGTTTGTGCAGTAATGGCAATCCTGGCAACTCAACACTCATCTCAGGATTTGCTAACGTAGGAAATGAGTTCAGCAAATTGTAAAAGCGGTAGTAAATTGCATAAAGTGAACATGGTTGAATCCAAAGCATGGAACAGGGGATTCCATGCTTCTCGGCAACATCAATTACCCAAGGAACAAAAGGGTTATTGATAATCCGACACAACCTTTTGGGACCATTAATGGGATAATGTTCCTTGATAAGGTTTGAGAGGTGGATGGGTCCAAACTTGCCTAGAGTCTCCATGTAATGGTCCAAGTTAGCATTGCGGTCATAGTCGAGGCTCAGGCCATCGGAGAAGAAGAGAAGTCGGACTCCGTTAATTGAAATATCGGCGGTGGAGGCGCTGATGGTGGAGGATCTGAGCATGCGGTGGCGGGCAAATTCAGTGGTTGCGAGTGAGACGTTAAGACCTTTCGATATCAAGCGTTTGCCGAATCTGAGCATGGGGTTTATGTGCCCTTGAGATGAGAATGCCACCATTAGCACCTGAATTCCGCCTTTATCTTCCTCCATCGCCGTGGACAGATCGAGAGCTAAGAGAGAGAGAGGCAATTCCGGAAGTTGAGACTCTTAAGGGTATTTACTACAGAAGTTGGGGTCCGATGTATGGACAATTGTATGATATCCGTCAGCAATGACATCACAGTGCCGCTTCTTCTTCTTTTTTTTTTCTTTAATTTTTTTTTGTGGGTAAAGCATAAATATAAAATGATGACATTGCTGTGCCATTTCGTGTGAAATATTAAACTTTTTTTTTTCTATCAACTTATGAAATATTAAAATTAATCAACTTATTAAAGGTCTGTTAAATTAAAATCCCTCCACAAATTCTGTTTGAACTCACATAAACGATACGCCGTATCGTTGTACTTGATCATCTCCTTCACCAAATCGACATACAGCGCGAGGTTTAGTTTTAGTTTTCTCGGCCACAGTAGGTCGAGGGTTCTGTTCGAGTTTTACTTACTTTTTTTTTTTTTTTTATAATTCAAATTGATCTCTTCTTCTTTTTTTCTTTCTTATAAAAAAAAAAAAAAAACTAAACATGCCACGTTGACACTGTTCGTCTGACCGGGCATATGAAGACGTACTATGTGTCAAAGGATTAACGGCAGATTAACAGCAAGAGACCTACACATGTGACGAAACAAATGAAAAGGATCGATTTTAATGCTAAAAATAAAATAAAAATGTCTATAATTTTACTAAAGGCCAAATGCGGTGGGAAAAAAGTGATTTAAGCCTAATTTTATATTTAGCATCGAAAATCTAACTAAGTCTCTCTTCGTCCAGTCCAAAAAGCCCAGTTTAGACGTCCGTAGTGCCTCCATTAGTTTTTGCTGTACAGTGGAGGGGAACTGTCCATAATAATACCTCATTGACATGCCATAGAACTCACATCCAATCATATGGATGGGTCAAGATGATTTGTAAAATCGACCCATTACGACGTTTGACGATGTCCCCGATCCACCCGAGCTGTCCCTCCTGAGTTTCGAGCTTATTCATTAGGCCCTCCAGCCGAATCAATGGGCTTAACCATTGGGGCATGTGCCCTTGAATTTCTTACGGTTACTCCAACAAGATCTCGCTTTGCAAAGCAGGTCCATCAACGGCTAACGCAAAGATTCAATATTTCTTTTATATTTTTTAAAGAAAATATGAAGTCTTTAAAAGATCTCCTCTCTCTCTTTGAGAGGCGATTGGTTATCAACTGTTTTAAAAGAAAGGCGATTATCATCGGCTAAAACAAGATCTGCATTTATTGCTCGTCACGCTTCAAATCCAACAAGATCTACATAAACAATTGACAATAATTGGCTGGAACCCACCCTATAGTTACACTATCTAAGTAGAAATAGTCAAATG
Source organism: Bruguiera gymnorhiza (assembly GCA_020883675.1). Taxonomy (NCBI): domain Eukaryota; kingdom Viridiplantae; phylum Streptophyta; class Magnoliopsida; order Malpighiales; family Rhizophoraceae; genus Bruguiera; species Bruguiera gymnorhiza. The sequence continues at coordinate 6,129,311 of JAIRCJ010001062.1, read as the reverse complement.
CAGTACAATTTATATAACATAAAATAATGTTTAGGACTATATAAATAATATTTAATATTATATATAAATTTTACATAAAAATTTATAATTTTATCATATGATAGTTAGTATTATTTGTATAATATTAAATATTATCTATATAATATAAGTAGACTGTATCTGACACGTATTTACGTTGCCTACCAAGCATTTTTCTAATCAGTTACGGGTAATAGACAGATTTGATTGGATATTCTTTTGTTTTCGTGTTTGGTACTGTACTGGATTTCATTTGTCGGACTCGGAATGGGTCCTCAAAATCGCCGACGTGTCGCATGGCAAGGAATGTAACTAGGCCTTGCTCAGGTTTTGGGCCCACGCACGAACCTCGATTGGCGTTTGACAACAATGAAAAGCAGCCCGCATACACGTCACTCGCTTAGTTTTTGTGCAATTAGGCCGACCATAAGTTTGAAATATCAATTGGATTAATGTTATCGTTTTTTAGAAACAAAAAAAAAAAAGGTTAAGAATATGGAGCCCATTAACCAAAAAATTAAAAAAAAAGTAAAAAAAAAAATTAGAATCATCAAAGTGTATGTTAAGATATGTCCCAACGATATTTTTATCATTTCACAAAAATTAATAAATAATTTCGTGCATCACTCAACAGTTCTTCCAAGTAAACAGCGGTTCATCTCAGCAATTTCATAAAGCAATGGTCATTCATCGTGACACTTGAAATCGGCCAACAATTTAAGGAGCTTGACTATTTACCAAATGCGAGTACTACTAAATGAGAACGAATCGAAGATATGCAGAGATAATGCAAGGACAGGTAGTAGCACTTTAGAACTTGGAAACATAATACAAATGGCCACTGTGAAAGTGGGGCACTAGAATGGCAAGACACAAAATTACAAATGCAAGATTTGCCTAGAAATGAAGAGGCCTTAGTTTCCAAATTAAAAAAGAAAATGAATGAAAAATAAAGAGAAGCATTGCATATTCATTTGGACAAACTGGTAGCTCGCATTGATGTTTGTATTCCCAATTTTCATTCACCTAATGTGAGGGGATACAAAGGACCTGTATGGATTCCGTATGTTCTGCAATCACATCTTGGTTAAATTATAAAATTCACTATGTATATAGACTTGATGGATGCGAGGAAAGAATGAATCTTCTTCCTCCGTTGCATATGAGTCAAGGTTTTGTACCGGTAACATACTTATGTCCACCACCGGGGCTGGGACCAGGGTCCTTGGCCACTCCCAGATATTGGGCACTTTTGCTTCCATGCCCCACCCCAGGGCTTGGTCCTGAATTCTTCACTGCCCCAGTGGGAAATTCTCTAGTTGCAACTCCAATATCTCTACCCGCGTCTCCAGGCAAGTTTGAACCACCGAATCGCCGTGCCTCCGAGCCATAAATCAGCGTGCTTAACAGGAGAGAAGTAAAGAGGAGAACAGAGAAGATGGTGGTAATAGAAATGTGTTGTCTGGCCATTTTGACAATTAATGGTCGTTAGAATGTAGAGTACTAGTTAGTGTTTTGTTAACTTGTGTGTTTGGACAATGAGTTGTACGCTAGGCATAGCTATCTATCTATTTATAATGTTGAAGACTTTTAGAAGTTTGGGGAATTGTTGATTAAATTAATCAAAGGGCTTATGGGATTTTTCAAAAAGTCATGTGAGATCTTAAGAACTATTGAGATGCCGCCACTTCTGGTTCATGGTATGGGGAACCATCAAGACAGTTTCTTCGGAAAGTGAAACTCCTTTCGAAAAAGTTAACGTGGATTTTAGTCTCTGAAAACGGACAAGCTCTAACCATTAAAAATAGTTCGAGCGTAGATTCTTTGGGAAAGGTGGGGCGCAGGCGTTGGAGAAATTGTTAAATAAAGTCACCAGACAAAAATTAATTAATTTTTTAAAAGTTAAATTAGTATTTTAATTTTAAAAAGAAAAAAATTTAATTTAATTTATATAAAGAGTGAATTAACTTAATTTAATATTATATATTTAAAAAAAATAAAAATTTTAAGTAAAATTTATTTTAAATAAAAAAGACGTATAGTTTAAAATGATAAATTTTTTATACTAAAAAAAAAAAAGAAAAAAAGTAAGATTGATTTTCAATTGAGCAAAAGGCAAAATTGGGTAAAGCTCCAAATATTACCACAAACTAAAAACTTTCGGATTTTCGAAAAAAAAAAGGAGAAAAACAAAAATGGAAATGGACTGGCATACTCAATTAGGTTAAAAAAATTTGGAGATAGGCAATTTTTGTGATCTCATCTAGAGTATAGAACAGTGGAAATCTGGGATAAGTAGCAACCGTTGAGATGGAATGGCACGAGGAGATGTATGATGACAACCACATCAAAGAGTAGTATGAGTGAAGGACATGCAAACGATCTAACTAAAGTTGCTTCATGCAAGTAATATGGTGGACTATGTGGTGAATCGCAAGTCACTGTCAGCTGAGCGCGCAAGTCAATTATATTGTCTTGTGACGATAAGCTTAAACAGAAGAATTCCCGGCTTTCTTTTTTGCCGTTTCTTCAGAGTTTTGGGGCCCGATAACACGGTGTGTGTTGGCTAAATAGACTAGCATTTTTGTTTAAAATCAATGGGACTAATGATCTGATTCATTGTGTTTGTAGTGCGTGTAGCTTCTTAATATTAAATGTGAATCTGAGTTTTTTGGTGTGACGGTCGATACTTTTCAACATTCAATTCGCTTTGGGTTTGCTCCACTTGACCGTCCAGGGCTTGCAACTCTGTAAATGCATTATTATATCTACGTCCATGAATCAGAAGAGCCACACTTCATGTTGTTTCTCTATTCCTCGTTATTTATCAAGATAACATGCTCAAGACGAAGGAGGACTGCAAAATTCAATAAACAAAACAAACATTTTCTCCTTTTCTTTGTCAAGCCACTGTAGACAGAGCTACCTACCTTTAATTTGACGATCTGCAAGACTCAAAAACAGACCAATATACAAAGTATCAGAGGGTCGTGATTTGGGCGGCGAAGTGGTTCTGGGCAGAAAATGAGATGTCCCAAACGTGTATGCAATAAACATGTTTACCGAACAGAATCTACTAATTAGCTTCTGAGGGTGGACCTTGTTATGATTGTGGTTGTGAAAAGGGCGTAAACAGAGCCCACTATGATATTGCATTTTTACTTGTCAGCTCATGCTCATTGAAGATGACTTAACCCCCCCCCCCTTTTTCTTTTTTAATAAATCTGTCAAAATTTTTATTAAATTATAAATTATATAATAAGAAATATATATTTTCTTGTGATAAATCTAAATTATCAACTGCTAAATATTAAGTATTGTAAAAAGATGACTCGATACAATTTTGACAAACCGAAAGTTACTGAGCGCGGAGTGGTTGGCATGGGAGAGCTCGCCGTGAACTACAGTACTGAATGAAATGTATACAATTTTTTTAAACATATACGGCGTTGTTGAAAAATATGCTAGCATTGGTCGTGGTGCTCTTTAACAAACGGTCAACTTCGAACTCCTTGAGCTGCCACGCTTAGTTTAGGGCAATTATATAATACGGTTGAAATTCGATCACCTGCCACCACCCCTTGTTACATGAATTCTGGGCATACTGACTGCGAACTGGTTTCCGAATATACTAAAAGAGAAAATAGTAGGGTTAGATCAAAAAAAAATATATTATCAAATCAGGTATGTCCATATCAACTAGAAAAAATTATTTATGTAATTTAGTTACAATACTAAGTTGAGACACAAAAAAAAAAAAAAAACATTAATCACCTTTAAATAATTTAAAGATTGAGGTATTTGAGATCGAATAGCTTCAAACTGTTACCTCAATACGATATGCACAAACTACTGTGGGATACCAATGGATCGCAATATAAAAAATAGGAGGACGATTTTAGCAACACGTATCATCTTTAGATAGAAGGAAAATTACAGAGAATCACAAATTGTTCAACAAACCACCCACATTCCATTATGGTGCCTAGACATTATTCTTCTCTTCAATTGCTTTTGTCCCACAAACAATACTGATCTGAAGGATTAGATATCGTAAGTAACACTACTCAATTTTCGCTCTTGTTGGGACAACCTATAGATAATGTTAAGAATTGGACAGCTACCACTTCCTCTTAGTAATCAAGATTTTCTTAGAAGTCTGCGATTTCGCAAAACATCTCTTCTTTCCTTTTTTGCTCGATCAGATTCAAGAGAACCTTTCCCATGAAATTTGCTCATTTCTATTACCAGCGGGGTGAGGAAACTTGGAGTTAATGGTAATGATTTTAGTCATTCAGTCATATTGTCGTACTGTAACACGTGTATGGAGCATGTCAGTGTTTCTTGCGTAGAAAGCATGATTTATTAATCGAAGCGTTTCCCAAAAATAAAGGCCAAAACAATAGCAAATTTTTCTAAAATTATAGGAACCTATTAAGTAGCTTGGTTATAAGATACTTACGCATATTTGAAGAAGTTGAGAGCGAATCTGCCTACACCTGGAATTAGGCGTTTAAAATATGGAGAATTATCAACCAAGATTAAGAATTGAGCAAATTGAGAAAGCAACCCATCACATTAATGGAATCTTTATAGTACATTTTGCAATTAATACATATTATATGAAGATGTGTTCACGAGCAGGGCTGTATAAGACACCAAATACTATAGCCTCGCAATTCAATGAAATACTTTTAGTAAAAGTTTTAGTGTTCTAGCATAATTTCCAAAAAAAAAAGACATTTCCTACATAGTTAAAGTTGGCATATTTCATAAGAAAAGGATGTTGACATAACATACAAGCTCAAAAAATCTCCTCATAGTTGGCATGCACGCAAATCTATCAGGAAATTAGTATAATATTGGATAGAAGAGGGCCAACAGTTACTACAAATGGCATTGTCCACATCCTGTATATGTTAGCACAACTTCCAAGATCGGAATGAATTCTGCATCAGTTAGCCAATGGGTGTGGAATGTGACCTAACTTGGATTTGAAACATGCTGATTGGGTGAGGGGTGGTCATTGTCCATAGACCACATGGTGGAAGTCAAGCAACCAGTCTCCAACTTAATAAATATTCATCATTCACTAATATATGCAACGAAGCAAGACATTTTTATTTTCTTCCTTTAAATGTCGTCTAGACTTTGAAATACACTAGAAGCGTTTCGTTTTCGATGATTCTTCTCAAATCAGTAATGCAACTTCTCAATTGAATCAGTCGTGAACTACTTAAAGTAGGTCATCTTGGATTTAGAGCGTTGAAACGCACTCATAGCGCGAGAATCAAGTTTGTTTTGTTCGTCATACCTACTCTCAAAATCCGCAGAATGCCATTACAAAACCGAGAAAAATGATAATGTTGGTTGCGTTTTGGTAAAGAATATGTTAACCAACCGGAGGTCATGGCTTTGTGTGATGCGCAGTCGACTGACTTCGATTATCCCAATAGGGCATTAAACATGGCGCCCCATAAATCAGCACAAGAAAATCTTAAATTAATAGAAACACATGGCCTGTTATTGCACAAAAATTGGTTTACGTGCCAATTTTGTTTTGAGCAAGGTTTAATTACGAATAGTATAAAAAATCATAAGCATAACATCCTTTTTCATTTTTTATTTAAAAAAAACCATTCATTTTCTTTTCTTTTTTTTTTGTTTTTTTTATCAATCATGACATCAAGTAACATTTTTTTTTCATAGCCATGTAATTCTTATGGCCTTTTCATCTAAAGCATATGGGTGAGATTTGATCTCAAATATAACAAGAATGAAAACACATTACTAACTTGATTAATTAATAACATGACACCATACAATAATTTAAATTTTTAAATTGAATAATTCTTTAATATAGCACAATCGAATTTAGCGAACAATTATCTTACTGATGAATATCCGAATAACTGATCACTACAAAAGTTTCGAATAATAGTATAGCACACTATGCAACAAACAATTGACTTTACAAATACATATGCACATAAGCATCCAATGAACGGCGTGCGGCTGCCAAAAATAGATCTTCATAAGTTTGAACAGGGAGAAAAAAAAAATAGTGGTGGGTATACCAACAAATAAATTTGAAAGTGAAAACGATCTTAGAGCCATGCTGATGCGGAATGGAATTGATGGCTCATTCATGTACCCCAAAAAGCAGAAAGGAGCTAGTCGCTATATGGTGCTTTGCATGTCCATTTCTCATTGGCTCCCCCCTGCCCTGAGGCTTAAAGTATGACAAATGATCGTTTCGTGAGTACTGCATTTCTTTCCATTGATATTGGTGATTTCCCATCTTTCGATTGCCACTGTCTTTATCATGAATATACGTACCTTTCAAGTTGGACTTTCTTCATTCCTTAAGACTCTTTACCCACAATTAAGAGCTCGTCTACAGGATTCCACTCAAATTTCACATTGAATATTCGTTTGGCATAGGAACTTAGTATTCCCTCCGATTCTATATATAGAAGCATAATAAGCTACCCATTTATAGATGACTCCCACATTTTGCATGCACCAACTTCAAACTTCCATAGCCACCCTCACTTAAACCTAGATCTCTCCACCTTTGACAACACCCAATATGGCTAGAAAACTGATTCTCGTTGGCTTTCATGCTCTTCTAGTACTCCTCCTGTTGAACGCCTTTCTTTTCCAATCAGAAGCCCGCCAGCTGGGGGGCTCGAATTTTGGTTCTTCTCCGGATGGTGTGGACTTGGACGGTTCCTTCAACAGATTACACCTGCAGGGCACTAAGAATTCAGGGCCAATCAATGGCAGTCCAGGCCATAGGTCACGAAATGCTCAGTTTCGAGGACAGGTGAAAGAGTCTGGTCCGAGCCCTGGGGTGGGTCACGAGTACTCCAGGGGCATGCACAACTAGCTAGCTGGGTGCATTTGCCGGTCTACAACTCCTCAATCCATCGTCTGTTGGATTTACGTTTTCCCTCTCTCTTCGTTGCTGTTTTATCTTGTTATAAAATAATATGGATGGACGATCGATATTTGGAGTTGTGCTCTTACTCTATTGTGCAGTGATCAGATCTCCATACACTCTATGTTACTTTCCTTTCCAGTAAACATAATGTAATAACTCAGTTCTTATTATTTTTATCAGGTAGCTCTCATCAGATACTACCTAATATCAAATTCCCTTAGCATTATCGAATCATTTTTATTATCACCTCTTGCCAAATTTTCATTTATTAAAAATGCCTCAAAATTCCTTATTAAAAACAATGTAAAACTACATATATCTAACTCTTAAACTACATGCACTGAAACTCTCTTTTTTATTTGGAATGTCTCTGAAATTAGATTTCCATAACAAGAAGAATGGTTATAAGTTGCATTTCCTTCATTTGGCTTTTAGTGTTTAGTTTTCTGCTTTGAAAATTGAAATAGTTTCAGTTAAAAATATATTGTAGTAAAATGTCTGTGGATGTTTCGTGTTAGTAATCTTCCACTAAGCTTCAAAATTCAATCGTCACTATATGACACAAAGAGGTGGGGGGGCGGAACAGGTGGGCATTTTTCGATTGGAAGAATCTACGAACTGACATGTCGGTCTGGAAACCGACTCGTCGGTCATCTCAGAGACCTCGGCCAATAATTCTGCCCTCAACACCTTCGCATCTCCGCTAGTCTCCTCCGTGAACAACACCCTCCACCATTGTTGTGTTTCCTCCGGGATTGACCTGAAAAGTTAAGTTCCCACACCCATCACTGGCGCCGAGGTCGCAAAACCGAGCGAAATTGTTGAGTGCATCGCCATCATGGTTACAACCTAGCCGTAGCCGCAGGGTAGAATTGTGAAACCCAAGCTGAAATCATGATATCTAAGCTTAACAGAGCAACCAGAAGAATATGATTGATCCAGGTTAATTCTTTCAAATCCAAGCTGTGGTCTTCTTCATATCCGAGCTCTCCTTTTTTTTTTTTTTTTTGTGTGGGTTTTTTGTCCTCTTAGCGTTGCGTTGTTCGGCAGATTACAGTACAGATGCAGCCCTTCATTAAGGACGAAGGGAAGCGCACGCGTTGGCGCAGGTTGGGCTTTTCTGCGGCTTGTAAACGACTCAATTTGCCCACAAGGGAGAAGAAAGAACCCCTCAAAAGGCAGGGGGTACAACGTATACTCGAAATTTGCCATGATGTTTTCCTGTTTAACAACGTATACTCGAAAAATCAAATCCAGAAAGGATAAAACAATAATTTACAGAAAACGGCCCAGCCTTTATCATGTTTAGCAAATAATCTCTTTATTTTTATAATGAGATGAATATCAAATCAAGCAAGGACTTCTCAATACACTAGATTTGCATTATATGCAGTTTTAACTCTGTTTTTACAACTATTTTGCAGTCTAAACGTGTGACCACTAAGAGATAATGGAATAAACTTTACGTTATATCAAATCTCGTCCTTTCAAATCAACCAAGGGATCTACGAAAGATCAAAAAGAAAAAATTAATAAGGAAAGAAAAAAAAAGATTACAAGAACAAAAATAGAAAAGGCCTTTTGTTGGGCTTAGGGGGTACAAAAGTAGGGTGGGCCATTTTGACCAGGCCGCAATTTAGTCATCGGCTTTTCACTGGCGACGAGAGACCACCGCAACTTTTCCCGCATACTTTGGTTAAACCAAATTTATCAAAAGCAAAAAGCAGTACAAACGTACGTGCATATCACCTTCACCTTCCACTGTTTGTAGAAGTCCTTAGAGCGTTTTTTCAACCTTCTAGGAAAGCTTTTCTGAGGGACACAACGAAGATAAAGTTCTATTCAGAGCACTTCATTTCAATTTTGACCCATTTAAGGAATATGGTTCTTCAATAGAGTCCCGAATAATGATAGCACCAAATTCTTTATCATAAGACAATAGTCATAATAAACAAACAACGAGACTCACTACTAAAAGAAAAGACGAGCAAATTAAAAGTAAGCAGTACCTGTGTGGTACATTTTCACAGGGCCCTGAAACCACTATTCTAGGCCAATCCCTACTCCAGGGAAAATCATCCAAGTATGTCATTTCCTTCGTATTCATGCAAATGTGGCAATGGGATCCGAATACAAAAGGAAATATTTGACAAGGATAGATGAAGCAGAACTACTGCAGCAATGGCAGTAAGTTCAAAAGCAGTGGCAGTATACTAGGCATAAAACAACAAAATTTACAGTTCATAAGTCTAATAAGTAGGTGAAATCAGCAACAGTATTATCAAATAAAAGAGTCTGCCGTAGGAATCAGAAAGAGAAACAGAAACTAGGACTTGCTTCTGGTATGTAAAGCTGAACTTTCTAGAGAAGTTACGCACACACACACACATTCACGTTCAGGCTTCAGGCACAATTTCATCACAGAGAACCTAAATCTAGTGTAGTTAGAATAAATTAAATGCCACTTAGAACAAAGTTATAAATTACTTTTCACTTTACTTCTTTCTCTTGATCTGCGTTCATGGGGGAACTAATGAGCCAAATCTGCAGGAAGTTATTTCAATCAGTGTTTCATATGGGCAGAATTCAGGTTCTTTGTCCCCAAGCTAACCCCACTGGACAGGAGCCTAGTATAGTTGTTGTCTATACAGTATTTGTTCATCCCTATTTACATCCCAGTGAGCACAGCGTATAAACACAAAGCCTAATTCAACTGAATCTCAAACCCAAATTTACAGCTTACCCATGATTTGACAGAAACCATGTAACCTCCTCATATTTCTACTTTTCTTTGTTCTGTTGCTATGTCGACAACACTGTAAGATTTTGCTGAACTGAAGATGTCTCCATTTCTAACATCTTAATCTGAAAGATAATCAGAAAACCATAAATCAGTAGCAGGGGAAATCAAGCAGAGGACAGGCTTCTAAAGAAAATATGAACTGGAAGATTCCTACCATATAAAGAGGCCAAAGGAAGGGAAGATAAGCATATAAGAAAAGAAAGGAAATTAAGGAGGCTAATATAGAATAAAAAAAATTAAAAAGTTAAAAAAAGAGACCATTTCTTGAAGTTGTTTCATCACAAGAATGGCCTCACTCCTGTAAACTCATATTTCTATCCATATTATTATAACCTTCACAATGATTAATGGAACAGTCATTGTATTTCACAAATTGAAACTGATCAACCTCAGCCAGCTGTCTTGTTAAAGCTTTCTTGTTAAGCAATCACTTAATCTGTATCTCACTCATAGTTCTCTGTGTCAGAAACCAAAAGGAAAAATTAATATAGGCAACTCATAGTTCTCTCCATTGATATGTTAACAACAGAATCCAAAGAAGAATAAGAACAGTATTTCCAATTTTAGAAACATTCCTCCTTTTTGAGTGCATTTCAATCACTTCATGATCTTCCTGTCAAATGAATGCATTTTAGGACACAAAAAGATAAATGTAGATCACAATCATGATAAGGCATGGTACATACTCAGGGGAGACTTTCTTCCTTGGTGGCACCTTTCTCCTACTTGTTTCATGCAATAAAGCACCTGTATCAAGAAGAATGCAATCTGCCAATGTATTATTTTTACAAGCTCAAGATGCCGTCAGAGGTCATCCTGAACTTCAGGTATAATCACTAATTCTTCGAAAGGAAAAACCTACCCCACATCATGGCTAGCCATCATGGGTCCTACTGCCTTGGTTGAATATTAAGATCCACCTACGGCAAACAAAATGATTGTAAGCAAATGACTACAGCACTTTCTTGTTCAGGGATTCAGATTGAAGAGGCAACCACTATATGAGTTGAGAAAGGCACATGATCATTCCTTTTTAACAAGTCTTGACCTTGCAAATGCTAACGCAAACATCACTTTGGTTTTTACCAGGTGATATCACCTTTCTCCTAGTACAGGTCATATTCATGTTTACATTTTTTTTTAGTTGCACAACCTGCACCTATTATCAATGATCTATATATTCAGCCAAAATACCTAGGAGCTGAAATTTGGCAACAGAAAGAGAGGAGAAGCCCTAAGGCTGATGTATGACATCAAATCTGACCAATGAGAGGGGACTATGATATTGTGGGAATTATGATGTTGACTGAAAAAACAAGAAAAAGGAAAGAGCCCAAGTAGATTACATCTCCAAACTGAATCAGTCAATGACTTGGTGAGGATGGGCCGCAATTTCTTCCCGCAAAACAGCAACATTTATTCCATGCTTCATATGAAAAGCAAGTCAATGTACGTGAATGTTTATGATATGACTTGATGAACTATACTGAACAGAAACTTTAGATACCTCTTCACTTACATGAATTTGCAGTTTCTGGTGCTCATAAGCCAATAAATCATTTATATATTCGTTATAGATCTCCACATAGGGCATCCGCAAAAGGAACTCCCAATCCATATCCTAACATTTAAGAAGATCCAATGAAAAAGAAGGCTAAGAAATCTAAATCCAAATCCCTGTAATCACAGCCAACCTTCATTGTAAAAATTACTCTTTGCATGAGGCCCAATATGTCTGAGTAATGAAGAGAAGAACCCATTGAAGTATATGGACAAGCTGTCTAAGTATTTAAGACTTCAGAAATTCTAAACACATATATACAACAAATCAAAATCACCAAAAAAAAAAGTATAAACTATCAAATAAGACCAGCAATCATAAAATTTTCATTATCTTTTTTTTTTTTTAAATGCACTCAGAACTAATTAAATCTTTCTAAAAAAAAAAGAAAAAGCATAATTAACCACAGGCTAACCAGGAAAACAAAAAAATTCCGTCTTGTATCGTGTTAAACAAATCTTACACTGCAAGAGAGGAATGACCCCAGATTCAGTAGATGTTCCCCGCATTGTATGTATCTTTCCACTATCTGTTTGTCATAAGCAAACGCAATTACTACCTCATAGTACCAAATCAAATCATGGTTAGAGTTCAAACCCACAAATGTCAAAACCCATTTGGAACGGAGTAGCATAGCATAGAGTCTGAAACAAAAGATACTTAATATTGTAAATGACCCACACACAAATGCACGGACAGACAGCAATATTCAAGGTCAACACCTACAATTACCTGTCATGTTATAATAATTTGCAGAAACAAGGGGAATAAAAGAAGACAGATAATAACGGAATAAATCAAAATTCTGAACCTAATAATAACAATAATCGAGGAATCAAAACAACGAAATGCAGCTTAAAATCCAAGAACGAAGGTTCAAGAATTACAAGAAATAAGAATTAGCTAACCAAAGGTCGAGATGTAACGTTAAATCGACGAACGGCAGCAGAGACTATTTCTTTCGTACGAGCTCTGTAAAACCCTTGGGTTTTGTACTCTTCCCCTGAGACTCTATTTACCAGCACCAAAACACAAGAACTTATGAACAAGATTCAGAGCAAACAAAAAAAGGAAAAAGAAAGAACGGAAGCTCAAGATCTTTAATCTCGAAAGGAAACAAAAGATCCGAAATTAAAAGACCAAAAAAGAAAAAACAAAAGAGTTGGAGAGAGCACCGAACTCGAACTTGGTGGAGTGGTTGAGGAAGAAGATGAAGTTGCCGGAGATCCACCAGGGAATGGCATTCGTGTCCTCGGCCGGTCTCGCACGAACCATTACGTGTTATTCTTTCTCATTCGAGGGAGAGAGAATGGTTTAAATAGGAAAACAAAAAAAGTAAAGAAAAAGTAATTAAAAGTGGAAAAAGAAAAAGAAAAAGAAATTAAAATCCAAGAAAGGAAGTTCAAGAATTAGAAGTAAAGAAGAATTGAGGAGCCAAAGGGTATCGATGTAGCTTTGAATCAAGGAGATTAACAAAGAATCAATGAAGCGAAACTGGTAAATGTACCGTTAAATCGACGGCGGCAGCGGCCACGATTTTTTTCGTACTAAGTCTGTAAACCTCTTTGGTTTTGTACTCTTCTCCTTACACCTTAACTATCAGCACCAAAACACAAGGAAAAAAAAAAAGAAGAAGAAAAGAAGAAGAAGAAAGAAATTAAGAAAGAAAGCTCAAGATCTTTAATCTTGAAAGAAAGAAAAAAGGAAAGATCTGAAATATCAAAAAAAAAAAAAAGAATGAGCGAGAGAGAGAGAGAGAGAGAGAGCACCGAATTCTAACTTGGTGTAGTGGTTGGAGATGAAGATGGAGTTACTGGAGATCCGCCATGGACTGGTCTTCACGTCCTCGGACGAACCGTTGGATTCTCTCCGTTGGAGGGAGAGAAGAGAAAGAAAAAGAAAGGCATTGCACTGGGAAACTTCCCGCCCAGACCACTCTCTCTCTCTCTCTCTCTCTCTGTGCTTTCTTGAGGCCCAAGGACGAGAAATGAGGCCCAAGGCCCAGAAAATATCTTGGGCTCAGCGAGCCCAAAATCACATTGGGCCAAATTGACCCAGGCCCCAATTCAGTCGCGGGCTTCTGGCCGGCGACCAGAGACCACGGCAACAATCAATCACATTTGCGCTGTTTGCTTCCAAAAGTATTCCATTGTTTTAGCTGTTCATATTTTGATTCTAGTAGTTTGTTTTATGCCTTATAATTATTTTTTCCAAGATCTCAGAATTTCAATCAAAACCCCATTCTTGACTTTTACAATCCCCCAGATATTTCGCATCTCTTTGTCCTGAATTCCCGAGTAGGTGGTGGGATCCTGAATTCCCGAGTAGGTGGTGGGAACACAACTATATCTTCTAAGTCATCTTTCTTCTAATTCTTTTTGTACCTGGACTGCAACTTTCTGAATTAGCAAAACAAGGCAGCAATGTAGAAACAAATTACCAAAGGTCTTGGGATGTAACGAGTTTGGTGAAGTCGTACGTTGACCTCGAAGTTTAAAAAGTTCTTTTCAGTTTGTTTGACTGTGATTTGGTTGTCTTTGGCTGTGATTTTTTATAGCCATCTCTGCTTTGAGTCCTGGTAAAGCGCGTTCGGATGATGCTTGTGATGACGACAAAAATCAATATATATATATAACAAGCATATGTTCTTGATTAGTTTGACTAGTTCCATGCTATTTTTAGTTGTTGATGATAACGAACCAAATAATTATTTCTTATTGAAGACTAACGGCCTTTTCGTCTAAATGCCCTAACATTAATCCTTGTCTTTCACTAGCTTCTGGGTATCCCAGTCTTTTGTCCAAATATGAATCGCATAATATTTAACGAAAATTAATGGAAAGTTAAATGAATTCTTAGTTGACAACTAGACCTGCGAATGAGCGATTTGGAATTAATGCAGATGAATCAGACCTTTTTACTTTTCTTTTCTTCTCTTCTTCTTTTTTCTTTTTTCTTTTTTTCCCTTAAATGTCTTAGAGTGCCATTCACCAACCGAAACTCTCGACAATGGCATAATGGCACGGGCCGCCGGCAGTCCCTGCTGGCATAGAACAAGAGTTTCTTTTGACTTTTTTTGAATATTGAAACAAAAACTATTTATATAAGATCAGGTTGATGCGTCCAAATTATTTTTAAATAAAATAAAAATATCATAATAATATTAATTATCATATAAATTTAAATTATTGACATTTTTTCAACACTTTATTTCATCTTTTTTATGAAAAAAAAAAACTTATGATCTGAGTAATAACAATTATAAATAAATTTTTCCTACAATCAATTACAACGTATTAAATTTAAAACTCATGGGCGACCTCACATATAAAATTTTGAGTTGATGCGCCCAATTTCAGTGCACATAACCTTGATTTTCCTATTTGGGTTGCTTTCATTTGGAGTTGTTATCCTTCTTTTGTCACAAAGAAATAGAGTTCTCTTAAAGGGTTAGAAAAACCAACAAGCAAACAAACGTGCGCTTAAACAATTGAGAATTGGGGTCTCATTCCCTTACCTTAGAATGAGTGGCATCCTATAATCCTATTTCCTATTTCCAAACATTGCCCCGAGGAATTATGGTGTCTTTAGAAGTTGGAACCTTTACAAGATACCGAGAGTTGTGGTAGTGAGTAGGCGAGCAAAGCAAATCACGGAGACGGGCCGATGGGCCATTAGTTTCCGTGAAACCCTTTAAAATTTCTATCTTTTAGGCTTCAATCTTAAAAATCTAAGTATAAAAAGAAGTATGATATAGATATATTTATTGTGTAATTTAAGATTTAACGACCTCTTTCTGTAAACAAGAAAATAATTTTCACCTTTTTCCGGGAAAAGACGAAACAAAATTAATCGAAAGTTGCGGTTGTTGGGCAGTTGGGCTACTATGATCTGTCTTTATTATCGGTATCAAGTCAGCCGCGACAACATGGCTGCTCCCTTAAAGGTTCAGGTAAGTATATATAACACACGGTATCAGCCGGACGACTGAATCCTCTTCACCAACTCTACTTCAGAAATAGGAGATAATGTATAGGTAGGGTTTGTTGAAGAATTCGTTATTATTATTATTATTATTATTATTTATGGAGGAACTCAACCGTTGATAATGATATCTCTTGCAATGATTATTGATTGTCACGATTTCTATTGAATCTGTTAAGATGTCACCGCACCAGTCAAGCATGCATCAGTATACCCAGCAAAGGGAGGTTGAAGGGTCACTATCTACAAGAACATTTTTCTTCACGAATGTTCATTCTTACGCATTTACTTATCTAATGTCGTGTATCAATTCAACCCGATATGTAGAATTAGACAGAAATTTTATCTCAAATAACCTGGGATCACAAGCATATATACTTTTCTTTTTTTTCTTTTTTTTTTTTCTGTCAGCATAAAATTTTAGTTGGAATTGTCCCTCTCTGTTTTCCTTTTTTGTTAATCCGTAATACAGAGAATTAAAATGGGTGCCGCCTACTCCTGCTTCTTTAGTGAATTTAAGAAGAAAACTGTATTTTTCTAAAATATGATGCTTCTGCCCGATGATAAACTAAACAAGAAGGAAGAAGGGCAGAGTGGTCCCTGCAATTTGCTTCAGCTTCTGTTTTCTAGTTTATTGGCCTTGGATATCATTCACCCCGGACAGCATGCTCCACCATTCTCAGACAAACAATTCGTTAAATCGCAACTGCATCATGCGCCCATCGAATCTTTTTTTCTTTTGTTTTTTTTTTTTCTTTCAGTGATAATCGGTGAGATTGCTTTACAACGATAAAAATTCTAGTCGTGACGTGTGCATTACGCACCCTCCTGTCACGCAGTGCTTTGCCACCCATTTGTTTTTCCACTCAATTGCCGACTCAAAACTGGGTCAATCAGAACCGTTCAACTTTTGTTGAGTGGGCCATCGATGGTGTTCAACGATAAAATTGTTAGCCAGTAATGCCATTTGTACGTGGAACACGTCGGCCTGATTCCACTTTTAAAATGCTATTGTTGTACTGACTGATAATTATCGTAAAGCAAATTGATCGCTCAATAATGTTGACTACGAGGTTGTGCCGGGCAGAATCAGTAAGGCAGAAGATCGCCATCCCGTACTAACCTCACCTACCGCAACACGGGCCCCACTGCTGAGATGTCACTTCACAGCATTGCCAACCGAGCTCTTGCATCCGACTTCTGTCTACATTTTTTCTGCTTCGGACGGAGAAAGCTGGGGATTTTTACTGTGTATAAATAGAAGCTAGCCCATGGAGTTTTCCCATTGTCCACAAAAACTCATATCCAATATTATTGTTTTTAAAGTGGATTGAGAATAATGGACAGCCTTGCAACTGAGAGGACAATTGTTGGGTGGGCTGCAAGAGACCCATCTGGGATCCTCTCACCTTATACCTACACTCTCAGGTGATTTTGAATCTTGATTTTTGTGTTTTTTTTTTCTTGTTTTTTTTCAATAGATGGTCTTTTTTTTATTCTGCTCTTGATCTTATGTCTCAATTCTCATGCTTTGATTTTTGGACATTTTTCTCTGCAGAAACACAGGTCAAGAGGACGTTTTTGTCAAGGTTCTTTACTGTGGAATCTGCCACACTGATCTGCACCAAATCAAGAATGATCTTGGCATGTCACGCTATCCCATGGTCCCTGGGTACCAATCCTCAAAACCCATCTCTGTATTTGCCCAAGAACACTGAGCCGCACACGCACAAAGATTATTGTCTTTTAGTTTTTGTTTCTCATAGTGTTTGTTTCTTGGACATTTAGCCATGAAGTGGTTGGCGAGGTGGTGGAGGTGGGATCCAATGTGACCAGTTTCGGAGTAGGAGATATTGTTGGTGTTGGGGTTGTCGTTGGATGCTGCAGGGATTGCCGTCCGTGCAAATCAGACAACGAGCAATACTGCAACAAGAAAATCTGGTCTTACAATGATGTCTACACCGATGGCAAACCCACCCAAGGCGGCTTTGCTGAATCCATGGTCGTCCATCAAAAGTAAAAAAGAAGAAAAAAAAAAAAAACCCTAACTTCCCCATTTTCCCCTTTCAAACGATTATTTTGATAACCCATTTACCTAAGCAACAATTTGTGCCTTGACTAATAAAGTTTTGTTCTTTGATCAGATTTGTGGTGAAAGTGCCCGATGGGATGTCACCAGAACAAGCAGCACCGCTATTGTGCGCTGGGGTGACTGTGTACAGCCCACTAAGCCACTTTGGACTGAAGGAGAGTGGGCTGAGAGGAGGGATATTGGGGCTTGGAGGAGTTGGGCACATGGGGGTGAAGATTGCAAAGGCAATGGGTCACCATGTGACTGTGATTAGCTCTTCTGAGAAGAAGAGAGAAGAGGCTTTGGAGCATCTTGGTGCTGATGACTACTTGGTTAGCTCAGACGCAACTAGAATGCAAGCCGCAGCTGACTCCTTTGATTATATCATTGACACTGTGCCTGTGTTTCACCCTCTTGAACCTTACCTTTCTCTGTTGAAACTTAATGGGAAGTTGATATTGATGGGCGTTATCAACACTCCTCTCCAATTTGTCACACCTATGGTCATGCTGGGTGAGCCTCTCTCTCTCTCTCTCTCTCTCTCTCTCTCTCTCTCTCTCTCACACACACACACACACACGCACGCACACACGCATACGCGAATATGTAAGTTTCATGTGTCCTTTTGAGTAACACTTTGACGCTCAAATTTGTTTTGCTCCATATCTTATATCTGGAGTCTCTCTAACTTTGCTGACTAGGGTTCATGGGGAAGATTAAAAATTTGTGTAACCTTCAAATTCACTGCAAGTTCTTCACAAAGACTGAAAATTGCTATTTCTATTTATTTAAGTCCTTTATATTGTGTTTGCTCTGGTTTCTGAAATTCTCTGAAAAGTCCAGCTCCTCAAGTAATTTTTAATTAGGGAGAAGGAATTGTCCTCCTCTTTGGAATCTGATCATGAGTGCTTTTTTTTGTCTTCTCGGGCAATTTT
Organism: Bruguiera gymnorhiza; assembly: GCA_020883675.1. Classification (NCBI taxonomy): domain Eukaryota; kingdom Viridiplantae; phylum Streptophyta; class Magnoliopsida; order Malpighiales; family Rhizophoraceae; genus Bruguiera; species Bruguiera gymnorhiza. The sequence continues at coordinate 6,110,993 of JAIRCJ010001062.1, read as the reverse complement.
TAATTAGGGAGAAGAAGCATAACAGGGAGCTTCATTGGAAGCATTAGAGAAACAGAGGAAATGCTTGAGTTCTGCAAGGAAAAGGGCTTAACATCCACTATTGAAATCGTAGAAATGGACTACATTAACACTGCTTTTGAAAGGCTCAAGAAAAACGATGTCAGATACAGATTTGTTGTCGATGTTGCTGGCAGCAAGCTCGATCAATAAACAAAAAGACTCGTGAATCAAACCAACCCATCGTACTAAGATACCATCACTGTTCCCTTTTTCTGCGTTTCCTTTACCAAAGGTTTACCGGTATGCCTTAAAGGATAAGTATATTTCTTTTCCTAATTTTTTTTAATTTCTTTAATGTAATCTTGAATATTTGAGTGATTTTACTTATTATTCCATTTCGATTGACAACATTTATTGACAAAAGATAATTTAATTGTTATAAAAAAATCAAAATATATAAAATCAGAATATTTAACATCAAAACATAAATACTAAATACTTTATTTTTCAATTAAATCCCTTATATTTCAATGTATTATGTGTTCCAATCTTATTTTCCTCTCGCTTGTTTTAATAAACTTCTCTCTTGTGCATTGATATTTATATTTTTATCTTGGAAGTCTTCGCCACTTTTTACTTCCAAAACATCCATAATTACTTCAATTTCTTGAATTTGATGCTCCTCAATGACTTCACAAGAAGACTTATGTTCACAAATCAAATCCTCCGTATCAATCAATTGCTGCTCTACTTGATTTTTCCCATCTTCCCCAACTTCTTCTGCGATATTACGCATTTTCTTCTTCATTTTCATTATTTTGCCTCTCTTTTATCTTCTTCTGTTTCTTTCTCCTAGACCCTCCTCCTCATTTTCATTTTTTAGAACAGGTGCTTCCCAGAACTTATTAACAAGAAAAACCATCCTTAAAGAATCAGATTTGCACCTCATCAATAACAGAGTGTTTTTGGGCATTATGCATATTGTCTCCCATTGTCTCCCCTTCTAGCACACTCACATTGGCTCCCTCCAGTTCTATTCTCTGAATTTAATGTTTTTAAAAACGTCTCTTGTAATTCTTCTTTTCTCTACTCTCGTATCTTTTTTGGGTTTCTCCAATCACCAACTTTATTTCTCTCCTTTGCCCATCTCCTTCTTGTACTAACACCAACTACCGACAAAACATTGCTCAACAAGCAAGAGCTACTTTTGGAGGTAACAAACACCAATTTGGAGACGAAAACATGGTTTCAATTGAAGATAGGGAGTTGCAATCAAAGAATAGGGTATTGGTATTTAAATTGGAGTGTCAAATATCCTACTCTCACCTAATTTGATATATATTTTTTATTTATAAATTTTCAAATTTAATTTATGTATAAAGATGATGATCAAAATGTCTTATATCAATGCTTGTCCTCAATTGAAAGAGAATCATAATATTTATAATTAAATTGAAATGAGTCAAATGTTTATAATTATATTAAAAAAAATAGAAGGTTTAATACTACAAATATGTTTATCCCAGAAATTATAAAAACAATAATCAGTGGATTGTGGGCTCTGTTAGCTCAGTCCCCTGTAACTTTGTCTCTTGTAATAATGAAAGAAGCCAGCCATTGTGGATAAAGAAGAATGCAATTTGTCATCTACGGCAGCATGGTTTTGTTGACTATGTTTATCTCGAGGGTTTAATCATAATCTTTGACACATTGTCCTGTTAGGGACGTGGCAATAAATTGTGATTGAGAAAATTTTTTATGGATTATAAAATGTGGACATGCGTGCGCGTGATTACGTTATTGAAGATAAAGGATATTCTCAGTGCACCAAAGGGTCAAGTGTTAATGTTTTACTATTTACAAGAAATTGTTTCTATCATTCGAAATGTGCCTTTCAAGGCACGAAAGAGTAATTGAATTGGATATGCGTACCTTTTTTCATATTTCACATTTTTATATCCGATGCGTCCTCTTGTTTCAAAAGTCAAGATCCCTGTCCCAATTTAGACTTCTTTTAGCCAGAGGTGCTACAATAATTCAAAAGGCCAATCGGATAAAAGTAAATATACTACAATTGTCAGCTTTCACTTGACAATAGTAGGGAAAAAATATATACAAAAGAATCAAGGTATACCAGATGAAAGCAGATAAACCTACACATTAACAATATTACTCCTCCAGGCAACATCTTGTCAAGTAGCTCTTTCAAAAACACGACATCAAAACTGACTGAGATGAATATTGGAATTTTCCCGATCGCAGAAAAATACTTTCCTTATCCTCACCATCTTTAGCTTCCATTGCCTTTACTAGAGCCTCAACTACCACCACCCACTCTGCCACTTCACCGTATTGGTTGTCGTTGTTAATTTAGGCGAGGAGTTGGGTTATGGCGCTGACATTAACCTGTTAGCTTGGTAAGTGTCTGGAGATGCCACCCGGCGGCTTTGTGTAGACTCAATCATCACTCTCAGTGATTTCGTGTCGTACCAAATTCACTTTTGAGTTTATGCGGCTGCGTCAACAGCCGCAATCGCCATTCCTCCGAATCAATGTCCGGACAGGAAACGCTTGCATGATCTAACGATGAATTACCACTCTTAAAATGTTAAAAAAAAAAAAAATCATTAAGAACTAAAAAGTAATTGCGCGGTGAAGGTGTCAGTCAACCTCTCAATTTCCGAACTTTTGTCGATTATGCACGGAATTAGACAGGATAAAAAAACGAAATCGAGATTTTCAATTTCAAAAATTAGGAGGTGCTTGTGGTTCTGGCATGACTTGACATTCAACTGTTGGCGTCCATAAGCCTGGACAAGCCTTTCTTGTCTTCTTCACAAAACCCATTAATAAATGTACTACCGATGGCTTGTGCGAAGGTCCCCATCAGTTGTGGTGGGGGGGGGGGGGGGAGGAATTTGACAGGGTTAGATGTTAGGTTTCTCCAACAACCATTTCGCTCCCTGAAATCTTGTTGGAATTTAGGGATTGAGACGCGTTAGTTAACAAAAAGAAGACGAGACGGTCAAAGCAAACTGCGAACGTCTTACCTAGCCGACTAGCGGTATCCTGGTTCCAATTCATCCGTGGCAACTTTTGTCTTGGTAAACAAAGGCATGCACCAAGGCCACCTTGATTGGCAGGACAGCTATAATCATAAAACCTGGGCAATTGAATTTTCCAAAGGATGCAACTGCACCCGGCAGCTACGAAGGATGATGCCTCGGCTGGACTGGGCATTCGAGCATTTGTTTTGGCCCATCAAGGGCCTAATTAGAGGTGAAACTTCGCTGCTTTTACGGCGGTGACTGGAGAGGTTTACCTTTCTGTGAGAGTAGGAGCCGACTGTGGACAATTAACCATGGACTGCAACTACCTCGGCATTCTGGATTCAAGATGGTAAATGGTTTTAATTGTTTTGCAAATATTTGGGAAGATGCAACGGTTAGAGCCATACCCTTCGCCGTTGGGTGTTCTGCGAATTTTTCCCTGTTCACTAGAACAAGACATACGCTTTTCTTCTGCTAACATCAATTTGCCTTGCCCTTATCTTCAAACACACAGCTATAATTGTTTCGAGCGATAATCGATGTAACTTAAATCATCAACAGGCATGACTCCAAGAAAGAGATTTTCCCATACTGGTATATGTACTATAGTAAGATTTGGAAAATTCGAGTAAGTTCCACATTCAAAAAAAGCCCCATCAAACCCAATTATGGAGACAAGATCCATGGAATCCAACTCCCCAAAGATGCAAATCAAATCACATTCAATAGACATTTGGTCAATCATCCTGGCCACCTAAAATATTCATCTACCCAGGCTTCGTTCAGTCTCGTTTCCACTCACAACGGAAACTGGCCTACTGAGAAATCTTGAACTATTTTTCATTTTGCAGCACTTCTTCAAGCAAATGAAATGATTGCGACTTTATGCCTGTCTCTTAGCTATCCTCGCTGTTACACAATGTTCCGACCGAAATGTCAGCCCTAGTAAATCATAGTCTTTGACTGAAGTACATGTTCATAAAATATCTTGAAGGATTGAAGCCACTTAATATCACTGCACATCAAAGAGCAAGATCTTTAAGCTACAATTGAAAAGAGAGGAAAGAACCAATGAAATATTGCATGCCATACTTACAAATAGGAGAAAAGACAATGACCACACCGATTGGATACAAGAAAAATGTCGTCCTCTCCAAAAAAGGTAAAACTGCATTCAATTTGAAGATATTATTATCATATCATTTGATGAAGGTAATTTCCATGTAAAAATTCAAAGAAAAAAAAAAAACGTTAGCGAGGGCTCCAAATTGTGTCTTATGATAATATTTAGCCGGATGCCACACAATGACATTACAGGAGGATTTTGAAAACAAAATAACTTCCCAGTACAGCACCACATCAAAAACTGCCATTCTGTTGCACCACATGTTGCCAAGATGTGAAAAATAAAAGTAAAACACTAAAAGAAGCTTACCATCATAGCCCAAAAAGTTGAGATAATGATAGTAGGAGGCTGCCACCATGAAGAGCAAGTTTGACAGCAATACAGGTATGAATCCATGGGCTACAAATACAGGCGAGAGAAAATAATGCGTAACTGCCACAAAATCCAAGATTTCATTAGTCGCTGTCAAACTAAGGTTTGAAACAAAGAGGAAGAGAGAGAAGATGCATAGGATTGAGAAAGAAATCAAAAGAAATTACCATAAAGCATAACAAACATGGGAAAGAAGGAATTGCAGTGCACATCAAATGCATAGAGCCTTCAAAAAGGGCCAAGAGGAGTCAGACCAAGCAGACAAACATCATTGTAATAGAATTTATTAAAAAAGGAAAAATAAAAAAAAAACCTGTAGTTCTTACAAAAGGAATGAAAAGTAAACAACATTAAAGATAGGTACAGCCACTCAGGAAGCAGAAGTTTCTAGACTTGCCATTCAACACGCTGCTCAACCACATGACTATTTGGGGCCTCCTCCCGAAGGTATGCATTTGTTAGAAACCTGCACAGAATGGACACATGAAGTGACTCATGCATGGAGGCCTTAATAACCAAGAAGAGAAACAACTAAATCTCTACTATGAAAATATTAGTCACAAACAAAAATAACTAAAACCTTACTCATCATTTAATGACTCCTAAGGAGAAAAACCAGAAATAACAAGAAGAAGAAGGAAAGAAGACCGACCATTTCTTTCTTTGATAAATGCAATTACCCTAGACAAGTGTTTTGTGGCTCAAATATAACTTGGTTATTAAGAGTTCCATATAAGCTTTAAGTTCATCCTACGCACTTAAGATACTTTAAATCAGCCTCATAGTTTCACCTTGTGCCACTTAACATCACATGTAGAGCAGGTAAAGTTCGCTGCTAGACACAAGAACCCATGGTATTTAACAGGGGCATGTCACTACCATAACAATGTAGAGTAATGGCTCTTACCAACAAAATGTAGCCAGAACTATGCCAGTCATTAAGAAATGGACAAGCAGTACAGAGATAACAACAAACACTGCATGTCCAGCACTATGGTCATACCTGAAGAAGAAACAGAGCACGAAAAATAAGATTGATCATTAGAGTAGTACTTCAACAACTAACTGCAAGGGAGAAAAAACTGTAAAGCATGACAGTTAATATGTTGGAAAAAAAATCCCAATGCTGAGCCACAATGATTCTCAATTTAAAAACTGGTTAACAAGATGCAGCAACACCTAATTATACATGTGAAGTTCACACAGTTGCTCAATTTGCGAGAAGCTGAGCGTAGGAATTTCAACATTGCCACATAATATCATACACATAACATCACAAACAGAATCCAACAGAAAAGCTCCCAGAAGGGTGGGCTTCCAATGGGGAAAAACAAATAAAAACTTGAATCTACTTGCTCAATGATGACATAAAGACACATGATTTCACATTATTAGTAGTGCTGTGCCTCCACTGGAATTATGGAGTTGACTTACGCAGCACAATAAGCCAAAGTTGCCACTGCCAGAAGGAGGCTGCAGATTACAACAAAAGCAGGATCGTCACGTGCCCATTGATTCTTAGTTTCTGAGACAAAGTGCAAAAGACAACTTTTCAAATTACAGAGCAAGAATGCATTATTACGCATCTCCAATGAGTGCACTGAAGGCACATCTCAAACGAGTAACTTCTGACAATGAAAAAATCTAGTAAATAGTTGCATGAATGCAAAAATGTCAATGATCCATTTCTTTGTCTCCACAATAACCAGAGTGCCCATGTTTAAACGATATTGAGTTCTAAACATTCAAGAAGCACCATACTGACAGGAATGATGTTTCAAATCAATTTTAGAATTCTTTCTTTTCAAAATTTTCTTTTATTGAACTCAGAGTTCCAACATGGAAGATAACCAAATAGGTTTATGAGATTTGTTTGTCTTGAGATTACATGAACTAAATTTATCGAAGGGTAAAACCAAGTCTCATGAGCATTTTGCAACGCATGCCTGAGCAACAAGACAAGAGAAAGAATGTTGTTATCGACACTCTTGGTGGTTTTACATTGTTTTATCATGCAGACTGGTTAATTGAAAAAGGATAAAGGGCTAAACTGCCAAGAAGTTAATTAAAGAGTACATTCTAGACAATATATCTGATGCCGGCCTACGTGGCTAAAACAAGTTATCATTGGGATATTACCACTCAGCATTACCATTTCAAGAACAATTAAAAGCCTCAGGAATAAAAGCCACACTGTTTTTGCTCTTGCAATATCAATAGTGATGCCCTAATCAGCAAGCTAGGGGATTAAAATTCAAAACATAGCTGCAAAACTAGATTTGCTAGAACTTCAAGGAAAATGAACTTACGCTTGTGATACTTAGTGTGCTGATAGCTGCACCCATTGAAATTCGACCACATGCAAAACACACCGCAACTTAATCAGAAATTGGGGAGTAACAAAATCAATGGAGTCCTGTCAGATTAGACTCCTTAGAGCCATGCAAAGTTGATCAGAAGTAACACGATAAAGCGCAAATGTCTTGACAATGCTTATTAACAGTTAAAAAAACGACATTAACCACCATAACTGTAAACCAAGCACGTTGCTAATTAACTAAAAACGACAACATCGATCAAATGGCAACAAAAATGAGACAGCAGAAACAATTAAGGAAAGAAACCTACACAACTTTGGGCGAGGTGCAAAGGTGAAACATTTGCCAGAATGTGTATTCGATGTCCATTTGTTGCCACTGCGCGATAGAGAGAGAGAGAGAGAGAGGCAGAAAATTAAGATCTGATTGCAAGAACTCTAAGCAGAACAAGGAATCCAGAGTATTATATTTCAGCTAAAAAAGCAAGAGTAACTACTGCGAATTCTGAAATTTAATGCAAAAAATTGGATCCAACCGGTAGAGATCCGATCCAGAGAGCAACGAGAGAGAGAGAGAGGGAGAGAGAGAGAAAGGACCTTGACGATTCGTCGGAGATACTGAGGGAATACCGGATTAGGTCGAGATGCGGAGGACGATGCACGCCCTTTCGACGTCGTTGGCAACATCTCCTCTTCCCCCCCGCCTCTCTCTCTCTCTCTCTCTCTCAGAATCCAATGGATACTTCAACTTCTTCCTTTTTACCTCCTCCGAGGTCGATCGGAGATCTGTGGAGAAATTTTAACAGCCCAGCCCTTCCTTCGCTTTCTCCCGGCTGCAATGGCGATAAAACGTGGCCATGATGTCTTTCCTGCCCCCCTCTCTCTCTCTCTCTCTCTGGGTTCTGGAGTTTCTTGGCAATTGCGTTGACGGATAGACCCGTTTGGAGCAATTGTAATAATGGGCTCCTTTTGGGCCTAGGCTTTAGCTTGGACTGCCTGCTTTCTTATAACGCTGGGCTCCAGCCTATGGATAGAGCTGTGAAACCGCCCACATCAATGACGTTGATGGCTTGGATCGCTCATGGAATCTAATCGATTAAAAAAATCTAAATAAAAAGATTGAATGTTCTCCGTAGGATGGATAAATCTTTATTTTTATTTTTTTTTCAAATGCGCTAATACTCTTTATTCTTTTCCTTAAACGCTGCCGTTTCTTGATTTTCTCCCTCCAGCCTCCATTCATGCCCTCTCCTCACTCATAGTCCCAGCGTCGACCGGCGCAATCGGAGATTCCATCCCTCCTCGTCGCATCTCCGTCCACCAAGCCCTCGGCGGCGGTGGCGGAGGCGGCGGCTCAGGTCTCTCTCTTCCGGTTTCCGTATTTATGGACAAGGAGGTACGTGTGTCGTGACAACGACATGAAAGTGGTTCGAGTGGATGATTTATTTTCGGTAGATCCGATCGCAATTGTCGACATTTTATGAGTTTGAATTTGATTCGATGATATATATATATATATATATTCAAATTAACTTGTACAATTCTTTTTGTGGGACACCGATATGTATGAGTAGTGGCTGATGTGCTGTTATGGAAGAAATGGATTCTGGGCATGCTAGTGCTGGTTTCAGCAACGGCGCTGTGGGTTGCTGTTCGAGCGAGCTGGTTACAATCTCTTAATCATTTGTGGCCAATGTTTTGATTCTTCTCATTTTTATTCTCTTCTTCTGGGCCAAGTCTGCTTCACTTCTTAATAGGTACTTTACTCTAGAAATCATCTCTTCTTGTTTTTACACTACAGAGTCCATAAGGAGAGCTGTTCTATTAGTTTCTTTTTTTTCTTTTTTTTTTTTGAATTTCTCTCCATTTTTGTTGCATTTTTTTCTAAAAAAAAAAAAAAGAAAGAAAAATGAAGTTTGATTAGTAATGAGTGTTAGGCCACTGCCACCAGTTCCAAATCTGGAGATATCGGAGGAGACTGGTGCGCAGGCTGCTCATGTGATTCAAGTGTATGTCAATCGGGCACTGTCAATTGGGCGTGACATTAGAATCGGTAGAAATCTCAAGCTTTCTGCTCAGCTTAAGAGACATTTTTTTCTATACTACTTTCCTCTATCTAGAACCTGGACATGCCATTGATTGATCACATTTTCGGGGTTTTTTTTTTTCAGCATGGTGGTTCTTCAGGTTGCTCTTGCGTTGTGGGTGAAATCTTTCCTTGGCAGTCTCTTCAACTTCCTGACTCTTGCCTTCATCGGTGAGTTTTTTTTTTTTTTTACTGTTGATTAATGTTTCTCTTAACGTGGATTAGCTAAGAGCTTGGTAAATATTAATGTCCTTATGTCTGCTGTAGGTGTTCTTCTTAGTCTAGTGGTCCCTGTTGTGTGTGACAAATACCAGCATCACATTGATGAAAAGCTGTCTGCAACACATAATTTCATCCACACAGTGTAGGAAAATAGATGATAGCGTCCTGAAGAAGATTCCATTGCCATCAAACAAGGAAAAGAAGATTCAGTAGGTTAGTCTCCGGATTTTTTTTTGCTTTTTTGGCAGCAACGATGGATATTCTCATCCTTGATTTGGTGCTTGGCTACTTGTTCGCTTTTAAAGGCTGTAGACACCATATAGATGGTGTGGCTGTTAGACCCTTATGCTCATTCGAGATTAGCATGTTTCGATAGGACAATTAATGAAATGTGGGTTGTAATTGTAGCTGAGTCCTGTGAGAACTCAATACAAGACTCCATATTCACTGATACGGTATTATTTCTGGATTTTGATTTCTTGCTCTCCCTCTCTCTCATTCTTGTGCCCTTTTTCTTTCTTTTTTTTTTCTTCTTTCTGTCCTGTCGTTTCTGTTTTAGAGCATTGAACGAGCATTTGCTCGCAGTGGTCCGGTAGCTTTTTATCCTTTTTGGTACATAGGGAGAAAGAGAAGCAAAAGCAAAATACATACAATCAGAGTACATGAAAGCACAGCCATTCTGATAACGACAGTTAACGCTTAATCTTGTTTCCAGGACAACTTTGTATATCCTCTTCTCTTGTGAGATGTGACTACAACGGTTCTGGAAGAAACAACAGATTGGATAAGCGCCAATCTACAATGGATAAGACTTTTTATCGTCTCAACTGAAAGCGGTTCGTAAATAGTTTGAAAAATTGGTGACACATGTTGGGTAAGCTTTGCTTCAACCTTGAAAATTCGCTGCAGTATACATGTGAAAGTCACTCGCATTTCTAAGAACTGTACGTATGTAACCACATGCATGAAGTGCCATGTACAATACAGTAGCAATCCTCATCACACAATTAATCTGTTAAAAGATCAAATGGGTATGGCCTGTTTTTTGGTACGGTATGGGTATGCACTTTCAAAGGCACAAAAAACTACCCGAAAAAAAAAAAAAAGCTTCAACGATTGATCATTCAGATTTCGAGAAATTTTTAGAAATAGAGACAATGTTAGACTTTGGACCACCCTTTCCCAGTTCAGAAGCTAGCTCGGTCCCCCGACCTTTTAGCCTGCCCGTGATTTTGGTCTACCTCCTAGGAATCTGCTAATGTGGTCAGTCAAACTTGGCGCCAAGTTTTAAGAAGAAATGAAAATGGAGGCACGCACACTGGCACCTTCAAATGAGTGGCTAAGAACCTAATGGTGGAGGTTCCCGGACTTGGTTTTCCAAATCACGCCGTGTATATCAAATTGTTCAAGAAATTCCTTTTTTCTTTATTTCTTGGGGTTTCTTGTTTATGATTTGTCTATGCGCTTGTAATTGTGCCGTGTGTCACCTAAACTTCTCTTGTATTGAGCATTTGGTTTGTTTTAATACAATTGTTTCCAAATAGCTCCTAGGATATCTGTTCCCTCTTCATGCATACGGAGGATTTTCGTGGGCGTGGACGCACGTTCTAGCTCCAATCGTTCTGGGGCTTCCAGTCAGAGAAAGAAATCTGGCCAGGAGCTGATACACAAATTGTGTTGCACAAATTAGCATTTTCCCCAAAAATAAAAAGATTAGACAGGCCCATTTCTGTTTGATGTCGTGGTTTGGTTTCAATCACCTGAGTCGGATTTCGCACACGGTCTAAAATCAGCATTACATGCCCAAAGTGGTTTGTTTAAAAGATGAAAATTTATTTTTTGAAAACACTCTAATAATTAACAACTTAACTTAGAACTCAATCTTCAAAATTTCGAATTTTAATGTCGAGGAGGGGTTATAGAATTTATGAAAATGAGAGAAAATTATTATTATCATATAATTTATAATTTTAATAAGACAAAAAAAAAAAGAAAGAAAAAGAAATAAAAGAGATTTTTGCTAGATTCAAAAGGTATGCGAATTTTGTGTCTGACTAGTCGGGTTGTTATTAAGGGTTTGGCATGGAATTTCGTTCTTTCCAGTGATCTAATGGATTGGAGGCCATTGCTGCTACGATACAAATTAACACCAAATAAATTATGCCAAATATCGACTAAAATCTCTAAAAACAACCTTTTTCCATCCTCCTTTTTATAATCGCTTCCTCCAACACTTGCCCCTTTGTTTTAGTACGTAAATTTGTCCCTCTTAGGGTACAATGTGAAGAACAATGCGGAAAGTATTACATAAATATTCAGTACTGCGAGTTGCCCTAAATGAACTCGTGACGTTCTCTAATTTGTTCAAGACAGGTAAGAACAGAATTATATAGCCCAGGCCCACCGAACAAAAAAGACATTCACATTTACCAAAGGCCCCTTCGATTATGAATTATAAACTTAGTTATACCGTGACAAAGTAATGATAAGCAATAGATGTGCAACGGAATAAAAAGATTTTACTCTCAGCAAGCTGGAAATGAGGAGTGGAAGTGGATTAGCTAGAGGACGCTGCGCATTTGAATGAGTACAACGTTGGTTGGTTGGTTTTAGATTCGATGGACAGATGAGTAGTTTGTGGGTGGCAGACCAGAAGCATGCAGACCTACAGATTTGATAGAACTCATACTCCGGTACTTTCCCGGCCCCGGTGCAATATATGCGCTTTGACTCTTTTCATCTTCGGGTGATGGTAAATTGTAACTATTTCTCCCATTCTGCATCTTGGCCCCATCATGTCAAGTGTTTCTTCTTCTCGCGCCTCCTCGGCCTTTTGAGTTCATTTAAAGAGTCTCTAAGGTTTTATCCATTTCCCCACAATCCCATTCATTTTGTGATAAACTAAAAATTTCGTTCGATTATCAATTGTTGTTTTTGCAACGATTCATTTGTAATCAGTCAATGATAAACCATCAAATTGTTCTTTCAACCTCTGTTTTGGTCTATGCCCGAGAATAAAGTACCCACATACTTTTAGTGGCGGATCAAGAAATATTTTTCGAAAGGGGTAAATTATGAAGGCGGGAGGTCTTCTTTGCAGGCCTTATAAATGTTTCGGCTCGTTCACTCAACATCCCAAGTGTTACAGTATTACTATAACTTTGAGACATTTTAATTTGAAATAATACAATTTGTCAACTTGAATTAATTTGGGGGTATTAGATAAAAATAAAATAAAATTTTGACTGGTACCAAATAAACAATTTATTTGTATTTAAAAAAATTGCTGAATTAAATTTATATATAAAAAAAAAGATTGTCAAAATTACAGTTAGAATAATTCTAAAAAATACGACTCATTCAATTATAGTTTCATTCTAATTATTATTCTTATATTATATATTAAATTAATTAATGACGAAAAATTATTCATTAATTGTTATTTAATATGTGTATTTAAAATAAATAGCATTAAGAGAAGAAAAGAAAATACATTACACAACAAGGGTTGTATTTTTTTTTAAGTACAATTCATCCATTACGTGACTAAGAATTCAACAAAAGAAATTGTGACCAATGTAAATCTTGATGCATGAAATTCACACGAGAAGTTGAGAACTTCACTTAGTACTGAACCGTAAAAGAAAATTGAGAGGCAAATTAGGCGGGATTTGTGTCTTTTAATGACAATTGTCACAAGCTATGGCGTTGGGTCTGGCACAGGAAGAGGTAGCCATCACGGAAATATTCCAGCATTAGGATTTGGGTGACCCCTGTTCACTCCCGCAATAAGGCTGGAAACCAGCCTAAACCGATCTCGGGGATCGAAGTCAACACTCGAGCGCATGTGAACGGTGGCCTCGAGTCAACAGTCACTTCAGTCACTTCGGTAAAGATTCCTCTGTTTATTACAAGAGATTTTTAGTTTAACGCATTTTTTTAAAAAATGAACTCATTTTTATATATAAAAAATAAAAAATTAATTAAAATAAAAATATATAATTACAAATAATCAATTTTTTACACTTAAAATAAAAATAAAAATATAATAAATACACTTTATAATAATATTAAAGGGGCAAAGCCATTTAGAAATCAAGATTTAATTTTATTTTAATATTATTTTTTTATATTTGTCCCTCACTTTATTTTGCCCCACCCTATCCTTTTTCACTCATATATCCTTTTATTCGCCGCCTAATGACAACAAGAAGTGCCAGAGATTGAAAAAAAAACAAAAAACAAAAAACACAAAGCGAATGACACAGTAACTCATCTTTGTTTCTTTTCCTAAAGATGCATCTTTTTTTTTTTGGGGGGGTTTACACTTTTTTATAATGTTTCCAATGTACCAACAGCTAAATTAAGATTGGCTCTTGATGATATCCTCAGATCTTTCTCTGCAAACACACATTAGCTGTTCCTTGCTCAGTACCCATTTTTTACCTCCGCCAACTCCTGTTAAGCTTTCTGTCATTGTCGATACAACACTTCCATCATTAGCTACCGTTCTCTGCTCCTTTTAAGCTTTAGTCCTAGCGATTTGTTCACCAGAACAACTACAACTGTAGTTGGTCACCATCTCTCTCTTAAACACCCCCACTACGAATATGCAGCGTCTGGGCCTTGACATGTTACAATAGCTCGAGAAATCATGAATTTCATTGTCATGAATCTTCATTTCTTGGCCTTGGCGCTTCTTCTACATCTAACCCCCACGTTAACTCTCAACACAGACGGGGTACTTTTGCTTTCCTTTAGACACTCCATCCTCAGCGACCCCTTATCAGTCTTGCAAGACTGGAACTATGATGATGCAACGCCGTGCTCATGGAATGGAGTAACCTGCTCAGAAATGGGCCTCGCCGGCACGCCAGACGTGTTCAGGGTCACCAGCTTGTTGCTACCAAACGGCCAGCTTCTGGGCTCTATCCCACCCGACCTGGGCTACATTCAACATCTCAGACATCTCGATCTTTCAAATAACTTCTTTAATGGGTCATTGCCTGGTTCCCTTTTCAATGCCACTGAGCTGCAAGTTATGTCGCTTTCAAGAAATGAGATCTCTGGTGAGTTGCCTGAGATTATTAGAGGATTGAAGGGTTTACAGCTCTTGAATCTTTCTGATAATGCCTTAGCAGGGAATATACCTACAAATTTGAATGCTTTGCAAAATCTTACTGTTCTTTCTTTAAGAACAAATTACTTTTCTGGTTTTGTTCCTGGGGGGTTTAACTCTGTCGAAGTGCTGGATCTGTCGTCCAATTTACTAAACGGGTCTTTGCCTCTTGATTTTGGTGGGGACAAATTGCGGTACTTAAATCTCTCTTACAACAAGATTTCAGGGTCGATATCAGCAGAGTTCGCTAAGACCATTTCAGGCAACGCGACAATTGATCTCTCCTTCAACAATCTGACAGGAGCAATTCCAGGGTCCTTGTCTTTGCTGAACCAAAAGATGGAATCTTTCATAGGAAATGTGGATCTTTGTGGTAAACCATTGAAAAATATTTGCACAGTCCCTTCAACACTCTCTACTCCACCAAACAGTACAACGACCTCGCCAGCCATAGCAGTAATCCCCAAGCCATTAGACTCAGCGCCAGTGCCACCAAATTCAACAGGAACAGAGGGAACCACACAAAATCATGCCCAGACTGGCCTAAAACCAGGTAAAATCGTGGCCATCACCGTGGCAGATTTAGCTGGAATAGCTCTTCTTGCTTTAGCCATCCTCTACGTTTACCAACTCAAGAAAAGGAAGACAACATTAACTGTGAAACAAATCAAAACCAACCCGCCAAAACTCCCACCAGAAGCCATAGTATCCAAAGCAGACAACGAACCAAGAAAGCCCACCACATGGTCATGCCTTACGATCAAAAACGGCGGAGAAACATCAGAAACGACAACCTCCGACAGCGACCACGAATACAAGAACGAAGCTGGTGAACGATGCGAAAGCGGCCACAACCAGAAAGGAGGGAAGCTGGTGATGGTGGACGGCGAGACGGAGCTAGAGACGGAGACCCTTCTGAAATCGTCTGCTTACATATTGGGTGCGAGCGTGGCGAGTATAGTCTACAAGGCGGTGCTTGCCGACGGCACCGCATTTGCCGTGAGGAGGATAGGAGAAGGTACTGGCGCGGCGGCAGAAAGGTTTAAGGACTTCGAGATTCAAGTTAGGCTCATGGCTAAGTTAAGGCATCCCAATTTGGTCAAGGTTCGTGGGTTTTACTGGGGAATTGATGAGAAGCTCGTTCTCTACGACTATGTCTCCAATGGCAATCTTGCTACCTTCGGTTGCAGTAAGTCTCTGTCTCGGGTGTATTTTAGCATATTCATCTATTTTTGTGCTAACGTACGCGGCATAATCTGGTAAATTCAAGCAGCTTGTCATGCCTTTCAGCTAGAATGCCCTGTTCTTCTGCCTTCAACTTGGTCACAAAGTTTTTTCTTTTCTTCTTCTTCTTCTTTTTTAATCTTTTCTATCTGGGCACAAATCAGTGGAGCTTGATTAGCCTCCCTAAAGCAAAACCCAACAATTATCTTCAATTTTTTAAATTGGAACTTCGTTAAGTTTAATTTATTTTCTAAATGGACCGATAAAATGGACTACAAAAGATTAAGAACAAGATTATTAAGTAGGGAAATGTGAATTAATTGTCCTTTGATTCTTCGTTTAGGTGATCGGACAGCATGCAGCAGTGGAAGAAGTATAGAATGTCATGTTTAGACTGTAGAGTAAATTTGTACCAAGTCAATTACTAATTTACAACTAAAACGATACCACTGGCTATAGGCTTTACTAGTGCACGGTGGTGGAGTAGGTCCAGCAGTGAGATTTTTGTTCATACACAAAAGGAGTCGCATAACGGGCCAAAAATCACGTGTGTCACTTTCGCAGAAAAACCGTATCATATTACCACTTTATTAGGCTTCACTGTTTTTGGTTTTCCACACGGTATACGTTACTGTGTTGGACACATGTCTTCCACTCTTACTTGGTCCCGTGATGCAACTTTGCTTGCTTTCAAGTCCTGTTCTGCGTTTGTCTGCAGTCTGCACCCCTTTATCCTTAATTTAATTGGGACTCAGACTCCTATAATATTCCGCCCTTGAATACTGTGTTAAATTGTTCTTAGTTACAGATCTGGTACCTTGTGTGCAACAGTACATCACAAAAATGTGATTTTTCCATTCATTATGGATCTAAACTGAAGTGGGGTTCAAGCTAGCTAACCTAGTTTGGACTATGCTTTCTGAGTTGCTGTTGTTGCACATGATTCAAGATTTTAAATTGAGTCACGCTCACAAGAACTGTTACTATATTATATTTAGTGAATTTCACACATGCTTCTAAAATTTCTTTGCAAAAATATGTGAAGGGTTTTCTACGACAAGGCATATCTATTGTGAGAGAAAGAATTAACTGTTTGGATTAATCGTAATTCCTTGACAAGCATGTCCCATAATCATTGTTTTCCTGTGGAAAAATTCAGGAAAGCCGGGTTCATCGCCAAGCCTTCTATCTCTTGAAGTTCGGTTCAAGATAGCAAGAGGAGTTGCTAGAGGATTAGCCTTCATACACGAGAAGAAATGCGTGCATGGCAACATCAAGCCGAGTAACATCCTCTTGGACTCCTATTTGGAACCGATAATCTCCGATTTTGGGGTAGACCGCCTCGTTCTGGGCAACAAGAAGTACAAAGCGAGCAATTCAGGCCGTCACTTTGGCAGCCAAAGGTCCATGGCAAGCACCCCAGAAGATCACCCCATCACGGCCAGCCCTCATGCACCCTCCACTGCCACCGGCTCCTCCTCCGCTAGCTCATCTCCATATCAAGCGCCGGAGTCATTAAAAAACCTGAAGCCAAGCCCCAAATGGGACGTCTACTCATTAGGTATTGTTTTGCTAGAACTTCTCGCCGGCAAAGTGTTTTCAGAAAGAGAGTTGAGTCAATGGACTGCCGGTTCAATGTTGGAAGACAAGAACAGGGTGCTGAGATTGGCCGACGTGGCAATCAGGTCTGACGTGGAGGCTAAAGAGGATGCGTTGGTGGCAGGGTTAAAGCTAGGCTTTCGTTGTGCCTCTTTTGCGCCACAAAAGAGACCGTCCGTGAAAGAAGCACTTCAGATTCTGGAGAAGATTTCAAACTAATGATGCGTTTGGGACCCATAAAAGCCATGCTTGTTGGATTAAAGTGTGTTGCTTCTTTTTATATTTTATTGACTTGAATGGTGCATAAAGATTAAAGAGCACCCGTGAATGTGGATACGCATTTGACTGATTAATTATATATATTATATATATATATATATATTGTTTACTCCATATGGTCCTTTTGATAGTACGTCCTTCGTTGAATATAGTATTTACTTGATCCCAGTTCCATAAGGTGGAATGGCTAAATCTCTACCGGTTTGTTCAGTCATTTTTCTTAATTTTTTTTTCTTTATCAATATTCTTATGAGTTATAAAATAAAAATATATTTTTTTTTATTTTCGTGATAAACCTCGTACCAAAATTAAAAAGGTAAGAATGTAAGTGTCTCGGGAGGGGCACGGGTTCTTTCTCTACCAGCACTCCATAATTGATTTGTACCTGTGGAGGTGCAATGATGGATGGGTTGGGGCTTGTTGAACAGTGAGCAACACCAACCTGTTGCCATAAATAATGGGGGTTCAGCGGGTCAGACCAATCTAAATCCCAAAGTATATGTCCTGATCCACAGATGGACCACTCTGACCAGGATTATCATTATCCGGAAAGAAATTCTGGGGACCCCAACTGCAAAGCCCATAATGAAGCCTCGGATCATTTACGTTAATCACACGTCTTCAATGCTACATCCAGGCCCACAACGGCCCACTTTCGCACGTTTTCCCACGAGAGAATGGTTTCGGGAGAGTGGGAGATCCACAAGAAGCGGAAATCGCTAGTTTCTACTTCCAACTCCGCCAGTCAACCCACCAGACAACTTGCAGAATCGGAATATGTCCGAATTCGACAAACAGATCTTTATATTGTCCGGCCAGAGCAACATGGCCGGTCGCGGCGGCGTGTACAGAGACCCACACCAGCACAGCCAGCACTGGGACGGCGTCATCCCTCCCGAATGCCAGCCCCACCGCAACATCCGCCGCTTCTCCGCCGAGCCCCACTGGCAACAAGCCCACGAGCCACTCCACGCGGACATCGACACCAAGAAAGTGTGCGGGGTTGGGCCCGGAATGTCGTTCGCCAACGCGCTGAGGGAGCGCGTGGACGTGGGGGTGATGGGTCTGGTGCCGTGCGCCGTGGGCGGGACTGCGATCAAAGAGTGGGCGCGTGGGGAGGTGCTGTATGAGAATATGGTGAAGAGGGCCAAAGAGAGCGTGAAGGACGGTGGGGAGATAAAGTGTTTGTTGTGGTACCAAGGAGAGAGTGACACGTCTTCGCAGCATGATGCAGAGGCGTACCAGGGGAACATGGAGAGGCTCATAGCGAATGTTAGAGACGATCTTGGGTTGCCTTGCCTCCCCATCATACAGGTCACCGTAAATTTTGCAGTATATGTTTGGTCTAATTCCTAAATTAATAATTGTTATTTAACAAAAATTATTGCTATTATCAACTATTAATTTTATTTGTTTAGTTGGAAAGTGTTGGTCTTGACGGTGAGATGTGCGTGCGAAGGGCCGATGCTAAACAAGTTGTGATTGTTGACTAAATTGATTGTAATGTAGGTGGCAATAGCGTCTGGAGACGAAAGGTACGTGGAGAAAGTGAGAGAAGCACAACTGGGGATGAAGGTACCGAATGTGGTGTGCGTGGATGCCAAGGGATTGCAACTCAAAGAGGACCATCTCCATCTAACCACTCGAGCCCAGGTTAAGTTGGGCCGCATGCTCGCCGATGCATACCTCGCCCATTTCGCACCCAAAACAAATGGTTAAATTACATATCTATATCTCTATCTATATCTATATGTGATCCCCAGTTGGTTGGTTCAATATCTTTACACTTCACTCCGAGTAGTTGTAATTTAAAACTTGAACGACTCTTGTGGCTTTCAACTACAATAATCAAATCCATCCGTCAATCTTCTTCTAAGTCTAGTTGTCAGGGGGCAGCAAAACGACGTTGTTTTAGCGATGTTGTCTTCCCCTACGCCAAACCCAATCGCTACGAATCCCAAAATTGCAAGTTGCCATCAACCAACCAACGTCCCCAAAAGCCACCCGCCCAACCCCCGCGCTTCCCATGCACTCTATTAAATTCAACATTTAAATTTTTTTTAAGATCAAAATCCAATACAAGTATTTAAAATTATCAATACTGAAGTATATATATATATATATATATATATATATATATAATTGAGTCAATTATAAGTTTAAATAAATTTAGTATTCAATTATAAGTTAGATACTCTTTGAAATTATATTATTTTTTGTATTTTTTTTTCTTCTACCAAACCAAAACACTATCTTTTAAATAATTTTTCACAAAAGTCCACCTGAATTTTGAGGCACCTCCTTGTGGGCCTAACTTCCTTGTGGACTTGATTAGTAAAGCAGTAATTCTATTCGGCTGCGGTTGCTTTGGGATAAATAAATAAATAATAATAAAACCAAGTGCAAGCGTGGTTTAATTTACGCGCTCCATTTCCCGCTCCACGCGCGTGAAGCTGTCTTTTTTATAAAAAAAAATCTATATATTATTTTTATCTAAAACCCTCACCGAACTCCGTACACGTATATAGAATCTCCGCCTAGATCTCCTCTCTCCGTTCCACTGCTACCGCCACCAACGCCGCCGGGGGAAATGGCCACCACAGTTGCTTCTAACCTCCGCACCCCGTCCATCGGCAACAGACTCTCTTCCCTCTCTCTCTCCTCCAACAAGTTATCCCCTTTCTCTATCTCTCTTCGGAATCAGCGCCGCAATCCTCGCTTCATCGTCCTCGCCACCGCCTCCCTCGGCGGAAAGCCTACCGTTCTCGTTGCCGAGAAGCTGGGAGAAGCGGGGCTGAACTTGCTGAAAGAGTTTGCCAACGTGGACTGCTCTTATAGCCTCACCCCGGAGGAGCTCTGCACCAAGATCTCGCTCTGTGATGCCCTGATCGTGAGGAGCGGTACTAAAGTGACCCGCGAAGTGTTCGAATCCTCCGGTGGAAGATTGAAGGTTGTCGGGAGAGCTGGAGTCGGGATTGATAATGTGGATCTGGCTGCCGCGACGGAGCATGGTTGTTTGGTGGTCAACGCGCCGACGGCCAATACTGTTGCGGCTGCAGAGCACGGAATCGCGTTATTGGCAGCCATGGCTAGAAATGTTGCTCAGGCGGATGCGTCTGTTAAGGCTGGTATGCTGTTGCTTTTCCTTTTTGGAGCTTTTGTATCTAAGGTTGTCCGGTTTGCATGATTTGGCTTTCGTTTGGACATTTCGTGGAACACTTATGTTTATTATATATGTTTATTATACCTTTTGTATGGTACTGGATCTGATTACAAGAACTGACAAAAAGATTGGTTATAGTTCCAAAATGGATGCCTTTTACTCAAAAGAAATTCAATTTCAGGAAGGGTTTTCCAAGATAAAAAAATTTTGTACTATCACAGTCGATCTTGAATCGGAATCAAGAAAGCGACTTTTTTCAGCTTTTTTTCCCTTTTTGTCTTTCCTCTTGGATCTTGCTTATAACATTCCTAGATTCTGTTATTTTATACGTTGGCAGCTAGGCATTGAAGATTTAGGATTCAGGACAATAATTTACTATAGGCGGTGTTGTTCAAACCAAATTTCATAAGATTTGTATCAAACTATTGTTATTTTGTATTTTGGGTGATCCAGGAAAGTGGCAAAGGAACAAATATGTTGGAGTATCACTTGTTGGGAAAACACTCGCAGTTATGGGCTTTGGAAAGGTTGGATCAGAAGTTGCCCGACGTGCCAAGGGGCTTGGCATGCATGTGATTGCACATGATCCATATGCCCCTGCTGATCGAGCAAGGGCAATTGGTGTGGGGCTTGTGAGCTTTGATGAAGCCATAGCAACTGCAGATTTCATCTCCTTGCACATGCCGCTTACTGCAGCTACATCAAAGATACTCAATGATGAAACCTTTGCAAAGATGAAGAAAGGAGTTAGGATTGTCAATGTCGCTCGTGGAGGAGTGATTGATGAAGAAGCTCTGGTGAGGGCATTGGATGCTGGAATTGTTGCTCAGGCAGCTCTTGATGTTTTCACAGAAGAGCCGCCGCCAAATGATAGCAAGTTGACACAACATGAGAAGGTTACGGCAACTCCACATCTTGGTGCTAGTACTGTGGAAGCTCAGGTTCTTATACCCATCAGCATATGTAATTTCCATTGCTTCGTCTCCTATTTATGTAAATAAATACTTTTTGGGTTTGATGTGCAGGAAGGGGTGGCTATTGAAATAGCTGAAGCTGTGGTTGGTGCTTTGAGAGGGGAGCTTGCTGCTACTGCTGTCAATGCGCCCATGGTACCTGCAGAGGTATTAGTAACAGAACTTTCTGTCAGTGTTTATTTGCTTTTGTGTGGTATAGGTTTGGTTTGGCGGTAAAATAGGAGTTTCACTTCCCATTGTTATCCTCCATTACAGGTTCTGGCAGAGCTGAAACCATTTGTTGTACTGGCTGAAAAGCTTGGGAGACTGGCTGTCCAGTTAATAGCAGGTGGAAGTGGTGTGAAAACTGTGAAGGTCACTTACGCTTCTGCGAGAGCTCCTGATGACCTCGACACCAGGGTGCTTCGTGCAATGATTACCAAGGGTCTGATTGAGCCCATATCCAGTGTCTTCGTGAATCTGGTTAATGCTGACTTCACTGCCAAACAGAGAGGACTGAGAATGACTGAAGAACGCGTTCTTCTAGATGGTTCTCCTGAAAGTCCACTTGAGTTTATTCAGGTTCAGATTGCCAATGTGGAGTCAAAATTTGCCAGTGCCATATCAGAGACCGGTGAAATTAAGGTTGAGGGACGAGTGAAGGATGGAATTCCTCATTTGACAAAGGTTGGATCTTTTGAGGTGGATGTGAGTTTGGAAGGTAGCATCATACTCTGCCGACAGGTTGATCAGCCAGGAATGATTGGCAGGGTGGGGAGCATTTTGGGTGAGGAGAATGTGAACGTCAGCTTCATGAGTGTCGGTCGGATTGCTCCACGAAAGCAAGCTGTTATGGCAATTGGAGTTGACGAGCAACCTGGCAGAGATTGTTTGAAAAAGATAGGGGATATCCCAGCGATCGAAGAGTTTGTGTTCTTTAAGCTGTAGTCTGGCAATTATAGTTTGCCTCCCTTCCGTGGCTCCTCATTTCTTTACGGGTGGGTACCATTACTAGATTGCAGTTCCTGATTTTGGATGTTTCACGTGTAGAGCGTTAGGAAGAGAAAAGAATAATTCAACCCTCAAATCTTATGCTTCATTCAGGTTCTGTTGTCTGTAATTCAATTTTGCCCCGAACTCCTTGGTGGAGGCTTCTTGAATGTGTGGTCGGCTTTCATTTCTCTTTATTTGTAATTCTATGGGCGGTGTTAGCGGATCCTAGAGCAGTTTGAATAAAATTTGTTCAAGGCTGATAAGATTGCATGCAGGCCTACAAGAACTTTTGGACCTGCAATTTAGTCGAAGTAAACTTTAGCCCAAATAACTGAGGGCATATCATCAGACCAACCTCAAATCTGACATACTACAAATAACCAATTTTGGTTTTCTATATTTTCCCAGACGAACTGTTTATACTAAATAGAATAACCTTTTTCCAATTCATCTGTCACTAGATAAATTTTATGTTGTGGCCCCGTGGTCGTTCGGAGATGGTGAAACGCCATTCACCTTATGAGCCTGAAAGGAATGGAACCTCGGCTAGAGTTGTTGGCAGGGAAGTGCCCAAGCTATGAACTGCCAAGTAAGCAGCAATGCCAGCAGCGTAACCAGCAAAAGCAAAACCACTCACCTGGAGACGGCAGAACAAGATCGTTAGCTTGACAGCATGTTGATAGAGTTAGTGCAAGAGAATTTGGTTATGGCAAGGCATACCTTCCGCAAGTACCAAAAGAAGTCCACCTTTTCCATGCCCATAAATGCAACTCCAGCAGCAGAGCCAATAACTAGCATGGAACCACCGGTTCCAGCACAATATGCAACCAACTGCCAAAATTCACAATCTTGGGGAAACGAGGAAAGATCATACATTCCCATTGTTGCTGCAACCAGCGGAACATTGTCTATAATTGCTGATACAACCCCTATAGCACTAGCAATCAGTTCGACATTTGGAATATGAGAGTCAAGGTAATTTGCCAATTCCCGGAGAATCCCTGCTGCCTCCAGACTAGAAAAAGGAGGAAAAAAAAAAGGGAATGATTTTGATTTTCTGTAATGAAGAAAGTAATGACTTCACCTGTTGACAAAAATCCAGATTCTCATTTCTTTTAATCTAGGATCATGCACTGATGGAAGGCTAGACCAGCAGAACTTCATTTTAGTCATGGAATACATAAGCAAGAGCTAGGTTGAAGAAAAATTGCTAGGAGCTGTCTTTGAAGAGCCCCCTAATTAATCAGACTGGCAAAACCTGGTCAAAATGGCAAACTGGGACTTCCTTGCACTTACCGCAAAGTTCAAAGTAAACTTATTTGGTTGAAAAGAAAATGTTGCCATGCAAACAAAAATGGAAACAGAAATTTGTCCATTTCTCATATTCATACCTACTGACAGATAAAAGAATTCCAAGGAAGAAAAGAGCTCCTTGTGTGTCTATCCGAGACAATGCCTGCGGTACTTTTAACCTTTTCCTTCCTGATTCTCCATAGTGAATTGCATCCGTGAGAATCCATAGAACTCCAAGCCCCAGAAGCATACCCATGAAAGGAGGCAATCCAGTTAGGGCCTTGAACACTGGAACAAAAACCAAGGCTCCAATACCCACAGAAAAAACAAGTTGTCCTCTAGGAGCCATTTGCTCAGATGCCAAAATGTTGGGGGAGTTGGAGTTCTGTCCCTTTCCATTAACTTCACTGGATGGAACAAGAGAAACTCATTATTCCATCTATAATCCATGAAATCAACTTAAATTACTTGATATTTGGGTTGATGGTGCAAGAAGAATACCTTGTCAGGGACATAAGAGCAAGTGGAACAGCTAGAGAAACAGCTGAAGGTATAAGCAAGTCCTGTGACCAAATAGGACACTGAAATAAGACCTCCCAGATTATCATTGGACAGACTGGAGATAAAATCTTAGTATGGGCCTCCCTACAAGTGTGCCTCACATGGATACATTCAATATATATATATATATATATATATATATAGATAGAGAGAGAGAGAGAATGAAAAGTATAACTATATCCCTGTTAGAATAAGAACTGCATTTTCATATAGACGACAATACCTTCATTGTAGGCAATGTCGATATTTGACCATGGATCCATAGCATAGTAGTTGTAACATCACCAATAGGAGTCCACGCTCCACCTGCATTAGCTGCAATAACAACAACAGCTCCTAGAAGCCTGCAAATGAAATCCAAATATGCACATGCTGAGTTATTCAGCCAAATGTCAATCTATCTCTCCTTCATATTTTAAATAAACAACCATGATCCTCTAAAAAGATTAAAATTTTCTGACCGTTGTATTGAACACTAAAGGAAACACTTATTTTCTTGAGTCAATTAAACTGTGCCATTATCCAAACAAATGTTGCTCATACATGTGCTTGGGGAACTAAGGCAAAATAAAGTCTGATTTCCTGAAACTTTTTAGGAAGATTATCAATTAAAGAGATAAATTCTATGATTTTGGGGACATACTTGCGATATTCTTGTGAAGGCACTAGTTTCCTCAATAGAGAAACCATGACAATTGTGGATGTCAGGTTGTCAAGGATAGCACTAAGGAAAAATGTCACAAAACCAACCTGAAATATTTAACACTAACTGGTCAAGCACCATTAGAAGATATAGAAAACTATGCAACAATAATAAGATGATACATTAGTGGGAAAGTTGAAATAATGAATGATTAGAATCGAGTGGATCTCTACATCTTCAGCTGACTAAAGAATAATCAGAATGTGAAAACAAGAGAACTGACTGATTTCATGCTCCATTTTGAGGAAGATAGCATGCATTTCACATATCAAATGGACTAGATAGAGAACAAAAGAAAAGGGAAAAAGGAAAATAGTTGGAATGTAACTACCAAACATCTAAGGGAAACAAAATTTTAATTGAACATGACAAAAGACAAGACTAACCACCCATAGCAGAGTCCGTGGCTTTCGAGTAGTTATATTATCAGTGACAAGCTTAAATCCTTGGTGAGCATCAACTATCTCCACAATCGTCATCGCACCAAGCAAGAAAAACACTATCTCACTGACTTCTGCAGAAGCATGTGACAACTCTGAAACAGCTATATCGGTTGAAGGAGCCTGCTCAAAAACGTAAATTAGTCAAACATTTGACCCTTACTATGTCCACAGTGTGGCAGTCTCATGCACTGGACCACTCTTTTTTATTACGAAAGAGTGTAACAAATAATAAATGCTGCAAACAAAGCAACTTACTACCACTCTGACTACTAATAAGAATAAATTATAACTTGTGAGTAGTAATTACAATTTGCAACAAATAGTAGTTTGAGAAGACATATTGAGTTAAAATGTAAAGTACAGAAAAAGGACAGACAAACTGATGAGAAAATACTTCCCAACAGCATCACATTTCAATAACAAATACTCACTTCTGGAGCAGGGTGGCAGAGTCATGAAACATGGATAACTCTTTACTTACGGCAATTATGGTGAAGAATTAATCTTGGACTGTGGTAAATTTTTCCAAAAGTTAGACAAGATAACACAAATTGGGCCAAAAATCAAAGTAATAAGTTCAAAAAAAATTTTTTAAAAAAAGAAACATGACCATGCACCAAGGTTACAAAATCCAAAAAGATGACAATTCAATTACAACCATTGCTTTTGTGGCCTGTGTGGAAATATAATTTATCAGTTACCAAGCTCCAACAGTTGACATAAGGTCTATCTAGGAAGCAAATCAGATGCATTGAATATTTTAAGCCACTGAATATTAATCTTACCCCAATGCTCCGTATTACCCATAAGCTTACAGCCATCAACAACCCCACTCCACTTTTATTGAAGGCTAGAGACTCTTCAAAAATAATGCCTGCATATCCTATTCCAAACAGCAATGCCATAGCAAGATCCTGTCTCAGTAAATTTTATCCATCAACTACTAGTTTGTTGGAGGATATCTGCATGTAAGCCTCTAATAAAACACCAAATCAATATCAAGCCACATTATAATGGTATACCTGATTTGCCGCAACCCAAGATTGGTTAATCGCCACCGTCCCTGTCGCAGCAGCTGCAAGGACCGCAAGGGCTTTCAGCAAATCTGTCTTTGGCTGGTAAGTGGCTTCAAAATCTCGTGAGCTTGTTTCATCCACTGAACATAATGGGTCACATGCTCCGGATTCTGGTGTCAGCTGCTGATTATATGCTAAAGAGTTAAAGCATGAAGAAGTGCAGATAAGAAGAGAGGCATTCATCAATGTAAACCTTACAAAAAGCAGCCATATTTAATTGATGGGCGTCCTCATATAAAGCTACAATTGGAAAACGGAGTGCCAAATTCCATTGGTCCAATTAGAATCAAGAACATGGGTAGCCTTAAAAAGTGAAGTTTTATTAAAAAGGAACGATAAAAGGGTACCTGAAGCTGTTTATCAGAGGTGTTGAGCTGTTGAGCTTGTTGCTGGAAAGCAGAAGAAGAAGACGAAGAAGAGGGTGATGACCCTCTGGCCTCATCTTCAGCTCTAGCAAGCAGGCCATTACCTAGCAACCTTGAACCTCTTAATCTACATAAAGATAAGCCGAAACAAGATTGAGAAGGGAGTGAGGACGCAGAGGCAAGAAAGGGAGAGCGGAGGGAGTCTTTCTTGAATTCGTGTGTTGGGTTTATGTGGTGTATCCCAATACACAAGGACGCCATTAAAGCTAAGGCCTTTGAAGGCTCTGTGTAGGGCTCAAGATTTGATCTTTGTTTCTTCCGTTGTTGCCGGCTACACCTAGGAAATGGGAAAAAACGCAAATTTTCGTGGGGTCAAAACAAAAATGGCAGAGAGCTACGGCCAGGGTTCCGAAGCCACTGCTCGACATTTGTGTAATTTCGATTTTTTTTTTAATTTTTAAAATTTATTTATTTAGTACCATGTTTTTCGTATTAAAATTTAAGGGTATAGAAGTAAACATGATGAATTTGTTACAATAAGAATTTTATGTAAAGACAAGTTTTTCCTTTTAGCTCTACCACAGAAAAACAAGAAATCTCTTAAATTCAAGGTTTTGAATTTTATTTTCCCAACTTGCCCTCCTTTTTCTCTTTTCTCTTTGTTGTTGGGTTTTTGTCCTAATAAAAACTTAGGCAGTCGATAACGCAAAAATAGATAATAGATCGTGCTTTAAGCCAGAGTGCTTTGGCGCCACATAATTTCCCAAACTATTTCGAACATTGCCAAAAACAAGCCAGCAGCCGGAGTCTCTGCTCTTCACTCCTTGTCCGCCCGTGTTAGCCTCCTTCTCTCACTTTCTTCTTTACGTTTGTGCGTGCAAGTTTCTTGGCTTTAGAATCTTATTGCCACATCTAGCCCAGCAAGAACCCATGTCATTTCTTGATTACCCACTTCAAGTTTTGCCCGGAAAAATATTCTCTTTGCAACGGTCCCCCGCTTTGTGAGCATTCCAATTCTGTCATTATACTTTACTCCCCCCTACTTTGTATTTCTTACTATTTGGGTATCTTGTGGATTAATTTCTGGTTTCTGTGATCCATCTTCTGCAGATATATCCAGGGTTCGTCTGCCACTTCTGGATATGAGCTTTGTCAAGGTCTAGAATCGCTCTCCCACAATCTCTCGTGAGGAAGTATGATACGGAATATGCAGCCTCAGTTTCGGTCTCATCAGATTGAAATTCTTTGGACACATGATAGGTTACTTCCAAGCGGCGAACTGAATACCCAAAAGAAAAAAAATGATGTTTTAAGGAAGAACTGCTGCCACCCCTTGACACTTCAGTCCGGCAAAACATTTAACCTCTCGTATCTATTTTGAGCCATATCAGTTTGGTGCTTGGATGCACATTGGCTCAATCCAAGACCATGAACTGATTCTCTGTGAAGAAGGATAACAAGAACTGTAGAAAAATCGTTCTTAAACGTCCTGACTGCTAAAGCAAATATCCAAGAATAGAGATTGAATGCTGCAATTTACTTTTCCAAGGCTCCTATAATTAGATTCAGATGAATTGAGTTCTGAATTAGTTACCAAGGGGTACAGTACAGTACAATGGCCCCAATATTGAATGATCAAAATACTTGGATGAATTCTGTGAAAATTAACTAAAAAAGTGAAAAGAAAAAATAGCTATGCAGCCCCAAGTTGAAAGCATCTGAGAACAAGGTAGACACACACACAAAGATCAACCTGGTCAAGCATGTAAGGGCAACAAAAATTATTGGAGTATATGTTTCAGCATCTTAAATATAAGTTCATGGCTCAAAGAACAGTCACATATCCAGTCACAAGTCCATAGACTGGGCTCCGTTTGAAGCTTTTGATTTCTTCCCCTTTGATTTCTTTCCTCCCTTTTTGCTTGACTCTTTCTTAGGTTTCTCGTCTGAGGCAGGTTGTGTGCTCTCTAAATGTTGATGAATGGCTCCCAGTGGATCTGACAGGAATGCTGGATGATTAAGAACTGTAGTCAATTGCTTCCCTTCTTTTAATCTGATAAAGAACAGACCGGTCAACAGATAATAAAAAGACAAACTAATCATAAATCAGAAGAATTATCCGTATGAAATATTGGACTAGAAGCACCCACATGAGCTTTTGCCTATATTTGCAATTCAATTTATGCTCTGCTGCGGGTATTTCTTGCTGAGGAGCCTTCAATTCAGGAAGTAACTCTGCGAGGGAAGAGAGATCATATGCTTGCAACTTCTTTTGTCGGCTTCGACGTTTGTTTTTCTGAATGAACACGAGCTTGTAGTTTAGTTCACAACATGCAGGATATAACAAAGTAATGCTCCAACAATATTCAGGTACAGATGCCAATAAGAACACAGGAATGCTCCCATATGTTCATGTAACAATGAGAATTAAACGAGAGACCAAAAAAGACAAAATTCAAAAGTGAACGAATTCCAATTCCCCGTTTCAGGAACTTAAATATCCTGGATTTCATAGCTTCAAATGTCCAAAACCAAAGTTCAAACAGTATACATGAAGAACATCAATATCCCTTAGAAGGTATTTTTATAAGATATGGGGAACCTCATGGAAGTGGTTTTCCCTTTTCAATCAAGAATCTCAGTCCAAGAACCCAAAGGGACATAATCACAAGTAAGCTAAGGAAAATTAAATCGTATAAAAATTTGATGGACAAGAAACTATCCAATACTAGCTGAACATGAATATTTGCGATCAAAGCGCAACACCCACCTTAGCAATAGACTTGGTTGCATTCAAAGCAACAACACTATCTCTAACCTCTGCATAAAACAAAATTAGCAAATGGGTAGCAGCGAAAGAAAACGAAGAAAATGAAAACTAAAATACGAAAACACAAAAAATTTAAAAAAAAAACAGAGAGAACAACTATAAAGAAAATCTCTTTTCCGGCATAGGAGCACACTTACTGGCATAGAACTGCAGCTTCTTTTCGAACTTGCGTTCTGATTTTGCCGTAGATTCTTGTCTGCACCCGAAAAAAAGAAATTTGAAAATTGAAAAATAAATAATAATCAAGCAAATTAATATTTACCCATCAAGAGAAAATTCAACAACTCCCAGAAAAAGTTGAAAAACAAGAAGAAGAAAAGGAAAACCGGTGAAATTACCATGGAATCAATCAGATGCATACCTTGACTTTCCCATGCCCAGAAAGTTTCAATATTATCAAAATTTATGACCAGAAATCTACAAAGAAATAGACCCAACAATCAGTGGAGCAAACAATGGGGGAGTGGGGGCAGGGTTTTAGACGGAGAATAGGGGAGAGAGAGAGAGAGAGAGAGAGAGAAGAAGAGCAAAGAGAGCTAAAACCCAGCACAGCGGGTCCGGGTTGGAGCCTTGGATTTGAGGAGGTCGGTTCATAATGGGCCGGTTTGAACAGTATATGATCGAGTTATATGCGTAATGGCCTTGTTGAGGCCCTCGTCGGCTCTTTAACCAAACGACATGCCGTTTATTTATTTGTTTGGGAGAGCAGAAAAAAACCGAGACAGACAATTTTTTTAGCCTTTTCTCTGTTTTTTACGAAAATAAAATAAAATCTGCGTGTATATCAATTATAATGTCTATATGTTAAGGTACGGATTGTCTCTTTTTCGTATAAAAAATTTATTATTTAAATATTATTCAATTTAAACGATTTTTTATGTTTATTTTAATATTAATAAATTTAAAATATAATACTATATATTTAATATAAATTTTTATTTTATATTTAAATTTAAAATAATATTTAAAAATTTGTATTAATTTATTACCAAATTATCATTTCATGTAATTTTTATTTTTTATTTTCCATTTACAAAGCTATTCTTTTGCAGATCGTATTTTGTTGAAATGGTGCCTACCGTGCAAACGATACACACCAATATTCAAAAACAAAATGAGCGAGTTCTTATTTTCTTTAAAAAAAAAATAAATCCACTATCTCCAAATAAACATTTTTTTAAAACTACACATACATTAAAATTTTAATTTTTAAATATCCCTTTTTTTTTTTCCAATGGGAGTGGGATTCATATCATTATTACGATGGTGACCCAATTTGTAAGAACAGATATTTCTCTATACGTGAGGTTGAAAAGGGTCTTTCCTAAACGATTAAAAAAAAATTTTTAACTGTCCCTTTGGTAGATATCTTCTTCTTGTTTTTATTTTTTTATTTTATTTTTTATATTTTTGTCATCAAGGAAAGTTTCGCAGATATCATCTCGGTCTCCTATCAACCGCGCTTTCCTTCCCTGCCTTTAATCACAGTATTCTCCTCTGATTCAAAGCACCTATACATTCAACAATTGTATTTTGCAAAGGACGGATTCTGCCAGCTTTGCTCGTTGACCCCCATTAACAAAAAAATAAAAAAGAAAAAGGAATCGTTCTAGCTGATAATGCAACCGGACTTGCAAAAATCCAGGCCCACCTATCGAGAGACAGTCCACGAAAGTTTATTTAAATTAATTAGTGAAGTCTTCTTTAATTTAAATCGCATTTGGAGGAGTGTGTACCACCCGTAAATTGTAACCCCTAAGTCTAATTCCGAAATTTTATTAATTAAATACAGTATTATGCATTTATGTTTATGCCCCTCATTTTGTTCCCTTACTTTTCCTTTCTCTTCGCACTTCAATTTAAAATATTTAGATGCTGATTTAAACGGCAGTTTATATCTTATTTTTCTTTTATTATTATTATTATTATTAATTATTTATATATATATATATATATATATTCTTTTTATTTTATTTTATTTTATTTTTATTTTTATTTTATTTCTATTTCTATTTTATGCAAATAGCATCTGCCTTTGGTACGCATTATTAATCTTGTGCCTCTAGTCGGGACCAATAGAGCTGTTTGTCGCGCAGTAGATGTCGTTTGGACCACTTTGGTCCGCAAAATGACAATGTCCTTCGTGGCTTCATCCCATGCAGTGCTGCCGACGCAGACACAACCCCAACGCCCCGTAATTGAACAGCTATGTTCTGTAATAACTTTATTTCTTTGTCCATTCCACACATATTTTTACAGACAAGACTAATTTGGTATTAAATTTTTAAAAATTTTTCTTTTATATAAACTGAAATTTCTTGAAATGCTCATTTAAATGTTATATTTTTTTATAAAAAATTATTATAAACAGTAAGTATTGAATGCATTTAACGGACGATAAACAAAACACAAATATGCATTGAAATGTTTTTCAGTTTCCTCATCATCTTCTTTCACTATTGTTCCAATTTTATTGCACTGCATTTTTTTTTGATGTATTTCGTTAAATACTTAACATGTACAATAATTTTTTTTTCCAAAATATATTCAATTAAGATGGATTCTAAAGATATAAAATTTAAATAAAAATTGAATACCAAATTGATTCTTATTCCCGTATTTTTACCATTCAAGAAGTAAAGCCTTTCCAGGCATGTTGGCAGGCCGATCTTGTCGTCTCATGTATAAAATTGAGCTCCGTATAACATGCACTTGCAAAAACAACGGCAAATATTATCTGACAATGGTCGGTTGCAGATTTGAAACAAACGGATCCAAGGAGAAGATTTCAACTCATCCATTTGAAGCAAACAGCCAATCCTGTAAGAATTGAGGCCGCCGTTTTGGTATCCACCCAGTGGTCCCCTTACTATAATTAGCTTCAACGACAGTCAGTTATCATCAAATATTAGTGCTTTTGTCTTTTTTTTTTTTGGTTTTTTCTGGGGCCAATTGCTTAGACAAGCCCGCGTGACATTGGATCCCTTCATATTGAAGAAACCATACTGAAATCTGAGAAGTTAACAACCACATGTTTCATTATATATTTAATTATTCTTGAACTGAAAGTACACGGGTATTAGTTTGTTCAATGAAAAAAAATAAAAGCCATACAATCAAAAATAAAAACCAGTTGATCGACCGCCTGAAAAAGCTAAGGCCTTGGTTTTCCTCCGTAAGCTTGCTTGCACAAAGAGGTGGGCTTCTGTGCGGGCGTACAGAGGTTGGACCAACCTGGACACTTCTGCAGGCAATTATCCCCCAGGCTCCCTGAAACCGCCTTGTCACCGGCGAAGAACGCCGCCGGCGGCTTCCCGACGAAGAAATTTCCGTCCAGAAACAACCTTCTTAAACTCTTCTTTTGGCTGTACTCCAATGGGATCGTGCCACGTAAACGATTGTACCTCAGGGACAGAGAAGACAACAGAGGATAGGCAGCGAAATTTACGGGCGCGTTTCCCTCGATTTCGTTAAACCCAAGGTCGACGGCCACCAGGTTGCTGTTGCCATTGGAGGGCTTGGATATCTCAGCGCGTGTCAGGCTGTTATTGGACAGATTAACCTGCTGAAGTGCAGGCAAAAGAAAGAACCAGGCTTCTAGTGTTCCCGTCAACGAGTTTTCACTGAGTTCGATCACTTCCAACTGAGTTAAGCCATCAAAAGACCATTTTGACAATGACCCAGATAAAGAATTCGCCTTTATAGCTAGTTCTAGTAACATATGAGGCAGTTTTGGCAAATACCCAGTTAGTTTATTGTAACTGAGATCGAGACTCCTTAAATTGGACATGGAATTCATGGTTTTTGGAAGGTACCCAGATAAAGAATTGCGAGAAAGGTCTAAAGAATCCAGGTTTTTTAGGTTGGTTATCGAGTTGGGGACTGAGCCAGAGAAGTAGTTGGAACGGAGGCTCAAGGTTTGGAGGTTGGTCAGAGAGGAAATGGTGAACGGAATTGGGCCAAAGAAGCTGTTATCAGAGAGGTCGAGTACGGTGAGGTCACTGAGTTTGGAAATGGAAGGCGTGAGTTGGCCCGAGTAGCCAGCCGGGTCAAGAGTGAGCTGGGTGACTCGAATCGAGCCAGGAGAGCAGGTGATGCCACATGTGAAGTGAGTCCTGCGAGGGAGGGCACATGGGTCGGTGGCGAAGTCCCAGGAGCCTAGGCAGGACCATGGTGGAATTGAACTTGGCTTGATTGAAGCCTTAAAGGCCTTCAGAGCTGCGGTGTCTTGTGGCGAAGTGATAGCCAAAGCTGGAAAATTGCTCCGGCCGAAGAGAAGGAAACAGAGGAGGAGGTGGAGCACGCCAAACATTGCCGGCAGGCTTAGGTTGCAACTTTCCGGTTTTGATTTCATGTGGTTCCGGCAATGGAATTTGACGGGGAAAGCAGGTAGTTTGTGAGGAATTCCGAGCCTTATGAGCTTAGATAGCTGGAAAGCACTAAAAAAGTATAATGCTGGTGTTAGTTATACACGTCAACATTGCGTGGGATTCAAGATGTCCCCATGTCCATGTCTTTGTGTCTGTGGGGTTCAATTTGGTGGCCATGGGATGTGTGCATGCCTCGAGATTTCGGTTGGTTTTCGGCTTTAGGAGTGGGGCTTTTGGCGTTAGATTTAGAAGCTATGCTTAACTAGAGTTGTCTTAGATCAGAGTTAATGAAGTCGATCACAGCTCCCTTTTCTCTTGTTTACTGGTTAGATCAATCATCTAGCATTAGAGCTCAATTGCTGATGAGCGAACAAAGGTTTTTAATTGATGATCAACAGACCAAATAATTAAATATCTGTACCCCCCCCCACCCTGGCTCCGCTCTCCATGTTACGATCCATATGACTGAAAGGAGGCGAAATCATGTTTGCCAGCAATTATATATGTACCCCCAAGTCCATCTCTCCAACCTGCCTAGTGTGTAACTTTTGTAGACTCCTTTTACCATGTGCACTGTTCGATTAATATTTCGCGGCAAAAGCTCCATATATATCGCCATTTGGAGGTTGTAATATGCGTATCAATTAGAAAAGATAGTTTTCTCCTCTTAAATTAGCTTGCAATACTCGTTCAACAGACCAGCTGCAATTTTTATAATAATCATGATCGTGAAGAGGGGTGTGACTCCGGATGAAATTTGTTAGTCCCAGTGAATACGGAAACAAACCAAAAGCTACTATTGTTGAAGCGGGGATGCCTCGTATGCTGCAGTACTTGGCTGTACTTAATTTGTTTACATTATTTAATAATTTCTATTTTTCTTATTCGTAAAAGAATCACGATGGTTCCGTACTATTGTTGCCTCTGTGAAAGGCAAGATTATCTTTCGGTTTATTATAATAATACGTAGCTGTTGCACTGTTGAAGATATTTAAAATTTTAAATTACCTTGTTCATGCGTGAATCGTTTAAAAAAGGTAAGCAGATACTAGCCAGATGGCATCAATTATTAGTTGATGATACCAAAAACGATAAGTCAAGGAGTTAGTATGGACCCAAGGGAAATTATTTGACTGACTGCGAGTATCCAAAGAGGATGAATTATGGAATCCCCCCCCCCCAAAAAAAAAGAAAAAAAAAAGAGATGAATTAGAAATGGCCCTCCTTTTTTAAACTTTCGATCTTCTATTTTGGATTTGTCTCGGTGCCTGGAAGAAAAACCTTGTTCACGTAACATACACACACACACACGAATATATTATCGAAAAAAAAAAAAAAAAAGAAAATTCTTCTTTTTTTTTTTTCAATTTTGGAAATTCAAATTAAATTTGCACATATATTAGGGAAGCATGATTCTTTGAGTTGCTTTTTAATTGGAAGTAAGTTTCGAGTATAAATAACGAGTTTAGTCACACGCGGATCCCACATGTCAAACAGAAGTAGCACACTCGAAGTCACGGATAAGGCTTCCACTTCTTCTGCCTTGGCAGTCTGACCATCCGAAATACAGTACAATGGCTCCTCTCTTCTACTTCCTCCTCTTCTCGGTCGTCTCCCCCTTATCCACCACCTCCGTCGCTGCCTCCTCCGAAGCCTACCCCACCATCCCCGGCACCGCTGACACCTCCTTCTCCGCCTCCGATGCTCCCGATGGCCTTACCCCACCCCGCCTCGAGGTGTTCGGCGGCGGAAGAATCTTTGACATCACCCATAGAGTCACGAGCAGCATGCCGTCGTGGGAATCCAGCAGCTCGCTTGGCCAGTTCATGTGGCTCCAGAAAAGCATCAAGAACGGCTCTCTGTCCAACAACTCCGTGATGAAGCTTCCCACCCACACCGGCACCCACGTCGACGCCCCTGGACACATCATCGACCGTTACTTCGACGCCGGGTTCGATGTCGACACTCTCGACCTTGAAGTCCTCAACGGTAGTTATCATAATCTTGAACTATTGCTCTTTTTTTTTTTCTAAAATTTCTTGGGGTTTTCAGGGCTTTGCTTTTTGTTTCGCCTGAATTTTCTTTATTGAATCGAACGATTCTTTCTTATTTCGTTTTGACAGGTCCTGCGCTGTTAATTGATGTTCCAAGGAATACCAACATAACTGGTATGCACTTTTGATGTACCTCTGTCTGGTAACATTAAGGGAAAAAAAAAAGTCAGAAAAATTTCTTTACATAATAATCTTATGAACCTTGTCACTCGTAAAATTTCTTCATGTAACACTAACACTGACTCTGTTATTATGCCATGATTTGACGGGCTGCATATGTTATTACCTGCTTTCTTTCTAAATTTTGTTGGTAAGACTAACATTGTCCTCGAAAAAGGTAGGTTCTTTTCATGTGTCGTAAGGGTTTGGGCCAACCAAGCTTCTTGCTTTATCCCAGTTTGGGACCGGAAACGAATACAAGATCTTATACAGGTGTAGTTGGGTTCTTTTTATATGTATGATAAGTTGTTAATTAATCATGGGTCTTCTTTTAGAACCATTGAATATTCACACCCAGTTGTTTTGAAAATTTGCACCATCTGTCCCTCAAACATGTGTTTGTTTCTGTTGGCAATTCAGTGAAATGCTAAGGCCTTGGATGCAGTTTTGGTATTTGATGATTGTTACTCGGTGTTTTTCCAATATTCTTATGTCAATCTCTGGGAAGGATGCATTTTTCCCTCTTTCTTGCACTAATAGTTGTTTATTCAGGGAGATTTATGTCTTTTCTTCTTGCATTCTTAATGCTGCAGTGCTATCCTTTTTTATCTTATTCTCTCTTTTCTTCTAATTTTTCTTTACTATATAATTTGTGTCATACAGCTGAAGTTATGAAGTCCTTACATATTCCAAAGGGGGTTCGCCGTGTGCTTTTCAGAACACTAAATACTGACAGGTAAATTCACGAATCTTTTTGGAGTATTTGAAACATTTGTTAACCCTCAAATGGCACATGGATATAAATATTCTGGCTCTGGGATCTTGATTTCTGCAAATTTTCAGAACATGATAATGTCTTGTAGATATGTACTACTCTTGGACATCTTTGGCAACATTTTATTATCCTTCAGATGAAGGAGAAGTGTTGCAATTTCTAAGAGTGGTGGTGATGGCAAGGTGCTACTCTCCTCCCCATAATTTGGTGAAATTCTAACTGACAAAAGATAAAAAGGATATTGTGATTTCTTCGACCGTTCTTTGTCATTGAATTTACTCTGGAATAGGGGTACTATGGGATGTGATACTTTATTCAAAGAATGAATATTACTGATCTGCTTGAACCATGTCCAATTCACTTTCAGAAAGCTTATGTTCAAAAATCAGTTTGACACAAGCTATGTGGGATTTACTAAGGATGGGGCAAAATGGTTGGTAGAGAATACTGACATCAAACTTGTTGGTAAGTTGTTATCTGTATTCAATACCTTTGAGCTGCATAGGGAGGATACATCATTACCTAGAATGTGTCTATTTGTTTTTACTCTTTTCACATGTCTGGGCATTTATATATGTATCTGCACCTCACTCTTAATCTTTATGTCCCTTTTCACATAGGATTTGGAATCTACATGGAATGTATTCCCTTAAATCTTATATTCATCATTCACAAGATATTACAATACTGTTTTGCTTTTGCAAGTTGATGTGGTGTACTAATTTCTAACTATATTTTTCTTTTGTATGTCTCTATCTGATGCTCTGAATGTTTTATTCACTGAAAATTTGTTCAGGGACTGAATCTCCTTCTTTCAGACCACTGGAAATGTTTGGAGATCTAAAATGGAACCTTGAACCCCGAATTTTAATGTTTATATGTTTTTCCTCTTGAGTGATTCCATATTAGACGTTGGATTTCTTCAATCTTTTGATACTCATGAGTCATTTTGCATGTAGTTGGGCTGCCAGTAAACAGTAATGTGTGGCTGTGTATGACATGTGGGCAATTGTGCATAATATTTCTTACTCTATTCCAATTTTCTTGCAAAACCAGTATTTCACTAACAAAATTGCCTATTGGCAAATGTAGGACTGGATTACTTATCTGTTGCTTCCTGGACTGATCTGATTCCAGCTCATGTGGAATTTTTGGAGAGCAGGGTAAGACAATTGCTCTCTAGTAACTTGAGATTGTTTGCTTTTTGTATATAGGAAGGGCAAATTTTGCTGTAATGGTAACTGTGACCTAGAGGTCACAAGTTTGAGTCATGTAGACAGCCTTTCTGTAAAAAGCAGGGGCAAGGTTGCGTATTTCTGACTTTTCTCTATACCCCATTGTGGGACCCTTTTGCACTGGAACACCTCTCTGTTTAACCTACTCCAATTTGGGATCAAACCTTTGTTGTTGTTGTTGTTGTTGTTGTTGTTGTTTTATCTCTTGACTTGATTGTGTAGATCATGTTTATCAATAAAAGCTTTTCATTTTCAGTTCTTTGATTTAAATTTTCCACTGAACTGCCCTCATAGTTGAAATAATGAATGCTACATTTGAAGGGCCTTTTCAGAACCTTGTGGCCTTCCTGGCAGGGTAGGATTTCTGGGGACTTGGGACAATGAGCTTTATCTTTCTGTAGTCTTTTGCTAGGCACAGGAGTGATTTTTCCTATTTGACCATACGAAAAGAAGTAATCTCACTTTAACTTTCTCATGAACCAAAATGGAATTTTAATTTCTGGTCTTTTTACAATAGCGAGATTAGATCTTTTTGACCAGGTCTTGGTAGTTAAGAAGGCAATGCATCGACAGTTGACATCTAACACTAACAGCATTGGTATGCTTCAGGAAGTCATTCTGGTGGAAGGCCTAAAACTCGATGACATCCAGCCTGGAATGTATTCTGTTCATTGCTTGCATCCAAGGTTGGTTGGTGCCGAGGGATCTCCAATAAGATGCATTCTCATGAAATGAATTTCTCAGATGGTAGGTTATTGATATCTGCATTTTCCGTATCCTAACAGCTCCTTGCATGTTGTTGTCTTAAATTGTCAGTAAAATTTAATGCAAATGCCACGTCGTAACAATGATCTTCTCATGTAGGGGAAAACATCGATGGTCACTCACGGAGTTGAGGAGAATAAAGGCTATAAATGACTCGAGATTTAGCTGCTGACCAAGAGGTTTTGCTGGAAAGCTCGATGCTTTAAACTAACTAGTATTAAGAGACCATAAATGTACGGGTTCATGTCACCACCAATAATAATGAATACTGCTTATTATCAAACATATCAAAAACTTAATTTTCCGAAGGTCATATGAGAAAATTCCATCCATTAATTATCTTTGAATTTGAAAGAGCAAAAAACAATTAGGATCATCTTCACTGGCCCTTGGCCCTCTGAAATTAGTAACAGGATCAAGCACACAATTTTACAACACAAATTTTCATGTGCTCGCTTTAGTGGCAGCGCATAAAATAGGAAAATGCAGGCAATGACAAGAAAATACTCAGAATGAAGCGTAATCCATTAAACAAGCTGATAAGTGCCGGAGCCTAAGAAAGCCTCTGTTTGTTTTTATTTATTCATTTATTTATTTTTTGAGTGGGGTGGGATGCTTAAGAATGTTTCTTATAGCTGTATATCTTATTTTCAATTCCGCATACAAGATATCGAAACAAACTAGGCACAGTTTTCATGCCCATAACCCCTCTGTGCGCAATCTTGCTTGCAACCACGACCCCTTGCCCCGAACTTCCCTTTTACATTCTTCTTCTCCTATTATTCTTCCCGCCTACAATGAAGCCAGGAAAATAAATATTTGTTCGAAAATGAAATTTCCTGGAAAAAATAATATCTCTGTTCTGTGATCATTTTAGATGCACATACCTGGAGGTTTACCA
The DNA here is from genome assembly GCA_020883675.1 of Bruguiera gymnorhiza. Taxonomy (NCBI): domain Eukaryota; kingdom Viridiplantae; phylum Streptophyta; class Magnoliopsida; order Malpighiales; family Rhizophoraceae; genus Bruguiera; species Bruguiera gymnorhiza. The sequence goes on along the minus strand of JAIRCJ010001062.1, from coordinate 6,070,960 downwards.
TGGCCATGGCTTCCAGGTTTAACGATATGGGGTATGAACACCCCAGTTCCTTCATTGCCATTTCTCCACAAGTTCACGAGCCAAGCTGGGACCAACCTCCTGTCTTCGTTTTCCCAATAACCGAAATAGCTTCCTGGCTTCACTGCGATAGCCGAACTGGTTGTCACCTTCTGAGAGCTAATTGGATTCAGTTGTCTAATTTTGGTGCGATCATAGTCGCCATCTTCATCAGCTATCAAGAGCAAAATCTGCCTTTTCAGCTCAGCAAAAGCAGCATCGTTGTTGTCGATGCTGTCATTTAGAAGACCATGGTCCGCACTCATGTTGGGATTTTGTACTGTGATGCGATTTCAAGATTCATGTACGTACTTGGGTTTCGGCAATGAAATTTGCTTGCAATTTATATATGGTGGTAGCGAAAAGGGGATCCATGAATGTTGACTTGAGGTCAACCACGAGTTGCTGAGACGTCTCCAATTGCTTCCTAGTCCATAAAACGTTGGTCCATTCTTTTGTGCGTCAGTGCACGTCTTTCATATAATTTTCCATTAATGCATTAGTCAGGATTAGCGGATACGCCAGGTGGTTGTGAATGACCCTGACAATAAGTTACCTTGATTTGATCATTGCATTTGAACTTTGGTCGTTTTGACGCGGAAACGCTTAGAAATAGAACTTGACTTACATCCCTGCTGGCAAGCACTACAATCCATGGAATTGGCTTCCACGGGTCTGCGGAACCATAAGTTAAAAAGTTTAATGGGAGACGTACCAAAGAAAAAGCCTATTGGGTTTAATAGGAGTATGGACAAAAATAATCGATAGCCGCAACAGATAACGTATTTGTGGATAATAGGCATTAAGTTAATTTAAAACTTTAAACGGAGAGTGAAAGCGTTGGGAGCATTGAAGTTATAATGGACATTTTGCGGAAACATACTTTCTGGTTTTATAGCTTCGTATGACAGCTACAATGAGTGGTATGGTATCACGATTTGGTTTTCAAAGCAGTGCACAAAGAATCATTTTCTTTTCACTAGTTCTCATTCTTAAATTCAGCAGACTCTCAATCTCCGGGCAGGTTGTATAATATGAATTGCTTAATTATGGTAAAACCCGACGTCATAATTCTTGAGGAAACTAATTGGTTAACAGCCAACACAATATTAAATTATGAACACAACTCTATAAATAGATTTGTTTAAACAAAAAAAAAAAAAAAGAGGGGAAAAGTGAAAAGTGTATGGTTATATGGTTGTGGACATTCATTTTTGAAAAGATAGTTAACAAAGAGAACACCCCATAGAGACAAAAAGAGCAAATTAAAACCCTTTAATTGGGTTTTGGGTTTTTGATCTTAGGCCTACCTTGTTCTCATTTGGCCCACACCTTTCAAAGAAACGTCAAACAAGTATTCGCCTATCCGGGTTTGGGTTCGGGTCAACATTTTTCAGACGGAGAGCAGTGCCAGTAGGAGAAACCAACGCCACTTCCGTTTTATCTCTCTCGCTCTGCCTCCGACATTCGCTCCATAGGTACAGAGAGAGAGAGAGAGAGAGAGAGAGAGAGAATGGAAGGGTTGTCGTACCAGCGGTTCCCGAGGGTAAAAATAAGGGAGATAAGAGACGACTACGTGAAGTTCGAGCTCCGAGACAGCGACGCTTCGATGGCCAACGCACTCCGCCGCGTCATGATCGCCGAGGTCCCTACCATCGCCATTGACCTCGTCGAAATCGAAGTGAACTCCTCCGTTCTCAACGATGAGTTCATCGCCCACCGCCTCGGCCTCATCCCCCTTACCAGCGACCGCGCCATGTCCATGCGCTTCTCCCGCGACTGCGACGCCTGCGACGGCGACGGCCAGTGCGAGTTCTGCTCTGTCGAGTTCCATCTCCGTGCCAAGTGCATGGACGACCAGACCCTCGACGTTACCAGCAGGGACTTGTACAGCTCCGACCACACGGTGGTCCCCGTCGACTTCTCTGATCCTTCCGATTTTGAGTCCTCCGAGCAGAGCAGGTAATTGGGGGGGGCGGTGGGGGACATGGGGGCTTTTCCAATTTGCAATTCGTTGGCATTGCAGCGTTATTAGGGCTTTTCTAAATTAGGGTTTTTCTGGGGTTTTTCATGTTTAGACTAATGTATGAGAAACTGAAGGGAAACTGGCTAAAGTTTGAATCTTTCTTACTTACAGGGGGATTATTATTGTGAAGCTACGAAAAGGGCAAGAGCTTAGACTAAGGGCAATAGCTAGAAAAGGGATTGGAAAGGATCATGCAAAGTGGTCTCCCGCTGCAACTGTTACTTTCATGTACGAACCAGACATTCATATCAATGAAGATTTGATGGAAACTTTGACACTCGAGGAAAAGCAACAATGGGTGGAAAGTAGCCCCACCAAAGTGTTTGACATTGATCCTGTCACCCAAGAGGTTAGTTTTAAATTTCATATTTACTTGATTTCCTAATTGGAAACCGATGAATATGAATGTCTTTGAAACCAGAGTGAATCATTTATTATAAAGTTAAAGAAGAGACTTAGCTCCTCGTTTATAGGTCATGTTGGAGTAGTCTTACTGACTTCCATAAAAGACTTCTATAAAGTCTTACATCCTCCAAAGATTTGAAATTCTAACTAGAGCTTCTTAGTATGTTTGTCACATACTACATGTCTGTGCTTTATTCTTTCTGAAACTACTGGGGTTTTGTCTATCCCCTGCCTTCGATATTAAGGGATTGAAACTTTTAGGGTTATTCTAATGGGAAAGGGTGGAGTTTTTAGGATGGCTGCAGTTGCTCCTTCATTTCATTCTGTGCTTTCTCCTTGTCTCTGCCCAATGATGGAATCTTTGATTGGAAATGCATGTGTTTGTGCCTGAGCTCGCATGCATATCTGCATGTACTTGTGTGGCGATGCACCTGCATTCTGATTGGTTGATTGTGTTGTATCTTTTTGCATACTTTTCCTAGGCTGTACTGCTGTATGGAATGATTGTTTAGACAACAGGGAGATGATAAGCAATTTAAATTATTCAATCCATGGCATGTAGTGAATTGTGAGGCAAGGACAATTACTCTATATGTGCAGTTGGCTGCTAACACGCTTAGGACAGCAATTATGACAACAATATAGTGTTTGATTCTGTTTTTTTTTCTCTTCTCCCATTCATCATAATTAGAAAATTTATTTGATGCAATCTTATACAGCATCTACATTAAGGACTCTTATTAGCTCGAATCTTTAGGGGGAAGGGGTGCCAAGACGTAATTGTTATTACTTGAGTATGTGTTGTAGTTTGTTAAACTGTTTCAGTCGGGTTTTCCACAAGGCTGATAATGTCATGACTTTTTTAATCCACTTTCTATGCAGCAGTTGGTAGTCACACTATATATTTGTAAATTATTCCATGCTCAATTGTATTGAAAGTTAATTTTGGCAATAAGTTGGCCATACAGTTGGATTCTCTTTGTTTTGAATTTTCTCTGTACAACTGTCTTCCTCTTGAATATCTGTACTTATTTTCTATGCCAATCAATGTAGGTTAAAGTGGTTGACCCTGAATCATATATCTACGATGATGAAGTCATAAAAAAAGCAGAAGCTATGGGCAAGCCAGGGCTGGTGGAAATCCATCCTAAGGAAGACAGTTTTATATTCACCGTTGAATCTACTGGTGCAATTAAAGCTTCTCAGTTGGTGCTCAATGCGATAGAAGTCCTAAAACAGAAGCTGGATGCTGTTCGCCTGTCTGAGGATACAGTCGAGGCCGATGATCAATTTGGTGAGCTAGGTGCTCATATGCGTGGAGGATGACATGGTGTGTTCCAGGAGGAGTGACCATTTGATCTTTTGTCAGCCTCTGGGATGAGAGTTGCCTTCCATTGCTTTGGCGCAACCTTTTATTGCCTGCTAACTGCTTTAGTACTCGTGGCTTGTTGGCTTCGCAAAGCTATTCGAACGCCATGAAATATTTAACTTCTTCAACTTTTAAATCTACTTACCATTAGGTCCCCCCACCCCCCAAAAAGAAAAAACTTACCAGAAGAAGGGTTAATGGAAGATTGCTTGTCTTTGTCAATTTATCCTCAGAATATTGAAATTTTGCTACTTGTTGGATTTAATTGTCAACAGTAAGACTAGTATGTGATTGTGGAAATACGACACCATAGAATAGAAGCGGGCATTTCTATGTGAAATATAGAACTGCTCACCAGCTCGGGTACCCACCCGATTTGGCCCAAAAAAAAAATGGTGGGCTTTGCGTAAATTACTTTGGTGGCCCAGCTTTTCGCCCATAAGCGGAGCAACATTTTCTTTTTAGTTTTTTTTTTTTTTTTTTAACTCCTACTGGCCATGGTAAGGTCGTAAGCCTGAATGGATGAACCACGCCAGGCGAGAGCAAACCTGGCCCCCACTCTACAAATAACTTGATTATTGTATTTTTTGTCTTTGATTCTAGGGGTTGAAAAAACTTCTCTAGCTGCTTGTGTCCACCAGCGGTGGCTGGATTCTTATGACCAACAGATTGCCTAAAAAATGCAACATGGTTGGGCTGCTCGTGACCGACATCTCTGCTGTCCCACCTTATGTGATACACCTACTTTATGGTTTCTCTTGGGCAACCATAATTCAAATCTTCCTTACCTGTGTGTACTATTGAAGGGTCACGGGATGAAAATTTTGAGAATGAGAAATGGGGATCGGTGATCCTCCCTGTACCCCAGCAGGAAATGGCCTGATGCAGGACAATCTTTAAATGCCAACGGACCGTCCACTGTTACAATAAAATGTCCCATCAGAGAAATCTCTCAATAATGACAAAAGTTCGGTTTTGTCACTGTCGCCACATCTTTGTATCTACGTGGGTCACGTTTTAGCGATCAAGGACAACACCGGATTTGCGAGGAAGAGTGTGATGCAGTATCTGGGTAATTTATATTTTGTCACTAAACTTATTTTTAATCACACCATTTAATTTTAATTCATTTCAATTAAATCCCTTTATTAGGTAAAAATATATAAAATTTTTTGTATAAAATATATATTTTTATGTAGTTAAAATTTATTAATTAATATGTAAATAAAAATTAATTTAATTTTTTTGAATTAATTATGATTAACAATAAGATTAGATAGTATAAAAATATTGACAAATCCCTCCAGAATTGACTCAATTTAATATATAGTCTATGATTAAAAAAATTATATATCATGTGATATTCGATGCATTGCACAAAGAAAAAAAAATTATATGTATTTTTTAGTTTTTAAAGGAGTAAATTTTTGTTAATATTTATATAAACTTCTAAAAATAATTTAAAATTTAATAAAGAATTTACTTCCTTAAAAATTAAAATAAAAACAAAGAGAAATTTTTTATTTGTCATCTTGCACACGAACATTGCATGAAGTGTAATACTCTTTTAATATCAAACTATATGCATGACAAAGTCATTTCTAAAGAGAATATGTCATTAAATAAAAATTTTCTTTTTTTTGAGATACCAATATTTTTAAATTTTTAAATTTTGTTATTAATTGTGGTCTTTTAATTTAAAAAAATTTATTTAATTTTTATTAATATATTGATGGATGGATTTAATTGTATAAAAATATATTTTTTAAAGACTATTTTTTATAAGTTTTTTAAATAATATAATATAATAATTAAAATAAAAGTAAAATTAAATAATAAATAATAAATTCAGTTAAAAAAATATAAATGATCCTGCAGTATCTTCGCCGATTATTCACTGCTTGTGTAGGAACAAATCTGACATCGACAACAATTCAGCCAAAAATAGGGAAAATAATAAGGTAGCCTTTTAGGGTTCAACACAAAAAACCAAGCTAGCATGTCCAATCAGTTGTTTTGGGGTTTTAACGCTTCTAACCTGGGTTTTCGTTCTTCACTACATTTTACAGCTTCTTGCATCACTGTGCCAGAACTATGCGAAGCTATTCAACGATATCTTCGATATTTATCTTTTCCAAATTTTTTTTCTTTTAATCTCTTTATTCCTCTTTAAGCATGATTATTTCCTAGTTATTTGCTCATAATTTATGAGTGTATAAGCAATGCTAATGGTCGCTTAGTATAATTTGTTTTGTTCTGCTTTTTAACTGTTTTTATCTGAATGTATGGGTGCATCATGGACAATGCTTCTTGATTCATATTAAGGTGCTATGGTCACAATTAATTTTCTGCAAATTATTTTCCATGTTAAACAGTAAACTGATTTTTACATTCAACTTTCTGGTGTCGCAAGAAATGCCCTGTGGCCTACTGGAATAGGGGTGGTGACCCTGCCAAAAGATACCCCAAATCTTTGTCTGAGAGAGCAGACGTGCTAGAAGGATAGCAACCAAAGACTTTTCTTGTCTCTTTGTTCCTAGCCACTCGTGCAATGAGATTCTTGAGCTTTAAACCAGCTTGCACGGCCTACAGCTGTAAATTTCTACCTCGTAAATTTCATAGTAACAGAACCAGCTGCCCATTTACTTTATCCCACCTTAGGACCACCAACCCATAACACTGGTGTTACCATTATTTCTCTATTGAATGTAACTTGTCTACTTCCCATTCAACAGTTTGCTTCCATGTACAAGAGGCTGCAGGTATGGAGGAAATTGGCAATTTGGCCTCATTGAAGGCGTATTCATTGAAGTCCCATTGATCCAGTGGAATGAAAGGTTTACATGAATTTCCACTGTGTGTGGGACCACGAGTGTCCATAGTTGTTAAACAACCCAAATGGACTTGATGCCACGGGCAACTTGAGCTCGGTTCATTTAGTACGTTAAGATGGGTTTATGCAAAGGATAATTAATGCAAGCCCAGCTATGGACTTGTTGCGACCATGAATGACCGTCCAATCCAAGGTGAGGCATATTGGTTTTTAGTCTTCGTAGATTGCACTAGAAAATTCAGTAGATCAGGCCTAGACGAGATTGTAGTTTTGGGGATGCATGCTTTGGAATTGCACGAAGCAAAATTAGCTTCAGCCACGCTCAAGCTCAAGCTCAATAACAGCAAACATGACTATAGCATCTGGGGAATCTTAAGTTTCATTCTACTTGATTTGTTCGAAGTTAAAACAATAATAATGCAAAGCCTTGATAAGGTAAGTAAAGTTCGACTTCAGCTTATCAAAAAATAAAAAAAATGTTCATCTTCATCTAAGTTTTGCCACAAATTCCCCTTATCACATTGGGCGCAGATGGCTTGATCGAGTAGATAATAATATCATGAGTTTTCCCTTACGTGAATTGCGATGTTCGGATTCAAGAACTAGATTGAATCATTGAATTGCAAGTGGGTTTCAATTTTTTGCCTCGATGAGACAATGACTCTTGGAAATAAGTCTTTTTAACTCATTGGATGTCTCTTGTGTACAATTTAACAGAAGTGACGAAATCGGAAGAAGAAACCTAGCTCAATTACTTGACTCACGCAAGCGATGTGCAATGTAAGGAAGTTAACAGTAGCTTTTGGGGCCTGTGTTCTGATCCTTTGGAGGGCCACAGTTCTCAGAAGTCAGGAGGGCTACCTGGGACCATTTGGATATAATTGATACTCCCGGAGAGCTCGAAACCTAAGAAACATGAATATATATATATATATATATATATTAATTATTTTTTTTTCTCTCTACCTAATGGGAGTAATGAGATGCAACAAACTGAAGACGCAGAACCTTCCAACCTTAAATGTTTACAATGGTACTCAAATGATAAATTTTTACGAAGCTGTCGTTTTATAATCCCGCAAACAGCTTCTCATCACTATAATTGCTCTACATCTTTTTTCTTGCTTGAAATAATGATATGACTGGAGTTAATGGTACCGTCATCCAACACAAAAACCTCAAATCTCCAAGTGAAAATACCTTTTGTTCTGATAGTTGGAGAAAAACATTTCACCTGGGTGGTTAACTAATGTGAATTTCCTGCTTCCTATTTGGCTTAGAGCATTGTCCTAGACTCTGTAAATCTCCTATTATGGTGGGCATAATCGGCAGGTTAGAAATTTGCACTTATGAATATGAAAATGTAGTTGATCAGGCATCTTTTTGCATTTACCGAAGCAAAACAGAAATTAATTCAAGCATGAAATTCTATCAATTCCATAAGTTAAGTTTGTTGTTGCCCATCAAGTGCATATAGTAGCCAGCTTGTAACCATACACTTAAAAGCCCCTCAATCAGAAGATTTACTAGATAGAGCATAGCCTGCTTCAATCATAAAAGGACCCAGTTAAACTTTAAGCATCTACTCCACGAAATAGTGTTTAAAGAAGAAAAACATATCCACATAATTGAACCGTTCGGGTTGACTCTTCAGAAAATCAAGTTTCAAAGCTTTTCTTTTCTTTTATCAGACAATTCAACTTTTTTGGTTTAGTCCAAGGTAACAATACACAGACCCTGACACTATTTACTTTCATGATGACCCATTAGACATGCTCATTTCAGAGATAATTTATTTACAGCCTTACGGGTTATAAAAAGTAACAAATGCACCAAGATATTTGGTGGGAAACATTTCATAACATTTTGGTATAGTTTTGGGGGAGACCAGAGGGGCATTGATTGTGCAAGAGACGGACATGAAAGGAGGGTATAAAGTTTAGAAATGCAAAGCTTCTCTGCTGCTTTTAATGAATTTATGTTTCTATTCCCAATATGTGGCCAACACTGGCACACTGGCTGTGACTTTAGCTGGGGAAAGAAGGCTATACTTGCACATACCCACATGGTCCCATTTTTTATTGTCTTTGGAACTTTACAGCTGTTAAGCAATAACGGACCAGAAGAAAAATTAGCGAAGGTTTTGGTCCAAATTGTGGATTCATTGATGCAACAATAACAAGGGGAGACCAGGTCAAAAGAAAGGTTTAAAATCACTGCTTTTTTTTTTTTTTTTTTAAGCAGGACAAGCCATTGGCTACTTAGATATGTTAAGCCTTTGCCATTTGATCATATTATGCTACAATTATTGGAGAGGTGGGGTGGGGGAACAGACTGACTTCATGATCTTTGGACCTTGAGAGAGCAAGCTGTTTTCCCTTTGAAAAAATAACACATTATCTCTCTTATTTTTCTCTCTCTAGTGAATCATGAGTACTAGGCATGCATCTACTACCATCAATACCCCACCAACCTTAAAAGTGGAGAGGGGAAAAAAGACAGTGAAGACATCTTCCTCATCATATGAGAGATATTGTCTCCCAATGTAAAAAATCTCCCACCAAACTTTTCACGTATTATGTAGCTCAAGTGGCACTTCAACCAAAAGGTCCCAAGTTACTACAACCTCGACCTCTCTCTGTCTTCTTATTAGATTGTCATTGCTTGTTCCGGGGTTTATTGAAATAATGTAAAATACCATGCTGTCTTATAAAATTGACAAGTTGTTTTCGACAACAATTTGATTCAAAAGTTTAAATTACTAGGTGAATCTTTAGAATTGATCACACATGCACGAAGCTCTAATATTTTAATTTTCCCCCTATAATCCTAGCTGATATGATGAAATCACGGCCATCGAAATGACATCTTTTAGTCAACGTTGTATAAGTACTTGGAGCTGTGAAACTTTGTGATGTCGTGCAAAAGCCTCTGCGACAAATACCTTAACAAACACCCTTAAATGAAGAGAATGGCGGGCGTCGAGAGTTGCATAGGCGGTGACTTATTTTCCCAACAAAGGTGGCTGGCATGCACTACTTGGATTGGATTAGATGGATTTCGAGAAATAATATTAGTGGCTTAGTGCTCAGCATGTGAGAAAAGCAAGCGAAGCGAGGCATGGAAGGAAAGGGCAAAAACAAAGGAAAATTTATAAAGCAAAAGAGAAACCAAAAGGAGGGATGCACGTATGGTTTAGTTAGAATCCACCACTAAAAGGCGCATCATGAATCTCTTCAGCCAATTGAGGGAAGAATGGAGAATGATCAAAAGAACATGTTTGTGAACTTTTATGGAGATATATAAAAAATTGGTTTTAAATTTTTATAATTAAATTTTAATTTTTTAATATTTTTATTTAAATTTTATTTTTTAAAAAATTCGTTTAAATTAGTCTCTTTGAAGCCCCCCAAAAAAAAAGTTAAAACTGTCAATTTAAAAGAAATTATTGATAATTTGACCATTTTACATAAAAAAGATTAATTTAAAACAAATTAAAAATATATAAAATTCAAATGGAAATATAAAGAATTGAGAATTTAATTATAAAAATTAATTTGCATATCTCAGCCTAACGGGCATCCTAACTTTTGCGACCCTTCACTTTTGTTAGATTGTGTTGTTATGTTAATCCATGTTACTCTAATCCAATTAACAACCGGAAAAGAAATAATCAGTTAAATCATTAATTATTCTGTAATTTACTGAAGAAGGGGTAAAGGTATAAAGCAACCTTCAGGATTCTTGCCATTGTCGTATCCTGGCACTAAAACCACATAAACAAGTCAAATGCCCGTGTCCAAACCGTATACATTTCTCGTATCTCTTTAATGAAACTAATCTAGAAAGCAAAATTAGGGCAACAACGCCTTTATGGCATGCTAGTACGACTGTTCTCGTTGGTTTCAGATAACCCTGGGATAAACTTCATGTCATCTCTTAAAAGAAGCATTAAAGGATCGTTAAGATTTAACAATGAGCTATAGCCAGATTGGCCAGACAGGATTGCCCCGAAAAGTCAAACTCATTTCTACCGCAAAAATTCTAAATGGGAAATCAAAATTAAGTAAAGCTTGAAAACAAATGGAACGCTTGTTCAAGAAAAAGAAAAAAAAAAAAAAAACAGAAAACAAATGGAATGCGCAAAATGATGAGGCCGTAAAATAGGTTTTCCCCGTGCAAAATTTGCTTTTGGGCGCATTAAGATTATCAACCACAATTCTTATAAATTATTACTGCAACTGGACCTCAAACACTTTTCATTGAGATATCAGAGTCCTAACCGCTCGACAATTACTGAACTTCCAGATAACAACGTTGACAAGGACACCACAAACTGAATTCCTGCACCGTAGGATTGAATTGTGCTTGCTTCACTTTTAAAGGCCAGTGGAAGTAGAAGAACCCTCTTATTTTGGTCTATGGTTGGACTTGGAGCTAAAAAGAGTAGAAAATCCAAGGGTTCAGGATGCATCGGGTATATGAGTGTGTGAGAGAGGGGGAGAGGACTAAGGTCACCCTTAAGTCTAAACAACAAATTGAACTGGACTGGGGAAGGTTGGCTGGCTCTTCCAAGGAGGTCAAACCTCCCTAATCCAAAAGTCCCTTGAAACCAAACCCCATCACCCCACTGGCCGGGTAGGCTGCCTGCTCTCCTCTCCACAGACAAACCCACAATCTATTTCTCCACCTAATCTAACCTCACATAATAAATAATAAACCTATCTTATTCAATACTTAATAATAAAGATAAATACTTACCATCTAGCGAGAGATGTACAGTCTACCTGTCATTCTTGCTAGAGGGTGTCAGGGAATAGAAATGAACCGGAGAATGCTAATCGCAAAAGGAGAAAATAGAAGGAAAGAAAAGAAGAGAATATTAGTTACAAACTAACAAAATTGACTTGCATTTATTTCCATGGATATAATAGGAATATGTCCATACAAAGAAGCATGCTCCCGAAGAGACATAGACTTACACGTGAACAGAAAGGGCGCCAAAGGCATAATAAGTGAAATGACCCTCTCGTCCCTCCTCATCTTTCAGAATCCCATCCATATCCAGGGCAGCGATCGATGAGACGCTAGTAATATATGGTGAGCAATCTTTAATTTTCAAGAGCAAAGGCAAAATTAACGATAAATGACCATATTGAACATAGATCACAAAGAGAGAGAAAGAGAGAGAGAGAGAGAGAGAGAGAGAGAGAGAGATCAACGCGGGCTGCCAACAATGTCCACGAAGACCCATTGGTCTTGGGTTCTGCTCTTCTTAAAGATAGGCTCCGGTGATGAAGAGACTGACGAGGACCCCGGAGCCCAAGAGTCGTTTGAGCTGTCACAGCTGAGATCTGCTTCAATTACACCGCTGGGACTGCTAGGGATTGGCTCATACTTGCGCTTGTTATACTTGCTAGTGGCGGTCTTTGACATCGCAAGAATGAATTCATAACAGCCCTTCACTTTTTCCTGTTGCAAGACCGGAAAAAGAAAAAAAATGAAGTCTTTACGCTGTTAAAAAAGCACCGTAGAATAATGACAAAAGGGACAATCTGTACAGAAAAGTGGTAAGTTAACCTCGCATATTTTGAGGATACCCAGAAGCTGGTTTTGATAGTCAATGGAATTAAGGGGCTCAACTTGGTCTATAACTTGCATAGCTATGGATGTGGCCAGCACAGAAGGTAAATAACTGACAGATCTTGAATCTACAAAACCCATCAAATGAAACGTACGTGAACCCCAAAATGATGAGAAAGTGATTAAAGAGGCATCATCATCATCTTTCTCCATCCTTTTCTTCTACTTTGTTTTTATAGAGAAGTGTAAAATTATGGTCGAGAGTGGGATTTGAACAGCCGCTATGGAATATGCTTACCAGCGAGTACTGAAAGAAGAAGACGCTCACATCTCCTTAGGAACTCCCAGAGGAGATGGGTCCTTAATCCAAGCCTTCTAATTATGTGATCAAGAAATGAAAGTGGGGTAACTGGTTGCATCTTCCATTTAAGTGTAGACAGCACCAAAAACTCCATTCTTTGAATGGTTTTGGCCTCGAACACATACTTTGTCTCCACCTAAAACAGAACAAAAAGAAATCGTCTTTGATTCTAACAATATATAAGAAGTGACAACAAGAGGGTGATTGAACAAAATTATTGATAAGTCATACTTGAAGGTCTAGGAGAAGAGGCACTTGGGTCTCTTCAACTTTTGCAGCCAAAGACAGACAAGTCACAGCCACAAGCTGAATCATCCAGGGCTTATCTTTTTGACAATAGGTGCTAGAAATGAACCTATCAAGATAGTTAACGGCCAAGATTGCAGTCAGAGCTGAAAACCCATAATGGGCATTGACCTTAAGCATCCACTCCACAGCCTCTTGACGAGCTACAGAGACAGAAGGCTCTTTTTTCTCATTGTTGACACCTACTCCTTGTGCCTGTTCTTGTTCTCTTGAGAAAAGTGAGAAAAGCTCCTCATCTTCCCAGAACAAGTCCTGTTCAAGCAATAAAAGTGGTAAAAAAGATGGGCTCTTTCTTGTTCCATTGAAGGTGTTATTCAGGCTATGCATCACGGTACTCACTTGCAAATCCTCTTCTTCCTCCTCTTCCCATCTCTCCTCCTCCTCCTCACAGTAGAGAGCCTCCAGCAGGAATGAAGAGTCTTGCTCTGCAGCTGCATTTTGCTCATGTTGCTCTAGTTGATGCGTTGCCATCTTCTTCTAAGAAGAAGAGGTTTCGGTCCGCCTTTCATTATACACAGCAAAAGGCCATTCTCATCTCTCTCTCTCTCTCTCTCTCTCTCTGTGTTCTTCTGTGGTTGTGGTGCCGATAGCTAGGGAGTGATAGTCAAGAGAGAGAGAGGAACTGAAAGCAGAGAAAGAAGGGGAAAAAGGAGAAACTGATATTTAACGTAGCGGGTTTAACGCTTGTCTCTTTTCTCTATATATATATACATATAACTCTGTTAGAGTGCCAGGCGTCGCTGCATGAGACGTCTATGTGGACCAAAAAGAAAACAAAAGATAAGTTTGGGGTGAATTTCGAAAATTCTAAATTTAAGGATAACAAATATTTTCAGTAATCTTAGCTACAGTTAAGACTTTTTTTTGTTTTTTTGTTTTTTTTGAAGATGATAGGTTGAATAATTTCGAATCAAATGACATATTCATTCTATATGTTTTGACTCAACAATTTTGTTGAAAATATATACAATTTGAAGTCTTGTATTTATGCTGATTTTGACAACAATTCAATCATTCTTCCCCGTGTGAAAAATAGAGATGATAGATCTAACATTTCGAATCGAATGACATGTTTAAAACCCAAAAAAAAAAATTAAAAAAAAACACTTTGCATGAGAAAATCCTTATTTTTCATCAAAACATATCTAATATAAACGTTATTGGGTTCATGCTCTTTCAATTTATCATTTTGACTCTTCATGCACTCTAAATACAATCAAATTACTATAAAAATCAATTGAAATATTTTTGTTCTTTTTAAATTCAAAATTATTAACTTTACCTGAACTTTTATTAAACTTAAAACGTATAATTTTTTTTTTATCTTAATGTGTGACGCAGGAAGATTATGATGAAGAATAAAGTAAGTTTGTATATAATACAAGACGATGGGATTTAGTAAAATCATTTGCGCTTTCGGTGTGTTTTGTTGTTGGGCAGTAGGAAATGTAACGCCACAGGCACCGAGCGGGACCCGCCTGAAAACAACCTCTTAAATAGGGACCCAAACGGAGCCATTGTGCTCTATAATTCCAGGATTGAGAGAATGAGAGATTTTATTATGATATTATTATTATTATTATAAATAATACAATTTTTTTATTTTTTTATATTTATTAACTCCCTTTTTATTCTATTAAAATATTTATATTATTTTATTAATTATATCTTGTTTCAGCCAGTCTTTTTTTTTTTTTAAATAATTCATAGATAAATATTCAAAAGTTTTTACATTTGTTTTTTTTTTTGGTTATTTATTATTAAAGTACTAACAATAGTTATCGTCCAGTCGTGGTAAAGTGAACGTGCTTCTTACAGGTTTTTTTCTATTAATCATTTGAAGGTTTAATCCTCATAGATAATCTGGTTTTAACAAAAGATTGAAGAGTTAACGGTTAACGTTCTTTTCGTAAGATATTTTAATACTAAAAATAAAAATATATAAATATATTTTTTTATAATATAACTCGAATTAATAGAATTTCCAATAGTTCCAGAAGAGATCATGTTTAACGCCACATATGGATGATTATATCAGAGTGAGCTATTTTCTTAAAATTATTTTTGTTGTAGGTCTACAGTTGTTGTAACCACTTGATTTTCTCTAATTTTTGTTTCATTGAAAAAATAACGAAGAAAAAGAATTAAGAAAAAATTCACGAAACATAGTTTTATTAAGAATTTTATTGCGGTAATTGCAATTATTAAGAGACACAACAATTATAATATATATATAATTAAAATAATGTTTTTACATTCAATTTTGACTTTTCCATTAATTACAATGCTGGGCGGCTGGTCGGGTGGTCTCTGTTTGGACAGTGAGGAAAAAATTTCCAAAAAGACAGGCCACCGAGTCTTGTTGGATAGGACAAGAAGCAGGCAAAATCCGGCCCACGCGACTTCTCCGGTATTTCTTTCCACGCGCAACGTTCACTCTTGTGTGCTTTTTTTTTTTTTTTATAATTTGTGAATCGGGAATATTAAAAAATATCGTAATTGTTAGAATCTATAGAATTTCTTATATTTCACCTCAAATATAAGTCCTTTGAAACAAGCGGTTTAGATTTAATCCGGAGCTAAATATCGAAATTTAGATTTCTCTTAATTAAAAAAAAAAAAAAAGTAAAAAAGCAACATAAACCGGTATGTATAGAAGAAAAGGCGGGGAAGGAGAATATTTGCGTGTACTTCACGCGCATCGATGGACGAGTGGGTGCAAAATTAGTGAGTTTTGACTGAAACCACATTACACAAACTGATCGAAATTCTTTTTTATTTTGGCCAAATTAGGGTCGTTAAATTTGACGGCGTCTTGTCCAAGGGGGAGCTTTGCAGTGGCAGCCTTTAGAGATAAATTATATTTTTTTAAAAAAATTATTTAACTTAATTTTAAAAAATTACACAAAATCACAAATATAAAATAAATAAATAATTTTGTTTTTAATTTCTTATTTCTTTTGAAAGAACTAATCAGAATTATTGAATTTTTGTTTTTACCTGCACTTCTCTGTTATACTTGTTGTGCACTCATAAATATATTTTATATAGACCCGTTTCGGGTCGGATTCCGTTTGAAAATTATGTTTCTTTAACTTAACCAGAATATTAAATTGAATTTTCTCTATTTATATATATCTTTTTTATTAAACGGGCATGACTACGTTTTTTTTTTTATCCACTTAAACTAAAGATAAAGAATTTAATTATAATCGAGATCTGAATTTTGAATTTTAAATTCTAAATGTCACTCTTAAATTTTATATTGGATGATTTACTAACCCAAGACGAATGCTTAGTAAATTACAAATACATTGCAATCGGTATGAAGCTCAATTCCTAATATAATTGATTTTAAGTCAATTCATTCCTGGTCAAACATTATGTGCTAACCACTTTGTCACTACCGAGTCTTGCCACTAGACGTTAATTAACATGTGAGAGGGAAAGGGACTCACGAAGTTCTGTTACGTTCTCTTCAGTTTGTGTACTTATGGGCAAACCAGCATCTCCACTCCAGTCTTAATAGAGAAGAAAAGGGGCCGACGATATTTCATCTCTCTATAAACTGTAGAGTATTGTGATCAAGCAAAATGTTTCACAGAGAAGAAAGATTGATTTTCATTTTACTTTGTTAGTAGACAACGATATCCAAGGGTTTAGTTAACAAAAATACTGACTTTGAAAGTACAAGTTTTTCGTATATTGAATCACTGTTTAATCTGTTCATCTGTCTTGTTATTCTCTTCTAGGTTTGTCCACACCCTTTAGTCCGCGAGAACTATCAAAATTGCAACTTTAATTTCAATGACCATCGGTCATAGACTCTTTTCTCAAAATGGACATATAATCTCTGCTGACAATTATGGTATTGGCAAACAGCACACATCTCGGTTACATTTCTTCTTGGGAAGTACATCAAACTGTTTCAATGTACCTAACACATGCAAAATTATCAGAGAAAATGCAATGGACAAAAGGGTTGTTGACTTCAACGAAAGTTGACACCAAGAAGCTCCCAAAAGTTCTTCTTCGCTCAATGTAGACATAAGGTAACTTCCAAAGAACAGTGGGTCTTAGTAGGTACAAGTCTGTAATCTGCGAGATATCCTTGTTGGTTTGCATCTCGGATCTTTTTTCCGCTTACCACAAAATGTGGCTCAACTTATTTGCAACAATCGAATAACAGGAATAATCAGTTCCAATTTAATTGACTGATACAATATGTGACAAAATCTCCACGCATCATTATCGACTTTTAAGAATTTTTAGACAACGTATATAATAACATGCACAATACTAAATCCCAAGCACGAGGGTCTGATTTTTCTTTTCTTTTTTTTTCTTTTTTTTGTTGGTGGGGGGTGGAGGTGGGGTTGTCTTTCTTTTGATACTGAATGTCTAATCTTAAAAAACAGAGCTCAAACATTAACCGCTGGTTGACAGCTCCAGGGGCTTCACATCTGCTTAGACAGCTTCTTGCTTGCATGTATTAATTGCAAGAAAATTCCTGTATCATCTTTGATGCAGATGCTAGCTAGCTAGCTATTTGCTACCGAACTGTTGGTCGAGTAATTAATGGTATGGCGTGACTCACGTCGCCTGTGGTTTTTGTCCCAACCAAAATTAATATAGCCACACCCCAATCTGAATCCAATGGCTGAAAGTCCCGTCTAGTTTTATAAGTGCGTCAACGACTTTCTGAAATATCCCCAGTTGGCTGTAACGTCGCTCGTTTATAATGGTCAAAGCGAGCCTACTTTTGGCATCTGAAATCTGGTTCATTAATCGCAGAACAAAAGATCTTATCATTTGGAAAAACATGTTTCCCACCCATCAATTCTTACCCCCACAACCATTAAAAATAATAATAATAATAATAATAAAAGCAAAAAAAGAAAGCCTATTGTAAGACTTAGTCTGGTCATTGCCTTATGTCATTCTTATGGGACTTACAGTTCGGTCGTTAATCATGCCACGAAATAGCCAGACTGTCAATTAGATGTTTGCTGTTTAAGTCTTTTGGCAAAGGGAATGCGGTGATTAAAGTTGATTTTTTTTTTTTTTATTACATGGACAGAGTGCTATGCTTTTATCTTCTTCTTTTTTCTTAACTTTTGTTCCCCGAGATCCTCCAACTTTTTAGTTAATGTGGGCAATGTTTGATTGCATTTCGATACCCATCGGTGATACTGGCCACTTTAAGGATTCAACCATGAAGGCACTTGAGGCCACTGGTTCACAGCCTTTCAAATCCACCAATGGTTACTTATCTTTCCATTGGCTTTAAAGAAAAATTAAATTTTATTAGATTAAAATATAGTATCGATTTCAATATATATTTTTATAATTATTAATTTTTATCAAAAAATAAATTATATTTATTAAAAAATAAGACATTATTTTAAAATAAAAATAATATATATATATATATAATTATTAAAATATTAATAAATATATGATATACATTAAGTTTAATAAAATTAATTTGTAAGTAAATTTGATAAAATGACAATAAATTTTTAATATATTTAAAGAAAATAAATTTAATATAAAAGAATTTATATTTAAAAAATTATTAAAATTTTTAATATAAATATGATTAGTTGTATAAACCATCATAAGAACTGGAGATCTCGAATTGAATGTGACATTTCCATTGACAACCCAGGATTTGAGATGGCTCATTATTACCTTCAAACCTTAATGATCTTGGAAGCTCTCACCTGATTTGCTTCATCTGTGACTGTCTCTCTGCAGTGAGCTTGCGTGGAGCAGTAGATATTAGATACAGTCCTTAAAACATGCATAATAATATAAAGTGATCACAATTATGCATGCATCTTTAAACCATGTGCTTCTAGTTAGCATATCCCATCAATGGAAAAATGGGCCATTATCAGTTCTAACAATAAAGAATGTGTAACCCAGTAGCCAGTAGACAGAGCAACCTCAAATTCAAAGTTTCAATCTTTTAATAAGCCAATGATAGCTAGGAGCACCGCACGACAACTTTTCCATTGTTGACTTTTCTTTTAATAAAGCAGAATATACAAAAGGAACAGTACCTGCTAACTAATGCTAAGCGTTTAGCAGATAACAACGGGAGGCTGCCAGGCACCCATTAGCAGAATTTCACTTCATGGCTGAAAGATTGTTATCTTGTCAGCAAATTTTTGGACAACTTGGCAACTTGGCAACTGGACTTGGCAGCGTTAATCACCGAGAAGCGAGTATGGGTGCAGAAATGTATACACTTGGACCATTAGTAGGCGTTTCCTGACTGTGAATGTCTCGTAATTTTTCGAGGGGAGGGATGAACAGCGAGAGATCTGCCCCTAGTTGCCCTTTGTGGATAGCAGAGGACCATTAATTAATTGCTGTTCATTATTTATGGCATGTTGGTGATGACAAAGCCAAGAACAGATGATGTTGAATATTCTTGTTTGAAGGTGAACAACGGGGATGAAGATCACTTATAATTTTCAAGTCAAGTGTTTTAAGGAAAGCAATCGCTAGATGGAGGTCCCAGAATATCATTTTCTCTATCGAATGAAGATTCACGCAACACTGATTGCCAGAGCACGCTTATTTTTCCCTCTTCTAAAGCTGTTAGGTAGGTGTTAGGGTGGCCATGAACTAAACTGCAACGCGGGTCTGCAATCACTTCAACCAATAGATGCGTTGCCTGCACTATACGTTGGAAAATAAGTAATTCCGATCAATAACCTTGAAGCCAACTGAAAAGGAATCAGTGCCACCCTCGGCTTCTTGTTCACGTAGGCTTCTAGAGCCATATTTGTCAGTTTTTGCTTATATAGAGAAAGATTGGCGTAGAGATACCCCAAATACGGAAGAAAATAAAAAATCAGAAACTACAAAGATGGCAGAGATGCTCATATATTGGATGCGGAGCCGCTCAAGATCAAAGAAAATGGTGACAACTGGATCATTGTATGACTCCGCTATGGCGGAGGCAAGGCATGTATTTGACCGTCGGAAGCTAATGGGCATGAAATTCCATGCATGCCGTGAACGATATATTGCTCCAAGTAAAACTTTGCCAGCCATGGCAGAAAGCTTAATTCCTTGCCACCAACAGGCAACAGTTGACTTGCTCCACATTTAATCAATAATAATTTGATGTTTGCACAATTACGTAACACATAAATACACTGTAACAATGGATGCCGCTTGTGTTTTGAGTCATTTGCTAGCCTTACCTTTGAGATCATTCATACCTTAAATTTAGCCATATCTCTTTTGACACAAAAGATCGATGTTTCTAAGAGAAAGTCAGCTGATGAGTGATGAAAGCAAAAGAGAAGTAAACAATCAAAACAAAGGCTGAACAAAAGAATGGAAACACAGTGGAACTCAAACAATCTCTAAAACAATTCTGTAAATACTGCACCATTGTGACATCCTAAATTGGAACCAAAGCATATACTTGATCTTTACTGTAACCAGCCTTTCTCACCCCATCAACCATATTTCAGAAATCAAGACATAATGCAGTTTATTCACATTTAGTTGGAAAATTTGTCATGAAAGAAATTAAGACCCTCTCAGTTGAACGAAAACCACAGGACTAAACTCTAATGCTCTCTAGACAGAGCACTTAATTACTTATGTTGCTTTTTTGCTTGTTTGCACAGGACCTTCTCTCAGTATGGTGGAGGATAGGTGCCAGGATAAGGACCTGAAATGAAAGCAGACAAGAATCTTAGACGGAGTGCTAAAATATCAGAAGCATTAACAGCAAAGACTATGCAACATAACATGAAGTTACCCAGAGGATAGGGTGAAACTTGTGAGGAAGGATATGGTGTTGGAGGATACGTTGGAGTTGGTTGGTATGGTGGAGGGGGATAAACAGATGCCTGGGGAGGAGGAGGATATGCTGATGGTGGATATGTTGGGGTAGGGGGGTTCGACAGATAAGGAGATGAAGGTGGGTAAGTTGCAGCAGGTGGTGCATATGGAGTGGGATATGCTGGTGATGGTGCACAGTACGGTGACACTTGGGGAACAGGCGCTGCAAAAGGTAGTACTGAAGGAGTCAAGCCTGCTGGCAGTGGTGCAGAGTATGGTGACACTTGGGGAACTGGTGCTGCATAAGGTGGTGCTGAAGGAGCAAAGCCTGCTGTAGCTTTCTGCAGCAAACAAAGTTATTTAGCTTCCTACAATGGCTTCATGATCAGATAAAAGATTACAAGACAATTACAACTACAAAAGCACCAAAAAGATAGCTTGCCTTGGCATTTGCATAGTGCAATATCAGCCGCACTTCTCCAGCAGCTCTGTAATGGCAAAGATACACAATGAGAAGATACTTCATGAGACTATTCACCAGAAAGATCACATGGCATGAAACATGTATTTTGGTACAGATGAATAGATCACAACATAATGGGCTCAAGCATTTGCAAATGTACCAATATAGCTCTGTGACAAATGCCTAACAGGTAATTTGGTATTCATTGCATATTATCCACTACAATTCAACCAAAGAGATCAATAGCAAACAAAGAGTGCATGAAAATTGACTTTTATTCTTTAACATATAAACTGCGCATACATTAAGATCCTACTTTCCAGTACTTAAGCAATAATAACTCATCCAGGCAATCTATCACATAGATAGAAAAGTAAATTAGCCTGCAGTTATAAAGTTAAAACAAAATACAGGAAAAATGGGAGCAAAAGAGCCATCTTCAGGAAATACATGACAATTTTTATGTATGGCTTTCAGGCAGAGATTTAAGCTAAAAACCTTTGCTTCAGAGGAGAGATAAAGTTACACGTGAGATTATAACTAAATGACAACAAATAGCAGATTTGCTTTAAACAAATGTAGCCCTCAACAAAATCATCCCTGTGATTAAGTGCCACATAAGGCCCTAAGGCATCATCTACCCAGTCCTACAATGTTAATTGCTCAATCCATAGGACTCCCAACAAACAAACAAAACTACATAAAAATAAGGAAAAAGGTTTGAGGAGGAAATTTTAATCATGAAATAAGTCCTCCCCGCTCCCCTGGAACAAAAAACTAAATAAAGAGATGAAGAAGGATGGATATTCAACAATCTAATGTCGTTCCCTCCATTATTCTCTTTTCATTAGGAATTCATCCCCTCTTCCTTACAATAATCAAATTATTGCTCAAAGCAGTTGCCAATGGCCTCTTCTACTGAACTAGAAATATGATGACCAAAATATCAGAATACAAGACAATAATTCCAACCACTTCAAGTTTCCTTACTTGGCAAATATAACCTGGACTCTTCAAATCATTCACAACTATAATCATTTAAAACTCAACAAGAGCACATTGGCATTATAATTACCTGCCAGTTTTGGTGTGTAGCGGCCAATTGCTATCGTCAAAGCCCTCCACTAGAACCTTGTGTAATTGAACCCTGCACCAGGTCGAACCACAAAAAGATTATGTAAATTAGCAGCAAAGACCAAAAGGGCCAACATAAAAATCATTAAAGCGTGAAAAAAAGGGTGGGGGGGGTAGAGTTTTCATTACTTTACATTGCCGATGAAATCATCATATGTTATGCTGTTGCTGCTCCAAACTGCTAAATTTAGCTCTCCGAGTCCTTCAATTAAGCTAAACGCAAACTTCTCTTGGAACAGAGGATTCTTGCCACCATCTAAGCCAGCAAAACCCACAACCCAAAAAAATTAGAAAAATAATAATAACCGTCATAATTTCAACCAAAACAGATAAAGAAAAAACAAGGAATGAAAGAAAAGCAATTTTTTTTTTTTATAAAAGAAGCTAAATTTCAGATGTTGAAATTAAAAAGAAAAAAAGAAACACATAATAGAAAAGAACATTAGACTGTTACATACCTGTGCAGGTTCGTGTGCGGCACTTATTACTACCATATTCAACACAAACGTAAGGATCTTGTCTTGAATCCCACTCCGTGTCCTTCAATTTGGTACAACCGACGACTGCAACCAGACCCCACAAGAATGAACACCAAAATAACAAAACAAACATACCCAAAAAAAAAAAAAAGCCCACACAAAGACACCCATGTAACCAAAATCAAGAAAACTGACCGACAACAACAACAACAACAACAAAATAAATAAATAAAAAGCGGCTGTTTGAAATTTTACCGGTGACTTCAAGAAGCTGGCCTTGAAAACCAGAAACCGACATGGAAGCAGATGGGTATGAAGAAAGGGAGGAGGAGTGATGCTGATGATTAACTACGGGGTACATCGACGACTTGATCAAAAAATCAACGCCATCCCCCTCCCTTTTATATTGGGTTTCTTGGTTTCTGATCCTTAAAAAACAGTTCTCGCACTCCGCGTCGCTAGTCGATGCAACGTGTTGTTGTTAGTAATCAATGAGTAAGATTTTCTTAGTCTTTGCCTGAGGTGGCCCTTTTCTTGGTAGTTTCTTCTGAGTTGTCACTGGTTTCCCTCCGGCCTCCGGGATTTCGGTTCTCCTCATTAAGCTTTTTTTTTTTTTTTTTTTTTTTTAATATTCCATTTTCGATTTTCCTAAGGAAATTTCGTTTATATTTTTTTTACCTCTTTTTTTTTTTTTTTTAAATTTCGGGTAAAAATTGCTTATAACGACCGCCGATGGACTTGAAGCGGTAACTTTCGACTCGTGCACGTGGCTCCCGCTCGATTGGTCAGCATTTTCTTTTAACAAGAATTTTAAAGGGAAATAAATTAATAATCCTCCCAAATAAATTTAAAAATGCAAATTTTTGGCTAAAGATGAAATTGATGGCTTACTAATTACATATCCAGTGTGAGATTGATGGCTTACTAATTACATCTTCAATATGAATTGTTAGTCTTCAATGAGATTGAAGAAAACAAAAAAAAAAAAAAATCTTGATACAATACGTAGAAAAAACCTCATTTCATTTTTTTTTAATTTTTTTAAGGTTTCCTCAAAGGTACCATGTGCACCGCCAAAGAGTGGTTTGGTTGCAAAAAAAATTAAAAAATGGGTGGACTTTAGAACCTTGGCCTAACAAAATTGCAACTCGGGATACTTATATTAAATTAAAAGGGCATTGACCAATTTTTCCCTTGTTAAAAAAAAGAAAGAAAGGCATTGACCAAGACACTCCCGATGGCATGATTGGGGGAGCTTAGTTTTACAATGATAATAATCCTCCACGCTGACCTTACCAAAACCACCCAATGTGAGCATTTACATATTTCCATGCATTTTGTCAGAAGTTGAATTTCCAATCCACGCCTTTCATTTAGAAAAAGCAAAACAGTTGGCTGGCAAGCAGAGTCCAAGGATCAGTTGGTCCTTTTCTTGAGAAAGTTAAAATTAGGATATGAACAAGTAATCCCCGTCGAAACATCTCTAAGTACTCTCAAAAACTAGTAACAGATGCTAAGCCTCGCCAACCGCGGAAACCTCTGACCCGCCAATATATGGTCTCGTCAGTCTGATCGAATCGGCTGCAGGGAAACGACAGTTAGCTCGTTTTACATGCACTGCTACAATATTGCATTTCGTAGGATACAAGTCATATGGTCAAGTCTCTGATTCCGTGATCATCTTGTCCCGGAGGACGAAAGTGAATGAAAAAAATTATACAAGGTGCTTCGTACTCCTACAAATCTTTTCAAGGGCCCTACTATAAGCGAGTCTTAACTCGTGTACAAACACGAGAACAAATACAAAAGATGCTTCACAACCGCTGAATTAGATTTTCGGACAAAAGTAATCTGATCGAGGGATAGCACGTGTTTCTCCACCGCAAAATCATTTTTCATCATGCGAATACGCCTGCTGCCCCTGTTATATAACATCAAAGTAACAGGAATGCTTTCCTAATGCTGTCGACTTTATGGCTACAAAGCACCGTGAGAAATGAAACGCGCACCTTAACCATGAACTTTCTGTGAATTCTGGTGCAAGCCTGCCTCTGATATCAAGCAATATATTGCTCCACTCACAAGAAGGGACATTTAGAGTAGAAGTTTAAGGAATCGCTTCTGAGATGAGCGCATTATCAACCTAAACATGTACAATGCAGTTCAGCTTTTCAATAAAAATTTATGAAACAAATTCCACGACAACGTGTCACCAACCTGCACCTATGTTACCATTGTCCCCGGCCCATTTTTGACTTAAAAAACTGACAAGCCCAAAGCAAGAGAGTGACACTACAAACGAAACAAATGGAATGAACATCTCAGATGCGTGTATGGTTTGAAAGTCGTCCAATATATACAGCCCTTCTATAATGACATCAACATTCTCCAATGTTCATTCACTTTCGTAATCTTCGTCATCTCCAAAAGTGAAGACAGATGCATCAGCAGCCATTGCTTTAAATTCGCTTTCTGGGTTATTCATCACAAAATCCATGACTGCTCCACCAGTAGCATCACTTTTTGGCTGACTACCGGCAACCATCTGTTGGGAGCCCATGTTCGGAAGAGAAAACTGTTCAGTCACTTGAGTTGAACTCCCAACCCGATCTGATTTACTGTTGGTTTCAGCAATAGAGGTGGTTGTATTGACTGTTTCTTCCCCCAAAGCTGCTGCTCGAGCTTGCCTTCTCTTTGAAGAAACAGATTCCTCAGCCTCACTGTCTGAAAACACATCATCTTTGTTGTTACTTCCTGGATCTTTATTTTGGCTTGGAGCAGATGAAACTGTGCCCACATCAACTACAGTAGAAGCACCATTTGAACCTTCTGACTTCCTGGCAGAAGCTTCAGTATTTGGCTCAGTTGAAGTGGTTCCGCTGTAATCTACCAGGACAACCTCAACCTGAAATCCTGGGGATGGCAGTTTCCTCTGCATAAAACTCGGCCAAAACTACTGTTAGATGGAGTTGTAAGCCTCGCAAAAGAAGACATCACAGCATGAACAAGGTTTATACCTTGTCAAACCCATCCATGTCGCCAGTGTTTAAAATTTTTCTATTTTCCATCATTGTGGTGTTCAACCAGCTGAAATGAGAAAGAAGAAATCAGTTCAATTGCAATTATTTTATTTGCCCATATATCCAAGAAGAGAGCATGTACGAACAAGTAAAAATCTCCTTGGCGGTCATGAAAATGGACTTTGAAGTCTCCGGCTACCTCTGCTAGACCAGGCTCCCCTGGAAGAGTAAAGACCATAACTCCTTTTTTGGTGCACTAAACCAATAGTCTTCTGGCTGCGGAAGAGAAAGGAGCAAAAGTTTGCTAGACATCATATTTGTAAAAGCACATGTCATAGTTAAAGATAATGCTAACTGAGTCCTCTGAGATCAAAGCTCATGGCATGCCTGTTATAGTGTTACTAAATAAGACCTACCGACAAATCTTTAGTTCTGGGGTGCTTTTTCGAGGAAAAGAGTAAACCTGTTGACAAGGAAAACTTTGTTACTGAAAACAAATAGGTATATAAGCAGTAAATTAGTGTCACATCTAGCTCTAACCTACATAAAAGCCACAAGTACATTTTTCTCCCCCTGATTGATTGCCATGTTTTTCCTCTATTTTTGGTGCTAAGGCTATGCTGAGCAGAGACTGCGTACAATTCTAGGGTGTACAAGTATACAGTTTGAGCAGGTATTGCCTCCAGTGTGTTAGACCCCTTTCATCACAAAGTACCATTTCTTGAGTGTCTGTGCCCATGTGTGGAGGGCTTGCATGCACGCGTGCGCGCGCACACACACAGATGTAGAGAGAGGGAGGGTATCATATCTAAAACTACGCTGAATTGTCCTCCTAGAAACCTAACATACAATCTGGTTGTGTCATCTATCTCAGGTTTCCATGTATGGCATATTTCAAGAAAAGAATTCTCCCATAAAAATGTGTTATAGCATTTATATGAATTGTTTCTCTCTCCTTAATGCAGAATCTTTCATGGTAAAGAAACTTATGCTCACTAAAAGTTTCACCATGTGCCAGAACATGGCAACAGCTGTGGTTTGTGTTATTAATATAATGTAAAATAATGAGATACAGATAGAAAATGCAAGCAAAAAAATCACAGCAGGTCATTAAATAGATAACAGAAGGATGCAGGAGGAGAGTTCTAGGAATGGGGTATTTCTTCCTGTTCGTGATAGATAAAATATCAGAGAACTTTGAACACATTATGGTAGCACTGAGTGTCGTAGGGCAATAATAATGATTAAAAAATGTCAGGGAAAGAATGCCGCGACAGACCACTATGATCAGAGACTGTTATAGATGGCCTTATCCAATAGGGACATCTGTGAAGCCGAAATCCTCTGAGCATGCATCTGCACAAAGAGTGGCATTGGTAGCAAAAGAAAATAAGGTACCAGCAAGAATCACTAAGCAATAAACATACCTGCGGCCTGGTTGGTTTTCCCCATTGAAGTATGTCAACATGCGTTCAAAATACTTTACATATCTCTAAACAGAAATACAAAAAGAGTGCCCACTAGGTGAGATATAAAGAAACTCAGCAAAGTTAAATTGAATGTGCATTCCTCACTAGATGGAATAAATATTTACAATTTGACTAGGAAGAACAAGCCCTTTGCCATCAATACATCTCTTCTGGTTGTAGTAGTCAATGGACTCTTCAGCAGTAGGGAAGAACTGCAGAAATATGGAAAATTAGCCTAAAATGCATAGACTATCAGTTAAACATGAAATAATAAATGTAGAGGAAATTTAATCCCAAGCTACTGGGGATTCGCCTATAAGTATCCTTTCCCCTCTCTCTCCATTATGCTCTAATTAAAGCCAAATTAAATGCAGGTTGTTGTGGTACAAGTCCTTTTCTCTCACCATGAAAAAATTCATTTGGTGTAGCATTGCTGAATATCATTAAAATTCCACCAAACTAAAATTCGGATAGAAGAAAGGCATAGATATGTTACCTTCAAGTACAGGAGAAGGCTAGAGATCATCAGACCAGTCCTTGCCATACCAGCCTTGCAGTGCACAACCACAACATTCTCAATATCCTCCTTCAACCAGGAGTAAGCGCTTTGACAGAATGATATGATCAGCTGTGTTGGGGGGCAATTGTGATCATCAAATGGAAAACTGGCCACCTGATAAACAAGTTTCGTGTGGAATAAGAAGCTAAATCATGGTGTTTAAGCAGGTATGTAATCCAAAAAGGGAACAAACCCAGCGTGACCAACCTTATACAGCATCCCATTGTTGAATAAAAATAAAAGCATCCTCTTAATTGGTGAAAGAATGAATTCAATGAACACAAACCTGAGCTAAAACCATCTCATATCCCATACAATCGCAATAATTTTCTTATTTTGCAAATGGAAAGAACACTGCCATTACTATACACTGCTATTACTACAGTACTAGCAGTTGAATATAGCATACCTTTCCCTCAAACAAAGATGCATCATACAGTCTCTCGGAACAGAGATTGTATACTTTGTACTTGCCCTGCACATTGAAAAGGCATCCAAGGTGAGAGAACATAGTTGTCTAATACCAAAAAATGAGATTTCAAAAACTTCAGAAAGAAGGAATCTCAATCCACACAAATTGCCACTCTCAAGAGAGGTGTCTAGAATCACCATTTTGGAACATATATAAAGTTTCTGCTAAACAAGCAAGGTTTGGTATGAAACATATAATGGCCTACAAAACCCTTTAATATGAAGTCAAATATTAGAAAAGGCTTAAAACCAACAAGAATCTTAAAGTATGGAAGCCACGACAATTATAATCATATGTGGTACTACCTTGTGATGGGTCTCAAAAAACTTAATCACTTCTTCCATGTGGTTTCTGTAGAACCCCTGCAACAAATAGCTAGAGCCTGATCATTGGGGATATGAACTGATAGGAAAAATTAAAGCCAACCGTGTAGCACAGATTAACCAGCCTACCTCCACATAACTGAAAAACCCCGAACTCATATCACCAGCAGGGAATCCCATTGCAATTATATTCTCTGTGATGTATGTCATGTCCAAATCAAATCCTCCTTCCTGAAAAAAGGAGGTAGCAAAGTTTAAATATGCGCAAATGAATAAACTGGAAAAAGAAAATTCCTAGAATCAAGACACAGATACAAAGGAGAATTATAAGCTTGAAATCCTTTAACCAATGCAGTAGAAACCAAAGAAAGTGGGTGCAAATTTTAGGTAAATACCCCATTTGTGTAAGCATGCACGCAAATATATTGGGGTAGAAACCCTGCTCAACTGAAAGTGTGATATGTTACAAGATCACACAACACAGACAATGAATGGAAAAATGAGTTGAAATCCCAAAATTGACATAGACAAGGAACATAGAAATCTTCTTCGAAGCACCATGAAACTCAGGGGGATATGCAAACAGTGCTAAAATACAGATGTAACAATAACCCTTAAATGTTGTATTACATGTTTCCCTATGCTGTTACCCTACACTAACATAACATATAGGTAGCACCAATTATCACAATGAGGAAAAAGTAACCATAAGGGTAGTGACCTATGATACTTTTTATTCAAACAAAAAAGAAAATAGAAGAATTGATGTCAACAATAGCCTCACCTGGTATCTTCGCTTATTTTGAGACACAGCATGCCGAGCCTTCACTTGTACTGCCTTGACTGCATTCTTGGATGTATCAACTAACCCTTTGGTAATTGTTCCAAACAAACCAGATTGTGAAGTTCCTTCAGGACTATCACCCTCTGGAGGAGATTTTGGAGATAGACGCAATCCAAATCCACCAGTAAAACGTGCAAAGGTTGATTTTCCAGAATTCCCAGTTGGCGAGTCATCGGGTGTTGAAGCAAGTGGCTGAGGGATTTTCAGACTTTTGGCCCATGATGTAATGCCAGATGCAGACAGCTTTGATGGTCCATCTCGAGAAGAACTATCTTGTCCAGCATCCATGGTGACAGCAGAAGGCTGTAAATCAGGAGCTTCAACAGGTGGAACCGATGAATCAATATATACTGAACTCATTCCTCTCCAAAAATACGTTGATATGACTAATGACAAGCAAAGCTCGAGGATCAACCATACAAATGGTCATAACTGCAGTCCAGAATAGAAAAGCACAAAAAACCATTAGCATAGCAGCATCATAAACAATCAATTTTCACTAACAAAAATAGCAAGAAATGGAATGACTATTTCCAGACGGATTTGAGCTGCTTCCACTCCATTTCAGAATTTAGACACAACCTACATCAAATCCTCAGCTACTAGCACCAAGTATAACTTGTAAACTCAAATTATGTCCAACAATGCAATTTAAAAAAAAAAAAAAAAACAGAACAACAGCTCAGTAAATCCAAACTCCATCGTTAAAAATAATAAATCAAACATTCACACTACTTGCGAAATAATCCACCGAAAGAAAAACCAGAGATTCAGATTTAGCTAAGAACAAAAATAACAAAAAAATATGTATAATAAAGCAACGAAAGATGCCAAAATCAAACTGAAAATCACAAAAGGAGAAATTAGAGGGCAAATTGCACTAGGGAGAATTGGGTTCTAGGGCTGCCATCGTACCTTGTTGAGATTCGATTCAGAAGATAAACCACGAATTTTCCGTGGGAAGATGAAACTTAGGGTTTTCAGAGAGACCAACAGACAGCAATCGAGCGTTGAAAATATTTTTAGGGCAGAAGAAATTGAGAGTATTACCGATCGTCAGTTTTCGAGATGAGATACGCAATGGAGAAGAGATGGGGTTATACGTCATTTCACGTGCTCCCGTTGGTCAACGGATTCGTTGATGGTCATCGTGATCTGCGATTGCGTCCGCTCCTCTTCTTCCAGAGAGCAAATCTGACGGTCGTGGATGAAAGGATAGCCGCCGACAACATTCCATCACGTATCTCGTGACCCGACATGCGCCGATGCAAGTCCGCTCAAGAAAACAACAACCGACGGGTTTGTAAGTGTTACGATCGTATATCATAAGGTCATGGCATCCGACGGTAATGACACATGAAGTTTCTTCTTCTTTTTTCCTTTTTTTTTCTCTTAATTTAAGTCTCTTCGGCAAGTACGTGTTGGCAGCATACCAAAATTTTATTGACCGAGGTTAGGGGGACCATTCTCCCATAACAATCATGAGATTAATATACTGACGTTATGGTTTCTATTTGTTTTTATTTTTTATTTTTTATTAGAATGACGACATACTTTCTACCTACATGCTCAAATAAACAACAATCAATCTAAAACCTTTTAATTGCTGGATTAAGTTTAAAATTACACCATATATATTACATTGTAATAGATACATGTGGAGACACCATTGGATTTAATTTGAATTTAGCATTTATGTAATTGCGTGAATCAAGCATATCTCACATAATCTCATATAGAATGACCTTCTCATTGTTGTCATGTTATATCCTACGAACCATGCTTACATTACATATAATTTATGAATAAATATAATTGGTTGTTATTTATACTTCTAGGATGAGCATGTAAATATAATATTAACAAAGAACAATAGCGCCATAAATTAATGAGAATTCATAGTTGTCGGATATCTACAAATTTTGATGAAGTCTGATCGTCCCAAAGATCTGTGGTTTTGCGCATTAAACGTATTTACAACCACCGTGAAGCCAGATAGAAAATAAAACATTCCTGTTGGGTTTCAAATTTAATAGGGTCAAATGGGCACTAGTAGATTCAATGAAGAAGATCGCTCTCCTTCCCAGCAACCGTCTCCACAGAAGGATTGACGATCATTAACCAGAAATCGCCTCTCCATTGCAGCTTTCCTAGCTTATCAATATCATTGGTACATGCCTCAGAAGACCCTGAGGCTTTCTTAAACACTGATTATCCTCTTGCCACCACGCAGGGGAGTCCTAGTGCTCTTAGCAGGACTGCGCTTCAATGCTTTCACGCTCAATGGATTGTGCTTGCTCTGTCATCATCATCAAACATGTCACAAAAATGATCAGAAAGGCTAAGATATGACTCAATAAACTAATTCCATTATTATAAGTTTTTAAGGGAAAAAAAAAAAACTATGCTTACCATTCTACAGGTTCCAGCATCAAGGTCACAGACGGGATAATCTTGCGGGCAGCAGCTATAGTGATCATCAC
This sequence comes from Bruguiera gymnorhiza, assembly GCA_020883675.1. Taxonomy (NCBI): domain Eukaryota; kingdom Viridiplantae; phylum Streptophyta; class Magnoliopsida; order Malpighiales; family Rhizophoraceae; genus Bruguiera; species Bruguiera gymnorhiza. Next base: position 6,038,959 of record JAIRCJ010001062.1, on the reverse strand, counting down.
AGCAGGTTGCAGATTCGAGAGGGCAGCATCCCCATCCGAAGCAGAAGTCACCATACTCATATATACAGCAGCATGTGCTGCCTGAAGGGCATGAATAGTAATCGTCGCAGACAGTAGAGGGCTTCACTGGAGGTGGGGGGCTCACCGGAGATGGAGGGGTGGGACCAGGATTAGGGGGGTTAGCACCATTCTTGATGGGATATGAAGCCTCCATTGCAATTCCACACTTGCCAGTTTTAGTTTTGGCCACATTACGCTCCATCCTGATGTAACCTTTCTCCCCCCAATCAGGACCCCATGAGTTTCTTACAATCCAGTAATCTACACCATTTTCTGTACCATATCCAACAGCAACCACGCCATGGTCTAGCTCTGTTCCACAGGTACCAGTGAAAACACCCTGAACCGACAACATAATCAATATCAGCATGCATAGAGATCAAAGCATATTGATGATTTGCTTGAAGTGATTAAAAATTTTCCTATTCCAGTATCTCTAATTAACCTGCACAACAAAATCTTAGTCCAGAATTAAGTTGTTGGAAGATTGTCCCATTCAAAAGAGACATAGATTGCTCATTAAGCAAAACAACTGATTATAAGCAGCCAAAATGGTTTATAAGTTTGGCTGTCAGCCTAGATTTAAAAGAAGAGCTTTATGAGCTGTAAGCAAGAAATATGTATTTTTTATCCTTAGAACTTCACCCCAAGCCATGTCAAAGCAAAGCAAATAATGAGATTTAGTAATTACCGACTGATAAAGTTGGAAAGCCCTGCCACCAGCTTCAATGGCGACACTAACTGGTTGATGAGCCACAGCCTTCTGCAAAGATTTCTCATCATTTTGTGGAACATCTTCATATCCATCAATGGTAACAACCCGAGCATTTTTCTGTAGGAAACAAAGTGATCCAATAAACAAAACATCTTCTGCAGAACAAAATGTAACTCTCATCTAACTAGAATTTTTTCAACACAAATCTGAGAGGGGAAAGTTGAGATAGAATTGATAGATACCCTATTGGGATCACATATGTTGTCAATGGCCTTGTAAGGGTAATCTTGTTCCGTATCAATGCCACCATTCTTGATGATAAACTCAAAGCCATAGTCCATAAGGCCTCCATTGCATCCTTGGTTATATGCTTTATCGCAATCAACAAGCTCCTGTTCGGAGAGAGAGATTAAATCACCAGTTACTATCTGGTTTATCCCTTCCACGGCAGCAACAGTTGAGAATGCCCAGCAACTCCCTTCATTGAGAAATAATCGATGTGATTAGATCAAAAGCACAATACTTTTACAGAAACTGTGTTAAATCTCAGTGTGTTAAGCGAGGAATAAGTGATCACTCACTATACGACCTAGACCATGTAACAGGACAACAGATAGTAAAGAGCAAACCCAGAAAGGTTCAGAGTACAACAATTTTGTTTTGTTAAACTGTAGAATTGATGTAAGATCATCCTGATTGCAGTACGAATATCCCAAACTAAAGCGCAGAGCTATTCAATCTCTACTGAAAATTTTTTATCCCAAATCTTATGTCATCAGAGAAGATTTCCATAGCTTGTCATCATCACACCTAGTGTTTAAATCAAATCTAACATGGGACTAGCCCTAATTATTTTACAATTTTGGCTGCGTATCATGCCTTGGATTGTATCTACCAAAAACCCAAAAAAAAATAAATAAATAAACGCTTCATTAAACTAGATCTTTCACAATAAGCTAATAATCGTGCTTTTGGGTTAAAGGAAAGAAATAATCTTATTCTAATTTCTTTTCTATTGCACAACAATATTTTCCCACAAGAAAATAACAAACATACATAATGATCCAAGAAGATAGTTTTAAAGGTCAAACAAGTCCATCAATGGTAAGGAAACCAATGAACATCCTGTCCTGAAAACACGGTTCCCGGTCCCACGATTCGCTGGCAATCCAAAGACCCCACAAATTTCAACAAAACAAAACAAAACAAAAGAATTGGGAAAAAAAATAAAGACAGAGATAGAGAGAGGGAGAGAGAGAGAGAGAGAGAGAGAGACATACCACACTGGCCTTGATCTTTGACAGCGACAATGGCCCCTTTCGCTCTCCAATCAACACTACCCGGCATATCCTCGCCATGAGAGTGCAAATACCTATCGCTCCTGAACCCCACGGTTTTGGGCCCCACCGTCCGGTTAATCCTCGTACCCAAGAACCTAGCACGGTACTCCTCGTTGGTCAGATCGGCGAACCGGTTGAGCCCGACCTTGTAAGTCCGGTTCGCGACGGAGTTATGCTCGTCAACAAATCTAAGATTCTCCTTGAAGATCTCGAACCGCTTCTCTTTCTCTCCCAATGCATTGTACGCCTTGCCGTGCTTCACCATCCAAATCTCGTACATCTTCCGCACCTGAGCCTCGCTCCTCCCGGAGGCTAGGCCGTGCTTGGCGTCGTAGTCGATGATGGACATGTCTAAGGCCATAGACGCGACGACCAGACACGCCAGCACGGCCAACGAGGCCACGGATCTGAGCTGACCCATGTTCGGTCCCGTCCTCCTTTTTTTTTTAATTAATGAAAAGGGTGCCTGTGTTTCGTGTTTCTGGTTGTGTTGGCGATGGTTTTCAGAAGGTCTGGTGCTTGTGGTTCTGTGTGGGGTGGGACATCCAAGGTAGGGAGAGAGAGCCAGAAAGGAGAGATCAGTTTGACAGAGAAATTGGGTTGGATCAGAACAAGAAGGCGACCGAAACTGCGTTGAAATAGGAGAGTTACCTCGCTTGTCTTGTCACGCAAGGACGTGGGGCCCCGGTTTAGGTGGGACCCACCTATATTTGGAGAAGTGCTTTGGCGTCCACCCTCTCTCTCTCTCTCTCTGTTTTTTTTCTCCGACCAAAATTAGAATTCCTTATTAGCGGCCGGCCGCGTGTGATAACAACTAAAGAATTAATTTGGCAAACGGGTTTTCGCCACGTGGTCACTTGTTTCTTGGGGAACCTCACGTTGGTTGGCTTTGATTTCTTTTGATTTTGTTTTTTTTTATTTTTTTTGAAGGCTCTTCGTGTTCGTTTCCCGGCTTTTGATTGGAGAATGCCCAATTAGTCAATCACAGATAATCAACGTGTTACGTAAGGTAATTTTCACCGCTAGAATCAGTTTCTGTTGTAGGGATTAAGTTTCGGAAAGTCAATAGAGTGTTTGCTCCTCTTCGTGAGTTGGGTGTATCAATTCCATTTTTTTGAGCAACCCCGCAGTTTCAATTGTTTAAGCAAAAGATACAATATAGGTTCACGCATCTCGTTATTTGGCAGCAAGCATGAATTAATACTTCTTCCGATGAACAAAGAACAAAAATTGGCATGGCAATTCCCATGAATATGGGCATGATAACCCCTTTCATTTATTCCTACTTTGAAATCCTCCTACTTTGTACATACATGAATCGTTGAATATTGGAATCCAAAATCACTCCAAAATGGAAAAGGGAAAAATGGGGGGGGGAAAGGAAGAATATGTTGCGCTTGCCAACAAAAAAAAAAAAAATCCTTATTGCAAAACAATATTTAAATCTCAAATTCACCAACCCCCCCCCTTTTTTGTCTTTTAGAAGAAACAAAACTCAAAATGATAACTCATGCTTTCTGAATGTTTATCAGACTTATTTGATTTTTTTTTCCCAAGTTAACAGGACTTTTAGTTGCCGAGGGGCTGCTGATCGTGTAGGTTAAGTTGTATTTTCCAAAACATTTTCTACGAAGATAGTGATAGACAGTAAAGTCATATGCATTGCATCTAGCAAAGCATGTGTAAGAAAGAGCTCAATCTACTAGATAAAGAGTAATTTTCCTCACTTTTGGCAATTTTTTCTCCAGAGCAAAAAGCACGTTCGTTTACTCCTTTCCGCCGAGACATAAAATTATTTTTAAAGAATGGGAAAGAGAAGAATTTGTTAGCCAATAAAATGTTTATCTTCTTCTTCTTCTTTCTGGAGAACAAAATCAAACATAGATTGGAAAACAGACACGCAGTGACAGGAACACGAGAGAAACAAACGGTTCAACAACATACGCACGCTGTTGTTGGACCGTGGAACTGACGTTGAACTGCACACGCTTTAGTCAGTAGTTAGCCCATCGGGATACGGGGCTTCGCTGCATAACGATCCATAAACTAAGCTGAAACAAGGCCGAAACGAACCGAGAAACACCAGATGTACCGGACGTAGTAGCCCAGTTCGAGGATGGGTTGTAGTCTTTTGTTCCAAGTGGACCTAGTGGCATCTGGGGCTCCACGGGCAGTTAAGACCACGACGACGTTCGAGCTGTTTTGGAACAATGTCAACATGATCAGGCTTCCATCTTCCATTCAAAACTCCCCATCTTGGGGGCCAACCCCGTTGATTATTTGTATTTGTGGACCAATAATTTCTACAATCAAGCCAATATTCACGCCATAAATGCACAAAATTTGACTTTTCTTTACATCATCCTCGACCTTAAGTTTTTATGTTTACATGGTCGTAGCCAGCCGTCAAGTCGTCTCGTTGCGCGGACAACTCAACATCCAAGTCCGTGTTCACATGGGGTTTAACTGGCATCCACTCGGAGCTCTGGACCTACAGCACGCAGTAGGGATCAAATCGTATGGGCACAAAATGACGTTCTCCTTTAGAGATCATATATTAATCAGAATTTTTGGCGCCTGTCCCTTTCGTCGCGCGCTCTAATCCCTTCAAAGAACGCTCAATTATGTTGGTTGAGCGATAGTCATGGTGACAGTATTGTCGGACAGCTGTTGGCGTATATGGAGGGGAATGAATTTAACCTTTTTGTCTTTTTTGTTTCTTTTTTTTTGGGGGGGGGTCGTACCTCTGTGAACCGACGACTCCTTGACGCTGGTCCCTGAATTTTCAGGCTGCCTGCAATTATTTGGAGTGCCTTTGCCTATAAAAGCGACTCTATTTTGGCTTTTGTTCGTACAATCAAATTGCAACGACACGGGCATTCACCCTTTAAAGTTTGCCCTTCACCCTCGCGGAGTTTAAAGTGTCCGCATGCCTTTGTATCTTTCTATTGCTTTAAGGTGCTCGATATTTAATGCTTTGAAAATTCAAATCCAAAAAATTTTCCTAAAAAAACCTGCCTTTGTTATCCCAAGATTCATTGATTGTTAAAATAAACGATTGTTAGGCTACAATTCACTCAATTTAAACTTTTATCTTTAAATTTTTAGTTCTAATACCGAAAAAATATTATAAAAATAAAAAATATTACACTATTATATAATTTACAATGAATCTTTAAATTTAAAAAAAAAAATGTTACATTGAAGAGGGCCTCTCGACATGAAACTAAGTAAAGTCAAACTCACTTATCTTGAATATAAGAAAAGAATATTTTTTTTTCCTTAAATATTCAGGCGAGGTCGGGCAAAATTAACATAAATTCCAAAACTGAAATCGGCACAACCCTTGGACAAAAAATTACTCAATTTTTTTTTCGTTTAATTTGAGTATAAAGAAAAATTTTAACGACAGATAAAAATAAGGTTTAAAATTTAAATTAAAAATGTCATCTTAATTTTTAATTTTAATAATTATTAAATTGAGTAAATACTATCTGAGGCAAAATTTCTCTCTCCAAAATATTCTGAAAACACAATTATTATTATTATTATTATTATTATTATTATTTCCTTATTTTCTTCTCTTCTCTTTCTTTTTCCCTCCCTCGGACGCATTATAGAAGATAGTTTAAGGTGGAACTTGCAAGTCAGCGCGTCCGTCTACTTCAAAAGTGTCTCTCACACACATATGTTTCTCTCTATCCAAATGAAAAGGAAAAATACACATATGTCTGCCCGTGAATCTTGATTTCTCTCAACTAGTACTACATGCTCACACCAATCCACGTATCCCATCTTTGTTCTTGATTTGTCCAAGTCTTTCAAAGTCCCTCTGAGGAGAGAGATGGGAGCCGTTTCTTTTACTTCTTTTCTAATAGCTTTGACTATTTCTTTTCATGTATGTTTGATGGTTGCTGGCGACGGTAATGCAGCAATCGAGACTGATAGACAAGCACTTGAAATAATCATAGGCGGAGGAGGCCCTCCTGCTCCCTCCCCCGAGTATCCGGAGTGTCCTCCTCCGCCACCTCCAGAACCCGAGTGTCCTCCTCCGCCACCTCCAGAACCCGAGTGTCCGCCACCTCCTCCACCCCCGCCACCGCCGCCGCCGCCACCGCCGCCGCCACCACCGCCGCCGCCGCCGACAATTCCTCCTAATCTCGTGAGGGATTTCAAGACAATCCGAAAATTCAAGTCAACTATAGAAAGCGACCCACTAGGAATTACGAAGTCATGGAACGGCGGGGATGTCTGCAAGTACCATGGTTTTGCATGCGCCATTGCGCCGGACCTGAACGTAAGAGCTCTCGCCGCAGCAGACTTCAACAACTACGATTTTTACGGCCGGAACCTGAAGCTCACAGGCCTCGTCAACGAGTTAAAGGACTTGTCCATCTTCCACATAAATTCCAACAATTTCTCAGGTCCGGTGCCCGTAGATATCGACAAAATCCGATTCTTGTACGAGTTGGACCTCAGCAACAACAAGTTCACTGGCGGGTTTCCCATGCCAGTGCTCAACGCCAAGAACTTAACTTTCTTGGACATCAGGTTCAACTCATTTTCCGGGCCGATTCCCTCCGGAGTCTTCAATCTCGACGTCGACGTCATCTTCCTTAACAACAACTTCTTCCAGGGAGAAATTCCTGACAATCTTGCCTCCACGCCTGTTCTATACCTCACTTTCGCCAACAACAAGTTCACTGGCCCAATCCCAAGAAGCATTGGCAAGGCCAAGAAACTACTTGAGGTTCTTTTCCTGAATAACCAATTCACAGGCTGCTTGCCGTACGAGATTGGTTTCTTAAAACAAACCAAAGTGTTTGATGTGGGCACAAACAAGCTGACAGGCCCGATTCCACACTCATTCGGGTGCTTGGCAAGCATTCAGATCCTGAACTTGGCCCGGAATGAGTTCTACGGGACGGTGCCAGAGTCGGTCTGCTCGCTCCCCAATTTGTCAAACCTCTCCTTGTCTTACAATTACTTCACTGAGGTTGGGCCCGAGTGCAGGAAATTGATAAACAGTAAGGTACTTGATGTTAGAATGAACTGCATTTTGGACCTGCCGGACCAGAGATCGGCTGCTGATTGTAAAGGATTCTTCTCCAAGTCCATTCAATGTTCCAATCCGAAGTCAATGAACTACGTCCCCTGCAAGAAAGGCGGTCATTCGGTACCTCAGATGGCTGATCAAAAATCAAAGGCAGAGGCAGCTCAACCGCCTAAATCATACAATGCACTTTCACCTCGCAAATTGAGGTATTAGTGGGTCTGTTCGGAATTATGTCGCTTATCAGTCTTTGTGCCATATATATTGGCAGGTAATTACTGTATTTGTTTCAAGTCGTCAATATGGAAGAACGACCAATAATTCCTTGTAATCCGATTCTGCTTTCAAGAACATGCATTTCTATGGTCTCATTTCAACTTCTTTGTTTTCCGTAAGTTAAAACAGATACACTAGTCAGAGTGAAGCCAAAGCATCAAAATTCAGCTCAAAAAGCGAAAGTGTAATGTCATAAGCCAAATCCTCACAAAATGGAAATAAAACAGGATTCCTCTGAGCCTTTCTGTTGCATTTTTTTCCCATTTTCTTATAAAAAAAAAAAGAAAAAAGAAAAAAAGAACCCATTTGGTCATTTTGCAGTTCAGAATCTTCAGATCTAACAGAGATTTTAACAAAAAACAGATAAATTTAAGCGAAGTGGGCATTTTTTGGAGGGTTTTTTTTTTTTTTGGGTTTGGACAAGGATAGAGGAGCCCGCAACCCTTTTGTTCGTACATTTTGCCTCGTCTTTGTTCCATGTATATTTGTTCGTGTATTGCCTTTTTGTCTTTGTTTCAGGTATATCTTCTGCAAGTAACTCCAGTAATCCTTCAAGCCCCGTCAGAATCGTAGTATGATCCATAGAAAAGGAGAAATATATGAGAGAATCCGTCGACAGCTTCAATATTATAGTGGATGCATTACATGGAGGACCTGTGCAATATGGCATCCAGTGCACTACCGTTGTATAATTGGTAGCTGATCATTGTTCAGGCCAAGTCCACTGCTCACAAATAAAGGTATTGGGCCCTAGATTTTTTGTTCCTCTCTTGGAAAAGACGAAGTGGGTCCCCGTTCTGTATGCCGACACCTTATAGAAGGGCATCCATTACTATTCACGGGTATGGATTCCGAGTAGCAGAAAGTAGGCCGCCAATTGACGGCCCTGCAATTCCGCGGATGGAGATGGCCCACTACACGATTGCCGAGAATTTTCTAATCGTTCGGGAATCACTTTGGTGCTAAGAAACCAACTGTGACGACAGGCAAGGCTTCATCAACAACCTATTATGGGACAAGAACATACTCGGCAGACACATTTTTTTATTGAAAATTGAAAATGGCATGGCTCAGATCCTAGATGATTGAGATGAGTCGATTTTTTTTTAGTCTTTTGGTATGAGTTTGCGCCCGTGAATGTCAGTTCGTTTTGGGCCGCTGTTGTAGGGCAACCTTAGGATGTTTTGCTTTGCAGCTTAAAGTTGGGTCGTCACTTAAAAATGGACTTCAGTCGTCCAGTGTTTTTTGAAAGACGCGCAAATAGAGCCATCAACAGTCAGTTCACACCAATGCGATACGGAGTGGTCGATCATGGGTCAGGACAAAATTGGCCCAAAATTGAATGCATAACAATGAAATGCTTCACCGTTTCAAAATGATTTTTTCCATGACTTTGTTGAAAAGCTACGGTGAATGTGTATTTCAACCTCTAATGAAGCCCCTTTTTTTATGGAAAAAAAAAACAAACAGTTTTTACAGTATAAATAAATCTTGTAAACATGACACCAACGATTTTGCTATTTCTAAGTGGTTTTTATATGATTTACTTGTAAAATTCAAAAGTTTAAATTAATTTTAATTTCTATTACCAAAAAAGTGAAAATCATATGAAATAAGCCGAGCCCATTGAACAGATAACATATTGCGGAGAAGTTTTGCCAAAGGAATTACTATGCAATAAGTTATTATGCGTTTCAATATCTTTCTTTTTCTTCTTTTACGAGCACTTGGATAATAATTTTAGGGTTAAAAATGCATCTAAATTTCCTGTGTTTTGATTTTTTTGCGTTTTGCCTCAGCGAAGTTACAAAAATTGAACCCATTAAAAGCTGCCAGGGGTCTCTGGTCCCCCAACAGCCGCTTCATTAAATACACCAAATTAATCTGTACCATGAGGAGGGAAAGAGCGGGACAACGCCATGGCCCGCCAAAGAACAACAGCGACGCACCGACAAGCTCGAAAGCAGTCTCAGTCACACACATTTATGTTTCTGTAAAGCCTTGAATTTCTGATCCCATGTAAAGGCAGGCATTTAGCTTCCAGTGCCTCAGCCTCGGCAGCTACCATGGCAGCAATTTAACAAGCTGACCTAGCGCGCGGCTCGCCACCGCTTAAAGCCAAGGTCCTTGCAGACTGGGCGAGAGATTCTATTCCCAAAAATTCCATATAATTACTGATTTTTGTCCGCCCCCCCAAAAAAAACAAAAAAAGAAAGAAGAAAAGCAATTATTAAAGTCCATATCAATAAAAGATACTTGGGTCTACCATTCAGTCTGTAGTAGATCACGAGTAAACCAAGAAAAAAAGTGTCGCCATACGATGCCCTCACCGACAGAATTTCCAGTTCCACCTAACATACGCTTTTGCACGTGCATCACGTGCCTTTAGTTACACAAGAAACAGCCATTTAGCCTCTGCTTCTTTCACCAAAAGTATATAAAGCGAATAAAAAATATGTTTAAAATTAACAAAAAAAGTCATTTATTTTTTAATAAAATTTAAAAAACAAAAATATTTTTATAAATTAACAGAGTAATTTTTTTGTAACTAACAATAAAAAATGGTCATTTTTTTTTAATCTTTCTCTTAATTTTAAAATTGTTAAGAAAAGAAAGTAAAAGAAGAGAGAAAAAGAGACAAAAAAAAGGAAAAGAAGTTAACAACTTTTGTCTTTTGTCTACTTTTAACTTTTTATTTTATTTTTTTGGCTAATAAAAAAGAATGGTTACCTTTTTTTATCTCTTCATAATCTCAAAATTATTAAAAAAATACAATAAAAGCTCAAAATTTTAAAAACTTAACCTCATTTGTTTTCAACAAAGAGCACCAAATTTTCTAAAAAAAAAAATTTGTAAAAAATATTTTCTAACAAAACTTTATACGCCAAATATTTAAAAGGAAAAAACAAAAATGAGAAAAAAAAATAAAAAAAAGAAAAGGTTAAATGGTGGAATAATGCACCGGCGTATCTGACGCGAATCTTCCTGTCTCCGCTGGCTTCTAAAATCTAACCAACGTCGGGCCTACGGAACGGCTTCCAAGAATTCCAATTTTTAAAGTAAACTGATAAGCCCAAGTAAATAGCATCACCGACAAGACGCATTTATTTCAAGTTTCAACCTTTGCCTTTTTTCTTTTCTTTTTTTTTTTCCTTAGCCTCGCATTATCTTCTTTGATTGTTGGGGAAAATTATAAAATAGGGAATACGGAGAGCTACCAGACTAATTATTTTTGTGTGTTTATGGTGCTGTTTCAAGCGTGATTAGCGCAAAGACAAAGCATTTACCTTGTTGAGAAGCTCTCTATAACCACTCACAGATGCTTATGAATATTCAAATCTTTCTTTCAAGACTTTTCCCACCATTTCCCGGCAACCAAACAGGACTAAACATAAAAGAGAAAAAATGACACGCAATTGATTTTTTCATCATTGCTTTGGGAAACACTTTTGACAGTTTAAAAGTTTAGACCTATGAAATTTACATTTCTATGCAAAAAAGAAAACAAAAAAAGAGAAACTGGGGAAGAAGGGAAGGAAAAGGAAGAAAAACATGTAATGATGCGAATAATCACAAAACTCATAACCCCATCTCAATCATCATCATGATCTCCGTCTTTCTTAGATTGGTAAAAATGCAATCTTTGTCCTGGACGATTGCGGCGATGACATTAATGGACTTGTCTGACTCTTGCAAAACTGGAAGTTATTGTTTTTATTTTTAGCATTGGTCTTCCCAATTGTCTCCACCACGAAATGGGCCAGAGAGTCCACGATCTCCACCAAATTGTCTTCACACAAAAATTCTTCGCTATAAACCTTTTCAACTTCCCTGTTGAACTCATGCACGAACACGTGCGTCTTTTTGTCGGCCCCGTCGCCTGCTCCCTTGCTCCTCGCCATCACTGCAGCCGTGAATATAGGCGACATCCTCCCCGGCGCCGCCGGGTAGTACCCACGCGGCCCATCGATCAGAATCACGTCCCAGGGCACTTCGTAGATGTGATTCGGCATATCGTTTATGCCAAGATTGCAATCCGAGAACAGCAGGTTCTGCACTGGCCTACACTCTGCTCTAACTAGTGATTTCGCCACAGAGAGAAGCTCGGCCATTTCGCTCACTCTGGTGGTGTATTGGATATCGTAGGCCTCGATCTCCGGGTGTCTCTTCTCGAAGTTTGAGACATAGTACTCGCTCTCGTCGAGAAAAATTGTGAGGCCGTGAAAATTGAGGGATTTCCACAAAAGAGTCTCGTGGGTTAAGCCAAAAACGAGGAAATTGCAAGGAGAGCAGCGGCGGAGGGTGGCGGCGATGGTGGAGAGCTCACCGGAGGTCATGTGGGGGGTTGTTACGTTGGAGCTGGCAGCGTAGTGGAGGAGGGCGGTGGTGACGGAGGAAGGGAGTGCGGAGGAGGAGGTGGCGGAGGCGGATGAGGCAGTGCCGGCGGTGCTGGGGATGGTGAGGTTGAAGAGCGTGACGGTGAAGACCAGAGTAAGAAAAGTGACGAGAAAGAGAATATACAACCGATTTGGGTATAAAGATTTGTGGATTGATGGGTGGAGGAGTATTAACTTTGTGTTGTTGCTGTTGTTGTTGTTGTTGTTGTTGTTGTTGGTCCACTTCATTTCCTTTCCTCCCCGGAGAGCGTAAAAACAGCAATTATCAGGGAAAAGAAAGGCCGGAGTCTCACTTGTTCTCTTTGGTCTCTCTTTCTTGTCCTTTTAATATTTCTTTAAACACAGATGGGGGAATCGGGTCGGGTCAAAGGAATCCACGGAGGTTTTTGTCTCATTTCTCTTCGAATTATTTAGTTTCAACGGAACTTAAAAGGTCTAAAATTTAAACCACAAATATGTTCATAAGTATTTAGATCAGGCTTCGTTAACTTGATGGCATACTTTGTGTTGGACAAAGGTATATTCTTTCATCCGAATAAATCAATAAAGACTACTCTTACTTGCAGGGAAGCGGGACATGAAGGTTAACGTTTACATCGACCTACCCTATGAATATTTATCAAAGAGAAGGAGAAAAGATGGCTTCACTGCCTGGTGTTCACCCATCTCAAAGCAACTTTAAGAAAGTTAGTTAGTTACTGGTAATAATTAACTACAAGCGATACTTTTCTCAAACACAATGTTCTTTAATCTTGATAAACGTACCGGTCATACTAATTGATTGGGTGGACAGAATAAAATGGCATCACTTTGTTCTTGAAAATGATGAATTAAGCAGTTGAACATGGCTTCAAACAATTTGATGTTAGCTTATCTGGACAAACTCGTAACGCTATATATATATATGTATATTCTCATAACTTTGTTTTGGGGGATCATGTCGCCACGTTTCATTCCGGCGGCAATTACTTAACCAAAGTATTGGCGGTGCCCACTCTCGCGCCATAACTCCAACCCCCTTGCTGCTCTTTCCATGTCAATCCATGGGCCGGTGGCCATTTTTCGGCCATGCTCTTGATTGACGCTTCTCGGCCTCTCTGCTTTGTCTACATACTTTCTATTGCACAACGAAACCGGGCCTATATGCCAAGCTCTTAAGCCCAAAACATTCCTACAATGATCAGCATATGCTGGTTCAAGTTCGTAGTGACTGTTGACAATCACTCCAAAGCTCTTTAGCCCTGATTCTTTGCAATATTTAAAGAATCTGACAAGGCCAGTTTCAACACCTCGTGAGCCTGGCAATTGCTTTCATGTCAACTTGATTTCATCCGGAAGATTGGGAACCACAAACGGCTCGGAATCTGACGAAACCTTTGTGTATGGCTGAAGCAATCTAATAGACCACTCGGCGCACACAGAAAAGAAGCTTATTCTATGGAAAACCAGCCTTCGAATTCCAAATTTAGCAGCAGCATCCGTAGCCCAGGGAAAGAACGTGTCAGCTATAAGGCAATCAGATTTGACTTCTTGCAGCAGCTTCTCCAGGGTTTCCTGGAGCATGGCCGTGGCGAAAAAGAACCCTTTCAACAAAGCCGGACCATTTTCAAGTGAAATGATTGAGCCCATGTTTTCACATCGTTCTGGCAATCCAGCCGTTGATGATTTGGATGTCAAAATCGAGACCCAAAACTTTGGTTCTTTGGATTGTCTTGGAAAACAAGGGGGCGTTTAAAGGAGTTGTGATGATGGCGGCCTTCAGCCCTTGAGAAGCAAATAGCTTGGCCATATCCACGGTGGGTATTGTGTGGCCATGAGTCGTGAATGGGAAGAAAAAGATGTGCAGTTGGCGGTTGTTTTTCATTTCTTCTTTTGATCGTGTGCAGTTATTGACGATGCAAATTGCAGAGAGATCGTTTTTGTTTAGGCGACATTTTTTAGTTACAATTCTTCTTTTGATTGTTTTTCAATTGATCTGCCTTTTGTCATTGTTTTTTTTCCCTTTGCTTTTCGCAGTGCATTGAATTAAACGGCATGGCTTGCATTGCATATGTCGGTTCTAAAAGCATTTGATGTTAGTATAGTCAGAGATCATTGTATGTAATAGATTTAGACTAATTATATCATGATGACACCTTGATTTAGTTCAACCTTTGTAATTTTCTGACTTTTAGGTCAATGGCTAATCCCGTATGTGAAGGGCTTCGGACGTGCTTACCGAATAACACAACTTACCATATTTCTCGGTCAATTTTCCTATTCTTATTATTGTTATTATCTTATAGATGAGTTGTCACATACTAATTAAACCTTTATAGAAGGTAAATCTTCCTGCATGAAGAACGCCCTGGTTGACTTGGTTCGATATGCTGGTGGTCAATCTGGTAGAAAAAGGTGGAAGCATAACAAATAATATTTTAATAAATCTGGTACACGTCTCGGTACAGGGATCCAGCCAAAAAGAGGAATTCATAGCAAGTGATGAAATGGAAGGGCTGAAAATCATACAACTTTCCGTTTATTTGCTATTATTTCATTCTGGTCAAACTATGAGATGGCTTCTAAAATTAACATAAAAAAATCATTATTCTGAAAAGCAACCCACCCAAAACGAAAACAAAAGATAAAAAAAAAAAAAAGGACCCAACTTAGCTCGACTCGTCAACCGGTTCCTATGACAGAAGCATGTCTTTGTTTCAACACCGACGCCCCTTTAATTCTTGCATTAGAGCAGTCAAATCGGAGTAAGAGGAACCACCTTCTTGAACAGCCTTTCTAGCCATTTCCCCTAAAGCTTTGGCTCTGCTCCTTATTTCCACTGCTTCTTCACGCACCATAATCCTAGCCAGTGCCTTTTCGATGGCTTCACTCTTGATGTAATCCCCATAAAATTTAACCCATTCCTGAACACCAACATCCACTCCAGTTTTCAGCACTTGAGTCACCAACTTCGCATTATAGAATTGCTCGGCGCAAACTGGCCATGCAACCATTGGCTTTCCAGAAGCAATGCCTTCAAGGGTCGAATTCCATCCACAGTGATTCACAAATCCTCCGATCGCTTCATGATCGAGAATCAGAACCTGTGGCGCCCATCCATGTATAATCAGTCCTTTTCCTTCCATTCTTTCCTCAAATCCTTCGGGCAACCACTCTTCTTTCCTTTCATTTTTGGCATCTTTCCTCACTACCCAGATAAATTGCTGCCCTGAAGCTTCAAGGCCTAAAGCAATCTCCTTTAGCTGAGCGGCTGTAAAGTTGGCGACGGTTCCGAAACATATGTAAATTACTGAATTGGGTTTCTTTGAGTCAAGCCATTTCAAGCATTCATGTTCATTGATGGTGGCTTCTCTTCCTCTCTGTGCTTTATCTCCACTGTCCTTATTGCAAAGAGAAAGTGGGCCTATATGCCATGCCTTTCTGCCCATAACCATCCTGTAGTAGTCGGCATAAGCCGGCTCTAGCTCATAGAAACTATTGAAAACCACTCCATAGGCTTTCAGCTCGGATTCCCTGAGGGCTTTGAACACCTCTCCAAAGCTACCATCTTCATTCTGTCTGTCATGATCTGATAGTTGCTTTCTTGTGAACTCAATGTGGCCTGGAAGATTAGGCACCTCAAAGGGCTCAGAATCTGATGAAACTTTCCTGTGCGGCTCATACAACCTGATACACTCTGCCACGCACATTGGGAAGAAGCCAGAGCCATGAAACACTAGCCTTGGAACACCAAATTTAGCAGCAGCATCAGTAGCCCAAGGGAAAAACATATCAGCAACAAGGCAATCAGGGCGGGTTTCCTGAATGAGCTTTTCGACGGGTTCTTGGAGCATGGCTGCAGCTCTGAAAAATTTCTGGATCAACGCTTCCACGTCCTTCTCCGGAGAAGTGATTGAGTCAGCGTTTTCGAATCCCTCCGGCAATCCAACCTCCGCGGAAGGGAACCTGATGATTTCAATATGAATTTCAAGACCCAAATTCTTGATTCTCTGGAATGTTTTGTCAAAAAGAGCGGCATTGACAGGAGTGGTGACTATAGTTGCCTTTGCTCCGCGCAAAGCAAAGAGTCTGGCCATGTCCACAATTGGTATCATGTGGCCATGAGACATAAACGGGAGGAACGTTATGTGTAGTTGATGACCTCCACTACCCATATGATATTTCCGAGGGAGCAAAAGATTAAGGAGATTTCAGAATACAAAAACAATGGTGTCTAAGTTAAGGATTGGAGAACGAAGCAGAGAAAGAAAACCTCTGTTGCTAGGCTATTTTCCTGTCTTGTTTGTGATTATGGCGCCAATATTTATGGTCGTGGACATGAGATAGGTGTATGGCACACAGGAAGGATTGGGACAAGAAAAATGAAGTTTCTTTGTAAGAACTCCATCTTGTCCTACAAGAAAAATCTTCGATTGCCTTGTTCCTCAAGGGCTTCCATACCCAAATATATAAAAGAATGTGACCACTCTTACCTGGTTGAAGAGAATTTGGTTACAGTTAGGTCAATGCAAAACAGCCAAGGCACATGGGAAGCGAATTGTGAGGCGAATTTTTTATTTTCAGAAATTAAAAAAGTAGATGGACGGGTCATTTGGATGCGTGCATGAAAGGTGGGCTGCACCCAAAAACAAAAAATATTTTTTTCCCCTTTAACCTAACCCCCGTTTCAAAGTTAAAAAAACAAAAAAATACTAAATGCTAAATGGGGCCCCGTCTCTTCCTCGTCTCTCTCCCCCGTCCAGGTATCTAGACCCGTTTCTAGAATTGGTGAAATGCCCATCCCCATCCATTCGGTAACCTCTGTTGGTCCCAAATCCCTCGATTTGTAATTCATAAATTTTGATAGAGAGGTTAAATCCTGACTAAATTGCATTTTGTGTGTGTGTGTGTGAATTTTCTTACCCGCTTTCACTTGATAAGTAAAAGTTCAAAATTTAATTATGGCCCAATTAACGGAAAATGTTTGCGGTCAGAAGAATTGACCATAAACGAATTAGATTGTTAGTTTTGCTCAACAAAAATAATAAAATTTGAGTCTTCTCATTCAAAATAATTAAATTTATAACTAAGTCAATAAAACGTGTAATTAAGAATGAAAAATATATAACAAGACATCATTGAATTTTTTATTATTTATTATATATTTTATCTTATCTGTTTTATATTTTAATATATTAATTGTAAATTTACTGGTTTTTAAAGAGAAAGTCAAGAGAAAGGAAAATCTTAATTCAAAACGATGCCCTTTGCAGCGGGAGCAGGTGAAAGTAATAGTACAGAGTGGCGGGCGACCGCTGACGGACAGATTGCGGTGACAAGTCGTCGGGCTCCGTCTCGCTAACATCATCACTTACGTAACTAGAAAAAGACCTGCCTGGTAAGTTTCCAATTTCCCATGTCTCTGCCTCCACGATTCTTGCTCGTCGGACTTATTATTAGTTTAGTCGCATGACTCTGGTCATGATTTATGAAGAACGGAATAAAATTGTTAACCAAAATGAATTGTTATCATTACTTTACTCGGTAACGTTTCCGCGTTAATTATAAAAAAAAAAAAAGCACTACTAAAAATGTTGGGAACAAAGATAAGAGAGTACCCTTTTCTTTTTCTTTTTTTTCCAAATAAAAGACACGTTAAGTTATTTCTAATTTTTTATTATTATAAATTTTATAATTTATTTTTTAAAATTTAAAATATTATAATATCTCTTAAGACAAAAAAATAATAATAATAATTGAGCTTTGGCGACTGTTTTTTATTTTATTTTATTTGTAAAAAACTAGGGATCGGACCCAAAATTCCTTTGTGTGTTGAAGTCCACCATTCCTAACCCAATAGGCCTGCAGCCGCCTGAAGCGCCCAACACAGAGAGCAAGCAGGGCCTGTGCCTGGGTTGCTGTGTATTGAGTGATCAACGGACAATATTAATTATGCTGAACAAAATAAAGAGAAAAGGTAATCAAAGTAGACCGGGTTTGCCCTGACGGAACCCTCGAGCTGCCCTTCACTGCCTCCCTCTCCCTCTCCTACTGCTGCGCTGTAGCTCCAGTTGACCCCACAGAAAAGGTAATTAAAAAGACTCTGAAAAAAAAAGAAAAAAAAAAGAGGGATTGAGGCTCCTCGATTCGTCATCTTTCACGCACAGCTTCTCGTTTGTGGAATTCCTCTGGTGAGATTGGTCATGCTGTCATTAATTGGCACTCCAACACTTTGCCTTTCCTTGTTGGGGTTCCATCCGCAATGAGTCACAGGGTGTTTTAAGATCAATAGTCGTGGTGTCCATTCCTGGATTATTTGTCCCTTTCCGGATTCTCTAATTCTGTCTCGAATTCTATCAGGGACCCCCGTTTTCTTGAATTTCCTGATCTTTATCAGAGGACGTTAAGATTTCACCAACCACCCAGAGTGAATAGATGGCTGGAGCGCTACTCATGACCATGTGTATATTTATCTCCGTTGTCCCACTAGTCGGTTTTGTTTTTTTTTATTTTTTCTCTTTTTTTACCTTCTTTTTGCATTTTCTGCAAGATTTTCAATTCAAGCAAGCGACAAAGAAAAGACGTCGGCACTATGGTTTCCACACTGTTAAGAAACTTCAGAGACGCGAGATCTTCTTCAAGAGGGATCGTGCTTCCCTTATAAGCGCTGCTGCCAAGGGAAGGTTTCGCAATATGTGCTTTATGGCTCTCCTTTTCTTTTATTTTTTTTCTCTCCCTCTCTCTCTTTCCTTCACCAATTAGTTCAGATTGCTTAACTCGTTCAAATTCCTTTGGGTTAGCTTCTTATCTTATTATCCCAACCTTTCTTGCATAATCTTGCCCTGCAAGCTGTAGACTTTCTCGCTCAATGATTGGCCTAACCGTGTGTTTTTAGAAACTGGGCAATTAAGTAAACAAACATGACGGTAATTGAGCCGACAGATTAAAGGTGACCAAGAAAGCTCGGAAAGAGGAAACCCATAAAGAAAACAAGAAAATAGGGAAGCAACCCTTGCTCGGAGCAGTGACCGGAGAGACAGTGCCGTACAGCAACCCATAAAGAAAACAGATTAGAGGAGTGATTGATGGGTAGTAACGGGAGGAAGTAGGGAAGCTACTACTTCTAGAGGGACAGAGACGTACGGCAACGTATATATATATATATATAGATAGGACGCTATTTGTGTTTTTTTTTTTTTGCCCTTTTTATTCAAATATCTCTTAAATATGACACACATGATTAAAAGGATGAATACAATGTTTAAGTTAATGATTAAGTCATAATTATTTATCATTAACAACATTAGACTAAGTTAAAACGATCATCTCAATAATATGAGAATGGTTACCATAATAAGAGGAAGCCACAAGTCGTAATTAAATAATCTATAGTCTAGTCTTTATAAAAAGATTGTGAACTATAATAAATACGAAGATTTTTAATATAATTTATTTAAAAAATAGATTAAATTTATTTAATATTATATATATGTTTTATCTTTTAATTCTTTTTTTTTGGTTAAAAAATCATGGAGTGAGAGAGAGAGAGAGAGAGAGAGCTGAGTGACTCTCAGCTCTATCCAAACTAAAGCTGATCAACGGCCACGCGCGCTCTTACAGGAACACGTGTCACTAACTCTAAACTCCCAAAAGCCTACTTTAACCTTAAGTAACCGTACGCTTTTATGGTCTGCTAGACTGGCATGTGTCGTCCATTTACCAAGTTACCCAGTCTTTGCTTTGCTTTTCAACTCTTGTTGGGCCTTGACCCCGTCATCCGAACCACATCCAACGGCGTAGAACTATCCTCCATTTTCATCGCTAGGGTTTTCTGCTTATTCCATCCCGTTTATATCCCTCCCATGGGGCTCTCAAAGTCGGTTCTTTTTTCGTGCAGGCTAATGTAAACCCACGCAACGCCGGCGGCCTTTATTACCCTTTTCCTTTTCGCCTTCCCTCTCCTCCTACTCAACCTAAAAACCGCAAAAAAAAAAAAAAAAGAAACACTGAAAAAAGTAGTTTTTAAAAAAAAGAAACCAAAAAGAAACCTTAGTCTTGCAGGCATTCTACGAGCCTTTTGCTTGGGTCTTCTTGTTATCTTGGTTCAGTTAGGGTTTGTGAGTGTCTTGGTCCTGTTGAATAAAAAGAGGAGAGGGAAGAGGAATTGTTGAATAAAATGGCTCAGGTCCAGGTACCGGTTCAGGTCCAGGGTGTGAATGGTGGGGTCAACGCTGCCCAGTTCGTGACGACGTCGCTTTACGTCGGGGATCTGGATGCCAGTGTGACGGATTCGCAGTTGTACGACGTGTTTAACCATTTGGGCCAGGTGGTCTCGGTCCGAGTTTGCCGGGACTTGACGACCCGGAGATCTCTCGGTTATGGTTATGTTAACTATAGCAACCCTCAGGATGGTAAGCCTTATTGTTTGTTTGGGTGGAAAGTTTGGAGCTTTTGCTATCTGGGTAGTTGTGGAGTGCGTGTTTGATTAACTATATGGCGAGGAAATGAAGGAAATTTAATGGATTTTTTTTTTCTTTTTCTATCTGGGTGGGTTAAATTTATGCACGGTATTGGTCGATCAGTGTGTTGATTGATACAAAGAAGTGACTTTTCCTCATTGAGTTTTGCCTTTACCATCCTGTAGTGTATGTAAGAGAAGGAATGCTTCAAGCTCGATTTGTAAGATTCATTTATCCCGTCTTCTAATAATAGTTATGGATTTTGGAGATATAAGGGCTAGTTTCCTGAATCCGACGAATCGTTCTAAAGTTGAAAGTTGCCTTGTCATTACAAGAAGGCATTAATGAATAATGATGATTGTTAAATAGTATTACGAAGAATAGTGGCAGCAAAGAAGAGCTGATAAGTGTGAAAGCGAATGGGGCCAGCTATCCATGCCAATTAATGTCTAAACACTTTGGTTTATTCCCTGACTTGTTAGGTCTTTAATTATTGTTGGATTCCATTGCTTCTTCAAGTTAGCCTTCTTCTATTCATGGCTTACATATTTTGCATATTGAATCTTGATGTTGGTTGAATTTTAACCTAACCGAGTGGAGTAAATGCATTTGATTCCGCAACTATTTGTTATTGTAGTGTGTATGGGATTGATAGGAAGAAAGGTTACCTTGTGTGCAGCTAGCTAGGAATTTTGATTACATAGACCTAGAGAACAAGCTATTCATACATACTCACATGAATGTGTTCCAAACAAAGGAATGCCTCTTCTATTTTGGAATTGACACCATATATTTTTCTCATGTCGCATGCTGCACAAACAGGCAACAACACACACACACACACACACACACACACTCCATGTATGTGGTGCGCATGTGCGTGCCTTTGTATCCATCTAATCTCATGCACTCTTATTCAATCTGTTAACAGCTGCAAGGGCATTGGATATGCTTAATTTCACTCCTCTTAATGGAAAGCCCATTAGGATCATGTATTCACACCGTGACCCAAGTCTTCGCAAGAGTGGGGCTGGAAATATATTCATTAAGGTAATCATATTGCTTGCAGCAGAAGGTGTGACAAGGTTCATACAGCTCTATTAATTTGGAAATTAAGGCTATATTGGGTTTGGTTGAGCTGAGTCATTTTTATTGTTAGAAGCTGTTCATATTGGATAGCATATTGTATAATTTTTGGTTCCAACATCTGACGTTGACTTGCTGTCTGACTCTTCATGTACTGTTACCTTGCAGAATTTAGATAAGGCTATCGATCACAAAGCATTACTTGATACCTTTTCTGCATTTGGGAACATTCTATCTTGCAAGGTAGCCACAGATTCATCTGGCCAGTCAAAAGGCTATGGATTTGTACAGTTTGACAAGGAGGAATCTGCCCTAAGAGCTATAGAAAAATTAAATGGTATGCTGCTGAATGATAAGCAAGTTTATGTGGGGCCCTTCCTTCGCAAGCAGGAAAGGGAAACTGCCACTGATAAGACAAAATTCAACAATGTCTTTGTAAAAAATCTCTCAGAAACAACAACTGAAGAAGATTTAAAGGATATTTTTGGTGAATTTGGAGCAATCACTAGTGCTGCGGTGATGAGGGATGCTGATGGGAAATCAAAGTGCTTTGGATTTGTTAACTATGAGGATGCCGATGATGCTGCTAGAGCTGTTGAGGCTCTTAATGGAAAGAAATTTGATGATAAAGAGTGGTATGTTGGGAAAGCCCAAAAGAAGTATGAAAGGGAAATTGAGCTCAAACTTCGTTTTGAGCAGAGCATGAAGGAAGCAGCTGACAAATTTCAAGGAGCTAACTTGTACATTAAGAATCTAGATGATAGCATAGGTGATGACAAACTTAAGGAGCTGTTTTCTCCATTTGGTACAATTACATCATGCAAGGTATCAAGCCCTAAGCTTGAGTAGTAATCAGCCTGTGTTTCTAGCAGTTGAAATATTGCTTACAATTTTTCCTTCTACCAGGTTATGCGAGACCCTAACGGAATAAGTAGAGGTTCGGGGTTTGTTGCCTTCTCATCTCCTGAAGATGCATCTAGAGCTGTAAGTTGATGGATTTCAGATATGTGTATGTGTTCAATTAATGATTCTTTTACCATAATCTAGCACTTATTTACTGTTTTGACAGCTTATGGAGATGAATAGCAAAATGGTTATTAGCAAACCACTATATGTTGCACTTGCACAAAGAAAGGAAGATAGAAGAGCTAGGCTTCAGGTACCTTCTTCACCATTAAATTTACACATTGCAGCAACTACCTATCATTGCTTCATTTTCTGTTTATGATAATGCGTTTACCTTACACATCTTGAGATGAAAGTCTCTCTCTCTCCCTCTCTCTCTCTCACCTCTTTATGTGCAACATGGCTATACTGTATTATCTTGTCCTTATAATGATCACTTTCATGCTGCATTCCCTCATTCTTTACTATAAAGTTGATATATAATCGTGTGTGGTGAATTCTGTACAGGCTCAGTTTTCTCAAATGCGGCCAGTTGCAATGGCACCTTCAGTAGGTCCTCGTATGCCAATGTATCCTCCTGGTGGACCTGGACTAGGACAACAGATATTCTATGGACAGGCCCCACCTGCTATCATGCCTCCCCAGGTAACACTCTCTGTTCATGTTTGCTTCCTAGATATGAACTGTGTGTTTTCATTTTTTTTAATCATTTTTACCTACTTTTCATACATTGTTTCCTTAATATGATCAGAATACTTAACTTGTAATGACTTGAACTTGTCAGCCTGGATTTGGCTATCAGCAGCAGCTTGTGCCTGGTATGAGGCCAGGTGGGGCTCCCATGCCAAATTTCTTTGTGCCTATGGTCCAGCAGGGGCAGCAGGGGCAGCGTCCTGTTGGCCGACGAGCAGGAGCTGCTCAGCAAACACAACAGCCAGTCCCCATAATGCAACAGCAGGTTGGCAGCATTCTTTCTCCAACGTCCTTACATTTGTCTTTTTTTTTTTTTTCCCTTTTGATCATTTTAGCTGATATTCTATCTTTTCACTCATATAAATGACAGATGCCTCCAAGAGGACGTTTTTACCGCTATCCTTCTGGGCGTGCATTGCCTGATGTTCCAATGACTGGTGTTGCTGGAGGCATGCTTTCTGTTCCTTATGATATGGGTGGCACGCCAATGCGTGATGCAACACTGTCTCAACCTGTTCCAATTGGTGCTTTGGCTTCTGCCCTTGCGAATGCTACTCCCGATCAGCAGAGAACGGTAGGCATTGACTGCACGGTATTCGCTTATTATTGAATGCATTTATAGAAGGGAGGTTGGAACAACATTTCCGGTGTATCAAGAGACATCAGATTCATGTGTCATGGTTTACTATGCTTTTTTTTTTTTAAATTATTTTAATCTTTATTTTAACTGGGACTAATACTTGTAGATGCTGGGTGAGAATCTCTATCCTCTCGTAGAACAGCTGGAGCCTGATGCAGCAGCTAAGGTTACCGGTATGCTTCTCGAGATGGACCAGACTGAGGTTTTGCACTTGCTTGAATCACCAGAAGCCCTCAAAGCTAAGGTTGCAGAGGCAATGGAGGTGCTGAGGAGTGTTCAGCAGCAGGCTGGTGGTGCAGCCGATCAGTTGGCCTCATTGTCATTGAGTGACAACCTTGTCACCTAAGGTTGAATGTGAGCGATCGTTAAAATACTGGATTTGAAACCATCCTGTCACGGCTTTAATACATTTTTGGATTGATGCTACTTGTTAGCAAGCATAGAACATGGTTTTGGTTCATTGCGATTGCTTTTTAAGAAGTTAATTTCGAAGTTCGAAATCTGTGCTTTAGTTTTCTTATGCGAGTGAAAGGCACTTCTGTCTACTTTATCAACCAATTGCCTCATTGACTTTTTGTTTCGATTGAAACAAACATGATCCGTCCAACTAAGAAACTTAACATTGAATTGAGTTTAATTTCAAAAGATAAATTGTTACGCCAACTTTGCATACCAGGTCTGTTTATAAGGCATTTACGGGGACTATTTGGATACAAAAAAGCATTCTTTGCGTTTGGATACCATGTCGTATATTTACTCTTTCCAAAAAAAAAAAAAAACAGAAAAAGAAAAATAAAACTTTAAGAATATTTTAATATAAATGCTGCACAAGGGTCAAAAAGATTATGCTTTATGAGCTAAAGGGGCAATAATATCCAAGACATAATAATCATTTTTTTAATATCTCAATTATTTAGCTTTAGTAAAAGCAGTAAGTCCCAGACCCCATTAACGCGCGTGCTGCTCACATATGCTCGTCACACCCAAGAGCCTGGCTCGAAACAGCTCCATTAGTCCCAAGTAGCCTAGCTATTTGTTGGCATAGGACCCCTAACCTCTTTCCCGTAGATAAGACATGAAAATGATGGCCATTGTGCCCCTATCCTTGCTCTCTTTGTGACTCTCATTGACAACCACACCCGGCCCTTTGGACCCCAATTTTCATTCTTTCTTTTTTTCCTTATCTTTTTCTCACTTTTCTTTTTCTTTTTACTGGGTAACTGTCGGTGGAGCAATGGCATAGCATCCTATGCAAAGCTGTTTTCACGTTGTGTATACTTTGGTCGCATAATCCCTGTGTACTGTTTACAAAGTCTTCGTGGTTTATGTTTTTCACTTCAAAGTCTCCGTCTTGCTGCTGCCCCTCCCCAAGCTTTTGCTGCTGCATTTGGGTCATTGTCCAAGTTCCCTTTTTCCTTTAGTTTTGTGTGGTGAGCATGGATGATCAATCTCACTGTTAACTACTTCACACTGACCAAGCTGGACCCGGTAATCAAAACAGCACGTCTCTGTTCTCCTTTTTGGTTAGATTCTGTATTGATGGCAGGGTGGTTAATTTAAATTATGATATCTTTTTTGTATTATTATGTGTGAAGTGGTCATAGATGGAAGTTGTGTGATCGATCAAGTTTACCTGTAGGCCTTCGTTTTTTGGTGGGTTATAGGCTTATGGGATGCACGTTCGTTTCGAGTCATAATTGATGATAATTGTCAGGATTTGAACTTATAGTATATGATGCTCATGCAAATGTAATCGCTCAAATTGATGACAACTTAGAGCTTAATTTTGTCTCTAATCTCTTAAGTACTGAAAAGGGACATTACTTTCAGCCTTTTTGGTCTTTCCTTCTCTAATTCCATGCTAAGAATGTTTCTCAAGCCAATTATCTCATGACAAGTTGGTGATGCCAACTGAGATAATAAGTGAGGACGAGGAATCTTGAACTACCAAATTTGTGCCTCTATTGGCTGTGTTTTGATATTTATGTTGCCTACATGTACTTAAATGCCACCATTGTGACTGAAATCTTTTGCAAGAATGCTCTTCTTTGTTGACTAGCTGCGACAAACCCTTTGTAATTAATTACTTATGAATATCCCTTTTGGTGCACATAGAAACTGAATCATGGACAGCAGGATATGGATGCGGAGGAAGAAATCTTCAGAAAAGACAATTGTTGCAACAAACATGCTCGACATTTTGGTGAAAGGAACTGATGAACAGGTAACAGAAGCTTATCTTCTGCATCCTGGCTAATTTTGCTGACGCAAACCTCATATTCTCTTTCCCCGTGCTCCTGCCATTACCTCCCCAATGAAAAAATTAAGATGCCTCAAAAGTAATGTCAAGGTTTTATCACTATCTTGCATCCACTCTTATGATCATTGTTCTTTTCCCTTACCAATTGCCCTTCTGTTAAAAGAAACTTGCAAGTATGTTAAAAGCAGGTTCACAGAGACTCTTATGTAGTTAAGATGTTTAACTTGACCGATTTCACACCATTGGACTGCTTTATTAGGGAACAAAGCTTCATGTGGGGAATGAAGTCGGACCAGTTAGACCTGTGAGAAATCTTAATGAGAAGTTAGCTTCAGCTCTCCTTGGTTGTCAGTATAAAGACAATTCTGCACCAAACCATCAAATCTTAGCACATGAAGTTATTCCAGGTGATTTATTAATGTCCTCTACTTCTCCTTCCCTTCTCAATGCTTGAAGAGTCAGCTACATGCCTTATCTGTAATTTTTCTGTGTAACTCTTCTTCTTTGGATGTTTGCTTTGGGTTATTTGATATAAAACCGGATGATTCCTTGCAGGCCACGAAGAAGTCGAAATGGAAGCAGTTTGCCTTAGGAAGGAACTGGACGAAGCACAAAGGCAATTAGTAGTTGCAAATGAAAGATCAATCCAATTAGAGGCTGCATTGAAGCAGTGCAAGCAGCAGCTGAGTTTTCTTCAAGAAGAAGAAGAACAAAAGACACAAGATGCTCTCATGAGGGCATCAAGTGAAAGTGAGAAGATACAGAAAGAATTAGAAGACAGGTTGGTAGAGATGAGCAGAAAGTATGCAAATCTAGCTGTGGAGAACACAAACTTGAGTAATGCACTTTTGGTGAAGGAGAACTTGGTTGAGGAACTACACAAACGTGCAACTCAGACAGTTGCAGAATTCAATGCACTAATGGCTAGACTAGATTCTACAGAGAAAGAGAACACTTTTCTCAAGTATGAGTTTCACATGCTTGAGAAGGAGCTTGAAGTTCGCAATGAGGAACTTGAATATAACCATCGATTTGCTGAAGCATCACAAAAGCAACAATTGGAGAATGCAAAGAAAACTGCAAAACTGGAGGCAGAATGCCACAGACTACGCATCCTAATGCAGAAAAGACAGCCAGGTCCTGCTGCTTTGATCAAGATGAAGAGTGAAGCCAGAATGCTGGGGAGGGATCAACTAGAGTTGAGAAGAAAGCCAAATCCTTCAAGAGATTTGATTTTCAGAGACACCAGCACAGAAAGATCTCTGGAAATTCCTGTTGAGAACATCAATTTCCTGATTGAGCACTTACGCAATATGGAAGAAGAAAATAGAGCTCTCAGAGAAACACTAACTAAGAAAAATGCTGAACTCCAGTCTTCAAGGATAATGTTCTCACGAACGGCTTCCAGGTTGTCACAAGCTGAGGCCCAGCTTATAGGGCTTTCTGGAGGTCAGAAGTCTCTGGAGTTGGCAAAGTGTAACCCAGCATCACATGACCTTTCTCCAAAAGCAGTTTCTGATATTTGCAATGCTGATGGTGTCAGCTCCTCAGGATCCTGCGCTAATGCTCTAATTTCAGAAATGGAAAATTTCAGTGGCTGGAAACCTAGGAGTCCAGCTGAATGCAAAGTCACTGGATTTTCAGACATGAGTTTAATGGATGATTTTGCTGAAATGGAGAAATTAGCGATAGTATCTGTGCAAGTACCTTCTGAAGGTGAAAATCGCCCTTTCCCTGCTGGTAATGAATTAGTTCCGGTAGCAAAAGATAGTTCTGGATGTGGTAATGAGAAACAGGATATCCACTCAAAAGGTGTTGCAAATGAACAACCTTTTGACTGGCTTCAGGAGGTTTTAAATGCAATGCTTAGACAGCAGCGAATTTCAAAACGAAGTCTAATGGAACTTCTTGAAGACATCAACATTGCTCTGGGCTACATAAATCACCCAAATGCCCACAAAGATGATACCATATCAATGTCAAAACATCCAACAGAATCTAATGTTAGCGGCTACATCATTTGGAAGTCTATGGACAACAATTCAGCCATAGGTTCACTGAATGAAGCTTCCTGTAATGACATCTCAGTAGAGAAAACCAGACAACAATGCAGTAAATCTAGTATGAGTAAGTCAATCTGCAGGATTATTCAGCTGATTGAAGGAGTCAGTCCAACATCTTTTGGTACCAATGATAGTGCAGAAGATGGGCCAAAGAGTAATCAGAATTCCCTTTACTCACCAACAAAATCTGACTACCATGTCCATGTTTTCCAATGGAGGAAATCTGAACTTTATGCTGTTCTACAGCAATTCCTTCACACTTGCAATGGTGTCTTGGATGGAAAAGTTGGTCTTGAAACTTTTGCTGAGGAATTGTCATTTACTTTAGACTGGATCATGACCAACTATGTCAACCCCAAATATGCTTCGGGTGCAAGAGATAAGATCAGAAAGCACTTTGGTTGGGACGACACACAAGCTGAAAATGAACTTGGAAGTGCCTCCAAAACAGAGTGTATTCAGTCGAACCTGCAAGAAGATATCAAGAGGCTAGAAAATGAGCTCAAGGATATGGAATCTGCCAAGAAAGATATGGAAGATAGACTGCAGTCTGCAACTGACAAGACCAAGGATTTGATGATGCAACTTCAGGAAGCAGAAGAAAGTATTAAAAGCCTAAGGGCAGAAGTGGGAACTCTGAAAGAATCCAAGGGATTGATTGAGGATCAGATTGAAAATCAGAAGTCGATCAATGAGGATCTGGATACTCAGCTTACAGTTGCCAAATCCAAACTGAATGAGGTCTTACAGAGGTTCTCATGGTTGGAAGTTGAATTAGAGGACAAAAGCAACTGCTGTGAAGAACTAGAGGCAACTTGTCTTGACCTTCAACTCCAGTTAGAAAGGTAATAATCAATTTATTTTTCTGTTCTCCTGTGGAAAACTACATCCTAGAGGTACCTTGTTGTTGATTGCAATGCAAACTCTGGTCTTCTTGGAACATGTCACAGTGTTGCAAAGATGGGGAATCTGAACAATGACAGATATGAAGAGGGAAATCGAGCTCAAAATGTAAGCAACAGAAACTTGATTGGATCTCACTTGTCATATTGTGCTCAAAGTGAAAACCCATAATTTGCCAACGATTTTGACCTCATTAATGGTTCTTATGCAAATGCTGGAATTCATATTTGCAGGGTTGCGAGATGAAAGCAGCGTCCATAAAGTTGGCAGAATGCCAGGAAACCATCCTACACCTTGGAAAACAACTAAAGGCACTGGCTTCACCAAGAGAAGCAGCACTTCTAGACAGGGTTTTCGCTGCCACTAGTACAACTAATGCCACTAAAAATAAGAATTTTATCAAGCATTTCTCCTTACGGGATCAAATGCTGGCTGAAGATAACGCTAAAGCAATCATTCTGAGATCTACGGAAGATTCACAAAAACCATCCACTGACCATTCTGGCAATGGTCATGCTTTGACTGGCCTCGATGTCCTTGTACGCAGCCCAGATGCCCATTGTGGTTCAAAGCAGAGAGACGCTAATAGCCCAGCCAGGGCTCTAGTTATCGTGCCCAGTAAAAGGCAAGGAGGGTTTGGCTTGCTAAGGAGGCTGATAATGAGAAGTAAGAAGGGCAGTGGGAAGAAGTCTCGATCCTGGCTGAAGGTATGACTTGGCAAAGGAATAAAAACCACGGTGGAGACATAGTTCGAGGTGGTCTGATTTTCGTATGTTATGGTTGCTTGGTTTTCGTCGGTTGATGATTGAAAATATTCTTGTCTCGGGCATCACCATGTCCTCCTCTTTTTCCTTCTTCCTCCCGCGTGTGCGTGTGAGACACATGTATAATGTCTTCCAAGTACTGCTGATGTATAGATCAAATCTCATTTTTATTTCGGGAACTTGCAGTTTGGTGTTTCGTGCAGACTGTGCCAAGTTTTCAGAACTTCCAATTGAGTGTTTAACGGCTGTCCGTGCAGACCATGTCAAGTTTTCTAATTCGGCTCTCCTTCTAGGAAACTTGAGTTAACTTAATAGTAAATGCGAGCAAAAGAAAAAAAAAAATCAAATAAAATCCAATCTTATAAAACGTAAAATCTGTTACACTGATTTAAAATTATTAAAAAGAAAGAAAAGAAAAGAAAGAAAAAAAAAAAAGCAAACATAATAAACATTATAAGCCTTTTGTGTCCCTGACGGTCAAAACGGCACCGTTGAGATTCCCTAATTAAGCGTAGACGAAAAAGGATATCTAAACGCACCGCACCGCACCGTCTTAAAATGGTCGCTTGGTAAATATCTTCAAATCAAAGAACATTTTGAGTCCATTCCAAAACCCTAGTTTTCCACGTATAAATATCACTCTCGGTTCCGATTTCTCTCCATTGGTCCAGAGGGTTTGTTCTGTGCCTGTTTCTCTGTGTACCTCAAGATGGCGGCAACACCAGCAGTGGAGTCGGTGCAGTGCTTCGGCCGGAAGAAGACGGCGGTGGCCGTGACCTATTGCAAGCGCGGGGGAGGTTTAATCAAGATCAACGGCTGCCCAATCGAGCTTGTGGAGCCTGAGATCCTCCGCTTCAAGGCTGTCGAGCCGATCCTCCTCCTCGGACGCCAGCGCTTCGCCGGCGTCGACATGCGCATCCGCGTGAAGGGCGGCGGCCACACCTCCCAGATCTACGCCATCCGCCAGAGCATCGCCAAGGCCCTCGTCGCCTTCTACCAGAAGTATGTTGATGAGCAGAGCAAGAAGGAGATCAAGGACATCTTAGTCAGGTACGACAGGACCCTGCTCGTAGCTGACCCCAGGCGCTGCGAGCCCAAGAAGTTCGGAGGTCGTGGTGCACGCGCCAGGTTCCAGAAGAGTTACCGTTGAGCCTTATATAGTACTGAAAAACGCGTTGAGGTTATTGAAATTTTGGTGTCTTGCAACTGAAACATTACCGTGTTTTAATTTGCTTTTCGGCTTATCAAACAGTCTTTTATTTGCAGACGTTGTGATTGTTACTGTTCTTGGGTTTGTTATTGGGATAAGTCAATGGTGATAATTTAGTTGAATATGCGATTGAGTGAGTGAGTTTGCTATTGTCTGTTGAGAGCACATGCATTTGGTTCTCTTATTCATGTCGTGTGCCATAATTTCACCGAAATTGCATTCTATTGGCTCTGTCGTAGTAAGTGTTTTTTATTTTG
Source organism: Bruguiera gymnorhiza (assembly GCA_020883675.1). Taxonomy (NCBI): domain Eukaryota; kingdom Viridiplantae; phylum Streptophyta; class Magnoliopsida; order Malpighiales; family Rhizophoraceae; genus Bruguiera; species Bruguiera gymnorhiza. The sequence continues at coordinate 6,007,898 of JAIRCJ010001062.1, read as the reverse complement.
CAGTTGCTTTCGCTTAGTCTTTGGCCAAGGTGGTGTGCCAGCTTACATTCTTTGCAGATGTTGAATTGGTTTGTTAACGTGCTTTCCCATAAGCTAATATGGTTATGCTGTTTGCTTTGTTACTTTATTTTATGAAAGGTTTCTAGTACAATGCGAGGCTAAAGGTTTGATTGACCATGGTTTAAGTGGCTTTTTACTAACTTGGGAACTCTTTGACTAGCTAGAAGATTGGTGTTATAGTGATCTTCTGTTTCTGGTTAACACGAACCTGCTTTTTCTTGTTTGTCCTCTACTTAGAAATAGAAATGTAAATATATTTTTCTTGTCGTGGTTTTTTGTTTATTTTATGAGATGGATTATGTATTCATACAAGATTTTCTTGGTAATGTCATTTGTAATGCTTGATGATTGAAACATGTTGAAGTTGGGATTGGGATTGGGAGGCACTTTTTTATTGCATTTTATTTTTTCTGAGAGATCATAGTTATGTGGTCAACTGGTTTTATCTTCATGGTGGTTTCTTGTTGTGGAAGGTTTAGTTGCAGGGCAATTTTCTCCCCTATACATGTCATTTTGCATATGGTCCATTTTTAGGTTTGATTTGAGGTCCTCATTGTTCTTTCGTTTCATACCAATATAGTGTTTAATGGGCATTTGGGTTCTTCAGTTTGTCGCTGCATGTCTGGGCTGTGTGAGGAACATCTCTGGGCATTAGATAAGTAGCAGCATAGCTATAATATGTAGCCGGCATGGAAAGCAGGTCCTCTGCCTTGCACCATTTCGAAGAACTTGGAATGGTTCTATTAGCCCTCTGACCATTGTTGCATTGTTGCTTTAATATGTCGTTTCATTTTTCCATGGAATCTGGCTTGCATGAGCTCCCTGATCATTGTTGCGTTGTTGCTTATTATTTTGGATTGTTTCCACATAACAAAAACAATTGAGACCTTTGATATGACACGCGGCAAGGTTATTAATAAAACAGTTTCACCCGTGCATAACATTGAAGCATTAGGATGTTAAAAAAACTCTTGCCTTGGATTTTTAACCAATTGAATGACACTGGTAATTGATGAGTGTCTCATTCAGCCTTAGTTTAAGACGATTTTCTCAGTCTCTTTAGATCCACCAGTGATTGTTCTCTACCGTTCAAAAAATTGTTCCCACAAGCTATGGGTGTTTCAATATGACTTCCTCCACGTAGGATTAACAGTTCTAGAACCATTGTTTAACCCACGGACACATCTAAAACTCCTTGGGTACTGTTGTCCGAATGGTATTTGTTTTCAGTATTTCAAATACTTCGTACAGTGTCCAATCAGCTAATTTGGAGATTTAAGAGTCAACCTATCGTTCACTTATTATACTATTATCTGTTATAATAAAATAATTTATAATATATTATTATTATTATCAAGTATTTTTATAATTTAATAATTAATAATAATGTAAAATTATTTATTATAATTTATAATTAAATTATATAATGTTTGTCATCAAATTAAAAATTTTCACTTTTATTTCTTAGCAGTGAAATTAAACGCGGTTATCCACTTTAGTGAGAAAACTCAGTACATCTAAATTAATTGCGCTAACTAATTATTCTGATCAGACCCTTTTGCTCGGTGATTAAACACTGATAAGAGGACCAGCTATATAAAAAGGATATTGGCTTTCGATGCTTGCTCCGGATCAATAAACAAAAAGGAAAAAGGCCCTTGAATTCATTTTATCAACTAAGTAGAAATTTGAAAATAGTCTCTTGTCCTTCCAAACACATCTAAGTGATTAACAACTTAAATTTTTATTTATATGTTCTGAATCTTAATTTTAAAGAAGAGTTATAAAATTTATTAGAATTTACGTAATTTATAATTTAATAAAATTTTAAATAATAATAAAAAAGAAAATCTTCTCAATCATTCCCAGGTCACAATGTCCACCTCAGAGTATATTGATTCTTTTATTTGCCTCTGACGGGGGTGACATTGCATGTTTCCTTCATCTGATCATTTGATCCGACGGCATATAGTGATCCCATCACCAACAGGAAGCGTGCAGATCTCAATCCCGGGGTCCACAGCAAGGGCCTCCTGGAGCTCCAATGCGAAGTCCCGATAGTATGTGAAATACTTCCTCCCTCGGGGGTGCATCAGGTGGTGGTGCCCCAACAGAACCATTCCAAAGGGTGTTGTCGTACCAGATCACACCTCCGACTTTCACCAGCTCGATCAGCCTTTTGTGCTGGCTCATATAGTTGCAGCGTCCACAAAGACGAAGTCAAATGTGCCATGATACTTACCCTATGATTCAGCACGCACAAATAAAAATAAAAAGGGTCAGCTTGAGAGCATCATATATATCAACACGATCCAAGTCCATAAACTTTTTTTTATTTTATGGGCTTTTATCAAAATAAATGGTATTCTCACATCTTCAATCAATTGGTCGAGGACTGGCAAAGCAGGGCATTCTCTGAAATCAATCTTATGGGCGACACCAGCTTTCTGGATTACAGGCAGACCCAACTCATAGTTGTCCCTCTGCTTATGTCCAAGGTCAAGATCTGCAGCAATTGCAAGGCACGGTATATAATTCCGCAATTCCCATTCAGAGAGATCAATCCGGATATGATTTCTGGCTTTTTGGCGGTTGATTACCTACCCTCCTCATTGCCAATGATAATTGGGTCTGTTATGTGGGCGAGTTATCAATTATGAACCCCTAACTTGTACACTTTTAACTCAACCCTTACACTTCCACTTGGACCTAAGCCCAAGAAGAGTCCTTCCATAACAAGACACATTCTTTGCAATTAGCCTATCTTGCTGTTCTATCTATCTGTCTATCCATCTATCTTTTGTTTGGGCTACCGGATGCCAAGAAATGGACTGGCTATTCCCAGTTCTCACACCAGTGCTACCATGACAAGTAGTAGACCTCAAGGGGCGAGCTCTTATCACCCCGATCCATCGCATTAAAAAAAAAGAAAAAAAAAAAAACTAGAGAAACGTCTAATTGCACTTACTAAATACTGGCCAAATTATTATTATTTTTTTTTTGAAAATTATTGCATGAATGAATGCAGAGGAGGTGACTCGTGACAGATACTATTAAACAAAAAAAAAAAATTATTATCTTATATTATTATAATTATTAATTATATATTAGAATTGTATAATTATAATAGTACCATATCACCCACATCACTGTGCCTTGTTCCGTATCAAGAAAAATCTACCATCACGTAATAAAGGTTTTGTTTTTGTTTTTTTTAAATAATAATAATAATAATAAACGAACCCGTGTGACATGAATCACTTGCTTATTTGTTTTGCTAGCTTCCGTGGTGCATAAAAATTCTCGAATCTCGGGGTGAATAAAGTAAAAATATAGCTGTCTCTGTCCGATTTATTTATGTTTAATGCTACCAATTATAATGTATTCGGCCTAACCGGACACGGGAAATCCTCTCAAAGTGCCATGCGGAATCCCATTTCATAGTTGTTTTTCACTGATAAATTATTTTTGTTGAGTAACAATTCTTCATAATTTAAAATTTTTTATTGGAGGTTTTGGAAATTTAATTTCTAGTGAGTTTGTTAGGTTCAAGGTAGTTTAGTGTTTTTTTTATTATTATTTTTTTAAATTTAAAGGATAATTATTGGACCATTTTATAAAAGCCCATGAATTTGTGACTGCAAATATTAAAAAAAAAAAAAACGTTCTCTTTTCTTTCTTTCCTTTTTTTTTTGGGTTAACTTCCACATGGTATTTTAGCAAGAATATCCCTTGCACCATATGGAACAAGGCTAGATGGATCCCAAAGATCTTGCATGAAAGCTATGCTCCGTCAACAAAAATAAATGCCACTTAGGCACCCGAGCCCTCATAATGTAAAATGACCACCCCAAAAACTGGCCGGCCACCGCAGCACCCACCACCACACCACCGCCGCCACCTCCTCACGGCGAGGCCTTAACCTTTTTTTAAAACCTAAAAAATGTAGTCAACACGTGACGCGCCACCATATTGAATTACTCTCTCTCTCTCTCTCTCGTTCTCTGTCTAATGTGTTGTGTTTTTTATTCTCTCTCTAACACTCCTTGTGATAATTGATGATATAATTAATAATCACCATCCGTCAAGAGCCCTTACGCCAACAGCTCTGGCCTCCTCTGTGTTCTTTGTCCTTTTCCGATTATCTTTTTCTTTTTCTGCTCCCCGTTTTCTCTGCAAAAAGGCAAAGTAACTGAAACAGAAACCCCAATTAAAAATTATCAATAAACGTGAGCGAGAGAGCAAAATTTACTCTCTCTTTCTCTCTCTCTGTATTTTTTTTATTTGTTGAGTGAAACCCCAAAAATAATTTAAAAAAAAAAATAGAAAAACGTTTCTGATTCTTCAAAGAAGCACTCTTGCTAGCTTTCTTATACCCATTTAATCATCTCTCTGCCTTTCCCAGGGAGTCTATCAGGTACTTCTCCTAATCCATGAGATTTATATAATCAGCATTCTTAATCTGGTGCTTTTGGGAGTTTAATTTTTTTTATGGGTTGTGTTAATTTTTGTGCAATTGTGAGAGAGGAAGAAGGATCTGCTTGACCCATCTGGGATATGTTCTGATTTTTTAGTATTTCTGTTCCTATTCGTGTTTCTGTATCCATCTGTTGATCACTTTCCTGGGTTTTGCATTTTTTTTCCCATTATTTCTGCTTATAATTTATGTTTTGGGAATTGTCGATGTTGGATTGTTTGGTATCAAAGTGGGTGTTTTCTTCCCCTGGATAAAAAACCAAAATATGGGTTTTCTGAAACGCCACTAGTTGGAGTGGATTTCAATTATCAAAAGGTTTAATTCCTAATTTTTATTTTGATTTTTTTTCTGACACTAGACTACGTGAATGTGTTAATGTGCACTCTTTTTTTTTTATATATATCTATTTGATAACTGTAACGTTTAATTTTGCAATATATTTTTTGTTCTTGATCCTTGTTTGGGTCTGGGTCAAGCTACCCGATCAAAAGATTCAGTTCTATGGTAAAGTGAATTACTGTTTCTTCATGTGGGTTTCTCTTGGCAAGCACATTATAGTAGATACAGTGATTGTGATTTTTTTTTGCTGTGTTATAGCTTACAGATTAGCTTCGATTTTTTTAAAAAAATCAATAAAACTGATAAAATAATGAAAGCAGCGCAGACATTAATGACCATTTTACTAAGCATGCACTCTTAACGACCAAAGCAAAGCAGTGATCAGTAATTTTAGTCATATGTGATTATGTCTTTAGGGCATTTGCAATTGCACGCACTGAATACTCCCTTTTCTCAGTGATTAGATGCACCAAAATGTACAGCTACTCAGAAAATGTTTGGTTTTAAGTTTATCAGCTAATCTTTATTACTTTCGGCAGGTTATGCATTTAGATGTTACTGAAAGGTGTGTAAGATGAGGCACTGTTTAACTGAAAACTTGGAGTGATTATTAGCATCTGAGACATTTTATTTGGAGTTAGTTGGTCTTGATACAAGAACTGAGGGGTGCTGCTAATTTCTTCTCTGAAGTTATTAACATCGATCAGGGATTTGTTTTAAATAATGCTGTTATGAATCAGCAGACTTCTTTGAACAACTTGCTGAATCCAGTGGAAAACAGGTTGACGAACAATACCGCATCTTCTGGTGAAGCATTGTGTGTAAATGCTATAAATCATGGTGTTCAGAGCTTTAGTGGCTGGAATGCAGGTGAATCCAGCTGGAGCTTTGGTCCAGAAAATCAGGTCAATGATGATCGGATAGAAAGGGAAGAAGGATGGCCGGCTCCAAGGTCACCAGAAAGGCATTTGATGCAAACTAATGTTTCTAACCTCCTGATTCCAGGGAGAGCCAGTATTGGCTTAAGTGATGATGAGGTTAGAAGTGGAGGTTTAGTTTTGCATGGTTCAAGCTCTCATCATGCCCCACCAAGTTTAAGTTCAAATGCTGTTTCTGTAGGTGACAGTGGAAATAGTCATTATCCAGGAGCTCTCTTAATGTCTAACCATTTCCACTCAGCTGGGAAAGAAATTGAGCAGGCATCTCCTTCTAGTGTTTCTTCTGATGATGTTGGTAACTCATCTGGTAGTTCTGGTTACATGCTAGAAGATGGAAATGGCGGTCCTGGTTCCTCTCTTGGAGGTTGGGGTTTATCTTGCAAGAGAAAGGCACTGGAAGGCGCTTCCAGTTCTTCTGGAAACGTACATCCTGGCGGAAGTTCAAGTTACCTCCCACAAGCTGAAAACAGTGCATGGCATACAGGTCCTACACATCATAATACTTCTAGCAGCTCATGCTTGCCTATGTCTTTACAGGATTCTCCCAGTATTAGTTCTCCTGGGCAGGGGAACCCAAGATCTGCTTTTGGTACTAGAAGAGTATATTCTGGTTCTGACACCATTCCTTCTTCAAGTGTCTCTGGAAATGTAGACCACCTAAGATTTTTTGGTAGAAGAATAAATCATGGACAGCAGCAGGAACCTTTAACGCTCAATTTATCAATAGCAGGAGGTCCCAGGCGTTCTACTGTGTGGTCCACCCACCAGCCTCCTAGATCTGTCCAACCCAGTGATTCCCTGGAACTGAGATCAACATCAATAGATTCAAATTCTAGTGCAGCTCAGGGCCAACCGCACACTGTGCATGCTTCTACTGTATCCAGAAATGTGCACCCATCACCTTGGACTGGGCCTTCAAATTTAAGAGCTGGAAGTTCATCAAGTTCTCTGATCCCTGGAGAGAGAGTTGCTGCATTACGAGGGGAAGTAAACATAGGAAGCATCCCAAGAAATAATGTAGAGCATCCCATGTTTGTACCTCCAGCTGAAATGAGAAATGCAGCGCAGGATTCCACAGGTTGGAGTGTGGCTACTGGGAACACAAGTACTTCTGGCAGTGTTCCTTCTAGTAGAATTGTCCCTAGTTCAAGCATTCATCCTGTGCCCATTCCTTCCTGGTTAACCCATCATGAGCCTACAACTCGAAATCAACAGCGATCTACAGAGATTGCTCCCTGGTCTCTTTTTCCATTGATGGACTCTGAATCTGGAAGTCACAGTGATCGTTTTCCCTCACCATCTTCTGGCCCATCTGCTTCCTCGCAGGAGACATTGATGTCTTCTGCGTCCATTAGCCAGGGACACAGTCAACCATTTCCTAGGTCAGCATTTTTCATGGATGGACGTGGTGATGATGCTCTTGGTATGCCCCGTTCGTTGAGAGCTTTGGCTGCCGATATTGAAGGTAGACACCGGTTAATATCAGAGGTACTCTCTCTCTCAGCATGTGTGAGAACAACTGTATGTTTATGTGAGAGCATGCCTTTTCTTTTCCTATCGTTCAAGACATATGTAACTTTTAACTGGTATTTGCTTTTATTATTTTGGAAAAGTGCTACATGGGCTGTCCGTTATATTGAAAGTGGCACATTGGTTATAATGGTTTTATGACTTCAGGTGCAGGCCAAGTTATAATTTGTAAGCTTTCAATTGCGCTGCATTTCATGTATCTGTGGTAAAGTTAGATGGAAAACTATTAGGACAACAAGTTCAATAATTGTGCTGGTATTCAAGACATCTGAAAATCATGGTGGTGTTTGAGGATTTTGTTTTTGTATTCAACTCTTCAGTATTAGATGCATATAAGTATGGGGGTACAATAGCTTTCTTTGCAAATTCTATAAATTTTTTTGTGTATCTGGGAGATGAAAAGTAGCATAGGCACTATTTGTTGTTGCAGATAAATTTATCATTCTGCTTGTTGATTGTGATTATAAACTTATAATGATGACCATCTCTTGTTTTCTAATTTGACATTGGAACCTCTGTTGACTGCTTTAAGGTATTTAAAGCTTAAGGGATTTTGAGAAGTAATAGCTAATTTTTATGGCTGTTTACCAGATTCGTCAAGTCTTGAATGCCATGCGCAGGGGTGAAAACCTACGAGTTGAGGTTCGGTTGATGCTAAAAACCATTTTATTCTTCTTGTTGTCATAATTTTATCATGTAGTGCTGTCGCTTTAGAAGTTGCTTTGCTCATTACTTTGGCCACAAGAGCAAACCATTCCATCCTTTTTGCCTCATGATGTCATTTGGAGATGACTTGAGGGCAATTTCTCTAAGAATGCCAAGTGGTACTTTTTAGGGAAAAGCCTGGATGTGATACAGCTTAATGATAGCATCTCTGGTGAAAAGATTAATATCCAGTAAGAACACCGCTTTGAGGAGATTTCTAGATGTTGTGGGCTGGTCATGTTTCTTCTGATATAATGCTTTTCTGAAGTTCTCAAGCTGTGGATCTAGTCTCCTGACTGCTCTAGGATTCGTCTCCTGTCTTCCAGAGGCCTTTTACTTTTAGTGTTTGGACAATGCACACAGTCTCCTTTAGCATCTGTATTCGGGTTGTGATACGAGGGTTGAGATGGAGAAGGATTGCCCACCGACAAGGAGGGGATGGCTGTGTGCATTTGGTGCCCAAAGGGGAAGGGAAATTGCATTATGGCATATGCTTACACAACCTCTGCATTTGTACAATGCAAATCCTTTTCATAGTTTCATAGCAAGAATGAAATTGCCAATACTTGCATCTCTGAGCAAGTGTTTAGCTTTGTGTGTCCCCTTTCCTCCTAACATTATCTATAAGACTCATCAAGACATGACCTTTTGTTGCAATGGCATCTCAGGATTATATGCTGTTTGATCCGTTCATAAATCACGGTATGTCCGAAGTGCATGATAGGCACAGGGATATGCGCCTGGATGTTGATAACATGTCTTATGAGGTAAAACAACGCAAATAATTTTCCTGCTGATGATTTCAAGCTGATTGCTTTTCTCCTAATCCAAAGATGGGAATGTCAGGAATTGTTGGCATTGGAAGAGCGCATAGGAGATGTGAGCACTGGGCTAAGTGAGGAAACCATTTTGAGGTTAATGAAACAGAAAAAATACATGGCTGTTCCAACAGAATCCCAATCCCCTTCAGACTTGGAGCCTTGTTGTATCTGTCAGGCATGAGCTAGATTTCAACTCTCATTAAAGCTTATTTTGAGGGAACGTATGGATGACTGCACTGAGTAATCCCATTGAAGTTGTTTCAAAACTTTCTTACCTTCGTTTGAATCTTCGTAATTGCAGGAAGAATATACGGATGGGGATGATCTCGGGATGCTAGACTGTGGGCATGACTTCCATGCCGATTGCGTCAAACAGTGGCTAACTCACAAAAACCTGTGCCCCATTTGTAAGATGACCGCCCTGCCTACCTGAGGGCCAAAATTTGTCACAAGGGCACGGAAAATTATTTCTTTTGAATCGCAGCGGTGGATCTATTAATCCAACAGGGCGGATGATATCCCGCTCAGTACTTGTTCTGGGTTTGGACCATTCTTATTCTCTCATGAACTATGTGCTGTTTGATGAATGGAGAAGCTTACTCATCATGACAGATATTAAGCTTTTGTCCATTTTCTTGAAAAGTACTAGAACAAGCATAAACATACATGAGGAATCAAATAATATTTGTATGGAACTGTGATTGACATCATTGGCAACTTGTAATCATTTAGCGAGATATGACTTTCTATTCCTCCACATAGACATACATACATACATACATACATACACACACACACACACACACACATATATATATAAGGCTGTTAATATATATATATATATATATATATATATATATATATAAGGCTGTTAAATCAAAACTAGTGAACATAAGACAGACACATTTGTGTTAAACAATTCTCTGTTTTTCGTTTTCTCGGGATATATTTATTTCTTTTTGGTTTAATTAATGTCGATGGGGATACAATATTTGTCATTAAATTAAAAAAGGTGATTAGAATTAAGGAGCTTAACTTGGATAAGCCCAAAGCCTTTTAGAGTCCAAGCGAAAACTATTATCTGCTTCCGCATCCGAAAACATACCTCCGTGTACTGGGCCAGTAAACAAACACTCTGCAACCATGCGCCCCATCCACCTCCAGGCGCCACCATGTTGACCCTCCAACAGTAGCTTTCCTGAATCAAGCAAAAACCCAACAGATCGAAGATTAATCAGAGCCGGAGAGCGTCTCCGGGCCCGGCAACCACCCTCACCGGCCCAGGCTCCCACCCTCACCGGCCCAGGCTCGCTGCCGGCTACCAAAAAGATTTCTCGTTGATTAGTTGGGAGGCATCCGGGTCGAGCCCGGATTCGTTGATAAGGTCCCTCTCGCCCCACCCTAAGATGCACCCAACCCAAATCTGTTCTCGACAAAACTCTGTTTTCGATTGTGACATTAATGGTTTCAAAATCGGAATTTTGGAGATTGGTGTTATGCGCCCACCCCCTCCCCCCCTCAAAAGGTGCGGTCTGTGTTATTAAAATCAGCTTGAACACGTCACTAATTCAATCAATGAGTCACTTTAACCTTTTTTATTATATTTATTTATGTATTTTATTTGTTTACATCTAATATAATTTTATGAAATATAAGGAATTATTCTTGTTTTATAATTATAGAATGAAGTTATACTACTTTTATAAAATTGTTATGATATATTGATTACTTTAATATTAGACTTTTTCATTTTTTAAAAAAAATTGTCACATATATAATATATATATATATATATATATTTTTTTAAATTATTATTATTATTCCATTTTTGGGTATTTATCGAACAGCGTAGATGTAAGATTTGTCACTAAGATATTTTACTAAATAATGATGATTTTCTCTGAAGCTTTTAGCACATTTAACATCACTACCTATTTGTGTATAGTAACGCACAACCCACCGACTACTTTGAACATTAGAGTCCCGGACGGCAGGTAACTTCGAGTGATGGAAGTGGATAACAGGCACTGCCTCTGCAGATGTCTGGTCAATGTTTCACAGTGTCATACATGGCAAAAAGGGAACAATTAGGCCGAAAACGTTTATCATTTATGAAAGCGTTGTGACGAGGATTGAGGCTTTTTCTACATGCAATGCCCATATTCATACGGCATACGGCATATGGCTTGCTTGCCATATTTTCTATCCTCAAGAAAAGCAAACGAAACGCGGAAATGATCAAATAGAAACATTTCAAATAATAATAATATATTTTTTTTTTCTAAAAAAAAAAAAAAGAAGGCGACATGACAAAGTGGATGATAAATGATAATGGAACGAATGGTCATTGCTTGGAAGCATGGATGATTGGTGGGTACCCATGAATTGAAATCGAAGCGCATGTGTGCTTCGAATGGGAATTCTGATAGCGGAGCAGGAATTACCCAATAATTTCGACACTTCCAAATTCCCAAAGGCTGTCCCAATTGTTGCATACCATAAGGGGTCATAGACAAAAGAGTTTTTCCTGTCGACTGTGACTTAAGGGGAGGGGCCAAAGTTTGGTTGGCGACATGTGAGTACTGGTAGCCATCACTGAAAGCAAAGAAATGAACCGAGACACATGTGATTCCGTGGCTTTTATTCCCACAGGCATCTGGATATCACCTCCTACCTATTTAAACCACACAATCCTCTTGTCCAATTTTAACATCGTGGGTTTTTGAGGCCCTACCTCGACACCTCTACCATTGTTCGCATGCCATGATTCTTCCTATCTTCAATTTTACCTCCTTAGATGGAGCAATATTCCTATCTTTCACAGTCTCTTGAGTCGAAAGGCATCAAAAAAATCCAAGTTGCACTACGTGAGTAATAATTTCCGTTCCTAACTTGGACTGTATGTCGAGGGTCTAATCGTGGGTTGAACGACAAAATCATGTTACAGAAATGGCCTAGAGTTTTGGCCACAATGTCGCGATTTGATATCAATTTGTGAGAGCCACCGTAGCTTCTTGTAGCCATTCAACCACCGGGGACCCATTTTTGGATCACATTTCTGTGTCGGGTAACCCAACAAATGCATTCTCACGTTGCTTTCCCCTTGGGACAAGAAATTGAGCTAACATGCTTTCCGAGCATAATTTGCTCCTTTGAGCTTATTTTATGGGGGAAGCAGGGTTTTTTTTTTTTCTTTTTTCTTCCATCAATTTCTGTGTAAACAACGAGTAACTAAAAATTTTATTTAATAAAAAACGAAATCCAAAATTTGAAGAGGAAATTGGGAGGAGTAATAACATAATAGTCAGGAACGAACTTCATCACAAAATATGATAATTTTTTGTGTTGTGCTCTCAGATAGCAAATGCCCTAAATGGCCTCGACATGAAAAAGTCTATTTTACTGGCCGTGGGGCTTATGAGCCCAGAAATTGATGCCAGATATATCAGGGGTTTTCAACAATCAACAATGGCAATTCCCCAAAAAAAAGTGAGTTCCTTAAAATGAGGGAGCTCAGTCTTCTACCACCTTGGGAAGTTTTCGTAGGCAGAATTTCGTGAAACAGCTGCAAACCAAGGGGGCTCCAGGCTTATCACCAATTATCCCTCCCCCAAAAAAAAAGAAAAAAAAAACAAAGAAAGAAAGAAAAAGAAGACAACGTAAAATCTGATTCTTCATCTTCTATTCATCAACTTTTGAACAAAAATGCTTACATACAGAATTACAATTTCCTCTATACCAATTTAGAAACTAAAATTTTCCGTCTCTTTTTATTTTCCTTTTTTGTATTTTCTGTTTTCCAACTCAATAAGCTAAGTGGGAGAAAAAAAAAATCTCAAATTTGGGGAGGATGGATGAGAATAATGGCAATTACCATCAAAACGACAAGAAAAAAACAATCAAAACGGCACGACCTCGCTGCACACAAAACCGTTGGAATTCCCAACGGAATCATCGGGCCACGAGTCCCGCAGTAGCTTAAGCAGCATCTGCGCCTTCCTCTTGGCCCTGTCCGTACAGTCGCTCTGTACCAGCAAAAGCAGCTGCGTCACGACACCCGCCGCCACCGCCTCCCTCTGGCTCAGCTCCGACGCCGAGCAGAGCGCCAGCAGAGCACCCGCAGCGTACTCCGTCGCCCGGTCCGAGATCTTCAGGATTGTCTTCACCAGCAGCGGCACCGTCAGGGCGTGCGAGGCGAAAGCCGTGCACCCCGCCGGCACTCTGCAAAGAAGCTCCACGGTGGCCAGCGCTCGCTCCGCGTCGCACTTGTCGAAATCCGGCAGCCTATCGATCAACACCTCGGCGGCGCTGGCGGAGACCGCCTTATGCCTGGTCTGCTTCACGAGACACAAAGCAAACAACGCTTTTATTCCAATCTTGAGCACGCGGGAGTAAGAAATCGGAGTCTTTAGCATCTCTATCACTCCCTCAAAGATTTTATCCACATTACTGATTTGCGCCCGGAGATCGGACGACCTCGTTCCGGCCACCACGATTTCAATTAGCCCCGCCGAGTTGACGCGGACTTCCATGGAGGAATGAAACAGCAGATTCGCCAGGTACCGTATGCGGTCCGGTTCGGATGCTATGGACACGCACTCTGACTCCGTGAGTTGAAACATAACCAGAAGCGCTAGCGACTCGTGGTTTAACTCCGACGAGATTGAACCGGCGTTGTCAAAGAGGAGGGCAATGAGAATTTCCCGCGCGTTCTGCGAGGAAATGGCGGAACGGTTCTTATCGGAGTCACGAGCAAGTCCTCTGAGCCGGCGTAGGGCAGACAGGCGGGAGGAATTCGGATTCGACGAGGACGCCGCCTGGTTCAACAGCGAGCGGACCAAGCCCGGCTCGGCCGGTTGCTTCGGTGTCGGGATGCGCTCGATGCCGAAAGACCGGTTAGCAACGCACCAATCCTGGATTAGCCGGCGAAGGGTGTGGTTAGGTATCAAAGTGAAGTCGGTGAGCGGGGCGCGGGAGACGGGGCAAGTGGTATTGCCGGTAGCGACCCAAGACTCGATGCTGGACCGGTCATAGGTCTGGCCGGTGCAAACCGTAACCGGGTCACGCATGAGCTCGAGCGAGATCGGGCACCTGAAGTGGTACGGTATCTGCACGGTCAGGTCGAGAGGCTCTAGACTTCTCGGCATCTCACGACCAGAAAATAAATATAAATTAAAAAAAAGGCCGCGAATATGGGGTAGCAGCAGCAGCAGTAGTAACGGGTTATATAGTACAGTGGTGTGGCAAATCTCTGAAGGGCTCTGAAAATTCTCTTTCAGATTTGTCAAGGCTTTTGGGTATGCTTTCTCTCTTTTTATATGAAAAAATGGAAGAGGCAGGGGGGTGATTGTGTCTGCGTGTGGGTGTGTGTGGGGGTGGCTTTGGGGCTCATCTGACTGACTCTTGGCCACACGTGTGGCGGCATTTAGTTGTGAGAGTGTGCGCGTGTGTATGTGGGGAAGAGAGAGAGAGAGAGAGAGAGAGAGGGTAGGAGGGAAAGAAACATATGATTTGGTCGCGGTCAAATGAAAATTGTGCGACTGGGATGGGTCCCGCCAAAAATTCCTAAGCTCTACCACCCGTTCACATCAACGAGGATAGCACAGTGCGTGGCAGATTGTTTACTTTGTTACTGTTTTTAGACTGATCCTGCCGGATCAACCTCCGTGGGATTGTCCTTTTCCAGGTAGATTTTCTTTTTTCTTTTTTCTTTCCTTTTTTTTTTTTTTTTGAAAAAGAAGAAATAAAAAAAGGAAAAATTCGAGAAAGTTTTTGGACCCCGGTTTACTCAGTCAGCATTCATTTTTGGCCGTTCAAATTTCATCCTCCCTTCTTCTTTCTGTATCTTTGTTTGCGGTAATTTGAAACTCCCTCCCTACCCCCCCCCCCATATCTCTTCCTCTTCTTCTTTTAGCGCTGCTGCTGCTGCTGCCATTGGTTACACTTTCAGTGGTGAACTGAACTTTCATGCTGTTACTTTATGCGTCTCCAAAGTGGACGTTTGAGGGCAACAACATTATGTTAACACATCTCCTTTCCAGTCTGGTGGTGTGTCAAATCTTTGCTTCGTGATGCCATCCCAAGAAAGGTCCCGAATTCAATCTCATCATTACTAGTCAATGCAAATGAAAAACAATACAAACAAAACAAAACAGTTTTCTGACCTTAATTTTTTTCATTAAATTCTTGCCAATTTTTTATACCTATAAATGAGCAAGTTTAATTATTTAAAAAAAAATCTTTACACTATTCCTCGGCTAATCCTTGGCTTTTTAGAACCATGAATCCTTCGCAATTTTTTCAACGTAGTTAGTCTCTCAGTGGTAATTCGGGAAAGACTAGAGTAGACCACGAAATTGCCTTTCACAGGTCACTCCCAATATAAATATTCGTGAGTGTGATGGAGGTTGAATCCCCGGCTACACTCTCTTCTCAGTGCCTTACAGTAGTGGTATCCATCTCCGTTGGACCGAGATGGATAGTATCACTTGCAATCAAACCATGGAAGTGCCATTACAAATTGTTGAGAATTTAAATTATATTCAATTCAATTATTATGGTCAAAGACACGAGCGCACCCGATGGGACAACGTAATACAACTGTGTTGGAACGAACCAACAGGCTTTTTACGCAAGGGTCCAAGAAAAAGGCGAAACTTCTTTGCAATCGAGTATCGGGATCCGGGAAAAGAAATATAAATGAAATTCGGGGGCAATAATTGCAATAACCCAAAATTATAAAGCCCAGTAGAGCAAAGCAGGGCATCCTTTCAATTTAAGTCTTTGAACTGTCTGTTTTATGTTACGGTTCGGTTGGGTGGCAGTCAAAGGTCAAAGATAGATAAAAACCAGAGGAATGTGAGGGTCCAGGTTGTCTCTCCACCCAGTGCAGGTGACTTCGTTTCGCGGATAGCATTTTGGGAGGATGGTCTCTTGATGGGTGTGGGCCCCACTCTGAGCACGATGCCTGCCGAGTGGGGCCCGTCCTTTTCGTCGACTGAATTGAGATCGGTAATTGGCCAACCAAATCCACATTAATTATCCTAAATCCTAATCCTACCAGACCAAGGAAAAGAGATAGAATATTGCACTTTCAGCTATAGATGGCCCGAGGGGTCAGGCAGTAGATTTTCTTTTCCTTCCTTTTCTTTTCTTGTTCTTTTCTTCTTCTTCTTTTTTTCTTTCTTTTAAACGAGGAATACGTTTACAAGGCAAAATCTCCCATATTTTCGCAGTTTTTCATTGGTTTCATTCATGGTATAAATCCAAGCAAAATCGATTCAGAAATCTGCACATCTTACGGCACAGTTTGAAATTTTCTCTTATTATTGGACTGGTCCCGAGTGATTGAGCGAAGAAGAAGTGTTGAGTAGATGAAATTTATTAATATCCTGTATAGTAGAGCGAACCGATGTGATTTTCAATATAAATGTAATAGCTTTGGATATTTCAGTTTGCCTGTATTCTTGGTGCTATTCGTATGGGTAGCCCCTCAATTATGCTTTGATTTGAGAGTCTATCTACAATAATTTTCTATAATATATAGTTTTCAGTCTCGCATCGGTTGAAAAATGTACCCCTCTTTCGAGATTACAATTTACAGCTAATGTGGAAATATGGGGATATTATTATTAATTAAACAAAGTATACAGAACTTTTCCCTGTC
The DNA here is from genome assembly GCA_020883675.1 of Bruguiera gymnorhiza. Lineage (NCBI taxonomy): Eukaryota > Viridiplantae > Streptophyta > Magnoliopsida > Malpighiales > Rhizophoraceae > Bruguiera > Bruguiera gymnorhiza. Next base: position 5,991,362 of record JAIRCJ010001062.1, on the reverse strand, counting down.
GTTAACAGAGATGAAAAGAGCCCATTTGTCTGCCATGTAACAGCGTTACTGTTATGTATTACCTTCTATCCGCCTTTGATCATTCGTGAGACGTACAGAGAGAGAGAATGACCGAGAAAATTTTGGGACACGGTTAAACGTATTTGAACATTTCACTCTTTTTACCTTTGGGTATTTGAGAACGTTTTAAAACATGCGAAATTATTGAACCAATATCTAAGTTCCATGCATTTGTTATATTATGTTAAAAAATTATTCAATTAAAAAATTTCTATTATTTAATAAATTTAATAGATATATCATGTATTAAATTCTAATAAAATATATTTACTCTTACCGTAAGTGAACACTTTGTGATGCGGCAATAACTTTTCCCCCGTAAAAAAAAAAAACAAAAAGCATTAAAAAAAGGAAAAAATAATTAATGCAACAATTCTCACAAAGAAAAAAAAACAAAGTCCCAAAAAAAAAAAAAGAGAGAGAGCGTTGAAGGATGTAGATTACAAAGTAGCAAGAGAGAGAATGTGTGTCTACTGCTACAGTACAGCAGTCAAAAAAACAGCAAAACTGAAGCAGATGCTGTGGCACACTGCCTCGGTTTGGGCAGTGAGAACAAAAGTACAGCAGAGTCGCAGAGAAGGAGGCGGTGTCGTTTAGTAGTACAGTACACACACACACACACACGCGTGGTTGGGGCGGGGGTGGTTACAGAGAGAGTGCGGGCCACGAGCCATGCCTCCCTGTGATGACCCAGATGTCTCCGGTCAACCGGGCAACAATTGCCTGTCCAGCTCAACACCATCTTTCTCACACCCGCGATGCACGTGCCACCTCTTCCCATTCCCCTCCTCTCTCTCTCTCTCTCTCTCTCTCTCTCTCTCTCTCTCTCTCTCTATCCCTCGCACGTGTTTTCCAGCTCATAAATCCTTGTTCTCTCTCTCTCTCTCTCTCTCTCTCTCTCTCTTTCTTAAATGTATTTATTTTATTTATGTTTTGGGGACTGGCCAGGATTACCGTTCGATTACTGTGTCTGGATTTACGCGTTTATAAGTTAATTACGGAATTCCAAGTCCCCTCTGCGACATTTATCCAATGGGCATGTTTACTAATTACTTGTGGGGGCAGGTCTGCCTATTTGTGTGTGCCCTTTTAATTATTTTGGAAAATTAATGTTTTGTCTTTCGGGTTTTTCACATATATGTAATTAATTAATTAATTAACAGTAACCATAAGTTTACTACCTCATAATTTACGCTCTGCGAAGTTTAATCCAGCCCGGAGGAAGCTTCAAGGAAGCGGCGTGCGCCCGTGTGAAACTTCGTAATTGGAATTGGCATACCCTTAATTTATTTCATCTTTTTATTTTCCAGGGCACGTTTGATTCCCAATCTGCATTATTGATATGCTTAGTCTTATACAAATTCTGTATGTCGAACTTAATTTGTATTATATTCTATTGGATAACAGATAACGATGCATACGAACTACATAAAAGAAGGATTACTCTGCTTACAATTGGACCCCGATGCACGTATGGAGAAAGTTGCATTGTTAAGAATTGTGCAAATAGAAGATTAATTAAATGTCTAGCAGCCTTTCCCACAAAGTAATTTAAAGTATACGCCGACTCAAAACTAAACGCTCTATTTACTTTATTCTCTATTGATGTTTCTAAATTGTTATTCTTGCCTTTGGACGATTTAGTGGATGATAACGTTTGAAGAATCATTAGTACACAACGGCTGATAAATTAATTGACTTAGTTGTCGCATCTTTAAAAATCCTAGTCAACAGAATTTGTTCTTTGATGCTTGTTTTCTTCTTGCTAATAATCTTCACGACCATATAAACAACAATTTCTACCAAAAGGCCATCCTCATTTGACAAAGACAGCCCACTTTTCATTTTGTACAGGGGAACTGAGAATTAATAACCTATTAGTAATCTGAAATGCCCATATCGCGTTCTTGGTTATATTTGCAAATTTCTCCATTCCTTTATAGGAAGATACATGGGTCGTATAGTTTGCTCTTGGACACTAAAATCTGCTTCTAGAGTTCAGTTGTGAAGTACTGTCGTATTCTACATTTTTCACCCAAATTTAGGAGTTTTGGAGTGTAAAGAAGGCAAAGGCCAGCTAGTTGGCCTCGTGATTCGGCCTATGATCTTATTTTTCTTCGCGGTCCTACATGAATTATTGATACAACTTTCCACGTGGGCTGTCTTGTCATTGACCACGCGTCCACTCCGTTTGTGATTGCTGATTTGGTCCACAACTGACGACCATCCTTTGCAAGCTCAGCCTTCTATGGATGGTGGAGATATCCACGTACCTTTTGTTCCATCCACAGATAAAAAGAAAATTTAATGAAAGTTCATTGTGGTATCGATTCAAATTCAACCCTCCAACATTCCCATTTTAATGTTTCAAGAATTCCTTTACTCGCAACTTGGTTAGGAGATGATATAGAAGTTAAATCCCAAATTGTGAAAGTAGAGTCCTTCCATATTTAGCTAACACGACTTATTATGCCGAATGAATTTAGACTATAAATTTCGAAAATAAAGGAATAAAACTAATTGCATTTCTAGAAATTATCTTATTCAATTACCTCCTAATGAAAATCCAACCGTTATCGTCAGTGTATATTTACCCAAGCCATATTAACAGTAACATCATAACCGTTCGACCTCCAAATAGCCATACGGTTGATACCCCAATAATTTAGAAATCCAAAAATTACAATTAAATAATGAAATTTCTCAAAATAAATTAAAACCTAGAGTGTTGGCGGGTTAGTCTATCATGGACAATGTTTTCACGAACCAAATTGAATTTACACGTTTAATCATGATTCAACGGTCAAACATCCACAGTATAAATATATATTAAACTGCGTTATGGGGGGTTTGGGTGGGCGTGTGCGAGATAATGGATAATGTTTTCATGACTTGGTTTTACGAAAAGACTAGTTATTTTATATATATATATATAGATAGATTTCGGAATTCGCATTATGTATTGCCGGTTTCTTTCAAATTTGAAGACTTTTGGACTCCAATCTCCAAACATTAATCAACGTTCGTAATAGTGGAAGAATAGGGTTTTTTCGTGCGCATGTTAAGGGGTTGAAACTCACGCATCAAGTAATCATGCTTAAAAATCGTGGGTTTATCTAATCAAAAAATTCAATAAATAGTATACTGCTTTAGTCATCTCCATTGCAGTCACATTCATACGTGATTTCTAGAATGCCTTAATGGCTTGGCACATTACGGAAGTTTTTCCCAAAATGAAACTGTTTTTGTAAATGTATAGTAGCCCCATAGTCCATTGCATGCCAATTAGGGACTTTCTTAAGTAGTCGGAGCTAACAGGCTATCCATAATGAAACAAAATGATTCACAAAGAATTATCTCACTATGAAATCGTTCGATGATTCTAATTCTAATCTATGGTGTCCCTTCCTTGAAAACCTAATGTGCTTTCTAGGTGGAATTTTAATGTTTTCGACGTTTCAATTAATGGGTTCCGGTAATGGGATTCCAATCCGCCAGTCGCCTAGTCATGATCAGATTATGGGTGTACCACGCTGCTTTTACATTTTCCCTTCTATGTAACTGTTCATGTTTGACATTCCGACCGCATGCAAAGAAAATTCGACTACTTTCCTTTTCAAAATTATAGTACAGTAAGAGCATCCCGAAAAGGAAAATGAGAATCTGTTTATGGATGCCATTCAGTTTGACGGTTTTGGAACAGTCATGCCTAGGAAGAATACATGAAAATGCTCAGCTTTAGCAAAAGGGCACAACATGGGGCTGATGCTTTGATGCATGTTCCCTTATGAGGCACTAAAGGAAGCAGATATAAGACAATTCCACATAGCTTTAGTGGAGCATTAGCGGGAGCTAGGTTGTCCTTCATGGTTATATTCTATCTGTGCAAGATAAGATTCACAAAAATGTTTACCATCGTGCATTGAAATACCGCGAAGATGATGTTGGGAATATGCCAACTCGACGATAAATTTGTTTATTCGTAGCCATAAGACACACCTTTGCCGGATTCCCCGATCTGCCTACAAGTCTTATAGTTCATTTATTAATGTATAAATTACACTAACAAGCGGACTAATTGCTTCGATTAGAGAGCTTGATCAGAAGGACTTGTGTCGAGGTTAAAGCATGCTAACGTGTCATCAACTTGTTGTGTCTAAAACTATATTAGAAGTTGAGATTTCTTGAGCCATGCATATTACCGACTACAAAAATATTTGTTTAAAGTTGAAAACGCGTGATTTTGGTATCAATTAACTCCGAAAATAGTGCCCCTCCACCAACAACTCCCCCCCCCTCCAAAAGGATGCTTTAATATTCCCTCGTCCACAAGAATATGCTAAAAAGGAAGGATGCTTTAATATTTCATCCTCTGATAGCTTGCTTGCTGGGTTGCAGCCCATTCCACATTTTTCGATTAGGCCCAACATCAATGGAAGCCCATATTTCAGTCTACTCCTGCCCCAATCTACGTTTGACGATGTCATGGGTAGTTTTGCCAATAAAAAAGTCATGGTTGATGGGATGAAGTCATGAACAAGTGTATATAAACTATAAATTCATTTATTTTATTAAATTTCTCGACATTCTCACATTATATGTTCCTGTTGACAGAATTGTGTCCGAAAACGTTTTTCTTTCAATATAAGACAAGCTTTGTTGAGGGGATTCTAGCAATGGGTCAGGAGTCCGTGTTTGCAAAGGAAGATGCATGCTCATGTCAAACTCTGCTGCAGCACTTTATCGGATACAAAGTTAAATAGTTAAGTGGTGGGCGAAATGATTTTACCAGGGAAATTGTTCTTTCCACGAAAAACAGCTTCATATACGTACAAATGAGTCATGTGGGGCACATTTTCTTTTTCTTTGATGCGTGTATGGAGCTATTGTGTGTGCGTGCGTGCGTGTGTGTGTGTGTGTGTGTGTGTGTGTGTGTGTGAGTGAGAGAGAGACAGAGACTGTCAATTCCCTTTCACCAGGCAGTTCAAGGTTATTGGGCGTGACACCTATCATTACAGTATAACTAGGTGACTTGTCTATAGCAATGATTCTTTTCTTATTTCTGTTACTGCACAAGGCAGGCAATGGTGTAAAGTTTAAAGATTCGATACTGACCTATAAATGCTTGAAACGAAATAACATGGGTATCAGAATGGAAGAAGAATGGACATCAGACATGTTCGAGACAGCTATGACAATTGAGCCAGCGTTGCATTTAAATAAATAAACCTAGAAAAGCAAAGCATTCTGTATTATTTACAGTTTCAGTAACATGAATCCCATTAGAATTTATATCTTCCTTTCCTTGTCACTAACGCATCCCCCAATAGGACACAGGTTAAGACAATCTACGTTCACAAAGGCAGGAAGAATCACATCATACTTGCCCCGAGCAACCATTGTAGTTGAATCGGTCCATTATTCAAATAACCAAAGCTAGACTCACGCGCTGCAGGTCCAGGGACTGGGGCAATTGCAGGTTCAGGTAGGTCACATACTCCAGATGTCATATTCGGCTGCAAACAAAGTACATTATCATTCATTAAATTAATATGCAAATTCCCCTTTCATTCCCGCAAAAAAAAAAAAAAAAAAGAAACTTGATCCATAAAACTCAAAATCGGATTGCGGTTGCGAGTTTCAAAAGGCTGATAGCACACCTTGCAAGAGGCAATATTTCCACACCTACAAACCAGATGACCATTTACAACATCTGCAGCTTCCGAGGCTCCCCCACCGTCACTTCTCTGTAATGTTTATTCACAATTGAATAATTGATAATGCCTACCATTGAGTTCTCTGCTTCCTTTCCCCAAACTATTAAATTGTGAATATGTGTTATACAGACCTTTTAAAAATCGACTGCAATGAAGTTAGTCCACCTATTACCTGCTGCATCATAGCAGGTGTTCACCATGGCCATCAAAGGAGCAGAATTATCCTTGCAGGCTAAGGCTATATTTGGTGCATCAGGAAAGTAGTTCACTAAGGCCAGTGACCTTGTTGTTGAGTTCATAGCAGGTGACTCCCCACGATTTGGACATGAGCCAGCTTGCAATCCACCATTCCCATCTGTGATTTCCACGGCTTCCTCAATCTAAATTGGTCAATTTTCCTGTAAAAATTTTGTAGTTTTGAGTGCTTGATAGGACTCACATTGATTCTCGACCACATGTCTCCACTCATTGGCAATTCCTTCGGCGGCCTCTTTCCAAGCCTTTGAAGTGAAAACAAATAAACGCTGATTCTGCTGGACCATATCACCAACTGTTGGCCAATCTCCGCCACTTTTAGGCATCCGAGATACAGGGAACCAATATTTCCTTAAGCCGGCGGCATCAAACACTTTATTCAGGCCATTTGGCGATGTAACATAGTCCTCGATGAAAAAAGTCACAATTTCTGATGGATTCGCTTCAAGAAAAATTTGAATCTCTTTCAGCAAGTTAATGACAGGTTGCTGGGGTACAGAGTTCAGATTAAACCATAGGTCGCTTCAAAAAACCATTTCACATTTCATAAGATTTAAAATTTGTATAATTGAGAGAAACATTTCTTTCTACGCTTACAAAAGCTGTAAAGTTGTAGAAATTTCCTCCAGAGGAGTGACACAACCAGATGTCATTCTCAAAGTCATAGATGTCCAGCATCAATCCTCTTACACCATTCTGCAATTTAAAAAAAAAAAGAAAAAGAAAACATTTCTGAGTGAAGACTCACGAAGTGGAATCCATGCCCTATCTCACAAGGCCATCATGGACCAGGTCCACCCAATAATGACTCCGAGAGTAACTCAATTTATCCATTGACAACCGCCAGGCTGACTTGTTCCATTATAAAGAAAACATTAAAAAGACAATAAGTCTATCAAGTAACCGTCTCGGGATTAAAACACTAACTGTAAAATTCCCACTGCCTGGAATTACAAATCCGCATGACTACTCCCATCTGAAATGTTTGTCTTTCGTTTATTTACAGTCTTGGATTAAGAAGCCTTTTTGTTCTATGCCTTTATCCGCTGCTGGAGAAAAAGCCATCGGCCGCTACAATTGTTATTTGAACACAAAACCTTCAATCATAGAAATGACTCCAATATTACTAAATTAAAGCTCATTGGTGCAGCAAATATTGCATCTCATACCATCAACTGAATGCAAGGCAATGCTCCATTATTTTTTTTTTCCCACTTAGATTAAATTTTATATGAAGGTCAACTAGCTACTAGAGTATCATTTACGTTACTTTACTCAAGGGACGTTTTCAATGCGACATTTCGCTAGTTTCCTCGTTACTGCATCAGCTGACCTTTTCTTCCTGTTACTTAAAGAGCACGACTCATCCCTTGGTTTCTCATCAAGCAAAAGGAGAGCAAAAGACGGTAGCAATGATAACGCATACAATTTGGGACCCAATGCAGCAATCGGCACTTAAAAGATTCTTTCACATGGAGGCTCTCGTGCAAGTTGAAGCAACGGTCGAACCTTAAAGTTACTATTTCCTTTGATTATCGTAGCTGCTTATATAAGCAAGAATTGTCACATGGTTGATGCTCAACATGTTAACTGAAGGGTCATTTGATCAAAACCCAGGTTGTATCATCAATCATGATTAATGAATGAAGTGCAGGCAGACGAAATTCCAAAAGCTAACGTAAACAAAAAGCCTTAATCAAATCCTAGTTAAGTTGTTCATAAAGACCAGTGTTAACAAGTCACGCTCGGTCTAAAAAGCACCAGTCCAAATCCCAAAAACCAACAGACTGAACTGACCTACTCTAAAAATTTGAGTACATAATTGAGGCAAGGACATTTTGGTCAGTGGACGATAAATTTCCAATCTTTTTTTCTTTTTCCAATATTTTCTAGTTGCTTTCAGGAGCTTTAATAATTTGCCTCTCTCTCTCTCTCTCTCTCTCTCTCTCTCTCTCTCTTTCCTGTGTCCGTGTTAAGCTTAACAATATCCAAAAGTCCAAAAAGCCGAATAGATGAGAGAACAATTTAAGACCCAGTGATGGAGAATAGATGAAATAACATACATTGAGCTGACTAATGATGGAGTCCTGCTGGTTCGTGGGAGACAGAGGCATAGACCCAGTTGCGGACCTCGCTCCCAACTGGGCATTCGAGTTGTGGGTTCTTAGCCATGTGTACCGATTGAACGGCAATCCGTTCACCTATTTGTCAAATTTGGCAAACATAAAAACAGAAAACAAAACCAATTACTTGCATAGCCTTGTATACACGCACGTACACAAGATATGAACAAGCCAACGGTGTCGTTTTGATGTGAAGGTGAAAACTGACCTTTGAAGTGGGAACGACAGGCTGAATTCTGGTGCAGCGCGGCAGTAAATTCCCGTTTGCTATACACTTTTTCACACTGTAGCCCTGTGTCGCAGTTGCTGTCTGCTGTGCATGTTTGTCCCTCCTGAATCATATTATCAAACCAACCACCAGGTGATTATCGAGTTTGAGGCTTGAAATGAAAATTTAAACCCAGAAAAAACCAAAAAAAAAAAGAGAGAGGTAATTTTGGTAAAATCAAAAAAATGAAAAACCGAGGAGAAATGTTGCTGCTGTGAGGGATGCAATGAAAATGGTTTTCTGTGAGAGAAAATAACTCTAATTTCCACGAAAGCAGAGCAAAATCTGAGGCAGGTTAGTGCTGGGAGATTGCTTGCCTGCAAATGCATTTTTGGTTTTGGTGTTATATTCTGATGCAGGTGCAGGGATTTGGAGCAGTGTCTCTTCAATACTTTGGGCTGCTTTGATGTTTCTTTCTGACGAGTATTATTTGAACCCAAAAGAAGGACAAATAAATAAATAAAGATTGAAACTTTAGTTTGGAATGTAAGAATTGAGGGGGGAATGAAGAGGATACATGGAGATGTGGAGGTTGGAAAGTGGAGAAATATGTATAAAGAGTGGTTAACTATTCTACAGGTAGGGGCTTCAATACTATTTATTTCGGGATTTGTTAGCGACTTCCCAAGTCACCAATCTTTTTAATTTTTGTCTAAAGATTGGTGATTTAAGCCCGAATTTATAATGACAAATTGAAAACGTCAGGCAGGATATTAATTATTTTGGAGCAATCATATTCAAACAGTGATCCTTCTATCAAGGGCCTATCTGGGTCTGACTTATAAGAAGTCCACGGCCTGGCCTCGCCATCAAGTACAATTCGCATCCTTGCACAGAATCAGTAAGTAGTCCATGGCATAGAGAGGAAAAAAAAGACAAACGTCAAGACAAAGATCAAATTTGACGCAGAAGATAGCTAAGTAACTCCTCTGACGTGGTAAATCGTTTTCACCAGTTAACATTGATAAGATATCCAACCTGTTTCATGGGGGCCAAGGTAGCAAATTTGGGCTTTTAAAGATCCCGTTCCATGGCTGGCCTGGTCCAGTTTTGTTATTCTTATCAATGATCATTAACTGTCTTGGACCGACGACAGATATTTGGATAATTGAGCAGAAGTAATGGGCCGAACTGCAGCATTGGTAAAAGCAGAAGAGTGAGTGGGTGAGTGGGTTTGAGAGACTGCCGAATACTACAATCAAAGGCCCAGTCACTCTCTTGTATTTTTGGGCATCCCATTTGCCATCCGCCTCTGACAAGCAAAAAATGCGCGTGGAATCCTGAATTGGAAGAAAAAGGACGTGAAATACACAAAGGATACCAAAACTTAGAACCATAATTTAAAAAAAAAAATCAAAAAAAATTCTTTTTTAACCCGGAACGGCACATTAATTATAAGTATTTGATACAATTGCTTGTTTTTTTTTTTTTTATTCTCACACATTTTAATTTTCCCGAGACGTATTTAGAGAATGATGGACAAGTATTTTGTTGGACTCAATTATTTAATACGAATATTTAAGTGCTCCTGCCTAGCAGTTTAGAACGGTGCTCCAATGCAACACAAATCACCCGTGATACAGGATCACCGTGTAGATATAAAGCAATCGCTGGCGATTGGTAGCCTTTTTTAGTTTTTTTAATCATTATTGAAGAGGAAAAAGAAGATTAACTATTAGTTTTGTCCTTTTGCTTAGAGATTGTTTAGGATTCCAAAGAGACCCGTGCCCATACAGGCCCGAGACATGCTCAAAATGGCTTCCTCTCTATCTCGCCACATTGATTGGACCTGAAACCAGCTGTGGCGGGACCCTTTTCAGCAGCTACTCCAAGTGTCCGTGGACATTAGCTCACGTGTTGCCATTTCAATCTCTTTCACACAATGCATGTCCTTTTGCGTAGAATCTCGCTACGTTCTGAATTTGTGGCTAAAAGTCTCCTGCAACAAAGAGAAAATCCCACTTTTTTTTTTTTTTGGGGGGGGTTCAAAAAGCGACGTTAAAATAGCAAGGATTTTTCATGAACAAAAGGTATAAACGTTAACTTTAGTAATTTTGTTGGATTTACGTAAAATAAGAAAACAAGGTACATCAATTAAGCTCTAAGAGCCTTCCTAATAAAGGCCTTCCATCCTCATTCCTCTGCTCTCTGCACAAAAAAGAGCAACCCCACAATTATTTCAAAGAAATCTAATTTTCCAATCTTTGTGGGGATCAACTGACCCTATGCTTGTCTCGAGAGCCGTCCCCCAAACTCCATACATTTTATTGCCCTTCAAATAGTGTAAGTTTTATTTTCTTAGAAGCTCTTCATTATTTTTTATAATTTTATAAAAAGAACGATTTCTTGAATACTTCATCACCTGCATTTCGCAAATTTTTAAAGGGCACATCTCCACTTCAATGGCTGCAATACCTTATTTGGTGGACAAAAGTGAACCACTTTGTACAGTGAACCCAAAAGACATAATTGACCAATGCTCCACATCTCGAAGATAGTTCCAGAACAGAGGGAGAGAGAGAGAGACAAAAGAGAGAGGAGAACGTTCTCCAAATTCCCATGCGGTGACTTGTGACTCTTGTGTGGCTATGTGGTTACTCGTGAGAAAACAAAGAATCCGCTCTCACTACTGTCATTTCTTTACAAATTTAGTTACTTCCCATACACAGTAGCCCCCCAAATGTACTAAAGACGTATACCCCGGGTGCTGTCTTTGACGCTGCTCTCCCTCTCTGGGTTAAAGTTTCCTTCTTGATCTCCAATCTTGGCCATGGTGGCGTATGGAAGCTTATTCTTATTGGGTATATTTGCATTTCTTGCAATGCAGCTTCCTATAACAACGGCAGGTTAGCGCATTTAATCACCTTCTGCTCCTCCGAGAAATGTACTGCTTACTGTACATTTAATGGTACATTTAAAATTCATTTGCCTTTGCTATGGAGTAAAAGATTGTTTCTTTTTGCTGTCCTCTTTGTTCTGTGCATGTGTTCTGGAAATGGTTTTTTACCTTGCATTCTTTGGATGTGCGGCGTGGGTGGGTTGGGGTTGGTTGGTTTCGTTTAGTTTCTTTATTGCGTTGTTTTTGTGTTGAGGATTTTGTGCAATGTGTCTGGCCATGTTGTTGCTGCGGGCTCATGACCCATTTGTCTTTCTGGTTATGGGTCGTAGGCAACTGGGTAGGGTTAGGTTGGCGATTATTAATGCAAGTTCAATAGTGGCCCTGCAAAGTATTGAAAGAGGATTGGTTTTGGCATTTGGATTTCCGAAGATGCATGTCTATTTTTGTATCAGTCAGTGCAGTTGGATATTTGGTTTCTGCATTTTACGTTTTGATTTTTGGTAGCGCACTGCTTGTAAGTTGTAAACGCCAATGTTCGGTGATAGAACAACTTGGTTAACTTTCACCGCAATGTTTATTGCGTATTGGTGTGATGTGCATTAGGCTGCCGTTCATTCATGTTCTTAGCTAGGGAAATTTTTCTGTCGTATTTTTGGGTTCGGAAATACATAATTTGTCCTGCTCATGGCTAATGGTGGGGGATATCACTGCAAACTCTACATGATGGTGCACAATTGATTGCAAGAGGGGGGTAAATGGAATCTTCTCTTTTAGTTGCCTTTGACACAATTGGGGTCATTATTCAGATTGCAGATAAATTCAATGTGGCTGATTGAGTGTCCCCATGGAAATTGGTTTACACTTTTTTGAATCTTTATGGCTTGGATCTGCGCAGAATGTTGTATTTGACATCCTAATTAAACCAGCGTTGCCATAAAAAGTGAAGAGCAGATGTTTTGTTGACACCAATAGTGAATTTTCTAGCTGCGACATTATCATCAAGATTCTCTATTTTCTTTGCTGACAAATTTCCAAGAAGAATAGTCCTATAATTGATCATGACCTTTTCCACACCTACAGATTGCCCCTTGGATTTGAGTGCATCAAACTTTACTCTAGCAGCTTCTATATGCTCGAATAAGGATGACAGAGGAAAGTGCTGCCGCTATATTAATGCTTTTGTTTCAGTTTCAATTGCTCGCTATGCAAATGCGACTGGCATTCTTGGGGTGCCATTGAATCTCACTAATATCTGCCTCCAGTCCATTTCAAAGACCATGTATCTGTATGGAGTCCCACAAAATGCAACTGCATTATGTGGTTTTGGGACGAAAATCCCTGTTAACTATGAGTGCATGGGTCAAAACACGGTTGCTCAGATGCTGCAGCTGCCAAAATTCATTGATGTCATGCAAAATTGTAAAGTCCCCCTTTCAGCAGAAAGCAATTGCAGGAAGTGTTTAAATGCCGGCATTGTGTACCTTCATCGTCTGGTTGGGACTGATGATAATGTGACATTGAGTACTTGCCGTGATGCAACTTTTACTGCTCTTGCAAGCCAAGTTGATGATGCTTCAGCTGCATCTTTTGCAAGCTGTTTTTTTCAAGTTCAAGGGCTAAACATTCCTGCTGGTAGGAGTACTTTTCTGTTTCATCTACTTGTATCTTTCAGAGTTGGTATCTGTGTTCTTATTTATCTGTATATAGAGTGTGTTTTTCAAAAATTGAAATAAGATTAAAAATTCTTTTCGTCATTTCTTTCTCTTGTGTGGGAGGAAGTGATCTTTTTAATATTGAAAAAAGCATACAGTTTTTAGCTAAAAAGAAGTCAAAATAATTGGTAGACAATGGTTTAACAAATGATTGGTTGACCAAATTGGCTGGATGTTCTATTGGGACAAATGCTTCCCATTTACTCATAGAGGACCAATTCACTTATTCACCCTAGGCCTGTTTTCCTGGCCATATTATGTGACATGGGCCATTTGGTTGGTTTTGGAACTGAACTACCTATAGGTGTTGTGAACTTTGTTTAGGAGAACTGAATTTCTATTTTTGGTTAGGAAGGTTTAATGTAAATTCTTTTTTACATTGTTTCTGCTGGCTTTACTAACGGGATTCTCTTACTATGTTCCTGTAGCATTTAACTACAGTTTCATTGTGCAATGCTAGTTTCAGAGCCATCTCCATCTGCATTGGCCCCTCAGGCTTCTCCAAGTCCACCGCTTGCTGCTGGCCCAAGTCAACTAATGTTGGGAGCCTCCAATAATGGAAACCACCATTCTTATCACCTGACATTAGTTCCAGGGTTTGGCATTGCCATTGCAGGAGTTGCTATTATGATGCTGATAGTCTTGGTGGTTCTTATTCGAAGGAAAACCAGAGATCTAGAAGAAACTGAAAGCATAGATAAAACCCATTCAAAGGCTTTCCCCTATCCTTGGCCCACAAAGAAAGTTCAAGGTGCACAGAGTTGTTCCTAGCATGACTGTTAATTTTGTTTCCATGTGTTATTCATCATTTCTTTTTGGGGTGGGTGGGTGATTGTTTCATCTAGGTCCTACATCAATGTTTCAAAAATTCAGCTATAGGGAGACAAAAAAGGCAACAAATAACTTTGATACAATCATTGGACGAGGAGGATTTGGTACTGTTTACAAAGCTCAATTTAGCAATGGCTTAGTGGCAGCAGTGAAGCAGATGAACAGGGTTTCAGAGCAAGTGGAGGATGAATTCTGCAGGGAGATAGAGCTTCTTTCTAGACTGCATCATCGTCATCTTGTTGCTCTGAAGGGATTTTGCATTGAAAAACATGAAAGGTAATTCATTTATTGGTGCATTTGTGTGTGATTGTGAGTGACTGATATCACTTCCAACTAGTCTCTTTTTGTGTTCTCATCCTCTCATTGTATTTGGTTACAGTACAGAGTGGCTTCTTAGAAAATGGGCAGAATTAGAGGGTAGCTGGATGATGTTACCTTTTTTGGCTGCGTTTGGCCCATGGGATGCCCTTTTAAGTGTCTTGCACAGGGAACTGTTTCAGGATGAGTTTAATCCTGTGATAGGGAAAACCAATTTCCAATACACAATTTATAGAAGTCTCATTAAAAGAATATGTTCCTTGCATGACCTTATTACTAGTGAAATAGCAAATTAAAATTCTTTGGGTGGATTCATGGCAGGTTTCTCGTGTATGAATATATGGCCAATGGAAGCCTTAAGGATTGTCTTCATTGTATGTTTCCTAACCTCTTGAGAAGGTTTTTTTTTTCCCATGGTCTATGAATTAGTATGCCAGTGGTCAACAATTGAAATTGATTCCATATACAGACACTGACATGCATAAGTACATGCAAATTATGTCTTTGTTAAACAATGACACTTTCACACAATACAAAACCATGGATTCAAATGCCGTTGAAGATGTCATTACAGTCAGTCACTTTCTACAACTTTTCCGTTGTACTCTTTATAGAGTTAGCTTCATGTTTTATGCAGCCTCTGGGAAAACTCTGCTGAGCTGGCAGACGAGAATGCAGATTGCAATTGATGTGGCTAATGCTCTGGTGATTACAACAAAAATGCTTATCTTGAGAATTATTAGTTGGGTTTCCAAATTTTGATTTAGTTAAAGTAACACCATTTGGCTTAGTTTCTTTCAATCTCATTTGTTGTTCTCACTTGCAGGAGTACCTCCATTTCTATTGTGATCCACCTTTATGCCACAGAGACATTAAGTCCAGCAACATTTTGCTTGATGAAAATTTTGTTGCTAAGGTATGCAAAAGATTGCTAATGTGGCTTTTCTTCTTTGTCTTACTGTTACTGCCAAAGTAGCATTTCAGATTTATTTACAGTAAAGTAAGTACATTTCCCTTCCAGTAGAACACTGGTGATTTGTTCATTACCTTTGAACTAGCAGAGAGCAAGTTTGAGGAAACCTTGCAACCTGAAAGACACACACTGAGTTTGTTTTCCAGGTTGTCTTATTAAATCTTATCCTTCAGAAAATAATTTAACTTGCAGGTTGCAGATTTTGGCCTCGCACATTCTTCAAAAGATGGTTCCATTTGCTTTGAACCAGTAAATACTGATATACGAGGAACCCCAGGTCAGGAAGGGCACTTTGGCCTCCAACATGTAACATGATTTCTTTGTACATACTGATAGGTTCAAATACTCGATTTTCTTCAGGTTACATGGATCCAGAGTATGTTGTCACGCAAGAGCTCACAGAAAAAAGTGATGTGTACAGCTATGGTGTGGTACTGTTGGAAATAGTGACTGGAAGAAGAGCAATACAAGATGGCAAGAATTTGGTGGAATGGGCTCAAACGTTAATGGCATCCGAATCAGCATTACCCGACTTAGTGGATCCATGTATCAGGGACTCCTTAGACTTTGACCAGCTTCAAACAATTGTGACTATTGTGAAATGGTGTACGCAGAAGGAAGGACGTGCCAGGCCTTCTATCAAACAGGTTCTTAGGCTTTTGTATGAGAGTTCAGACCTTGTACGAGCCATGGAAGACAAAGAGTATGAAGGAAGTGAAGGAAGAGGAAGGACTATTAAAGGGAAAATGCGCAGAAGTGACGTGCTTTTTCATAGCGGGGATGTGAGGAATCTTGCTTCTTCTTCAAGTACATCAAGGTCATATTGTAGTAGAAGCTTTTTGCTTGAAACTGGATCCCCACAGTCTCCTCCCAATATGCTCTCCCTCTGATGCCAATCATTATTTTCTTTTCACCCCAACCACCGAGCTTAGTTGATGAATTCGCCGTTGCAGATGAAGGTCACGTTATATAAATATTTCTTTTGAGGCTAAAGTGTACATATGTTTCATGCATTGATGAAACGGATTCTTTGATTCTGCAATAATAACCTCAATTAGCAGTTTGACCTCTGACCGAGGTTCCCGCCATACATTCATTTGCTTCTCTATGACCAATTTTGACAAATTTTGACAGGAGAACAGATTGATAATCCTGACCTTGAGAATAGAGTTGATTTCCCGTGGCACTGGTCTGGCGGCGGCCTTGTGGTTTTTTTTTTTTTTTTTCTTCTTTTGCTACCATTTTATTCGACTTTTGTAGTCAATTTTTTTCTGTGTTTCAATATAGTTATGTTATCAAGGCCTTTATATCTACTGAATTGGATTCTATGGTTCTTTGAATCCTAACGCACAATGCCGACAAAATGAATTGCATACCCGGAAGACGAAAATAGAAAAAGAAATTTCACACTCGGTAATAAACTGAGTGTCGTCCATCAGTCTTTGTTCTGCACACAAAATTTCTCAATTTTCAACTCGTTGCCTTTTTACCCCCTTTTCATGACTAAAGCGGCATGCTCAGAATTGAGATTCAGAAGCAAGTTCTAGTTCTGCTGTGATTGATGCGCGATTATTGCAGGGATGAATAAAACGTGTGTTCATTTATGCAGGCAAGATTTCAATTGACTGACAAAGTCCCATTGGCCCCAGCCATTTCTTTTTGGATATGTAGAATCACATCATTCAAAAGTCAAAATTATTGTCTTTCAAATAAGTCAACATTCACCTATCCAGCAAGCCCAAATATTTGGGTGTTGGGGGAGGTTAAGTGTTCGATCCCCAATCTCTCCAAATACTCACAACTTGTGGGAATTTAGAGATTTGTCCTGTCCTGCAGTGTCTTCGGACTTACTCTCTTTTCTCCTTTAATAATTAACAAGTTAATCATTAATAATTTCTTGTCACTCGCTTGCAAATGCAGCCACTTGCCCATCACTATTTTGGATGCAGTTAGTTGTGAGGACTATTGGCTTGTATGCATCCCTTTTTCTGATATTAGATTTATAGATTACAACAACGAAGCAAAGACTTATGAATGTATATTTTACTACTAAAAAAAAATATCAGCCTTAAATGAGAAAGAATTGAAGAAATTCATATCATTGATCCTACTAAAACAATACAAGATAAATTCACCCCACATGCACTGCATACACTAAGAAGAATCGCAGTATTTGTCTACCATACCAAATTCCCAGGGATATTCTGGAGGACTATAAGTAGAAGATGAACTGCTGCTTGGAAAAGAACACCATCCTGGAGGAGGCAAACTGTCTTCAGAAGCGCTGGTTGAGAAAGAACACCATCCTGGAGGAGGCAAACATTCTTCACGACGATCGGCCGAGAAAGAACGGCATTCCGAAGGAAGCAGAATGCCGTCGAGAGGCTTTCTTGTGGATGATAATTCTTCGGATTGAGGCAGAGAAGACGACATATAGGGGCTTGGAGGGAGTTGATCAATTACAAAAGGATGTTTCAAGAGCTTCTTAGCAGTCCATCGTTTGTTTGGATTCCAAAAGAAACACATCCTTAAGAAATCCTTTCCATTCTCAGACAAGTTCTTAGGTATTGTTGGAGGTAACTTAAAGCAGACAAGGTGCATCCTTAAGTAGTCCAAATCAGGAATATCCCACCAGGCCAATCTTCCAGTGAACATCTCTATTACCACACACCCAAGAGACCAGATATCCAATGGTGGCTCGATGAGACCTAGTCCAACAGATTCTGGGGACATGTAAAAAGGAGTTGCTCGAAACTTATTCTTCCAAAAGTCACCATATCGTTTCTGGTCTCCAGCTACTTTAGCTTTTCCAAAATCCGCAATCTTGAGCTGATTAGTACCATCTCCACTGGGAAAAACCAGAATATTACGAGGCTTAAAGTCACCGTGAACGAACCCCTTTTTGTGGATTTTCCTGAGACCCTTGAGCAGCATCCTAGTGTAATATTGAACCATAGGCTCTGGCAATTTGCCTCCACTCTCCTTGATAAGGTCTTTCAAGTCTCCTCCTGGCGCATACTCAAGCAAAAGATTATAGAATTTCTGATGGCTCTCACAACTTCTAAAATCACCAAAACACTGAACTATCTCCTTGCATCCTAGAAATTCTTTGAGTACTTTCTTCTCTTTCATTAGAGAAACAGAACGTTCAGGATCTGCGGACTTGATAGCCACGAATTGGTCGTCTTTCATTCTTGCAAGATAGACAACGCCATACGATCCTTTCCCAAGAACTTTTATCTTGGAAAATTCCATGACTACTGACAATCACAGACTCAACTCAATTATGATTGTAAGCGTTCATGCGGTATGGTTGTTTTCGGGGATGGGGTTGGGTGTGTATAGACATGGGGTTGCGGTGTTTCCTCCGGAATGGGAATCGGATTAAGCCTTACAGTGTTTGTTTCGAGTAAGGGACTTAGAAATTTCATTCCTTCTTCCTTGTCTAGTTTTCACAAATCCTTATTGTGTGTGGAATCCACATACGTTTAGGAATATGGATTGCTCTACTCTTCTGCTCCTCATATTGTTTTCTTTATCATCCGAGGCTTGAGCCATCACCGACCCACTTCCCGCTCCAGTTCAAAGTTCCAAAATTTTTTCAAGATTACTGTCCATCTCGCAGGAAGTTTCAGGTTCTGACTCAAGAGCAAAAGGGTTGTTGTTTCAAGACCACCTTGTTGTGGCCGCTCTGCTCAGCCAGCATTAGCAGGACTTGTGTTTTTCTTCTGGTCCCTTTCTTGTAATCGTTTTCTTTAAATGGTTGCATTCGTGTTAATTAGCCACGGCTGAGGGTAGTTTAGCTGTTAATCCGTCTGTTTAGGAGGTTAGCAAGTTACTCGTGCCTGTCACGTGACCTAAAACTCCAACAGCTCTCTGCAGAGGACTCTTCAAATTAACAGAAAAATCTCCTCCCTGAATTCTTCTCGGATGCTTCCCTCTCTTCGATATAACCCTAACACACTCCTTCCCAATCTCTTCAATTATGCTTTATATTATATACTTTGAATATGAAGCTCCTCTCTCTATCTCTCTCTCTGTCTCTCTCTTCCCCTCTGAATTTTAGTAGATAAAACTTAATTCAATAAAAGAGAAAAAAAAAAAAAAAACAAGAATGGCCCGCCATAACCCTTCACCATGTTTAAGACCATTATATGACGCTCAAAATATGTTTCTAATGATATTATTATTTTGTATTATTTCAGCCTTATTTGATAAAAATTAATCTTTGAAAAATATAAAAAAGAAAAAAAAATGAATACTTGTATAAATTTATTTAAAGAAATATAGTAAAAGTATAGGACAATAGAACAAGGGAAAGAGAAATCAAAAGGTACACATTTATTTGAGATTATTGCTAGAAAGCTCACTGTTCTCTTCATTTTTGGACGGCAGTAATTTACACAAGATAAGCTATCCAACATACATGTTAGGATGTATAGGGATGAAAGACAATACAAACCAGAGAATAAATCCAGTTAGTAGTACCGCGACAAGAAGTGAGAACGCTACAAAAACGGCGTTCAAACCTCACACTGGCAGTTTGGTTGATTGTAACCACGCGCAAGGCATAGATGGAAATTCTTGAAATTGAGATTCAAATCCATCGAGGGGCGCATTTGATATTAACAACAATGGTAAGCCACCCTCCCTTGTTATTTTTCGTGTCGAACAAGAAATTGACCCTGCTAGTAAAAGGTTTACAAGACAGGTAACTCCTGACTATTCTATCCACCGACTGCCGTCAGGAACTTTCTTTTGCTTGTAGGTTCTTCGTGCAGGACTGCAATATCCTGTAGCTTGCCAAGAAGCTCCTCCAGCTGATTCACACCAAACTTTTGATAGTCAAGTGGTCTCTTGTATCGTTGCTGGTATATCGCCTCGAAGTAACCCAAGAAAATCGGACAAGAGTAGCTCACCAGAATTTCCTGTAGCTCATGCTTAAATTGCTCTAGGTTGTGGTCATCAACTGCACATTTAGTTACTGCACACATGCTAGGTTTTCCTTGGTTTTTCCTTCCCTGGTCCTCCTCAACTAGCACTCTTTCCTCTTCTGAGAACTCATCTGAAGAGCCTGCACCTGCCACAGTATCCAAATTCTCCTCCTGGGTCTCCTTTGTTTTCTTGTCCTTCCTTGCTGGTACTAAGGGAGGTGCAGTGGGGCTTGCTTTCCAGTTTCGAAGGTATACAAATTTCTTTCCTCCTTTGCCATCTACGGCCATTGCATCACCCATCTTTTTAAAAAGATTTACAAGTCTGTGAGCCCCATACTCTGACACATACAGAGGGCGTCCATAAATCTTATGATACTCAGCAGGAACACGAGTTAGAGGCAGACATCCACCTGAAAGTTCAAGCAACTTTGCCAGCTGTATCTTGAGGCCATTTATGTCCCCAGGCTGTACCCACATTGCAGAATGGTGTTGATCATCACATGAGATTGGACCTGATAAAGCTTCATTCAAGCCAGATGGAAGACCATAGGACCTCATACTTGGTGGGAAACAAGGCATAGCTACTGAAGAACCCCAGTTGTATTCAGACAAAGACTGTGACACTACAGAGAAATCTCTAGAGTTGAAATAGCTTTGTGATATCCCTCTATATACGATCGACTCTCCTTCATTTGGGCCATCAAGGTTGTCATTTGTATGGCACCCTGTGAGATATCCAGCAATGTCAGCTGGTCCTCCATGAGGAGGCATGAAGGCCATTGAGGGATTTACAAAGCCTTCCCCACGGGCCACACTAGGCCAGTCCCACACAAACTTACCAGCATTAATCAAGGCAGATGAGACACCAACCCCAGAAGGGATGACAAGGATCACAGTGTATCCACGTTGTCCGAGTATGTGAAGTGCAGGGGCAAAGTCAACATCCCCAGAGATTAGCATAATGGAAGAAGGAGGGGGATTGTCAAGGGCAAAAAGGAATAGGTCGACCAAGATAGCCTTATCAGCAGCATCCTTTCTACCATTTGGAACATCAATAAGTCTAACACCAGTTCTCTGGCATCCCTCCCTGAGTCGTCTAGGAAAAGAATTGAAATCCCCATAGGCAGAAAATATCATAACAGCTCCTTTAACTACAGGATGCACTCGCAAAGCCATTCTGATATTGCTAGCCACATCTTCAGGGTGGACATCACTGGGCACAGGGCAGTTCTCAATGTCCCATAGGATAGCTACAGGACCATCCGAAGAGACTGGACCCTGCTGATTCAAACAAAAATGAACTCCGGGTGTGTTCAAATCTGCCACATTTACTCTCTGTTCAGAGGCATCTGAGGGCACAATTGATGAAGATGTATTTTCATTAGCCATTATGAACTTTATCTGCTTTTAAAGAGTTAAAGATTCCTGTGGAGGATCAGGAGAATAATTGTGAGTCACTAAACATCATAAATTTGACCAAAAGTGCCAAAAATTAAAAAATAGAGAGGTGAATCTCCAAGCAAATCAAAAATAGGTTGCAGAAAGGATATCGTGAGAGAAGCATGAGAGACAATGAGGTAACAAGACCAGCTATAATTTCCTCAGTCCATCAGCATGGAGGACAGTGGCCAACTTATTGCTGTAAGAAGCATTCTCACCAAACGTACATATTACGGCCAAAATGAGAATGCATAGCAAGGAGAAAAAGAAAAATCTTTGAAATAATGCAGTGTTTAAAGGAAACAGTTTATCAAAACAATGATGATTATTAAAAAAAAAAAAAAAAGGTCTTACTTTTTTCTTGCCCAGGGTGATGATGAGAACAGAAAAGCATTAAGACCCAATAAGCAGAGGAATCTCAAAGTAACGGGAAGACATTTACAGGTGGTTTATCAGAAACATCTATGTAAACAACAATTTCCATCAAGTTCAAAAAGACAATTACAAGAAATTCCACAGAGTGACAATACAAATCAAAGAAAAGATGGAGGAAAAAAAAATAAAAACCCAGACATGGGAAAGAAAAATCCAATCCCCACAATTCGAACTAAACTAAACCGAGTTGATAGAATCTTATGATCCAATTGCAAATAATCTATCTTGTTCAACTTTCCAGCATTTTCAAAGCAACCAATTACACCCACCATACAACCAAAGACTAAATCTCCATATTAACATCAATCGATTACATACACGCGTACAGTTATTAACATCAATATTGGAAAATAACTGTAGAGAAGAAGAAAAATTTTACCTTTATCATACGGAGACCGAAGGCTCCTCTATAAAAATAAGCCCCAGCAGCCAAAAGCCAAAAAGGGTATGATCTTGAACACAAACAAAAATTGAAAACGGAAACCTGAAGATGACACGAGGAAATATACACAGGACCTGGATATCTTTCTTGTTTTGTGGGTGATCAAGAGAGCGGCCCTAGCATGAAGGAAAGAAAACAAAGGAAGCCCTGGCCTTTGTTTTTTCGTTTTTTTTTTTTAATTTATAATTTTTCACTCAGTGGGTTTCGTTTGTCAATTAACTGGTCAAAATCTTGGGGCTTTTTTGTTTAACTGTTAGAATGAAAATTTAACCCTGTGATAAGTCAATCCTTCTGATGCTGTCTTGGTTTGACGCGGAAAGGAAATGCTTTTCACTCCTGGAAACCAAGCTAACCGTTAAAAATTCATTTAGTAAAGAAAAGCCATATCTTGATCTCCACCTATCTCTGATCAGATTAATTAGCCAGCTCCCGGCTTTCTTCTTCCTTTCCTGTTTCTCACTCTAGTGTAACTCCATCGATTTGGTGAGGCTTGCTCCTACAGGGTAATTGTTTGTTTTTCTCTTTTCCACTCAATCGTGACCTGGAAATAAACCCATTTTCTACTTTTCACCTTTTCTTTTACTGATTAAAAGTATGCTTAGATATTCATCCCATGATAAATTCTGTCTCAAGATCCTGGTTTTGACACATTTCAATAATGTAATAATGAATAATGCTCAACAATATTTATTTTTGTTTATTGAACACGAGAAGCCCTTTAGTTTAAGAGGCTTTTGGCATCGCCGCATCATTTTTCATTCGTATGTTATATGATTTGGAAACAAAAAATTATATACCAATTAATTAATATGTGGGTTAAAAAAAAAACACACAATTATAAAAAATTTACCTAGTTAGAAATTTAAATCAGAGTATGATGGGTCTTTACTTTTCTACTCAAAAAAAAAAATTTTTTTAAAAATAAAAAGATGGGTTTTTACTTTTGATTTAAAAAATAAAAAAATAAATATAATCACACCAAATGCATATTGTATATTATATGACAAACCCTTACACCAGGGTAAAAGGGAGCAAACCTCTCGTTGTAGAGAATTGCATTAAATATATATTTAAATTAGATTAGGTTACAGTAGGAGTAAATTTTAAAATTAATAAAAATTGATGAACATTTTAATTAAAATCATTTAATTTTAATAAATATTTAAATTTATAATGTTATAATACGAATAAATGCTTTAAATCATTAAGGCAGGTGAAAATCTCGAGTCTTTTAACTTTAATTAACTACTCGGCCATCAATGGTTGAAAAAAGAGGGAAGGCCATTCCATTCCCACACCTCATGGGATTCGGATTTTGGGCCGGGATAAACCGAGTGCCGTTAGATGACTTTTAATTCAAAAATATAAATATCGTTACAGTGAAGTAACCCTAAAAACTATTATCAATTATGTTTATTAATATAAAAATAATTAAAAAATATTTTAATTAAAGAGATTCTACTTAAAAATAAAAATAAAAAAAGAGTGACACTCGTGATAAATGATAAGGCTAATTAATTTCTCATCCGGTTGCCGGGATAGTTTTAAATTTTAGGTGTCACCAGACGCCGCCGTTTGAGGTCGTTTCACCTTCAGAGTGGCAGGAGACCAATTCAATGTCCGGATAAGGCAAAGGTGACACAAGAGCTCAGTCGTATCGATTTGGTAAACAAAGTGATTGGTTGATGCATTCATCAATGGAGTCCCTGTACTGTCTTCTCTCACTGGCTCCTCATCCCATAACAAAGTTTACTTCTTCCAAGGTCTCCTCCTCTGCAGCAACTAGAGTTTCCCTTTTGTCACGCGCCTCCATGGCCTCTCCTCCTCCTCCTCCTTCTCCACAGCACAAAACATCCACTCCCAAGAAGCGCTCTTCAAAACCCACCACCAAAACTACATCCCCAGTAACGCCCACAACAGCATCAAGTGCTTTAGAGATTGGTTCCACCCCAGAAACCGTTCCTCCCAAAAAGGTGTCTCCTTTTCCTTCACTCTTATCCACCCTTTTCTTTAATTTGCTTAAAATGAAGAAATGAACGTTCTATGGGTCAAATTCAGTGCTTGTTTTTGCATGCAAGAATCCGAGATTTCTGTTTTAAGCTAAAATCCTTCTCAATTTGCCTCTTCATTGAACTGCTTGATAATAATTCTGCAAGCAGAAAAATGTTTAATGTAGTTGAAAACTTTGACTTTAGCCGCAGTGTTTTCGTCTCTGGAAATTTTGGCAGCTTCATTTGTCTAAATTTATTAGATGATTACGAATCTTTGTGGATGGATGGGTAGGTGCTGCTTCCAATTGGGTTCGGCACAGAGGAAATGGAAGCTGTTATTATAGTTGATGTTCTGCGCCGTGCTGGTGCAGAGGTGATTGTTGCATCAGTGGAGCCTCAGCTAGAGATTGTGGCCGCAGGTGGCACTAGACTGGTCGCTGATACCTCCATCACCACCTGCTCGAATGAAGTTTTTGATCTTGTGGCTTTGCCGGTCAGTCTTTTTAAAAAAAAAAAAAATGTAATGTGCTTACTTTTAGTCTAGTTACTTAGCTCTTGAAGGGAAGAGTGCAAATTTTCAGTTAGCTTCATGTTTGTTACCCTCATTAAAGTTAGTTAGCATACCTGAAAATTCTCAATTTCTTGGTAGTAGCAACAGTAGTGCCCTACCAGTGGCAGCAGAGATACAATGACCCATAAGGTAGGGTAGGTATTTTTAGTGAAGAGTGATGAAATAATGCCATTTGTTACCAGAAAAAATTAAAATACATTAGAAGGGTGCTTTTCTCATCTAAAGACTAATGTTGGGTGGCTGGTCTTAAGGGGGGAATGCCGGGTTCTGCAAGATTAAGAGACTGTGAAGTTCTCCAGAAAATCACAACCAAACAAGCTGAGGACAAGAGATTATTTGGAGCTATATGTGCTGCTCCAGCAGTCACACTTCTTCCATGGGGCCTCATGAGAAAAAAGCAGGTGGCTTGTTGAGTTCTTTTGTGATGAAATGTCAGTGAATATGCATGAATGTGATTTGGTTTTCTGATTGTGCTGTAGCATGTAATGAAAGATGACATGTCACCCTGCATTCATGGACAAACTTCCAACCTTCTGGGCTGTTAAATCAAATATTCAAGTGTCTGGAGAAGTTACAACAAGCCGGGGGCCTGGAACTTCTTTTGAGTTTGCCGTATGTTTAGTGGAACAGCTTTTTGGGGAGTCTGATGCCAGAGAGGTGGGAGAACTATTGGTAAGGTCAATTATTGATAAAACTTTGCTGGATGCTTTGTTCCTCATTATCTTGTTATCTTCAGCTAAGATTTTTATATCTTGTACTAGCTGATGCATAGCACTGATGATACCCATAGGAAAGAGGAATTTAACACAGTTGAATGGTCCGTTGACCACAATCCTCGTGTATGTTACTTCTATCTCATTTCTTACTTTTCTTAATCATATTAGCTCGGTGATATCCTTTAGTTCATTTTGGGTAATTTCTTTGCCAAGAAAATTCTTGGCTTGGACATGTGCACCATGTGAACCACAAAATCTCAACAAATACAAGATATCTTCACTGATGCTCTTTCTGTTGAAGGTGAGCTCTTTGATGTATTTTGCCTTCTTGTCCAGTGCAGTCATTGAGATTCATGAAGAAGTATTTCTTGCATTCCCCAATTGTTCTCCCATGACCTACATCTGGCTTTGGTGATATTACCTATCTTGTTTCATTTGGTTTCAATTTGATTTTTAAACTTTCTCTGGTCATTCCTATGACACAGGTTCTTGTTCCAGTTGCAAATGGTTCTGAAGAGATTGAAATAGTGACAATTGTGGATGTTTTGCGGCGAGCAAAGGTTGATGTGGAAGTTGCTTCAGTCGAAAAATCTATGCAAATTCTGGCTTCTCAAGGAACAAAAATTGTTGCTGACAAATTACTTGCTGATGCTGCCAAGTCTATATATGACCTAATCATCCTTCCGGTGAGGCAAACAAATCCTCAATAGTCTAACCGTTAGCTTTCTTTTCATTCTTCTTGTTCTAGACATAGAATCTTTTATGGTTTTTGAATTCCTGCTTTGACATCATGTGCATTTGTTTCAATTAAATTTTGTGTGGCCTGAGTGAAATAACATCATGGGGGCTCTATAGACATTGGCTTGCTGAACTTGATCTATATGCTAAATGTGGTATGTTCTGTCAGTCCTTGGTGGAGTTTAATGCAATTAGTATAGGATATGCTTAGCTTTTTTAAGTTATCTAGAAAATCTCTCCTTAGTACTAATTTTCACAGTCCACTATATATCCTTAAAAGTTTGGATTTGTTGCGAACATTTAGGGAGGAACTGGTGGGGCTAAAAGGCTACAGAAATCTAGAGTTCTGAAGAAACTGCTCCAGGAGCAAAATATAGCTGGAAGAATATATGGAGCTGTATGCTCTTCACCTGCAGTTCTGCATAGACAGGGTTTACTGAAGGTATTGTGAAACTAATAGAAATCTTCTGCCTCCAAGTGGTCACATTCTAAAACTTTATCCTCTTCTGCCATATATAGGATAAGCATGCCACTGGACATCCTTCCGTTCTGAGCCAACTGACCAGTGAAGTGGTTAATGATGCAAAAGTAGTTATTGATGGTAAACTAATCACAAGCAAGGGACTCGCAACAGTAACAGATTTTGCATTGGCTATCGTGAGCAAGTTTTTTGGCCATGCAAGAGCAAGAAGTGTAGCTGAAGGCCTTGTTTTTGAATATCCCAGGAACGGAAGGTAATTTTGTGAGTTCGTCTACAAAGAACATAGTCAGTTCTCCCAGATTGAATCTTCTTTCCAAGGTGCTCGGCTAATGGGTGTGCATGAGAACCAAGTTTGCCCACATTTTCAATAACGAGACCCAAGACCATGCAGGATCATGGTCGCTCCGCCAAAGTCGGCAAAATTTGATACATGCCTAAGCTCGCCTCATCAGAGCTATTGACACCTCTTTCCTTGTCCAATATCGTTTTCATCGAACTGCTAGATGAGGATTCTGTAGGAAGAAGAAACCGGAATGCAAGCAAACCTTCGACTTCAGGTCCAATGTTTGTTCTCGTTCCTAAATATTTTGGCAGCCTCCTTCAACAAAATTTTAGTAGCCATTTCTTTTGCCCCTTTACAGGCAGAATTAAATAAAAACTCTATTCATTAGTGAAAAACCGAACTACAGGAATTTGCCAACCATGGTCAATAGTCTGCTAGAAGTAAACAAAACATGGCTGTGCATAACAAAACTTGGACTTCTAGTCTCTATATCCATGCAATGAGATCCTTCTAATTCGGATTTTGACCATGGTAAGGTCGACTATGGTAACATTTAGGGGGAACATTCAGGGGTGTAGGTAATTCAGGGGAGAGCAATGAAAAAACCTGGTGCAAATCCCGTAAGATGGCGAACTTGAGATTTTTGTAACTGTCGACCCTGGTACCTTTTTCAAGTTAGAGGTATCTTCGTCTCTGGGGAATCAGACTGCCATTAGACCAAGACGCCGTTGTATAAGTATGCCGAAAGTTCGATTTTATACAATTTAACGTATGGTTATCGCCCATTTCCCGCGTGCATTGAAGGAAGAGGATGATCATATTGCTTGACTAAGACTTCAATTTCCATTTAAATAATAGTGGGGAAATAAATAGGGAAAACAGAAACCGCTTCGAATTGGCCCTCAACGTGTCATTGTGAAGATGTTGGGCATCTCTTGCACGCCTGACCCGGTCATTAAAGAAGTTCCTGGTAGTTGCATGGAGGCCCCAATATGAAGTTAGTATATTTAGACTTGGTTGCCACGGCAAATGGAAGTCCAATGAGAGTTCACTGTTATACGTATTTATGTGTTGAACTTTGTGGATAAATTTATGTGTTAGACAGGTGTCGCTGGAACGGTTTTGTTTAGGTAATACCATGGTCTTTCATGATCGGGCACCAGACTTGACTCTGTTTTTCCTTTTCTATTGACTTGCAAATTGTGAGATTTCTATCGGCAGAATTGTCCAAAAATGCACTTACCTAATTGTTGGAAGAAAGGACTGAACTACCGCGTGTATAAAATGGCAAGTCTCATAGCTTCCAATACCAAGAGAAACAAGAGCTCTCCTTGAGTTGATAGTCCTGTCTCAGCTTCTTCTTTCTGGATTTGTTATGGCACAGCAACTGTTAGAAGCAGCGAGATTAGGTGATGTCAAGGCTTTGGAATCAATGCTTAGAGATGACCCGCCGATCATGGAAAGGGTTGCTCTACTACCCTTTGCAGAGACCCCGTTGCACATTGCTTCACTCGCTGGCAAGACCCATTTTGTGAGGAAGATGATAAGTTTGAAGCCCTGCTTCGCAAAGGATCTGAACCAAGGTGATCTTAGTGCATTGCACATTGCTTCTGCGTTGGGACACATTGAGATCGTGCGTCTAATGTTAACACTCAGTCCAGATCTGTGTCTTCTCAAAGACAGTAATGGAAGAACGAGCCTCCATCATGCAGCCATCAGGGGGGAAGACCGCTGTCATAGAAGAGTTGTTTTCCAAGTGTCCCCAGGCTCTGAAAGAACTGACTGCTGATCACGGCATGGCTCTTCATTTGGCTGTGAAGAATCAGCAGTATGAAGCGCTCAGGACCTTGGTTGAAACGCTTGGCGATAACAGAGACCTGATAAATGCTAAGAACAATGACGGCCTTTGCGTATTTCTGTTGGCCAAGGCCACATGTCAATTGCAAGTAAGCCCCATAAAGAAAAAAAAAAAAAAAAAAGCGTCTAGTTGCTACGAGCTTGAACCTATGACCACCAGGTCAAAAAAGTAGGCCCCGAAAAATTACGTTTTACTTGAATCTCGTTAAATTGAGCACTTGGTTGTCATTGCAGGTACTAGGTTTGTTGGGCGGGAGAGACAAAAGACTGGAGATATGTAACAATCTTGATTGGATCGTTGGCTTTGGTTGTGATCTTGATTACGATGATCGCGAATTATATTGAATTTAAGAATAAGGAAGGCGTAGGAATAAGAGAATTTGACTTTGTAATAATGGTGACTTTATTTTCCTGTATTTTCATGTAACAAGATGCCACTCGCTGCTGCAGCTGCAAATGAAACTAAACTGCAACCTGGAATTCCGCGACATGGTCGGGGGCCACCACAAAAGTCCTTATCTCAGATGTTCAAATAAAACATTTGACGACCAGTCCGTGCTAGTCGTGGCCGTTCTCATTGTCACAGTGACCTTCCAGTCATTCCTAACCCCGCCTCCAACCCCTTTGAAAGAAAACACGAAACTGGATTAACAACTGCATGTTTCAAAATTTGCGAGACCTGTCTCATCCATTTCGATACCACCAGTGCCACAAAATGGTTTTCTTCCTGATTTTCAACACAACTGGTTTCTTTAGTTCTTTGTCGGTGCTCATTTGTTTCAAGTCCGGAACCCGCGCATAAATTCTAAACGGAAGAATCGCTTTTTTCTCTTTTTGGATGCTACTCTAGCCTAATGGATGCCATATTTCCGGAATCGCCTTCATTTTATGTAGTTGCCCTTTCGCCGCTCGTGGCCCCACTTCTTCCCGTATTATGTCTAATGCTTATGAAAGCATACAAATCGGAGAAGGGGAAGCCATGGATGATCGAACCCAAGAACCTAGCTGGCTTCAGCGGACCAGCCCAATTAATTAATGGATCTTCAAGCGACCCCAAGTCACTGTTCACTGGGAACTTGCCGACTCTAAATCAGAAGTCATGACCATTCCACTGCAGAGTGGGTCTTCTTACTACGCAACGTCGTTTTCGCATTTTTGCTTCCCGTTAACTTGGTGTTGCCCTTTCTTTTTGTCTTTACTCTTTTATTTTTTTTATCCAAAATAAAAAGTACTTTATATAAATTATCATAGTTGTAAATTAAAATTAAAATTATTTATTAAAACTTTTATTTAAATTTTCTTATAAAAAAATTATTATTATTATATTATTTTAAAAAATACACTAAATTACTACTTAAATGATCGTATCAAATGTATTTCTTGTCATTATTCTAATTGATAATTACATGGTATTTGCATGTGATTTTACTGCTGGATATTGGCAAGGTTTATTCTTACGAAAGTATTAGCAGGCAGTAAAATTATCGAGAAAAAATTTATTTCTCGGTGCAAATTACCATGTCAAATGTATTTAATTTTCTAAAAATTACAAAATTCGTCGCCAGTTTTAGTTAACTTATTTAATAATTAACTATAGACACGGAGGTATATATATAAGTTTGGAATGTATAATTTTCATTAAGTTTAAAATGAGGTAAGGACACGACAAAACTGTTATTACTCTACTAAAACTACACTGTGTGTATAGTATGTACTGAAAAAAATTCTCTCTGAGAAGTGTATACCAGGAGGAATTTTTATTAGCTTAGTGGCAATAAAATATTAGTACAAATGTTAATAATATTGGTCTACAAGCGTCGCAGATGATGCCCAGGCGTATAGATTAATGTACTCAACATTTGTTTGTCAGTGTCAAAGTAATTGAAACAAATCTGCAATTAATCACCGCAACCCTTCACTCAATATATATATATATTGAAAATAGTGTTAAATGATCAAGAAGTGGATTGTCACTATAACACCATATTACTATTTTTTTTTTAAAAAAATAATCTATTGATATGTGTAATATTTGTATTTATATAATTTAAAATTTTTATTTTTTTATTTAATATAAAAATTAAATTATATCTATTTATTCATATATACTTTTTATCTAATATAAAAATCAAGTTATACCTACCTCTGCATAATATTCTCCCTTACACATTTTTTCTTATTAAATTTATCGTTATTGATTTCAAAAATTGAAATATCTCCTTACTTACTCTATTAACATAAAGCATTTTGTGAAAAATCTCAAAGCGAAGGTTATATCAAGTGTGATATCATTCGTGACGAAATTATTACTTTTTTTTTAAAAATAATTTATTAAGTTATACAGTGACGAAATTATTTTTTTTAAAAAAAAATAATTTATTAAGATATACAGTTTAAAAAAATAATTTATTAAGATATACAGTACCGGACCGATACCGATATCAAATCAAGTTGTGCCTATCCGTCCACACAACCAGCTCACAATCACAGCCCCTCTTCAATCACCATAAAAGAAACAAGATCCACAAATAGCCAAGAAATTAAAAAAAAAAGCGCTCCTAATGTGCTTGGTAATCCAATTGCATCAAGCGCATGGGATGTTAGATAGCCAACACTATAGTAATCCAATTCTAAGCTGAATTATCAGATATTAGAGATAAAGAAGACGTAATCAAGATGGTCTGGTAGCAACTGTCTTTGGGCTGACTCTAGCTTTCTGGAGAATCTGTGTTTGCTTCAGCATCCTACAAGCCATTTATATTATCAAATTGAAAGCAAACGTGGGATCATAAATGGGGTTTATTCTACATTACAAAACTAATATCAGGTAATAATTTACAAGTCAACTTTGCTCCTACACATAAGGCTACATATCCTTCGTAGTAAAAGATGCAGATTCACGCCAATGTTGTCACACCGCTCAAATGGCTAAGATTGCATTTACAAGGCGCTGCTTCTACTATATCCACATACGGTTAGTTCTACCAAGGCCCCGTCAGAGTTCTTCTCAGGCACTGCCTTTTACTTGCCCATGGCAGATTCATTGTCTCTGGGAACTGTTAGAATAGAGATAGGTTACCAGCCATGCATACAAATTTATCAGTAAAGTCGGTCTAGAAGCAAAAGACAAAAAAAGTAATATGCAATTTATCCACAGCATTGCTGGTATCAATAAAAATCAATCATCCAATATCTCGTTTCAGTTCATTAACTCCCCACTACAATCTCTCCGCAGAACCTACTATTTTATGGATGATAAACAGGCAAACACACTCACTTCCCACTATGTCACGAATAAGGGAACTTTAATGCTAAAATGAATTTTCCAAGAAGAATTCAAACAAAATAAAGAAGCATTAGCAGTTCAAACTTAACAGAGAGTACAATACAAATATCCTACCCGATTATTCTGCATTTCTGTTTCGGCCTGCAGCAACAAAAGTTTGGTTAAGCCCAACCTCTTGACAATTTCAAATGAACAAAGGGCATATGGCCTCCAGATGAAAACAAAGGACTTTACCTGTTTCTTCTGCAATTCTTTGTTCAGTTCTTTAAGCTTTGCAACTTCAGCTTCAAGTTCCATTGTGTATGCCTGCCAGAAACACCAATCGAGGAAAGCAACATGAAATACTCATCCATGATAACTGAAATGACCAAGAAAGGGACTGTTTCCGTCTGTCAGACATGAGAATGAAAACGTATCTGACAAAATCACTGGGCCCCATCTAAAATTGGATTAAACTGTTTATTTTTCTTTTTCAGGATCCAACTTCATAAGAAACAGTCACTCCTTTTTCGTTTTTTTTTTTTTCTCATATTTGTGGCTGCACTCTATATACATCATAGTGAATGCTTTTAACAAGCATCTTTGGAAGGTCACAAAACAACTAAAAAATTAATGATATCTCATAAGTGGTTTCCCATCGGACCGTTTTATGATTGTTGTGATTAAATGGACAGCTGAACAGTCGACAAGCTAGCCAAATTTGTAAATAAATGAACCTAAATAGCCCAGTTTCATAAAATTGAACAACTGCAATCACATACATGGCACATTTCGTCCCAGGGCAAAAGTTCCTCTCAACCTCAAGAGTTAAAATTGAGTGGTTGAAATTTAAATTAGGTTCACCACATATCTCTATTAATGACTTTGTTGTGATTACTAATTTACCATCCATTTTTACTGTCTTGTCTAACATTATTTCTTTTGACCATCTAACAATGAAATAGTGATACTAGCATGCATTCAGTAGCTGGTACAGGTATAATAGCTCAATCACTGAAGTCACCTGCTTTCGAGCCCGTGACCTTGCAGCTGACTCTCTGTTCTTAATCATTCTCCGCTGCCTTCTCTCAACTACCTTCTCCAGAGCAGCATTAGCTTTTCTCCCTCGACCAAACACATTAGGAACAGGAGATGGTGAAGATTCATCTGCATCTCTCTTTGCAATCATGTCTGGTGATACCTGGTTTGTGGGAGATTTTGCTGCAACTGTAACAGCTGTGCTTCCTAAACCAATCATGCTCATGCCTCCACCCTGAACTAAAGTATTGTTCATAGATGTGTGCAAACCTACAACAGAACCCCTAGGGCTGGAAAGCTGAGCACCATTAGCTAAGTGCATGGGGGATGCAAATGAAACCGATGCTGGCTTGGGAAAGAGTGGCGGCTGTGGCTGTGGCTGCGGCTCCCGTTGCTGGGCCTGGTGCTGATGCAGATGTTGCTGCGGTAGTAGCTGAGAAGACGATCTGATTCCACCTACATTCAACGCTATATTAGGAGGCTGATTTGGGGCTAACTTGTTACTGTTCTCCATTGTCTGAGTCCCTAAAACTCCATTTTGATTGAGCTGCTGAAACCCAAGAACTAGACCTGCATTACTGCTATCGCTGAGCCGGGACAATTCACCAAAGAATTCAGCATTATTTATCCTTCCAAATTGCTGAGCGTCCTCTCTCACTACCCCAGCCCTTGCCAAGAATTCCTCCAGAGTCATCTCTCCCAAAGTCTGTTGCCTCTGTGGCAAGTTTGATCCTACAGCTTCACTCCCATCTTTAGTGTCAGTACTGCCTTCTTTGGTCAAGTGTCTCCAAACCTCATCAACAGTCTTTTGGCTCAATGTCCTAGGTAAAGTTAGTGAACCTTGTCTCTGCAAAGTCCCACCAGGGATACTTCCCTCTCCAACACCAATTGAATTTGTCATAGCCTGAGTCTCTTCAGCAGTACAAATGTTTTTCAATAGCTCGTCCATGTTCAGTGATCCAAAATCTTTCCCAAGTCCTCCACCCCAGTTGCTCTGAAACTCATCAAAAGTCAAGGAATATACAGAAGACTGGCGAGCCAACAATGGATTCCCGGATGGCTTGGCATCACTGCCCTCTCCAGGAGAGGTGGCACCAAAATTCCTGAAGTTCAGATGAGATCCCATTTTTTAAAACCTTGAAGCAGTCGAAACAAGTAACTGAATCCAGCAGTTCCAGTAGTAGATCAAAATCGAAACCCTCTTCCCTTTAAGTTTGTTTCTACAAAATGAAACCCAAAATTTACCACATCAAGTAATAAGGGGTAAACATTAGATTTGTTTTTTTTTCAAAGTTTCTGAAATTTCAATACCGAGCTGACAAATAATTATAGACATGCATGATACAACCACAAGTAACTGCACAGGAAAATAATTGCAAATTCCATTTAGGACAGTTATAAACTTAGCTGTAGCTTGACAGAGTTAAAAAGATACTGTTTCCTTAAATATAGGGATTAAAAAAAAAGGAATTCATGAATTAAATATATTAAAAATCAAAAACAAAGTTTAACTTGGCATCCCAGTTTTGGAAGAAAAATAAATCTGGAAGGAACTAGTGATAAAATGAATTCTTGATGCAAAGATTGGAAAATGAAACATCCACAAGACATCCCTCATCCAAGAACTCGGTAAAAAGAAAACATTAAGTTATAGTTTAAAGATTCACATGAGATCCCGCTACAAGAAATAGTAAAACTAACTGACTCAAGAAGCAAAAAGCAAGGACAGCATAAGAAAATCGAAGTTGAAGGTTAGTTCTTCTTTCAAGAACACTGGACCACAATTTTAGGATCTGATTATCGTCCTTCCTGAACTACTACGGACGCTGGTCAAACAAAATCTTGTATACGTTCTAAGTTCCAAATCGAAAATGCTACCAAACCTGGGAAAAAAAAATAAAGAAGAAGAAGAAGAAGAAGAAAAACCAACAAAAACAAACTACAAGATTTTACTTTTATGTTTACAGTATCTTCCCCAACTCAACTACCCGCGACAGAAAAGTCAAATTTAGAACCTTGTAAGTAATTATCCAAAACCCATCTGTCTTTCCAAATTCCAAACCAAGAGCAACAAGCAAAACCTCTACACTCTACCATCAAGCATAAGTACAGGATTAAAAGGAGAAAAAAAAAACAAACTGTAAATTGATTTCTACTCCTAGTTTCAGTCTCAGCCACCCAAAAATAAATAAATAAATAAAAGACCCAAAATGGAAGAGCCAATCCATCAGTTATTCAAATTGCAAAATCTTTGCTGCCACCAATGAATATATAGACCTCAACAATCAATCAATCAATAAGATCAGTGAAAGATGCAATTTTTAGATGAAAAACACAAACTTTATTATACGAAATTCACAATAAAAAAGAAAAAGAAGTAAAAAAAAACACAGAGAGAGAGAGAGGGAGACAAAGCAGGAGAGAAAATAAGTAAATAAGTAAATGAAAATAAAAACAGAACACTCCACAGCCAGAGTGCAGAGAGTTAAGGTGGGGGGGTATTCTCTTTTATCTTACTCACCTTTATTTCTCTATTAAAAATGGAAAATAAATATTAAAAACCTCCCAAAAACAAAAAAAAAAAAAGAAGGATTTTTGGCGTGGAAATTAGAGGAGGAATGAGGGCGAGAGAGAGAGAGAGAGAGAGAAGGCGTGTCGTTTCTCCGAGCGTCGATGGTGGAGGCGACAGGTGTCTATTGCCCCCGTGACACGAGTCGCCTATTTAAGGAGCTGCCTTTTGAGGGCCTCTTCCTTGTCTTATTCTTAAATTAATATTATAATGTTGCCACCAGCCACGGAGATGCAGCAACGTGGACCAATCGAGGAGTAGTTGGAATAATGATTCGACCGCTGGCCAATGAGCAAGAGCGAGGTGGGATTATCTTGACCGTTGAATCCCGCTTTCCGACAAGGCGACTGGAGGGCGATCGATGCAGAGGCGTGTCGGGCCGTCGGTTTTATTAAGGCAAAGCAATAGCGGCTCCTTGAGAATGGATTCCCTGCACTCTGGCAGTCATGATTTAGGGAATGCTGACTTTCATCGGTCTCAACGTCAACTCCCATGCCCGCAAGCGACTTCAACAAATGAGTCATAGTCAGAAGTGTTCACAAATCGTTCAATTTATCAAAAATTATCTAAAATTCAAATTGTTGAAACCATCCTTGGCAATTTAGATGCGAACGAGAGATCTTAAAATGGACCCAATTTGTCAAAAATGGTTCATTTAGAATTATATGTGGATTAGAACAAAATGACGTCGTTTTTAGATTAGAAAAAGGCAAACCAATGATTTGGTTTAGATAGTTTTGAATGGATCATAGTTTGGTTACAAATTAAAATTTAGAAAAATTGTTAGAAACACTTTAAATATAAAATTTACCTTCAGACCGTACTATCCGATTGGAGAACACTCTAAACATAATCACACCCACAAAGGCTGAGACATCCGTTATCATCAATCAAATTATAAATTCGAGCATGGAACCGACAGATAGGAATGGGGCATGGCGGGTATCCGCGTATACAAATATATAATTAAATGTCCAAAGTGGAAAAAGGAGACACAGACCAATCTAGATAAGCAATCTCCAACATTTCAGTACTGATGGTAGGGTTCCATGCACCGCGTGGCTATTCTCCATTCCTTCCTATATTATTATTATTATTATTATTATTATTATTATTATTATTATATGAATTTAGTAGCATAATAAAAAAATATGCAATTCACATGATTTAAATATTATTTTATATTTTTTAATTTAACAAATTTTTATTAAATTATATTATATTAACCTGCGTTTGATTCCGCTGATACAGAGTTCTTTTCATGTAATATTTTCAGAGGGAAGAAAAAGGATCACAAGATGACAAGAGTAGAAACAGTGATCGTGCGCCCTCACCCTTAATCAGACTCGGTCAAATTGTGATGCACTTAGGTGTCCTTCGTGACCACCGTCCAATGTTCAGGGCAAGTGAGCTTTATCATTTCAGTGCTGGTTTCGTGGCCTTTTTGGGTCCTCTCGTGCTAAGAACGGTAAAGTAAAGTCACCTTAGAGTTGGAAAGTGGCAGTGGGTGTATAATGGAGATTGACAATGCTAAGTAAACTGGATTTACTAATATGATCATGGGTTCTTCAAAAAATTACAGATAATTTAGTGTTAGGAGACTTAACCCAAGATGCCAACCGATTTACCATTTCAGTCTACCAGAATATGTATGCTTTGATGTGTATCTCCGGAGCAGGGCCAACACTATGATTATTGATCGTCCCATGAGATCAGTCCACGGGGAGATAATATCGGGATTAATTAATCATTTTCTCGCTTAGACTACGTGGATACTCTTGTATGCGTTACTTTTACAATGTTATTTTATTTCACCATATAAAGTTGAAATCAACCTCCACACATTACAATCGATGCATACAAAGGGGAAACAGAAGAAGGCGAAAAGTACTAAAACACATAAAAACTAATCAATCTTTTAGGAGGATACTATAGTGGATTCACAGTTGACGAATGTGATGCTTTTTCCAGGGGCAGTCGGCTTTAAATTAAAACGGTGGGCAGTCGTTCCCCAGTGCAAAAGTCAGAGAGAAGGCACCGGCTTTGGTTCTACTCCTACCGCCAGCTGTCTTGTCATTCTATTTTTAATGGGCCTTACGTTCTTTACGGGCTCCTATATTATATTAAGGACTGGGACTCTTCGAAATATCTAGACGAAAGGGTGGCTAATAAATGTGATGAGAGGAAGCAAAAGAATGTGGTCTTTATGTCTCCTCAGCACCCATTTCCGATTCTGAAAGAAACGAGGCTCCAAAACGAAATTCTGAACGGAGTTCAAGTTCTTAATCCCATTGTGTAAGGCGTTTAGATAAAAAAAAAAAAAAGACTTTTAATTACTTTTTCTTTGTGAAAAACCGAATGACTCGATGACTATGTCTTGTTATATTTGACTTTTTTTTTTTTTTTTTTGCTTAAAACCATTGCGGAGCTGCATCGAAGATAGTTCCTGAAATTCCAAGAAATGGTTTTCTTGGCGACATTAGAGTAAATTGTTATTTTACATGTAAATTGTAGAAAAAATAATGCAATTCTTTTTTTTTTAAAGCTTTTTTTCTAGTTGAAAGCTTGCACCTATAAATTAGAGACTTCTCGGTGAGGCCATTGTACCCCAACCCGGTCTTGCACTAGGATGCCTCGCAGCTCAGCTGGAGGTAGGAAATATTCATACAATCTTATAGGAAGCTTCATCTCTAAGTTAGCGAACCAGTCGGCCGCTTCGTTTCGTTCTCGGTAAACGTGGGTAAGTTGGATTTGCCACTCCCCGGACAACAATTCTCTGCACCCATTAACAAGATTGGCCCGTGGACGGGGTCCTTAAGTCTGAAAGCAGTTTGGTTGCTTAGTTACTTGCCATCAACAAAATCAACGACGCCCGAGGCCGAAATGGGCCGGGCCACGGTTAAATAGCCCGGCCTTATGATGTTCTAATTGGTTAATCCTTTTCTGTCATGCCCATGCTTCCTCTAAAACCCTGTTTTGTTCCCCCTAAAACCCTGTTATGGGCTGCTGTCAAAACCTTTTTGCGAACGGTGAGAAATGGGATGGAGTGGAAAAGGTTAGAGCATCGTCTGCCAGAGACAGGGGATTGAGGAAGACTCCTGGGCGGAGCTCAATTGAAGAGAACAATAAGGTTGATGTATTCTACCAGAAATAGGAGGAGATATCCACGGAATTGAGGGACTTGCCTGCAAGGACAAAAACGCTCGGCTATGTTCCACAATTCATCTTTGTTTTGCCAGAAGTTTAAGAGGACGAGAAGGAGAACCTCCTCACGGACCACTTAATTTGGAATTAGGATATGGCATGTGGCCCAAGTTGGGTAGAGGCGAGTGAATGTACCCCGAAGAAGGATTTGATTTTTCAATTTACAAGACTTCTAATTTCTAGTCCTTGCCTTCCTTGCAATTTACTTTTAAGTATTTAACCCAATTCAGTTTGGAAATAAAAAAGATCATTAAAAATGGTATGCAGATTTGCAATGAATGACTTTCCTTATTTGAACGCCAAACACAATAAAAATACAAATAATTGAGAAGAGACATAAATTAATAGCAAAATAAATCGCCTCGGGTATAAATAGTATACTAACTAACGATTAAGAAATGGACCCCACTGGACAGTGCCAACAGCCACCGAGGATATGGCCCCCATCTCATTCTCATCGGACTTCTAACTTGCCAAACATAACCTTAAAAAACACCACCTTTTTAAACCTCCGCCATCCCGCCCGCATCCAAGCCAGACGGACACGCATGTGCTCACATATAATACGGCCTATAGACTCACAGAAACACAAAAATATCTTGCTTAGGTCTAGACCCAGAAACCTAGCCGCCTTCATTCCCGAGAACCATGTCAAGATCCGGGAGGGCCGAGGCCGCTCTACAAGCAGCTGTCCTGGTCCCCCGACGTGGACCGCGACGAGGTGTGGCTTCGCCGGAAGGCAAATGCCAGCGTGGGCCGCCGTGGCAAGAGCGTCACGGACGACGATCTCGACGAGCTGAAAGCCTGTATTGACTTGGAATTCGGGTTCGGTCCCGGTTCACCCGTTCTGGATCCGAAATTGTCGGACGCCTTGCCCGCCCTAGGGTTTTACTGTGCTATTAATAAGCAGGCATGGTAACAGTTTGTCGAGATCAGAATCAGAGTCGTCTATCTCGTCTGATGGGGATGCCGGAAGTAATAGCAGCTCTATGTTTGAAGCAGGTAAAAGATTTTTTTTTTTTTTAAGTTCTTTAATCTCATCCGTCGATGGAACTGACTTTTTCTCTGGGTGGGGATGAAGCGGTTGGCGTTTTTTCGTTTCCAGGGGACGATCCGCAGACGGTGAAGAAATCCAAAGGTTAAGGCAGTGGACCCAGGTCGTTGCTTGTTCGTTGCGCCAATTTTCAGGGAATCCAAAGTGATGTCTTGGGGACAGAAGCGATGACCAGAAAAAACAGACAAAAAAAAAAAAAACAAATCCAAAGTTGTACGATAATTCCTCTTGTCATATGGGAAAAGGCTGGTGGCCTTAAAAACAAAAACAAAAAAAAAAACAAAAAAACAAAAAAAGAGTTAACTGACATTTAAATTTCATAAAATAAAAAATACAGCTTTTTAATTATGTAGAATTTTAAAATAAATATGGCGGTAACTCATTTTAGAATTTTCTCTTGTTTGTTTTTTCTCAAGAAACCTTGCGCTTGTCATTTTACGCCATGGGATTTTTTTCTTCAATTTTTGTAAATAATTTCTATCAGTTGACTTGTTCATTTTAGTCTTTTATATTCATATTCAAAACATGACCCCAAGGATTGCACCCAAAAAAAAAAAAAACAAAAAAAGAAAATTACCCCAAGAACGATCGCTGTAATATTAATAAAAAAATGATAGCTGTAATTTTTTTAGAGTTACCGCCAAATGCAATCAGAGGGGCCCACGTGCATTTAAATTTTGATTCTCCTCCGCATTCTCAGACTCCCCACCCACCCACCCACCCAAAAAAAAAAAAAAGGGTACCCACCATCGAGAAGCAAAATATCTGGCTGACATAAGCCGGAGATATTATCGAACACTGTTGACGTGGCATCCAGCTGACGCCACTGACACACGTGTAAAAGCGCAGCCATGTGGAGGCTTTATTCGTCGCGTTTAACCGTGCCCAGAAACACCGCCATCTCTCTCGCGAAAATTGTTTTTCTCCTCGACATTTGTGGGGAAATTCTTGCCAACGAGAAACACAGAACAACACGATTCCCACGTGCTTGTCCGATCGGAAACAAGAATTTTCCATTCTGTTTGAAAAGAAGAAAAAAAAAACAGAGAGAGAGAGAGAGAGAGAGAGAGGAGGAGGAGGAGGAGGAGGAGGAGGAGGAGGAGAACCTCCGGCGGAAGATTCCGACGACCGTAATGGATCACGAGCCAACGGCGGCTGCGGGCTGCCGGAGCGGGTTGACTTGGAGGGACTCGGGCTCCTTTCCCATTGACGTCGATTGCTCCGACGATTTCTCGGTTACCGTTGCAAATGCACCGCTGGTAAAACCCCATAATCTTTCTATCCTTGAATCCTGTTTTCTTTCCTGAAAATTTGTATAAATGCTTTGTATTATTTTTCTTTTTTGTTTTGTTTTTTTTTTTTTTGGAGACCTTGACCGGATGTATATTTTCAAAATTTTTTTCCCCCTTTTTGATTTTGCTTATAATTTCTTGTTTTCAATGCATACTATTTAGTGTTGAAGATTGAATGCAATCATAGTTGTTTTGAATGTGAGTTTGTGGATTAAGATCGTGCGTTTGAAGGTTCTGGAATAACAGACCTCAAGGGCTCCGATGAAAAGATCGTGAGATTTTTGTGCCGTTTGTTAATTTGTAGTTAGATTTTAGATATTGTGCCATTCATGGGATCTTACACGAACTCTAGTGAGTTGCTTAATTCTCAATATT
Organism: Bruguiera gymnorhiza; assembly: GCA_020883675.1. NCBI lineage: Eukaryota > Viridiplantae > Streptophyta > Magnoliopsida > Malpighiales > Rhizophoraceae > Bruguiera > Bruguiera gymnorhiza. Next base: position 5,949,581 of record JAIRCJ010001062.1, on the reverse strand, counting down.
CACCGCCTGGAAAATTTATAGCCGGGACCATCTACGGAGTGGACAGATGAGAAGCACAGATCGTACCTTAGTTCGTTGGAAGCCTCATTTGTCAATGACTTGCACCGTTACATTGGTCTACGTGGTTGCTTGCGACAGATCGTATGGGGGCGACATTCATCCCGAGAATTGCCGCCCAATCTTTGTGATTCCTCGCGTGAGGTTGGGGACCCTGCTGGAAATGAGCCCCTTTTGGAAAGCACAGCTGATTCGGGTATCATTCAGGAAAGCCCATGTGCGCATCATTTCGCATCTTCAAACAAACAGCATGCTGTGGCATCTCATGAACCTTGGGAGCAGAGAAATTCTTGTGGCAATAGAATTCATGTAGGGATGGATTCTGTTGTTCCCGATGGATTCGCAAGAAGTACAGAACAACAACCTACATTTTACCTATTCCATCAGGTGGTTGACAGCACCACAGGTATCATTTATTTAACATCCCCTCTTTTGTAACTCATTCCTTGGGATTAGTCTTACCATCACTGATTTACTCTCTCTCGGATGGACTGTAATATTTCAATGTGAGTTATGATCTTCATTCTGGGTCAGGCTATTTATTGCGCCAGGAGGGTAATGTAAATGCAATTTTACACTAGTATCTTGCTACGTTTTCTATCATTTATAGGTCATTAGTTTAATAGTCCGGTATCTCTTTATCTTTTTTCTTCTTGTGATTGTTTTTGTATTTTTGTTTGTTTCTGACAGAGGCTTCAGATCAAAACTTTGCAGACCAATGACAAGTAAGAAGAGTCGAATTCTGTATTGTTGCCAAAGTGCTGGAGGTGTTGTGTTAGGCAATGGTCAAGTAACGTGCATTACTGATTCTGGCTTTAAGTAGAAATCAGGGTAATTTTCATGTAGGATGTTGGATGATTGTCAGTCTGAGGGGCCTCAGATATGCTATCTTAATTAGTGTCTTTCAGGTTGTGCCATTTGGGAAATCTACCAGACTGAATATGAGAGAAAAGGACAGGTCTTTCAAGAATTGCTGTTAGAGGATCCCGGTAACCTTGTCTACTCAAAATGCAATATTCCTAATTTGTTAGGAGTGAGCTAAAATTGTACTGGAATTGTGACAACAATAAGGGGATCTTCAATTCTAATGCTTCAAATGATGAGGACAGGCCTTTCATAGATTCCAAATTGATGCATGCATAATTTGAGAAAGAGTCGTGTTCTGGAAGATTATTTTTGTTAATAAGCACTAGATATTTGTTCGAAAGATTCTTTTGTGAGAAGAGGTGTCCATATCTTCCTTGCAATCTGTGTATATCAATACCTGCTTATAGGTGGGGCTGCCTGTAGCTGATGTATGCCAAGCAAGGTAACTATATGAGATGATTTATCCTCCTGCCTACCTTTTCACTCGGGCAGTTTTGTATCTTCTTGTAACAGATCGATTAAACCTTTTATAAATTTACAAAATTCACAGAAATGCAATTCATTGGAACTATCTCTAGAGAGGGAAGAGGTAAGGCCAAACAAGTGTTTCTTAGAAGTAATAATAACAGGCTGATAATAAAAGTGTTTCCGAGATTCGTTTATAAAAAGAAGTCCGATTACGGGCTGGGAATTGGGAGGGAGATACCAACAAATTCTGCGACACAGATGGGTATGTTCTTCTCGCCTTTTGCGGGAGAAAGTAAAAAGATACAATTCGTTTCTGGAAAGAGAGGGATTAGGTCCGTGGTCATAAGTCGGAAATATGGCTGGGCCAGGAATTTAATCAAGAGTTTTTCAAGTGAACAAAAAAGTTATTCAAAACAAACTTATAAGCCGACAGTTCGCGGGGCAATCCTGTGGACCCATTATGGGTTCCGATCCAAACCCAAAACATAGGTTAGTGGGACGGAAAGGCCAATTCGTAAACACGGGGATAACCCTAAAACAACATCGTTAAACTCGGGACAGCCTTCATTAACAGTTGTAGGTTGTGGACCCGCAATTCTGGTTGGGTCCTTTTGGAAATGCCAAGAGACAACCGGATACCACACGAAACTCAATCTGTTATGTGTGAGATACACTAAGGCGGCACAAGCCAGCGTTACATCGTGTCACTTTGCTTAAACTTTACGCTTATGACGTAAATTTTAATGGAATACCCAAGTTTAAAAATTCTTGACCATTTGAAAAAAAATCTGAGCGTTAGAGCTTGGTTTTCAGTTTTTGTACATATTTTAAAACTTTGAGCATATACCATAAGCCTTGCAAATTACGATTATATCCTCTTATTTATTTATTTATTTTGGTCTTAAAGGAGGCATTAAACCCTTTACAAACTAACAAAATTACTTAGAACCTAGAGGTCAACGGACCCCCTACAACGTCCTGGCTTGGCAACCGTGCTACTCTAGGGGGAGCTTGTATTTTAGCCGTTTATTTTATACATGGACGCTATACACCCAGCGTCCATGGATTTGAAACCCAGATAGTCATGGGCTGATCGGCTCAATTGGCCCTTAACGGTGTCTCAACTCTGACTCTTCTGAGTATATTTGATTTTTGTTCTCGCTCGGGTCGTAGTAGAATGGAACAAGAACATGCTATTGCTTTTTTTTTTTTTTTTGTTTAAGTCAACGAAATTGCAACAAAAACTCCACATGCAGAAAATAAATAAAATAAAATAAAATTACCCACCAGACGTTGATTTTGCCCATTTTCTCCTCGAGGGAAAAGCCACATTGTTACTGCTGTGATGATTTGCTAGGCATTTTTTGTGATTATCTCTGTGTGCGTATTTATCACTGGAGCGCAATTATTCTCACCATGAAAGTTAATAAGTTTTGAATTTAAATGAGACAAAATAGACAGCTAGGTTCAGGATCATACCACATCATCTAGCCGTGATTTGGGGATATGGGTTTTGATTTTGTGATTCGTTTCCATCAAACCTAAGCTCTACTTGTTCCCATATAATTGAGACGTCTTGTTATGTCACGTGCATGGCGAATGAGTTATTCTTGCTATTTCAGTGCCGCATGTCAGGCTATCGCTGTAAAAAGATTGGATCCGCCGTATGTTACAAATCGAGAATCAATAGGGTCAGCTTTTATGGCTTTGTAGCTCCGTCTGGCCATGTTCAGCTGACATTGGGCGAGTTCTTGTCCTTGCTCAGACAAAACATGTACACATACTGCCTCATCGTCAAAGATGATGGACCCCAACAATCAATGTATGATCAGCCCAGTCCTGGACTATGATGGTCGAACCACTGGGCCTCAAAATGGGCAAATGTGATGTGCAGTGATAATATTCGAGTCCAGGTCGATGCACTGCGTGCATGATTGGCTCGATCGGTGGTCAGAATTTATGTCGCAGCGATCTGCTTGAGAGCCCCCCCAATGTTCCGTTTTTATGCCGCACCTTTCTTTTTCATGATGAAGATGAAATTGAATCTCAGGTCTTTATCAAGATTTCTTGGATTCTAAAGAGATATATCTTGGTTACATAATTTGGAGTACGCCATGTACTTTGATTCTCGTGAAAGATTATGTCTGGTTCAGTATTCAGATTATGAACAGTACGTCTTCGGCTGCTATAGGCCTTGATTCAAATCTATGATAACAAGGACAACAAATACGTATCTTGCTTTTGCACCAGGCGCATGCCTTAACGTTAGATTCTCTATATATTCATATGTTGTGGGGTAATTGATGCTAGCCGGACAAGACTGGATGGTAGAGGAACCCCTTCAACATGGAATTGCTAGCGTGGCCTATTGTCTGTGTCTATTTGCTTTGTGGACAACAGGACAAGGAACGCAGGTACCTGTGCCACATTTTTCTGTAAGTGGCTGTGAGAGTTCGTCTGTAGTTATCTATATCTGGAGGAAAAAAGGAATAAGCAACTTTGTGCTTTCTTGGAGCATAATATGGGGAGGCGTGCGAGACCCATGCTTCGGGAAAGTGATGGGTCAATTATCCAATAAATCTAACTATTTTCACTTTCTGCCCCAATAAGTAGATCCGACTAATACATGATGAGGCTCTCTTAATGCCAAACATAGTTGGACCAAAAAAAAAAGAAAAAAAGTCAAATATTACGAAGAAACTGATAAATATATGTTTCTCATGCACGTATGTACATCTTCGCATCGTGAATACATGAAGAAGAGTGCAACTTTCCGATGTGTAGTATCTCGTGGGCAGGCTTTCAAATTCTGCTTCTCCGCACCCTCACAGCGCTCTTATTTGGTAATACTACTTTAGTTTTGTATAGAAATAATTTGTTCTATAAATAAAATGGAAACAATTTCATGGCAACGATCATACCGTACACACACACACACACACACAGAGCTAATTTTTGTTGCGTATGATTATGCATAATGTAGTATCATTCTTTCATTGACCATATATTATGGTATCATTCAACTCAGCATTTTGACAATTGGTGGCACCATGTTATCGTTCTCACAGAATCAGTGCTCGAAAAATAAATGCGACGTGACTCCATTTCTGTGAAAACTTTAGCAAGAGGAACTTTTTTGCTAGATGATAAAAATGGTCACGCAAGAAGTGAAGAATCACTCAAAGTACTCTTCGTGTTCTTTGTCTCATGCATAATTAGCTTGCAGTGAGCCATGTTATTTCTTGAGGATAATATGTAGCCCCATTTGAGCGGATAAGATGAAAAAAGCATTTCTACATTTTTCGGCTAACAATTTGATAGAATAATATGTGTGGACTAAGTTGTACGTACCCTATCATTTGGAAAAAGCTATGGCTTAGCAGGCTATCCTTAGACAGAATATCGGTGAAGCATACGTGAGAGGGCTGTCTCAATGCCGTACTGCGGTGGCATTTCTGTTCGCAATATCTAAAAAGAAGATTCAATCTTACCATCTAGGTTACAAAAGTGCTTTGCCATTTTGAACAGTGATATGATTGATTGCACTACAATTTGATGGCATGGGACGGGTGACTATGAACTCGAAATGATCCTGGCTTGAATTGCCCTGAAATTTGCTTTACCACTACAAGTTTCGCGGCAGCTTGTTTGCTTGCAATGTACTACTACACAATTGCTGCCAGTTTCTACCCTAAAATAATAAATGTTTTCACATAATAAAAAAGATAACGTGTAAATTTTACATTTTAATCCTTTAGTTTCAAATAAAATTTAATAATGCATAAAAAATAAGCATTACGATGTGTCTTATATATGTGTCATTAATTATTATATTAATTTGTTTTAGTGATTCAATTGCTCACAATGCTTCAAATATCCTGAACTTGACTAGAAACTACTTTTGCGTTGTGATTTTTTTTCAAGCTACTCAAGCGTATAACAAAGGTAATTGAGACATATGAACGTGTATTTATAGCTATCGACAGTATGCTTCATGTGGGTTTAATGCTGCACTTTCTTCATAAAACGTGGAAGGGCAATGCCGAACTCGTTCATCTCAAAGACGATGTTCTCTATTGCCGATAAGTATCACCGATTTTGGTTAAGCAAGAAGATGCGTTCCAGAGCAAACATATTTTACAAAGTGAATGAAGTTGGATTGTGGACTTTATTGTAAGTTTGACTGATGACTGTGTTGGGTTTATTGGTTTTTTTTTTATATAGATATATAATTCAAATGTTTTGAGATCATAATTTAAAAATTATTAAAGTGGGTATAAATATCTTTGGCTGAAAAACAAAAGGATGAAAATCTAAAAGGAGAGGAGAGAGCCGTAGGTTGAGGGGAAAGAAAAAAAAGGAAAAAAAAAAGGAAAGAGGGCTGTCAAAATGAAGAGATGAAAAAAAATAAGGTTTTTTGATTTTACGTTTGAATAAGATATTGATGTCTGATCACTTTGAAACTTAGATGATTGATAGATAATATTTGATTCTTATTTTTGAATGGTAGAGATTGGGTTTCAAGTATTATAAGTTCCGCTTTTCTTCAGTTTTCGTAAGTTTATATTCTGAGTAATTTTCTATATGTAGTTTTAATTAATTGTATAATTGAAAAATTGTTTGTACTCCGATCGAGCTGATTTTTTATGAGTAGTTGGAAGACACATAGATCTTATTTGTGGATGGTTGGATCGTGTTTCTGTGAACTGAAAGGGCATGTTTTCCATTCGAATCAAAACTTCTCAATTTTAATAACTCTTTATTCTTTCATATGTAGCAGAATTGGTCAACCATGTAATTGAAAGATTGTTTATAGTCCGATCGAATTGATTTTTGGTCAATAGTTGAGAGACACATAGATCTTATTTGTAGACGATTGGATTGAATTTCTGTGAACTATAAGGACAGGTTTTCCATTCGAACCGAAATCTCTTAATTCTGGTAACTCTCTTCTCTCTCATCTATGACAGAATTGGTCAACTGTGTAGATGATTATTGATCCGTTGTTCGATTGAGCTGAAATTTAGACAAGGGGATATCTAGGGGTTCATCTTGAATAGTTGGATTACTACCTTGAAATCTACTTGTTGAGTTGTAGTTGATAGCACATAATTTGCCTATCTTACTTAACTCATTAGTTTCTCATTTAGTCCAAATTAAATTTTGTTCAATTTGTTTGATATAATTGAGGTTATGCACCTCTATTATACTCACTTGATTATAATGAAATTGACATCTAATTCAGAGCATTTGTGATTTTTTTTTTTATTCGAAAAAATTTTTCACGTAAAATTGATATATTTTTTTACATAATTTATTTAAATTGTTATTTTTATTATTCAATTATCTTATCGCAGGTTCAACTAAGCAGGAGAAATTTTTTCAACTATTTATATTCTGCTGCACCCCTTCTCCCATCATACTATCCTCGTAGCTCAGGGGGGCCTCACAATAGATTAAAGGTAAATACCAAAGAATTTGGGGAGGGGTATCGAGAGATGGGGGCTCCACAGCTCCTCTTTCCCCACTTTTCTCTTCAAGTTCGCGTACCGAATTTATACTTAGAAACCTGGACTTTTATCCAACTCCAAAAGGTTGTTTTAAGCCATGGTTACTTTGGCCAAAGGTCGGGGAATGATCAGTTGTAGGCCAACGTGAACTAGCCCATCGAAATGTGATCCGCCTAATCATTTACTCTGTATACGCATGTGTATATGGGTGTGAAGAATGTCTCTTTCTTTTTTTTTTATTGGTTTTTCCTTGTATGTCAAACCCATAAAATGAGTGTCACACTTGGCTTGCCTGAATAAATTTAGAGAAATTATGTGAAAGATTAAGTTTGTAGATTAGAGAGTAAATTAAATAATAATCACTTTGTCCCGAGGTTACAAATAGCATATGATTGACCTTAAATTATTAATGTCAAATTTTATTTTCTTTGGTCCATCACATGATAGACCTAAGTACTCAGAAATTAGCGGATGTTGAGGTCCTGTTACAAGAGATGAGCTTGTTGAATTGGATTTTCAAAATGCGCTAGACCCTGAGAGGGATGAAAATTGGGCCTTGGACAGGACCTATTATATCTTATAAAATGCTTCTATTGATTAAACAAAAAAAAACAAAAAACAAAAAAAAAATTATAGACCCCATGTATTAACCAAATCGATTCGGGCGGATCTTCCTTTTAGTACCTTTTATTTTAGTACTGAAGAATCTCATGTCATATCTCATAAAATCGATATCTCAAATATTCCCCAGATTTTACTATGTCGATAATAACTTCATGGCACTTTGTATTAGATTATAGGTCTCGAGTTTAAAGACAATAGTCTCGAATCTTAAATAAATAAATAAAAGGTCAGATAGTTATAAATAGATAAAAAAAAATTAATTCTATTCATCAACGTTAAATAGTCTTTCGTAATTATATTTATTTATTTTATTTTAAAATTTATTATTAATTATATTAATGAAATTCTATATATATTTAATATTTTTCATTTATTACACTTACTTTATAACTACTCATTACTATATAAAAAATATATCTCTTTTTTACCACAATCTAATTAAATTTGTATATATAATATAAGTCTTAATTTTTCTAAACAAAATTAAAAAATTAAAATTTTTAAATATTATAATTTCTTCTCTTTTTTATAATATTTTTTAAAATTTATATTTATCAATAAATTTAATAATATATATATATATATATATATATATATATATATATATATATATATATATATATATATATATATATATATATATATATATATATATATATATATTAATATAAATTACATTTAATTAATAAATTTAATAAATTATATATATAACGAATAAAATTAATTTTTTAATTATAAAAGTAAATAAATTTAAAGTTTTTTTTTTTTAAAAGTATATTTGATTTTGATCGTGAAAATGCAGGCCGCGTTGGAGTGGCTTAACAGAACGGGTTTCGGCTCGCGCGTCTCTTGAACTCTCTAGATCTCGACCACTGCCTATGCGTGTCATGTTCAGCCAGACTTGAGCGCGACTTACTCCCGCTCTGGCTTCACGTCACATCATCAGTCTCTGCTGTAGGTGGTGTGGTCCCCACTGTCACGAAAGTTCCAGTTGTTCCACGGAGTTCCGCACGATGTGACCGCGTGCTTTGCCGTCTGATGAAGGGATTTAATTCAAGAGAGATCGCAACGGCTGCAAATCAGCAATGCGTCCCCGGGCGGTCCCACTGCGCCGCGTGAAACGGCGCCGGCGAAGCCAGACTCGCCTCTAGATCTGGTTCCAAGAAAACGAAATGACAGAAACTACCCCTGGATTTTTTTTGGCTTTCGCTTTTGGAACCTAAGATACATTAATATTTTCATTTTATTTTTCTAGTAACAGAAATTTACTATTTAAATATTATTAATTACAAATAAATTTTATACACATTTGACCTCTGTGTTAAAAAGTTAAAACTCAACACTATAACTTTAACATAAATTCTGAGATAAATAAAAATAAAAATATTTATATTCAAACTAATAATATATATATATAATTATTAATCAAGCTATTACTTTAAATGAGGTGAATTACTTCATTCTTGGACAGTGCTGGGTTGCATTAATTTCTTGATTTAACAAATCAATAGCTTACATATTACAAGTTAACTAGTCATGTGCTAATAACACAATTGTTGACACGTATTTATACCATAGTTTTTCCAAAAGTTAATGGGATATATAGGCTGGTTATCCTAATGTTTTTTTACTACGTTTTTATTTTATTTTATAAATAGATTTTAATTGGAATTCGAGCTGTAACCTAAAGAGGTATCTAGAGTACCGTTAAGTTGAAGTTTATTAGTAATTTGGACGATTTTCTCCCGCACTTTCTTATTTACCAACAAGCACGAACTTGATCATCTCTAGCAGTCTAATTCGCATTGGAGGTTTGCAAAGGTGCACACCCCTAAAAAGAATATATGCACATGTGTGGCTCAAACGATCGCCTGTTTTTCGGCCAAAAGCAAGGGACTCGTTGATTATACTTCACCCATCAGTCGGTGTCAAGCCCGGCCATGGGATCAACCATTGTACCTGCTTTCAAAATTCACCACAAGGGTCCATTTCGCCGTGCCCATCGTGACCAGTTGGGGGTCGTGAAATGTACCATAGGCTTGGTTGGGTTCGGAAGTTATAAATAACTTTGTAGCCTTCAATTCAGGCAATGTTTGAGTATGGATTTGTTTCAAACTATAATTACGTCACAACTCGATTAAAGCTAATGGGTCGATGAACAAAAGGCCTCGTGTGTTGTGATTTGTGACTCTTACCGAACTATTTGTCTTCCATTCAGTTCTCTGGTTTGGAACTAAAGTTTAGCCTAATTAGTAATGTTTGGAGCTCTTCGCTTTATAAACTCTCACTTTTCACCTATCAAAAACAATACAAAATGTTTCTTTTTTAATGGCACTTTGTTTTTTATTATAATATAAAATAAGTAAAATTTTATCGTCTTCATAACTTTTAAGCAAAATTCTTATTCTATTAATAATTCTTTTATATGATTCCAAATTTGAAAGAATGAAAATTTTTATTAATTATTAATTACACTTTAATTGAAAATGAGAAAGAGATAGATAATATAATTTTCTGGGTTTTGATCCTTTAATCAAGCTTTAAAAATAAAAATTATACTACACCTAACAAGAAACACAAACACATGCATCTTAAGGCAGGTTTGAATTGAGTTGAGTGTGCCTGAATCCAAATCCAACGCAAACACAACTTGGGCTCCATTTTTACGGACATATTCAGTCCAGTCAGTCTAAACTCATCCTAAATCTTAACCAAAAGAATCAAGCAGGAGAAATTTGATTTTGTGCTAACGCCACCTAACACATATTTACAATGGCCTTCTTAACGTGCTCAAGTTGTGTACCGAGGAACACATGATCCCTACGAATCTCCGATGTGCCCTCTGCATCAATCGCCTCGTCTTCCACTATCATCGAAGAGAAAGAAACGTATCAGCGAGTAACATTGGTTGAAATGGGTGTTTAGTATTCTTATTTATATATATATATGTGTGTGTATGTGTGTATAAAATGCACATAAATTTATATTATATAAATTTATTTAATTATTTTTTATTTTAGTGAAATTTTATTTAAAATTTTTATTTTTTTATTTGTATTTAAAATTTGAAATTAAATTAATTTAATTCACGTCTTCAAAAAATTAAATTAAAAAATCTCGTTAGTTAAACGTGGAGATTAAGGAACTACAGATGTCACGCTCACGCATCGTGGCCTTTTCCTATTATGGGAGATTATGCCCTTTTTTGGGTTGCCAGGAGCCGACTTAATTATAGGCAGAGTAGTATTCCCTACGTAACACTAATTGTGGTGTATGGATGTATGAAGGGAAGCATCTAATTTCACGAAGGAGATGGCTTCGTCCAAGAAAATTATTTCCCGCATAAGCTTCAGCCAGCTCCGAGTAGTTTAGTGAGTACTGCCTAGTTTTAAGTAATTGGGTGGTATTTTGCTATTATCTCGTAAGGCATGAAATGAATACTTTCAGAATAATAATCCATTGAATTTCTGAGCCTCCGATGGATTTTAAAAGGAAGGACTAATTCCTGCTTACCATAACAGAAGCTTTAAAAATACTTGTGTTGTTTAATCAAGCTACGAAGAATCATTTTGTGCAAATTATCTCGGGAACAAGTGTTCATCATGGTGATCATCATCCTTTTTTAAGGAATTAAAAAACCGAAATACTGCAAACTGGAACGTCCACTCCAATTACAAATACTGTAATTTGACTTTCCTAGGCCTTTTTTTGCTTTTTTTTTTTTTTGTCTTTTTCTCACCTTTACTCTGCTTTCTTTATTAAACTTGTCCAATCCTCCTCAAAGGGCTATCTTAATTTGTCTCTATTTATTGCTTTCTCTATATAAACACCAGCTCTCTTCAATCTTTCCACTGACTATATTTCATTCACAAAGAGTACATCGGCAGTCATTCCTTTCACTTCCCCAAACCAAGTTATTGCAAATTTGCAATACCACAAAAGCAAAGGGAGAGAGAGAGAGAGAGAGAGAGAGAAGCACATTGTATGGAGATTGTTTCGCTTTTGATCTACGTATGCATCTCGCTATCTATTCTTTTCTCTTACCCATTCATAAAGAATCAAAAGAGGGTAACTAGAAAAGGAGCCAAGCTGCCTCCCGGTTCAATGGGTTGGCCTTATGTAGGTGAAACCCTCCAACTATACTCTCAGGATCCAAACGTCTTCTTTGCAGCTAAGCAGAAAAGGTTATAACGAATATATGAGCTTTTCCAGTCTCATTCAAGATCCCCTTTCCGTGGATTTGAGCTCCTAACCATTGATGATGTCATTTCCTTCTATGTCCTTTTTTTCTTTCAGGTACGGGGAAATTTTCAAAACCCACATTCTTAGATGCCCTTCTGTTACGTTGGCTAGCCCAGAGGCTACAAGGTTTGTGCTTGTGACACATGCTCACTTGTTCAAGCCTACGTATCCCAAAAGCAAAGAAAAACTGATTGGGCCTTCGGCACTCTTCTTTCACCAAGGGGACTACCACAATGACCTCAGAAAGTTGGTCCAAAGTTCATTATATCCAGAAACAATCCGGAAACTAATTCCTGATATAGAATCCAAGGCAATTTCTGCCTTGGAATCAGTAGCCAATGGGCGCATCGTCAACACTTTTCAGAAGATGAAGAAGGTTAGTTCTCAACGAAAAAGACGCTATAGCGCATGTGAAGCTCGTGTCATAACTCAATTGTCCTAGCCAGATGGGGGTTGTAACTTTTTTGTCTCGTTCGCTACTTTCTTTCATCACACGGGCTCCTTTCCCTTGAGATTTTTGTTTCTATTTATTTGCTTTTTCTTTAATTGGCTCCTGATCAATGAGTCCACAAACTTTTTGTTTCTAATGATTATTGATTACCTTCGGTATACTGCGCAGTATTCTTTTGTTGTCGGCATTCTTGCCATCTTTGGCCGCTTAGACGAGCACTACAAGGAGCTGCTTGGTGAGAACTACAGTATGGTAGACAAGGGTTACAATTCATTCCCAACAAAGATTCCAGGAACAGCTTATCACAAGGCTCTCTCTGTACGAAGCATCTTATTCTTGTCTCTTACTGCAGTAAAATCCGCTAATAATGCATAGTATTTTATTAAAGGCATGTAAAGTTGACCCTTTCTGTCTTTTCCTCTTTCCTTTTTAAAAATTATTTTAAGGCAAGGAAAAAGCTGAATCAAATCCTAAGTGAAATCATCTGTGAGAGGAAAGAGAAAAGGCTGGAAGAAAAGGATCTCTTGGGTTATCTTTTGAACTTCAAAAATGGTAAGGGGCAAGTTTTAGCTGAAGATCAGATTGCGGATAACATTATAGGAGTGCTTTTTGCTGCTCAGGACACAACAGCTAGTGCTCTAACATGGATTCTGAAGTACCTCCATGATAACCCAAAACTCCTAGAAGCTGTGAAGGTGAGAATCATCACATTATGAAAAGAGTAAAAACAATGGTTAAATTCCTTCATGCTGAGATTTCAGTGTGTACGTCACAGGCAGAGCAAATGGCAATATATGAATCAAATGATGGAGGAAAGAAGGCCCTGACATGGACACATACAAGGAATATGCCACTTACATACAGGGTAAGTACTCCCAAAACATTATCTTAGGGCCTTCTTTGTTTTACTGGTTCAAGAAAGGTCGTGCCAACAGAAATTCGGAGGGAAAAAAAATATATAACTTGCAGGTTATATTAGAGACATTAAGGATGTCAAGCGTCGTGTCTTTCACCTTCAGGGAAGCAGTAGTTGATGTTGAATACAAGGGTCAGGACATCAACCAGAAATTCTATGTCTTTGATGGTATATTGTTCAAAAGGCCGAAATTCTAATGTGTAATGTTTTATTTTGAAATCCGACAGGGTACCTAATACCGAAGGGGTGGAAAGTGATGCCATTGTTCAGGAACATTCATCACAATCCGGAATTCTTTTCCGATCCCAACATTTTCGACCCATCTCGGTTTGAGGCATGTGATAAACCCCATTACCATAAGTAACTTTGTTGCATGAAGTCCACAGAAAGATTAAAAGTAGTGAATTTCATTTTGATCTATATATGCATGGTCCTGTTTTTGGGGTGACTGCAGGTAGCTCCAAAACCCAACACATTTATGCCATTTGGCAATGGAGAGCACGCTTGCCCCGGCAATGAACTTGCCAAGCTGGAGATGCTCATCTTTATCCATCATCTGGTAACCAAATACAGGTACCTTATGGATACACTTGCACATTATGTACAACACTAAGTAATATTACTGTGGACAAAATAATTTCAAGCACATAATATTTTAACAAGGACTCTTTCTATTGTTGTTTGCTGAACTCCTGCTCATAGGTGGAAAGTTGTGGGATCACATAATAATGGGATTCAGTATGGCCCATTTCCTGTACCCAAACAAGGGCTCCTAGCCAGATATTGGAAAGAATCTCCCAGTCCCAAATACGACGTGCACCCTTAAATCAAGAAGAAGGGTTCCCTTCAATTCATAATTTAGTCCAGTCTCTTTCCCCAATTTCAGCCCCCAACGTTTTAGTCATGGGTGTCACTGTCTATTGTATTACCTAATGTCATTTTTAGAGCTATCTAGTATCTATAATTCTGATCTCTTAATTATGCACTAATTAGCAGATGCAAATGTAATCCTTCTTTAACTCTATGCCTAGCTTTATAGCATAGTAACCCTGATTTTTAAACTTGCAATAAATATTCTATAATAAGATCTTCTGGATATATGTGTGTGTGTGTGTGTGTGTGTGTGTGTGTGTGTGTATTTTCTGCACCACCACATGCTAATCATCTTGCATAAAACATTTTTAGGCGAACCAGGTGTGTTTTGTGCCTATATTCATGTACTGAATAACTGAGAAATTATGATAAATATGAATATGATCTCATAAAGTTTTGGCCGATGTTAGCCCTTAATCGGAGGTAACCCTCTTCACACCGGCGAAAATTTGGTTGTACAAGCATCAATGTAGAGAAAATACCGCGATTCAAGCTACCAGTTTTAAAGGGCTGAAAGCTATCGTAACATTGCCGATGGCTACGTGTAGGGTCTTTCATGGGGGCTACTAAAATCATTTAACAAAGTAAACGGGTTGTGGGGCTTGACCTGTAAAAGAAGGACAATGGACTAAACTAGAAACCTCTTTTGTATGGTCACCGAGCTAGCATGCCCAATGGCCAATACTTGTCCTGAGGATGCCAGCGGGATGTAACTTTCAGGACTTGTAATACCACGCAATTCCATGGCATGGTAATGAAACAGCGATGAGGCGATTCGCCAGGTAAATCACCGCCTTGAATTGTTTTCCAGCGATCACGGTGAGCAAGAGACCATTCCAACAACAATAATGACAAACAACTGTAACAAGGATTTTTTCTCAGATATGAAAATGACTTCCAGAACGTTTGAGAAGTTTGACAAGACAGCGTGCGAGAATGGAAAGTAATAGTGGATCTGATTCTTATCTGAATTTTTCTGAATGCAATTGAAACTTCTTTGATTCTTCTCAAAGGTTCCACTAAAGGGATTGGACCACACGATGTATAGTCTTGTCACAAATTCAATGCGTTTTTCTTGGTATTAATTTTAGTTTGGGTCTTACTCGTTCTTACAAAAATAATAATTTATATCAAATATACATTATTAAATTTTAAATTTATTAATATTAAAATTAAATATAAAAAAATATTTAAACTTAATTATGAGATAATGAATTTTTTTATAAAATAATTAAATAAAAATGTCAACGGAATAATTTTAAACTCTGGTACACAAGTACAACATATTTATCAAATATTTTTTTCAAAAAAAAAATGGGGGAAAAAAAAAGAAAGATGAAGAGCCTATTCAGTCCCGTAAGCACAGAATGTGCCGTTTGCTTAGCCCACGAAGCCGAAAGGCTCAAAAAAAAAAAACAAAAAAAGGAAAATGTCTGGTCCAGTTGCAACAGACCTACCGTTGGCCCGGAATCAGGCGCTCAAGCGTAACGGGCCACAAGAAATTAATTTCTTTTACTTTTAATTCCAATTCTAGACCATTGTACTCTCGGCATTTTGGGCTTGAAAAATCTTTGTTGCCGGGGCTCCCGGATCCATTTTTAGGCCCGACTGACTCCGAAATCAATTTTGCTTGAAACATGCCTTCGTAATTCTGATTAAAAAAACAAAAAAAACAAAAACAAAAACAAGAGCTCTTCAACAGAAAATTTAGTAAAATGTTTGAGAACTTAGAGTTATCTAAATTAGTAAAAACCCATGTGTCAGTGATTATTTATTTATTTTTTAATTATCATATCCAGATGTTAGTGAGTTAGTTTTAGTAGACGGAACTAACATAAAAATAAACACTGTTTGATATAGAATAAAAATGTTGGTATGCATGTGAGTTAGTTTTAGTTAGAAAGCTTAGGAATACTATAATAATTACTTATTTTTTGCAATGTCCCAAAAATTGATAGCAAACAGTCAAACACTGTTTGATACAGCCCATCTCAGAAAAAATAAAAAATAAAATTAAAAAAAAAAGAAAAAAGAAAAAAGTCAGTAAAATGAGGGATACACAACAAATGTTAAAACTTACAAGTACTGTAATGTCGAAAAAAAACAAAATAAATAAATCATATGACAATAATAATAATTGGAGGTAGGCCTAAATTAAAGAGGCAAATGGGACCCCCACACAGTAGCCGTTGCTCTAAGCTGAAAAGACCAGAAACCCCTTGCGGGAAAAATTACATGCACCGGTGTGTACAGTACAAGCAGGGTTTCGGCCGTTTGAATCGCAACACAAATTCTCCAGTTTACCCTAATCAATGAGAGACAGGTGGACTCGTTTGTACCGAATCATTATGGGCTATCCTTCCTCCCCTCCCCCCCCCCACCACGCCGCCACCGAGCGCCCAAGAAAGATTCGCGTCAATAAATACCCAATACAAAGAATAAATATAATTCTCTCTGTCGCCGTCCATCTCGCTTGCCCCGAAAAACAAACACACACTCTCTCTCTCTCTCTCTCTCTCTTTCTCTGTGTGAAGTATTGCAGGAAACGAGTCGGTTAGGTCAAGATATAGATCTCTGTAGCTTTCAGGAGAGGGAATGTGAATGCGCGCGAGTAATTGGTTCGAGTTTTACGGCGCCGTTTCTATTTATTTATTTATTTTAATATTTTTCTGTGCTGAGAAGTTGGAGCCACGGCGGATTTGCGGATCCCGCTGAACGATCGATCGACGTTTCGCTTTTCCAAGTTCGGCTCGATAGTCTTCCTTCTTCTCTATGCGTAATGGAATCGATCTTGAGCTTTAATGGCCTGCCGGACCCGTTGCATTTCCTCCTCGCGTTCTACTTCGCTTTCGGTTTTGTTGCCGCTAGGTTTCTCTTGGACCGATTCGTCTTTCGTGTACGGTTTCTCTCTTTTTTTTATTTCTTTATTCGCACTCCGTTCTTTTTGTGGATTTAATGTGGTTTCTTTAATTTTTTTTTTCCTTTTTTTTATTGTTTGGTATTTGAGATTGTCTGTTTGGTAAAACCGTAAAGGGATTTCATAGTTGTAAGGTTCTAGTGCGAGGAGGTTCTTTAAGGAAGAAAGAAAGAAAGAAAAGAAAGTTCAAGATTTAGATATGCGTGCAATTGGAGAGCACATTGGCAAATTTAATTGGCCCTAGAAGCGGTTGGTTTATTAAAGAATTAGTTCTTTAATCTGAATTGCTTACTTCCTGTATCCGATTGGAGAAAGAAAGACTTCTTGACATAAGCAGGAAATGTGCTTGGTTATGTTTCACTTTCTTATCTTATATTCACTGCTTATTTGTGAAATCTTCAATTTAATTTGAGGATAGTTGTTGCATTTCGCACTGTTGGTAGCATAGATGTTGTAAGGTGCTTGGGTTATTGTTAACGAATCTTGGCTAACAAATGGAAAGAATATCGCCGCCTAAGTTTTTGAAGCTTGAAGGAGAAGTTATTTTTTTGTTAATGGCTTAAGAACAAAGTGTTGAACCCCTGGAGAACTTGTTATGAAAATTTTCATGCCCATAAGCTAAAACAACTGATTTTGATTGTGAGAATTGATCAATATCATTAACAATTAGATGTTGACAAATTTTTTTTCTGATTATTCAATGCACCAGTTGTTGTGTGGGGGTCTGACTGTTCAATCAGCGTTCTTGTTTCTTTCCTTATATGGAAAACTATATATGAGTGGTTGTTTTTTTAAAATTTTTATTCATATCTTTTTGACAAATTGTTCACATCTTTACAGAGGCTAGCCATATGGTTGGTGCCTACCCATCCCACTCGATATGAGACTACACGGGCAACAATCGCAAAATGCTCAGAGTCTATGTGGAAACTATTGTACTATGGTGCCGTAGAAATGTCTGTTCTGAAAATTACATACAATGAACCATGGTTCAGAGATACAAGTGCATACTTCAAAGGATGGCCAGATCAAGAATTGAAGTGAGTTTTTGTTTAATATGCTAGGAATCTGCAGTAACTGCACATAGTTGCTTATATGTTAATTAATTGATAGGAATGCATTGTCTTAAATGAGTTCTTGAGTACGATTTTGTGAATGCTCGGGGTTACATGACGAGCTTTTCTCTCATTGGTGTCTGTTTTCAGGCCAGATAGTTGCTTCTTAAGCAAAAAGGGCCATATCAACCACTGAACCAATCTCTGTATTTGTTTTCAGGCTTCCCTTGAAGCTTGTCTACATGTGCCAATGTGGGTTTTACATATACAGTATTGCGGCGCTCCTTATGTGGGAAACTAGAAGGAAGGACTTTTCTGTAATGATGTCTCATCATGTTATCACAGTTATACTGATTGGATACTCATACATTATGCGGTAAACCTCAACCCAATGGTTCCTGCCTTCTAGATCACCATTTCAGTCTTCTGTGTTTGGCCATCTGTATCTCTCTCTCTCTGTTTTTTTTTTAATTTTTTGCCAAGTAACACAACTTATAGGTGTGCCTTCGAATATCATATCATTTTTCAGTTTTTGTTTAATGATGGCATTGTAAAAGCATCTTGTTAGCCACAATTTTCATACTAATGTGTTTCTTTTTGTGAAAAAAATAAATTGGAAATCAAGAAAAATTTGCCTGTATGGCCCTCACTTGGTTTCTCTATAAGTGTACCATTTCACAATTCTTGGTTGGATTTATCTTTTGAGAGAAGAGCTAATGAACTTACCATTTCAGGTTTTTCCAGATAGGTTCAATTGTCCTGGCCCTGCATGATGCAAGTGACGTATTCATGGAAGCTGCTAAAATTTTTAAATATTCTGGATTTGAGCTAGGAGCAAGCATTTTCTTTGGCTTGTTTGCCATCTCATGGCTCATGCTACGACTAATATTCTTTCCCTTTTGGATTATCAAATCTACAAGGTTTCTTCTGATTGTAAATTTTTCACTCTTTCTCCATTTGGCATATGATGTTTGGGATCATTTAATTTTTTCTTGTGTTTTTTCATATTCCAGTGTTGATCTTCTGGAGGTCTTGGATGCATCAAAGGTCTATTTTAGATCAGTGTACTATGTTTTCAACACAATGCTGCTGATGCTACTTGTATTCCACATATACTGGTGGTTTCTGATATGCTCTATGATACTGAGACAACTGCGAAATAGAGGAAGAGTTGGGGAGGATGTAAGATCTGGTAAGCATGTTAATGCTTCGGCTGTATGCTTAAGATCATCTTGTGCTATGTAATAGGAGTTCCTTACTGCAAAGTTGTGGCTATATCAGTAAGACTGCATCCACATAGGCTGCCTATAGCTGTTCTTTTTTGTCACCCAAGATTTGAATTGCTCGTATTCTTTTTCTACTTCTACCTTTTGCATCATCATCATCATCGTGCTTATCATCATTTTATGCAGCATTCTTCGATAACGTCAGCAATTTGTAGAATTTATTTCATGGAACTGCTAGAATCTGACTTGTATGTATAGTAACATTGTATATTGTTCTGAGCAATTTCATTTTATCATCTGGAATTTCATCTATTGGCATAGAAGTCATTTCATCTCCTTCATTTTCTGCAGATTCCGAAGATGAGTAGGTGAAAGATTTTGTACAACTTTTTGTTCTCTCTGCCGGCTCGCAGGATATCTTTAGCATGACTTGTAGGATTTTCTCCTCACTTAATTGGCCATTTCCAGTTAGGTGAATATTTGTTACATTTGAAGTTATGATCAATTTTTCTTCATGTAGATATAAGGAGATAGGGCCGTCAAGCATTTTGCACGTAAAAATAATACGCAGTCCCTGTATACTTGTTTTTGATAAAACCCTTGTGGGAGAATGATCCATACAGACGTGGCATGGAACGGGAGAGTACAGCTCGTATACAAATTTTTGGTGTTGTAATTTAAGACAGCAGCAATGTCATTTAGCCTGTAAGCAACTCAATCCTTTATGGCTTATATTGGCTTGATTGCTACCTCTGGAATCTAGAGAATTTCCTTGTTTCGTTTAATCTACAGAAGTGTAATTTGTGGTAGTAACTGACTACTAATGATTGCACATGTAAGTATCCCTTCTTACGAACTTGTACAATTCTCTGTAGAGACTGTACCTACCAACGGTTTATTCGGTAATGTGGGCCCTCAAAATGATTCCGCACGACACATTCCATTGCATTGCATTCAATCTGTGAATTCACGGCTTTCCTTATGGAATGGTTGTTTAGAGTAATTTGCAAAATGCTTGGGTAAAGCTTTCCCCGCTTATCTTTCTCTTGCGTGTTTCTGGGTTATAAGCGTGTCCTCTGTTCCCTAACGTTATTGGACGAGGATGTCATGATAGACTGGTGAATCCTTAGCTCCATTTTTTTTTTATTAAATTTTCGCTCTTTTCTGATTCAAATCTCTTTGTTTCTTGACCAACTCTGGCGTCGTGTCAGATTTTCCTTGGAAGATAAAACGTCTTCCTCTATTGAAACGAGGACTTCCGGGGCCAACTCAGAGTAGGAGTTGAGACTGGACTAGTGTTCTTTCTTGGCAAGCAATAGAGCACCCTGTTATCAAACGGTGAAAAAGGATCAAATTTCTTGTTTATCGGGACCTTTTCTTATCATCATATTCTAGCTGAAAAATTTTGCTTTCAACAAGTATCTGCTGATTAAAACGAAATATTGAAAGAGTTGCAGATACAGTCGGAATTGATGGGTGCGACTAAACCAAAAGCAAGGTCAGGACGGCAGGGAATTTGGCTGGGGCATGTTTGCCCCCTCTGGTTCCATTTATTCCCACTTCTTCACAAACCACAGCACCCATCGTATCGATTTATGGTGCGTCGGTCTCTATTCCCACGTTATGATTTTCCGGCATAGTCATCAGACACACCGCATGGCTTCTGTTGTTACCTGACTTGGTGAAGAACAGAACTTCTTGTGTCTGGTCAGCGCATTAAAGTCCTGCTTAGCCTCGTCAAGCCCTTATACTCCTAAGATAAAAGGCTGAGGTTGTAATTTAAAATGAGAGTGTAAAATTTATTAAAAAAAACATTTAACTAATGGCCAATAAGTCTTTTAATAAATAAAAAATTTTACTTAAATATTAAAGTTTAGAAGATTTTTAATTAGACTTTTTTAACAAATGAGCCAACTTAATATATAAGAGAAAATTTTTAAGTGAAATTTAAATGAAATAAAGAGAATATATAATTTAAAATAATAATTTTTTATACTCACAAAAAAATAAATAACTATAAAATTACCTAAATTTTAATTATATTGAGAATTTTTCATGTTTTATTGAGTAATTAAATAAATTTTTTTTAAAATTTATATTTTTTTTACCAAAAAATATAAAATATGCAGCAAGAATAACATTGTGTAATAAAGTGTAAAAAAAAAAAGCAATAACTAGGAAATATGTATTGCACATTTTGTCATCTTTATGGTACATATTGTAATTTTTGGCAAAATCTTCGATCCTGCTAACATTTATGTAAATATTATTCCATATCCCAAAAAAAAAAGTGCCAGCTCAGCAATTTCCTAAATTAGAAAATATTTAATACAAGAATAGTTTTTTTTTCCTTTCATATTGTTAAGATTTGATTATGATTTTTAAAAGAAAAGTGTTGTTTTTAATACTTATTTTATAATTATCTTCAATCTCCTTTATATATTACCAGAACTTAACGGTCGAGAAATGGGACCCACATCTCTTAGTCAAACAAAAAGACGTGAAAGCCCTTGCGGCAAATATTACGTGCACCAGTATGTACAGTACAAACAAAAAGATAGAACGCTTCGTTTCTTAAAGAACAAAAACCGAAAAAAAAAAAATCCCCGCCCTCTCCATCTCCATTCCTTTGAAAGTTTCTTTCTCAGGGAGAAAATGCAAGAAACCAATCGATTAGGTTAAGTTTTAGATCTCCGTAGCTTTTCGGAGAAAGTCAGTGATTTTGAGTCTTCTGGCGCCATTTCTTCTTCTCTGTGATGGCACAATGGAATTCATCTTGAGCTTCGATGGCCCACCGCACCTCATGGCATTTTACTCCTCGCGTTCTACTCGGCTTCCGGTTTCTCTTGGACCGATTCGTCGGTCGAGTATGGTTTCTTTTTCTTCATTTCTTTGTCTCATTCCGTACTCTCGTGGATTTAATGTGCTTTCTTTATTTTTTTTTTTCCTTTCTTTCTTTCTTCTGTCAAAATTCCCTTAGCTTCATTTTACACTTTAAATTTGTCAATCTAACCGTTCACACAACCGTCAAAAGCTTTTGCCCGCCCAAAAACTTTTACAACGTGAACTTGATGTAACCGTCGCAACCTACCGTTCGCACAACTGTTCAAAAAATTTTACAGTATGAACTTAATGTAGCCACTACAATTTACCGCTCACACAACCATCCAAAACTTTTACAATGTGAATTTGATATAGCCATAGTAACCTACCATTCATACAATCATCCAAAGATTTTATAAACTATTTATCTCCTTCTTTTATAATATAAATACTTGTAAATTATATAACAAAGAAAAAAGAGAGAGTAAGATAGTGTAATGTGATCTATGTAAAAAAACTTATAGAGGTTAAAACCTCTGAATATAAAGATTTGTTACTCCTGTAAATAAATATAAAACCTCTGAAGTAAATCTTTGTGTTCTTATATTTGTATTGTGTGTTAGATCCTAACATCTTCTTCTTCCTTTTGCTGTTCGAGACGACTGTTTGGACGTCGGCTGGAAAGCTTGGATCTAAAACCGTACGAAAAAAGGATTTATAGTTGTAAAGTTTCATTACGATGAGGTTCTTGAAGAAAGGAAGAAACGAAGAGAAGTTCAAGATTTGATGTGGCTTACTTCTTGCATCCCATCGGAGAAAGAAAGACTTTTGGCAATTTCTTTTCTTTTTTCTGATTATTCGATGGAAAACGATTTACGAATAATTGTTTCTTTTTATTCATATCTTTTTGACAAATTGTTCACATCTTTCCATAGGCTAGCCAAACGGTTGAAGCAGTTTATTGAAAAAAAGAAAGATAGAGAGAGAGAAATCATGAAAATTTTGCCCTGGCGGTCCTCACTCAGTTTCTTTATAAGCGTAACATTTCACAATTCTTGGTTGGATATATCTTTTGAGAGAAGAACTAATGAACTTACCATTTCAGATTTTTTCCGGGCGGGTATAGTTGTCCTGCCCCTGAACGAGGCATCTGAGATATTAATGGAAGCTGCCGAAGTTTTCAAGAATTGTGGAAATGCGCTTTCAGCAAGCATTTTCTTTAGCTTGCTTCCCATCTCATGTCTCGTGCTACGACTAATATCCTTCCCCTTGTGGATTATCAAATCTCTGAGGTTTCTTCTCATTCTAAAACATTCACTCTTTTCTGCATTCGGCATATGATGTTCGAGATTATTTAATCTTTTCTTGTGTTTTTTTTCCTATTCCAGTGTTGATGTTCTGAAGTTCTGGGATGCATCAAATGCCCATGATATATCACTGTCCGGTGCTTTCATTACATTGGTGCTGATGTTGCTTGGATTCCGTGTATACTGGTGGTTTCAGGAATGCTCTGGGCAAAGGAGAAAACAGGGAAATAGAGGAAGAGTTGGAGAGGGTATAAGATCTGGTAAGCATGTTAATGCTTCAGCCGTATGCCTAAGATCATCTTGTTCTGTACAATTTTATTCTATCGTCTGGACTTTCATCTATTAGTATAGAATTGTAAGTCATTTACTGATCTTAATTTTCTGCTGGTGCCGAAGATGAACAGGCGAAAGATTTTTTACAACTTTTTGTTCTCTCCGCTGGCTCTCAGGATATCATTTGCATGACTGGTAGGATATTTTCCTCGCTCAATTGGCCATTTCCAGTTAGGTGAATGTTTGTTACATTACAATTTTTGATCAAATTTCCTCCATGTAGATGTAAGGAGATGGGGCTACTTCTCTGGCTTTGGAAAATCATTCGTTAATTGGTAGCAAACTTCTCTGGCTTTCCTCGGGAGCCGAGGTAGTACTTACCAACTCTTTGGTGCTGTAGCATTTCCACCTTGGAATTAGACCTTCCCGTCTATTGCATTCAGCCAATAACGCTACAAGACCAGCGGTGGTTCAGAATGGCTGTATACACGGCAAGCCGTGCAGAGCGACAAGAAGAACAACCAGTCATGGGTTGGCGGGAACGAGGACTCGACTATTGTTGTTTCTTGGTAACTAATGGAGGAAACTTTTATCAAACGGTGAAAAGGGAATCAAACTTGTTGATTAAGAAACCAATCTAGATCATCGGGACTTTGGGTTATCATCATCCATCATTCCCGCTTGTTCACACACCACAGACCATATATCGTTTCTAGTTATGGTGCTTCGGTCTGACGATTGTTTGACCTCGTGGAGAACAGCAGCAGTTTTTGACCTGGGCTTACGTCTGGTCAGCGCATTAAAGTCCTGCTTACGGCTTGCATTATCCATCTAGTATTAAAATAGGTAAATGTTTATGGCCTCACGATTTGGCCCCAGTTGTTCCCCAAGAGAGAAAATAAAAAATATATATATAAAAAAAAGGCTTGAGAATGTTTTGATCGTGCATCTTATTTAATAAAAAAATAATATTTTGAATTTTTTTTATAAAATTTATTTTTTAACCTACTATTATTATTAAATGTGCAACTAATAATCAACAGACGATGCTGTGATGCCAACGTCTTGTCTCGTTTTTCTTTTGGTCAAATCGTTATGTAAAATTTAGAAATTTATATTTTAAATAAAAATAATTGTATTAACATTTAATAAATAATAAAATTTATATTTAGTAAAAACATATTATAACTTAAATTTACATTTTAAAAATATAATATTTTAATATAATAAAAATACATTACAGTTTAATAATTTTTTTAAGATGATAATTTTTGTTATTAAGTAAAATAATCATAATTTTTATATTATAAATAATTAATTATATTTATAAAAAAAAAACAAAATTTTGATGATAGCAAAGTTTGAAAACTATGACAGCAAAATTGAGTCGCAACTCGGGAGGGACACCCTGGAACTCGAAGGCAAAAGCAATCTTGGCGGAGCGTGTTAGGACAAGGATTTCCTACCCAATTCGTGTCATTTGTAAAATTGTTCACATCGTTTCCGGTTGGGTTTGCGGAGAACCGACCAAAGTATTTTTGACTCTGACTCTTCGTGAAGTCCCGAGTATCGCGTCGGTTTCACCTTATTCCCTTCCCGTCACGTCTGAAGTCAGCAGATGTGAAGTTCATGCAGCGGGGCCCTAATTGGATATATAACCCCATAATTAAATTGCATAATAAAGCAGATTAATTATCAAAACAAAGAATTGATAATTGGATATATAACCCCATAATTAAATTGCATAATAAAGCAGATTAATTATCAAAACAAAGAATTGAAAAAATATGAATTGCAGATAAATATATAATGTTCAGTTGAACTCTTTAATAATGCATATATATGTGTGTGTGTGTGTGTGTTTAATAGTTGAATTCGAGCGAGCGTATATCCCTGGATAACATTAGAGTGTGATGGAATTTAACATAAAGAAAAAGACGATGACTCGATGGCCCCCACCGACGATGTGCCCCCTCCCCCCCCCGGACGTACTTTTATACTGCGTGTGCGAACGGTGTTCCAGCTGGCAATAATATGCCACGTCACCCATCCCGAAGGGTATAAATAAAGTCCCGGCGAAAATTGACCAGGCCCCCGATGCAACCGAGCGAAATCGCCTCCACTGCTATATATACTCTGCTCCCAGCAAAGCCGGCGACTCGGTACTCATGCAGAAGCTTTCAAGGCTACCCGGAGTCACCGGAGCTCCGCCTACTGAGGTTTCACCACTGCCAACATCGCCGCCAGTTTTCAAACCACGATTGGGCGGAGAGCAAGAACTGGCCGTCATGGTTGCCGCCCTGAGAGACGTAGTCTCTGGAACTTCCACCGCAATTGATTTCTGTGGAGAATTGCTTCACTCTCAATTTCCGCAAGCATCCCAATCAGACACCGCCGGCGCCGCCAGTGTTATCGCCGGCTTCGGCAACACGACGGCATTGCAGCTGCTGTCCGGTTCTGAAATGTGCAGCGTGTGCAAGATCGAGGGGTGCATAGGATGCAATTATTTCCCGGAAGAAAAGCACGACGACAAGAAAGGAAAAGGAAAAAGAGTGAAGAAGAATTACAGGGGAGTAAGGCAGAGGCCGTGGGGGAAATGGGCGGCAGAGATCAGGGATCCGCACAGGGCCACAAGCGTGTGGCTGGGGACATTCAACACGGCGGAGGAGGCAGCCAGAGCGTATGACAAGGCCGCGATAGGTTTCAGGGGAGCAAGAGCCAAGCTCAATTTCCCATTTCCGGAAAGCAACAGTAGTGCTGCTGCACATGATCAGAATAGCTCTCCTGTAGCCCAAGTGCAGCAAGAAAATGGAAACGAGAATTGGAGCGGAGACTAAGGAAAGCGAATTCTGGGAAAAAGATTGATGGCAGTGAGATTGATCAGTGGATGATGATGATGACCTCGGGTTTTGGTGGCGACTCATCGGATTCTGCTGGCACTGCCTTTGGCTCCGCTGCTGGGCATCAATGACAGCTTCTTTATTTCAAGACCCATTGTGTGTGTAGTAATTAGGGAACGGTAATTCATGTTATGTGTTCTTTTTTCTTTCTCTTCTTTCAACTTCCCATACGATTCTTTCTTTCTTTCTATCTTTTTTTTTTCATTAAAATAGGGTCACATGACTAACGAATTTTGAAGAAGATTAGTCCTTGATCGTGAATCATCGGGGTGAAGTTGGATTGAGGAGGGCCCGGATGTTCGGTTAATGGTGCTGAATAACACTCCAATAATTAAATTAACAAAAAGTATAATCAAATAAGATGCACATTTTAAGAATGATGTTCATAAAATACTTACAATCAAATTCAAGTGTTGAAATTTGATCAAAAAAATAATTCTTATGAGATGCATATATAAAATCAAAAAGAAAATGTATTCAATGTTAAAAAAAATTTAAAATTTGATAAAGTCAGGTGAAAAAATTAAAAAAAAAAAAAAGAAAAAGTCTTATAAGAATTATCAATACTTTTTGTAGTCAGTTAGAAAAGTTTGAACTATACACATCACAAGTCGTAAATCAACATTGCTTGGATTTTACTGTTCCTGCTGGAATTTGTTTTGGCCACAAAGAGAAATAATTTGATAATTAATAAGATCAAATGTACTGGTGGCCACCGGGGACGGTTATGCTGGGAGCCACTGTGGAGGACCGCGCCAAACTGAAATGACAGGGGATGACACGTGAGAAGTGACAGGGGTTTAAATGCAAGGAGGCAACTGAAGTCAAACTTAACATAATCTTCTTTTTCTGCTAAGTCTGTTTCTTTATCTGTAATTTCACTAGAGAGTAGATAGGCATTGTAAGAATTCCGTTAATTCATGACGAGACATTTGACTATTTTAAACGAGTTATAGTTATTCCTGTCGTTTACAGGCATTTGGTTAAATTTCTTCACTTTGGGCGTTTAAAGCACCGGTCAACACACCTCTTTATTACTCGGTCTACACCGAACCCTCTTCTTCCTTTACATTTTCGGTTTCCTCCGTCCATGCTCGCCTTGGGCCCAGACACGCGGACCCACAATCATTAACTTTAGCAACCCAAATGGCCTTCGCAATCGTTCTGCTTGGATTTCTGCCAACTTCTGCCAATCCATCAGAAATGAGAACTTTAAGCATCATTATTAGCAACTTACGAGGTTCCCCCCCCCCCCATGTAAACAATTAACAAGCAACTTCTAGCATCAAAGTAAGCAGCACCATGGATGTGACTCAATTGATGGGTACGAAACATTGTGAAATTGTGAATGAAGGGTTCCATGCCAATGCAGAATGCTAGCCTAGCAATCAAGGTGAGCACAAACAGATGATAGTCGTTCCTTCTCGCAATAGGGGAACATTCCTAATTCCCCGCCAGAAATTTCTTAGTGCTGAAGCAAGTTTGAGAAATGATCATCAGTATCTCTAAACAACATCACGTCACAGGAAACCACATACACGATAAATTATTTGCCAAAGTCCATTACACCCAAACGTACCTTTTGTATTTGAGCTTGGTTTGCCCTTGCTTCCAACTCCTCCAAATCAGCTTCTTTTCCATCTATAAGTTCCCCCACAGCTTTCTAATATAGAAGCACAATACCTATATATCACCACCTAAATCGTTGATGTCTCTAGGAATAACAAAACATAATATTTAGGCTAGTGGAAAAACCTTCAATACAAAACATCACCTCATCAAGAGAAGCATAGAAACGAGTTGCCAGGATGTATGTTGAGCTATCAGAGATTCCACATCTTTCCAAGGACTCTGCAATCTAGAAGCAAAAAATTAATGCCCAAGCATTATATCTAAACAGAACAAAAATGAAGAAGCTAATAAATGATCACAAGATTGTAATAATATGCTTACATGCTTAGATCATGAGTAATTACAAACAAGCTTGGAATGAAGAGTATGTGTTGCCAAAGAATCCTGAGACTTGGCCACAAGGGCCTTGTGTGCTGCAGCTAGAACTGGAAAAACATCTGTGATCTGTCACAATTATTACAGGGGGTAAACCTGTATGCTCTGACAGAAATAAGAGTCTAAAACGTAAATGAACTTGACGAACATGTAGCCCAAAATGTTAGAAAGTGAACTCCACACAAATTTGATTGCACTGTTGGCAACTGTTTAGAAGGAAACATACAAGTAAGGCATTGGGAAGGGCAACTTCTGGTTCCAGTGTTCCAGCTTGGATCAAATCCAGAAGCTGCCTGTGAGACAACAAATATTTTACAAGCTTAAAGTGCATACTCAAGGTTTTGTATTTCCTCACTAATTTCTCTTCACAAATAATGTTGCAGAATACTCAAAGTAGGTAGCTAAAGATTGACATAGCAAGTATCAAGTTTGAAATTGTTCACAAAGTCCATCAAGGTAGACAATCCTTCAAAGTGATGCAAAAGTTAAATTTTTATTCTTGCAACACAGTTGGTCTTTTTGTACACCATGGGCACACTACATACATTCCAAATAAAAGTCTTTTAGCCCCTTACAATGTGTAAGATTCAAAATATCACCAACAAAGGAAAACTCCTCTTATTTCATGCATACTTTTAGGGCAAATCCGCTCCAAAAAATACCCGTATCTTTAAATAGCCTCAATCAAACACTTGTTCTGGATTGGGCATCAAAATGGATCTACCAAGAAGAAAGAACCTAAAGCGATGGCTTACACACTGTGCTCCTGATCACAACAATGGGTTCTAGGTAATGAAAAGGTAACTTAAGTATAGAGAAAAGGCAACAATGGCCTCTGAACCTGACACAAAACAGAACACATACATAAAGCATAGAGAAAACAGGCAACCATGGTCCTTACACACCCTTCACAATCAAGGCTTACATTCTATAAAAGGCTGAATCTTTTTGTTATGGCAAACTTAGAAAAAATAGAATAAAAAGGGAAAAAAGAGAGGCTATTCACGAAATCACAAAGGTAATCAATATTGGGAGTTCAATTCCTAGCAAAAGCCACAAAAATCCTGGCCAAGGTGAACCTATCAAAAAATTATCTTGGCCTTTTTTGCAAATGCAACAACAACAACAACAACAACAAAACCTTAATCCCAAATTTAATTGGGGTTGGCGACATTAAGCTATTTCAGTTTATCATGCATTAAATTAGGTGTGATACCTAGTTGCTCTAAATCCTTCCCAACCCAAAAAAAAAAAAAACAGTGAGTACACCCTGTTCTGTACATCATCCAAGTCCGGGCTAATGAACAGTGTTTTAGAAACATAGCAGAAACTAGTCCAGCCCAGGTTTAGCACACAATCATATTTAAAGCAAAACAAAAAGCAACTGCCCAAGAATGCCATGGCCATATTCCACATATCAATGGAAAGAGAAGACACGATTTTCACCTCAGTAACACCCAATTTCTAGATTTATCCAAGGACCAATTACTCGCTAAGGAAACTCTCAATCTTTAGATTACACACCCAAATTCAGTTTTTCCTTTCTTTCTAATAAAAAGGCGGTGGTCTAAGTTCTCTGACAAATCAATAACTGTTATCATTATGATCAGCAATCCTAAACTCTAACGACTAAACCACGCCGGGACCCAGTAATCCTCGTCAAAAATTGCAAAGATTTTCCAAACCCTACCTTCCTCCACTACAACTTCACCAGTGAACTAGCTAGACAAAAGAATAATCCCCGCATTTGTCCAAAAAGAAAGCAAGAACGGAAATGCGAATAAAAGAAAGAAACCAAAAACCACAGAGAGAGAGAGAGAGAGACACACACACACACACTTGGCATTAGTGACGTCGGTAAAGAGGGAAAAAGGGATAGGGTGTTTCATCCACAGACGTCGATCGAATACCTTCGTGGTTGCTTTTGCTATGGTTCGGCTAAAAAAGGCAGACCTTTGACAGGGTTTTAGTTAAAGGTTAAAGGTCCCAATTCGCGCCAGGTAGGGGTCGAACCTACGACTTTCTGCTTAGGAAACAGACGCTCTATCCACTGAGCTACAGGCGCAAGTTGATAGCTGATCAACCTATAGATAAATAAACTGTAAACTACTTAGCTCGAAAGAACATATATGCACATGTCATGGGCCTACGGACAAAGCACCGTGACACACATACGTATATTTAATTGTCGGCCCATATTCTCATCGTCATCCTTTTACCAAACTAAGTAAGGTGCAGTCAATAAAGAAATAAACTCAAATAAATGAGTTTATTTAATTATAGTACTCATTCAAAATTAGACGGCGCCTGTAGCTCAGTGGATAGAGCGTCTGTTTCCTAAGCAGAAAGTCGTAGGTTCGACCCCTACCTGGCGCGGCTCGGCTCTTTTGTCATATCCCAAATTTCTGTGAATTTAGACTTTAGACCTTCAACTAAAACCATACAAGAGGTCCGCCATTTTTAGCCAAACTATAGCAAAGGCAACCATGAGGGTGGACGTGTGTGGAGGAGACACCCTTTCCCTCTTCACCGACGTCACTAATGCCAGGTGTGTGTGTGTGTGTGTGTGTGTGTGTGTGTGTGTGTGTGTTTCTCTCTCTCTCTCTGTCTCCCTTGTTTTCGGTTTCTTTCTACTTAAAAAAACAGATAACGTGCCACAATCACAATATAATATATAATAATGATAATACGATGTGTAATTAATTATTAAATAATATATTTTATATTCTATTATAAATTGTATATATATTTTGACAATTTTGTTATACATTGAATATGTATGAACAAAAAATTAATTTTTTAATATATAAATCCTACATGACACATCTTTCTATCTCTCGTTTTGTCTAAAGTTTATGTCCACCTTCTTTTTTTTTTTTAATTTTTGTTTTCCTTCGAGAGATTGATCTTTATATTTTGATGCGCGAAGCACACAAGGAAGGGGGGGAGCAGGCGTGACCTGGTCAAACAGGCCCATGTAGTCCCAATTGGGCATTTCTATTTTCAGGCGTAGCCCTTCCTGTCGCAAAGTGTCAACCTCACCTGGGACTTCAACCTGACAGGGCGATGCCCCCACATTCTGTCTCTTTCTCCCTCCCTCCCTCCTTCCCTCTCTCTCCAGAGGGAGCACACAAACTTGCCAATTTCCATTTCCCATGTGCTTCCCCTTCAAAACAATGTCTCTCTCCATCTTCCTCCTATGCCTTGTTAGCAGCCCTCTCCTCGTCCATTCTATTTCTACCCCTAGAGGTAGCATTTTTACATAATATATTAAACCAGGCACATTTCTCTTTCTTTCATTTTTTTTTTTTTTCCTTTTGCCTTAGTTAATTGATTCAAAGAGTTGAAAATGATCGTCATTAATGCAGGTTTTCTCTTGAGCTGCGGTTCATCAGAAGAGTTAACCACCAAAAACGACCTCAAATACATTACAGACGAAGGTTTCACATGGGTTGGCAACAAATCCACAGTCAAAACGCCAGACGCATTGCCCCTACTATCCACACTGCGATTCTTTCCTGATAGCTCAGCTAGAAAATATTGCTACGTGTTCCCTACGATCAAAGGAGGCAAGTACTTGGTCAGGACTACTTACTACTATGGAGGTTTCGACGGAGGCCAAGAGCCGCCCGTGTTTGATCAGATCGTTCAAGGGACTAAATGGAGTGTCGTCAATACCACAGAGGACTATGCAAACGGGATGAGCTCTTATTACGAGATTATTGTGGTTTCTGCGGCCAAAACGTTGAGTGTCTGTCTTGCAAGAAATAAGCATACTACTTCCGATCCTTTCATTTCGGCTCTTGAATTGGAGTACCTGGATGATTCAATGTACAATTCCACGGTTTTCTCCAAGTACGCGCTTAGCACTGTTGCTCGGCATAACTTTGGAAGTGATGGCGACATAATTGGGTAGATAAATCTGCCTTTTTCCCTTTCTTTTTCATTCATTATGTTCGTGAAAACTTCGGCAAGTTCTTCACTTTTTTTTTGAGACTTTCTTGAACATTGTGGCAATAATGACGCAAAAGAATAGTTGCTCATGGAAATTCTTCACTTTATACAAGGTGCAAAATGCAATCACAATGTTTTCATTTGATAGAATGACGTGACCCGATACTCGCAGATTGTAGTGTTATTTATATTTAGTAGTTGCTCGTAACCTGCATTATGTCATCTGCCATTATTTCGGTAATAGGAAAAATTCTGAAAAGGATTGATTAATATCGTCGCAGTATGTCCTTGTGAAAATTCTGATGGTGACAATGTAAAAACTTGACCTTAGATTTCCAGAAGATCAATCCAACAGGATGTGGCAGCCATTCATGGATGAGAACCCTCTTGTTGAGTGCCGCTCTAATATAACTACCACAGATTTTTGGAACCGTCCTCCACAGGAAGTGTTCGCACAAGGAATTACAACTAGTAGAGGAAAGACACTGAAAATTCTGTGGCCATCCGCTTCACTTCCCAGTAGTAAATACTATATTGCACTCTACTTCCAGGACAATCGAACGCCGAGTCCATACAGCTGGAGAGTCTTCAGTGTTTATGTGAATGGACAAGCCTTTTACAAGGATATCAATTTGACAACCAATGGTGTGACTGTTTATGCTTCAGAATGGCCTCTCTCAGGACAGACTGAAATTACACTGGTTCCAGCAGATAATGCACCTGTAGGTCCTGTGATCAATGCTGGTGAAGTCCTTCAGGTTTTGCCTCTTGGTGGGAGGACACGCACAGGAGATGGTAGCCTGTTGTTGCCTATTTGTAGCTCTTACTACAAAATTATGGAAGTTCACCGTTTGCATGTTTTGACAATGTCCTTTTTTACAGTATTGGCAATGGAAGATTTGGCAAGAAGCTTTGACAATCCCCTTCTGATTGGAGCGGTGATCCCTGCCTGCCTGCTGAGAACTCGTGGACTGGACTTACATGTTCTCAAGATAAAAAGGCCAGAGTTATTTCCTTGTAAGTTCACTTCAATTTACCAGTTCAACAGGATACTGAGCTCCTACGTAAGAAAGCATATTAAACTTGAAATTAGATTTAGGCTTAGATGGTTCCAACATCGAAAGATGGTCAAGATAAACTCAGTGCAATAGTCAACTTTTCATATAATTGAAGCCCCGGCAGGATTATTCATGTAATCTTTTGGGGTCGTCTTTGTTTCCTGCACCATATGAAGGAACCTCACAAGCATGGGAATATCTGGATCGCTACCCACAAGCATAGGCAATTTGACCGCACTAACTCATCTGTAAGTTGCTTAGCCCTCTTTTATTAGACTAAATCAAGCCTCGCTTGCTCTTTCTGGTGAGTTCTAATTTAAACGGTATGCTCAGTTGGCTGGGAGGAAACAAACTCTCGGGTTATATCCCAGACATGCGCGCATTGATGGAGCTAAAAACTCTGTATGTTACCTTAAACTTATCTTTAACTCCATTTGTACCCAAGTTTTAAGTTTCTTATAAATGCTTCTGATTGATCTAACCTCTGCAACAATCTTATAAAGGCACTTGGAAAACAACCATCTTGAAGGACCAATTCCTCAATCAATTGGCCAACTTAAGAATATTCGTGAGATGTAAGTTTATGGAGACTGCAAAACAAGTTCCCGGATGCATCAATGGCATTATCAGCCAACTTAATTCCACCTTTGCATTGTCTGACAGATTCTTTCAGCAGAACAATCTCACTGGCAAAATACCGAGCTCACTGCAGAAAAGAGAAGGCTTAAATTTTCAGTATGGACAATATTCTCCCAAATTTCCTTTTTTAGAATGCAAATAGGAACTATATTGGAATTACTCGATGCGTGTTGAACTAGTTACCGTAATTTTCTTATGATCTGATCTATTGACGGTTCTACTTTTGTTACAGGGTCTCTGGCAATCCTCTATCTTCTTGAGTGGGCAGAGTGCAACTGAAGGAAAGGAGGAAGCAACTTTTTGTGCACCTGCGACAAGACTGTAGTCGGCAAGATTTAGGCCTTTAGGATACATCATACAAAATTAATGACCGGAACCATTTGCTTTGGATGGACTGCGGCGAGAGATATACTAGCAGTTTGGTGTCTTTTGTCGCATATACAATGATGCAATGTTAGTATTAAGTCATAGAAAAATTGATTGCCAAACGATGAACCCCACATATTGCCAGCATCTGCTTTGACTAACCTCCCCTCTGACTGAGCTGCACTTCACGTTTGACTTGCCAAGTTTTTGGAAGCCAGGTTGCATTAGCTTTACAGGGTGCTAACTTGTCAGATCAGAACAGGGGACAACCGATGCTTCTCAGCTGCGGTCAAGGAGTGAACGTAGCAACAGATAAACAAGTGGAGTTACCAATTGCGTTCTGCCAAAAATTTTACAGTAATAATGTATACTTTCAAAATAAAATATATTAATATTGTTCCATGCACTGTAAGAAAAATACACATTGGTAAATTTGGCGCTGATCATGTGCATAACAAGAATGTCTTCACATCAAAAGTATCGAACTTGCAAGACTGCAACCACCAAACAGCATCAATTCCCCTAGGCACGTACTAAACACCAAGAAACATTATTTAAAAAAAAAAAAAAAAAGGGAAAACACTGCCGCGATACTCCAATAGCCAATAGGAAGCCCTTGCGTAAATTTAGCAATGCGCGGTGGTCCCACCTCGATATCCTAACAGACCAGAAAACCCAACAAAACCCCCCTCTTTCAGTTCCCAGGCTTCTCTGTCCAAATCTCCACCCATAAACCCTTCAAATGCTCCCCATAAAATCAAGCTCCTCATTCTCACCCCCAACACCATCCCCTCTCCTATCCGTACCCACCGCCACTTCTCTCCGCTGCTTCGCGTCCAGGGACGTTCCGTTGGGCCCCACATTCCCCCGGTGGTTCCAATTCACTTCCGCCGCTGCAGACGCCGGCAGTGTCCAAATTGGGCAGGAGTCCGATGGAGCCAGCCCTGCCCCCGGAGAGGGCGCCTCCTCTTCGCCGGGGAAGAGGTGGGGTGTTGGGGGTAATGGCGGCGGAAGCAGCAGTATCAGAGTGAATGCGCGGGAGAAAAGGTGGTCGAGAAATAGAGAGAGTTACTTGACCGACGACGGGGACGCGCTTCCTCTACCCATGACTTATCCCGATTCTAAACCCGTACCCCCCGAGGAGATTGATAAACGGTTAAGATGCGATCCTGAAGTTCAGGTAAGAGGAGACGCAAGACTTGATTTCCACTCCCTTTTCTTTGGAATAGGGGAAAAAAAAGAGGAAAGTGTGTGATTTTCAATTTCATGCAAAATACATACTTTTCGTGTGAATCAGTAGCATTTTTAATTCTTTTGCAGTTTTGTGAATTGGGGATAGATCACTAGTCCTTACTCTTGTTTATTTTATTATTATTATTATTTATTTATTTGTTTATTTTTATGCTTGGTTCTTCTCAAGTCTTTTGTAATTCTTTCAAAATAAAGATTGCATTTTCCCCAACTTTTGTTAGAAATTTTTAATTCTGAATACCATTTTTCTATGGGGTTCCCCCCCACCCTGAACTTCAGTTTTCTGGACAAGTGAAATGAATTTGATGAACGAGCTAGGTGTCATTTGTTTGATGCTCCTATCCCAGTTTCAGGCAACAAATTGAAGCATAAGATTGATAATAACTGGTCAGTGTGGCTTCCTTTCAAGCCCTTCCACTTAGTTTTTTAACACTTGCAAGTCCAAGGTTCAAGGAACTCTCTTCAAGACAATTTTGTAAGAGGTGATTGCCTGCTACGTAATCGTCAAACAATTGAATATTAATAGCCTAGTGGCATACCTGAATTAAGTTACTGCTTACATTTGGGAGTTCATGTCTAGAGATTAGCAGGATATTATTGCTCATGAGCTTGAGATGCCTATTTAATGCAGTTCTCAATCTCATTCCTGGAGTTGCAGGATTGTAAAGAAGTGGTTTATGAATGGACCGGAAAGTGCAACAGTTGCCAAGGATCAGGACTTGTCAGCTATTACAATAAAAGAGGAAAAGAGACTATCTGCAAATGTGTACCTTGCCTTGGAATTGGTATCTTTTTTCTCTCTTATTCTACTCAAGTTAACACATTAATAATATCTCTTGTTGAAATCTGGGATACAAGAGCCTATGTGAATATGATGTTCATGTTGTTGATGTCAAGCTAGTCGAATATTTGGTTGAAAAAGTGTGGAAAGATCCAAATGTCCGTACTCAATGCCATAATTTGCAGCTCATCCTATAACCGTACAACAAATTCTAGAAACTCAAATTGACTATTTTTTGCGCATGTCAGTGCAACCAAGCATTGGCACGTACGTAGACATCTAACTTGAAATTCATAGTGATGACTTCAGATAAGTGTTATCGTGGAAAACATCCATACATACAGTCATTAGTCTCGAGGACTCGTCCATTTAGCTGATACTTTCTTGAAGACTTCCGTGTAAGGTCATGACCATACCCCTGTTTTTGCCTTATCTTTGATAAAATTTTTCTGATGACAAGAAAGCAACGAAAAAAGAGGGAAGAGAGGTTAACGGTGGTCTATTTGATAAATTGTCAACATCAGTGCAGATTTTATCTCCTTTTCTTTTTCTTTTTGGATTCTATTTATGTCTTGCACTGATATGCTCATGGTTTCATGGACTACAGAGAAAATGTAATCTCTGAGCTTTCTTTTGGTTCCATTCTTTGATGGCTTTGGAAACAGAAAAGTATGGGAATAAAAATTTCTAAGAAGCTAATCTTGGAGGAAGCTTCACCCATAGAAGAATTAAGAAATTTGTATGAGGGATGTGTTTGTGTGTGTGTGTGTGTGTGTTTTTTAAATATCTCCTGTGGTGTTTGCCTATCTGTACCCGTGCCTTACCCTCTGTATTTAGTCTTGTGAAGAATGAACCTTCCACCTTTTGTCCATTGTGGTTTCAAACCTGCAGTTTGGAGTTAACTGCTTTTCGCTTTTCTTTCAGGATATGTGCAGAAGATAACAGCTCGCAAGGAAATTGACGTAATGGAGGACTTGGAAAATGGAAAGCCACCCTGACATGAGAAATTGATTTATTTGATTTTTCCTTCTGGAAGTAGACTTCATAACTTTGGTCTTGTCAGCTATAGGTCTCGGGCAACCTAAACAATTTCATGTTGAGGGGAAGAAGAGTATCTTTTAAAGGAGAAATTTGGATAAGAGAAGCAAGGAATGCACTGAACCTTTGCAAAGAATGTATTCTTTTTACATTATTCTCGTATTTTTAGCAATCACGGCTCTTTTCTTCTTTTTATCTCATTGATCACTTCAGAATCTCTTGTTGCATAGGTACTTGTTTAAGAATTAAAATGTACTCCATTGCTTCATCGTAGTTTTTCCTTTTCCTGATGGTTATCCCAAAGACTAGTGATATAAGTAATATCCAAAAACAAGCCGGAACCATCTCCCAAGATCCAAGGCTCAAGCATCTTCTACTCAAATAACAGCAATTTCCGTTGTTCTCCCAAGAAGGACAAGGAAATAACTGCTCTGAAGAAAAAAAAAATCTACAAGGAAAGCGAAAGCAGAGGCAATTGAGATCCCATATCAAAAAATTCAGTAGGCATCAGAACAAAGAAGCTTAACAGTCAATTTCTGGCGGTAGAAGTGCTTGTTTGCTGTCCACAATAACAGAGAGTCTTTGCCAGTTACAGCGCTATACAAGTGAGGTATCCATAACAGGACAATAAATCTAAATAAATACATTAATAGAAATTCAGAAAAATGCTGAATTCACCAGTAATCACCGCAAGAACACTTTCCGTCTTTGAAATGATGAAACCTTTTGTTATCTCTAACTATCAGTTCTCTTCCAACAATCCTCGACATAATCTTGATGGCATTATGACAGTCCCCACAGACTCGGAGGTTCTTGATGATTCGCAAGGGTGTCCGTGCTGGTGTACTGATAAGACCAAATGCAATTGCCAGCCGCTCACTATGATATAGCAGGGCTTGCTCTTTGGCCTCCTGATCAATGTCGTGAAGAACATATCTGGTATCTGGCACATAGGTCTGGGTATTTTTCAATGCCTTCAATTTCTCATCGTCCTTGTAAAGAGTGGGATTTCGAAACTCGACTGTTCTGTTCTTCCCCTCAAGCATGCTAATAAGAGAATATTTCTTTGGTGGAGGAGTAGGGATCTTCTTAGCCACAGCCTTTGATGGATCAAGAGCAACCGTCAGCCCTTCAGCACAATCTTCAAGGTCAATATCTCCATGGAGCCGAGCATAATTCCTCAACGCATCCCAAATTTCAACTGTGGGCTCAAACGGCAAGTTCTCAATATACTCCTTAGCTTCAAGGAGATGCCCAGACTTTCCAAGAACCTCTATAACACCCAGATAGTGCACCATTGCTGGACTAAATCCAAACTTGTCCTGGATGGATTCAAAATGCATTAACCCTTCCTCAACTGCATCTGCACTGGCACACGCTGACAGAACCACAGTAAACGTTTCCTCAGTGGGTTTCAACCCTAATTTATCCATCAGCTCAAACAACTGCAATCCCTCATCTCCCAAATTGTTATTTGCATACCCCTTTATCATTAAATGCCAAGAATCCATATTCCTATCAGGCATATGGTCAAAAACTCTCCTAGCATCAGTCATACTCTCACACCTCCCATACATTTCAATCACCTTATTGTTCAACTTAAGATCACCCCGACACGTTGACTGCAAAAAGTAATCATGCACCTTCTTTGCATCCTCAAGTTTGCCACACAACTCAAACAAAACATAAAAACAATTAGCATCGCCTTTAACCCCATTATCCATCAATTCAATCGCTTCCTTAACCTTACCCTCCTGGCACAAACGCACCAAATCCACAATTGAGGGAGGCGGCGCAGGAACGTTAGCCACAGGGGTCACATCCTGTACGCGAGTCCCCAGTGCAACTTGCCCTCGATTAGGTTTTTGAACATGTGGGGACCACGGATTAGGGTTTCTACTTGGTATATATCCCTGATTTTGGTTGTTCCATGAATTTGGGCTTCTGGGTTGTCCATAATCCTGCATATTAGGGTTCACTTGATTAGGATTCTGGTATTGGGGATAACTTTGATTCCAATGATCGGGGTTTTGCAGCTGCGGCTGCTGTTGTGGAGGATACCTCTGATTGGGAATGGGATAGCCCTGGCGCTGAACAGGATAACCCCTATTTGGGTGGCTTTGGCTCGGATTCTGGAAATTGGACTGATTATTCCCAGGAAACCCAGGCTGAGGAGGGTATTGCTGGGTCTGATTTTGAGAATTCCGCTGGTAATTACTGTTTCCACCTTGCGGCGTCCATTGATTAGGATTTCTCCGGTCCTGCGGTGGCGGCCACTGGTAGTTCGGGTTTCGCTGGTCCCACTGGGCAGCAGAGTTTCTCTGATCTTGATAAACCGCATGATCGGAGGGCGGACGCTTTTGATAGTCATCCGGGACAGCCGACGTGCTAAGGACCTTGATGTTGTGGCTACTGAAACCGAACCTAGAGAAATGAAGAAGAGGCCGCGCCTTGACGAAAGAAGAAAGTGTTACGGTGCTCCGAGGGCGACGGATCGCCGTTAGAGACGCCATTTCTGCCGGGTTTTACTTTTCTTGATTGATAAACGTAAACCGGGAAGGGGACCGCCTCCTTTAGATTTTCGAAGCTAAAATCGACTGTTTGTGTTTGGGACTTTTGGGCTTCTGTTGGGCCTCCATTCGAATTCGAGAGTCGTAGGTTTTTTATAAGTTTTTTTTTAATTATTATTTAATATTTATATATAAACTATATATTTTTTTGTTATTAAAAAAAAAAAAAACCCGCCAAACCTAATGGTTTGAAATTAGCCAGTAGTCGCACCCGCGAACGGTATCAAAGTTGTCAAGAAAAAAAAAAAAAAACAAAATCAAACGAAAAATGTCTTTAATGGAAGACGAACAGGAAGGAGAAGAAGAAGAAGAAGAAGCAGAAGAGGAGAACCTATCTTCCTCAAGCGATTCTGGCGATGAGTACTACACCGTCGATCGGGAAGAACATCTAGAGAACGACGACGACGACGATAGCAGTTTCGCGAGATCTCCGCCTCATTCGTCGCATGAAGATCGAAAGTCCAAGAATGTGGACGCTCTCATTAGGTAGCCTCTCAATCGCTCAATTAAACAACGGAGTTAGGTTTTGATTCACCGATTTGATTCAAACGTCTCAATTTGCACTATAAAAGAGTTCGAGTTTTCTTCAATTTTTAAGCTAGGGTTTGTTTCGGTTATATACCGATGGGTGGGAAATGTTGTGGAGTGGAAAAATGTTTTGGATTGCGAGCTAAATATTTTTCTACAACGGAGGAATCTTGTCGTTTTGGTTTATTAATATATAGCTATCTAGAGATGCGCCACTGATACTTGTCACTGGTATCAAGATTGTTGGTCTCAGGATTTACCGTTGGAATTTTCGACTTATGTTCTTATTTTCTTTGTTCTCCTTGTTTTTACGGAATCATAGATAAATTTTGTCAAATGTTTGCTTCATATGTTGTTCTTCACTAAGTAAATCATATATTGCATAAATTGCGTGAATCTTGTGGTTTTTGTCTACCAGAGGCAACCTGGTTGTGAGGAGACAATCACTGCTTCCCCGAGTTCTATCAGTATCAGAAGGAGCAGCCATTTGTAGGAAACCCTTTAAACCACCATGTTCAAACGGCTATGGTGATGGAAGAGAACAGCTTAGCCGCCGCCTTTGGGCCCGCAAAAGATTTGTTCCATGGGGTTCTTCAAAGCCTGTGTTGGTTGCAATAACCAATCAATTAAACGTACCAAGCACTGCTGAGGAAGACACAGAGCAAGCAAGTGTGCTGTTGCCACCTGGGATTAAGCCTCTGGTGTTATGGCAACCTGAAGATTCTGAGGATGCAGCAAATAATTTAACAACAATAAAGGTTGACCCATTGCTTGTTCAGTTCCTACGACCTCATCAAAGGTATTGACATCCAGAATCCAATTTGATGTCAGAATGATGTAGGCCTTTGGGCTTTAGCATAGCAAGTGGAACTGTTCATTTCCGAGTTATGAGGAAAGATGGTGCTCTAAACATGTACTTGCTATCTTTTCCTTTTGCTCTAATTAAATTATTTAATTGCTGAACTATTCACCTTTTTGTGCAGAGAAGGTGTTCAGTTCATGTTTGAATGCGTCTCAGGATTGTGTAGTGCTGCCAATGTTAATGGATGTATTCTGGCTGATGATATGGGGTAATACTCCATCTTTTATCTGCTTTCTGTTATAAGTATCATTTGTGGGTTTCTTTGTTGTGTACTTTCTGCACTCATCTTAAAGACTGTCATTTTTGTATAATTTGACAGTTTGGGAAAGACATTACAGTCAATCACGTTGCTTCACACTCTACTAAATCAAGGTTTTGACGGAAAGCCAATGGTTAAAAAAGCCATCATTGTCACCCCAACTAGTCTTGTCAGTAATTGGGAGTCTGAAATTAAAAAGTGGGTTGGAGAAAGAGTTAAACTTGTTGCTCTCTGTGAAAGCAGCAGAGATGATGTTGTCTCTGGAATCGATTGTTTCACAAGCCTTGGGAGCTCTTTCCAGGTATGTAGATGTGCAGTGATGAATGTGGACTCTCCATATATGTATGTGCTAATTCAATCTATAACTTCTAGGTACTTATTGTTTCATATGAGACCTTCAGAATGCACTCTTCAAAATTCAACCATAGCGAATGTTGTGACCTTCTTATATGCGATGAGGCCCACAGGCTTAAAAATGACCAGACATTAACCAATCAGGTATTATGTCTGAATAATTTCGGTCTACGTTCATCACTTTATGTTCCCTGAATTTTATTCTTGAAGTTATCTCTGGGATAGGCCTTGGCTACACTTTCATGCAAGCGCCGTATTTTGCTGTCAGGAACACCAATGCAGGTCAGACAAGCCTT
Organism: Bruguiera gymnorhiza; assembly: GCA_020883675.1. NCBI lineage: Eukaryota > Viridiplantae > Streptophyta > Magnoliopsida > Malpighiales > Rhizophoraceae > Bruguiera > Bruguiera gymnorhiza. Next base: position 5,907,109 of record JAIRCJ010001062.1, on the reverse strand, counting down.
TGGAAATAATTTTCTTATAAGCTTCATTTACTTCTTCATTTTATTTTTGCAATCCTGCAGAATGATCTAGAAGAGTTCTTTGCTATGGTTAACTTTACTAATCCAGGAGTTCTGGGCGATGCAGCATATTTTCGTCGTTATTATGAGGTGCATACACAGTCAAATCATGCTTTGCTATGGAATTTTCTCTCTATGGAACTTGAGTTCATCTTTAATTGCATTTAGGCTGGTGATTCAATAAAAGATCACATGTATAATGAGGAACTCAAATCTGCCTTGTTAGAATCACAAATGAGTATGCCTTTTGGATAAAATGTATTTCTTGACTTGCTGGTGAACAATAACATGCACAACATGTGTGGCAAATATTTATCCCTATGATGTTAACTAGGTACCATTTCCGGAATAGACGCTGCAGTTTCTGCAATATGTCCCTTTTGATTTGGCTCTAAGGTTGATGATTATTTTCACTGTCATAAGCTGTTGTTCTGCCTTTTTCTTGTTCTTTCTTTTTAAACATCCCTATTCTGTCCTCTGTTCTCTTTTTTCCACATAAATTATGAAGGCACCAATAATTTGTGGAAGAGAACCAACTGCCAGCAATGATGAGAAAAAGCTAGGTCTTGAGCGCTCTGGAGAATTAAGTGCAAAGGTCAATCAGGTATCTTTCCTACTGTTGTGGAGATAATAAATGCTGGCTTTCTTAAGAATTCTTTCATGTTCATTTTCTACTTCCAACTTCCAGTTCCTGATAATGTTGGGTTTGAATAATTGTTTTGTATAGAACATGGTTCTAATTGATATTTTTTAAGAAATAAGAAATAACTGATTTTAGTATATCTTGTATTGGGCTTCGAAATATTTGCAGTTTATATTGAGAAGAACTAATGCACTGTTATCAAATCACCTACCACCCAAGGTATGACTTTATCACGATCTCCGTGTGTTATTTTCATTATAGTTTTTTTTTTTTTTTGGCAGCACGTGAATTTTCTTCCTTTGTTACATGAGAATGAAATTACAATTTTAAAATGCTCGATAGAACATGCACTCTCAGTTTTATAGTTAGGTGTTTGGGGCTTAGTTGATAAGGAGTTCCTATAGACATCAGCTGGACTATAATTCTTTTTGACCACTTGTATTCTCTAATTCGAATTACGTTATCAATCCAAAAGCTGGTTGAAGCAAATCTTTTGCATTACTTTCTCCTTCTGGTCATTCTGTGCTGATAGCCTTTGTGATTAATATAATGGCTTGAAATTTTGGTGTCTATCATGGTCTGTCTTGCAGATAGTTGAAGTTGTTTGCTGCAAATTGACTACTCTCCAGTTACAACTGTATAACCATTTTATACATTCCAAAAATGTATTTCTTCACTCTTAGTGATGGGTAACATCATTTGAATTGGATCTTGATGTCGGTATTCATAACATGAGGTCAGTAATTGTCTAATTGACATATTTGTTATGTTACTTCTTATCCCAGGTTAAACGGGCTATTACTGAAGAAAAAAAGCAATCAAAGATTTTGGCTTATATTACGGCTCTTAAAAAGCTCTGCAATCATCCGAAGGTACAGAAATTTTGGAAAACTAGTAATCTTGAAATGCCCCTTATGTGCCTAATTTATCCTTTTCATAGTCTACTGTTCCTCAAATGTATGCAACTATGGTTGCATACAGTCCTCACTTTACCATTATAGTGCAGTATTATGTGATAAATTTTCATGAGCAGCTTTCTTCATTTTGTAGTCAAAGTGGCTTCTGTTCAGATGCTGCACTTTGCAGTTAATAAGTTATCTTTTCATAAGTTCTCCAGTAAGATCAAGTCACACAATTAAAGTAATGCTGACTTGCATGAGTTTTGAATAATTTGGTCAAAGGCAATCTATTTATGCAGCTCATTTATGATACAATAAGAAGTGGAAGTCCAGGAACTACAGGGTTTGAGGACTGTATTCGCTTTTTCCCCCAGGAAATGTTCTCCGGAAGGTACGCATGACCTTTTTGTTGAAGATTTGTTTTGTGTATGATATATATTTTTATGCAAAGGTAGCCCCTTCTTTTGTTACTTCATTTAGGTGTTTTTTTTTATTTTGTAGATCCGGATCATGGACTGGTGGTGATGGATCTTGGGTTGAACTTTCTGGTAAAATGCATGTCTTGGCTCGATTACTGGCCCATTTGCGTCAAAAAACTGATGATCGGATTGTTCTTGTATCAAACTATACTCAGGTAGTTAGGCAGCAATTTATGTCAACTTAAGTTGCTTAATAGTAAATTTAGTATTTATCCTTGTTATAAGCTTCCTTTTTGTGTTTTTAGTAGAAGACATGCTGCATTAGGTTACCAGTTAGTGCAATGCAGTCAGGCCACATTAGTTTTTTTTTTTTATTTTTTTATTTTTTTTGTGAAGTATGTTAGGTGCTTATCATTGCATATGTTGTTGCAGGGATTAGGAAATAACTATAGAATACTCTTGTTCATGCCATACTTTTCTATTTCTGCCTTTGTATCATCAAGAAATTTTCTTCCAAATGGAAGGTTTATGTTCATTAATCTGTTTAATTTCTGTAATGAGAGTCTTTCATGATTCACATGTAAATTGCAACTAAAGGTGCTCCACTAACCATTACTGTTATCAACCACTTTCATTGATCAGACACTGGACCTTTTTGCTCAATTATGCCGTGAACGAAGGTACCCACATTTAAGGCTTGATGGGACCACTTCAATCAGTAAAAGGCAAAAGTTAGTTAATCGCTTCAATGATCCATCAAAGGTTTTGACTCTTTCTTCCATGGCAGTATATTTTGGGGTTCAAGGTCTGTTTTCAGCATGAAGAAAGAACAGGGTTGATGCCAGGAAAATATAGGCTATATTGTTCACCAGGTCATTTTAACGCTAAATCTTGCAGGATGAGTTTGTATTTCTCTTAAGCAGCAAAGCTGGTGGTTGTGGCCTCAATCTAATTGGCAGTAACAGACTTGTCTTATTTGATCCCGACTGGAATCCTGCCAATGACAAACAAGTAATTGCTTAGCTAAACTTTCCATGTAATCTGACATGGGTTAGTATACATGGTAATCCTTTTTGAATCTTGACTTCCTCTTAATTCTGTCTCACAATAATTAGGCTGCTGCAAGGGTTTGGCGGGATGGCCAAAAGAAGAGAGTTTTCATTTATCGGTTTTTGAGTGCCGGGACAATTGAAGAAAAGGTTCTGATTCTGTTTTTCTTCTCTGTTTTTGGTTGTTTGTTTAAGCTGTCAATAGGCAGCATGTCATTATGTTCCTTGGATACCTTGAATTTCATAGGTTTACCAACGCCAGATGTCAAAAGAGGGACTTCAAAAAGTTATTCAGCATGAGCAAAATGATGACCTTGTGATGCAGGTTTCTTCTCTGCTTGTTTATGTTATTTAATTGATGTTTACTTTGCTCCCATACGCATGGCATTAACCATTACTAAATTGCAGGGAAACTTTCTTTCAACAGAAGATTTGCGTGATCTGTTCACATTTCATGAGAATATCAGGTAATGCAAGGTTGAAATATGTTCTTATAATCATTAGGACGTCATTTAGATAAGACACAGTTTCACATTGAAATATAAATTTTGTGGATGCAAATTTTTTTTTTCTTGGTGTGGATGCAAAGATTTTAGAGTGGGTATATTTCTCTCATAGTTAATAAAGTTTACATATTCTGTGGATAACTGGTGTATTAAGGGCCATGGAGAAGCAATCTAGGATAGGACTAGAGCCTTATTAAGATGTGGATGGAAAATGTATTGTTACTCTGGTGGAGAAGTGATAATGTGCAATCTTAGCAACACATCTTTCTAATGACTGAAATTGACACTCAAAAGAAACTTGGTAGCATACTTTTATAAATTCTATCAGAGAAATATATATTTAAAGCTTATCTGTGCAGTAAAGATAGTTGTGTAATTCTAGCAATTGATCAGTGGATGACATTCCAGACTAATGGACATTAATGGAGCTGTCTTAGGTCGTCAGTTGTGAGGCATAAGTTTGCTGGATGTCAAATGTAAGCCTCATGCCCTACTAGTATCAACCTGCATTCCATTTTGTTTTTTTAATTTCTCTATGTAGGTCAGAAATCCATGAAAAGATGAATTGTGCCCGCTGCTTCTGTGATGATGAAGGCCTTGCAACTCTGAGAGATGCAGAAAAATCAACAAATAGTGGTCAGTCTGATTTGGAGATGGTTGACATTGGTGGATTTGCAGGAATTGCTGGATGCTTACAAAAGTTAAAGAGATCAGAGAGGCAGGTACGTTAATGTCAACAGGTACAGGCTGTACTACTGGCCACATCAATTTAGGCGTCTGATTTTAATTTTTCCTTCCCCCTGTGACTCAAATTTCAGGTGGGAACACCTCTAGAAGAGGATCTAGGCAGCTGGGGCCATCATTTTAATTCAACATCAGTGCCTGATTCCATACTTCAAGCTTCAGCAGGTGATGAGGTATGCCTCCATTTGCGATCCACTTTTTTTTTTTTGGTTAAATATCTTCAATCCTGTATCATTTCAACATTTTGCTGGAGAACAGCTTTCAGTAGCAACTAGCAAGTTACACTCTGCATTGAAAATCTCAACATTTTTTATGGTGCATCTAAAAATGAAATCATGAGCCAGCTTGAGAAAATGAAAAAAATTGGTCAAGCATCTAGTATTTCAGTCTGATAATGAAAATTAAGCCCAGGGATCTGTATCCTACAAAATTTGCTCCAGTTTTCTCTGCAAATCTTGTTTGTTTGAGAAAAAACAAAAAGCCCTTAGAAGCTCAAAAACATTTGACAACTGTCTTTACTATTGTATTCTTCCGATTAGGTGTCGGACACAACAGAGCAGGGCATTTATCATCTTGCCAAAGCGGCTGAAGAACTTACTTTTTGTCTTTGCAAATTGAGATGTTAACCCCCGTCTTTAAGTTGCCTCAACACTGCTACATGCATTTAACATGTTTCATAATTTCATATCATTACAGGTCACATTTGTTTTCACAAACCAGGTAGAGGGGAAGCTCATACCTATTGAATCAACAGCTAGTGCAAAAGTGGAGGAGACAAAAGGAAGTGAGAACCAATTACATGGCAAGGAAAGTCTTGACCAACTTTCAAGGTTATCTTGGAATCAGAAATCACCACAAGCTTATACTCCTGTTGGAGGTTCAATTAGGGCCAAAATTTCCGCCCCTTTCAAGCCTTTGACGAACACAAATGCGAAGCGAATCAGAACGTCTTTGAAGGGAGCAGAAAATGCAGCACCAAGATCTAAAATATCTTGCGAAAATCAATTACCATCTAAAAGATCATCACCTTACACTGTAGACCATGATGACGATTTTAAGTAAAATTTGGCGGCTCAGATGAGAACATCCTAGAGCTTCGTAGCATTCATTGGTAAAACAGCTGGAAGATACACTGAAATTTGTCGTTACCTACTACATCGATTCTTTATAATTAGGTCTACTTTTTCACAGTTTCATCTGCTCAAGAATTCGTTATTTTTGGGCCTTAAGGACGGTGGAAGAATAAGAATCTTGATCTGAAAACTTATGCAAAAGACATATAGGCCATAAACTTATTGCTGCCATGTAAGGCGTTGGTCTTCACTCTTTTTCCTTTTCTTTCCATTGCCCGAGAAATACGCCAGTTCCAGCTGTTTGCTTAAACCTCAAGCTAGCACCCACCTTGCCTAACAACGGAAGCAAAACCCTTTAAAGAAAACAATTGCAGTTATTTCATGTCACCGTCACGTCTTAGGATAACAAAGGAGGCTGTTGTTGAGGAATTTAATGAAGCACTGCTGCACCGCTGAGAATTGCGCGGAAAAATAAACATCAAGCTTTGCTCTTTCCTAAAGGAATCGAATGAATTATCTACAACAAACGATATTATTTGTAGTCACACTATCAAAGAACGTGGGCATTTTTCTGTGTGACCCACCAACCAAATCGCACGACTATAATTACAAAAACCCGTATGGCTAAAATTTCTTGCTGACCAAGAAACATTTACAACATGTACAACATTACCGTCTCTCTTTTTTTTTTCAGACGGCAAAAGAATCTACTTGTCGGTTTTATAGGCTGTACATCTGCAACCAGAAAAGAGAAAAAAACAAGAAGAGAATTTCCATTACTACCATGAAATCAGGAATATAATCAAGAAATGATGCACCTTGTCAAGTTTCTGATAAAGCAATGTACAAGAAACGAAGGAAGAATCCAACTCACATGATACAAGTAGGCTGGCATTATTATGAAAGAAGCAATGCGCTCTCTGAGATCCACCTGGCAAGAATTCTTGAATCAGGGAGTCTTATTGTGCTCTCTGCATTCCTTCATATCAATTCCAGTCACGTGGCTCAGTGGGACCAAGGTATTTCTCCATGGACTCTTTCTTGTGCTCGGGATCAAGACTGCAAGCATCCTCGCCAAAGTGAATACACAAGATCATAGAGAATTACACCTCAATAAAACCAGAAATCCTACAACTGACCTATTTCTAATGCCAAGAAGAGCATGTTCGGCTGCACTTGCCAAAGCAGTAACTGGAGCTATAGTAGCACTAGGAACAGCACACATGGCAGTTGCCAGGGCAGATCCTGCAGTGGCTCCCCGCTGGTATTTCTTCAATGGTTTATGAACCAAAGCAGAAGCGGATTTTCCAAGGCCATCACTGAGGCTCTCATATGCCTGCCGAATTAAGAACCACATGCAATGTTATTTCCAAATACATATCACATGGATAGGCAACAGTCCCTGAACTTATCTAATGTTATTTCCAAATACATATCACATGAATAGGCAACAGTCCCTGAACTTTCATCTTTTAAAATGTTTTTAGTCCCATAAAAATGACCACAGAAGTAAACATTGAATGGCAATGCATATGCTTTATACATTAAAAGTAACACTGAGGAATTCACAGAAAAACCAAGGCCCATATGAACATTTACCTGTTGAATTCCTTGCTGGGCATTCCTGGGCTGATTACACCTTACATTTGGTTTTGTTTGGCCATGTTGAGGCTGTGATATGGGACGAGGAATGCTTGTAAGGATATATTCTGCTTGGAGCAATATGTCATGGGCCCCTGCTGCCAAATGTACCCCAAGTCCAACAGCTTCAAGTGACAGACTCTTAAGGAATGCCATTGTACCTGCAGAGAATTATACCATCAGGAGCCAAACATCTAAAAATCAAGAAGATCAAGAATTCCATGTATTTACCATATTAGAAATAACCTCATTTGGGACAAATAAAATTGCTGTTTTTTTTTTTTTTAGAAGGGGAGAGAGAGAGAGAACCAACTAATCAATGACATAACAGCTATAACAGAAATTTGTTGTTGAAAATTTTACTTCAATAAATAGGAACACGATTAAAGTATCCATTTATAAATGAGTCATCTAGGGATGTTAATTGCAACAAAGCAACATAACATGACAAGTCAAGCATGAAAATTTCCAAAGATGTGCTACAGAGTGATGTTGAAGGATCACTCACATCACTAATGCCATCCACAATGACCAGGTAACATATCCATAAATTTTCCTAGACGAGGTTGCACAATCATCTAACCAAGTTATTTAGTTTTAGCACCAGGATTTTCCAAGGTGCATTGATATAATGTTTTGGTCTTGTGACATGAGTTTTAGACTAAGATAATTGTCAAAATTAAATATGAAAAGGGGAAAAGAGGAAATGCAGGTTCGAGAAACAAATGGAGCTCTAAGAAACAAAGTCAAAGTGTGGAGTCTCAAATAGCACTTCATACTAATCTTATCTGAACAGCCTGACAGTTGATGGGAATTCTATTACACACTCGAGCACAGCCTTCTCAAATCAAGTTCATTTATTAGTATTTTACAGGAACGCTGAGAAACAAATGACATGATCAACTAAGCAAGGTCAATAAAAAAAATTAAAAAAAAAAAGGAAATAGAAATCTTCCACTTCAATGTATTTCAATTAATGTATTTCAATTAATGTATGTCAATTAATACAGCGAGTATGAGGTGTCCTGAATAACACACATGTACATATACTCCCATTCTGATAAAAGTTTTCTTTAGAATAAAAATATGGTAATAGCAGAAAAAGTAAAGTAGTAGATTTCTTTAGCATAAAAATGTAACAATAAAAAAGTAAAATAGTAGAGATATTGTGTTTGAAAATAACTAGAATTTCATTAAACAAGCTTCCATGTGACAGAACAAAACTTTCACTGCCAATTATGGGATTTTTTTATTACCTCTCTGCATTCCCTTGAGCATTCTGTGATCTTTTCTATAGCTCTCAACTGGCAAAGATACAAGCTTTGCTGCACCGTTACCAACAGCAACCAGGGATCGGATTGTAGGAATGCCTCGCAAAACTTTGTCTATCTACAGGGTTAGAGTAAGAGATTAAATAAATAAACAATATATAAGAAGGTAAAAGAGAATTGTACAGTCTGAATGCCACAAAAACCTGATGCTGAGAAATATCCTCCAACCATTCACCTATGATTGTTTCACATACACTGCCCCACCCATAGACACCAACAGCGTGAACATGCTTGAGATGTAGCTTGACTCCCTGCATAAAAATTTGGCAGTCTGTTATTTTGACGATCTGTCCACAAACTTGAAAAATTTACCTCTTCTAATTCGTATCTGAGAAGGAGAAAGTAAAGAGCCATGCAAAGTACAATTCCAGAGCAATACATGGTCCATGATACAAAACAACAATATAATTTGGCAGGTATGTATCATCAGGTATGACATGGTTCTAGTCCTATAGCTAATCAATCATCACCCCTAGAATCAAATTAATAAAACTGGATATCTGAAATCCAAACTATTTATTTTAGCCAGTAAGTATAGCTTCTTTAGGTCATACATATTATTAGTAATGTCAATCATGTGAAAGAAATATTTACCTTCCAGGGCACCAAATTCACAAGTTCCACATACTTCCCACCTCCCAGTGCTGCTAGATCAACACGACAGGGGCTGTAGTCAACTTGAAGAATGATAGGCCATATATCAAACTTCTGCAATTAGTATGTAGAATAGACTGAATCAAAACTTAAAACTCAAGACGAGGAACAACAAACAAAAAAGAAAAAATAAAAAGATGACAAAGCTACAGCATGCCGTTTGGTAGATAACACTACATTTAAGTACTTGCCTGGAAATAAGGAAGCAAAGCCTCCTCTACAATTGCATGTCCTCCAAGATTATTGCTCCTCCTTACAGATGCTATAGCAGCACCAGAATTTTGTTGATGCACAGAAGATTGTCCAACTGATGAGCCTTTTTCTCCAAAAAAATTAACTAGAAAATCAAGTTGGCTCTGATGAAGATGTAATAGCATCGGAAGGAATGCTATGCGTAACCTGAAGAGGGCAAAAGAACACAATAATCAGCACCTGATAGGCCAATATGCAATATACTGCTAGCTAACGCACTGAACAACAATGAAAAGCACAGAGGAGATTGATGTCATAGTATCACAGAAAGACAACTTTCACAAATATCCTTGCTCTCAGTATCGGACAAGATTCCCATTCTCTATAGACTCTAATTACCAACAACCCAAGCTTATTGCATAACTTCCTCACAAGAGCCATTTTTGGCAGAATTTGACACGGTAAATCAGCTTCTGGCAAAAACAGGGCTCAAAAATTAAAGCTTATAATGAAAGACAAAGAATTCTTTGGTTAACATAAGAATTGGAGAATCTAAAATGAAACAGCAGCCATACCGGTACTCTTCAAGAGGTGTTTGAGGATCTGGTCTGACAGCTTCCAAATCCAGCTTGCATGCGTTTGAAGAGGATTCCCTAGGATGATCTTTTGAGTGATAATACCCTAGTATCTAACATTAAAAAAGAGAAAGTTTCAACCATTATTCATGAAAAATAATGGTAAAATAAACAGCGAAAAAAGAAAAGAAAATTGTTACCAGCTTCCAAGGGGCAGTTTTGCTCCCGTCACACAGGTGAAAATCCTGAACTGAAACAGATAGTTTAGATGCACACAGCCCACCAACCGGGTAAAAGACATACTGGAATTGGGTCCCAGATAATGTAAGCTCTAAACAAGAAGTTGTCTCCCTTCCAACACAATTAGTGGGTGTTTCACCATTCTTTTTACATGCACGCCAGTCAGAACCAGGATACATTCTCCAGCTTACATCAATGTTTTTAAGAACTATACGTCCAGTGGCCTTTCCAAAATCATCTGACAATGCAGAGTCCACAGATGAAAAATTGCTCGCTGAAAACTGACATGCATCAGTTTCTCCACTTTCCTCAGAAATGTGGTTTTCGACAATGTTTATAGAATCCCCATACCATCGGTTGCATCCTCTTCCAAGATCTCCATCCCTGCAATTCCCAGTACTGCTTCTCACAATCTCAGGTGATGATTGCCCCCCTATGGATAATTCTGACAGAGGACATAAATCAGATAAGCAATACCCATCAATAACTTCAGGAAAACAACTGTTTTGTAGAAATGAGGTTTCACTGCTTTCCACAGCTGTTACTGTACCATCAAAATACACATCATCTGAGGATATACCAGTTTTTTCAGTACTTAGGCTGCAAGCCTCTCCAAGGAATCTTTCGTGAACTTGTGATTCGTGAAAACCAAATTGCCAAGCTTGATTTTCATCCAAGTGGAAGGCATCTTCATGTATCTCATCCATCAAACCAACCATCTGGAGTTTGCTCCTTGTGTCCACACCAGAGACATGCACTGGAGAAGTTGACGGAGTAGACTCTTGACTATCTACATCATTGAACTCATTTCTCTCTTGGGCCTGCTGGACATTATCCCACCGATTCTGTAAGTGCATGAGTGAATCCTCCAAGTCGGGGGCAAAAAGCTGCTGCAGTTGAGCACCCAAGCGCATCAGACCACTAGTAGTATCATGGCAAGTTTCAACATAAATATGGGATTTCGAACACTCTAAGTCCCAGAAAAGGCCATCCTTACAGTTAGTTCTCAATTTTGCTTCAATGAGTGCCTCCCAAGCAACTCTAACATAACCCATCTCACGAAGGTATTCTACATTGTAAGCGCCACAAAGATTCTCATTTGCAGGACAAAGAAGTAGCCCCAGATCTTGCACTCTAATTTTATATTCAACATCAAGAGATTCTTCCAACTTTGTGTTGGACAGGTACAAAGAAGAAGCCGCTAAGAGACAAGCAACAAATGGCTCACTCGTTTCTTCATTAAAATGAGAGGGACCAAACTCAGTATGTAGATTCCCAACCACTGAACTTTTCACGTGAGGCTCATAGCTTAAACCAACATCCAACAATTTAAGAACAAAAGAAGCCCCACAGTGTGCATTCATATCCCCTTGTGGCAAATTCCCATCAATTTTTTCAGCAGAGGGCAACCTGAAAAATGATGATATCACATCCAACCAATCCAGTCGACCGCCAACAGCAACAATTGTAATACAACTGAGAGTAATAGATGTGAAAGCATGTAGGTTCCTTGGATCCCATAGATATATGATATCAGAACCAGCTGACCTAGAAGACAATGCATTTGAACCCCCTCCATCACCACGATTCCTCGTAGAGTTGCTGCAAGAAATCAAAAGAAGCTCATGATCTGGAACCCCAGTGATGGCGCCCCACAATGTACCTTCTTTATGTGATAGCCAAAAAAAGTTGGCATTTCTGATGCCACCAACATTTGAAACAGACAGCATCTCAAGTTTCTGAATTCTCAGTTTTAGACAATGCCATGATCCAGGGAGCTCATTCTGCAATGAGCTTCTTATGTCTTCCTTCATATCAGGCCTAACTGAAAGTTCTAGAGATTCACATACTATAAGGATTGATGTCTGGGATAAAGATTTTGTATCCTCAACACTGACCACATCACAGGACACATCTGATAATACACCAATCATCTGACCTAAAAGATGGTGCAAATCAACATACTGAGAACTCGCTATATCCACGATTACAGGAAAAAGATGTACATGCAGGAAAAAAGCAGAGCTCAAAATTATCTCTTCTCGGGTCTGAGAATTTCTGTCATCTAAATTCTTCTTATTAGCAGAAGTAACAGCAGCATATTCAAAACCCTTTACCGTAAAATTTTCTCTGCTCTCATACACCTCTGGAGTTGCCAAGGACTTGGCACTCTCAATGACCCAGGGACCAGTCACAGGACATTCTTGCCAGAGCATACTAACTTTAGAAAGAGAACCAGCTCTGTTATAAACAGACAAAATTTTCTGTGCAGAAACTTTCTGCCTTGATTTACCAGAGGATTCAAGTCCATCACCTTGACACAATATGTTGACCAAGTAAATCTTGAGATTGCCAACACTTAAATGTAAAGAGCATGTGGTCCTTGAAGTATACCTTTCCCACAAACTGGCATTTGGTATGGGACTAGTGTCTTGAACTTTTCCATCTTCCAAAGTTGATGAAGAATGAAAATCAATAGCAAGAAATTGATCCCAGACAGAGTAGCCCCTAGTAATTTTGTCGTTTCTAACAGGAGGACAAAGAATTAGTCTTGCATTGGCCATTGATATATTAACTCGCCAATTTCCCGTTGAAGTCAATGCTGCAACATCCAAATTCAAACCTTTTTTCTCATCAACAAGCAGTGACCCATGGTTCCTGTTGACAGAATTAATTTCACTTTTTGGGCTATCCATTTCAGCAGATTTTTCAATATCCTTCAGAAGATCCAGAAACATGTCTATTGAACAGAAGTCCACCCAGAATATGAACTGGGGTAGTTGCAATGAAAATGACTTTGTGGCTGTTAAACTTCCAACAGATAAATAAGAAGTTGCAGCAAATCGGCAATGAGTAATGCCTGCAGTGCTAAGCAACTTGGTTTTAATTACACTTCCAAGTGGAGAATCTGAAGCAACTAAAGCATTTAATTCATTTGCATCATGAGCTTCAGTAAATGAGGACAAGGGAGGAAGAGCACCAAGGATGTCAGCTTGCAAGCATTCAGTCAAAAATATTTTACTTTTGTTTTCACTGTTACTCTCCTGCAGGCCGAGGTCTGCAACATCACCTTTATTGCCTGAATAATCAGCAATCTCAATAACCTTCACTGTTCCATCAATTCTCAATTCTTGAGGACATACCTGTTGATCTTATCATATGCTTAAAATTAGTGCAAGGGATACCTTATGAAACCAGAAAAGATGGAAAAAAAAAATCTACAGAAAATGACCAGAATTTGATGTCTCAAGCAAAGAATTACCTGGAAAACAACAACTATGCCTTTGCATTCTGCACCCAGATAATGAGCCTTGGAGCTAACACCACTTTGGTTGTCCTTTGGATCACAAAACTGCTCCAGAACCTCATCTTGGAAGGATAATATGATTGAAATTCCAGCAAAAGTTGCTTTGAGGTTTGTTTGAACATGTTGCTGTTCTGTATGTAGTCAGGGGTAACAAAAACATAACTACACAGCCAAATGCCAGAAAAATTTTTCACATTATAACTTCCTCCAAGGCATAAGCACCAGAGAAAACAAAATTGCATTGAGACTAAAACATATATCCCGTCTCCAAAGTAAATTATCACAACTATATGACAGGTGTCACTAATAACATCCTTCAGTAAACTATGAAAAAAATTGAACAGGCATTTTCTGGGAATCCAAAACCATGGACACATAAACCATGAAGACATGCTAACCTGACATTAGCACACACTTACATAACAGCTGATGATGATGACTCAATTAACCCTCCACAAGTTCACAGTACCATTCATAGCCACTCATGTATAGAAGTTCCACACTTAGAAATTTATAAAGAAACTTGCACCTCTCACCCATGCATAGCCTTTTAATGCACAACCAATTAAATGCTTACAAATTCAAAGAACCAATCAGTCCAATTAAACTACTTTTATGATTGTTGGGGAGTTTCATATCAATGAGGAATGAGACTTTTATGTTCTTTATAAGGATAAGGTGAAGATATCCCATCAAGGAGAGACTGTGAGGTCACATGCCAAAGTGGAAAACACCCCTTGCACAGGTTACAGCTGGCTTGACCTCATCAATTAATAATGGAATGAACTGCTGGTATTTGAAATGCCCGTTTAAACTCAATTTCAAAGATTGTGTTAAGAAATGAAATCACCCAAAATAGAAACTTCAAAATGGACACCCCCTTTTGAAGTAAAATGCAAGTAGTGTTTGGTTAGCAGGATGTTGCCCACAGAAATAATGGCAGACAGCATAAGTAAGCAATAACACAAAGAAAGTCTACAACCCACTGTAAGTCAACAAATTAAGAACCACTAATATATAAATAACTAGAAAAAAAAAGGAAAAAAGAAAAAGACAATTAAGATGAAACACATGTCAAATGCAAATTGGAAATTGCAAACTAGCACAATTAAAACATATATATGACAAAATAAAAGGATCACGCACCAGAAGGCACAAGCAGAGATCCAGAAGCAAGGCTGGATGCAGCAGTTAATGCATTAAAGACAGAACATGTCCAATTCCACATCCCACTGCTACCTAAAGCTGTTTGTGAATGTCTAATTCCATCAAAGCACTCGAAAAACTGCTCCACACTGCAACCAACAACAGGAAAAAAAAAAAAAGAAAGAAGGAAAGAAATATCAGCTTTAACTTATTCCTTATTTATGTAATCGGATATCGAATTCACACCTGCGTGCTAACAACAAATTTGCTTCATTTAAGAATTTCTGATATGCATTTATCTTCAACATCTCACTCTTACTCTTTTTCTTTTTTGGGGGTTGGGGGTGGAGGAGGAGGAGATTGATATGATATTTAATCTCAACAGTACGTGCAAGGTCATGATGACCACACCTACTTCAACAGGATACAAAAGACACTGACCTTGCCCCAGGATCAAGTTCTTCTGGTGCATCATCTTTCTTGATTTCTTTCACAGAATTTGGCACCCAATCATGTATAAGATGTGATCCATGTAGCATGGCTTCGCTCATTGCTTCTTTCCCACTTAAAGAAGATGCAGAGGAAAAACCACCATGAACTGGGATCCCCTTTTCAGCAGCAAGCATAGCAGGAAAGCATGTTGATGACTCGAAATGTGAAGCCGAATTAAAGTAAACAGACTCAGTTGGCTTGTAAAGGCCATTAGCCCCACCATGCCCAATCACATTCTTGTAAGTTTCCCATACTATCAGGAACCACTTAATTGTATTGGGTTGAAATCTCAATTCTACAGGATCAATATTAACATCAGCATCCACTTTGCGAATATCCAGTGAGCCATTCTTCCAAGGGATGCTCAATGTTAAATTTCCTGAGAATCCACCTTTCTTTCCAGTTGCTATTGGAGTTGTAGAGTGTGACTGACAGCTTCCAGAAAATAATTCACCCAGACTTGAACCTGATCCACATGGAGAGCAAGTTTGACTATCAACATCATCTACTTCAAGAAGCTCAACTGTCACACCTTGAAAATTAACAAAGTTTGTTAGTCGACTTATTCCTAGAAAACCCTCATCTCCTCTATCAGAACTTAAATTAGTGCCTTCAGAAACACGAGTTCCACATTCTGCTTCCAATATCCGAAGGACTAAGGTTCTGCAGCAACCAATCTTCCTTTCATCTTCCTCCAAGTATGGTTCGAATGCAATAATCAGCTTTTTAACATTCACATGGAAGCTAGTGAGAAAAATCTTAATCATCTTTGCAATTGTCTTAACACCTTCATGAACATTAGAAATACTAGATTTCACAGGATTCTTTCCCGTGTCATGCAAAGTTCTTCCAATGTCACTGTGCATCTGATCCCTAGTAGCATGACTGGCACTACTATCATCCTCTCTAGATGGTGAACAATTTTTTGGAATGGGTGCCAATACAATCTCAAGTTCATCCACCTCAACCTGAAATCCTTTAGTCTTCCAAGGCATTTTAACTAACAGAGAGCCAATAGATCCTTCTTTTATGATCACGGATGCTGATGCACCTAACTGGAAAACATAGCCAATAATAAACAAATGCATCTATGAGAAAACGATTTTCAAACAATCAAAGGCATATAACCAGACTTTTAAGCACTGAGTTTGCCAAAGGATTCAAACATTAGAGGATTCTTCAGTCTATAAAACAACAACTGCCTTTGATCATCTATGATGGATATTATCAACTCTGAGTAGGAAGACTGTATTATTGGGTGCATCCACCAGTTCAACTTCAGATCTCCACAGTCAAAGTATACTAGAGATATTCATGCCATATTCAGTGCAAGAAAGTTATTGAATAAAAGAAAACTATGCTTGGAACCATTGAATTTTTTATAATGCCGGAAGTTGCCTACAGGATTTTTTTTTATTTTTTTATTTTTTATTTTTTTGTTTTGCTGCTTTCGATAAACATACATTAAAGAACCTACGAGAAAGTGCTCCAGGTTAACAAACTTGATATTTCATTAATTACCAAATCAGACACCACCAAATATAATGTCAGACTCTGAATTAGATATAATTCTTTCAACATCTTGAACAACCAAACACAAGTTTCTTGATATAATTCTTTCAACATCTTGAACAACCAAACACAGGTTTCTTGATATAATTCTTTCAACTTCTCGAACAACCAAACACAGGTTTCTTGATATAATTCTTTCAACTTCTTGAACAACCAAACACAGGTTTCTTGATAAAATTCTTTCAACTACTTGAACAGCCAAACACAGGTTTCTTTACATAATTCTTTCAACTTCTTGAGCAACCAAACACAGGTTTCATGAATTTAAGATCAAGAATTACCTTGTCGTTAAGATAATCAACATTAAGCGCGAGATCATTGAGCTGGATGGTCCCTTCATAGAGCTGGACGTCGAGCTGGTCGAGGTCCACATCGCCAAATATAAACTGCCCCAACTTCTTCTTCAGCGCGAACTTGAACAGCCTCTTCAACGCCCACCGCGAGAACATCGCCTCCGCCGACCTCCCGATGTTCCACGGCAGAAACATCTTTCTTTTCTCCTCTTCTTCACCGCTCCGCTTTTCTCTTTCTTCCGCCGCCGTTTCCTCTTGCTGTGCGCTTGTGGTTCCGCTAAAATTAGGGTTGCGATTAGGGTTAGGTTTCTGCGGCGGTGCTGCTCGGGATGGAAGATTGGGAATCCTCCATCCAGAGCCAGATAATTTTATATATGTATATATCTATATATATATATATATATATATATAGAGAGAGAGAGAGAGAGAGAGAGAGAGAGAGAGAGAGAGAGAGAGAGCGAGGGAGAGAGAGGGATTGGGTAATTTTCCGGGAAAAAGGAAGAAGAAAAGCAAATACGAGATTCCGGATTTTGATTTATGGGTTTTTATTTATGTCACGTCCGTCGGGTCTGAGACTGCTGAGTTTTGGTCTGATTTTGGATTTGCGGTTTCCGTGCCGAAAGTGGACTCCTCCTGTTGTCCTTTGTTTTTTTTTTTTGGGTTGTCCCGGCTCGCCTCTGGTGCTTTAATTTGTCACGTTTCCAAAATTCCAACATCATCCGGCTGTAAAATAACTCGGATTTTAACGTTGTCGAAGAAAGATGCAACGATGTGCAAGGCTGGCGTCTTCTTGATCCTGCTACCTTATGCGGCGACGTTTTGGAGGATTCTGTCGCGTCACAACCTGGTGAAATAAAAAAAAAAAATATATATATATATATATAGCGTTTATAGTACTCGTCAATTGTACCAACAATTGCAATTTGAATGGGGAAAGAAAACAAATTTTAGTGATTTAAAACTTTAAATTTTAATCTTAAAAAAATAAATTTTATAAAAATATTGTAAAAAATTATTTTTATTGTATAATTTTAGATTCATTATTTTTAACAAAAAAAATAATTTTATTTTATCCAAACAATTTCAATTTAATAAAATTGAAATTACTCTCGCTCTCTCTGAAAGATGCCTTTTATCTCTCTAAGAACTGACTTTTTGTCCATTCTGAATGTACACGCGCATGACTTTACATAAAGATCATCTCAACTACCTTTTTTGTTTTTTTTTTTCTTCCCTCTCCTTCTTTTTGGGCAACTCATTAAAATACACTCATAAATGATTTATTAAAGTTCAATTCAAAAAAAAAAATTAATTCAAGGTGGGATCTGAACTTAAATCCTCTTGGTCTTAGAGCCCTAAAAAAAAAAATCCGATTGACATTTATTTTTCTCACTGGAATTGTAGAAAATTTTTCTTTTTGCTTTTTTTTGGGGGGGGGTAGTGAGGAACAGAGAAAAATGTCATAGAGTTCTTTACTTTCAAAAATAAAGTGGCAAGATACTGTTGGGGCTGCTTTCCTGTCGAGGCTAATTAGACGCGAGACTACAACGGCGGATGAATGGCACGTCATTTCTTTGTCGTTTATTATTCACTCGTGGAGTTTTAAAAAAATTATTGAAAGAGAAAAAAGATTCGGACATTGTTGTTTTTCTTAAGTTATAAGGTGATGAGCCCCACTCCTTCAAGGGATTAAGACAAAAAGAAAAAGTATATTTAAGCTCATTTCTGACTCGGTTTCTTAACTCCTTTATCAGAGGTGGGGCTGCTAAAGAAACCGCCCACTTTTTTTCTGGAAAGAAATTATTGGTTTTTAATAAAAAATAAAAGGACAGGAATAGCATCTCATAATTCTATCAAAAATAGTTGTACCAAGATAAATCGGATTCGTTACACACAAAAAAAAAAAAAAAAACGATGAAGTAAAGTTTAGTGTCAATAAAATATTATTGATCATTTTGACACTTTATAAAAACTGAAATTATATTTAATTTTATTAAATATTTTAACTAACATTCAAACATGTGGCTTTATGATAAAAACGAATGTTTCAAACTACGAACCACAGCGATCCATAGCCGAAAGGAAATTCCCTGCAAGAAAGCGGTGGGTTCAATTGGTCAATCAAGCGCAGGACACAAGCGACGGGAAGGAGCATGGGAATCGAAGATGTACCATGCGGGTGCCACAAAGATGATTCTGGGCCTGGATCTAAGTTTCTTGTTTTTCTTATTGGACCAAATTGAGATAACCGGCTGGGCATCGAACCCATGCATTAATTAAACCCAATGAACTGTTATGGTATCCGGAGTATAATTAATGGCTGCGGTTGGTGTGCGGGTGGGATGGAGAACATCCAGCTTCGTACCTGGAAGAAAGCAAATTACTAACTAGTAATGCATAGAGGGGCACAAATCAAGAGAGGATTATGTTTGTGGTAATCAAGACCTCAAGGACCACAAAATCACAACAATGTTTTGCCACATAACAAGAGACATGATCTGAACCGGGCTCCAAAATGAGAAGCATGAAACATTTCCCCGCTCGTAGAGCCAAAAAGAAAAAACCCCCAGTTCCTTGGAATATAGCTCGTACTTTGCAAAAGAGGAATCTCGGTGCTATTTGACAATATGGAAACCTACTTTCTGCCTGCCGAAAAAGGGAGGGAAAACGATCAATGTCCAAAATCTTGGAAGATTTCTTCTGTACGTCGAGCAACTCTTTCTTAAAAAACTGACCACCAAATTAGCATGGTTATGTCATTGCATGATGAGTCTCAACCGTCAGCTTGTTTGTGTAGAATATCAGTGTAATCGTTAATGAGGTGCCTATACCGCTAGTTAACACAGAGTTCTTGCCTTCTTGAGCACAAAACTACTCCGTTAAGTTGCAACTGATTCTTTGAGGCCCTGCTGTGAGATTCTAACAGGTAATAGGGGTCCCAATCTCAAACTATTTCACAATTAGACGGAACCTTAAATGGCCCCAGGAAATATATCGATGCATTTGGCCTGAAGGGATCATAAGCAAATCGAACAAGTTGAATAATCATGGCTAATCAATCAATTTAACCTGAATTGGAATCAGAGGCAAGTCGATCAAATCAAATTATTGCTAGGTATGTATATGGATAGAAATGTATTATTGATTACTGAGGCAGAAATAATTACTGGCTCTAATGCGTTTGGCACTCCTGTCCAGATGGCTGGCATCCAAATCTTTCTCACCGTCTCCATTGCTTTCCTTATCTTTATTATCTTCTGACTCATATGCTCTTATAATATATACCTTGAAGCAGAAATAAAAGGATCCAATTAACAGAGAAAAGTTTACAGATGACAGAAATTAAGTTTCACTTGCATAAATGTAACAGAAACAGCAAATGTACAGGCATCATACGGAATACATGACCAGCTAGTTTTCTCCAATACTGTCGATGGATTTTAAAAGTCGTAATTGTTAAGGAACCATTCAATACAAAAACTTAACCTGTTGGGTATGTTCTAAAAATAAATTATATATTAACTTCTAACAATAACCATCGTCTTCCCAAACATACCCAACATGCTAAAGTTATACTCTAAATAACCACTTGAAATTGTCAAAAATCTCAACTTAGTACCAATAAATAAAATAAAAGCATTCAAACTATGCTAAAAGCATCACACATAACTCAACTATATTGGTACAGAGATTGATCGCATTACATTAAAAAATGTTAAGCCCCTTCTGTTACGAAGCATAAGAGGGGGTTGTTCACCTTGAACTTGGTGGAGCTAATCAGTTGAAAGACCAATGCATCTCCGTCAACTAGTTCATGATCAATAGCAAACCCTCTCCACCCACCACTAAGACCAGTCTTTTCAGCAAGGTATTTTGTTGCAAACACATACCCATTCTCATCTTCCAAATTGATAAATCCATCACGATGTGGAAGATGCGTCTTACAAAACTGGACTGGCAGACCCTGTTGGAAAACATTGTCGAGGAAAAAATTTATGACCAAACCAATAAATTGTCTACTTTCAGTCTCTCTAGCTAAAATCTAAGCGTTGAAATATAACAAATCATTAGTTTACCAGCCAAAATCCTCCGGTAACATGTGATTGAAGCATAGGTTTGACAAAACTAGGAAAATCACTGTCCATATCTGATTGAAGATTTTCTGCTCTGCCAATTGCATATTGCCTTACTTCATCGGAAGCATAGACCCTATTTAAAAGATCTCTTCGTCTGTAGCCGTAACTCCTACAAATGAAGCTCACACAAAGTTCAGACATACAAGTTCAGACATACATGTCTACGAATGAAACGAATAGAGATTTCAGGACATATATGCCCAGTCATATGAAGTAAATAGAAAGTGCTCAATATTCATGCAATAATTTGACATAACGACCTTCTGGGTCTCTCCAAAGGTTCGAGTGGTTCCTGCCACAAAACAGAACAATCGAATGCTTTACGGTTAATGAATCAAACATTCAGTGAAATCCATTGATCCTACACTATTAGAATTGAATCGTTTTTCCAAAAAGTTTCCACCTTTGTGTGATACTGGGCTTATATACATTTTGTTTTCGAGCAAAACAACCCATGTCGTAGTTACAAACATACTCACATCCCGTTCACACGCACACGGAGGGAAACACAGAGAGAGAGAGAGAGAGACTGACGTCCTTATAGCTAACGGGTGGCTTGTCTGCAAAGCGAGAGGACCTTCTGACGTTAGCCAACTCCGCCGGCTGCCGGTGGACCCGGGGTTTCTTTGCCTGTTTCTCATCATATAAACCCTCCATCACTTAAAACAAAAAAAGAAATAAAATTACACACATCATATAGATTAAAACAAACGAAAAATTTACAATGGCGATAACTAACGGGAGATGGTTTGGGGCTTGCAGAACTGAGAGCACTGGAAAGCTTTCTCAAGTTAAGCGCTTCCATCTTCTTCTTGTTCTCGTCCAACCTCTTTTGCCGGATTTCCTCGTACGTTAACTTCGGTTTAGCCATCTCCGGTTTGCTTTTATTTCTTTTTTTTCTTTTTTGGGTCTCTTGGGTGCGAATGATTTGGAAAGAAATATCAGTAGGAGTTGAAGAGGCTGTCCGGTTCGGACAGTCGAACGAGACCGGAGAGTTTCAAACTGAGCGCCGTTGCTGCTACATTCGTTCTTTGAGAGATTTGAATTCAAAATTGGCTAACATCCGCGGAGGTGACTCTGTCAAATTCTCTTTTTACCCTTTTATTGATTGTTAACTGTTGATGTGGTGACATCTCCCAGAAGCGGGTCGGTTTTTAAAATTTGTTTTTTCTTTTTTTTTTATTTATAAAGGAAATGATTTTTACAATAATCGTTTGAGATAGGATGAGACAAAGGATAGGGAATTCGAACCCCTGTTTCCTTAGATGAGGAGGCACACGTTTCCAACCATTATGACTAGGTCGCACTCTCGAGAGATTCTTATTTCCGAAATACTTTAAATGTGTTTTTAGCCCACTTAATGACATTCAAATTCGGCCCGGAAGAAATTTTTGGGGTGTTGGAGGGATAACTTTTCACGTCTCTTTGGTCTCTGCAAATTATCGAATATGTTAATAATGTAAATAATGATATCCTTCAGGATATTCAGTCTTCGTGTGAGGGATTAGACGTTGGAAATGCAACATGTATTACGTAGAGGAAATTTCTGTGCAGATTTTCTTGCCAGGATAAGAGCTAATAGTATTGTTGGCGAGGCACTTCTTGACCTTCCTCCTGTAGGTCTGAGGCTTTTGCTGGAGGGTGACTGACAGGGTGTGCCTACGTTAGGCGTTAGTTTTCCAGCTTTTATTTCTTTCTTATGTACCCCAATATAAAAAATAAATAAATAAATAAAAGGAGGAAATGTAAATAATGATATTCCTGGGATTCCACTTAAAGATGATGTGCTTGAAGATTAATTGCAAGTGTAAAATTCTTTAGAAAAGAATGATTTAATTGAAGATATCAATGATTGACATAAAGTTAATATAATGGTCCACAATTTACCCATGAATTCCTCCGAATTCATGTACGTCAAAAGGTTTATCATGTTCTGGGGTACATTCTGCCGTGGAGTTTAATTGGTCATCCCGATCTCTTCGAACGAAAGATCATTTGCTTCAAACTAGCATAGAGTTGTGTGCTCTGATGACGCTGAGTTGATCATATTTCGGACATCTGATACCATGTAATCTAAACTCGGAATATTGTCAACTTCGTTTATGTCTAGCCCAAGGACCAACGTGAAATGACCTGTATTGCGTTCCATCTGCCCAGTAAGGCAACGTTTTTCCATGTAAATGCCGGGCATTTGTGGGTGCCTGAGCGAATCAGTTGGGGAGAGTAATGGTCGCAAGTCTACAATTCTGCACAAAAGTCAGGTGCTTACAAATTGAAAGCTACTGCCAACACAGCTTGAAGTACATGGAATTAAAATGCCTTTCTTTTCCATTTGGTCAGGGAGATTACAGTACTCAACACACAATTTTTCATTGCTCAAACGGTAGCAGAGTCATTAAGACGTGCTATTAGCAAGAGGAGTATCGACCATCACTGCAGTTGCTCAAACCTCTATTGTGAATGTGATACAAAACCCAGAAATTTTCCAAAAGGAGCAGGCATTTCCTACCAAGGGGCATTGACCACTTCCTGAAACATAAGCTCATGGCTCTCGGCACTTTCCTTCAGGGCCTCTATCTCGGCATCAAGCCTTTCCCTCGTTTCCCTCATTTCCAGGAGCTTCAATTCAAGATTTTTCATCTCCTCATCTAACCGAGCCTGCTCGTGTCTTGCTTCTCTAGACTCAGTTTGCATAGCCTCTTCTGACTCCACTGCAAGGATCATTAGCTGCTCCAATCGAGTGCGCAAAAATCCAACATTCATGCCCAACAGCTCAAAGCCTTTCAAAGTCTTATCCCAAACAGCATAATCAGCATGCAGCGTGGAGAGTTTTGAGGCTCTAATGGCCTCCGAAATGTTCACAGTCCCAATTATTATTTCAGCTGCTAATTTGTGATTAATACTGTTAAGGATACTCTTATGCAGAAATGAGTTTTGTGAACAACATAGTTCATAGTACTTGGTCCTATGATGATCACTGAGCTCAGAGTCTATACCCAAACCGTTCACAACAATGCTGAAATTTTTTATACCATTCACGTCTTTAAAATCATTAACGGATCCCAGAGATGTGGTAACTGCCAGAGTTTTTGAGACATGATCCTCATTTTCATTCTCAAATTGATTAGCCGCATGCTCAACATTGGCTTCTAATAACATTGAGCTATTTTCTTGATTCTCTAGTTTCTCTTGAAAAATATTAACAGGAAGAACCCGTAATGGCATGGGTGCTTTGCAGCTTTCTATGTCTTCCTCAGTTTGATCTTCTATCATTGGAAAAGGATGAACAAACAATTAATTTCAGGGACTGTTGACGAATGTGAAGAGAAAAATAGAGAGCATACCATTGTTGATCAGATTTTGTTGAGCATCTAAACTGAGACGACCAAGATCCCCATCTGCTTTGGCAGCATCATTTCCTTTGACTATGTACACCTACAAGTTTCAATGCAATCCTTAGGATAGAAGCCTGTAGAGATACCCAAGCACCAGCTTGATACCATATGTTTACAACCTTTGAAGCTAGGGGGGATAATGGATTCCCTACATTTCACCAAAATGATTTCTATTTCATTTCTCTATTCTTTGAGCATAATACAAGACTGTTGCTTCTGATTTACATGAATTATGTAGATTCCCAATGCATGTGCACACTTGTTTGCATGTGTGCAATAGACATGTGAATGGGATGAGCACATGTAAAGATGACCAAGGGTGGTTATTTTCCACTCCCATGCATCAGACATGCCAAATTTTGTTCAAGGAAATCCAAGAAATCACAGAACGAAAGACCATTCTTTTCCAGATTGAGTAATTGCAGCTTAGTGGACTTCAAAACAAGAACATCCAAAGTTCTTCAGAATACTGAGAAAATACAATTTATAGAAGAAGGAGAAGTGGCAAATGATAAAAATAGCACATGTACCTTAAACCTCAAAGGTTGGACCAAATGAAAAATGAGAACATCACCCTCCAGCAACTTGTTACCAGCGCAGAATGCTTTCCATCCACCACTCAATGCTGTCCTTTCTGCAATATAATTTATGATAAATTCTTCCCCACTTTCATTTTCCAAGAAAATTGTTGTATCATTCCTCGGCAAATACAACTTGCAGAATCGCATAGGAAGATGCTGTGGCAAAAAGATCAGAAAGATATAACCAAATATTAATCTGTCCAATATGACAGACATTATGTCATATCCATTCTCAATTATGGAAAATTTGTGGGTTTACCATCCAAAATCCAACATGCACATTTGATCGCACAAGAGCTTTTGCAAAGCTAGGAAATGTTGCCTCTAAAGTCGATTGAATCTCTTGTGCCCGCAACATGGCAGGAGACTTGGTTGCAGCGCTATCATAAACATCAATGGCTGCAGGTTTTTTTCTTTGGTAGCTTTTAAAAGTTTGTGAAAAAGGGAATCAGCATATGAAACTTATACAACTCTCAAGATTTTACTGCTTCAATTCAAGCATAAAAACACAAAAATAAAAAAGAGAAAGGTCTTACGTTCTAGACTCCTCAGATCTGTCATATAACACCTGCCCATGAATTTGCAAAGCAGTCTCCGGTTAATTCATCACATGTGTAAGACAAGCGGATTGTATGTTAGAGAATCCAACATCTGGAATAATATTGGCAGGATAAATTGTCATAGAAGAAGATGAAAGAAAGGAAATGCAATAACAGAAATGGAAGCTAGCAAAAAGAAAAAGAGCTTTTCTGTGCATAGACTGGCATCGTGTGAAATCCTCACAGTTCAAATTGAAATTGAGAGGAAAGTGCTATCTACCAAAATGAGTACCTAGAGCAGGTTTTGATCGTCCCAAATAGCTGCTGCAAGCGGTAAACTCCATATAGTTCAATGTCTATATCAGGACTCCATTTAGGTAACAAGAAGATAGATAGAATGGGAGTGGATTTTTTGGTTCAAATCATGCTCGATGGAGCTGTAACTGTGGGTAATTTCTAGTAAACTGAAAGCTACATAGAGTAAGCCCGTAACATTCACATAGCACCGCAATAGCTTGGTGATCGGCAAGCTACTCGGCTCTTTTAGCATTTCCCAGCAGATTCCAGGACAGGATTCAACTAATATCATCTTTCCCAAAACTAAATTGCTTTAAAAGAAGCAACAACAGGCAGCTGAAGCAAGCACAGGATAGGAATCGAACAATAAAGTCTTTCAACTTAGGACAATGTTCTGCTCAGCTCAATAGACCAAACCTCGGCTAAAGAAGACAAGCGAACTGTATTCTCTCAAATAATGAACAAGATTGCAAACTTCAAAACTACGAGACGCAAAAGCAGCGCGGCCAGCCCGAAAAGGGGTCTTACAATTTCAGTCCTGGTTTCAGGTTCAGGAGGCTTGTCGGGGATCTGGGCGAGCTTTATCTTGGTTCCTCGTAACTTCCTTTGTTTAGCCTGGAAATTCACAAAAACAATTAGCAGAGATCAAACGTGCAGAGTCAGCCGTGCAGCGAGATCGAGAGAGAGAGAGAGAGAGAGAGAGAGAGAGAGAGGGACCCTGGGATAAGATTGAACGGTGATTTTCCTGGACGAAGGGGCCCCAGTAGGGGTGACCTGCTCTTCTTCCTTGGTCTCCATGTAAGGCAGGCTAATCACTTAAAAAGTCAGGTCACTCCTTTTCTTCTCCGGACTTTTGCTGGAACAGCTACGGCAGCTTGTTCTTGGCTTCAGATTCCTGACCTCGATAAATGTTGCTTTGCCAGACATAAACTTCAAACTTCATAAAAGGAAAAGCCCACACCTAACGCCCCTCCCTTTGCTTTTATTAAGGGCAAGACCCCGTGTTGGAAGCATTTCGGGGCAGCAACACATTTATGTCTTTAAACACTGAAATTTTACAATGATCTTTTTTTTTTTTTTTTTGGGTTACACCCTTCCTTTTATAACATTTCTGGAATCTAAGAATATAAGAAGCCTCTCTAGTCAGCATTAATTAGAGCAAAAATTTTGCATTAGCATTTTTCACATCCAATGCGTTGAAGCCTGAATTCAGGAGAAGACAAGAGGAATGGCTACCCTTATTTGCTACTAGAAATCTGCCTTCAGCACCACCCCATCCTATTCCTTTCCATAACATTGGAAAGTGGGATATATTGCAACAAACTGAAACTGTTCCTCTCAGGTCACTTCTGCCCGTACTCTACCAAAGAAGTGGATGTTTGCATAACCATACATTTATTATTTATTATCATTATTATTATTTTTTGTGATAGTACTATGGTGGAAATTAACATTTTCCTAAACTCATCATCATTTGTTTCACTTTTTCCGGTGTTCGTCATTGTATTATAAAATTGATTTGCGGACGACGAATTGAGTTAATATATTATGTATACATATTTATAAGGTTTCACTTTTTTTTGAAGGTTTAACGAATTAGACTTTCTAAGAATAGAAAGTGCAGGGCTCACTCCTGCCCTGGAGAGAATTTTCAGCGGCATTCGAATGCGTAGACGCACTACCTGTAACGCCCCACAAAAAAAATATGTTTTTTTCTTTTGTTTTTTTGTTTTTTTCCTCCAACATGGATGGCCTGAGCCTCATAAACAGAAATAACATTTGAGAGTAACAACTGATATAGAATAAGAGGAGGGCTCCGAGGCCTTTAGACCCAGTTTAATGTCTAAAGCCCAACCCAAAAGCTCATATATTCTCGAGCCCCAGAAAGCCCATTAGTCCCATCTTTCTGGGAAACGACCGAGTCAATGTGATTTCTCTCTTTCTAGTTTCTTTCACTTTGGCGACGGCCAGCGGTGGATCATCCGCTCAACAATAGCCTTCTCCTCCCTACAATCCCTACCGCCTCCACAGAACCCTATGGGGGTGGTCACGACCGCGCCATCTCGTTTATCAACTTCTTCAACGTCGGAGCCCTCCTCGCAACTGTCTCCGTCGGCAAACCCTAATCTCGTGGTCGGCCTCCATCGTCTCATCGGCCGCACTGAGGGAACCTCCGACCTGGCCTGGCCATTTGACTCCCGCTACATCTTCTACGCCTCCGACCACCGCTTCACAGGATGTGGGCCGCATGCGGCTCCTTCGACTTCCTCAAAATCCTCAAAGAGTTCGGCTGATTGAGCATTGGGCTTTTGAAGGCCCATAGGGTTTAGCAGACTATCGGGCCTTTGAGCTGGGGCCGAACTCGATCCACTTTGAACATTGGAATTTCAACCCCGTGTTCGTATCTGTAGTCAACCCAATGTGAACAAAAAAAAAAAAAGCCAAAACTTAAATAAAATTACCTAAAATCATTTACTCGCATAAGATTACAAAAAATAATGATAATAATAAGAATAGAGAGCGGTAATCACATCATCAGACCCCCTCTCCCAAACGTGTTTTATTTATTGGATAGAACAGTTATAATAAAGAACACCGTTACGTGAGTATAGGCCACAGAGACTTGAGTTATAACAAGATTTTTCGGTTGCTGTTAAAATATATATATATGGTTTGTTACTTCAATATTTGTGGTTCTTGTAAATTTTTAAAGTTAAATCAAATAATATTTTCCTACAATAAAATGTTCCATGTCTCCGGTTAATTCGTAATTGTTCACTTTCATTGGCTTGGAAAAGCAGACAATTGGAGCATGATCCCGACAAATACTAGACCCAAACATTCTTTTTTAGCAGGAACGAGGAATTAGTCTGAGCTTCATCGTTAATCAATGGACACCTAAGTGGGGTTGGACCCTACTAAAGTCAATAATGCGCAAACATTCTTTTTTAGCAGGAACGAGGAATTAGTCTGAGCTTCATCGTTAATCAATGGACACCTAAGTGGGGTTGGACCCTACTAAAGTCAATAATGCGCAAACGGGAAAGTCATAGAATATTTTATCTGTTTACCAATCGATGAATGATCATAAATTATAAATTGCAACTTCTTAGACCACATAATAGATCACTATTCAATACCATTCTTTATTAACATTTTCTTAGTAAAGTAAATCTAAATCATTGATTTACATGTATAAAGATACAACGTCAAATAATTATTTAAGTATAATTGAATTTGTGTAATTACATAAATTTTGTTTGTCTTTTTTATGTGCGTTTGACTCTAGCATACCCAATTCCTGTTCGAGTTTGACAATTGATTTGCAGATGGTTTCTAATCCATGGATGCAACTTTAATAACAATTTTGTTATGTGACGCTGCAAACGGGTTATAAAAAAAAAAAAAGAAAAAGAAAAAAGGAAAAAGACCCAGTAATCAACTGACTACTCAGAGCAAAAGCAAGGTCAACCGAGAAAGAATGCTGTAAGAAACGTCAAAATCGAAACCAGCCTCTTGTCCATTAACGATCAACATTCCCTACCCCACCTCTGCCCTCCATAACTCTCTTTCTAATTAAATTATTATTTTGTTTTTTTAAATTTTTTTTGGCCTCAGATCCAAAGCAAAGCCTCCGAGTCCTAGTAGGCCGCAACTTCACCAACTTCACGTGCGAGTGCCTTCTTTATTTTATCAATCCTCCTTTCTTTTTTGTTTTTTTAACCTATTTTGTGGACATGCAGATGCAGTGCAGTGTGATCAAACATTTTGCACTCGACAAGACCGAAAAAAAAAAAAGAAAGAAAAACATTTTGTACTTGAAAAAGGTGGAAAGCAAGAAATGTGGAAAACCAATTTAGGAAGGGACGTTCTCGAGGCTGGAAAGCATAGAATTTTGCCGGGAGTACGCCAGTGCCGATGTGCATGTACCAGCCTTCTTTTGATCCCCTCTGCCTCCGCTTTTATAATCCTCTACGTGGCCACCACTGGGAGTGATCTTCACGTATAGCTGGTGCGTGTGTGTGTGTGTTTTTTTTATTTTTTAAATTTTTAAGCCCTTGAGGAGGGGATGCTACGTTTACTTTTTAACGGTGTGTGATGCGAACATCTCACTACTTCTTCTGTCCTTTGGGGAAAGTGTTCACATTCTGCTCGCAGAGTACAATACAGCACATACTGTCGCGTGATCGAGGGACAACCTCCACGTCGTAACATATATCTGATGGAATAGAACGGCAGACATACCATAAAATTAAAATCAATACAATTGACCAGATTCTTGTCCATGTCCTTGGACAACATTCACAAGCCAAATGAAACCAGATTCGAGGCCTATAAACGACAGGCCAAAACTTGATTTAAAAGGAGAAGAAGGGTTAGTATTTTATGAGAATGATTAGATTCCTTAATCGGGGTTAGAAATGAATATTTGCTGGCAATCTTGACACCCCAAATGCAATATCCAGAAGGGACCCATTTGCTCTCTGGCTATTTATATTGCCAAAGTGCCGCTCTTGAAGCTGGTCCCCACCATGTATTCAATAGAAGACGAACACAAATATTTGAGTGATAATTGCCCATAGAACAATCATGACCTGATATTTCTGAGAATATTCCGAAATTGAGCTGACAAAGTGATAACAGAAAGCGGAAAAGTGAAGATGAAAAAGCCATCCTTCGTAAAACAGAGCTGCACTGCAAAAGAAAGAGGAACCTAAAAAGACCAAGCCGAAAGAAAAGCTCAAACAAAATACACTTTTCAATTACGAGAACAAAACCCATCAATGCCTGTGAAGGCTGCATAATTTAATATTCCCTTGGAATAGTCACTCCAAAAAATAACTGACAAAATCAACACACCCAAATGGGTAAATACTGAATATCTGAATAAGAAATTTTATTAAAATTCTTCTTCTTTTAGAGCGTGGTAAACATAGAGTTTTGGCTTCTTACATTTGGGGAGAAGTGGAGAAAAATCTGTACAACGACCCAGTTAACACCCACTAAATTAGGCCAGATGTCTCTTAAATCAAGCAATGCCACATGCTACCTCATGTGCCCTTAGCAATTCTCTCGTTTGCTCTCTCTCTCTCTCTCTCCCCCTCTCCTCATGGCTTCAAACGAACCCACTGGTACCGACCCTCCAAGGGCACATCCTTCACAACATCATAGTTGTACCTACATAAAAAGCGAATAAGTTTGTTAGTTGGTTAGGGTCGGATTCTCTCAATGCTAAAATGCGCCACTAGGTGACTTGTTCCTTATCCTACGCCCACATGACAGAAAAAAATTGAAAAAGCCAAAAAAAACAAGGGAAAAAAGACACTGCAGGCTCACTTCTCCTCGAATCGTTTCCGCACATTCTTCTCTGCGACGGTTAAGAATTCATTGATCTCGGCCTGACTCGGCATCTCCGGCGACTTTCTCCCGCAATTCTTCAACTCCGACGCTCGTGCCGGCGAGTCCATAGTGTCTGTGTCTCCGCAAACACTCGAAGGAGTCATCTCACTGCTGCAAGTGCAAGAGAGTGCTTAAAACGAAGAGTCGAAAAACGGTTTCGTTTTGCAAATTTGGAGATGAAAAACGGAATGGTAATAAACGAAAGAGGATGGAATTAATAAGGAACCTGTATTTGTTGTCGATGCACGTTGAGCTTTCAGCTTCAAAACTCTTGGCCTGAAACGCATATATAAATATAAATACGAACATTCTATTCAATGACTATTGAGTAAATACAAGACGAGGCGTGCTTTAAATTCAAACGCGAGAAACGGAAATCCAAGAATATTTGAATCGGTTTTGAATCGCTGTAAAAATTAATTCTAGAGAGAGAAAGAGAGAGAGAGAGAGAGAGAGAGGGAGGGAGAGAGCGAGCTTGAAAGTTGTAATTTGATTTTCTCGTTAGCTTTCCGGAAAGGAAATTTAAGTAAACGAACGAAAAATGTGTACTCCACTGAAGTTCATTTTCCCTCATTTTCCTGTGTTTTCCCGGAAACCTCACTGGATAACTGAAACTAAACAGAAAAAGAAAAAACAAGAAAAAAAAGAAAGAAAAAGAAAAGAAAGACAAATTTTCCGGTTAATATCGTATCCTAAGTTCTGAATTTCGAAATCCACCTCCAGATCTGGAAATCTCGAGGTCTCCAGCTGCACGAACTCGCTCCATTCGTTGCTGGAGCAGCGAGAAGAACGGGAGTCGCCGGAGCAGAAATCGGCGGCGCCGGAATGGGACAATGTCGACGGTGCAGCGGCCTTCCCGGGAGCCATATCGAGGAAAGGGCGGCCCCGGAGCTCGGCGTTCAAAGAAGGTAAGTCTAACTCCTCGAAACAAAATTCAGTTTTCGTTTTCTTTGAGAAGCTTGCGGTCGAAGTCTCCTTCTCTGTACCTTCTGCCGTTCTCTTACCGTTTCTCAGTGACTCCGCCATTTCTCTCTCTCTCTCTCTCTCTCTCTCTCTCTCTCTCTCTCTTCCTCAATTTCTTTATTTTCCTATTTTT
This sequence comes from Bruguiera gymnorhiza, assembly GCA_020883675.1. Lineage (NCBI taxonomy): Eukaryota > Viridiplantae > Streptophyta > Magnoliopsida > Malpighiales > Rhizophoraceae > Bruguiera > Bruguiera gymnorhiza. The sequence continues at coordinate 5,874,832 of JAIRCJ010001062.1, read as the reverse complement.
CGCTTTGGAATTTGGAGATGATGGGTTAAAAAAGGGAGGCGCTGTCGAATGGCAGCCGCTGATGTGAGCGGACGGCTGAGATCTGTTTCATTTCCCTCCGAATATGTGGCCTGACTCCGTCAACGGTGACCAGATGAAGTAGTGCAGTTTCTGTTAGCACGATCCGGCCGTTAAAAAAGTCTATATTATCATTATATACGTTACTTTGTCTACCTATTGGTTGACCCATCAACTTTATTTAATTCCTAGCAGAAGACCCATAAATTAGGGTTATGGTTCACCTAAACCATTAATCATTAATTTTATTTGAAATTTTAAGAAAATGTCCATATTTATTTCGTGTCTATATTTTAATTAAATTTTATAATTTATGGTTTTTTTTTTGGCACACTATTGTAATCCCAACTAATCAAGTATTGGGTTGTGCTACGAACGATTTCTTGTTTCAATTTTCCGTCAAAATAGCAAGATTTCAAGGTTCCTACTTAGGTTTAAAGCGAGTTTCTACGTGCTGTTTGCGCTGTAAATGGGAACGAACCTTACTTGGATGTAAAACCCTTTTTGTTTTTGTTTTTGTTTTTTTTTCTATGAATAAATTTTCAATGTTTGGTGTTGAAAATCGGTGGAATGACAAAGGACTTTATGGCAGAAGATGGCAACAGAAATAAATTAACATGTGTCCACGGGGGAACATTTGCCACCTGAGCTTCCCAAACACCTAACTTTCAACGTTTGGAATTACAGTACAAAGGGATCTTGCGAACAATGATGGGATACATGATGTCAGTTTTGTTTGGGATAAAAGCAACAGCCGGAACGAATATAAAAATTTGAAGAAACGAAATCCCATCCACAGAAAATAAACAAACGATTCAAATGAAAATGCTGCTCTCTTTGACTACATTACATGAAAGAAAATTTTGCACGGCTGTAGACATGACGGCACTATAATCATCCTTGAAAATGTTTTCATTTAGGGGTCCCCAAGTACAGTCTGTTAAGCGAGTACCCATAAGATAAATCAAAGTTTATCACATTATTCATAGAACCCCGTCTATCAAATCATGACACTTGAAACATTTATATGACGAGCATGAAAAGAGAAGAAAAGGAAAGGCCGTGACGACGAGTGGTGTAATGGTTGACAGTGATAAACGTAATACAAGAGTTAGCATTGATGAATCGTATCTGTGGATGACATGATTCGACTCAACGTATTTAATAATTGTTTCCTACCCCACCACAGCAGCCTCATCTGGTGAAGTAGCCAGAAGACGGGAGCGTTGGACCATATGAATCAGCCGAGGTTGATGCAACGCTTAAATGTTCTGAGCTCTTAATGATCCCCAATGATATGGTTATGTTGGGTCTCGGGAAAAAGATGGTGATGGAGCTGAGAGATAAAAGCTGTCCTGGATAGCTGTTGTAACATCACATCCCAGTCTTGAATGAACATGCAATTTAGGGGAAAAGAGACGTATGCTAAATCATGAAAGGATAACGTTGATGTGCCTGAGATAGTACATTTAACCAGTTCAGATTAGACACTGGAGCTTTCGTTTCATTAATTATTGAATGACTTGCCAATCGAATTGACGAAACGCATTGCTTCCGATCCATTTCATGTTCATGAAAGGATAATGTTGATGTGCCTGAGATAGTACATTTAACCAGTCCAGATTAGACACTAGAGCTTTCTTTTCATTAATTATTGAATAACTTACCAATCGAATTGACGAAACGCATTGCTTCCGATCCATTTCATGTTCCCATTTGCCAAAAAAATTGATAAAAAGCTCACCATTGTTGTAGACAAATTTTCCTGTCAGCTTTTCCAAAGGAAGATGGAATTTAATGAATGTCCTTGGATAACCAGTTGTATCTTTTAAGTTCTCAGTCTAAAAATTAAGTTAAATTGCTGTACGGTGATAATTCGTGGCTCGAACGTTTCAATCATTGAAAGTTAGCCGAACAGTCCACAAAACCCGTTTGTTTTGGAGCTGAAAGTTTGGATCGCGGGTGTACAGGGGCGGTGCGGGGACTCAAAATTCATGTCTACATCACGACTAAGATTAAGAGGTTGAAACATTTATGACTCGTCCCCTCTTTCATGTTCTCGGGAGATCATCCAAGACAAAGCTGGATTAAATGCAGCAAATAAACCCAATTAATAATAATAATAATCATCATAATCCCATCTTTTGGAACTCCCCGAGAGACCTTATTCCGGTGCTAAGTACATGTGCGCTTTGGATGCTGGGGACCAGTGATGAATGCGGGAGGAACCCTGCCAGGAGTGGCCAGAATCAGCATTGAAGAGATAAAAAGACAACAGGTGTACGCATCAATATTTTTGGTCCTGAAATTGTGATAGATGCATCGGCGTCCCAGATAAGAGTACCCAGAGTGGAATGGCAGGTAAGGGATCTTGGAGGGCCAACGTAAGTCAGGTTCTGAGCCTTTGATTTACAGGGCAAGTGGTTACATCGTCGTCTCATAATTGCCTCAACAGAGATACTGAAACAGACTGACAAATGAACCAGGGAAATTGATGCGTTCATAGAATGGTTAAAATATTGGAAATACCTGAACACAGAGAAATTCCAAAAAGGCACAGATGGCTGCCCAAAGGGCGCTGTAAAGCCAGTTGAGTTTGATATCTCGTAATTATAATTGACACTGGTCCCCAAGCCCAAACAAAATGGATGATATAAAATATTAGCCCAAACAAAATGACTGAAATTAAGCTGTGCTTTCGATTCCTTACTGGATTCTGCTTTTAAATCAGACCCAAGTGCGTCAGCTTGACCCATCCCAATTCTTCTTGATTGGGTTTGGGCTGCGGTTGCTTCGGCTCTACGCTACCCAACCCAAATGATTGTATCAAAATCCTGGCTACATCTAGTTTCCATTACGACGCAATATCAACATCCCTATTAAATAAGGAATTGATAATTTTGGGCTTCGATAAATTTTTCTTGTAGTTATAATTTATTTTTCTTTTTCTTCTTTTTTTTTTCCAGTCAAGAAGCAAAGGGTTTGTCCTATTGGAAAGGAGTGTAAAATATTAGTGCCAGCCGAGTTGTCGGACGTGTCGGAGGAAAACGAGAGCAACCTCGTCCTCCTCCAAAATGGCCCATAACTCCATTCCAACGGACTCGTCAGTGGGCTATCTTGTAGGGAGGTTTTGCGGAGACAGTGGAGCCCGCAGTGCCGTAGGAAAAAGATGCTCGGGACGTTGCCCATTCGCATGCTTGGCGACCCATTGAAGCCCGGCCGATGAATCTTCATAAGCGATCGGAGAAGGATGTTCGGGGGGGCCAACCTCTAGTCCATTGATATGGCAATAACATCGGCTTGGGTGACCCAAAAGGAAAGGAAGGCATTGAAGACGGGGTCAAAGGGTGATCCAATGGAAAAGCCACCGCCATTGTAATGGACTGCGAGGGAGGGCTTTTTAACTGGGCCGTTGATTTTTGGGAGAAAGACACGGGCCTTTCACGCTTATTTCCGGCAAGATCTCAATATCTTTGGATTGGAATCCAGGTTCAGGATCAAGATCTGCTGGAACACGGTCGGTGTTCCTGTACCTTTCAATCCGGCCATCTTTATTTACCTTGAAAAGGGATGGAGAATCATGGGTCACCTCAGGAGCATCTCTGGCCATGGCAGAATTCTCTTCTAGTAAAAGAGAAGAAGAGGAGTTGAATCGGTGAAGTGAGTTTTGGCTATCAATCAATAGAATATAAACGGATGTGAAGCCAAGACCACGTCTTTGTAAATGGTAATTGTGCCGCGTCGTGTCAAACCAACTGTTTTCAATTCTTACCTTATTATGAGTCTGTCTTGCTGTCGGGGCCTTAAGAGCCCAGTCTTTGAGGACAAATGGGACTCCCTTTTGACCGTTTCTTTCTTTTGTTCTTAGTTCTTCGTACTAAAATAGAAAAGTGGCAAAAGATGAAAAAAGTGGGTGTTTAATGTATTTGAGATGTTGTTTCCCCTTGTGATACTAATGTGATAATTAAATAGTTAGAGCAATAAAAAAGTTTCACTTTGATAACATAAGAGATAGTAATATTATAGTTTCTTTAAAATTTTAACATTAATTATGAGAATACTAAATTTTGAATTCAATGAGATATGCAGATAACAAAATTAATCAATATATTTTTGATAATATGTTATCATCGGGAACAATTTAAAGTTGAGATTTATTTTTAAATAAAAAGAGCTTGATTTATACATACATATGTTTATAACAAAATATATTTGTGTGTATATATGTCCATTTTTGTTTTTGTTTTGGTAAAGATAAGTGAAAAGAGCAAAAATAATGAGACATCTAGATTTTCTATTTTGAAAAATTTAAATATTTAAAGTTTTATGTTAAATGATCATTGATATATAATGATAATAAAATATATAATAAATTAATATGTAAAATAAATTTATTAAAAATAAATTTTATACTCATTACATATTATTTTCTATTTGTTATATTTTTGTATTTTTTGTTTATTATATATTGAGTATTTATAAATAAAAAAATGAAATTTAAAAAAAAAAAGTGAGATACATCTGTCACCTTATTTTAACATTCCTCTTCTTTTTCATAGATGTAGCGGGGCTCTTTGATTTTTATTGCAACTGTAATTGTCGGCATATTAATTTTCTAATGTGGTCAAGATAATTTGGCATCCATCTAATAAAGTTTTAATAAATATGCATTAAACACAAGAAATATATATTGGAACTATAGGATTAAAAAAAATATTAAAACTTAATATACTTGTTTATTGGTGATCAAATATTTAGAAGTTTTTTCTTATTATGTAAGTTAAGAGTTTTAATTTTAATAAAATTAAATATATAATTCTTACTAAATATTATGAATATTAATTTTTTATTCTATGTTTTATTTTTTTTGGAAAAGTTGTTGTCACCTAATAATCCTATCATATATAGTGGATTTTTTTATTGCCATGTATAGCATGAAAATCAGTAGAAACTTTGCACTTTTATTTATTTATTTTTTGGTTATAATAACATTACCAAATGTATATGAAGCACAGGTATCCTACGATGTCTATCGCTTTACTTGGACTCTATAAAATAGTAGTTAATATATTGGGACCTTCGTACTTTGGTTCATTTCTATTTGTTGTCTGTCCAAGATTTAGCCATGTCCGATATTGCCGTGGATTTGTCTCCCTTTCTACTCGTACACAAAGATGGTCGTGTCGAGAGACTGCAAGGCACCGAGACCGTGCCTCCTTCCTTGGATGATCCCAAAATCAGCGTCCAATCTAAAGATGATGTCTATTCACAAAAAACAAATCTATCTTCTAGAGTTTACCTGCCAAAAGGCATTAAGCCTGGCGAAAGGCTTCCCCTCCTAGTTTACTTCCATGGGGGAGGCTTTTTTATTGAAAGTGCCTTCTCACCCACCTACCATAACTACCTTAATACCTTGGTTGCAGAAGCTAAAGTGTTGGCTGTTTCTGTTGATTATAGATTGGCCCCAGAGCACCCTCTCCCAGCTTGTTATGATGATTCATGGGCTGCCCTGCAATGGGTTGCATCCCATGCGAGTGGAAATGGCCCCGAGGAGTGGCTTAACTCTCATGCTGATTTTGGCAAAGTTTTTGTCGCCGGAGATAGCGCCGGGGGCAACATAACTTACCACATGGCCATGAGATATGGTCGGGAAAAACTTGCAGGGATTAACCTTGGAGGAATGGCCTTGCTCCATCCGTATTTCTGGGGCAAAGATCCCATTGGTAACGAGTCAAAGGACCTGAAATTAAAAGCCCTGCTTGAAAAGGCGTGGCTTTTTGTTTGTCCAACAACTAGTGGGCTAGACGACCCTTGGATCAATCCCATAGCTGATCCAAATTTGCCCAGATTGGGTTGTTCCAATGTTGTTATTTTTGTTGCTGGGGAGGACATGCTCAGAGATAGGGGTTGGCTATATTATGATGAGTTGAGGAAGAGTGGGTGGGGAGGAAAGGCAGAGATCATGGAGGCCAAAGGGGAGAATCATTGTTTCCATTTGTTCGATTATGGTTCTGATAACTCCAAGGCTATGCGTAAGAAATTCGTGTCCTTTCTGAACCAGCAGAAGTCCTAGAAGGATGGGTTCATTATATCATTGCGATATGCATATCCAATAGACTGTCTGTTTGGAACAACAATGCATCTTTTCATAAAGTATCATCTCTATATTATATTTGTTGCTTGTCGACAAATTAGATGCCTCGATGGCGTATTTTTGAACTCTACAAATTGGTTATTTCTCATTTCATTATTTTTAGATGGGTCAGAAAAAAAGACATGAAATATAGGAAAAAAAAAAACAAAGGCAAAAAAGAAAGAATTCAAAATTGAAAAAAAATAATTTTTTTTACTTTTGTATGAATATAACTTATATATAATTTTACCCGATATAAGTATGTATATTTAAAATAAAATATAATAAATTAAATTTATATTATATAAAATAATAAAAAAGTAACTATAAAAAAATTAATAAAATGTATTGAATTTTCTTCGCATTTCTCACGGGGGTGAAACTCACTGAAATAAAGCGGAGTCATAAATAACGGGGCTGATAATATCACCCCATCCGTCGGGGGTCTTCGCAAGGCGCAAACGCAATACAAGGAACCGACACCGCGGCTACAAAGAAACGCAATTGAGGAAAGTCGACGCTAGGTTTGCCTGATTCCTACTTGTCACGAAAGGATGGGCCTGGCGAGCTTGGAGTTGTAGGACGTGTCGGGGTACAACGAGAGCAACCTCGTCTTCCACCAAAAGGGGCCCATAATTCCATTTCAACGGACGCATCAGTGGGCTCATTTTGTGGGGAGGTTTTGCGTAGACAGTGGAGTCTGCAGCGCTATCGGAGGCTTTGGGTTCGGTTATCGAGTCTTTTCTTGGGGCCTTGAGCTTCAGCTTCATACATTGAACTCCTTGGGTACATTGGAAATCGGCTCAGGTTCATGAATAATAATAATAATATAAAGGAAACTGATCAAAATAATAATAATATTATTATTAAAAAAAAGAAATTGTGAATCCTAGCACCGGACCGAAAAATAAAAGACACAAATGAATCCTGGCTACATCTAGTTTCTGTTACGACGCAATATCAACATCCCTATTATATAAGGAATTGAAAATTTTGGGCTTCGATAATTTTTTCTTGTAGTTATAATTTCTTTTTCTTTTGTTTTGTTTTTTTTTTTTTCAGCCAAGAAGCAAAGGGTTTGTCCTATTGGAAAGGAGGGATAAAATATTAGGCCAGCCGAGTTGACCCTTTCTTTCTTTTGTTCTGAGTTCTTCGGACTAAAATAGAAAAGTGGCAAAAGATGAAAAAAGTGGGTGTCTATGTATTTGAGATGTTTGTTTCCCTTTGTGATACTAACGTGATAAATAAATAGTTGAAGCAATAAAAAAGTTTCACTTTAATAATGGAAGGGATAGCAATATTATAATTTCTTTAAAGTTTCAACATTAATTATAAGAATGCTAAATTTTGAGTTCAAGGAAATATGCATATAATAAAATTCATCAACATATTCTTGATAACTCGTAATTATCGTGAGTGACTTGAAGTGGAGATTTTTTTATTTTTTTTTTGAAAATAAAAAAATACTTAATTTATATATACATATTTCTAGAACACAATATATGTCCACTTTTGCTTTTTATTTTGGTAAGTGGAAAAGGAAAATTAAAAAAAAAAATTATGAAACATGTAGATTTTATATTTTAAAAATTTTAAATTTTTAAAATTTTATATTAAATTATTTTTGATATATAATAGTAATAAAATATATAATATATATGACAATATGTAAAATGAATTTATTAAAAATAGATTTTAAGTTCATTGCAATTATTTTCTATTTGTTGTATATTTTATTATTTTTATTATATATTAAGTATTTATAAATCAAAAAATTGAAATTAGAAAAAAAATTTAAAAAACATGATATATATGTCACCTCATTCTAACATTCATCTTTTTGTAGTGGGGCTCTTTGATTTTTATTGTACCTGTAGTTGTCTTCGGACTAAAATAGAAAAGTGGCAAAAGATGAAAAAAGTGGGTGTTTATGTATTTGAGATGTTGTTTCCCTTTGTGATACTAATGTGATAATTAAATAGTTGGAGTAATAAAAAAGTTTCACTTTGATCACGTTAGGGATAGCAATATTATGATTTTCTTAAAATCTCAACATTAATTACGAGAATACTATGATATGATTTAAGTTTGATGAGACATGCAAATGACAAAATTAATCAACATATTTTTAATAATTTTTGATAAATGTGAGCAGTTTGTAAAAAGAGATAAATAGAAAAAGAAAATAAGTGAAAATTATGAAATATGAAAATTTTATATTTTAAAAAACTTAAATATTTAAAATTTTATTTGAAATTATTTTTTATGTATAACAATAGTAAAATATATAATATATACAATAATATGTGAAATAAATTTATGAAAAATAAATTTTAAATTAATTATAATTATTTCTATTTGTTGTATATTTTACTAATTTTATCATATATATTAGGTATTTATAAACTCAAAAAATAAAAAATAAAAAATAAGATTCATATGTTATCTCATTTTATCGTTCTATTTCTTGTTTATAAATATAGTGAGCTCTTTGATTTTTGTTGTAATTGTAGTTGTTGGCATATTATTTTTCTTATGTGGCCAAGATAATTGGGCATTTATCTAATAATACTCTATTAAATATGCATTAAATAAAAGTAAACTATATTAAAATTATAGAATTCAAAATAAATATTGAAAATTATCACTTTTATTTGTTTTGATCAAATGTTTAGAAGTTTTATTCGTATAATGTAGTTTATAATAATTTTTACTAAATATTATGAATATTATTTTTATTTTTTAAAAAATATTATTGTTACGTAATAATCTTGTAGATTTTTTATTAACATATATAGTATGAAATCGGTGGAAACTTTGCACTTTTTTTTTTTTTTTTGTTGTTGTTATAATAACATTACCAAATGTATATTCAGCACATGTGTCCTACGATGTCTATCGCTTTGCTTGGACTCTTAAAATAGTAATTAATATACTGTTACCTTCATATACAGTGGATTTTTTATTGGAGTATGAAATCGGTGGAAACTTTGCCCCTTTGGTTCTTTTTCTTTTTCTTTGTTACAATAACATTACCAAATGTAAATCAAGCACATGTCTCCTACGATGTCTACCGCTTTGCTTGGACTCTATAAAATAGTGTAGTAGTTAAAATATTGTGAACTTCGTACTTTGGTTCATTTCTTTTTCTTGATTGACCAAGATTTAGCCATGTCCGATTTTGCCTTGGAATTGCTTTCCTCTATCGCGCACAAAGATGGTCTTGCCGAGAGACTGAAAGCTGCCGAGACCGTGCCTCCTTCCCTAGATGATCCCAACATCAGCGTCCAATCTAAAGATGATGTCTATTCACAAAAAACAAATCTATCTTCTAGAGTTTACCTGCCAAAAGGCATTAAGCCTGGCGAAAGGCTTCCCCTCCTAGTTTACTTCCATGGGGGAGGCTTTTTGCTTGAAAGTGCCTTCTCACCCACCTACCATAACTACCTTAATACCTTGGTTGCAGAAGCTAAAGTGTTGGCTGTTTCTGTTGATTATAGATTGGCCCCAGAGCACCCTCTCCCAGCTTGTTATGATGATTCATGGGCTGCCCTGCAATGGGTTGCATCCCATGCGAGTGGAAATGGCCCCGAGGAGTGGCTTAACTCTCATGCTGATTTTGGCAAAGTTTTTGTCGCCGGAGATAGCGCTGGGGGTAACATAACTTACCACATGGCCATGAGATATGGTCGGGAAAAACTTGCAGGGATTAACCTTGCAGGAATGGCTTTGCTACATCCGTACTTCTGGGGCAAAGATCCCATTGGCAATGAGTCAAAGAACCTGAAATTGAAAGCAATGATTGAAAAGGGGTGGCTTCTTGTTTGTCCGACAACTAGCGGGCAAGACGACCCTTGGGTCAATCCAATAGCTGATCCAAATTTGCCCAGATTGGGTTGTTCCAATGTTGTTATTTTTGTTGCTGGGGAGGACTTGCTTAGAGATAGGGGTTGGCTATATTATGATGAGTTGAGGAAGAGTGGGTGGGGAGGAAAGGCGGAGATCATGGAGGCTAAAGGGGAGCATCATTGTTTCCATTTGTTCGAGGATGGTTCTGATAACTCCAAGGCTATGCGTAAGAAATTCGTGTCCTTTCTGAACGAGGAGAAGTCCGAGTAGTATGGTTTCATTATATCATTGCGATATGCTTATCCAATAAATAATATTTTAGACCGTCTATTTATAATAGCGATGCATTTTTTCGTAAGTATCATCTTTATATTATATTTATTGATTGTCGACAAAATAGATGTCTCGATGGCGTATCTTTGAACTCTGGTTATTTTTTATTTCATTGTTTTTAGGTGGGTCATAAAAAAAGACGAGATATATAGAAAAAAAAAACAAACAAAAGCAATAAAGAAAGAATTCAAAATTGAAAAAATATATATATATTTACTCTTTTATGAATATAATCTATATATAATTTTATACAATATAAGTAAGGTATATTTAAAATAAATTAAATTAAATTAAATTTATATTATTTAAAATAATAAAAAATTAATAAAAAAAGTAACTATAACAAATTAACAAAATATATTGAATTTTCTTCGCATTTCTCACGGGGGTGAAACTTATCACCCCATCCGTCGGGGGTCTTCGCAAGGCGCAAACGCAATACAAGGAACCGACAACGCGGCTACAAAGAAACGCAATTGAGGAAAGTCGACGCTAGGTTTGCCTGATTCCTGCTTGTTACGAAAGGATGGGCCTGGCGAGCGTGGAGTTGTCGGACGCGTCGGGGTAAAACGAGAGCAACCTCGTCTTCCAGCAAAAGGGACCCATAATTCCATTTCAGCGGACTCATCAGTGGGCCCATTTTGTGGGGAGGTTTTGGGTAGACAGTGGAGTCTGCAGTGCTATCGGAGGCTTTGGGTTCGGTTATCGAGTCTTTTATTGGGGCCTTGAGCTTCAGCTTCATACATTGGACTCCTTGGGTACATTGGAAATTGGCTCAGGTTCATCAACAATAATAATAATATAAAGGAAACTGATAATAAATAATAATAATAATAATAAAGAAATTGTGAATCCTAGCTCCGGACCGAAAAATAAAAGACACAAATGAATTTTTATTTTCAACTAAGTTTTTAGCTTTATATATGTTAGCACCCTTGAATTAAGCAAAAAAAATTAATTTATATAACTAAGATAATAATTTGATGTATATAAAATTTAAAAATACGAATAGATAACAATTTAATTTAATAAAAACAAAAAAATTGATGTAAATGTGCTTCTCTCCGGTATGAAATTTTGCATTATTAATAAGTTTCACACCCATTAGTAGCAATAATAGCAGTCCAAGATAGTCCAACAATAATAATTCAACAAATTCTCAGAACAGGAAGTATAGGATATTTGAGAAGAACTCGACATTTTTCTAAGCCCTACCATAATGGCTAAAACATACAAAATAATAAGAATCTCAGCCAATGGTCTGTTAATTAAAACTTACAAAGCCTAATTTATTGATAATCTGCCAATTAAAGATACGAAATCGATGTACATCACTCATGCTTGATCTTCATTGATGAAAGAAGAAATTTTCTTAAGCATAGCCACAGCATTCTGGCAAGTAGGATTGTCCAAATGGAACACATGGTCCTCTCCAATGTTCTCCATTATCTCTGCCGCTCCTCCCCATCCATTCTTTTTCAACTCCTCATAGTATGCCCACCCTCTGTCCCTCAACAAATCCTTCTCGGCAACAATAACAAGAACCCTGCTGCATCCCAAGCTAGCCAATTTTGGATCAGCCAGTGGATTAATTAAAGGGTCATCGCACCCACTTGTTGTAGGACATGCAAAATACCATATAGCAGCAGCACTTTTTCCCTTTTCCAATTCTTCAGCCTCCTTGCCAATTGGTTCTACTCCCCAGAAATATGGATGTATTAATACAATACCGGAAATATTAACCACAGCACTTAATTTTTCTTGACCATTTCTCATAACAATTTCGTGTGCAATGTTTCCCCCAGCACTATCTCCAGCCAAAAACACCTTACTCAAATCAGCATGATCATTTAGCCACTCTTCGGGGCCATCCCCATTAACATGAGAAGCAACCCACTTAAGAGCAGTCCATGAATCATCGTACGCAATGGGAAGAGGATCCTCCGGGGGCCTTCTATAGTGGACAGAGACTGCTAAAATATTGGCCTCCTCAACCAATGTATTAACATAGTTATGGTAGGTAGCAGAGAAGGGAGTCTGTATGCAGAAGCCACCGCCATGAAGGTAAATAAGGAGAGGAAGTTTATTGTTGGGGTTGGCGTTCTTGGGGAGGTAAAGCCTAGAAGAGAGATTATATTCTGGTAAATATACAACATCTTTACATTGGACATTGGTTTCAGGGTTTTCTAGAGATGGAGAAACTATATCTGTGCCCATGAGTCTCTCTATGTAGCCATCTGTGTATATGCGAAGGAAGGGAGAGTAGTCATGAGCAACTTCAGGCATGGTTTTAGTTGAATCCTGAAAGACGGAGCAAACGGTTCTTGAAAAATGTTTGATTTTTCTTCTCGGTGAAGAGCGGAGAATAGAGTTAAAAATGGAGGGTGGCCGAGTCTTGCATATAGGAGAGACAGAGATTGAGAGGGAATGCATGTGTTTTGTGGCTGTTGCTCTCTATGGTGGTTGGGGGAAGTTGAGAAATTAATAGGGGATTACATGTTGCAAGCAGCCAAATGAAGCTTAGCCCTGTTGAATTTATATTCTTCAGGCTTTTTCATGCTTTTTTTTTTTTATTCCTCTCTCTTTTTCCTTGGTAATTTTGTCTGAATATGACAACCAAAAGAGCTACCACATGGATTGGATCACAGGAACTGCCAGATGTCCCCCCCCCTCCTTTTTTTTTCAATGTTATTAATATTTTGAAGGAAAACGGAATGAAAATAAGATCCCACTACCAAGCATCAGCATTAAATATCTTCCCCATAGCTTGATACATTGTTCAATCACACGTTCTTATTTCTGGGTCAATTGTGATGCATAAACACACACGTTATTTATCAGCCAAAGTAGTAAAATAGTAATTCAGCTTACTTTTATTTTTATTAATACAAGTTTGAATTTTTTGTTGTAGTTATATAATATTAAATTATAAATTTATTAATATTAAGAACAAAATTATTTGAATTTTATTCGATAAAAATTGAATATGAATAAATAATAAATTATGTTAATTACACTTTATAGGATATATTTATGATTTTTTTTTCAGCTGGGGAAAAAAAAAAACATATACGTTATTTTGAAAGCGACCCTATGGGCAGGTGTGGAGTCAGATCAAACCATCAAAAGTGAGTTGGTGTATTTTGGTAAATATCTAGTGATATTTTTTGCTTGCCGGTGACCGGAGAGATGGTTTCAGTTTTACTCCCCGTGCGCCAAGTAACTCCTGGAAAAGAAATGCTCAGGAATCTGGAAGCTTTTTTGTCAAGAGGGTAAAGGCTTCCATCAAATAACTATGTGAGATGTACATGAAGTATGGACCACGTTCTCTTTCTTCTTATTTTGTTCTATGTTATGAGAGCGATGAGTTGTTAATTTCACTCATAAAGTACGTTTCCTGTAGTCATCTGCTTCCAATTTGGCTTTTCATTCACAAGCAAAATTACGATGTATTGCTTACCACACATCGCAATGTGGTCCCATGAGTGGAAGAAATATCTTCACTTGGACGGTGGTCTGCAGTCTCCACTTATGTACAACCTGACCCCACTCATCAAGTTTTGTGTCTCCCACCTCTCATAATTTTGACATTGATAGATATTACTTTACTGAAATAAAAAATTTAAAATATAAATTATTTATATTTTATTAATTTCTTTGCTTAGATGCATGGAATCTATTTATCTAGTTATTCATATTAAATTAGAAGATATGTAATTAATTGAAGTTGAGAATTTAATCATGATCGAATTGGGTTTTACTTTAGAGTCCAAATGAAAATTCAAAAAATGGGAGGTGAAGTTAGTCCAACTACCACCTGCAAGGAAATTTACACTTCATGTGACAAACCAGGAGTTCCTTGGCTGAGATTTCTCGACGCGTTTAGTCTTATCCGGCTCTGCAGCTTCAGCCTCTCTCCTCCCCCGTATATCTCCTGATATGCTCCTCCTCACATTTTGCACTCCGCTGATCGCCGTTGATTCATAGCTTAGCAGTGTTTTAAGTTTGGTTCTCTATGGACTAGACCTCGTTCTCTGTGATCGTTTTAAAACGAGGCCGTACGAGCAAGATAATCAAAGTGGATAATTGTTAGATACTGCAAGATATTTCGCGGGAGCTATAGTATGAATATATAATTGTCAATTATAATTAAGAATTACTATGAATATATGTCTATTTTGTATGTTTTTTTTTTAAATATAATATTATGTCCAAGTAACGTTTTTGACTGTTGAGGTAGCCAAAGGATTCCATCGCTGGCTGCCCTGCCCCAGAGGAAGACTTTATGCATCTTTTGGTGGCCCATCCGTCTAACATTTCTAAAACAGTTCAACAAAAACGATGCAGAGAGCTGATTTAGAGAAGGTGGGAAGAGTTGACTTAGAGAAGGTGAGATGAGTTGATCTAGAAAAAGTAAGATATTTTAATCAAATAAATAAATAAATAAATAAATATATATATATATTAAGCAGTAAATTTTTTTATTAAATATGTACTTACATTTTTGTTGAATATCTATTATTTGACCAAAACCGATTTTGCAGCAGGATATTATAGGGGTGCAGTGGTCTATATTAGTGCCCATAAGCTGTCATTTTTGGGCATTTTGCGGTTCTATAGACCCACAAAAAAAAAGAAAAAAAACGATGTACATTATTAGATGGCCGGCCCGCATCAAAATATTCGGCTACCGTGCGGACGAGGCAATGCAATGCACAAACCAATAGTTGTAGATAATATAGTTGGGCGAAACCAATGCTCATTATTATTTATGGCCCCACTCAAGACGCAAAGCTTTCTTTCACGAGAGCTACTGAAGAACTTCCAAGTAATTAAACAGCATTGTTTCCTTCACATTTAAAAAAAGAAAACAAAATACAAGGAAAGAGAGCCTGATCCACCAGAACAACGACTAATGCTACTTTATGAAATTAACCAATTTCTTCATGAAGGGCTGGATGTTCTCGCTAGTGGGATTGAAGAAATGAAAGCAATGGCCCTCTTCTTTTGTCTCATAAAATTCCACATCGCCGCCCCATCCACATTTACTCAGTTTTTCATAGTAGGCAACCCCTCTGCCCCTAAGCATGTCTTTCTCTGCCACACATACCAACACTTTATCGCACTTCAATTTCATCAAGTTCGGATCCGCTCCCGGGTTCAGTTTCGGATCATCTTCTGGGCCAGGACTTGTTGGACACATATATTCGTAAAGTTTGTCTGGCTCTTTACCCCCAAAATATGGGTGAACTATGAGTAGCCTGTTAATTTTCACCCCTGCCAATCCAGATGCCCCGGCTTGGACTGCCACGTAGTGGGCTAAGTTGGCTCCGGCACTCTCACCCGCCAAAATAACCCTCCCGAGATCCGCATGGTCGTTTATCCACGGTTCGGGCCCTTGTCCATTGGCGTGCATGGAGACCCATTGAAGCCCGGCCAATGAATCTTCATAAGCGATCGGCAAAAGATGCTCGGGGGCTAACCTGTAGTCAATTGATATGGCAATAACATTGGCTTGGGTGGCCAGAAAGGAAAGGAAGGCTTTGAAGGAGGAGGCAAAGGGTGATCCAATGCAAAAGCCACCACCGTGGTAATGGACTAAAAGGGGCAGCTTTTCACCTGAACCGTCGATCCGGGGGAGAAAGATACGGGCTTTCACGTTTGTTTCAGGCGAGATTTCAATATCTTTGGATTGGACCCCGGTTTCAGGGTCAAGGCCTGCAGGGACATGGTCAGTGTGCCAATACCTCTCGATCCGGCCGTCTTTGTATACCTTGAAAAAGCCTGGAAAATCGTAGGTCACCTCAGTAGCATCCGTGGCCATGGCAGGACTCTAATAAGATAGGAAGAAGCAGCGCGTTTCTGTGAGGTGGGTTTTGGTTGTTCATCAACAGGATATAAAAAGCAGGCGGAGCCTTCGAGGCAAATGAGGTAGACACGGGTGTCATTGTATTTTTGTACCGTGTCGCGTGAAAGAAAAGAATGCGCTAAAACGATTTGAGGCCCACGGGGCGACAACCAAACCAATTAACTAGGGGGCAGGTGCACGTGGCGTGGCAGCAACAGTGTCCTTGTATCGTGCCATGTGAAATTAAATAGATCGTATCAGTTGCCGACCTCATCATAAGATTTTCTAGGGAAAGGACATAATGTGGAATCGCATTTAGTATCTTTCCTGATTCCATTTATTTTAGGCCGTTTCTTTCCTTCCTTTCCTTTGGGCCAATCATCTCCCGAGTCCTCCGTATTTGAATGAAAAATATTTGATAATCAATTTTTTCACTTTATACGTTTTTGAATTCATTACTTCCTGTTTTTCAGGTATTAGGTGCAATATATGTATTTATAAAATTTATTTGTAGACATTATTTTCTATTTAGCTTTCTTACGCATTAATCGTAATCTGTTAGGTCATCTAATGATACTGATTATGAATTTCGTAAGCAAGGCATACGCTAAAATTCATCATCAAGATAATCCCATCCGAAGCATATCATATTATCATCGTCTGTTGATAAACGGTTGCTGTCCTTAAACGTCCTATAAGTCAAGTAACAATTTATAGTAAATCAATGTAAAGGGAAAAGGCAAAGATTTTGTGATCTCCAGTTTTCTCCTTAAAGATCATAGTCCACACGTCTTTTAATGAATGATTTTTTTTTTTTTTAAAAGGGAGGAAAGATTAAAGATGATTCATTCATTCATTCTTAATGTTATTATTTCTAATATCGTGACATTACATCACCTTGGTAATTAAGTATTGCCATGACACGGGATTTTAAAGTCTAACACACATCGGTGGGACTTTATTTACCGGGAGAAAAGCCACAGATCGATGTGCCGCGAGTGACCCATTTCATATCACCCCCAAAATCACTCACTCTCCAACAATCAAATGGACGAACTTCTTCCCCAGGACACCCCTTCCGCTGTTATCCTTAAACAAGTGATAACAATGATCCTTCCCTTTGGTCTCATAAAATTCCACTTGCCCAGCCCACTCCCTGCTGACCAAAGTCGTGTAATAAGCCTCCCCTCTGCTTCTCAGTCCGTCATTTTCCGCAACGCAGACCAGCACTCTGTCACACCCCATTTTTGGTAGATTCGGATCCACTGCCGGATTTATCTTCGGGTCGTTATCAGGCCCGGAACTTGTCGGACACATGATCCCGTAAATTTTATCAAAGTCTTCAATTCCCCCGAAGTATGGATGTATTATGAGCATCCCCTTGACCTTAAGACCTGCCAGTCCGTTGACACCGGTTTGGACTGCCACATAATGGGATATAGTTGCCCCGGCACTCTCACCGGCTAAAATGACCCGCCCAAAATCTACGTGGTTGTTCAGCCACGGTTCAGGCCCGAGCCCTTTAGAGAGATTGGCAATCCATTGCAGGCCAGCCCACGAATCATCACATGCAATTGGTAGCAGGTGGCTAACCTATACTCAATTGAGATGGCAATAATATTGGCTTGGCTGACCAGAGAAGTCAGAAATTTTGTGTAGGTTTCGTCGAATGGTGATCCGGCAGAGAAGCCACCGCCGTGGTAGTGGACGAGGAGAGGTAGCTTTGCACCCGAGCCATCAATTCCCGGCACAAAGACACGGGCCTTGACTCCAGTCCCAGACGAGATCACAACATCTTTGGATTGGACCCCAGTATTCGGGTCTAGGCCAGCAGGAACTGGGGGAGGACCCATATACCTCTCCATGCGGCCATCGCCGTATACCTTGAAAAAACCTGGAAAATCATGGGTTACTTCGTTGGTGCTTGAATCCAAGGCAAACTCGCCGCAGGGAAAGAGAGAGAAATATGCTTTTGAGAGAAATGTATTTTAGCTGCAGCGATTATGTGAATGAGCGTAAACTGCGCTTTAATATAAGCACATGAATGCGCAATTAAAAAAGTGAAAACGACCGTACTTTGCTGGCCAAATTGGTCATGCATTTCATACGTCAAATGTACATTTCCAATCAGCTATAATGTCAGCATCTTGACAATCTCATGTGTACACATACGTGTTTCCGTTCTCTTATACCTTTGAGGGGAAAAGGGTGAAGCAAAAATTAAACCACCACCGTCTAGTTTCCTCGATTTCTCTCTTATTCACTCTGGAATGAGTTGCCAATGCGAGGAAAGTGATGATGACAACGAGGCAATGGCAGTGGGTTTGAGAGCTACGTAAACTGTGTGGCATAACCTGTCAAATAATTTCTTCCCCCTCTGGTCTAAAAAACCGGACATGATGTTCCACTGCTTTCGTGCCTGCAGGCCCTCCGTAAACCCCCTGCACGGTGCAAAAAGGCACTTGTCATCGGGCACCCTGATCATGATGCGCGTCTCAGTTTTCAGTTGTTGTATGTTTTGGGCCTTTTAGGCCTTGCCGTAAAACAATTGCACATGTTGGCGAAACTTTGTGGCAAAGTACCTTTTCTAACGGCTAAAGGTCGGGGGGCCCCAAAGGCCTAGCTAGCCCTTTCGAAAATATCATCTTTTTAAACTCCTGAGGAATCTTAAACCCATTAAAACATTCCTAAATCAATTTCTTTAAGAAGGCTAATGTGGCTTTTTTTCAAAATTATTATTCGTAAAAATAAATATTTTACACATATATTAATCCTTATATTTATAATTCAAAATCAGGCTTATTTAACTACCACCGCTATGTTAGATAAAAACCAAAAATTAAAATAAAAAAGTTCACCGTTAGGAGCACTAGTTTACATCGTCAAAGTGTACGCGCAGAGACCAGAAGGGGAAAGACCAGGACACAAGCCAAGCCGTCCAATCCTCGCGGGGGAACCTTTGATTGATTAATGCAAATATAGCAATAATAATGATTCTCTTTTTTAATTTTAAAAAAGCAACTTCTTCAGTGTGAAACCATTTTAATAGTTTTTTGTCTTGAATCAAGACATCATGTTAACATAATCCACTTGTTCAAACGGAAAAAAGAAAAAAAAAAAAAAAAGAAATCAACATAACCCATTCATTCCGAGTCCCAAAACAAAACGAAACCCAGAGAGAAGTAAGAAACGCAGTGTCGTTTTGCCGACCTCTATTTCCGTGATTATTCTCGGTTTTGGCTTAATATTTTAATAACGAGAAGATTATTGGTGAATGTAATATCTGGTAATTTTAGGGAGCAGCCTGCAACGGTCTAAAGCGTCTGATCATTGTGTTCTTCACGGGAAAAAGCCCATTCTCTCGCTTTCGCTCTCGCTCTCTATCTCTTTCTCTCTCCTTTTCTTTGTGTTTCTTTTTGGGTTTGGAAATTTTTGCTTTTTCTGGGTTGTGGGTGTTAATGGGTTAAGAACGATAGATAAAGTTGGATTGTTGAATAATAAAGGAAGAATTTGAGCTGCCCAATGCCTTTTCCTTCTTTTTCTCTATCCTTTTAAGCTTCCTCAGAACCGCCATGGCTGACGATATCTGCTTCTTCTCTAAGGTTGATGATCGCCTTTATTTACAATTGTTTGTTTTTGTTTATATTACATGAGCACAAAATGCGTGTCCTTTTGGTCCTTTTTGTTTTTGGGTAACTTGCGTTTTTGTGATTTTTTTTTGGTGTTATGATCTGGGTCTTATGTTTGTAACATGTGATCTTGCTTCATTTAGCGTTTTGCTTTGCCTCTGCATGCAAAACAAAAGCAAACCAGATTTCCTATGTTTTTGGGATTGTTCAGGTTTGATGATTGAACATTTTAATCCATTTTTATGCACTGATCATAATATTTGTGCAGGAAGAGTAGCCTATTCTAGTTAGGCAAGTCAGCTGGATTTTTTTTTTTTTTGGATATAATTTACCACATTTATCTATGTGGTATTGAGTGGAAATTAATTCTTTTTGCCTTATGCTTTTGCTGTCATGGTTTTGGTTTTGACACCCTTTTCGCTTCTCATTGTGGTTTAGCAAATTTTGACATTTGTGGGATAATCTTCAATTACAGGATAGTTTCATCTTAAGGGTTCCAAAGAAGTCCCCTTTGGTGTTGAGGATGGTCGTATTTGTGTTTGTAATGGTCTGTGGTCTGTATATATGCTCAATTTGTCTAAAGCAAATTGGCATCCGCCCCAATTCAGGATTATTGAATGTTGAAGTGATGGCAAAGACATGCCCTGAACTTATTATTGAGCCTTGGGAAATCCCATATGTGCACTACCCAAAACCAAAAACTTACAGCAGGTGAGGCGTGGTACATATTAACTCCAAGTTGAATTTCTATGCGGGCGTCAATGATGTAATTTTTGGTTCATTTTAGGTGTGAATGTGTGTGCAATCCTGTGCGGTATTTCGCCATTCTGTCAATGCAGAGATCTGGGAGTGGATGGTTTGAGACATTGTTGAACAATCATACTAACATAAGCTCAAATGGGGAAATTTTCTCTGTTAAAGTTAGGCGAAGTAATGCTTCAATGATTGTTGAGACTTTGGATAATCTCTATAATCTGGACTGGTTAAGCAGTGCTTCAAAGAATGAGTGCACAGCTGCAGTTGGCTTAAAGTGGATGCTCAATCAGGTGACCAGAGTCTATCCTTCAGTGATACTTTACATGTCCATTCCCAAGTAGCATTTTTGGCTGATCATACCAAAAGGTGGTGTAAAGTGTGTTCCTTTTTCTGTCCATTATTGGTAATGTTAGTTCAAAACATACATACTTTATAAATAGCAATCCTGCTTACAGTATGTACAATCTGTTAGTGTAGCTGATTGATCCAAAGACAGCAATATAGTACTCTATTAAACCTAGTAAAGAAATGAAAAAGCTTTGGACCTCAAATATGAAGTAATGGATGGATCTTTATCTAGCCAGTACTGGTCTTATCTTGTCAGTAAAATTCCCTTCACATCAAAGCCAGAATATAACTTGTTGCTGTTTCGTCTGATATTGTCCTATTCTTTGAAAAGAAGGATGCAAAGGCTTGCCAATAATCTGATAATGATTGTTGTAGTTTCAGCCTAACTCCTTCGATATTTTGTGCCATTTTCAGTCCTTGATAACTGATAAGTTGTCTGAACCTAGCATTTGAAAAAGCTTTAGCATCATAATAATATACTCTGCCAATGACATTTGTTCCTGTTGTCAGGCTGCTGAAGCATAGTCTACATTTTTATTTAGGGACATGTGTGGAATTGAATCTAAAAATCTTATCCTGAAACTTGAGCTGGGGTACTTGTTTGAGTAGTATGTTTTGGAATACTTTGATGGCTCTTTTATTTTATAAACTGTTGCTATAAGTTTCTTGGATAAATCTCTTGGCTGTGTTGGGCAATATAGGACGTGCAAAGAGTCTATGGAACTATATATGTTGTTGAACTTCGAGCAGTGGAGACTTTGTTGTGTGTTGTTGAACATGTTGGGAATTTAATGGGAGAGCTGCATAAGTGAAGTTATTAAGCCAGGCAACTGCTTTAGTTCCATTTAAGTGGCCAAAGAGGAAATGCTTGTGGTGTGATATCCTATATGGACTATCTTGAAGTAAAAGGGTGGGGTAATGAAGAAATTTCAGTTACTAGTGGCAACTTTATTATTTAGATGGTAGATTTTTCACACTCCTTCCCACGATTGTCCAGAATCTGCACATTTACTTTTGCTTCTCACTTCTCATAGATAAGTACCACGACATTTTTTCATTAAAGACTTTCATCTTGTTCTCTATTGAGCAAGTACTCTGGGCAGACTTTTATTTAGAGAATACGTGATCATTTAAGGTATTTGAGATGTTTCATACTGTTTTTCAGTAATGGAAGGGAAGGGACGGTAAGAAAAGAAAGCAAAGGGGAAGAAATGGAATAGTGTTTCTTTAAACCCGAATCTATTTCAGGACTTTATGCTACAACTATGTTTTTCTTCTCAACCTTATGAATTGATGATAACCTTCATGTGAATTTATTATCACCTGATTTTACTGAGCAGACAGATGCTATATGATCTTGCATTTTACTGCACAACATTTTATTGTTATTTACTGTTGTGTGTTCTCCTTGTTCTTTGGTATCTTTAATCTTTTTCTTTTTAACTGTATAAACTGTTGACTTTAGGGTGTGATGCAAAATCATCAAGCAGTAGTAGATTACTTCAAAACCAGGGGCGTTTCAGCAATTTTTCTCTTCAGGAGAAATCTTTTGCGGCGGATGATTTCAGTACTTGCCAATTCTTATGATCGAGATGCTAAACCGTTAAATGGGACTCATAAGTCTCACGTTCATTCACCTCATGAGGTTACTCTCTCACAGATCCCCCCTTTCTTCTTTCTCTTCCTTGATCAAGATTCCTAACTGAACAGAGCAATGATTTCAGGCAGAGATACTGGCTAGATACAAACCTTCCATCAATGCAAGCTTGCTAATTCCCAGTCTTAAGCAAGTGGAAGAGACAACCGCCAAAGCATTAGAGTACTTCAAGAGCACTAGGCATATAATTGTTTACTATGAAGATATAGTCAAGAACCGCACTGTAAGCAGAACTTCTCGAACTCCCTCTTACTATGCAATACGTCTAATGGTGTGTTAAGTTATATTATGACATAAAAAGGAGAAGAACATTACAGTTATTTGTGCACTTGACTCTTGCAGAAACTATTAGATGTGCAAGATTTTCTGAAGGTTCCGCATAGAGACCTTAAGAGTCGTCAGGTGAAGATACACAAAGGACCCTTGTCTAGTCAGATAGAGAACTGGGATGATGTGCAAAAGGCCATTAAGGGAACACATTATGAAAGCTACCTGCATGGAGATTATAGAAAGTGAGGCTACTAAGAACGGTGTACATAGCATAGTCTGCTAAGGTGGGTTTCTTTTTTTGTTTGTTTCCTGCTTTTCCTTTGTATTCTCTTTCAGTCGCTGGGACCAAGATGTATTCCACCCTGCTGAAATTTTAGATGCAGCAATATGCGTGCATTTTTGCTTATAGAATTCCTCTTCGATTTTCCCTTCCGCTAATTAGCATTCTATTTATTTTTTCCTCGTGTTAACTCCTTCGGGGAGACCAACTCTGTTGTTTTACTGAATATATTTGAGACCATTAGTCACTGTTTCACCCCTGAATTCTCATGTTCCCCGTCACCTAAACATCTTGTCGACTTGAATGAACAATATAAACATAGGCAACAAAATGTTTTTGTCACAACTTTTGTTATTTATGGAAGAGTTGCCGTGATACATAACAATGCTTGAAGGCAACATACCAATGTTATTGTTGGTTGCCTAGACTAACGGAGCAATTTCTATTATCGTGTGAACGGCGAAACGCTTGCTAGGGGGCTGTACATTGAATGAAGCCCCTCTCTAGTAAACGCCAACCAGACATTGTTGGAGTATCTGCTTCACGACAATAGACCACGTTCGTCCCTTTGACATCATGGACGGCTGCGTTTTTTGTTTCCCCGGGTACATTGAACACCGTTTATGGTTACGTTGGTATGTGTATTTTTGTGCTGTCTCGTGTCTCCGACTCTCTCCGACTCTAAATTGTCGACACACTCCTTTATAGCATCCAAATAAGCGAATTATTCAAATATCGTAATTGTGGAACCAAAGTCTCTGCTCCTATTATTATTATTATTATTATTCAAAAGCCAAAGGCAACAACGCGACCATATGCGGCCGCACCACACGGCTCTGCTTTGAACCAACCACTTTGTTCGATGGTCAAAGGTTTCCAGTCTGGGAGAGGTAGAACAACAACCCCACAACAGAAAACACGTGTGAATCCTTCCTCTTTGCAGCTTATTCCTCCTTTTACCTTATTCCTCGAAGGAAAACTTCTACAAATAATGGATAGACGGGATTGGTGCACAGTGCTTTGGACACTCGTGATGAAGACATTTTGGCACGGACCAAAAATTTCTCAAATGATTTATTCACCTTCCTGTTTTTCCCCCCCATTCGTATCACAAAAACATTAATGTGTTATCAGACCGAACGCCCCACAGAGCCAAAAGGCGAATTGAGACCATCTTCCCTTCAATTTCCAACTACACCTAATACTTGTTTACCAACCCACCCCCCCTAATCATAATAATGAGGAAAAATCCTCCAAATTACTGGATCGCCGGTTACATGTGGGGGTACACGTCAGCATACGCCCACGGAAACATGGGCCCCAGAGACGTTGGCACCGAGGCCTCTCCCCTTCTCTCACAAGCTCTAAAACCCTTAAACCAAAAACCCAAATTAAAAAAAAAAAAAAAAAACAACAAACAAAGAGAAAAAGATCTACAACGACAAGCGCCTCCCTTTAAATATTGGCTACACAACCCTCCGTTTTCTCTCTTTAGCCACCCTCTGCTGTCTGTCTCTCACTTTCTCTATTTCAACTTCTCGGGCTCAGGGCCAAGAAAGGAGAGAACTTTTGTCCAATATTTGGAAGGAAAGCCTTGGAGAGGGAGAGAGGGCGGGTTGGGGCAGCCGATATATTGATCAGATCAAGTCTGTTGGGGGGGGTCAAGATGCAGCAGGCAGCCAACGGTTCTGATCTAGGCCAACAACCTCAGCAACATTACTATCATCCTCAGCAGCAGTGGGGACCACGCGTGCAGCACCAACAGCAGCAATGGATGGCAGCCATGCAGTACCCGGCGGCCGCCATGGTGATGATGCAGCAGCAGCAGCAGCAGCAGATGATGATGTACCCTCCTCAGCACCACCAGCATCATTACATGGCCTACTATCAACAGCAGCACCAAAGACAACAACAACAATACCATAAGCAACAGATGGGGTCCGTAGAGGAGGCCAAGACGATTTGGGTTGGTGACTTGCTTCATTGGATGGACGAGAGTTATCTCCATACTTGCTTTTCTCATACAGGAGAGGTACGCAAAGAATTTACTTCCTTTTTCATCACAGGCGTCTCCGGATTTATGTGGAGTTTTGAATGAAAAACGAATTTAAAGTTTGGATCTTTAAAATTAAGGATTTGGATTTAGTCAATTTCCTCTGTTTAGCCTGATAAGATGGTTGACTTCCAGACTATGTCAATTTCCTGTTTTTAGTTTGGTAAAATGGTCGACTTTTGTCCTTCGTTTTCCTCTTTGGTTTGCTGTTCAAGTGTTCATCCAAGAAGGATTGAGTTGATGTTGGGGGCTTGTTTAGCACGATAGCTTTATTAAAAGCAGTTTTCAGTGGTGTACATCGTTTAACTGAAAATTGTTATAGATGATCTGCCTTCCTTTTTCTCTCTTATGCTCTGGGATATATATGTTTGAGCTTTCTGGTACTGCAATGCACAATTCATTTAAATGGCAAGTTTGATGTGATATATTTGAAAAGTAGACGTGTTTTCTGATGCAATTTAGTGGTTGTCTGTTCAGTTCCATTTTTGTAATTGAAGGGGTTTTGATCTATGCTCGATTAAAGATCTTCATTGTTAATTTGTTGCAATTCGAGTGGCATCTGTAAGCGAATTTGAGAGCAATCAGGGAATCAAAATTTGCCTGGCCATGAAGAAGTGATTTTACTCCTCTAATCTTAAGGGTAACATGATCTATTGTGTTAGTGTTATGTGGAATATTCTTTTCAAATTTGAAAATCGATGATTATTCTAAAATTAGTTGAATATTTACTCTTTTGAGTTTTGTCCAAAATGACTAGATCTCTATCTCTAAATCAAAATTAGATTCTACGGACGATCCTAATATGATGGATCCCTCAAAATTTTTTCCAAGCACTCGAGTGAACACATGGTCATTTATTTTATTTGTCTCCTTCATCCACTATCTTATCTTTTGCTGTTACATGATGTAAAAACACACATCATTAGTTTGTTCTTTGCATTCATGCCATGTAAATACTTCGCCTTATCAGCTGTTGCCAACCATATTGCATCGTCTTGATGCCCATTTATCTGTTCAAGGTTTCTTGTGGGATGAGATTCCTCATGCTTTTGGCATAGTGGGCACCTGACTACATGGCTGGAATCCCACATGACAGGCTGCTGCCCCAGCCTTACATTGCGCCTGTGATGATTGCAGCATCGGTCCTGAGTCTAACGTTATGGTGTCTAAAAATATTGCAGGTTTCTTCAGTAAAGATTATACGAAATAAGCAAACTGGTCAGCCAGAAGGTTATGGATTTGTTGAGTTTTATTCCCATGCAACAGCTGAGAAAGTTTTGCAGAGCTATAGTGGGACTGTAATGCCAAATTCAGATCAGCCCTTCCGTCTGAACTGGGCAAGTTTTTCAGGTGATAGACAGCGATCAGATGCTGGTTCTGATCTGTCCATTTTTGTAGGAGATTTGGCAGCAGATGTGACCGATGCTATGTTGCAAGAAACTTTTGCTAGCAAATATCCATCTGTTAAGGGAGCAAAAGTTGTTGCTGATTCAAATACTGGCCGTTCAAAAGGTTATGGTTTTGTTAGGTTTAGTGATGAGAATGAGAAGTCGAGAGCCATGGTGGAGATGAATGGGGTTTATTGTTCTAGTAGGCCCATGCGCATAGGTGTGGCAACCCCCAGAAAGTCATCTGCATACCAACAACAGTATTCTTCACAAGGTATACTGTGTTACTCCTAGATTGGCAGACTAGTAGACATGAAGGCCCAAATTGACAGCTTTTATTCTTCTCAATTCTTGGTCAGACAGCTGGATATGAGTGAGTGTGTGAATGTGTGTATGTCCTGCTCATTTGCTGCCTACCTCATTAGCTCCAAAAAGTCATCTGCTTGCCAAGAACAGTATTCTTTGCAAGTTAAACTGTGATGCTCTTAGATTGACACAGATGGCTAAATGATTCTAAAGGGTTTGTGCCTATGATTTTGTTGCTTTCCTTTTGCCTGAAGCAGATAATACTATATGTATATTTGTGTGTGCACATGCATGCTTTCATGTGCAATTCGGCACAATTTCTCAACAGCAGGGAAATGTGGGAGGAATTCCTCTTAAATTTGTCTCCTATGTTGTAGGAAGTTGTGATATCATGGATAAGGCTGTCATTTCTTGTCCAGTTTAATTAGGTAAATCTTTGGTGAAAATAATTCGGTGATCAAAAAAAAAAATTGGTGCCAATGTTTGAGGTTTTGGATGGGTGCCTTACCTGCAAAATTTTTTCTGCCTGGTCAGAATTTCTAGGTGTCCTTGCCTTGATGTGAGCTTTTAAGCTGACTGTGTAATGCCTAAGATTTTTCCTTCGATATTACTCCCCTTCACCGAACCTCTCTCTCCTTTTTTTCGGTTAAAATTTAACTTCTTGGAACTCTCTGCTTAGCTGTGGTTTCCAAAATATTGGTCAAAAGCATGATTTCTTGTTTTCATGGTTTCTATTTGCATTTTAACATCAATTTTTTTATTTTTGAAAAAAAAAAAATCTTTGATTAGCTCTGGTGTTGGCTGGTGGACATGCATCAAATGGTGTTACTGGCCAAGGATCACAATCTGATGGTGACTCTAATAACACAACTGTGAGTTGGACCTTCCCTTGGTGTATATTTTCTCATCATTACTGTGGAGTTCCTGATTCATGTAAATGTTGCAGATATTTGTTGGAGGAATTGACTCTGATGTCAGTGATGAGGACCTCAGGTTGCCCTTTTCACAGTTTGGTGAAGTTGTGTCAGTCAAAATACCTCTTGGGAAAGGATGTGGCTTTGTGCAGTTTGCTGACAGGTATCTTCCCTCCTGAGTTGTTGCCATCATGTTGCCGTCAGTGTTGTGTTATGATAACCTTTTGAATAAATATTGTAGAGGAATCAACTCTTTTTAGCTATGCTACGTAACCATGGTGTTTTGTGACTGAGCAGAGTCTATTGATTTATGTAACATAAACTTGTACTAAAACCCATGCTGTTGGCTCTGATTACAGAAAGAGTGCTGAGGGTGCACTGCAGAGTTTAAATGGAACTGTCATTGGCAAGCAAACTGTTCGCCTTTCATGGGGTCGTACTCCAGCAAACAAGCAGGTAAATTTGGCTTAGTGGGAAAGTAGGTACTCTCACTTAAGTTAGTTAGAGGGATGCCCACAGCTATCTGTTCTGTGAGACATACATGACTGAACCCGCCCCCTCTCTGTTATTCCTTGTGGGAGTTTGTCATATCATTTGAGCAATGCTAATTGATGTGGATCTGACGTTTTATATTCTTTGCATGGGTTTCATCTATCTTTCTTTTTAAAATGTTCATGGAAAAATATCAAGAAAAGAAGCAAAATCTACACATGATTTTTATTGATGTAGAGAATGATGCATATGGGGCTTAGTAGGGACTAGGGAACATAAGTTTCTTTGTGTAGCTTGAGTGCCCTGAGATTCTTGTTATTCGTCTTTGGTCTTTGAGTAAATCTGCCTTTGGTTTTTGGGTTCAACAGTGGAAAGGGGATCATGGTAATCAGTGGAACGGCGCATATTTTGGGGGACAAGGCTATAATGGGTATGGATATGCCGTGCCACTGAATCAAGATCCAAGCATGTACGTCCCAGCTGCTGCCTCTGGGGCTTCTTAAACCAGGGAATTGCAATCACCATCACCTTGTAATCTGAACTTTCAGGGCCGGGATTAAATATAGTAATCAAAACCAATGATTGACAGCATGGCGGCTTTAGCGTGGTAATGACAATGCTGTTGCTTTAGCTATATCTGTATCTTAGAGAATTTTGTAGCTTGACTGTGATTCTGTTTGTCGTGGAGTTGTGCTAGGCTTGTAATGATAAATCACTTGCAATTTAGGGTGTGCCTCGAAAAATAATCTTAATTGACAGGAATTTAGCTATTTATTCAGAATTAAACCCCAGGCTGTAATAAAAAGCGAGGAAAATAACTTGGAATGCTTGTCAAGTTAGGCGTGTATTAGTTATGGGTAATGTGGTAAGAGTCATTATCGTTCATTCATGTCAAGGCGAAAATCATTCGTTCTGTCTCATGGCAGTAGCTGAATTGTCCTTCCCATTGATCATCTAATTTCTATCTTTTGATGGGATTAATCGTTAATGTGGTTTTGGATTTTAGGAAAACCTTTTTTTATGTGTTCCCTTTCTATGAACCCAGTATGCAACCAAAATTACCTTACAAGGATTTCAGTTCTACAATATGGCTGAGGGGCACCCATAAAAGTAAGTGTGCAGTTCCAAGTCAAACGGTTTAGTGGAACCACCAAGTTTTGATGAAAAGCATTGGGTATTTTCTTAGCCTGGAGCAAGGAACAAACAGGGACAGAAAAAGAACACAAACTATATTTAAGTTTGTTTCATACTTCTAACACAATTAATTCTGATATTTTTATTGTAACCTATTGATTTCGTGTTTGAATTCCAATGATTCTGTTCTTTTATTTTTTTTTCAGTCTTCCGGCCTACCTTGTAATCGAATATGTATATAGGGAGAGAGAAAGAGAGAGAGAGTACGGTTCACCCAATTTTGTCAGGCCACAAGCTCTAACCTCCTCGGTGATCACTTGTAAGTGACATGGGCTCCAAATTTAGCTACTGCCAATCTTGTAACAATGTCTTCTCAAATGGAATGTGATGCCCCCGCGATCGAATAACGTTGCTGTTGAACAAGAGAGTTTCACGGATGCTTTCTGGGGCTAAAGATGGACAGCAGACATGTTACTTTTGTGGGAGACCAACGGAACATCAATTCTTTGTTGTTCTTTTTTTTTTTTTTGGGTTTTCAGAACATTAATTTTCAATTTGAATTTGGTTATGGAGATGACATTGGGTTGCGTAAAAGCGAGTGGCTTTACAAGTTCGAACGTTGGAGAATGCATGCACATGCTCTACGCAAGCCTCCTCCCTGGTTGGAATATTAAGGCCCGTAAGCAAATTATTGCAGAAAAGTAAATCGATCGAGGGATAAATGTAAATGTTTCTCACAATTTGACTCAATGGGTGTCTATTTTTTCTTCTATTGTAAACATAATTACTCCACGGGTTGCTCACAAAGTTGCAAAATATTTCTTGCTTTGTTAGACGTTTAATTTGCTGGAGTTTCCACTCGCTGAAAGTACCCTTCTTTCTTTTTTCTTCTTTTTTAACAATAGTAAGTATCATCCCAATAGACAACAACCAAAAATAATTTGATGGAACGGCTGGTAACATGTGCATCAGATAGGTCCCGAAAGGTAAAAAACCTAAAACAGGTTTGCAAAAAAGACAGCAACAGCCAAAACACAAGTACATGCCTATCGTTTAGAGCAAGAACAGGAGCTCGATTGCCTTCTGTTTAATTATCAGCCAGCATTTTGATAAGGGGAGGGCCACGTCGAAGTTGACTACTTTTCAACATCTTTATCATGTTAAATAGTTGTTAAAACTCTAATGTAAGTGATTAAAAATGGAAAATGATGATTACTCATTGATTCCTACACAAAGTTGCTCGGTATGGCCTCACTGTTCTAAAAACAGAGGAAACAAAAAGACAAGAATACCCCCATCTCATTACCATTGCCTTTTCCTTTTTCCTCCGCGAAGAGGATTAAACAGCGTTATGCTTCATCCTATGCTTTATTGGGCTTTTAACAGCGTTATTCAAATCACCCGCTCGGTTATAATTTGATGCGGTCTCCTTTTACATTAATTGGAATTTAAATTTATTTGTTTGTGTTTTGTTTCTAAATAAATAAATTTACAATAACTATAATAAAATTTTGTTAAAAGATAAAATTTTAAGTTTATTAATAAAATTTATTTTAAATTAATAATATTGATTTTTAATTTATAAATATAATAATTAATATATTTATTATGTTTATTTTTTATGTTAAAAAAATAACGTTATTCAAGATTAGAGAATTAAACACTCAACGCCGTCCTTTTGCTCAATGACCTTCCAGGGGGGAAAAAGGAGGCAACAACTGTAATCCCAAAACCACAAGCAACCACATAAACCATAACAAAGAAAAAATTATAAAAAAAAAAAAAGAGCAAGGAAAATAAACGAAAGTAAAACGCCAAGAAAATCACAACAAAATGAAAATAATAAGAATGTCCTCCATCGATCACCTTCATGGGATATTGCCATGTGTGTATATCGGTATAATCAACATTTTCAGCTGACATCTGGGTTTCTCTGATTCCTTCACATATAAAGTGTAAAAGCAAGGCGTAAGTTCTTAAATTCCAAAACATTTTTGTAAAAATTACATATCTTATGAATATTTTATGCTGGAGCAGATAACAATATCGTCACATATTAATAAAATTATTTATCTTAACCAAACCCCCCTCCCCCAAAAACAAAAAAAAAAAAAACACCCAAAAAAAACAGAGAAAAGGTAAAAAAAAGAGAGAGAAAAATTGAGGTTTGGCACAACAATCAAGAGGGTAGAATTATAAAGCCGCCTGCCAGAGGAGTCATCCCCAGTGTCCCTCCAGTAGTCAAAAAGCTCCTGTCCTCTCCTGTCTCCTTCCCCGCCCCCCCCCCATTAACACCCACAATTCAAATTCTCCATTGATAGATATATATCCACTCCAATTGAGCAAGCCCCACTTTTGATCCAAAGGCCAAACCGCGTCAAGTGATTGACCTCACAAGCTATAGCCGCCTGGAATGGCGGAGATGGAGGTGGTTGTTCCACTGGCGCCGGTGGACTTCAAGTTCGACAGCGCCTGTTCTTCTCCTTACATGACTGCTCCTTCCAGTCCTCAGCGATTCGGCAACTTCTCCCTCAGCACCCCAGCAAGCCCCACCCGCATCTCCGCTTTCTATCGCGAGCTGCACGGCGTTTCTCTGGCCAATAATTCTTCATCGACGACGTCCTCTGCAATCCCTTTTGATTGGGAAGAGAAGCCTGGAACTCCCAAAATGGAGAAGACAATGAAGATCAAGAATGATCTTAATTATAGTGACGGCGATAATTTCGAGTTCAATTTTAGCGGCCAGTCGGAAAGGACTTCTTTATCTGCCGACGAGCTCTTCGACGGCGGCAAGATCAAGCCTTTGAAGCTGCCGCCTGCGTATGAATCTTCTGTTTTCTCTCCAAGGTCTCCAAGATCGCCGAGATCATCATCAAGAATTAAACAAAAGAAAGATTCTTTTGACCCATTTCAAGCCGCCATTGAAGAGACGCGGAGACGGGAATTTCAAGAAGCTAACCAAGATCAAGAACCCCAACATTATAAGCCGCAGAAGCGGCATGGAAGAGAAAGAATTCCCGGTTCTTTCAATCCTATTCGTACAGGAAGCCGATCTTTGTCGCCTCTTCGCGTCTCAGACAGCATGCTAGATCAAGAAGAGAACAGTACGCTGCAAACAACAAATGCAAAGGTCATTACTTCCACTACCAATAATGGCAAAACCTCGTATCTATCTTCAATCTTGACGGCGATGTCGTTTTCCAAAGGATACAAGAAATGGAAGCTCAAGGATTTCTTGCTCTTTAGAAGTGCATCAGAGGGTAGAGCAACGAGCGGTAAAGACCCAATAAGGAAATATACGACGTTGTCCAAAAAGGAAGTAGCGGAGGACGTTAAAAATGCCAGCTTTCGGTCCACCGATAGTGTGGGCAGCACCTCCTCCTCCAGGAGGAGAGGGCCGCCGGTTTCTGCCCACGAAATGCATTACACGGTGAACCGAGCGGTGTCGGAGGAGATGCGGAGGAGAACATTTTTGCCATACAAGCAGGGCCTCTTCGGTTGCCTGGGGTTCAATCCCGGAGTGCACGAGATCACTAAAGGAGTTGGGTCTCTGACACGTGTATGATTCAGATCGCTTGATCTGGGTTCGCGTTGAATTTTTTATTGGCTAATTAATATTTGGGGTGTATGTATTTAGGAAATTTCTAATTTGATTTGTATATTAAGACGTGAGTTAAATTAATTTAATTTTAAGTATGAGTGAAAAAAAACTTTAAGTGTGGATTAGTCGAAATAAAAAAAAAATTAAAATTAATTTATGTGGTGTAAAATTATGTGTATATTAATGTCCGTACTGTTACCAAATTTTAAATGGAAATAAAGGAACTCTTTTAATTGGAGATAGAAAGGCATTTTGCAAAGCTTAAAAAAAGGGTACATGTGGGCGAGATGATTGCTCTATGCATAGCATGTTGTTTTTGAAGTAGAATTTTGTGGTGCCGTGTTTTTAGTCAAAACATGGCGTCTACTTGGCTCAAACACATGTAGCAGGAGTAGGCTATGGGTTTAGTTGAAACAAGGATAGAAGTGGGCATTTCATCATTTTCGCACACAATTACACCTGGTTCATTGCTTATTTCTCCTCTGTCTCTGTGGGCAAGTGCTCTCGTTGAATGCAGTGTCATGGTTGTTGTGCTTCAAATTACAAAAACCAGAGAAAAGATAATTAGTTTGTGAATGCAGACAAATTGATGCGCGACAATCAATAAAAAAAAAGGTGAGCAAATTTTATGCACGTTCCTTTGCTAGATTTCCGGAAACTTGAGATGTTTGAGAATGATGACTCAACATGGCAGGAGCCGAACAGCTTAGAGAAGGAAATTTAAAGACACCCACACATGGGTGAAAAGAGATTTCCGTAATGCAATCATTGGCTTTGTGGAATAACTATGATCATGGTGCGTCAAGGTGTAACAGGTTTTGGCACCAATAGTCAAGCAGATTGAGGTGTGTGTGTCTATATATATATATATATATATATCCTTCCTTCCATTCTGAAACTTTTGTTTTTTTTTCAAAAAAAAATAGAAAAAAGAAAAGAAGTAATCCAACGACGTCTAAGAAGCACGTCTGATAAAATCAGTATCCTATATGTTAAAAAACAGTTACATATAACTTGATAGATATATTCACAATATATTTTATATGCTCAAAAAGAACAAAAACCTGCCTCTTTTTCTGAGAATGCCCCATTGCATACTTTACATGCTTGGAACAAAAAAAAAAAAAAAAAAAGGAAAAAGGCTAAGCCTATCGTTAATTTAGTAACTTGTATAATTTGTACTCAAGGAAGAATCAATGTTAAAGTTGACGGCTGAATTCTATATCCAATACAAGCCCAAGCAAAAATAAAACAACCCTACATGTCTACTTTCTAATTATTTTTCCCTCATTTGCTTTCTTATTGTAGTCTAAAACAATTGATCTTGCAGAAAGGGAATGAAAGAGAAGCAGATTAATAATATACAGGGTTTTGCTTTTGTCAGACATTGATACAACTGCTGTAGGGAAAAGAGGGGTTGCAGGCATGCTCACAACGTCTGCCAAAATAAAAAAGGTCATGCATGCTTGAAAAAAAAAAACAGAGAAAGGCCAGTAATGTCGATTATAAAGGAGACCCACATGAGATAAATCCACCAATTATGCTCACTTTTTAACCTACTTTATTCTCTGGACTGGAGGTTGTTAGAGGAAAGGGGTAGAGGAGGAGTCCGCCGCGATTTATTTGTACCAATCCTTGATAGTAAAGAAGGTATTTTGAAATACTTGTCTCATACATTAAAAATAAAAGTTTTATTTTATATTATATATATAAAGACTTAAAAGAATGTCACGTCCTTATACGAATGTACTAAATTCAAACTCTGTTTATATATATATATATATATATATATAATTTTTTTTTTTCTAACAATCGATTGGGGTGAAATTTTCCATGACCACAGAGAATAATTTCTACAGCAAAAGCTCGTCTTATATGTAGTAACTATGGTGCCAATGATGAGGTCTTCTGATGGTCACAGCACAGCTCATAACACTGCATTGTTGTTCGTGAATCGCGATAGTGATGGTGGTTCCTCGTCGTGTCAATGAATGCAAAGGTCATCTCGCAATTTAATTAACTCTGGGCTAGAAACCAATTGATATAATTGCAAATTGATTTTACGGACTCTTGTGCTTTCATTTCTATATGAATGCACATCGGTATGCCATAACATCGTAGTGGACTGCTCTATCTGTTAATTAATTAATTTATTCGTTTTTTGTTCTTGAGTCGAAAGGATTCCTCTGTCTTTCGATCTAATTTCCTGAGATCCTGAGCTTTCGCATGTGAAACTAAGACCAATCAGCAATGGCCCGGTTGTGAGTCAACCTTCACGTATAAAACTAAACTAATGACTAAGTATACCAAAGACCAAAGACCCATTGACTGGCCAATCAAAATTCAGTCCTTTTAAATTCCTTTTTTTTTTTTTTGGGTCTTATTTCTTTCTTCTTGGGTACTATCTGATCTTCTCCCACACGCTTAGAGCATAGATTGGAACAGAGCATAATCTACTTGATTTTCCTCGGAAAAGAAATCAACCCTACCTTTTCTCTCAGCGCGTGCCTTTGAAGCATCGCCCTGGTTCGCCGCCAGTCCTGAATCCCACGTACATTATGTTCCACTACATATTAACTTCTCTTGAATTTTGACACAATTGCACTCCAGCACCACAAACAAATTGCAACCCTTCAATCAATTCTGCTAAACGAATTTCAGAAGCTAAAATGGCCAGATTATACACTTAACTACGGTGCTCGTGTTCCAACAATATTTCCCGAAGAAAAATACCCATGCCTGCAAGGAATAATTATTATCCACGCAGCATTTCCCAAGTAGAATAAAATTTATGGCAGAGGACTGCGGTGCCATAAAATCTATGCAGCATTCTCCTGCGTTTTTAACCAACTTTGGCTTGAGTGTTACAAACTTTTGACTGACTTTTACGATGATGATCGTCCTAGTCACAAAAAGGTATTTGGGTTCAAGCGTCCTTGAGCACAGACATCAGCAACCGAGAAATGATTTCGGATGTTCGGTAAAGAGCAATCCAACCGTCCAAGTGACCTCTCTGAGCCAAAAAAGAATAAAGCAAACTTCGGCGACTTGCCCAAGCCAATACCACATGTCCTCACCAGATGTCATTGGCGTGAGAAGGGCGGCCAACCAAGCTATAATAAAAAATTGAAAAAGGAAAAAAAAAAAAAAAAAAAAGGAAGTAGCCACTAGCCAGTTACAGTTAGCTGCCACCATGGAATGAATTAGCCCCGGACACGACACGACCGTAGCTACTAGCTAAGTCCTTTCTCACGGTTTCCTTTTGTCTTTTGTTCGAGACAAGCTTCCGTCAGGCAAGGAGGTTAGGACTACATATACACAAAGCATATAAAGCTGATGGTCCTAGTGATGATAAACTACACAAAGATACATGGGGTCCTAGTCTCACTCTCTCACATACTTATGTTTTAATTAACTGATTTAATTCCCCTAATAATAATAAGATATATTCTTGACCGACCTAATGAACAAAAGTTTCGTGGGAGGTTAAAAGAAAAACAGATGTCCCACCACCCCACCGATCCCAATAAGGCTTCCAGGGAGAGGTGGCCTTCTGTGTGCAAGTCAGAAAGCCGATTGATCAAAGATTGACGGTCTACCACAAAAGTCCAACAAGTGGCGTGTATACGAGAACTGGGGGCCTATTATGATGCATTGCGCAAACAAAGGTCCCTACACCCTGATAAACCATAACTATTCCGCTGCCACTCTTTATTGCTCTCTTCTCTCTCTGTAGCCGAATTCTATGACTGTTTAAGTAAAGGAACCGACCAAGCCAATGTTCAACAGACAGTAGCACCGAAAAGGAATAATAGAAAACTAATAGAAAAGGATTGATACTGTTTTTTTTTTTTAATTTTAATTTTTTATCTTCCCCTCTTTTATAATAACTAGATTGCAAACCATAAAAAAATAATAAAAAAAAAGTTGCGAACCTTTGCTTCATATGCATACTGAATTGTCGGTCCTCTGTCCTTCCATGCATTGGAAGGAGTGGGCAAGGCTCGGCCCAGCTCAGTTGGGACAGTAACCTCTTGTTGTTTCGGACCACTTGGAGCCGAGCCCACTCAAAACGAGATGCATACATCCAATGGTAATTTCATCCACTTCTATTGCTTGTGTATGAACTTCAAATCCGGCAATCCTATAAACAACGAGAATCTTTCAAAATACGTCAGTTACAAACACACTGCTTAGGTGGCGTCAATGGCATTGTAATTCACCACATTTCACCCCCCCCGGTAGAAAGCAGCAGTCTTCTCCCCAAATTAGAAACCAAACGAATTTGTACTCACATTTTATGCAGGTTGTGGCAAAACATCCATCATTCATCATCTAAAGCTGCCACTAATTTTCGAATATCTGCATAAAATAGGAGAAACAGAGCAATTGATCAATAAATGACTCGGGTTGCCCAATATCCCAATGAGGAAAAGGGTTGACCATGACATATGTCATTGTTACTTTCCCGCTGTACCAACTACAGAAATGGTGCAAGCTACAAATGATTTGCTCATCGTACCACGTCCTCCGCCTGAGTTAATTTTATCCTGTTAAAACAGTAGACTCCCCGTAATCAAAGAGAATAAAAGGAAATCCTCTTGTTCTTTTTTTTTTTTCTGGGATCCCGGTGAATGAGATTGTACCTGGCTCCAGTGTGCAGGTAGTGAAGTCCCCTTGCAGCATCAATAAACATCCCAATCCCTACTTCCAAGCCGGGGCAAGCTCATTGGCCTTGTAGAGATGTTTCCCTTAGTACCATTTTTAGCACGTAATCATGAACCAGCATTATCTCATCACTTTCTTCAAATAACCCAATTAAGAGAACGAATGCCACTTCTAACTTTGAAACTATCTAAATTTCAGCCTAAACTCATTACTCCTTCTGAAGAAGAGTTTGGTCTCTTCCTATAGCTTATGGCTTATACAAACTACAGCATCAAATTTTGACGTCAATTACTTTATCAGTCATCAACTAAGATTCCTATGTATGTTAAACTTCTTCCATATGATGAATAAAAAGGTGTTAGAGAAAAAGGAAAATTAAGTAGTTAAAGGGCCCAATCTAAGATATCCAAACACAAAGGACCATGAACCGTATGACCAATCTCGAACCTTACCATATCTAGAGTAAAGCAGCTAACCATGCAGTCTTGAAAGCAACTTACTGTGCAGTCTCTGACACAATTGAAGAATGCCCTGTTCTGCTTCAGGGAGACACCTTCTCCAATAACCAGCAACCTTGAAACATCAATGCTAAAATAGTGAAACATCAACCAAAATCCTTGCCTAAGAATCCAAAGGCCCCATCAGCAACAATCATTGGGAATCCTCCACATGGACAAACAAAAAGCCTTTTCAACCGTGACATAGGAGTCAATTAGGAGCTTGTGAGACAGGGAATGACTAGCCATTCATTGTGTGCCTTAGTGTTCCTTTTCATACATTGTGCAGATATGCACCAACAAATTGACTGGGTTGGATTAATCACCATATCCAAGGCCACTGCCAAAGCTCACTTGTACAATTGTTGCATCGGAATCTGAAACAGGGAAACCTAATCAAAATCCTTTTCAAATTTTTGCAGTTACTATTACCTTTAAGTTTCACAGCAAGTACAGAAATCAACAATAAAGAACACCTATATCCACACTCTGCGGCAAGTAACTAGAATCTAAACTTACTTGTATGCATGAAAAACTAATTGCACTAGCACGAACAAGCAATGATGGTTGAGATTGAACTCACTGCATCTGTATTGGTTGCAGTCACTGTATTTTATATTATTGGTGAAAGCATACAAATGGTCCTGTGAAGTGGCTTATCAATTGCTAGAAACCAATCATCTTGGTGAACCAATATGTACAAACAAAATGGAAGGGAGGGAACTAAAAAGAAAATTCATGATCCACACAGAGACCAAGATTCCAGAAACGCATGCATAATGAAACAAATTACCAAATGACAACAAATACAGGCTGAGAAACTCAATTTATCATAGGCCCAATGTAATGAAATGTATTCGCATAGGTCCAATATTATCATACAAACTCACGATTTCCTGATGTAGGATTTCAGAGTACAAAAAGCTTTTATTCAGGACTCCCATCATTAATAATCAGCTCCAACTGCAAGATTTGCAAGTTTATAAGCATCAAACAACCAATGTAAGTCAATAAATACAATAACTGAAGCATAAGCCTTGGTTTAAAAAATCCATAAGTACATGCATTGGAAAATTTTGGTAAAATTTGAAGGAAAAGGACAGAAGAAGCTCGATAATCTTTCTTGAGACTGAATGTAAAAACCCATGAACTTATCTGAACGAAGACATAAGCAGTCTGTCCTAAGAACACCTCTATGGAGATACCTCCAATGCTCGGAGTGCAAACCACCTTCCATGACTCTAGTTACAGATAGGAAAAAAGAAATTTCACTAGCCCATTATTTATCAATACCCTTAAAATATATCATACAATAGGAAGAAGGAAAAACTGTGATGGAAAACACCCTGCATGAACACAAACTACAAATTGTGTGACCAATCTTGAATCATACCGTGTCTAGAGTGAAGCAACTAACCATGTGGTCTTGAACACAATCAAAGAGTGCTCAGTTGCTCTCCAAGGAGACACATTCTCGAGTAACATGCCAAATTACTAAAGACTCCAATCCTTGCCGAAGACTCCAAAGGTCCCATCAGCAACAATCACAGGGAGTGCTCCACACTGCCAAACAAAAAAGCTCTTACAACCATGAGATAGGAAGCGACAAAGAGCTTGTGAGACAGGAAATAACTAGTCATTCTTCGTGCACCTTAGTAACCAGCAAACATGAAAGATCGACTAATCCTTGTCCGAGACTTCAAAGGTCCAATAATAAACAATCCTTTGCTCAGATTTCTACAGGCCACTTGAGTAATCCATGCACAGAAAATAAAAAATAAAAAATAAAAAATAAAAATCCTTCTAGCTTTGAATTTTGATATCATTTACTCTGTCAGTCACCAACTATGAAACCTATGTAAATCAAACCTCCTCCGTACAATGAATTAAAAGAAGGAGTTAAAAAAGGGAACATTGAAAGTAATAAAAGAGGCCCACCGTAATATGTGCAAGCAAAAACAGACTATGATGAATCATAGGACCAATCTTGAACACAATTGAAGAATGTCCTGTTCCTTTCCAGAGAGACACCCTCCCTGGTAACAAGCAAACTATAATCTTGCAAAAATCCACCAATCCTTGCCTAAGACTGCAAAGGTCCCACTTGGGGAGCCCTCCACACCGCCACTGGCATCTTCAACCACGAGATAGAATGAAGGGATTCTCAGTCAGACCCTACTTTTCCTTTTTATGCTAACATCACCATATCCAAGACGAGATTGCCAAAGCTGACTTGTACAATTGTTGCTTCAGAATCTGAATCCTGATCGTGCGAACCTGTTCAAAATTCAACTTTTTTTGTTTTTTTTTTTTGAGTTACTATTATCTGTAAATTTTGCAGCCAGGACATAAATCAATTAAAAATAAAAACTATGACATATTTAATAAGTCGAGATTATTCAATAAATCAGGATATAAACTTACATTTTTTACACGGTCAAGGACCAGAAAGGAATGACGATTTTATTTAACATATTTAATCAAGAAAATAAATCAAGACACGAATCTATTATCTATATATATATATATGAGAGTGGCGGCCAATTGTTCAAAAGCCAAACGCAAACTGACGAGTCTACGCAGATATGGACGAAAAGAAAAGGTAAAAGCACCAGAGAATCAAGAAACGGGAGCTAACAATTGAAAGTGGCAGGAAAATATTAGTAACGGCGGCGACAAGGGAGGAAGCCGCTGCCTCCGCCTCTCCGCTCTACTAGGGTTCCGGCTGCCAGTGAACCGTCATGTCAAAGCGGGCGAGCAATGGGAATTTTTTGAGTTGGGTTCGGGGGGGGGGATCGGTGGAGGGAACGGAGGGAGTTTTTGAAAAAAATTGCCATGTCCAAGTGGCATTAGTCGAGTCGGTTCGATGCTTCCAGGAGTGCTCCGGTTGGGTTAGCCATAGGGCTCTTGCGCGGTTTAGCAACCGACCCAGCGAAGTCTGCGGTGGAAAAAGAATTGGGCTGAGGCCCAGTGTTAATGACCGAAAATTGGACTTTCTAGGCTGGCTTGGGTTGGGATTTCCACATTGGATGAGGATTTCTTCTTTCTTTCTTTCTTTATTATTATTTTTTATTTTTTATTTTTTATTTGGGAGAAAGTTCTTTTTATTTCAAGTTGTCGCAGGTGAGTTGTGCGGGTCCCAACCGAAGTCAAATAACATTTAGAAATAATTGTCAAAACCCTTGCTTCTGTTTTGAGCGTCAAAAAAACTCATCTCACATTTATAACAATAAAAAACAAAATTAATTTTTATTATATAATTAACGTGAATTTTTTTTTTATTTTTTTTTGGGGGTTGGTGTTTTTGTGCTACCCCCACCCCAACCCCACTTCAAAAGCAGGCAATTACAGTCGAGAGAGAAACCATCAAAATCTCATGGGGATCGAACTCCCAGTCACTTGGGTGACCCCTGAGCTAGCAACTCAACTTTGATCGGCGGAAAGGCAATTTCCTTCGCCTCTCTCTCTCTCTCTCTCTCTCTCTCTCTCACACACACACACACACACACACACACAACGAAATAACCTGTAATATTACAGACTCTTCTCCCCGTCCTTCTTTCCTTCCCCTCCATTCGCCATTCGACACACTGTTGCAAAAGCAAAACCCTAGCAAAAAGAATCGTCCAAACGGTTTGACCATGGACGAATCGTTCTTGTTAACGCTATCAAACCTTCTCCACCTTCAAAACTCCATGGACCCCACAGCCTCTGCCCTTTCGTCCGCTTTCTCCGTTTCCTCTCCTTCTCTTTCCTCTGCCTCCCCAACCTCCCTCCTCGCCTCCTCCCCCCTTCCTCCTCTTCCGCCGCCGCCCCTCTTCTTTTCTTCACCCTCGCTTCCCTCCTCTCCTTCCTCACCTCCTCCAAGTCCGCCCACTCCAAACACAAACCCACCGACAAAAGCGCCGGCGACAACAACAACAAACACCCATCTGAGAAATCCTCTCCGCCGGACAACGCGGCCTACTCCGTCGCTGCTTTCCGGGCGCTTTCCACCGAGCACATCTGGTCTTTGGAACCTCCCCTCCGGGACGCTCAGTGGCGATCCCTGTACGGCCTGTCGTATCCGGTTTTCACCACCGTTGTTGAGAAGCTCAAGCCCCATATAGCCGCCTCCAATCTTTCTCTGCCTTCCGATTATGCAGTGGCCATGGTTCTTTCACGGCTCGCTCATGGGTATTCGGCCAAAACCCTCGCTTCTCGGTACTCTCTGGAGCCCTACTTGATTTCCAAGATCACTAACATGGTTACTAGATTGCTGGCCACTAGGCTTTACTCTGAGTTTATCAAGATCCCAGTTAGTAGACGGAGGTTGATTGAGACCACCCAGGCCTTTGAAGAACTAACTTCACTGCCTAACATGTGTGGAGCCATTGACGGGACCCCAATTAAGCTTCATAGCTTGCCTAGTAATCAGAATGGAGCTAATTTGTACAAATGCCGACATGGGTATCCTTCAGTTTTGCTGCAGGTGGTAGCTGATCACAAGAAGGTGTTTTGGGACGTGTGTGTCAAGGCGCCCGGTGGTACCGATGATGCTAGGCATTTGAGGGATAGTCTTTTGTACAATAGGCTTATTTCTGGTGATGTTGTTTGGGATAAAGCGATTAATGTTAGGGGTCAGCATGTGAGGCCTTACATAGTTGGGGACTGGTGTTATCCATTGCTGTCATTCTTGATGACAACTTTTTCCCAGAATGGGGCGGGGACGCCGGCGCAGAATTTATTTGATGGAATGTTGATGAAAGGGAGGTCTG
The DNA here is from genome assembly GCA_020883675.1 of Bruguiera gymnorhiza. Classification (NCBI taxonomy): domain Eukaryota; kingdom Viridiplantae; phylum Streptophyta; class Magnoliopsida; order Malpighiales; family Rhizophoraceae; genus Bruguiera; species Bruguiera gymnorhiza. The sequence continues at coordinate 5,831,862 of JAIRCJ010001062.1, read as the reverse complement.
TTGTGGTGGAGGCTATTGGCTTGTTGAAGGGAAGGTGGAAGATCTTGCGGGATTTAAATGTGGGTCTTAGTCATGCTCCACAGACCATTGTTGCTTGCTGTGTGTTACATAACTTGTGCCAGGTAGCGAGGGAGCCGGAACCAAAAATTTGGAAGGAGCCGGATGAGAGTGACATTCCAGCGAAGGTGCTCGAGAATGAGAAGTCACTTCATTATTTTGGGGATAGCCTTAGACAGACGTTGGCTGATGATCTGCATCGAAGGCTTTCTTCAAGATAGATGAATTTTGCAAGAATAAAATTCTAGGGCAACTCTAACCTGTTTTAGATGATTTGTGGACACCAATTTGCACCATTGTTTGATCACATATTAAGCAATGCTTCATTTAGATGTTAAAGTTAGTGTATAATCAAATCTTCTGTACTCATCGGAGGCAAAACTAACTGGAAATGGAGCTGGAAATGGGAATTTCTAATCAGAGAATCCCGATTTAGGAAGTGGCAATTCCTTAACTATTTCCCATCATAGTTGCTTACGCGTGCGTGGAGCTTTATGTTTATTATGATTGGTGCTGTTCAGATCGTCCACGGAAAGCAAAGTGATTGGTGGATGCAATGGAACTTAAGTGCAACTTTGATCCTGATCGAACAAGATTCCCTCCACGAATGCTGGGCGGAGCAATCAACTTATTTCCCCGATGGAAATACTCATCTATGAAGAATGTGTAGCGACACAGCTTCGATCCATGCATATCCAAAATTATGGTTAAAATGAATGATTTGGTTGGGAACTGGGAAACACATAGAGGGCATGGCAATAATCAGGTAATTACCAACCAGCATTGGAGAAAATCCAAGTAATTGGATTTAACAAACTAATTAACAACCCAAGTACAAAAATGGAATTTTAAGAACAATTTTCCGAAATATATAATCATGGGCACAGAGAAAAGCAACAGCCCAGATAAATATCATCAGTTACAATTTAAAAGAGACTCCAACTCCTCTGCGCCACGTCAACTGGGTGCAGCGCTACTTGCTTAGAAAACAACAGCTTTCATCGCTAGCATGTCAGGAAACAACGGTGAGAAAGATCGTTTTAGCTCCTCCATTTCTCTATGTGCAGAAATTGCAGAAGTGTTTATGATATTCTCCATGATTCTAGGAAGCATTGTGAGCATGAATAATAGCCGGATGATGGAAAAAAGACCGAATTGTGGCTCCGTGCGGGTGGCTCCTTTTCTGCTGAAGGCCCAATGAATTAAATACTGATCTAAATCTACAAGCAAGAATACAACATTTACAACACCATATTGACAACTATGAGAGGTCGGGAAAATACATGTATTAGATGCCATCAATGTGGTCCCAAATTTCTTTGCCTCCAGGAAAATGGCCCAGTAGTTACTACACCACTAACAGTTTGATCCAACCTGTCTTCAAAAACAGCCATCATCAGCTCAACTCAAAAAGCTAAAGCATGGATAAAAAGGAACACGTACACCAGAAATTATGCTCTAAAAATCAAGAAAAAAAAAAATCACAAGAACAAAAAGAAGTCCAGGGAGGCCACACCTGCTTGTCCTCCCAATCACATCCGTAGACCAAAAGAATGAAAAGAAAAGAGAACCCTTCCCATCTTAGTCCAGATTTACAAGAAGCCATATTTATATTGTGAAATAAAAGTTCAAAATACAAATATGCGGCCATAGGATTATATCATGGATCAAGATGCCATCATAATTAGAGTAGAAAGTGGGTATCAAGGTCAGGAGTGCAGGTTTTCTTGGTGGTTTCACATGTGATACATGCAGAGAAACACAGAAAAATGTGACTGGAACTAAGCAAATGAACAGGTGAATTTCACAGACTGAAAAAGAGGCTCATGATGTAAGTGGGGTTTCTAATAAATAGGCAGCGAGAAATGGAACTGGCCTTAAATTAGAACACTCACCCGCATTTGTTTCACAGGAAACAAATTAATGCAAGTAAGGATCCTGGGAACTGGCCTTTTGGCATCCTTAGGTTGCAGAAAAGCAAGGCCAAGGAACCAGGGACCCTGCCTGGAGGACAAAACAGGGTTGGGTGAACAATGACTAGCGGATATTTTAAATAACCCATCATAGGGCCTATCCCCCAGCATTAGCATGGATTGGACTACTTGGAAGGAGGCCATCTTTGGCCATTTCAGTTAGCAAATTAAAAGCAGCATCCATATTCCCTTCTTTGAGGTTAATTTCAACAAGTACTTTAGCAAGCTCAGCATCTGTAAGCTTGCAGCTTCTTAATATGCTACCAATTACTTGATTCAACTCCTCACTCATTCCCTCTGTGAAAAGCCCTTTAACCAGAGCGATAACTGTTACAGTATGGGGAACAAAACCAAGTCGAACCATTTCCTTGTACATACTATATGCCTTCACAACATTCCCACCTCTACAATGACCATGTGTAATCACATTATAAACTGCTTCACTCGGCTTGTGGTTTCTCTCAATCATTGATTCAAAAACTTTATCTGCTTCGTTCATCAGACCCTTCATGCAGAAACCCTTTATAAGAGCCACCGCACCCTTAAATTCAGTGTTACTGCAGTTTTCCATCAATGTATCATACGTGACATCATTTGGGATAGTCTCATCATAAAACAACTTGAGCAGAAGTCTCCTTGCCTCCCTTGTTCGAACTTGTTTATTAAGTCCATTAATAAGCACACTGTAAGTAACAACATCAGGTAGAAAGCCCTTGTGTATCATTTCATCATGCAACTTAAGAGCCTTGTTAAAATCTCCTTCTTTGCAATAAGCATCTATCAAGGTTGTATAAGTAACTACATCAGGCAGCAGACCCCTATGTAACATCTCTTGGAAAAGATCACAAGCTTCAATTAGTCTTCTCTGCTCGCAGAGCCCACAAATAAGTGAAGAAAAGGTTATGGCATCTGGTGAAACACCCCTGCCAACCATCTCCCTCATCATTTGAAATGCCTTGTCTAGGTCTTGGCTCCGACAAAATCCAGATAGGACGGTACTGTAACTGACAACATCTGGGTATAATCCTTTCCCAACCATTTCTTGCAACACTGTCGCGGCCTCTTCCATCCTTCCCAAAAGACAATGCCCGTTAATAAGAGTATTGTAAGTCACTACCGAAGGTGAGAATCCAGCTCTAGTCATTTCATTTAAAATTTGGTACGCCTCATTCAGCAGTCCCTTTTGTGAAAAACCATTTATCAAAGTAGTGTACGTTCTCTCATTCGGATGTAGCCCTCGAACACGCATCTGATCAAAAAATGCAATTGCTCGGTTCAAATTTCCACCCTTACACATAATGTCAATCAATGAAGTATACGTAACAACATTTGGTGACAATCCATTCCTCACCATCTCTGCATGCAAAACCAGGGCTTGGTGAATATTGCCCTCTTTACAGTGCCCATTCACAAGTGTATTATAAGTTACCTCATCAGGAACATAACCCTTCCGACTCATCTCGACAAGGACACCACTCGTCTCCTTCAACCTCCCTTCTCTACACAGCCCATTGATCACAACATTATACGTAATCAAGTTTGGCTCCAAACCTTTTAATGTCATTGATCTCAACATATCAAAGGCATCATCAATCCTCTTCAACTTGCAATATGCATCAATTAAAGTGTTATACGTAACCACATTAGGCAAGCAACCATTTCCTTCCATTTCCTTAAAAAACTTCAAACCCATTTCCAAATTACCCGCCTGACAAAACCCTCGAATCAATATATTGTAACTGTACACATTCAAAGAAATCCCACTCGCAATCATATCTCTATAGACCTTCTCAGCATAATTAACCGGTTTCCTACACCTAATTACAGAATCCAAAATCGCATTGTACGATAAAACACCCGGCATAAACCCACTAGACTTGGCTAAATTAACAATATTTGAAGCCTTATCAATAAAATTCAAGTGGGAATAAGATTTCACCACTAAATCAAAAACCGCGGAGCTTGAATTGCACGAGTGATACGTTTCTTTAAGGCATTGAAAGACGAAACTGCCCGTCTCGTCGACGGTATTGACAGCCAAGTCCTGGGCAAGGGTCTGGGCGGTTTTGTAGAGCTTGAATTTGGTCAAAATGTGAAGGGCTAGGCACTTGCAGCGAGGGTTAAAGAACTCGAGAGGCTGAGCCCAACTGAGAAACTTTAGGATTAGGGTCCGGTCGTGCTGGGACTTAAGGAGTAATTTGGAGGCTGCTGCGGGGGTGAATTGGGAAGAGAGGGAGTTTAATTGATATGGGTGGCGTTTTAGGAAGGTTAAGGCTTTGTCTGCCAGAAGTGCATCCATGGCCGCCGAGTTCGGAGATAAAGAATGGGGAATTTGGGGTTTTGGGAACGCCATCTTGGGAAGCTCGAAGAGGCCCCAGGGCTTCAGGCAGCTCAGACGGTAAAGACAGCGAAGAAAGAGAGAAGGACGATGAGGGCTTATCGAGATTTTTATTTTTATTTTTATTATGCTTTAAATACCATTCTCTTTTTTTATTCACAAAACTATTTCTTAATTTTGTGGGTGTCATGAGGCAGGAAGGTTAATTTTATATGTGCACGATGGGATGGCCCGGAGCAACCTTCAAATATGCATTTGAAATCATAAACAGTAATATTCCTACAAATTAATGTAAAATGATAAAATTTGTCCCTGAAGGTAAAATAATAATAATAATAATAACATAACTCCTTATCAAATTTGATCCAAGAACTGTAGGAATGTTTATAATTAGAAAACATCAATAATTTTAACAAGAAAAGTGTCTTCGTCTGTTTATGCAAAAACTAACTATATCTTTACAGGGTTATCCCAATAAGAAGGTTCAACTCATGATGGGGCCTGTGTGCATGAGCTCTTTCAAAGGCGCACAGAGGTGCTTGAATTCTTCATTGCACTTTCGAAATGCCTCGCCTCGATGTCCCGTGCAACAATTTGAGAAATCCATGGAAGCTTAGCTTCCCATCAGTATGCCTTATCCAATCGTTCAGAACACTATGGACTGGGATGGTGGGGCCAAGTCCAAGTTCCTGAGACATGATCCAAAGAAAATATCACTGAAAGTCTGTTTCAGTTCCAGAAACAAATTTTAAGTCAACAAGCATCCTTCAATGGCGATAAATCTCTCCCGCCAGGCATTGATCCCAGTGGGGCAACTTTATAAGGTTGAATACCATTCGGTCTGACCAAACATCAATTGTATCGTGGGGAAAAAGGATGAATAACCCGAAAAAAGATTATTAAGGGAATGGAACTATGGAAGGATAAGGATACGAATCGAGCTGAAAACATATCAGTTCATGCAACTTTTTTAGCCTACTCCTTGTAAGCAAGTAGCTTGTCTGGACACCAAAATGCTCTAGACAAGTAAGAAAATTTTCAACTTACTGAAGCAAGCTCTTCAATGACAATAGCCCTGTTTCCATCATTCTCAAAAAGCTCATATGCACGATGAGCATGCTGTTCCCAATGATCAAGAGCCTCCAGCTGATGGACACTTAGTGCAGCTGCACAAAACTCTTCAAAATCCATTCTTCTGAATCGAAGCACATTTAGCTGCCAAGGAGTGGAAATTGAGATCAAGCTGCATATCAAAAACAAGTTTACAGGCATACAATCATGGGAAGCTATGTGTGTGATTGGCAACTTAGTTCCTACCGAGGTAAGAAAATCAGATATGTGAGAATCCTTCATTGCATCTGTTCCATTTTTCACCAACGACTGCATTTTAGGGAAAAAAAAAAAAAAGAATGGCACACTGCTTGAGATAACCCAGTTCATGTTGTGTGTGTATGTGTGTGAGAAAGAGAGAGAGAGAGAGAGGAGCCAGATGAGGGGAACCAACCATCCTGAAGTTGTCCAAGTTTATGGTACAATTTTCATGTGGCTCTAGCAATGCAAATTGCTCCTTCAGATAAAAGAGTTCATCCACTGTCAATGTCTTAGACAAGGCCTGTAAAAGAAATATATAGACGACAATGTATAGAAGTCAACCTGAAGTGACAAAGACCAGGATGCTTGCAATCATTAGGGAAATTTAAGGTTAGAAAAAGCCTTGTGGCTCCACAGAGTCTCATTTTCAAAAAACAGCTCCTATTATTAGTTTTCTTGTTGAATGAAAGTAAAGATAATGTAAAGCATGTACTATAAGTACCAAAAGATAAACATCTAGATGCATAAGTACTGCTAGATGAAATATCCAAACTAATATGAGCACAAATTTCCTTTTATTCTTTTTTAATCAGTCATCCTAAATGTATACACACCCTTAAAGCAGCCTTACGCAAAGATGATGACCGCATATATGCTGTTATGAGCCTGAAAATTAAAATATCAAGAGGTACTTTTACACCATTATAGCTCCGAAGCCAAGGATGACCTGCAAACAAAATAACAATAATTCATGGGGATGACTGTAAACACTGAATGGTACAAGAGAAATAAGGCACTTACTTAAAGCCTGAGCAGCTGTCATTCGTTTTCTTGGGTCCTTATTCAACAAATGCTTTGCAAAGTCCTTTGCTTCTGGAGATATAGAAGGCCAAGGTTCTTCATCAAAGCTTGGATCAGCTTTCAAGACTGCCCGAAAAATACCAGACTCGGTACGGGCCCAAAATGGCCGACTACCACATAAGAGAATGTATCCTATCACACCTACACTCCACACATCAGCCTCTGTGCTGTAAGATCTGTGTAGAACTTCAGGTGCCACATAGTATGCACTTCCAACAATATCATTCAGCCTTCCATCTGAAACCACAATGGAAATCAGGCACTCATCAAAACTCCTGAGGTCAAGCACTATGGAGTTCAGGAAGAGTTATGACAACAATTTGACATTGGTAAGGGAGCAACCTGGTCTGACAAAATCTGATAGACCAAAGTCTATGACTTTCAGCTGGGAGTTCTCATCTTTAGTTGTATAGAGAAAGTTCTGATCAAGCAAACCAACAAAAATTGATGACTAAAACTCAATAACCTCAGAAGTCAAATCAATGGCTTAGGCTCATCAGCTTTTGGCCATGACAGCATCATCCATTGATACAAGAATTCAGCCAATCACTATCCAGTTTTCAAAAATTTAATTGAACAAAAAGATAAAAAGAACAGGTTTTCAAGCTTTAATTAGGGGGTACTTGCAAAACCCCAGGGTAGGTGGCTGACCAGTTTGAGTTCCCATTTGTTTAGTAGCACAAACATAAAATCTCATTGGTCAGATATACAGGAAAATATAGTATGGATCAGTCTTAAGTCTCCTTTTGCAAGGCTAAATTTTGTGAAGGAATATACATGCAGCCAAATATCTCCTTCCAGACTTTCTCAAAGAGACCCCTGGCTATCTCAAAAGTAGCTTGGTTGGCATCTGAATGCTCAATAATCCTTTATCTCGTTTAAATTCCTAAAGAGTTCATGGATTTGATTCACTAAGTAAAAGAAACGAACGGATGAAATGGAATAGGACATCCTACCTCTGGTTTAAGATCCCGGTGCACCACGCCCTGTAGATGAAAAAAGGCAACAATATTCAGTATCTGCACCATAACAGCCTTTGCATCATCTTCAGAATATTTCCCACCCCTAAAGAGTACAAAAAAAAATAGTTAGCAACTACAATGAAATGTAAATGAAAAGTGCAGCAATTTCGATAAAGCTGCCGTAACAATGATCACCTTGAGAGTATTCTATCAAGAAGCTCGCCTCCTTCACATAACCTGAAATTTCCATTTTGACTAATCAACTTCCTTGAGATCAAACCATTAAAGAAACCGGCAAAATAAAACCCAGTCACTTCTTTTTCTTTTCTTTCTCTTTCCCATAAGCATGGAGGGTTACTAAGCTCACAATTGTTTGTACTTAAAGCACGAGGGAAAAAGCCTAATCATCATATTCATGCACAAATATGGGAGAATAGGTTTTGATCGGAAGAAGAAAAGCCCATTAATCCTCATCTGAACATTCCAACAGATAGAGTCCTCGGTTCAATTATGGAATGCAGGGAAAAATATATCATTGTGAAGCAGACTTACTCCATCACTATGTAGACGTTATCAAAGTCCTCAAATGCATCGTAGAACTGTACAAGATTGTTATGCCCCGTTAAGGCCCTCAATAGTATTACCTCCCTTCTCACATCCTCAACTGCAATAGCTGTAGCCATCTGGCCAGTGTATGAGAGTGATATCAGATGTCGGCATAATTAGAACCAACCACTAATCAGCAATATGGATATTTCCCACTACAGAAAAAGGTAGACTTAACATGCCTACAGAAAAACAGGAAGGAAAAAAGAGAGATAGAGAGAGAGAGAGAGAGAGAGAGAACATACAAATAAACATTTTATTACTTTCATTAGCAAAGAATTTATCCTTTTCAGACTGTACTCATAAGTTAGCAGCCAAAAATAGAAGTGGGTGACGCAAACTTGAACATTCTAGCCAAGACCATAGCCCAACCAAAAATTTACCACAATGGAGCAGTATCATTTGGGCGGGTCTTACGTTGAATTCCTGCCATTGACGATAAGAACAGATAAACGACAACATGGTCACCTTATGCTTTCAAAAGTATCAATAACCTCAAATCGCCCAGATTTCACATCTAAACTGGCAAAATAATGTCAACTCGACATCTTCATTCTTAAAAATTTCTTTAAATCCGTTCAAACTACAAGTCTTAGATAGTTGCTTCTCAATCAATAATAGCGACGATAAAGAAAACCAAGTCTCCATTTCCGAACAGAGAACATTTATATCTAAAAAGGAAAAAAAAAACACAAAAAAGAAAAAGAAAATGAGGAAAACCCAGAAATAGCACGACAAGATCAAAGTAAAGACAAGCAAGAAAGCCCAACGGCGACACAAACATGAACATTTACATTAGTAGCGCATAAAATCATTAAGATACATCACTTGGTCGTCTCTAAATTCAGGAAAAGAACGAACCTTTGACTTCGGTATGACTTTGACAGCAACCCGCTGGCCTTTACGTTCACCCTTTCTGAATTTTGCAGAGCAAGTGTACCCAAAATGCCCTCTGCCCACCACTTCTCCCACCTCCAACCTTCTCGCGAACTCCTTGGAGAACCCGAACCGCTTGTCGAGCTCCACCGCCTCCTCACTCTCTTCCTCTTCCTCATCCACTCCTTCCGGCGGAACTGCGGACGAGTTTTTATTGGCCTTCTTCTTTTTCCCCTGCTGGCTCCGGCGGAGTACGGCCCTGATGTGCTTGGCGGGGGAGGGCGGCGGGAAGGGTTTCTTGAAGAGCAGCCGGGGAGTAGGGGTAGCGACGGCCGACCCGTATGCGACGGGAGGAGAATCTTTGTGGCGGAGCAAGGAAGGGCTGGGAGTGTAGAACGGGAAGAAAGGTGAGAACTTTGGGTGGGGCTTGGGGGTGTCTTCAATGGCAGGAAGATCACTTGGGGTGGCTAGTGCGTTTTCAGCATGGCCTCTCGGGGCATATGGGTTGGGCTTAGGAGGCTTTGAGGTGCATGCTCCCATCTTTTACCTTCGGGAATGGTTGGGTTTGGAGGAGGTGAAGGTGAAGGTGGCTATGGCTTTGCGTTAACGCTTTCGGATAGTGGCAGTCCTGTACATTCTTATTGGCCACGCGACCTGCACTCGATATGAGGATATGACTTTGACTCGTCTCCGTCGCCCTGGCTTTTTTTTTTCTTTTTCTTTTTAATTTATCATTATTTTGAGCATCTTAAATACACGTTTAATAATATACTTAATAAATTATGAATCACCTAATTAAACATAAATTTTAAGATAATTTATATCCATCGACGTAATAATTATTGTCTTTCTTTCTCTGCGTGCGTGCGCGTGTGTTTAGGCATTTTTTGTACCATTACATGAGCAAAACAGAAAATTCAACGCTTGGGCTTTTCGGTGTAACGAACTGAGATTAGGCTGAAGTCCGGCATTCCAATGCAGCTTTGCACTGTAGACAGGTCTGGTCAACGCTGATCAAACAAGGGAATGGATGTCTACTTGCTTGACAGCCCGCAAGCCCCGCCGCACACTTGTGTTCTCCTTTCGGGATCCATCGTGACCAAAAAAAAAAAAAAAAGGGCGGGGGGGGGGGGACGTGGAAATAAGCATTGTTGTAAGAATCTGACCGAATCGACCATTTGATTCAGAAAATTGAGATTTAGTATAATATTTTAATTTGATTTAATTATAACCCTTTTGTTAAAAAAAAAAAAAGTTCGATTCAATTCATTAAACCAAGAGTTGAAGCCGAGAAAACCAGAGAAAAAAAAAATTGAAAAACCAATTGGTTTCGGTTTGGTCAATCAAGTCTCTCTATACATTTTTGTTTTTTTTTTAAAGAATTTTTGGAATTAATTATTAAAATAATTTTAATCGGAATATATTATTACATCTCTCCGCTTACATTCAACGATCGAAGAAGTCATCGTGTCTGCCTGGGCTTTTAATGCGTGTGTATATATATATTAATTGCACGAACCGACAAAATTGAGTTTGAAGATCCATAAAAGATATTTTGTATTAGATTTTACTTTTTAGTCGCACGCTCATCTGGGTTTTTTTTTTTCTTTTTCTTTTCTTTTTTAAATTATTCATATTTTGGCCTTGGTGGTGCTTGTAACCAGTAACCCCAAATCTTAATTATATATAGAATCAAATGATACTGACTGAGCAGAAAAATTTAGTCTTTGGGGTTATTGGGTTAAATATGCTTGTGACTAATATATTTTTCAATATCAGAATCAAAGTATATATTTTATAGAAATATGAGGGAGATGGGGGGAAATTTGAGAAAGAGACAATGCACAAAATGCTAAAATCACATCAATAACAACGCCTCTCTCTCTCTCTCTCTCTCTCTCTCTCTCTCTCTCTCTCTCTCTGTCTCTCTCTCTCTTCAGGGGTCAAGAACCAATCTAGATATTGAATGCAACATTTTATTAGGAACATAGACATTGAATGCTCTAACATGAATTTGCTTCACCAATGACACGTGAATCTATATGATGACAACAAAGAAATGGGAATGTGAGTGCGGTTGGACCCCAAGCATGATGGGCATTCCTCTGGTGATATGTATATAGATCATTTATCATATTATCTATTGTTGAGAGAAACTGGTTCATTGGTCCATCCACCTGCTGGGCAATCCATCTAATTATCGGTTTTTTTTTTTTATGACCAAGATAATAAATATATATTACACGTTTCTTGCGTCAGTGACTGCTGGTGTTTCAATTTTGGTATAATATCTTACTCTCGATGTTGGTTTACAATTTTATCAATTACTAATTATTAATACTCTCTCTCTCTCTCTTTTTTTTTTCTTTCCCTTCTTTGGAGCCATCGGAAGATGTTTTCACATTTCATTAGAGCTGAATGTATAGACCGTTGGGTTCCTTGATACAATAACCTCAACCTATCAACGTCTACGAGTCATGGTCTTTGGCATTAACAGTCAGGTTAGGCATGTCCACCCGATGAAAGCAAACGTGCATAATAATCATTTCGAAAAGTAAACAAATGGTCACAATTGACTCATAAGAGCCACCAGACGAGAACCAACGCGATTCCAATATGAATATGGTCCGTAATAACGCGGAAGGGTAGCTTATGCAGGTGTGTGGAAGCTGTGGGGCTTCCTGCAAATTGAATTTAGAGCCAGATTTTTTTTTTTAAAACTAATTTGCAGAGAAAATCTCTTCGAGGTAACTCCTACTGGTACTGTCTACCTAACTTTTATTCCTACCCGATAAAAATTGACATCCTCAAACACAATTTTATTTTTATTTTTATAA